>CM057345.1:58104448-59558464 GCA_030015575.1 Agapanthus africanus
TTTAAAGGAGATCCGCATTTAGTTGGATGAACTCCTGAAGAAAGGTTGGATTTGTCCCAGTACTTCAAGCTGGGGATCTCCGGTATTACTCGTGAAGAAGAAAGAAGGTTCTTACAGGATGTGTGTAGATTATCGAGCTCTGAACGAAGTGACGATTAAGAACAAGTATCCACTACCGCGCATCGATGATCTTTTCGATCAGCTAAGTGGGTCTTGTGTATTTCTAAACCTAGATCTACGTTAGGGTTATCATCAGGTGAAGGTCAAAGAGTCCGACATTCCGAAGACGGTGTTTAGGACTCGATATGGTCATTATGAATATCCCGTAATGCCATTTGGAGTGACCAATGCACCTGCCATCTTTATGAACCTGACGAATCAATTTTTCCGAGAGTACTTAGACAGGTTCGTTATCATCTTCATCGATGACATCCTGGTGTATTTAAAGAATCGGAAAGAATATACCGAGCATTTACGGATTGTCCTGGAGACATTCCGACAACATCAGCTCTACGCTAAGTACAACAAGTATGAATTTTGGCTAGATCAAGTCGGATTTCTCGGACATATCGTTTCAGGCAAAGGAATCTCAGTAGAACCAGCTAAGATGTCAGATGTCAGCTGTCAGCGAATGGCCGACACCAAAGACGGTGAAGGATATACGAAGTTTCTTGGGATTAGCAGGATACTACCGACGATTCATTGAAGGCTTCTTAAAGATTGCAGCACCCCTGACCAAGCTCACACATAAAGATAAAGCATTCGTGTGTTCAGAAGCATGTGAAAAAGCTTTTGTAAAACTCAAGTCAAGATTAACCTCTGCTCTTATTCTTCTAATACCGGATCAATCTGGAGGATATGTTGTGCATTGTGATGTGTCCGGTAAAGGATTAGGATGTGTTCTACACCAGCATGGAAAAGTTGTAGCTTTTGCATCAAGACAGCTGAAGATACATGAGCGCAATTATCCAACACATGATTTGGATTTGGCAACCGTCATCTTCGCACTTAAAATTTGGCGCCAGTACCTCTTGGGAGAACGGGTGGATATATACACTGACCTTAAGAGTCTAAAGTATGTATTTACTTAGAAGGAACTAAACATGCAGCAGAGAAGATGGTTAGAACTCATGTCGGACATCGACATCAGCCTACAGTATCATCCTGGGAAGGTGAACGTAGTTCCTGATGCACTTAGCCGCCAGCCATTAGCAATGAACCTCTCCGCTCAATAGAAGCTACAGCAAGAATTGCATGGATTGGCGATCGAAATAGTTATGCCAGGTAACGCTTCATATTTGATGAACGTACAAGTCCAGTCCACTCTTGTAAATTAGATCAAGACAGCTCTAGTAAATAATGCCAAGCTACAAAATATCCGAGAACAAGTAGAAAGTGCACTTCGAATTGAATTCATCATCTATGAAGATGGATCCTTGAGATATGGAAGTCGATTATGTGTGCCAATCGGCTCTGTTCAAGAAGAGTTGATGAATGAAGCTCACAGCTCACCTTATTCTGTACATCCCGGCAGCACAAAGATGTCCACAGATCTATGACAACACTACTGGTGGCATGGAATGAAGCGCGAAATAGTTAGAAGCATAGCCAAGTGTTTGGTGTGTTAGTAAGTGAAGACTGAACATCACAGAACTGCTGGTCTTCTTAAGCCGTTACCTGTTCCAGAATGGAAATGGCAACACATTACCATAGACTTCGTGACTGCCTTCCTCGCAGCACGAAGGGTAACGACGCAATATAGGTTATTTTGGATCGACTCACCAAGTCGGCTCACTTTATTCCATTTCGAGTTGGCCAGTCAACCAAGACGTTAGCAAAGAAGTACACGGAGGTAAGCATAAATTTAAACCTTTAAGATGTTCTATATTTGATACCCATAAACTCATGCAGGAGATCGTGAGATTACATGGAGTACCTGTTTGCATCGTCTCCAATCGTGATACAAGATTCCGGTCATAATTTTGGTAGAGTCTGCAAGCTAGCCTGTGAACGAGTCTGAACTTCAGCACAGCTTATCATCCACAAACGGACGGACAGTCCGAGCAAACAATTCAGATTCTGGAAGACATGCTAAGAGCCTATATGTTAGACTTCGGAGGTTCGTTGGAAGATCACCTACACCTTATGGAGTTTTCATACAACAACAGCTATCAGGCAAGCATTGGAATGGCACCATTCGCAGCGCTCTATGGACAGAAGTGTCGTTCACCGCTAAGTTGGGACGACGTTGGAGATCGTGAACACCTTGGACCAGAGATGATCGTGGAAACTGTGGACGTAGTTCGCATGATCAGGGAAAGAATGCGCATAGCCCAAAACCGACAGAAGCATTGGGCAGATGTAAAGCACCGACATCTAGAGTTCTAACATGGAGACCATGTTTTCCTAAAGATATCTCCAAACAGAGGAGTGATCCTCTTTGGCAAGAAGGGTAAGCTAAGTCCAAGATACATAGGACCGTTCGACATACTCGAAAGAGTTGGAAAAGTGACATACCGGTCAGCACTACCACCCTCATTGGAAGGTGTGCATAGCATGTTCCACATATCCCAGCAATGACAATATGTGAGCGACCCCATCCACATACTCAATCACTCAGAGCCCATAGTACAAACTGACTTAACCTGCGAGCAACAACCAGTTGAGATCCTGGACCGAAAGATGAAGACATTATGGAACAAGGAAGTAAATTTGGTCCGAGTGATTTGGAGAAAAGATTCATCAGGAGAATCAACATGTGAACGAGAAAAAGACATGCGTGCAAGATACCCTTACCTATTTGAAAATTAGTCCCTATGTAAGGGTAGAATGTAACAACTCTGAAATCTCTCTATAAAATTTTTCCTGTTAATATAGAAAAGAGTATCACAGTCTGAGTTTGAGTTATAAATTACTTTTGTTAAATAAAAACAAGAAACAACTTGTACCTCAATGGTAAAGCCTTGCACTGCAGTGACGTAGCCTGTGTGTTCGATTCCCATCAGACATAATTTTTTTTTGATTTTTCTTTTTTAACTTTTTGGAGGCCCAAATGATTGCACGCGAAATACACGGGGAAATGAAAAGTTCAAAAAAAAATCAAATATTTGGAAAATGGAGTAAACAGAGAGTTGGTCTGGTGGCACGAATCTCGAGGCATTTGCTTCAAGGTCGACTGGTGGAATTGATGATATTGCCGGCGGGGACGGTTCAGATGGGGCCAATTTAATCCGTGCTTTGCACTGTCACTCCCTGCTTCCTAGAAGACGGATACGGTGGCGTGGCAGGCCGCAACGTATTTACTAAGAAATAAATACGTTAAACGTAATTAAGCAATATGTAAAATGAATAAGAATGACAAGAGTGTTAAAATAAAACATCAACTTTATTTACATTCATCTTTCCATACAACAGTTTGAAAATAAAAGATATAATGAGTAATGCAGTGCCTAAACAATGGCATACAGGAAAGTAAGTGCAACGGAACTAGAAGTCAGGCTGAGCGGTAAGCTGGTCTAAGTCCTCCTGGCTTGGCCCTGTCTCCTCACAGTCCGGTCCTCCTGACGAACATTCCAAAGAAAGAAACAGGAAGGAATGTCGTCAGTGGATTAACGCTCGGTAAGCCCCAAAAGAAGAAAGAGAAGATAATATATTAAATGAAATGAACAGGTAAAGTGTATATGACTTATTACTGGTATATGATAGTTATTATAACGTGGTTGTTTGTAGTTTTGTAAAGAAGATATTCATGTATACGTAAGGAGTCCATCTTACCCTATGGACTATGGTAACATGTAGTACAAGGCCCCGTCATAACCCACGGGACAACGGCATGAGAATTCATGTAGGTGTCTTTTAAGTGACCTCCCGTGCCACGATATACGTTCCGTACCAATCTACCTCTTTATCCCCGCGTAATGTATTGTATAGATTATATTTACAAGTCTAACCGAAACCATGGATACAAAATGTTCAGATATTCATGTTCAGGATGTAATCATGTATTCAAGTAGTCATGTCAAGTAATAACCATGGTTCGGTCAAGTCAAGTCAAGTATACATGTTGATATTGATATTTGAATTCAAGTATTCATGTGCATGATCAAGTATTTAGATTTTTTTTTGGATTCAAGTTTGAGGTTAGACTCAGACTGAGTCAGACACTTGTAAACTGATTTAACTCTGGAATTCGTAGGTTCAGGAATTATTAGCAACCGATGCACTTGGACGACAGGATTTGTGTCTTTTTTCAAGGCAATTGCCATTGATAACTTCGTTAAGTTATCTACCTTAAATAAAAAAGCATTCACTTTCTCTGGCTTCCTGGGGCTCAAGAGAATCGATCCCGCTTAAACCCATATTTACTAGAATCCTTAAAATATTGTTTTTATATATCTTGAGGGGTTTTTATGAGAAATATGTTAATATAGTTAAAAAGTAAATTTCGAGGGTAATTGGTATTACTTAGGGTTTTCATCAGCATGGATTTTAAGTATTGTGGTATTTTAATGATAACATTTAGCATTTGAACGTTCATAGTATTTTATTGAAAAATTTATCCTTTTTAGTATCTTGATGGCATTTTATTGGAATTTGTTAATCTTTCATTTTAGAAAAAATATTGGTTTATTATATTTTGAAAATATGGATTTATAATTTTATATAATTTTAAAAATTAGTTTTATTTAGAAATTCGTTTTTCTTAAAAATCGTATTCGTTTCCTTTCGAGATCGAATGCTCCGTGAGAAGGTCTGCATCTCGCTCTACTATCCCCAAGATATGCGATAATCCGCACCATCCATTAGCGGGTCCCTTAATAAGGGTTGTAGATGCATAATCACAAAGAAATATGAAATACTGTTTACAAGAAAATCCGGTTTTTTTAAAAGTATGGAGTATTTTTTTATAAAGATTTTCAAACAATTGTACATACAAATAGGTATCGTGCTATGAAACCAAAGTATTCATGTGGGGTAGGACGTTGCCCCGTGAAGTTTTTCCTAAAGGTATAGTCTTAACGAAACTAAAAGAAGTGATATCAAAGTTCGTGGTATTTAAATGAAAAGGTTTAATTATTGTTGTTTCACATGAGATTCTTGGTTAAACTTGATTCTAAATATTTATATTGAATGTTATAAGTATTGTATAAAAAATTTGGTTGATTAAAATATAAAGGAGAAGGGGTTTCTAGGGTTTAGAAAAAGGATATCGGTATTAACCCCACTTACCGATATTAGTTTGAAAATTAAATTTCAATGAAAAGAAAGAGAGATTGGGAGGGACCTACGGTTTAGAAATTTCAAAGAAAGAGTGGGGAAGAAGATGGATGCTTCGGAGTGTCGCGGAAGCTCCGGAATTGGTTTCAATTTTCGCCGGAACCAACTTGCTCGTTAACTCCACTTTACTCCATTTGCACTTGGCAACTTTTTAGAGAGTTTTGGCTAGAATTTCCAGAATGGTGCCGAGCCAAATTGTGCGGCGATATTTATAGTGGAGAATTAGGGTTTGAAAATTAAAATTATAGATTAAAAAGTATTAAAATGGTGTTAAATTATGAAATGAAAGGTCTCTGTTTGATTGCAGGGAAATCAAACAGTGCAGAGGAATTAAGGGTAGCTGAAGAGGTGTGTGTGCAAAGCACGGGGCAATTTGGCCACATCCTGACCGTCTCCGCCAGCCCTATAGGCTAAACTGCTGGTCGACCTTGAGGCTCTGGCCTCAAGATTCGTGCCATCTGATTAAATCTCTGTTTACTCCATTTTCCACATGCTTGATTTTTTTGAACTTTTCATTTCCCCGTGTATTGCGCGTGCAATCTTTTGGGTTTCCAAAAAGTTAAAAAGAAAAATTCAAAAAAATTTGTGTCTGATGGGAATCGAACACACGGGCTACGTCACAGCAGTGCAAGGCTATACCGGTGAGCTACAAGTGTCTTCTTGGTTTTATTTAACAAAAGTAACTTATAACTCAAATTCAGGCTGTAAAACTCATTTCTTGTATATTAATAGAAAAATTTCCGTACAAAGATTTCAAAGTTGTTACATTCTACCCTCCTTATAAAAATTTTGTCTTCGAAATTTACATTTACATATGGACTAACTTTCAAATAGATAAGGGTATCTTGGGATGTTTTCTTCTCGTTCCCATGTTGATTCTCCTGGTGAATTCTTTCTCCACATCACTCAGACCAAGTTTACTTCCTTGTTCCGTAATATCTTCACCTTTCGGTCCAGGATCTTAACTGGTTATTGCTCGCAGGTTAGGTCAGTCTGTACTGTGAGCTCTGAGTGATCAAGTATATGGCTGGGGTCGCTCACATATCGTCGTAGCTGGGATATGTGGAATACGTTGTGCACACCTTCCAATGAGGGTAGAAGTGCTAAACGGTATGCCACTTCTCCAACTCGTTCGAGTATGTCGAACTGTCCTATGTATCTTGGACTTAGCTTACCCTTCTTGCCAAAACGGATCACTCCTCTATTTGGAGAGATCTTCAAGAATACATATTCTCCGGGTTGAAACTCCAAGTGTCGACGCTTTGCATCTGCCCAATACTTCTGTCTGTCTTGGGCTATGCGCATTCTTTCCTTGTTCGTGCGAACTACGTCCACAGTTGTCACGATCATCTCTGGTCTAAGGAGTTCACGATCTCCAACATCGTCCCAACTTAGCGGTGAATGACACTTTCGTCCGTAGAGTGCTGCGAATAGTGCCATTCCAATACCTGCCTGATAGCTATTATTGTATGAAAACTCCACAAGGTGTAGGTGATCTTCCTACGAACCTACGAAATCTAACATACAAGCTCTTAGCTTGTCTTCCAAAATCTGAATTGTTCGCTCGGACTGTCTGTCCGTTTGTGGATGATAAGCCATGCTGAAATTCAGACTCATTCCTAGGCTAGCTTGCAGACTTTGCCAAAATTATGATCGAAATCTGGTATCACAATCGGAGACGATGCAAACAGTTACTCCATGTAATCTCATGATCTCCTTCATGTAATTCTTTGCTAACGTCTCGATTGATTGGCCAACTCTAAATTGAATAAAGTGAGCCGACTTAGTGAGTCGATCCATAATAACCAATATTGCATCGTTACCCTTCGTGCTGCGAGGAAAGGTAGTCACGAAGTCCATGGTAATGTGCTGCCATTTCCATTCTGGAACTGATAACGGCTTAAGTAGACCAGCAGTTCTGTGATGTTCAGCCTTCACTTGCTGACACGCCAAACACTTGGCTACGCTTCTAGCTACTTCGCGCTTCATTCCATGCCACCAGTAATGTTGGCATAGATCCTTGTACATCTTTGTGCCACCGGGGTGTACAGAATAAGGTGAGCTGTGAGCTTCTTTCATCAACTCTTCTCGAACAGAGCCGATTGGCACACATAATCGACTTCCATATCTCAAGGATCCATCTTCATGAATAGAGCCGATTGGCACACATAATCGATTTCCATATCTCAAGGATCCATCTTCATGAATGATGAAGTCAATTCGAAGTGCACTTTCTACTTTTTCTCGGATATTTTGTAGCTTGGCATCATTTACTTGAGCTGTCTTGATCTTATTTACAAGAGTGGAATGGACTTATACGTTCATCAAATATGAAGCGTTACCTGGCATAACTATTTCGATCGCCAATCCGTGCAATTCTTGCTTTAGCTTCCACTGAGTGGTGATTTTCATTGCTAATAGCTGGCGGCTACGTGCATCAGGAATTACGTTCACCTTTCCAGGATGGTACTGTAGGTTGATGTCGAAGTCCGACATGAGTTCTAGCCATCTTCTCTGCCGCATGTTTAGTTCCTTCTAAGTAAATACATACTTCAGACTCTTGTGGTCAGGGTATATATCCACCCGTTCTCCCAAGAGGTAGTGGCGCCAAATCATAAGTGCGAAGATGACGGCTGCCAACTCCAAATCATGTGTTGTATAATTACGCTCATGTATTTTTAGCTGTCTTGATGCAAAAGCTACAACTTTTCCATGCTGGTGTAGAACACATCCTAATCTTTTACCGGACACATCACAATGTACAACAAATCCTCCAGATTGATCCGGTATTACAAGAATAAGAGCAGAGGTTAATCTTGACTTGAGTTTTACAAAAGCTTTTTCACATGTTTCTGACCACACGAATGCTTTATCTTTATGTGTGAGCTTGGTCAGGGGTGCTGCAAACTTTGAGAAGCCTTCAATGAATCGTCGGTAGTATCATGCTAATCCCAAGAAACTTCATATATCTTTCACCGTCTTTGGTGTCGGCCATTCGCTGACAACTGACACCTTAGCTGGTTCTACCGAGATTCCATCGCCTGAAATGATATGTCCAAGAAATCCGACTTGATCTAGCCAAAATTCACACTTGCTGTACTTGGCATAGAGCTGATGTTGTCACAATGTCTCTAGGACAATCCGTAAATGTTCGGTGTGTTATTTCCGATTCTTTAAATACACCAGAATATCATCGATGAAGATGACAACGAACCTGTTTATGTACTCTCGGAAAACTTGATTCGTCAGGTTCATAATGATGACAGGTGCATTGGTCACTCTATATGGCATTATGAGATATTCATAATGACCATATCGAGTCCTAAACGCCGTCTTCGGAATGTCGGGCTCTTTGACCTTCACCTGATGATAACCCGGACGAAAATCTAGGTTTGAAAATACACAAGACCTACTTAGCTGATCGAAAAGATCATCGATGCGCGGTAGTGGATACTTTTTCTTAATCGTCACTTCGTTTAGAGCTCGATAATCTACACACATCCTGTAAGAACCTTCTTTCTTCTTCACGAGTAATACCGGAGATCCCCCGCTTGAAGTACTGGGGCGAATCCAACCTTTCTTCAGGAGTTCGTCAAACTGAATGCGGATCTCCTTTAATCCTTCTGGACTTAACCAGTATGGAGCTTTAATTACAGGTTGCGCACCAGGTTGTAAATCGATGCTGAATTCAAGAGCTCGATCGGAAGGCAAAACTGATATATCTTCCGGAAATACATCCTCGAACTCTCGTACTACCTCTGGTTTTGATTCTTCCGCTTGCAATGCTGCAACCACTGCCTTCTTTGGTTTTTCTTTATAGACGCTAGGTTCCAAGGTACGGTCTCCACTCTTGAAATAAAACACTGGATGATCTGGTATTTCGAACACTACCCTCTTTTGGCGACAGTCTATGGCAGCGATGAAAGTTCCCAGCCTGTCCATTCCTAAGACTACGTCGAAATTCGGTACGTCCAGTACCTTGAAGTCCGCATAAAATTCTATACTGTAGACAAACACTGGACACAGATCGTATCCTAAAGTTTCTTTTAGAACGTCGTTCCCTAAACTGACATTCTAGTTGGATACGAGCGGTTTAACTGGAATCGCATGAGTTCGGACGAACCGTTGCGACATAAAGCAATGTGATGCCCCAGTGTCGAAGAGTGCTAGAGCAAGAAGGGAGGCTACTAAGATTGTACCTAACTTGTGTAGGATAGGTTTAGGTATAGGAAAAGTTATAGTGACTCACAAAGATTGGAAAATTGAAAGGATTAGGGGAATACCAGTGATGACTTGTCCCGTGGCTTCGACCTCCTCGACTGTCATTATAAAATCCGGACGTCGTGGTACATTCCTCCTTACTGGAGGCACATTCCTCTATCCTTGGGTCACGTTTCTCTGCCCTTGAGGCACGTTTCTCTATGCCTGATGGAATTGACGTTGAGACTGTGCAAGAGGTCCACGTGGAGCTGGTTACCAGCAGGGAGAGCTAGGCGAGGTGCAGGAGCCTGAATGGCTGGCCGCTGCGGTACTGTGATTGTGGGTCTGGGTGTAGGTGCTATGTTGAAACGGTATGGACATGCTCCTATGGCGTGAGTGGATGTGCTACAAACCAAACACAGGACATTTGCATTCCTGCAGTCCTTCGCCAGGTGTCCAGTCCTCTTGCAGTAAAAACAGAAATCTGGACCGGTCCAGTCCGGTTAAATGATCCTCCCGGTCTCCTGGGTGCAAAGGTTGGCCTAGAAGAGGCTCTTCCTGTCATCTGTGTGACATGGCGTTTGATTCCAGCTGTTTGGGGGCTTACCCTTCTTCTTCACCACAGCTTCATAACGGCGAGCTACCTTCAGGGCGAGTTCATGAGTCGGATAATCACTTGTGGCTAACACCGCCCGAATCTCCGGTTCTAAGCCCTATTGAAATCATCTAGCCTGAATCTCATCGGTCTGGATTAAATGTGCCGCGAACCTGATAAGATGTTGATGTCAGAATAGAGATGTGTTTTAACTGAATTGTATTTGATATGAATTCTTTACCTGCTGAGCATAATGAATTCAGCATCATATTCATCGACCGATTTTACCCACATAGAACCTTGTCGCAGGTGGATGAACTGTTGCTCCATCTTAAATCGAGTAGTCTCTGGAAAGAACTTCGTATAGAACAGATCGCGAAATGTCTTCCACTCGATAGATTTGGTGATACGGCTTTCCTCGGTCTTCTACCAGACTCTTGCATTGTCTGTCAGTTGCAACTTAGCAACTCTCACCTAGGCAATATCTGCCACTTAAGCTTCTGCCAGATCATCTTTGATCGATTGAGCACATTCTTCTGCCTCCAGCGGACTCTCTTTCCCCGAGATGTGTTTTGGATGCAGTGCCCGAAATTGTTTGACTCCGGATACCTCGACTTTGGGGTGGTTCATATGGATAGCAGTCTGCTGCTGCTGACCCTCCAATAGAATTTTGATAGCCTCAAGCGGTACCGTTTGCTCATTGATAGGAGCTGCAACGGTAGGTGGTGGTGGTAGAGTAGGCGGTGGTGTATTTCCATTTACGTTCGTGCTGGTGTTGTTCGGAGAATCCATTACCTTGATAAAAAAGGAATGGTTAGAATAGATTTAAGAAATTAGAAATGTAAGAAATGTATAGTTGTTGATTCTTATAATTCTTACGATATATTACTTTAGACTTCATGAAGAACAGACCTGCATGGGCCGCCAATAAAACCCGTCACGCCCCACTTCCCAGAAGACGGATACGGTGACGTGACAGGCCGCAACGTATTTACTAAGAAATAAATACGTTAAGCTGTAGCGCCTTGAAATGTCGTTTTGGTGTTTTCCCGAAAATCGGTGAAAATTCGGTATTTTTCCGTAAATTGTCTTTTTTTCTTATTTTGCAGTTTAGGACTAATTATAGCTAATATGGATAGGTAATTGCTTGTTTTTGGTAGAAAATGAGTTACTTATGAAATTCTGGTCGTTTAAAAATTTTCCCTAATTTTTCAATTTTTAATATTATTTTAAGCCGGTAAGAAAATACATTAAATTAGCGATAAATACAAATTTAAATGGGCTAAATTTAAGCTTTAAAATCATGTTAATTAAAATCTAGTTGTAACATAAATTTTTAGCATTTTATTTTAAGTTTTAACTAATTTTTATTATAGAAAACGAAATTTATTGAATTTAAGCTTAAACGTGCAATTTTGGACTTGTAGGGGGTCTTTTTGCATAAAATTTCTTTTGTAAAACCCCATTCACCCTTCCCTCACCCCTAGGCCGGCCCACTTCAGCAGCAAGGAATAAAATTCCTTGCCTCTTTTGAGTTTTAGTCATGTGTGGAAATGAGGATTGTTTTTTTAAAAGGATTTTGACTTTTTATTTGGGTATGGGTCTTTAGTGATGGGTATGGTTTGACCTTGACTTTTCCCACACCCCACACCATCCCCCTCTCCCTTGTGCTGGCCGAGAGAAGCTCCCCCCTTCCATTATTTTTCCTTCTCTTTTCTCTCATTTTCTTTAAGAAAATTCCATCAAAATTCAACAAAAATCAACAAATCCTTCACTATTTCAACACAAAACCTTAATCCATCTCTTCTCACACCCACTTTAATTTAAATCTTGGAGAAAGGAGGCATATTTGGAGGCAAATTGTTCTTGCTAGATCTCTAGTTTGAGGTATAAATTCTTCCTAATTAAATTCTTTTGGTTAAGTTTCTTAAATTAAATTGTTTTAGTGTTAATTTAGTGTTAGTTTCTAATCTAGTTTTTTTAAAAGTTTATGGTTTGAGTTTAACTAGGGTTTAGAAAACCATTATTAGGTTATTTTGTTATCTAGTTATTATACTAACCTAATCAATGAGCTTACCTTGCATAAGAGGCTTCAATTATGCTAATCTAAGTTAATCTAGTGTGAAATTTTGATTGTAATTGCTAATTATAAAAAAAATCAAGAAAGGATATGTTTATGGAAATTAGGTTTTTAAGCATTGCTAGTGTGTTGGAAATTTGTGTAGTGGCTATCTATGGTTAACTTGGGTGTTTGCGCGAAGTTGTGTGCACTTTATCGCAAATCCGCGAAGTTTGCACGAATTTGGAAGTCTTTTGTGCTTACTAGTTTTTATTAAATTTTTGTGGTGATGTATTTGCGATATCTTGATGACATTTTTAGCGTATCCTATGACATTTAGGATGTGTGAGTGCGGATTTTTGAGTGTTCGGGTTTTAGTTTTGCCGGCCGACCAAATCGACGATTCTAGTTAGTTTTGCGATTTTCGCGTGTGTTCCGCGCACCTTGTGCACGTTGTACCTAGCTTGTGAACGTTAGTATTTTCGTTTGGGTTTTGCGTCGTTCTTGGTATGTAACCTTATGTTTGGTCTTGATTTAAATTCCAGGTTCGGTCGCGGAGACGCCAGACGCGGCACGAAAGGGGAAAGCGGTGATTGGACGTGACTAGCTAGGGATTCTGGTGAGTAGATGTAACATCTACGGGGGACTATCGTTGGATGGCGCAAGTCGCCCGATAGTTTTAGTAGCTTAAAAAGATTCTTAGTAATGTTAGTAATTAGGGGTGTAATACTTGTATGATTAATTGCTACATTCATGCCTTATATTGACATACATATGCGAACCCCTTTTATAGGACACCTGCACCATTACCAGGGTTTTTATATGCAGCATGAGCACTATTCATGCTTACACACACACCCTGGTAATTGCCATGCCACCACACTAGATAACCTTTAAATTAAAACCTTTTACTATAATTGATACTTAAACTTGTGCTATTGCCTTTAATTCCTTAAAATGAAATCGTAGGATTGCTATTCATGTACATGTACCTCATCATATTATTTGTTCATGCCTAGTCTATTAATCACACATCGCAACTTGATTATTGATACCATATGCATTCATTATCATTGACATATGCACTTATGAGGATTTCTTGAGATTTTATGATATTCTGGATTTTGGGGGAAGCCGCAAAATTTCTAAACTTATTATATTTTTTTTAAAATATGTAAATTGCGGTTTTCTAGTGATGTAAGTGTCGTCCACCATGAGTTTGCTGTGGTTTTCGAGACCCGTTTCGAGGAGTTGGATGAACCGTCTCGGGTACATGGTAGGCCCGGTAAGGTACCCCGGGGCAAGAAGCTCGTGTTGCTGACGATGAGCCTTGCAGGGGACGGATTACCTACCGGTGACTGTTTGGGACGGCGGATATCCAGAGGATACCGACCGTGGCCACGAGATGATGAGATATTGATATTGAGATGGGTCAGCCGGATGGCTGAGGCCAGAGATACTATGACATGGATATATGAGATTTGTAATAGTTTTGAGGTGTCGTTGCTGGACACAGGTTTTTGTTGATTCTATTGGTATTGTGCTGGTATTTCAAAAGAGATTCCTAAGGGAAAAACATGATTCTTATACTTACACATTCAGATCATGAGTTGATTTGCATTGCATTCATACCTGCTAGTATATTCATATTGCATACATACCTGCTATTATGTCCTGCCTTACCTGTATTTTAGATGCTAGGATGCTTGTGTGCATGCTTTCGATAGCCTGTGTAGATGTTATTTATTACTCACGAGTTGGCAACTCACCCCCGTTGTGCCACAGCCTTTTGCAGGTTCACTCCGTCAGTACAGTAGCGGCGGGCGCACTTGCTTCTTTTGCCTCTTTTGCCTGGACTCGAGATTTTGCTCTTAGGTGGGTTATATTACTATTTTTGTACCACCTTGTATATTCTTTTTATCTAGTGTACTCCATCAACTGTATCTACCAGTATTGTTGTATATTGACCTAGAGATGAGACTGTGAGATTTGTGGACTTTTTATGCTGTATTTTAGGGTCGAGCTCACTTGAGTCGACATGCTGTTTTTCTCATGCTTCCTTATGATTATTTCGCATGTTGTTGCTTTATATTGCGTGGGATTTGTGACCGCCTTGTGGCGAAGAGCTAGCTCCCGCTTGGGTATGCCTTATTTGTTGGATTCATATATATTCTTGTTGTACCCATTTTGGGGGCCAGTATTTACAAAGGAGACTCTGCCGAAATTTTCGGAAAAATTGATATTGTTTTTAAAAAGGGTTTTATATGACTTATTTGATAAACTCGTTTTCAATTGATTGGGTTCTCTTCACTCTTTTGCTTATTTGGTTTTGGTTTTCTGGGCTTTGGCTTACTTATTTTACAGACGTCTTGAGACGTTTCGTAAACTTAAGTGCCAGTCACGTTCCGTACCCTGCGGGTCGTGACATAAGCGTAATTGTCAAGCCCCGCTTCCCAGTGTATGGGGAAGTAGAAGTGACGGGCCGTGAAGTATTTACTCAGAAATAAACTCGTTAAGCATAAATAAGCAATATATAAATAAAAGCACAAGAATGACAAGAGATATAATATAAACATGAACTTTTATTAACATTCAACTTTACATTGCAACTGCTTTTGAAAAGGAAAATACAATAATGAAAGCAATACCTAAACAGTAGCATATGAAAGAAAAGTAAATAAGTACAAGTAAGCTAGTAGTCGTGTTGCTCGGGTATTAGCTCCAAGTACTCATGGTTGGGCTTGATCTCCTGAGAGTCGGGTCCTCCGGACGAACATTCCAAAGAAAGAAAGATACAGAAATGTCGTTAGTGAACTAGCGCTCGGTAAGTCCTACAAAAAGAATGTAATAGACAAGTAAAGAGAATAGAACTGGAAATTATTATAAGTATATGTTTGTTACACTAACGTAGTTGTTTGTAGCTTAGTACAGAATGTATCCGTGTATACGAGAGGAGTCTAACTATCCCATAGACTATGGGAAACAGAAAGTACAAGGCCCCGTAAAAACCCACGGGACAACAACAATGGATGTTAATCTACGTCTTTTAATGTCCATCATCGTTCCACTTTTAATACATTCCGTACCAATCTACCCCGTTAAAACCCCGTAATGTATATTGTATTGATTTGTAGTTATCAGACTTACCGAGACCATGGATATAAGTTGTTCATGTAAACAGGTTTAGGATGTAAACAAGTAGTCATGTATTCAAGTCAAGATATACCCATGGTTTGGTCAAATCAAGTCATGTTGATATTGTTCCGGTATTCAGGTTCAGGTTCAAGCATACATGTTATAGTTTGGATTCATGTTGAATTGGATTCATGTTTGTATTGGATTCATGTTTGGATTGGATTCTGGTTGGATTCAGATTGAGTTAGACTCAGATTGATTTAGACTCAGACTTGAGTCAGACACTTTAAACAGATTTGGATCCTAAATTAAGTTCGGATGTTATCGGTAACTGTTGCACATGGATGGCAGGATTTGTGTCTTTATCCAAGACAATTATCATTGATAACCCCGTTAAACACTCACTTTCTTCGGCTCCCTAAGACTCAAGAGAATTGATCCCGCTTAAACCTATATTTACTAAAGTCCTTAAATGTAATTTATATTACTCGAAGAGGTTTTATGAAAAATATTTTATATACTTTCAAAATAAATCTCGAGTATTTATTTATCGTATTTAGGGTTTCATGGATGTAAATTTTAAGATTTGAGGTATTTTAATGAAATATTAACTTATCTTGAATAGTTCATGGTATTTTAGTGAAATACTTGTCTTGTATTGATACTTGATGGTATTTTGGTGAAATTTGTTATTCTATTATTTTTAGAAAACATGGAATTTTATTATAACTTGAAGATATGTGGTTTGATAATATTTATATAAATTAAAAATTAATTTTTATTATTAAATAGAAAATGTCGTTTTTCTTAAAAATCGTATTAAAAATCTTTCGAGACCGAATGCTCCGTGAGAAGGTCTGCATCTCGGTCTACTAGCCCAAGGATGTGCGATAATCCGCAGCATCCAATAGCGGGTTCCCCAAAATAGGTTGTAGAGACCTAATCGCAAAGAGTTTGAAATACAATTCTAAAGAAAACCGGGTTTTTATAGTTCATGGTATTTAATTGAAAAGTTGTAATCGCCACGATATATGTTTCAAAGAGAATCGTGCTATAGAATCATGTGTGTTGTGAAGGATAGGTCGTTACCCCGTGATGTTTTCTAAAGGTAATAGCAAGCAAAACAAATAAATATGATCGATAGAAAGTTCATAGTATTTAAAGATAGAACTCAATTTAAAGTAGTTTAGCATGATGATTTAGGGTGAAAGTTGTTCTAAACTTTAGTTTTATGATTAACAAGCAATGTATAGGAATATACATGAAGAAAATGCAAGAAAAGTAGAATTTATAAGGTTTTAAAAGAAGTTGTCGGTGTTAACTCCACTTCCGACATATTTTATTAAAATAGACTTTTTATATAGAACGAGAAGAAGGGGGTGGGACTTACTAGCTAGAAGGGTGAAGATAAAGTAGAAGAAGATTGTGTAGTCCTCGTGGCGTCGCGGGGTCGCCGGAATTGCTTCGTTTCGTCGCCGGAAGTTGACCTTGGGCTAACTCCATTTCTACTCCACTTGTATTTAGAAAAATTTGATAATTTTGGCTAGAGATTTCAGAATGAGGAGAGGCTAAGGTATGGGGTTGTATTTATAGTGTGGAATTAGGGTTTTGGAATTAAATGAATGAATTAAAATGCATTTAAAATTGGATTAATTGGGAAATTGAATTCTCGGTTAAATTGCAGAGAAAATAAACAGTGCAGGGGTAATGGGAGTAGGCCAAAGGACTTGTGTGCAAGACACAGGGGTTATTGGCTACGGGGGGCCCGATGCTGCCGGCCCTAGGCCCCATCTCGCCGGCCATCTTGTGAGGGAGTGCCGGTGGATCATCGCCACGTTTCCATCTCTGTTCATACAACATTTTGCACATGTTAGATTTTTCTGACTTTTCATTTTTGTGTGCAGTGCACGTGTAAAATTTTGGGATTCCAAAAAGTTTAAAAGAAAATTCAGAAAAATAATATGTGGCTGATGGGATTCGAACACATGGGTTATGTCACTGCAGTGCAAGGCTTTACCAATGAGCTACAAGTGCTTTCTTCCTGTTCTTAAACAAGAATAACTTTTAAATTGTGCTCAGTCTTGCAAACTCCTTTTTGTACTTTAAGAAGAAAAATTTTATACAGAAAATTCAGGGTCGTTATATTCTACCCTCCTTATAAAAATTTCGTCCTCAAAATTTATAGAAGGAAGTTGTAACAGATTTAAGAAAAATTTGATTACAACGGTGGTGCAAATAACTAATGATATGGTATTGAAAGTGTCAGAAAAATGTTTGAAAGAACGAAAGGATGCAAGAGTAGTTTTCAAGAAAACCGCGAGCATGTAAAATAAATAAACGTAAATTAGAATTGGATTGTCAAGAATGGTATAAAGATAAAAATAATAATCGAATAAAAATTAGGAAAGAGATATAAGTTAACAAAGAAAATATGGTTCGATGATTTACGGTAAAACATAACTAAATTAAGAGAAAAGAGAATCAAAGGCAGAATTCTAAGTCATCCAAGTAGAGTACGGCATTGTACCTATGCTGCAGTTCATAGTTACAATCACATAACTCCATTTAAATCACATAAATCCTACCATCAGACTTAAGGTTATAATATTTAAGAAAAAATCAAGAACAATCAAAGAAAGATCAAGAGTTTGTAGTTTCGTGTTACGTCGAGGCAAGATTATCAGGGGAAAAAAGAAAAGATTCAAATGGATGCAATTATGTTGCAGGCGTAATAGTCTACCCTCCTTAAAAATAATTTCGTCCACGAAATTCTCTCAAGGAGTACGAAGCGGTAAGACACGAGAAAATAAGGATAAAATTGGGGTAAGTCTTCTTCGAGCACTGTCGATCGATGCTCTAACCAACTGAGCTAATAGGCCTACAAGATACAAATAGCAGGGTGAATCGGAGATAAGATTCAAAAGTCGATAGATTATATTCAAGGAATTCAAAGGTGAAGTTCAAAATAGATTCAAGGAATTTGAAATGTAAAGAATGTATAGTTGCCGAATCTTATAATTCTTGTAATATATATTGCTTAGGACTTCATACAGAACTGACCTGCATGGTAAGACTTCTTGCAAAACTGACCTGCATGGGCCGCCAACAAAACCTGTCACGCCCCGCTTCCCAGTGTACGGGGAAGTAGACGTGACGGGCCGCGACGTATTTAATCAGAAGTAAACACGTTATGCGTAAATAAGCAATATATAAATAAAAGCACAAGAATGACAAGAGATGTAATATAAACAGGAACTTTTATTAACACTCAACTTTACATTGCAACTTCTTTTGAAATGAAAATTACAATGATGAAAGCGATGCCTAAACAGTGGCATATGAAAGAAAAGTAAATAAGTACAAGTAAGCTAGTAATCGTGTTGCCTGGGTATCTGCTCCAAGTACTCCTGGATGGGCTTGATCTCCTGGGAGTCGGGCCCTCCTGACGGACATTCTAAATATAGAAAGAGACAAGAATGTCGTCGGAGAAATAGCACTCGGTAAGTCCCAAAAGAAATAATGGAATAAATAAGTAAAAAGAATAGAATAGGTAATTAGTACAAGTATATGTTAGTTACACTAACGTAGTTGTTTGTAGCTTGGTACAGAATATATCAGTGTATACGAGAGGAGTCCAATCCGGTGTCCTAAAAGAAAGAATGGAATAGACAAGTAAAGAGAATAGACCATGCCGTTTTTATCACACTTTTCGTCGGGTCAAATCCGGTGGATTGCACTCATTTTTCTTTGGTATTCATGTTACATCACATGTAACATTCTGCACTTGTTTAAAAAAAATTTAGAAAACTTTTAAAAATCGACAGAAACTATAGATTTTGTTTCGAGATTTCGGAGTTGTTTCGGTTTTGTAATTCTACTAACATCGTCTAATTCTCTAGCTTGGCTCTGATGCCACTGAAGGGTTTCTTAGTACGACTACTAGGTTTTGGAAAGCATCAACCATACCATTTTATAAAATTTTAGTGTGCTAAGCAACCCATAACCAAGAATCTAACTAGAGGATTATGGTTTAACTAACATGTAAATTATTTTACACTAAGTGAATTTAGAATACAACCTTTGTAGACCGGTCCTTCACTTCTATAGCTCCGTATAGTAGTCTCTTCGCTCCAAGAAGTGGTGTCCCAGACTCTAGTTAGGCTCCACAAAGAGAAATGAACAAGCTTGCTTGAAGTCTTCGAGACCGAAGACGATCTACGTCGAGAAATCTCCAATTCAAGCTACATCTTCACTAATAGATGAACTAGTGAAGCAACAACCTATACTAAATGGCTAGTTTGGTATAGATTGGTGAAGTAGGATTTTTTCTCACTTTAGAATTATTTTTCTCACTAATTTTCTTCACCTCTTGAAAACCTAGAGAGCTTTCAAGAGATCAAGAAGAAGATGAAGTGTTGAATGAATGAGAGAGTCCAAGCAACCATGGGTGAGATAATATCTCATATTCTCAATGTAGAGACTTAACCATGGCTAAAAATAATGGTTGGGTTAATAAATATCTAACGTGAGTCAAAATTAGTGGACTAAGTCAAGGATACCATAAGCTTCTCCAAGCTTCCAACCATACTTAATTTCCATATAATTTTGAATTATTTTAAATAAATAATAACCCACTTATTATCTATGGAATGATGTAAGTCTCATACACCCATGTAGTATGTATCATCAAGCATGACACAATTAATACAATAATATATATCACATATATATTAAATGTACAAAGAGAAAATATTTTCTTAAGTGAGCTAATATTAGTTAATGTATATTAATATACCAAATATATAATTACACATTAAATTATTAAATCCACACTTAATATAATAACCCGGTTGTATCGCATACAACGGACTAATATCATTTATATGCATATCACATATACATATAACATATCATTGAATCAACACTTGATTCAACAATCCAGTTATATCTCATATAACCATTATCGTGAGATTGGAATATGGTATCATATATACGTATTAATCTCGGTCCTGTACATATCACATATGTGCTCTACTTCGTTTTGCATGAGATAGAAAACCTCTGTGTAGGACTCTAATGACTCGTCAATACGCCGGCAGCAGGTGATGATCATATCAGTCACCCATAAGCCGTCGGCGGTACTTGCTGGACGTAACGGCTACCCGGGTATTGAGCGATCAGAAGATCAACAAGCATGCTTGTCCACACTCCTGTGAATCCAATAATAACACTACCGTATAGTTCGGTCTCCTCGTCTGATATGTTGCATATCGAGTCTAGGGGTGGTAAACGTCAGACCCCAATAACTTGATAAGTCGTGCCGATGTGAGGCTCATAACGGGTCGAGAAACTACTGATAACACTTACCAGTAAAAATTAGTATCAGCCATGGTCAGGGACTTCCTGTTATAGCCAATCGAGCACAGCGCAACATCAACCCCCAATACCGGGAGAGACGAATCCCCTCCTATCGCTCATTGCCTCCGTGTGACTCGGGACTGTACCCAAAATCCACCGTTTTGCACGCTCTCTTGAACGTGGTAAGGTGGAAATCAAAGCACGGTGGGAATCACACAGGACTCTATGACGATCTCGGGTCTACAGACTAATCTGTACCAGTGTAACCAGAGAGCTACTATCTGACGTCAGGTATAATACCATCTAGGGGTTCTCGGCGAGTCTTGTTCAGTGTACCCAGTCTCTACTGAGCACCCGTATACCATCTATGATGTCAAACACCAATGGATATGGGATCATCCATCGCCCATCAAATGGGTCAAGAGGCGTATACGCTAGTCTACTCTGGTATATCGATGCCCCGTCTCAATACACCCTCGACTAGGAACAATTAAAGGATGAACTTATGGACTACACTGGCCCCACTAGTATGATCTACATCATAGTTCTGGTAGTCAAGTACACATCTTAAGGGATTTATCAACATGTGAGAGAAAGACAGTATCATAATACAAGTCTACATGTTAAGATAAAGAGCAACCAGATATTATACTATCATGTCGAGCAAGAAAGTCCTCCCTATATATGTCCAAGCATCCATTGTAATATACAATCATGTACAACAATGGCCTCTACGGCATACATACAACTAACAATCTCCCACTTGCACTAAGGCCAGTTGTTGTAGTATCTCATACCCAACGTCCCAAAAACTCTCAAGCTGTATCTGGGGTTTTGGCCAAGGTAAGTGGATCCGCCGTGTCATTCTTCGTGTCAAATCTCTTGATCTCGATCTCCCGGAGATCAATCGTCTCCTTGATCAGGTGATACTGTCTAAGAATATGTCTGGATCGCTGATGGGACCGGGGTTCCTGGGCCAAAGCCACAGCTCCATTGTCACCACAATGGTAGCAACCAAGTTTATCTCATGAACATATATACCCAGACAGCCTCTTTGATAGCATCGTTGGCAGCGATGCATTCATCTTTTATCGTTGAGTCTACCACGGTATCTAGCTTGGAACTCTTCCAACATACCGTCCCTCTACTGAGGGTAAGGACAAAATCCGGGACTGTCTTACAGTCGACCTTATCACTCTGGAAGCTCGAATCGGTAAAGGATTCCTCATGGAGTTCACCGTTACCAATCACCAAGAATATTTCTTTAGTCCTTCTCAAGTACTTAAGAATGTTCTTCATAGCTATCCAGTGTTTCTCCCCAGGATCTGATTGACACCTACTCACTACACTTAGTGAGTATGATACATCCTCTTAGATCTATCTCTATAGATCTAAATTATTGGATGTAAGAGGCATCACCCAGATCCTTCATGGAGAAACATTGTGATAAGAGGAGCTTGACCGAGTGTAGCATAGGAACACCACTTCCTATCAAGAGTATGTCATCCACGAACAATACGAAGAAGACAGCCTTACTCTCTACAACTTTTTTTGTATATATAAGGTTCATCTACCGTTTTGATGATGTCAAACTCTTTGACTACCATATCAAAACAGATGTTCCTACTCCTCGATGCCTGCTTTAATCCGTATATTGATTTAAGCAACTTACACACATTTCCGCTGCTCCCACTGTCTACGAAGCCCTCTGGCAGTGTCATATACTCGCTCTCTTCTAAATCACCATTTAGAAAAACGGTCTTGACGTTGATCTGCCAGATTTCGTAGTTATGGTATGCAGCAATGGCAAGGAGGATCCGAATGGACTTAAGCATAGCCACTGGAAAAAAAAGGTTTCATCAAAATCCATACCTGGTTATTGACGACAACCTTTTGCAACAAGTCTAGCTTTGAAAGTCTCAACTTTTCCATCTATACCAAGAATTTTCTCAAGATCCACTTTCTCCCGATGGGTTTTACCCCTTCAGGTGAAACTACCAAAGTCACTACTTTGTTGGTGTATATGGATTACATCTCAGATCGCATAGCATCCAGCCATTTAACAAAGCCCCCACTTGTGATGGTTTACTCGAAACTAGTTGGGTCATCATCTTCCATGATGCAATCCTCGCTCCTACTGTCATTGAGAAAACCGTAGTATCTCTCAGGTGGATGAGGAACCTTACTAAATCTACGGAGAGGCTGAGGTTCGTCGGAAACTATTGAATCCTCCGGTTCTACCAAATCATCAGCTGTTAGTTTGTCTAGATGGAACTCTTTCCAATTCTACCTCATGACCACTAATTTCTTCTATAATAAATTCCGTTTTAAAAAGGTGGCATGCTGAGAAACAAAACACCTTTTTCTCCTCAATGCGGTAGAAGATATACCATCGCGCATGTTCGGGATATCCAACAAACTTATTCAGTACTTACCTTGCCTCGAACTTGTTCAGATTTTTCTTTTCAACATAGGCCGGACAACCCCATATCTTAACACGTTTAAGAGATGGTCTCTTTCCATTCCATATCTCATATGGAGTGGTAGGCGCTGATTTGGTTAGAACTCTATTCAATAGGTATGCAGCTTCTCAAGCGCATAACCCCAAAAGGAAACATGTAACTCAGCAGTACTCATCATAGAACGCACCATATCTAATAGGGTGCGATGCCTCCGTCCCGATACACTGTTGTGCTGTGGTGCATTCAGAGGAGTAAGCTGAGAGAGAATCACATTCTTTTTTAAATAATCCTGGAACTCCGTACTCAAGTATTCTCCTCCCCGATCACATCGAAGGACTTTTATACTTCTACCCGTTTAGTTCTCTACTTCGCACTTATATTTGTTGATTTTCTTAGAAGCTTCAGAATTGTGTTTCAACAGGAACACATGTCCGAATCTTGAGAGATCATCTATGAATGTAATGAAGTATGAGGAACCAACCTTGGCATGTGTAAACATGGGACCGCATGCATCAATATGTATCGGTCCCAAGAGTTCAATAACTCTTTCTCCGTGTCATGTAAACGGAGTTTTAGTCATTTTACCTTTGAGACATGACTGGAAAGTTTCATAAGATGTAAATTCAAACAGATTTAAATATCCATCCTTATGTAACTTAGCTGGTCGTGTCATATTGATATGACCGAGTCTATAATGCCACAAGAAGGATTCGTTCATTTCTGAACTTTTCCTCTTGGGTGTTTCTGTATGTTGAGAACTGTGGTTTGATTTAGAACGTATATGCCATTATATAACGTGCCTGATCCAATCAACATTTGATTCAGGAAAATGTTCATAACATTATCCTGCAATACAAAATTATATCCTTCTTTACTTACTAAAGAGACTGATATAATATTGCATATCAGTTTTGGCATGTAATAACATTTGTTCAGAATCAATGTATTACCACTTGGTAATACAAGGTGATATTCTCCAACTACTTTGGCTGCAATACTTGCACCATTCCCTACTCTAGAGAATGATCACCTTGTTCTTAGTTGTTTACCATTGTTTAGCCTATGTAACATATTACATTTGTGGGATCCTGATCTGGTATCTCATACCCAGGACGTAGAGTGTACTGAAAAACAGTTCTTGGTAACGAACACATCCGAAGAAGATGCATCAACATGCTTATTCTTCGTTTGGGTAGCATGGGAATCCGGATATTCCCCTATTTCCTTCTCGGACTTATAACAGTTATAGATAGAGCGGAACCAACGTTCCCCAGCTCAGTATAACAAGCGGGTTCGGTCAATACATCCATATTATTATCTTGATTAAGGTGTGACATGGTCTCTATCAGGAGAGAGTGAGAAGAAAACACTCTGCGTGCACTCTTGCAACATTAGATTAGTTATTATCTTATCTAATCAGGATGGCTCCCACTGTTTTTATCAAATCTTCCTTCAAACCCTAAAAGGTAAGACTAACCGGGATTAATTACACCCTACAAGTTCGCCAATCTTTCGGCCAAGCCAATGTCGGTACTTTGATGGAAGTTCTCCGTGTTTTCGCATGGACCTAATTAAAATAAACCTCGTTTTCCCATGGGCGTAACCCCATTAACACATTTCTAAACACCTACTTGATCGGCTAATTGTAAAGTGCAAAACTTTCCCAGGAGTAACTCTTACTCCCAGTGGGTATCGGGATCCAACTATCTCATAGAAGGTATGCAATCTCATTGCAAATTTAAACTCTTGAAATTCTCGATAATATTTTGCCCTTAACGTCTTATGACCTGGACAAAAGCCAATAAACCATAGGCCGCTAGTCAAGTTCAACCCGTCATTTCCTGATTGAATTAAACCCACCCGTACGACCTTTGACAAATGCCAACAAGGTCATACGTCTACTCTAATCCAATCGCATCACATGCTTTGCAGATAAGCACTAATCAGCTACCGCACACTACGCCTTGACAAAGACCAACAAACATAGCACGGATACTAAATAGTACTTATCTGAAATGACGGAGGGCTACGACAGGTTTTTAAGAAAACCTTTTGCGTAATAAACTTGATATCGTTGTAGAATCAAATGATTTTGAAAAGGAATGTTTTTTAGGCTTTTGCTAGTTTTTCTAAAGAGGCCACTCCCGGTGAAAGGATCTCGGCTCGTTCCTCATCGAATGAGGTGCTGGATATTCATCAAGGAATATCACTATGCAAAGCAAGAACTACAGAAGCAATCAAAATACAAAATCAAGTGGGTTGTAGCATCTGCTAGCTTTTGCTAAAGATGTCATTCTCGGTGGAGGGATATCGGCTCTTTCCTCATCTAATGAGCTGCTGGATATTCATCAAGGAATACCACTATGCAAAGCAAAAACTAGAGCTACCCTTTTTGAAAATTTGATTCTATAACATCTTAGGTTTCTTTCTTTTTCATTAATCTCATTAATGAAGTCCCATCATGTATGCTTCCTAAGTATCAGAGATAAAGAAACTAAAATACTTATATAACATATGCTTATGCCACCCGCATTCGCCATGAGGTCCCGTCATGCACCGTTAGGTTAGATAACTAACGGAAGAGCGGGGGCAGGACTAGCGCAGATGTAAAATATAAGCAACGTTTATTATATATTATATACATAATATTAAGCATTCGTCTCATCATATAAAGTGATCACATCACAGAACATTACAGCAAAAGTCAACATATGAAATATTAGATATACTAGGAGGTTCATGTTTTAAATTAAGCCAGTAAAAAAACACGGATTACACGGTCGAGATGAATACCCAAACCCACATCCTTAGACCCCTACAAGAGCGGCAAGCAACCCTACCAATTCTAGAGTTAGGAGACCCGGTCTCGACTCTTCGAGATGGTCTCTCACTGGACTCTAGAACCCGGTTATTTGTGCTCCCCGCCTTGGGTCTATCCTAATGAGGAAAAGTAAATAATATACAACAATGGTGACACCCCGGAAGTGCCCCAATAAAAGAATATTACATACAAGTTTTTACATGAATGAAAATGAAAAACTCTCATCTCACACAAAAAACCCTGGCTATTCAAACACGACGATCCAATATAACATATCACAGCAACACATAACATCATATGTCATCAATGTAAGTAAATATGCGTATCCCAATTGTCGTTCTCAGTCAACAATCTATGGAGAAGATAGACTATAATGCTTTTCATCCCCGGCCTACTGTATGTTCTCGCGAAAGGGAAAAATCCCAAAATGGGAGCAAAACCAGGACAAAGAACGCAAACAACGCTCGAAGATAACAAAGCGGATCCAAGATGCCGTGCAATCGAGAAAAACTTGATTGGAGCCCGTCCTTTATAAAGAAGATAGGTCGGGAATACTCTTTCCTTCATGACAAGACAAGGAAAATATTCAACCTTGTCATGAAGCACCAAATGACGACGCTTCCGGAGCCTCGACACCCCCAAACAATTAAACGAGATCCATCATCCGGATTATTACTCCTATCACCGAGTAATAGGTCATCCCCTTGAAGAATGCTTCACCTTCAAAGACAGGGTAGAAGACCAGTATCAATAAGGTAGGTTCGCTTTATCCGACAGCTGGAGGGTAACCCCACCGCAAAAGCATGAGCCAAAGAGGACATATACCGTAAGGATAGGACTAGCTCAACATCAAGAATGGAAGCGAACTGGTATCTGCCATATGATAACACTCTCAAAAGAGGAAGGGCACGAGACTATGAATAACCTCTACAGGTGCTTCGCAAATGATGATGAGGACGAGATGATCTCAGAGTTTCCACCGGCCCCAAAAGAGCTAAAAGATGGGATACACACCATGGCGGACAACCTAAGAAAAATTGACTTAGGGACGGAAAATGATCCGAGACCAACGTTCGTCAGTGAACTGCTATCTAAAAAATAGGTGGCCACGTTAAAAGACGTGCTCATGCAGTATAAAGATTGCTTTGCCTAGAACTACTATGAAATGTCGGGTCTAGATCCAAAGGTGGCAGTACATAAACTGGCTATATCGCCGGGTATAAAATCAATCAAATAGGCGCCAAGAAGGATGCGACTCGAACTTAAGATGAGCATCAATGCTGAAGTCAAGAAACTAATCAACTCCGGCTTCATCTAAGAAGTTCAATATCCTGACTAGATCGCCAACATCGTTCCGGTGATGAAGAAAAATGGGACGGTGCGCATCTGCGTGGACTTTCGAGACCTCAATAAGGCTTGCCCGAAGAACGACTTCCCAGTGACCGTTACTGAGCTTATGATCAATAACACGTCCACCCATGAGGTCTTCTCCTTCATGGATGGATCTTCAGGATACAACTAATTAAAAATGCATCCTGAAGACCAAAAGCATACCGCCTTCCGAACCCCGATAGGCATATTCTGTTACAAGGTGATGCCCTTCAGTTTGAAGAACGCTGATGCTACCTACTAGAGGGCCATGAAAAAGATCTTTGATGATCTCATACACGAGATCGTCGAATGCTATATCGATGACCTTGTGGTGAAGAGCTATTCTCATGAGGAACATTGGGAACGTCTAAAAATAGTGTTCCAACGTCTTCAGAAATATAATCTGAAGATGAATTCTTTAAAATACGCGTTTGGAGTTTCCTCAGGCAAATTCCTAATATTCATCATACTTCGCCGAGGTATCAAAATCGACCCCTCAAAGATCAAGGTGTTTATAGAAATGCCCACGCCAAGAACTATCAAACAGTTGCGATCTCTTCAAGAAAAGCTCGCGTATATCTGGCGGTTCATAGCCAAGCTCTCTGGAAAATGCCGTCCCTACAGTCATTTGATGAAGAAAGGGACCCCGTTCATCTGGGATCAAAAGTGCCAAAATGTACTAGAAGAAATTAAACAATACCCGCAAAATCCGCCAGTATTGACCACCCCAGTTAAGGGAAAACCCCTTATCCTATATACAACAGCCCTTGATGGTTCTCTAGGCATATTATTGGCACAAGAGAACGATCGGTGAAAAGAGAGAGCTCTATACTATTTGAGTTGGGTTCTCCTGGAGGCAGAAAACAACTATTCCCTCATCGAAAAGCATTGCCTGGCTCTGATCTTTGCAATAACGAAGCTCAGACATTACGCCTTGGCATATGTGGTTCATCTCATATCGAAAGTGAATCCTCTCAAAAATCTGATGTCAATAGCCATACTAACAGGAAGGCTTGCCAAATGGGTCCTCCTCCTGATGGAGTTCTCGGTAACGTATCGGCCCCTTAAAGCAGTGAAAGGTCAGGCCATTGCCGACTTTCTCGCGGAGCATCCGATATCAGTTGTCTTCCTCTTAAATTGCGAGTTGCCAGACGAACACGTGTTTGATGCAATTGATGAAGAAAATAATTCCCAATGGGAACTCTACTTCAATGGAGCATCTTCCACGAAGCAGCGAAAGCAAACACCCCTATAATCAAAGACGGGGTAGACCTTATCTTCGTGACTCCACAAGGAAGGATATTGCATTACGCCCTCTTATTAACAGAGCCAAGAACTAATAATGAAACTGAATATGAAGTTTTGATAGCAGGACTCAAGATTGTTCCCTGATTAAAAATAAGGAATTACCTCAATGAGGTATCATGTGTTCACACGTGACCAAGAGTCACGTGTTGACACGTGATCTTTTTACAGAGTTAAATTCTGATCAAGCAAAAGTGTAAACAAATGGCTAAGGAAAGACTCCAATGGGGGGTCACGTGCTCACACGTGACCAAGGGTCACATGCTGACACGTAATGGTCTTTAGCCCAGTTAAAAGACAGAATTAAAATTTTGCATGAAAGAAGGTCACGTGCCAACACGTGATGGGCTTTAAAAGCCTTACGAGTTAATAGAATTAAATTATAATTAAGGAAAATCAAAGACCCTAACTGGGAAAGTATTTCTCTAAATCTTTCCAAACAAAAAAGGATTATGGGGGACCGTTGGATTAAAAATCCAAGGGTGATTAAAAATCACCAATTTATGGAAAGATTCTATACAATGAAAGATTTCCCTAAAATTCACCAAGAATAACAAACAGAATATCTTTTGGATTAAAAATCCAATTGTGAATAAAATTCACTAAATGATCTAAAAGATCATATTAGTTATGAAAAACAAACAAAATCTTTTAATGAAAGATTTACTAAACAAATTGATTCAAGATTTACTAAACAAATTGATTCTTTCCCTTCTCCTATAAATAGGAGCCAAGAAGAGAAGAAGGATATAGAATTTTGGGATCTTGAAATTTTCTAAAGGCAAATAGCAGAGAGAAAAGAAAGGAGAATTTAATTCTCAAGAAAGAAAACCCTAGGTGATAAAAGGAAAGGGATCAAAGCTTCAAAAAGAGAATTTAATTCTCAATCTAAGAGTTTAACTCTTCTGCAAAAGAACTTAGTTCTTCCTCTGGTTTAAGATCTGCAGAAGCAAATCTCCCCACAGATTGAGAATTTAATTCTCATCGGGGAGATTCTGCCATGCAGATCCAAGACTTAGAGGGAGAATTGAGTTTTGAGAATTTAATTCTCCCAATAGAAAAAACTAGGGTTTAACCCTATATGAGAATTTAATTCTCCCAAACTTACAGGAATTCAATTTCTTCAAAATAAAATTAGGGTTTAATCCTATATGAGAATTTAATTCTCCCAAACTTACAGGAATTTAATTCCTTCAAGATAAAATTAGGGTTTAACACTATATGAGAATTTAATTCTCTTAAAGTTATAGGAATTTAATTCCTCCAAAACAGAACTAGGGTTTAACCCTATATAAGAATTTAATTCTTTCACATACATGGGAATCTAATTCCTCTAAAACATAATTAGGGCTTAACCCTACAAAGAATTTAATTCTAAAAAAAATAAAGAAACTTGAAAGATCTCCATGCATATAAAGAATTAGGTCACGTGTCCCCACGTGACTCCTGGAAAGATCCTCCAAAAATAAGAAGGAAACAGCTTAAAGGCAATGCCTCACCTGCTCCCACGTGACCTCCAAAACAATAAGAATAAAAGCAACGGCAGATTCTAATTTGGGCGCCCTCACGTGTCCTCACGTGACCCTAATAAAAGCCTTACCAAATCAGTGCATGAGTGCCTATCACGTGCCCACACGTGATGGCCAGGAAATTAAAAGTGTTTAACATTTATTCGCAGATTTGAGAAAAAAACAAAGGAGATCTGGCCCCACCTTTGGTTGCCCCCACGTGTCCCCACGTGACCTCTTCCTCTCAAGTGTTTAACACTAATTTGAGAGTTTTATTTCCAGTGTTTAACACTGTTGTCCTTTAGTGTTTAACACTAATTTGAGAGTTTTATTTTCAGTGTTTAACACTATTGTCCTTTAGTGTTTAACACTATTTTTAGCCAAATTGGCTAAGTTTCCAGAGGCAAAAACTTCCCCTTTGACTAAACCTCAAAGTTGAGTAAAACTCAGAACTACAATGTTTAATTCTCAGTCAAAGACAAAAATGTTATCAGAGCCCTCAAACTCTTGTTTAGCATTGTTAAATGATGGGGGGCTGAACCCAGACAAATGTCTAATGCCCCAATAAAGGGCCAACTCTTCAAACTTAATTGGACTTAGCCCAAGTTGGCCATAAGTCATCAATTCAGATTTAACTGAGCCAATGAGCTCATAATCTAATTAATTGATCTTAGTTTCAAATTGGACTACAGATCCCCAATCAACCATGGTTCAAGGGTACATCTCTTCACTCCTTTGATATTTGTCGTTGTAATCCCTCAACGTCTTCAAAGAGGTGACGGGTCCCGACAACCACACATTTCACAGACTATAACGTCTCTAAACATTGGACTATGAGGTCCTTAAACTCATGGACTATGATGTCCTTAACCTCGACCGTGATGTCTTTAAACTAACATTGGACTGTAGGGTCCTTAAACCCACGGACTATGATGTCCTTAACCTCGACCGTAATGTCTTTAAACTAACATTGGACTGTAGGGTCCTTAAACTCATGGACTATGATGTCCTTAACCTCGACCGTGATGTCTTTAAACTAACATCGGACTGTGGGGTCCTTAAACCCATGGACTATGATGTCCTTAACCTCGACCGCGATGTCGTTAAACTAACAGTGGACCAAGATGTCCTTAAACTAATAATGGACCGTAATTTCCTTAAACTAATCGACCGCAATGTCACTAAACTAAAAAATAGATCCCAATTGCTCTCTTGTTGGATCTAAACGATCCCGTTAAGTTGATCTTAGTCTAAAACGAGACTAACGTATCCTTAACAAATGTTTAAGTTGATCTTAGTCTCAAATGAGGCTAAGGTATCCTTAAACCCAACCCCCCAAACCCAAATCTAAGAAAGATACGGATTTGGACTAGTCCACGCCCTACGGGCGACAACATAAATTAGTTTCCGTATACAATTCACGGGCAACCAAACACAAAACAAACACCCACGATACGAAGTGACCATATGGAGAAGGAGAAAGTTGTTACCGCGATGTGGTAGTGTAATTAACTGCAGGAGCTTGCACCTGCAGGGAAGAGCGTCCCCACAATCAAAAACTCCTCAAACGAGGGGGAATCTGACGAAGTCTGCTACATCGGCCGTATCCGTTTAAACCTTCGCTACACGATGCCTAAATCAACTTGGCATCTTCGGAGAGGTGGACGGATAGCACCAATTAACATCTGCCCCGAAATTCAGGCTAGACATTTATCGCGTCTCCGCGTTTCGGAGGGGAACAGATTCTGGCACGCCCGGTGGGACCTTTTCCTCTTTCCACTCCACACTTTGTGTGTCGTGTTTGCGAACGAATCGTGGTTTGATATGGTTGCCCTTGGGTTCGAGGTACTATGACTTGGCATTTTGCTTGGTGCAGAAAGCGAAGGATCAATGGCGTCCACTTGCGCGAGGTGTTCCAGCTGCAACTGCAATTCACGTTCCGCCTCATCTGGAGGCATAGCTTACGGGCCCCAAGCGGCCTCCCTATTCACGATGCCGATGGAACAGGTCACTCAGGCCACCACTGGATTGTTTTTCGGGACCATACTCCCGCCAACGAGCTTCAGCGCTCCTATACCAACGCAAGAAGCTCCCAAGAAGTCGGTCTTTGATTGGCTTACAACTACTGCGGCCCCTCTCAACGGGTCGTCCAGCTCCAGCGTCTCGGTCTTCGCCAGATTGGGCTAAAGTTCCAGTGGGCCCGTGATGAAGCCTGCAATTCAAGAAAAGGTTATTCCAAAGAGAGTGACCATCCCTGCTCCCGAAGTCGTCAAGGCGGCTTTTCCTGCCAAAGGGTCGGTCTTTACAAGTCTGACTGTTCCGACTCTAACTCCTGCCCCCGTTCCTGCTCAAAAGTTTGTCTTTGATAGATTAGACACTGTTGCTTAACGAACGTCGGTCTTCAAGAGGCTGGTACCAGCAGCGCCTCACCTGAACAGGGGACATGACAAAGTCACCCCTCAAGCTGAAACAATCCCAACAGCTCGACACGCTCGACGTCGCCACTGGCACCGAGTAAGGAAGACTGGGAGCAACTCCCCCTCTGGGTTAACTCCAGCAGCCCCAACGGTGGAAGTCAATGCTGCTGTTCCAACCGGGAACAACTTTGAACTGCTGAACAAGGTGCGCAGGAACTCTCCTACCGCCGTACTGAAAAGATCTACCCCATCGGTGGAGAATGTTACAGAAATAAAGCCAGATCAGTCCCCTCAACGTCTGTCCTCCAAAGTTTACAAAGTCTGGCAACGGGTCCATGAGTCGGTGATTGATCAAGACTATCTCCGTCGACAGAAGAAGCTGAAGGTGCAGCAGGAAGAGAACCGTCCTGGCAAGACACGAAGGACGACAACCACCTGGGTGCCCGCTACAACGGCCCCCTCAACGTCAACTTCTCAAAAGAGAAGGAAGCCAGAGAAAGCCCCTATGACTATGGCAGATCGCAAAGACGCTAAGCCCAAACGTCCCAAGTCTGGGGGCATAATGGTACATACTGTTTACATGGCTTCCGGAAAAGAAGAAAGCCGCACTTCGACGAGCCACCGACCGCTCACCCGATCAATAACAAGGGCTCAGGAACAACAGCAGCAGAAGCTTCAAGAGATGCTGACTGCAATGGCCGCACTCACCGGACCAAAAGAAAGCCCGGAGGCATCATCGGAGCAGCGTCACGAATAAGAAACCGATGCTGATTTCCCAGAGTCCTCGAAAAGAAGGACAGAGAAGCTGCAGAACAAGCTGCCAACATAAAACGAATGGCACTTCTCTTCCAAGACATGGTCGGAATGATGTTACAGCCAGATCCCCCAGCTGAAGACCCTCCGATCATTATCGAAGACGACAGAGGAGAGACGTCGAATCCTCCTCCGGCTCTTTCAGCAGCCGAAGAGAAAACTATTTCCAAGGCCGCTCTGGATGACTATATTGCTCAGCAAATACGAGCTCACCAGGAAAATAAAGCGGCTGGCCAAGTCGTTAAAACTGGGCGGCCGTATCTAGGCTGGTATGACCAAATAAAGTACCCGCCGGGATACACAATCCCTAAGTTCCATGTGTACAAGGGGACAGGCAATCCCCATCAACATGTCGCTCAGTTCAAGGCTCTTTGCGGCAACACCGGGGGTGATGATAAGCTTTTGCTCTGCTAATTCGTCGGCAGCTTGTCGAAGAAGACATTTGAGTGGTACTCCGAACTTCCAAACGACTTCGTCAAGACTTTCGCAGAAATGGAGTTCTTATTCACCCAGCGATTCGCGAGTGCTAGTGAACACACCCCAATAATGGCATTGATTAATGCCAGGGTGAAGTCAGGCGAGACGTAGGTTCAATACGCAATCCAATGGCAGAATCTGTGGTCGAAATGCGAACAGCGCATCGAAGAAGCACCAGCGGTGGGAACGTTCGTGGGCACCCTAGACCCTCATGCAACTATTTCACAATTCATGATGTTCTTCAAAACCGACCACATTCCAAGCCTTGATCGACAAGCTAGCCCAGATGGACCAGATGGGTCATAGACCGTCTCCTCCGAAGCCGGAGCCGCGGAACGAAAAGGGTAAAGGGACGACGACCTTCATTGCGAATACCCAACAACAGCCCAGTGCCCCAAAACTAATGGATCAACTGAAAGAGAGACGACGATGCTACAATGAGAAAATGAAGCATCCTTATTTGTGCCCTCGGGACAAAATGAAGAGACTGTTTGAACTGGCGATGCGCAACATGCTCATCAATCTGCCAAATCCTAAGCGACCACTGCAACCCGGCGAGGCTAATAGTCCCAATTATTACCCTTACCACCAAACGGTAAGCCATCCAATCGAAAATTGCTTCGTCTTTAAAGGATGGATTGAGGATCGGTACCAACAAGGCAAGTTTGCACTGTTTGAGAAGTAGAAAGTAAGCCCACCACAACTGCACACTCCTAAGAAGACGGACACACCGGGGGCATCGTGCTCTTTTGTTGAAGAAGCTCCATGGGAGGTCGCTCATTCAGCCAAAACTAAAAGAATGCGGAACGATCTCCAGACATGCCCGGCGATCAGGTGGAAGAATCCGTTAGATCCTGAGATCATCGAAAGGATGAAGCCGTGCCCAACTCCAAAGATTGGTGGTGATAGCAAAAGCGTTCACACCCAGCTGTCGAGGTCTTCGAAGAAGAAGAAGACGAAAAAGCCCGTGAAGCCTGGTGCCAAGCGCACGAACCTGCAAAAACAGATTGACGCGCTGGAAGAGTATAACCAGAAAGCGCGGACTCCAGTCACACTCCAAGAATTTCTCAGCCACGTCCTTAAAGACGGAGATGATGGAGAAGATTCGTCGGATGAATCTGAGGGTTATGTAGCAAGCTGCCATGTGATCTCTCACTCGTCGATAGACGATGAAGAAGCTCCTTGCACCGAGAAACTGGGGGCAAATCCTGAACCGGGACTACCAGAGCCATCAGATAAAATGATTGACGCATTCCTAAACGAAGCTCTTCTGAAAAGTAAAGCTGATCGGGAGCGTGAGATGGCCATATTTAAAAAGGCCAAACACTGGCGACTGGAAGAAAGGGTTGAAACACTCCCGCCAGATCAAAGTGCCTTCGTTGCAAATAAAAACAGGTTTAGGATGAGGAAAAAGTTCGCTAAAGCCACATCGATGGGAATAAAGCTGCCGCCTTCCAAAGGAAACATTCTTAGTGAAGCAGAAATGCATCCTAGCTACTGCTTATATCATCGAAAGATTGCGCACCCCACCGAAGAGTGCAACGCTTTTAAAAGATGGTGGCAGGGATATGTTGCTCATCGGCAACGTTTTAAGCGAATGAAACGCAAAACTCGTCGGGAGCAGAGAAGTATGACCGAGGAGTTTAGAAGAACTACTGGCAACTGTCGCATGGTTAACGCCGGAGGATCACAAGTTCTCACTTTCGGGAGCGACTCCGACGAAGAAATGACTCTTGGCCCTCTCTTCAAAGAATCCACCTTGGGAAAAGAGGAAGAACCAGAGACCTGTGAAAATATTCAGCTGCGCAATCGTACGCTATCCGAAAAGAATCTCGGACCCACGAGCAAAAAAGATAAGGGAAAGGAAAAAGTCTCTGAGGATATTGTCCTAGATGAACAAGTCATCAAAGAGTTGACCACCAAGGACCCGCCAAAGAAAAGTAAGGTGGACTACAACGTTCTGGCACACTTGAGGAAGATACCCTCGCACCTCAGCATTCTCGATGCCTTTCTGCTGTCAAAAGAAGCAAGAGATTCTTTGATCAAGGCGCTACAAGAGCCAGAGCAATTCCAAGCGTTCCTCGCCGAAGAAAAGATGAAGGATGAGCTGGAAGAAGTACACATGGCCGATATTGCCTTCGGCGATGAAGATCTCCTCCTCGGGACGTGCGACACAACCATCCCCTTTATGTCTCCGGATACTGTCACGATATCAAGATAGGCAAAATCCTGGTCGACAATGGGTCTTCCGTCAATCTCCTCAACATGCGAGTGTTAGAGGAAATCTGCATGAGCGTTCAGCACCTCGCTCGTGATAAAATCACCATCTTCGGTTTCGATTCCCAATCATCATGGGCTCTCGGGTCTGTGATACTGACGTTGCGCTTCGGGCTACTTGTCACGGATATTAAATTTCACGTCATCGACGCCAAGACTTGCTACTATGCTCTGCTCGGCCGGCCTTGGTTACACGAGTACAATATTATCCCTTCCACACAACACCAGTGTATGAAGTATTTCAAGGATGGTCTCGAGTACACTATGACAGGGGAGTTGAACCCATTCTCCGTGAACGAAGTCCGAAAGTACGAGGATGCAAAATACTTCTTACCAGATTTTGAGGATACGGAGAGATGTCACAAATCGAAGAACAAAGCTATCACCACTATTCTGGTCTTCGGGAGTGATACTAAGGAGGAAAAAGAGATAGTTTATTCAGGGCCGCCACAACACAACAACCCGAGACCGTCCACCCCCATGTTGATCTTCGGCAGCGACTCGGAAGACGAGGTTAACGCTATATTTTCCGCTCGGCCATCAATACAAGCCTTCGCTGGCGATAATCAGAGTTTGCAAATCACCATGGTTCCATAAGAGCATTACAAAGAGCTCGATGCACTTGAAACTTATAGTGTGCAAGAACTGCAGACCTTCTACGTCCCTCCCAGGCGAAAGGGTGAAAAAGCGATCCTATTCTACCGATCCGGGGAAACCAAAGTGGAGAAAAAAATTCTGGCATGGTGCAGATTCTACGCTCGACAGGTTCCAACCCATCCGTCTGCTTAGATATTACACGGAAGGCTTGAAAAGGCTACTGAAGCGTCAAGGGGTACCCTTCAGACAGGCTACTCGACAATCTCGATTCTACAACAGGATTTAGGATGTCCCCGGAACTCAGCGCAAGTTGCCCAACAGGAAAATGGAAACGATCGGGCTTGGATATGTTCAATCCAGAAAACGAAAGCGAGTCCATGGCAGCTACGTCATACATGACTTCGATGAAGAAGGAGACGTTCTATTAAAAGATGCCGACCCTGAACCAAAACGAGATCCTACCATCAAAATGCTGAGTCCGTTGTTTGAAGAACAGATGGATAAGCTAGTAAGGGAAGTGGGTCAAAAGATCCGGGATGACCATAACCGCGAGATGGCCATTTACGAAAAATCCAGGACACAGCGCCTCCTTCAACAGGCCACGGAGAACGGCAATGCTCTTCCTTATCAACCCGTCATACAAAAGGCCCGACGCAGAGGCAAAAATAAATCAAGGAGCATGAAAGGTGTTCGACAGCGACAAAGCAGGACCAACAAGCCACGCGATCGGGAATCGAGCAATCCGGATTTGTCTCTTATAAAGAAGATGGGTCAAGCATACTCTTCTCCCCATAACAAAACAAGGAAGATATTTGATCTTACCATAAAACATCAAAAGATGACACTCCCGGAGTCCAAACACCCTGAGCAAGCGAATGAGATCTCCTACCCAGACTATTGCTCCTATCACCGAGCAATAAGATATCCTCTCGAAGACTGCTTCACCTTCAAGAACTGGGTTGAAGACCAATATCAACAAGGCAGGTTCGCTCTATCCAGCAGCTGGAAGGTAAACCCACCACAGAAGCATGAATCGAAAGCAACGCGTATAGAGAGAGTAGAACCAGATCAACATCGATCTTGGAAACGATCTCGTACCTGTCACGCGATAACGTTGTCAAAAGAAGAGCCCGGGAATACCGATGACCTCCCCTGGTTCTTCGAAAATGATGATGGCGAGGTGATCTCAGAATTTCCACCGGCACCGAAAGAGCTGGAAGATGGGATACATACAACCGCAGATAACCTCAAGAAAATTGATTTGGGGACGGTAAGTGACCCGCGACCGACATTCGTCAGTAAGCTGCTGTCTGAAGAAAGGGTGTCTATGCTAAAAGACGTGCTTATGCAGTATAAATATTGCTTCGCGTGGAACTATTCCGAGATGCCAGGACTAGATCCAGAGATTGCTATCCAAAAATTGGCAATATCCCCGGACGCCAAGCCAATCAAACAAGCACCGAGAAGAATGCGGCTCGAGCTTGAGATGAGCGTCAACGCCGAGGTCAAGAAGCTAATGTTAGTTATATGTATGCCCTAGAGGCCATTATTGTACATACGATGTATATTTTAGTGGATGCTAGGACATATATAGGGAGGACTTTCTTGCTCGACATGATAGTATGCTATCTGGTTGTACTTTATCTTAACATGTACTCTGATTGTCTCTATATTGCATGTTGATAAAGCCCTTAGGATATGTACTCGACTAATGGGACTATGATGAGATCATACTAGTGGGGCCACGGTAGTCAACGAGTATATCCTATAATTGTTCCTAGTCGTGGGTGTATCGAGACAGGGCATCGATGCACCAGAGTAGACTAGCGTATACGCATCTTGACCCATATGATGGGCGATGGATGATCCCATATCCATCGGTGTTTGACATCAAGGATGGTGTACGGGTGCTCAGTGAAGACTGGGTATACTGGACGGACTCACCGAGAACTCCCAGATGGTATTATACCATACGTCAGATGGCAGTTCTCCGGTGACACTGGTACAGAGTAGTCTGTTGACCCGAGATCGTCATAGAGACTTGTGTGATTCCCACTGTGCTTTGATTTCCATCATACCACGTCCAAGAGGGCGTGCAAAAAGGTGGCTTTTGGGTACAGTCCCGAATCACATGGAGGCAATGAGCGATAGGAGGGGATTCGTCTCTCCCGGTAAAGGGAGTTGATGTTGTGCTGTGTTCGATTGGCTATAACAGGAAATCCCTGGCCAGGGTTGTTGAGATTTACTGGTAAGTGTTATCAGTAGTTTCTCGAACCGTTATAGACCTCATATCGACACGACTTATCAAGCTACTGGGGTCTGACGTTTACCACCCCTAGGCGAGATATGCGACATATCAGACGACGAGACCAGACTGTACGGGAGTGTTACTGTTTGGATTGACAGGAGAAGTTACAGGCTTGCTTGTTGATCTTCTGAGCGCTCAATACCTGTGTAGCTGTTACGTTTAGCTAACCGCTTGCAGCTTGTGGGTGTTTGATATGATCATCACCTACTGCCGGCGTATTGACGATTCTTTAGAGTCCTACACAGAGGTTTCTTGGCTCAGGCAAAACGGAGTAGGAGCACATATGTGATATGTGCGGGACTGAGGATAATGTGATATGTGATACCGTATTATGTTCTCGCGATATTTGATATCAGCCGGGTCATCGGATCAAGTGTTGATTCGATGAATCGGTACGGATAAATATTAGTCGGTTATATGCGATATAGCCGGATTGTCGGATCAAGTATTGATTCGATAATTTAATGTATAATAATATATATGATATATTAAATTACATTAACTAATATTAGCTCACTAAAAGATTCTTTTTCTCACTCGGGTAATACATTGATATATATGCGATATATGTTAATTGTATTATTTTATTTGGTTACAATAAATATTATATATGTGATATATAATATTGTAACATGATATGATAACTAATGCAACATGTTTAGTAAAGATTAATCAAGATTAGGGTTTGATTTGAGTTAATGACTTCTAGTAGATTCTAGAAGGTTTTCTATTTTGTTTTGGAAAGGATATTTTCAAGTGACTCATTCTTAACTCAACCCAAACCCTAACCCTTGGTTAATTCTCTACAATGGTTAAGTCAACCATGGTTGCATTATTTGTCATATTAATCCTTTCATTATTCATCACAAAAGGAAATGGATCACTATTCTTCTTCTTCCTTCATTCTTTCATGAAAAAGCTTTCTAGACTTTTTCCTTGTGATGAAAATATGTGAGAAAAAGATAAATAAAGAGAGCAAAAATCCTACTTCATCATCCTCATCTTCCCTTGCCATTTAGATGAGGGTGTTCACATCATTTCATGAGTGTTAGCTTGTGTTAACGGAACTTCAAGGTAGATCATCTTAGTATCGAAGATCGGAAGCAAAGGTTGCATCTTTCTCTTCGTGGAACCTCTCGAGAGTCCGGATCCCGATGATCGCAGCGAAGGGACCACAACACGGAGCATATGAAGTGAAGGACCGGATCTACAAAGGTTGTAATCCCTCTCACTTAGTGTTAAAGTGTTTAGCATGATAGTTTTCGCCTAATCTCTAGTTTAAAGATCCGTATTCGGGTGGTTCGGCACGGCTAAATTTTTAATCGGGCATGGTTGATGCCTCGTAGACCCTTGTGCGCATGCCTAGCAACCCTACAGTGGTATCAGAGCTACTAGACATTGGATGTCAACCTATGGGTGGTTCTCACTGTGTGACAGTGTGGCGAAGCATAGGCTCTTACCCCCAGGGTGTCCCGAGACCGAAAGGTGTTCCGGCGGGTTGTAGTCCTCGCGAGGGGGCATGCGTAAAAAGTAGCGGCTGAGGGACCCGTTGGTGCCATGGCGACCCCATTGGATGGGATGGCTGCCTGACCTACAGTGGTATCAGAGCCAAGCTAGAGCTTTAGGCGAAGTCTAGACGAAGTTTAAAGTCCGACCGAACCCGGAAAACCCGATATACCCTAGTTTCTGGAAATTTTTCAAAACTGTGATTTTTTTCATACTAAAAATTCTTTAAAAAATCAGCAGGGAATTCTATGGACCTATGTGAAAAACGATCCACTGATACGCTTAAAGTGCCGCGGAACCGCGGCAGAACCATGCTTCCCGCGGCGGTTCCGCGGCGCAATAGTGCGCTTGATGGATTGTTTTTACACAGTAATGTCCGTACGGTTTTACTGATTCTTCTGGGAATTTTTATTTTTCACTCAAGTGTTGAGTTTTCTGGGTGTATTGGGGACTCGTTGTTTCGATCGGATATTTTAACTTTGTATAGTTTTTCCGGATAATTTTTAGAAACTGTTAAAAAGTTCGAACGGATATCAATAACTCACTTTTTCCCCTGTCGGAAATTTTTTCAAAAGTTGGATTTTTCCTCGTGTTTAAGAATGTTCTAAGTCGTGCAAGTAACTCGGTGGACCCTCTAGAAGACAACAAACCTTAACTCGATTATGTGACCGTCTTGAACTGCCTTTTGAACCTTAGGGTTTGGGGCAGTACGGCGTGCCACATGTGAGGCGTTGGCTTGACCCTTCTACGGCTGGACCATTGGTACTGTGGCATGTGATGGATGTTTTTAAACTGATTTCAAGTGTTGAGATATATTGGGGAAATCTTGGGTGTTTGATGATTCGATCGGAAAGTTTAACTTTGTCTATTTATCTGGAATGTGATACAATATTTGGAATCCACAGGTAGTTATGAGATAACTGATTTGAATATTATAGACATAGCAGTTTAGTCTCAGATGATCGGTTGCCACGGAATTTTGATGTGATCAAAAGTCCGTCGCAATCACGTAGAGTATGCGGATACTCGCTGGGTAAACTTAATAGACAGCTACGCCCCATAGCCCCGACCAAGTGACTGTAGGAGAACCCCGTCGCCGAAAGCATCCGTTGGGGTGCTCGCGGCAGCGGTGTTCCGCCTTAGTGCACTTCGTCGACGGCATCTGGGGGTGCGGCCGTCTACTAAAGTTTGCGACGAGCATTCGATCAGGACGTCGGGAATCTTGTTGAATTGCCCGACTTGATATTGAAAAGAGTTTTCGATAATGAGACTAAAATGCGGGGTTTATAATTGTTAGGCATGCGATGTCTATGGAATTCATTTGGTTAGGCATGCGATGTCTAAAGAGGTTGCGGATTCCAACTGTTGTAGTTTTACACTTTCTTTTCTGTGACCGTAAGCGTAGTATGTGGTGTATCGCCGGCTTCGTTGCTATACATCAACGACAATCGGGATACGCATACTTGCTTACGTTGATGATATGAGATATTATGTGTTGCTGTGATATGTTGTATTGGATCGTCGCGTTTGAATAGCCGGGGTTTTTTTGTGAGATGAGAGTTTTTCTTTTTCATTCATGTAAAATTCATTTGTATGTAATACTCTTTTATTGGGGCACTTCCAGGTAGCGGAAGATGTCACCGTTGTATATTATTTACTTTTCCGCATTAGGTAGACCCAAGGAGGGGAGCACAAGTAACCGGGTTCTAGGGTCCAGTGGGAGACCATCTCGAGGAGTCGAGACCGGGTCTCCTAACCCTAGAATTGGCAGTGTTACTTGCCGCTCTCGTAGGGGTCTAGGGATGTGGGTTTGGCTATTCATCGCGACCGTAGAATCCGTGTTTTATACAGGCTCGTATTGAAAACACGGACGTCCTAGTATATCCAATATTTCATATATGTTCTTCTGCTGCAATGTTCTATGATGAGATCATATTACTGCCTGAGACGAATGTTTATATTATATATATGAGATATATGTTATATTGCAGATTTCGTTTCAAAAGAGATGCTTGTGAAGCATAATAAAATGGGACTTCATTAATGAGATTAATGAAATTAAAAGAAACCTAAGATGTTGTAGAATCGAATTTCAAAATAAAATAGGTAGCTACAGTTCTTGCTTTGCACAGCGGTATATATGATATATCCTGCACCTTATTCGATGAGGAAAGGACCGAGATCCTTTCACCGGGAGTGACTCCTTTAGCAATAACTGGCAGATGCTACACACTCGGTTTGTCTTTTGATTGCTTTTAATAGTTTTTGCTTTGGACAGCGGTATATATGATATATCCTGCATCTTATTCGATGAGGAAAGGGCCGACGATCCCTTCACCGGGAGTGACCCCTTTAGCAAAACTAGAAAAGCCTCAAAAACACTCCATTTAAAATCACTCGATTCTACAACGATATCAAGTTCATTACGCAAAGAGTTTTCTTAAAAACCTGTCGTAGCCCTCCGTCATTTCAGATAAGTACTAGTTAGTATTCGTGCTGCGGTAGTTTGGCATGCGTCAAGGCGTAGTGTGCGGTAGCTAACTAGTGCTTATCTGCTAGCATACGATGCGATTGGATTAGGGTATTCGTACGGCTTTGTTTGGCATGCGTCAAGGGTCGTGCGGGTGGGTTTAATTCAATCAAGAAATGTACGGGTTGAACTTGACTAGCGGACTATGGGTTGTTTGGCATGCGTCAAGGTCATAGCACGCTAGGGGTAAAATATTATTGGGAATTTCAAGTGTTGAAATTTGCAATGAGATTGCATACCTTCTATGAGATAGTTGGATCCCGATACCCGCTGTGAGTAAGAGTTACTCCTGGGAGAGTTTTACACATTACAATTAGCCGATCAAGTAGGTGTCTAGACAGGTGTTAACGGGGTTACGCCTCTGGGAAAACGAGGTTTACATTAATTAGGTTCGTGCGAAAGCACGGGGGACCTCCCTCAAAGTACCGACACTGGCCTGGCTGAAAGATTGGCGAACTTGTAGCGTGTAATTAATCCCGGCTAGTCTTTCCTTTTAGGGTTTGAAGGAAGATTTGACTAAAACAGTGGGAGACATCCTGATTAGATATATTAGATAACCAATCTAATCTTGCAAGAGCATACGCTGAGTGTTTTCTTCTCTCTCTCTCCAGGTAGCGACTATATCACGCCTTAATCAAGATAATAATACGGATTTATTGAACGAACCCGCTTGTTATACTGAGCTGGGGAACGTTGGTCCCGCTCCAACTTATAATTGTTATAAGACAGAGCAGGAAATTGGGGAATACCAGATTTCCCGTGCCACCCAAACGAAGAAAGTGCATGTTGATGCATCATCTTCGGGTGTGTTCATTACAGAGAACTGTTTCTCAGTATCCTTTACGTCCTGGGTATGTGATACCGGATCAGGATCCCGCATATGTAATCTGTTACATGGGCTACAGATAGGTAGAGAACTGAGAACGGGTGATAAGTTTCATGAGACAGAAAATGGTGCAAATGTTGCAGCCAAGTCTGTTGGTCACTGTCACCCTGTATTACCAGAATACATTGATTCTGAACGAATGTTATTAGATACCGAACCTAATATACAAAATCATATCAGTCTCTTTATTAGTAAAGAAAGGATATAATTTTATATTGTTGGATAATGTTTTGAACATTTCCTATATCAAGAGTTGATCGATTCAGGCACGTTATCTAAAAGCATAGACGTTCTAAATCAAACTACAGTTCTTAGTATACAGAACACACACAAGAGGAAGAGTTCAGAAATGAATGAATCCTTCTTGAGGCATTATAGACTAGGTCATATCAATGCGACCCGACTGGCTGAAGTTACATTTAGATGCATATTTAAATTAGTTTGAATTTACATTTTGTGAAACTTGCCGGTCATGTCACAAAGATAAGATGATTACAGCTCTGTTTATTGGAAACAGAGAAAGAGTTAGTGAACTCTTGGGATTGATACATGTTGATGTATGAAAGGTCCCCTGTCTACACATGCCAAGATCGGTTCTTTCTACTTCATTACATTCTCTGATAATCTCTCAAGATTCAGACATATGTTTCTGTTGAAACACAGGTCCGAACCTTTTGAGATATTCACAGAATATAAATTAGAAGTAGAGAACCAAAATACGGGTAAAAGTATTATGTCCTATGATGTGATCAAGGAGGAGAATACTTAAGCACGGAATTCCTGGACTATTCTAAAGGAGAATGAGATTCTCTTTCAGCATTACTCCTCCGTATACACCACAGCACGTCGGTATATCGGGGCGGAGCAATAGCACCCTATTTAATATGGTGTGCTCTATGATGAGTACTACTGAGTTTCCTATTTCCTTTTGGGAGTTATGCACTTGAGAAGCTGCATACCTATTGAATAGGGTTCAAATCAAATCAGTTGCCTACCACTTCATATATGATATAGAAAGGGAAGAGCCCATATCTTAAGTAAGTTAAGATTTGGGGTTGTCCGGCCTTTTTCTAAAAGAAAAATCCGGACAAGCTCGAGGCAAGGTCTGTTATGTAGAACTGGAATAGTTCCAGCTATACAAACTGCAGCTGATGATTTGGTAGAACCAAAGGATTCAATAGTTTCCAACGAACCTCAGCCTCTCCGCCGATCTAGTAGGGTTCCTCACCCACCTGAGAGATACTTCGGTTTCTCTATGACAGTGGGAGCGAGGATTGCATCATGAGACGATGACCGAACTAGTTTCGAGCTGGCCATCAGGAGTGGGACTCTGTAAGAATGGCTGGGTGCTCATCGATCTGAGATGGAATCCTTATACACCAACAAAGTATGGACTTTGGTTGCTTTATCTGAAGGGTTAAATCCCCATCAGGAGCAAGTATATCTTGAGAAGATTACTTGGTGTACATGGAAAAGTTGAGACTTTCAAAGATAGACTTGTTAAAGGTTTGCAACATAGACCAGGTATGGATTATGTTGAAACCTTTTCTGAGGATCTATGCTTAAGTCCATCCAGATCCTACTTGCCACGGCTACATACCATGACTACGATATCTGGTGGTTGGGTGTCATGAATGCTTTTCTAAGTGATGTTTTAGAAGAGAGCGTCTATAAGTACACAGCCAGAGGGCTTCGTAGACAGTGGGAGCAGCGGAAACGTGTGCAAGATGTTTTATATGATAAAACAGGCATCGCGGAGTTGGAACATCTGTTTTGATGTGGTAGTCAAAGAGTTTGACTTCATCAAAATGGTAGATGAACCTTGTATATACGAAAAGGTAGTAGAGAGTATGGTGGTGATCCTCGTAGAGTACGTGGATAACATACTCTTGATAGGGAAGGAGTTTCCTATGCTACGCTCGGTCAATCTCCGCTTATCACAAGGATTCTCCATATAGGATCAAAGTGATACCTACTAAATCCTAGGTTTTGGATCTATGAGATAGATCTAATTGGTTGTTGGGATACTCACTAGTTGTAGTGAGATGGTATCAATCGATCCTGGGGAGAATCACTGGAAGGGTTCCAGGGTGATAAGGACGACTGAATGTCAGTCGCAGGCTTGTCTATACCCTCAGTGGAGGGACGGTATGTTGGAAGAGTTCCAAGCTAGATACCGTGACATACTAGATGATTAAAGGCAAGATACATCGTTACCAAGGATGCTACCAAAAGAGGCAGTCTGGATATTTATAAGTTCATAAGATGAACTTCGTTCCTACCATTGTGTGACAATGGAGTTGTGGCTTTAGCCAAGGAACTACCGTCCCATCAGAAATCCAGATATAATTCTTAGGCAATATCACCTGATCATGGAGATGGTTGATCTCTAGGGAGATCGAGGTTAGGAGAGCAGACACAGAGGACGACAACGCGGATCTATTCACAAAGGCCTTTTTCCCAGTAGAGACTTTTATGGGATGGTTGAGTATGAGATACTTCAACCACAGCTAATTGTTGGGTATGCGATACCATAACAGATGGCCCTAGTGCAAGTGGGAGATTGTTAGTTATATGTATGCCCTAGAGGCCATTACTGTACATACGATGTATATTGTAGTGGATGCTAGGACATATATAGGGAGGACTTTCTTGCTCGACATGATAGTATGCTATCTGGTTGTACTTTATCTTAACATGTACTCTGATTGTCTCTATATTGCATGTTGATAAAGCCCTTAGGATATGTACTCGACTAATGGGACTATGATGAGATCATACTAGTGGGGCCACGGTAGTCGACGAGTACATCCTATAATTGTTCCTAGTCGTGGGTGTATCGAGACAGGGCATCGATGCACCAGAGTAGACTAGCGTATACGCATCTTGACCCATATGATGGGCGATGGATGATCCTATATCCATCGGTGTTTGACATCAAGGATGGTGTACGGGTGCTCAGTGGAGACTGGGTACACTGGATGGACTCGCCGAGAACTCCCAGATGGTATTATACCATACATCAGATGGCAGTTCTCCGGTGACACTGGTACAGAGTAGTCTGTTGACCCGAGATCGTGTGATTCCCACTGTGCTTTGATTTCCATCATACCACGTCCAAGAGGGCGTGCAAAAAGGTGGCTTTTGGGTACAGTCCCGAATCACATGGAGGCAATGAGCGATAGGAGGGGATTCGTCTCTCCCGGTATAGGGAGTTGATGTTGTGCTGTGTTCAATTGGCTATAACAGGAAATCCCTGGCCAAGGTTTTTGAGATTTACTGGTAAGTGTTATCAGTAGTTTCTCGAACCGTTATAGACCTCATATCGACACGACTTATCAAGCTACTGGGGTCTGACGTTTACCACCCCTAGGCGAGATATGCGACATATCAGACGACGAGACCGGACTGTACGGGAGTGTTACTGTTTGGATTGACAGGAGAAGTTACAGGCTTGCTTGTTGATCTTCTGAGCGCTCAATACCTGGGTAGCTGTTACGTTTAGCTAACCGCTTGCAGCTTGTGGGTGTTTGATATGATCATCACCTACTGCCGGCGTATTGACGATTCTTTAGAGTCCTACACAGAGGTTTCTTGGCTCAGGCAAAATGGAGTAGGAGCACATATGTGATATGTGCGGGACCGAGGATAATGTGATATCTGATACCGTATTATGTTCTCGCGATATTTGATATCAGCCGGATCATCGGATCAAGTGTTGATTCGATGAATCGGTACGGATAAATATTAGTCGGTTATATGCGATATAGCCGGATTGTCGGATCAAGTGTTGATTCGATAATTTAATGTATAATAATATATATGATATATTAAATTACGTTAACTAATATTAGCTCACTAAAAGATTCTTTTTCTCACTCGGGTAATACATTGATATATATGCGATATATGTTAATTGCATTATTTTATTTGGTTACAATAAATATTATATATGTGATATATAATATTGTAACATGATATGATAACTAATGCAACATGTTTAGTAAAGATTAATCAAGATTAGGGTTTGATTTGAGTTAATGACTTCTAGTAGATTCTAGAAGGTTTTCTATTTTGTTTTGGAAAGGATATTTTCAAGTGACTCATTCTTAACTCAACCCAAACCCTAACCCTTGGTTAATTCTCTACAATGGTTAAGTCAACCATGGTTGCATTATTTGTCATATTAATCCTTTCATTATTCATCACAAAAGGAAATGGATCACTATTCTTCTTTTTCCTTCATTCTTTCATGAAAAAGCTTTCTAGACTTTTTCCTTGTGATGAAAATATGTGAGAAAAAGATAAATAAAGAGAGCAAAAATCCTACTTCATCATCCTCATCTTCCCTTGCCATTTAGATGAGGGTGTTCACATCATTTCATGAGTGTTAGCTTGTGTTAACGGAACTTCAAGGTAGATCATCTTAGTATCGAAGATCGGAAGCAAAGGTTGCATCTTTCTCTTCGTGGAACCTCTCGAGAGTCCGGATCCCGATGATCGCAGCGAAGGGACCACAAAACGGAGCATATGAAGTGAAGGACCGGATCTACAAAGGTTGTAATCCCTCTCACTTAGTGTTAAAGTGTTTAGCATGATAGTTTTCGCCTAATCTCTAGTTTAAAGATCCGTATTCGGGTGGTTCGGCACGGCTAAATTTTTAATCGGGCATGGTTGATGCCTCGTAGACCCTTGTGCCCGTGCCTAGCAACCCTACAGCTAATCGACTCTGGTTTCATCAAAGAGGTTCAGTATCCTGACTGGATCGCCAACATCGTCCCGGTGATGAAGAAAAATGGAACGGTGCGCATATGTGTGGACTTTCGGGATCTCAGTAAAGCCTGCCTGAAGGATGACTTATACCAGTCACTGAGCTGATGATAGATAATATATCCACTCACGAAGTCTTCTCCTTCATGGACAGATCGTCAGGATACAATCAGATAAAGATGCATCCCGAGGATCAGAAGCACACCGCTTTCCGGACCCCTTTGGGCATATTCTGCTACAAGGTGATGCCCTTCGGCCTAAAGAACTCCGGAGCCACCTATCAGAGGGCCATGACGAAGATTTTCGATGACCTCATACATGAAATCGTCGAATGTTATATCGACGACCTCATAGTTAAAAGTAAATCATACGAGGAACATTTAGAGCATCTGAAGATCGTATTTCAACGCCTTCGACAATACAACTTGAAGATGAACCCTCTCAAATGCGTGTTCGGAGTTTCCTCGGGCAAGTTCCTAGGATTCATCGTCTGACACCGAGGCATCGAGATAGATCCATCAAAAATCAAGGGGATTATGGAGATGCCCCCGCCGAGGACTCTCAAGCAATTGCGGTTTCTCCAAGGGAAGCTCGCGTATATCCGGCGATTTATAGCCAATCTCTCAGGCAAGTGTCGTCCTTACAGTCACCTGATGAAGAAGGGAACCCCTTTCGTCTAGGATCGAAAATGCCAAAGCGCGCTGGACGAAATCAAGCAGTACCTGCAGAATCCGCCAGTACTGGCCGCTCCGGTCAGGGGAAAGCCTCTCATTCTGTATACAACCGCCCTTGAAGGTTCCTTAGGTGCATTATGGGCACAAGAGAATGACCAAGGGAAGGAGAGAGCCCTCTATTACTTGAGTCGAGTTCTATTGGGGGCAGAAAGCAACTACTCCCCCATCGAAAAACACTGTCTGACGTTGATCTTCACAATAACGAAGCTCAGACACTGTGCGTTGGCATATGAGGTCCATCTCATATCAAAAGTGGATCCTCTCAAATACTTGATGTAGAAGGCATATTCACGGGGCGGCTTGCTAAATGGGCCTTGCTCTTGATGGAGTTCTCGATAACTTATCGGCCTCTTAAGGCAGTGAAAGGACAGGCCATCGCAGACTTCCTCGCTGGGAATCCGATACCTTCCGATTGTCCTTTGAACTGCGAATTGCCAGACGAACATGCGTTTGACACGATCGACAGGGTGATACCCGGTGGGAACTTTACTTCGATGGAGCATCTTCCACGAAGAAGCGCAAACAAAGCTCGCCCATTATCAAATCAGGTAGGCCTCATCTTCATAACTCCATAAGGAGGGATAATGCGCTTTGCCTTCTCCTTAACAGAGCCGAGGACAAACAATGAAGCCGAATACGAAGCTTTAATAGAAGGTCTCGAGATCGCCATCGACATAGGAATTGAAAACCTGCTCATATACGGAGACTCCCAGCCGGTCGTTAGTCAACTAAACGACGACTATCAAACGTGCAAGCCAGAGTTAGTGAAGTACGGCGAGAGAGTACAACAACTACTGATTCAAATTCCTTCCTACGCCTTGGAAAGTATACCGTGTGCGGAAAATAGCAAAGCGGATGCATTAGCCAAGCTCGCTAAAGAACTGGCTGACGAGAACCTCGATGACGTGAGGATCATTGTGCAAAGCCGTCGGGTTCTTGCACCGGCAGAAATATCTCCGGAATCGTCCGGAGAAAAGGGAATGACCAAGCAAACGGCCCTGCAAATAAAAGACCAGAAAAAGGTTACGAATTGGAGAGAAGTTTTTATAGACTACTTCAAATCCCGTCGAACACCTGAAGATGCGTCCTCAAGTCATCAGCTTATAAAACGAGCTCTGTCTTTTGCTTTCGTCAATGATACCCCTTTATAAGAGGTCATTTGATTCCCTATTGCTAAGATGCCTGGGACCTGAAGAGGCAAGAAGAGTCTTCCAGGAAACTCACGACGGACTCTGCGGTTCTCACCAAGCCGGGCCGAAGATGAAGCTGAAGATAAAACGAATGGGTTATTATTGACCCACGATGATCCAAGATTGCCTCAAATACGCGAAGCAATGCCACTCATGCCAGATCCATGGGGACTTTATCCATCAGCATCCAAATCCACTACAACCAACGGTGGCTAGATGGCCGTTCGAAATGTGGGGAACTGACATAATCGGCCCCATCGAACCAGTATCGTCCAGAGGACATCGATTCATTTTGGCGACAACCGATTACTTCTCCAAATGGGTAGAAGCAGTACCACTGAGGGAAGTAAAGATGAAGAATATCCTCCATTTCTTCAAGACACACGTCATTTATCGGTTTGGCACTCCACGACGGATTATCTCCGATTACGGGCCAGCCTACAGAAGCCACAAGATCAACCGCTTCGCACAACAGCATAATATAGACTGGAGATACCCTTCAATCTATAATCCCTGAGCTAACGGTCTGGCTGAGGCTTTCAACAAGACCTTGACGAAGATCGTGAAAAAGACAGTGTCCCGAAATAAGAAGGATTGGCACAAGAGACTGCATGAAGCTCTCTGGGCGTATCGGACGACATTTAAAATGGCCACGAACACAACGCCGTACGCATTGGTATTCGGTACAGAGGTAGTACTCCCCCTCGAGATAGAGCTACCCTCTCTACGAGTGGAAGTTTATTACGAGCTAACGGACGAAGAGAATGCTCACCTCCGGCTTGAGGAGCTCGATGCCTTTGATGAAACCCGGCTATTAGCACAACAAAATCTCGAGGATTACAAAGCAAAGATGACGCGCTCATACGAAAGATTGACTAGGCCGAGAACATTCCGCCAAGGCGAACTTGTGCTAGTAGTCAAAAGACCTATGATCCCCAATCGCGCCAAGCGGGGGAAATTCGAGCCGAATTATGAAGGACGGTATATCATAGACAAGGTCTACCAGGTGGGGCTTATTTACTCATGGACATGCATAGCGAAAGGCCCTTCAGGCCAATAAATGGTCGCTTCCTGAAAAAGTACTACGCCTGACGAGTCACGGCCTAGGTCAATGATAGATGACGACGACTATGTCTGCTCGCTATCTTCCTAAGCCCAAACTCTATAAGTAGTAGCCGGCTAATGGACCGAAACGTCCTTAAACTAACAACAGACCGAAATGTCCTTAAACTAACAACGGACCGAAACGTCCTTAAACTAACAACGGACCACTATGTCCTAAAACTAGCCGTTGACCGAGATGTCGATAAAGTACGGTGGATTGCAGCATCCCAAAGCTGATAAAAAAAGAAGAATAAAAAAAAAGAAAAAGAAAACAGTATGTCCATAAGCAAAATGGGCACGGATGAAAACCCGAAAGGGCTCCGTGAGTAAAAACAGCAGGGTTACCGGCGAGTTTTGTGAAAACCCGAAAGGGCGCAATCTCGTTAAAAGACACTTGCAAGGCCCTCTCGACTTTGTAAGGAGAAACCACCTGCGTGAGATCCTTACGACTCATAAGGGAGCAACACACTTAGGGATCCCCACGATCCCTAGGGAGAAATTACACTTGCGAGATCCTCGCGACTCGTAAGGAGAACCCTCTTATGAGACCCTCACGGCTCATAAGATCCAAAAGTCTTAAGCTACAGGGATCTGAACCTGTTCTTAAGAAGCCATCATAACCTCCGATACTGCCCTACAAGCGGTTCAGTATTGACCCTTGTATACAATCCACGGGAGTGAATAAACATTTCCCCAACGAAGTCCCATCCGTGACTAGGGATATGTCTATACGGTGAACAGCCCTTATAAGTCCTCTCGATTTAGAAGGAGAAAATATTCTTGTAAGATCCTTGCGACTTATAAGAAACTATGCACTTTGGAGTCCTCACGATTCCCAAGGAGAAATTACACCTACGAGATCCTCACGACTTGTAGGGAGAAATACCTTTATGAGACCCTTACGGCTCATGAAGTCAAAAGCCTTAGTCGACGGGATCTTAACCCTGTTTACTAAGCCACCTTTGTTCGACATCGACAGAGGCAAATGATGATTCGCTCCTGGCAATATCCCAGTTGTAGCGGTGTTAATGCCGAAATCAGTGTCTAATTCCAAGCTTACAGCAAAAAGCCAGCAAGTCGCACATGCATACGAAATAGCTAAAATGATGGGGAAACTTGCAAATAAAAAGTCAGCAAGTAAAAATGTATGCATGCAAAATAGCCGAAATGATTGGGCAACTCGCAATAAAAAGCAGCGAGTAAAAATAAAACAAATAGCCGAAATGATTGGGCAACTCGCAATAAAAAGCAGCGAGTAAAATAAAATAAATAGCCGAAATGATTGGGCACCGCGAAAAAATAGCCGAAATGATTGGGCAATCGCGACCTTCGCGATATAAAAGCTGAAATAATAGAGCATCGCGGAAAAAAATTAAAAAAATGAAATTTATGCCCTACAGGTGATATTAAGTCAATCCGTGTATACCATCCAGGGGCGCAAACAAAGTCGGAATCATACCTTTCCTCCCCAGGCTTCATCAGAAGAAAAATCCAAATCTCAACGGTTCACAGATAGCCTAAAGGTCATCTCAACATCCGTCTCATTACGACAGACACAATATCAGACAAAGCGGAACCGCGACAACTCCCAGTTCCATGACTCGACGGTGCACAGATAACCGAGAGTCAAACCCCGACTCCTTGAAATGCGGATAAAGTCAAAAATTCCTGGTTACGTAGAACGCGGCTTATGTCAATCCTGACCCCGTGGGAAATGTCCAGAGCGGATCCTGGTCCTTCCAGAGCACGGCAATGACCCCGTGTGAAGCATCCAGAGCGGAGCCTGGTCCTCACAGAACACGGCAGTGAACCCATGGGAAGCATCCAGAGCAAAATTCCTGGTTATGTGGAATGGGTCTTATGTCAATCCTGACCCCGTGGGAAACATCCAGAGCGGATCCTGGTCCTCGCAGAGCACGGCAATGACTCCGTGTGAAGCATCCAGCGCGAAGCCTGGTCCTCACAGAATACGGCAGTGAACCCGTGGGAAGCATCCAGAGCAAATTCCTGGTCACGTGGAACGCGGCTTATGTCAATCCTGACCCCGTGTGAAACGTCCACAGCGGATCCTGGTCCTCGCAGAGCATGGCAATGACCCCGTGTAAAGCATCCAGAGCGGAGCTTGGTCCTCGCAGAACACGGCAGTGAACCCGTGGAAAGCATCCAGAGCAAATTCCTGGTCACGTGGAACGCGGCTTATGTCAATCTTGACCCCGTGTGAAACGTCCAGAGCGGATCCTGGTCCTCACAGAGCACGACAATGACCCCATGTGAAGCATCCAGAGCGGAGCCTGGTCCTCACAAAACACGGCAGTGAACCCGTGGGAAGCATCCAGAGCAAAATTCCTGGTTACGTGGAACGCGGCTTATGTCAATCCTGACCCCGTGGGAAACGTCCAGAGCGGATTCTGGTCCTCGCAGAGCACGGCAATGACCCTGTGTGAAGCATCCAGAGCGGAGCCTGGTCCTCGCAGAACACGGCAGTGAACCCGTGGGAAGCATCCAGAGCAAAATTCCTGGTTACGTGGAACACGGCTTATGTCAATCCTGACCCCGTAGGAAACGTCCAGAGCGGATCCTGGTCCTCGCAGAGCACTGTAATGACCCCGTGTGAAGCATCCAGAGCGGAGCCTGGTCCTCGTAGAACATGGCAGTGAACCCGTGGAAAGCATCCAGAGCAAAATTCCTGGTTACGTGGAACACGGCTTATGTCAATCCTGATCCCGTGGGAAACGTCCAGAGCGGATCCTGGTCCTCGCAGAACACGGCAATGACCCCGTGTGAAGCATCCAGAGCGGAGCCTGATCCTCACACAACACGGCAGTGAACCCGTGGGACGCATCCAGAGCAAAATTCTTGGTCATGTGGAACGCGGCTATGTCAATCCTGACCCCGTGGGAAACGTCCAGAGCGGAGCTTGGTCCTCGCAGAACACGGCAATGACCCCGTGGGAAGCATCCAGAGAAAAATTCTTGGTCACGTGGAACGCAGTTATGTCAATCCTGACCCCGTGAGAAACGTCCAGAGCAGAGCCTGGTCCTCGTAGAACACGGCTATGACCCCATGGAAAGCATCCAGAGCAACTCCTGATTCCGTGAAATGCGGATAAGGGTAAGCTCACCCATCACTTGCGGGTCCTCACGACACGTAAGGGAGCAAACTCTCTTGTGAGATCCTTACGACTTTTAAGAGAAAACACATTTAGGAATCCTCACGATTCTTAAGGAGAAATTACACCTACGGGATCATCTCGACCTGTAGGGAAAAAATTCTTTATGAGACCCTCACGGCTCGTAAAGATGAAAAGTCTTAGGAGGCAGATCTTAACCCTAAATCCTAAGCCATCGTTGTCCTACAAAGAAATCGAGATAGACTATCCACAGAATACATTTAATAAAAGGGACAGACCATCGTGAAAAAAATATTTCTTTTATTCATGAATCAAAATGAATACAAAGTACAATTCGTGAAAGAACAAAAAGAATATACTCTCATCCAGGAGTATGTACAAAAAAAGAATGGAAAAATATATATAAAATTCTTCAAGTAGGCGGGCGATTTAACAGATTAGCCAGTTCGTCCCTCTTTCGCTAGGCCTCGCCTTCTTGGTTCAGTATCGTCAGGAAACGGGCCTCCGCTTGAGCCTGTTGGGCCTGGTATGAGGCAAGCCGGCCTTCAAGCTCTTTTTCAGTAGTCTTATGGGCCTCAACCATTTCACGAGTGAACACGGTGGTTTTATCGATGGCTACCACTTCCTTGATGGCCTCTTGAAGCACTCGCCAAAGTTCATACGCTTTATTAGCCTTGGCCGTAAGGTTGGCTTGAAGCTCCCTCAGCGCTTTAGAGGACAGCTCCCTCTCTGAAAACTTGCGGCCGAGCCTCTTCTCACATGATATCATATTCGCCGCACACCGCTCAATTAGACCCCGTAAGCTCGCCTTTGCAGCCACAACCTCCGAAGAAAGGCGTGTACATTCAAGCACATGCAAGCAAGCCTCCACCCGCCGACAAAACTCAACCCAGACTTGCACCACTGTTTCACTATGATAGGTGGCAAGAAAGGGAAGAGAGTCGTTAGCTTCAGCAGCAAACGCTTCGGCTATGATTAGACCGCCAACACGAAGTTCCTCGATTAGGGATGACAGAGAGGCGAGGCTTAGCTTTGCCATCCATTCCGAGGAACGCAAAGCATAGGAAACGGGTGGCATGGCGATGCGTGACTCCAGCGCGGTGAGAACTGGCAAGGCTATTCAGATTTATAAACAGTCAGCGAAACTTGTAAGCAAATAACAAATGGAACGACGTTGAGACTTTACTTACCCACAGTCATACAAGAGGGATCGGAGGGCTCCCCAGGCCCGTCAAGAACCTCAACCTCGTCGTCGGCCTTCAGAACTGTGAAAGATGTTGGTGTCATTTTATGAAACAGTGATAATGCTGTGAAAATAGGGTAAACAACACTAACCTTGCCCAGAAAAGAGGACGATGCGCTGAGGAGATATTGCTTGCGGAGCAGCCATCTCCAACAGGCGCTGAAAAGACTGCCTGGGAGACGATCAGCAATAGATGCCGCCAATCCGCGCAATTCTGAAAAGACAGAAGGGTTTAGATAATGGAAATGTTACTAATTTAGAATATATAACTCTACCTTCAACGCTCCTCCCATTCTGAGCTGGAGGGATAGCAGCTTCAGCGGTCTCTTCCGTAACCTCGGGCACATCATCGGGGATGCGGACTAGTGTAGCGGCCTCTGAACGAGGAGCAGCGGCTGCCACTGCAGGCTCCAACGAAAGGACGGTAGCCTCAACTACCTGTGCCCTAGTCTCCGAGTCGCCCTCAGGAAGATCCATTGGAACAGCGATCGACGAGGATGCCTCCCCCAAGGGAGCAAGTGCTTTGGGAGTGGGAACCACCGAGGGAGACTCTATCGCAAGAGCAATAGTTGCATCGACCCCCTCCACACTGATTTGTGTTTCACTGGGGATATCAACAGAATCCATGGTCAAAGCGCGACTCAGAGCCTCCGCCGCCGCCGAAGTCCCTGCAAAGTTTGTACAAGGATAAGGATACATATATATGTATGCAAGCAATATGAAATATTACAAAGAAATACAGGAACATACCGATGCGCAGGGGAGCTTCTAATATGGCTTGTTCAAGCTGACGCTCCTTCTTAAGGAGGTGTGCTCGCCGAGGTCTGAGGGTGGACTCATGGCCACCGGTCTACAGTGAAAGCGCGTCCTCGACGTCGGCCGAAACAGCCTGTTTAAGGGCCCTTTCGCCCCATTCTTCTAAAGGGCCTATGAATCGTCGCCGTATCCACGGAGGGTCTTCGTAAAAGATGTTGGCAGGGTAGGGCTTCTTCGGAATCCTTACGTTCTCCGATTCATCTTGCGAACATCGTATAGCCTCAGCCAATTATGCGGCTTCCTCGGCAGATGAACTCGGGAAAAGTAGGCCACCATCCGATTCTTGCATAGTTAGAGGTTCATCCTGAAGAATAGGCTCGGACTCTATTAAAGAGTCGAGCAGATTAGTGGTCGTCTTCCTCCGCCGCTTGGACCCAGAACCAACCGCCGAAGACGACCGTTTCCTCCCCCGTGGAGCTTTGGCACGGCGCTGACCTACTTCACCTTCAACGCCCTCTCTTGGCGGTGCTACCGAGGACGACACGGCCATTTTTGACGCCGCGGACGATGATACTGCTACCGGCGCCCTATTATCCCTCGATTGAGCCCGAGTACCCAGTGGCATACCAGCTGTGGGAGTGAATTCCACTTCCGCCGCCTCCGGAATAAGCGCAACACTGGTGTCCCTCAGGGGAAAGCGAACCGGTGCACACTATCGCGGCGGAACTCCCGTGGCTTGAACCGGAATGGGAGTGTTGTATCCAAGAAGCACCCTCTTCTCCTCAACAATAATTGGACTGACCCGATGAAGGTACCAGCCCGTGAAGGACCCCACACATCGGGGAATATGGTCAGCTTCAGGAATCATGAAGCAAGAACCAGTGTTCAGCCCTACAAAATGATGAGCAGCATCACGAACAGCTTCAGGTGATGGGCTGGGCGCAACTGTAAATGCCTCGAAAGGGACGTCCTGATCATATCCAAGTTGTCGGGCAAAGCGGTGTATGTTATACCGCATAAAAAGGGCCGCACTGTTCTGACGAAAAACCAGATAACATGTTCTGATCGCGTATAGGTGCATGGCTTCCCTGGGCCTCAGAGAAGGTACCTCCTCTTTCAACAAGTCACAGAGTTGTTGAATCGGACCTGAAGGAGCATATAGGGCCCGATCAATGAATACCATTCCGCCCGTACTAGCATAGGGAGCGATCAATATGCGAATAGCCCCAGACTGAGTCGGGTTAGGAGCATAAGCGTCCACCAACCGCATGAGTCGCGGAAAAGTGTAGGCATCATAAAATTTAGGTCTCTGGTGCACAGCAAAGGCCTCCAACACGTGCATCTCAATCCAAGATGTGAAGTAATGAAGTGAGAAATTTACCACATCTACACCTAGAGTTTAGGTATTAGCCGCGGCGCCTAACCCATAATAAAGATGCGCTAGCGCTGGCATGCCCACAGCTAGCCGTATTCCCTCAGCAATACGATGAGCAGGGTAGATAACCGAGGCTCTCATAAAACGGCGATGCATGGGAATTACGAACCAGCTAAGCCAAACGCCGATGAAGCCCACAAAGAAAGTCTCCTCATCTATGCCAGGAGCTACAATCAATTCGAAAGATACCACCGACATGATAGGAATGTAATATTGCGGCAAGTCCTCTTCCTTAGTCGGCCGCCTGTTTAAACCAAACTCAAATGGGTCATTAATGTTCGCGAACTTAGCAGCCGTCTTCGATAGGACACCCTCGCGAAGGAAGCAAGCGATAAAACTTTTAAAAGTGACGCCCTGCTCCTCTGACTCTGTGAACAGTTTGTCAAAAATACCCAGGGTCTTGATCAAACTCGGGCGCTTGTGGCGGACGGCGTTCTCGGTAGACAGGCCGTCAAGCATTGCAGGCTCGGTTTCAAAGACATACTCATCGGGAGGCAGCAATTCTTCATAAAGTGTCCCCCTGATCGGCAGCCCCGAGATCTCGCGAAATTCTTCCAAGGAAATCGAAACTTCGCGGTCCCCTAAAAGGAAGGTGTTGGTGGGAAGATTCCATTGGTTCAAGAAGGCCTTGACCCACCAGACATGAGGAGATTGGTAGTAGAAGAGGGATGCATATATCGCCTGATAAAACCCAACCCTCTGCAGTCGCGTACGATGGGCAGACAAGATGTAACGAGCCCAGAGAAGGTAGCCCATGGGGTATCGAGGGGTAAGCCTTATCTTGTAAATCTTCCGCCATAGCTGGGCTTCACCCTGACAAATGCGGCGCCCCAAAATATCTATAGCCGGCACCAGATGGTTCGGAATACCAGTCGTTGAAGGCTCAAGCTGCCCCATAGGGGTCCAATTCGGCATCTCCACAGCAAAGACAGTTCGTGGAGGATCCATCGGCAGGAATGGATAGGTAGGCTCCTACGGTATCTCACAAAGAAAACTGCGGCGACCGCGGATGATGTGACCATACCAGGTCCCCCACAAAAGCAAGTTGGTGCGATTCGGGTCATGAGCTCTGATCATAGCCATTACTTCCTCGTCAGACGGTGACTGAGGAAAAGCAGCTTCCGAGCGAGTGAAAGGGAAGTATAGAACAGAAGTCATTGTGCCTGAAATAAAATAAGGGAAAACTGTTAAGCACAGCTAACACGTGTTTATAAAGGCATATATGAAATGACAGTGGAAGAAAGCAACAGGGGACTCATTTTATGGGACCATTGGTTACAAAACACATGGGTCCCACAAAATCAAGATGGCGGCTTGCTAATGATGAGGCAAAGCAATTACTATGAGACAAAAAGAAGATTCTCAATAAATGAACAGTGGATTTCAAATAACCCTACGCATTCCCCAAAAAATCCATCTGGGACTCTGCGAAGAATCAAACAGAGCAAGGGAATTAAATTCCCAGAAAACCCTATTGCAAACCTCTTCTTCTTGGTTGCAAAGAAACAACTCAGGGCAAGAAAACCCCAAGAAGTTCTCTGGAATGAACTAAGTTCTTCACAGGAATTAAATTCCTTTTGAAAAAGGGGAATTAATTTCTCAGAAATTTTTCGTCAGAGCTAAAGCTCTTTGAGATGGAATTAAATTCCATGGAGAAGACAAACACCACCATTGATCCGTGAAGATCAGAGAAACCCTAACAAAGTCTATTGATTAAAGAATGAGTGGTTTTCTTTTTTAAAGAACATAAAAAAATGGGTTCTTGTTAAAGGGAAAAACCCTTGGGATGGATTTAAAATCCAATGAAGATTTCTACAAAAGTTCTTCGGTCATTCAAAAGCCATTACCTGAAGAAAAAGGTCTTTCTTGAACAGAGTTAAACTCTAAAGATTTTCGAAACAGAGAACTAAGCTCTAAGAAAAGAGAATTAAATTCTCAAAGGGAAAAAGTTAGCAAGGAAGAAGATGAGCAAAGTGGAGGCGCTTCTGAAGGGACACTGGCATTTATAGAATGTGATGGGAAATGTTTCATCTCCCTTATTTCCTAGACAGATCCAACAGTCACAAAGGTGACAGCGTTGCACTCATGTGCAGACACGTGAGAGCAACGTTGTGGGGGCATTTGTTCCCTGATTAAAAATCAGAAATTACCTCAATGAGGTATCACGTGTGCACACGTGACCAAGGGTCACGTGTTGACACGTGATCTCTTTACAGAATTAAATTCTGATCATGCAAAAGTGTAAACAAATGGCTAAGGAAAGACTCCAATGGGAGGTCACGTGCTCACACGTGACCAAGGGTCACGTGATGGTCTTTAGCCTAGTTAAAAGACAGAATTAAAATTCTGCATGAAAGAAGGTCACGTGCCAACACGTGATGGGCTTTAAAAGCCTTACAAGTTAATAGAATTAAATTCTAATTAAGGAAAATCAAAGACCTTAACTGGGAAAGTATTTCTCTAAATCTTTCCAAACAAAAAAGGATTATGGGGGACCGTTGGATTAAAAATCCAAGGGTGATTAAAAATCACCAATTTATGGAAAGATTCTATACAAGGAAAGATTTCCCTAAAATTCACCAAGAATAACAAGCTAAATATCTTTTGGATTAAAAATCCAATGGTGAATAAAATTTACTGAATGATCTAAAAGATCATATTAGTTACGAAAACAAACAAAATCTTTTAATGAAAGATTTACTAAACAAATTGATTCTTTCCCTTCTCCTATAAATAGGAGCCAAGAAGAGAAGAGGGATATAGAATTTTGGGATCTTGAAATTTTCTAAAGGCAAATAGCAGAGAGAAAAGAAAGGAGAATTTAATTCTTAAGAAAGAAAACCCTAGGTGAGAAAAGGAAAGGGATCAAAACTTCAAAAAGAGAATTTAATTCTCAATCTAAGAGTTTAACTCTTCTGCAAAAGAACTTAGTTCTTCCTCTGGTTGAAGATCTGCAGAAGCAAATCTCCCCACAGGTTGAGAATTTAATTCTCATCGGGGAGATTCTGCCATGCAGATCCAAGACATAGAGGGAGAATTGAGTTTTGAGAATTTAATTCTCCCAATAGACAAAACTAGGGTTTAACCCTATATGAGAATTTAATTCTCCCAAACTTACAGGAATTCAATTCCTTCAAAATAAAACTAGGGTTTAACCCTATATGAGAATTTAATTCTCCCAAACTTACAGAAATTTAATTCCTTCAAGATAAAATTAGGGTTTAACCCTATATGAGAATTTAGTTCTCTTAAAGTTATAGGAATTTAATTCCTCCAAAACAGAACTATGGTTTAACCCTATATAAGAATTTAATTCTTTCACATACATGGGAATTTAATTCCTCTAAAACATAATTAGGGTTTAACCCTACAAAGAATTTAATTCTAAAAAAAATAAAGAAACTTGAAAGATCTCCATGCATATAAAGAATTAGGTCACGTGTCCCCACGTGACCCCTGAAAAGATCCTCCAAAAATAAGAAGGAAACAGCTTAGAGGCAATGCCCCATGTGCTCCCACGTGACCTCCAAACCAACAAGAATAAAAGCAAAGGCAGATTCTAATTTGGGCGCCCTCACGTGTCCTCACGTGAACCCTAATAAAAGCCTTAGCAAATCAGTGCATGAGTGCCTATCACGTGCCCACACATGATGGCCAGGAAATTAAAAGTGTTTAACACTTATTCGCAGATTTGAGAATAAAACAAAGGAGATCTGGCCCCACCTTTGGGTGCCCTCACGTGTCCCCACATGATCCATTCCTCTCTAGTGTTTAACACTAATTTGAGAGTTTTATTTCCAGTGTTTAACACTGTTGTCCTCTAGTGTTTAACACTAATTTGAGAGTTTTATTTTCAGTGTTTAACACGATTGTCCTTTAGTGTTTAACACTATTTTTAGCCAAATTGGCTAAGTTTCCAGAGGCAAAAACTTCCCCTTTGACTAAACCTCAAAGTTGAGTAAAACTCAGAACTACAATGTTAAATGCTCAGTCAAAGACAAAAATGTTATCAGAGCCCTCAAACTCTTGTTTAGCATTGCTAAATGATGGGGGGCTGAACCCAGAAAAATGTCTAATGGTCCAATAAAAGGCCAACACTTCAAACTTAATTGGACTTAGCCCAAGTTGGCCATAAGTCCTCAATTCAGATTTAACTGAGCCAATGAGCTCATAATCTAATTAATTGATCTTAGTTCCAAATTGGATTACAAATCCCCAATCAACCTTGGTTCAAGGGTACATCTCTTCACTCCTTTGATATTTGTCATTGTAATCCCTCAACGTCTTCAAAGAGGTGACGGGTCCCGACAACCACACATTTCACAGACTATGACGTCTCTAGACATTGGACTATGAGGTCCTTAAACTCACGGACTATGATTTCCTTAACCTCGACCGTGATGTCTTTAAACTAACATTGGACTGTGGGGTCCTTAAACTCACGGACTATGATGTCCTTAACCTCGACCGTGATGTATTTAAACTAACATTGGACTGTGGGGTCCTTAAACTCACGGACTATGATGTCCTTAACCTCGACCGTGATGTCTTTAAACTAACATCGGACTGTGGGGTCCTTAAACCCATGGACTATGATGTCCTTAACCTCGACCGTGATGTCGTTAAACTAACAATGGACCGAGATGTCCTTAAACTAATAATGGACCGTAATGTCCTTAAACTAATCGACCGCAATGTCACTAAACTAAACAATAGAGCCCAATTGCTCTCTTGTTAGATCTAAACGATCCCGTTAAGTTGATCTTATTCTAAAATGAGACTAAGGTATCCTTAACAAATGTTTAAGTTGATTTTAGTCTCAAATGAAGCTAACGTATCCTTAAACCCACCGCCCCAAACCTAAATCTAAGAAAGATATGGATTTGGACTAGTCTACGCCCTACGGGAAACAACATAAATTAGTCTCCATATGCAATCCACGGGCAACCAAACACAAAACAAACACCCACGACACGAAGTGACCATATGGAGAATGAGAAAGTTGTTACCACGATGCGGTAGCGTAATTAACTGCAGGGGATTGCGCCTGCAGGGAAGAGCGTCCCCACAATCAAAAACCCCTCAAATGAGGGGGAATCTGACGAAGTCTGCTACATCGGCCGTATCCGTTTAAACCTTATCGAAGTGCCATAAATCAACTTGGCATCTTAGGAGAGGTGGACGGATAGCACCATTTAGCATTTGCCCTAAAATTCAGGCTAGACGTTTATCGCGTCTCCGTGTTTCGGAAGGGAACAAAGATCGCTATTGTTTACCGTTGAAAACCGGGAAGACAAACGTCTTGCTTGAATTTGGGGGTAGATACCATTTGGTTTTATCTGTCCACTTCTCCGAAAATGCCAAGTTGATTTATGGCACCGTGTATCGGAGGTTTGGATAGATGCGGCCGTTGTAGCAGACTTCGTCAGATTCCCCCTCGTTTATGAAGGGTTTTTGATTGTGGGGATGCGCTTCCCTGCAGGCGCAATCCCCTGCAGTTAATTACGTTACCATATTGCGGTAACCACTTTCTCCTGCTCCAGAAGTTCACTTCGTGTCGTATGTGTTTGTTTTATTTTTTGGTTGCACGTGGATTGTATACGGAGACTAATTTATGTTGTCGCCCGTAAGGCGTGGATTAGTCCAAATCCCTATATTTTAGAGTTGGGTCTTTATTTAAGGATCGTTAATCTCGTTTGAGATTAAGATCAACTTAAATGTTTGTTAAAGATACGTTAGTCCGATCTTGGACTAAGATCTACTTAACGGGGGTTTAGGGCCGTTTTTAATCCAACAAAAGAGTATTTGGGCTCTATCGTTTTAATTTAAGGATGTTACGGTCTGTAGATCACCATTTTTGGGGTGAAGGTTTAGTTTAAGGACGTTGCGGTCCACAGCTAGTTTAAGGACATTGCGGTCCATTGGGATGTGCTCATGGATTTAGGAGTGCACCAAAGAGCTGTTGGTTGTCGGGACCCTCCACCTCTCTGAAGACGTTGAAGAATTACAAAGACATGTATCATAGGTATAGAGAGATGTACCCCTGAAACGAACTCCAGATTGAAGGGAGAGATCATGGTGGGATGAACATCATTTTAGATACCATCTGTTAGGAGATCATTAGTCATTTTTGGAACTAAGATCGATTTGGGGAGACCTGAGTATAGGAAGGCTCGGTTGATTGGTGATCAAAAGGTTTTTTGGCCTCGGGAGACTTGGCTAGTTTAGGCTAAGGTTGGCCTCTCATAGTGTTAAACACTAACATCTGCTCGGTGCTCACGTTCTCCCACGTAAGGCTCAAAAGCAGTGTTAAACATTGTTTTTTTGGAGCGCTCACGTATGGAACGTGAGGCGCCTGAGAACTGGGCACTGCTTCTTTTGGTTTATTCCCTCTTTCTTTTATAGGTGCTAAGCACTATTTGGGGGGTCACGTGGGATCACGTGAGGCGCCCCAAAAATGGGAACCGTCTCTGATCTATTCCCCTTTCTTTTTATAAGTGCTAAGCACTTTTAGGGGGTTACGTGGGAACACGTGAGGCGTTTTCAAATGAGAACTGTCTTTAGGTTTATTCCCTTTTCTTTTATAAGTGCTATGCACTATTAGGGGGTCATGTGAGATCACGTGACTCAATCTCAGTCATTCCTTTTTGTTCCTCAGAGGTGCTCACGTGGGAACACGTGATCTGTCGTTATAGCGTTGAATGTTAATATGCATGGAGCTCTTGATCTGAATTTTGAGAATTTCATGTCCCTTATTTTTATAAGAATTAAATTCTTTTATAGGGTTAATCCCTAGTTTTATCAGAGAAATTAAATTCCTATATCTTTTGGTAAGAATTAAATTCTTTGAACTTAGTTCTTTCTCCTAAGTTTTAAATCTGCATGACAGAATCTCCCCGATGAGAATTAAATTCTCAACTTGTGGGGAGATCTGCTTCTGCAGATCTCAATCAGAGAAAGAACTAAGTTCTTTTTAGAAGAGTTAAACTCTTGAAATGGCGAAGAAGAGATAAGATAATCTCTATTTCTTTCTTCGTACCTAGGGTTTCTTTTTCTAAACGAGAGCTCTTCTTCTTCTTTTTTGTTTCTCAAATCTTATGGGGGGTCTCCTTTGCGCAAGACTTGAAGTCTTGGATCCTTTATATAGTAGAAGCAAGTTTGTTGATTTAGTTAAAGGAATCTCTCATTGAGAGATCTTAATTGATTTGGGGATTTTATCCATCGTTCGATCTTTGATCCAAAGATATCTGTTATACAGAAAATATTTTTCTTTTTTTTTTTAACAAGATTAGGGAAATATTTCCCCATACAAAAATTTTCTGTAGATAGGTGATTTTTAAATCACCGTTGGATTTTTTAATCCAACGATACTCTATTTTACAGAAAGTAATCTTTCTTGTTTAGAAAAGTTCAAGGAAATATTTTCCAAATAGGGTTTTGATCCCTTTACTTAGAATTTAATTCTATCGGCTCAGAAATTATTTGAGACCACTCACGTGTAACACGTGACCCCACAGAGTTAAACTCATTTGCTTATGTGCAACAGCCCAAAGAGGGCATCACGTGCTGACACATGAGCCTTTCTGGCATGTTATTTGTTTTTAAAAGGCCCCTATATATTTTTTATATAGATGCACACGTGTTTCCACGTGTGGCTCAATTTCAGCCTTAATAATTAAGCGTAATGCCTATAATCTTTGTTCCAAATCGCATCACGTGTGGGCACTTGATACTCCATTAGAGGAATTTTCCCATCGCCTTTTTCTCTCTTTTTTTATAAGGAAACAAATACCCAGACAGCGTTATTCTCACGTGACTTGCACGTGAGTGCAACGCTGTCACCCTTAGAGCTGTTGGATCTGCCTAGGGGAACGGGGAGATGAACCGCCCTCGTCACGTCTTATAAATGCAAGGGTCTTGCTTTGGGAAGTCTCCGTTATTTCATCTTCTTTCTTCCTTGTCTTCTTTGAGAATTTGATTCTCTTCTTCAGAACTTGGTTCTCTACCCATTGAAATTTCAGAGTTAAACTCTATCAGAAAAGAAACCCCTTTTTTTAGGTAAATATCTTGAACAACAAAGAAACCCTTTTCTTTAAAAAAATTTCTGGATTTTAAATCCACCATGAGGGTTTTATTCTCTTTCGAAACCCATCTCTTAGAGATCCAATGAAGTGATCTTTGAGTAGTAAACCTCAAAGTCTTGGGCATTCCTCCTTTGATCCTTAAGAAATCATGGCATTGTAATTTTATTTTTCGTTTCCTCGTCATGGAGGTTTCTGGAATTTAATTCCACCGGATAAAAGGAATTTAATTCCTCACCAAAAGAGCTTGGCTCTGAAGATCAAGAAGGCCCTTCAAGAATTTCATTCCCCTCTTAGTTAAAGTTGGCAGATGTGAATTCTGTTTGTAGAGCACAACCCTCGAAGGAGTTTAACTCCTTAGCCCAATGAGCTTTCTCTCTAAAATGAGAATCCTTTTAGGATTCCCTCCTTAATGGGCGACTGCCCCATCAATGATGGGACGTCACCACCGTTTTTATTTTAGACTTTAAGAATCTTGATATTTAATTTCTAGTCTTTTACTGAATTTTCTTTCCAGATACTATGGCTTTTTATCTGTATGATCTTAACGAGATTATCTCCTATGAAGACATTCGCGTCCAAGGTCGCTGTCAAGGCCAGGAGTTTACGAATGCCCAATGCGTTGAGGTGATGCATCGCTTCGATGAATCCAACGGCCGACTACTCCCCCGTCGTTCTACTCTTTTGAAAATTATCGTGGGGGCGATTTGGAAAGCACTTCCTGAATTTAACAAGGCCATGCCGCTTGAGGCACTTGATGATGCCGAAGACAAGGTGCACTCAGTATATCCGATAGGCTTGATCTCGAAGAGGCGGCGAGATGATCTTGTCGATATTTTGCATCAGGTCTTCCAATAGACGACGATGATCTCTGCCTACCAGAGGACGGACGATATCAGCGGGAATCCCGACGCTTGCATTTGTGAGAAAATCATAAGAAAATGGTCAGAGAAGCCAGAAGCGTTTTACTCGGCCTTGCTTCTGAATTCCTAAATCCATGTCCAGGATTCAGTGTCTTGCCATTGTAAATATTTCGATGATATTTTGTTTGTTGTTATCACCGATGTATAATTTTTTTCCAAGTATGAATGTCAAAACTTCCCTTTCTTTTATACCACTACTCATAGGCGTCTCATGTGAAGTAGTAGTTCATATATATAATGCTGGGGTCCCCGTGTTATACAAGCGAGGTACGTGAGGCACTGCCTCGTTACTAAAGGTGTCTTTCCACCTTCTTTCTCTGCTTTTCCTGAGTCAAACTTCTCTTTCTCAATGCCTTCTTTTAACGGAGCTTGGAAATAGTCCATCATGCACAACCTTTTCTGTGCCTAGACTTAAATGTCTCCCTTCATAATCTGAAGCAATGCTTCCCCTCTCTCTCACCTTCAGAGAATCATTTTAACAAAAAAGGGCTATGGCTTATAATCCTCCACGGTCTTGCCGGCTGCCATGGAAGATGCCTATAGAGGAAATTGTTCCTCGTTTTACTTTACGCTTAGTGAACCCTACTCTTACGGATGACCAATGTGATGCGGTGTTGTACGAGCTATTGACTCGTAGAGGATCTCCTCTCCCCATCGGCTCCATTTGGCTCCAGATGGTTTTCTTGTCCGTGATCGATGATATTCCCTGATACACACTCTTGTTGTTCGAGTAGGCCTGTGACTGTCATGTCTCTGATCCTTTCGGGGCTGGACAAGACGTCCTCAAATAATTTCCAAGGTTATATTATCGTCGTGAGAGCACATCCTCCCTAGAAATTATAAGGACTTCGAAGCATTCATCGCCTCCTTGAGTCACCAGGATCTCGCTCGGATATATTTTTTTTACGAATCTTGAGGACTCATAAGTAGCTCCTTTATTTCAGTGGCATGTAACTTTGGGAAATGTGTCCCGTAGATAGCCCATCTTGACCTCTTTGTAGGGTAATGATGGCTTAGGAAACAGGTTTGGATCTGCCTCCTAAGACTTTTCAACTTTATGAGCCATGAGGATCTCATAAAGACTTTTCTCCCTACGAGTCGAGAGGATCCCGTAGATGTATTTTCTTCTTAGGAGTCGTGAGGACTCCTAAGTGTGTTTTCTCTTGAGAGTCGTAAGGATCTCACTAGAGAATTTTCCCCCTTACATGTCGAGAGGGCTCGTAAATGGTTTTTTCCCTCCTTGTCGATATTCGACTTTGGAGAGTGTGGCCTATGGATAGTACACAATAGTCCATCTTGGACTTACTTGTAGGGCACCAGTGCTTAGGAAACAAGTTGATATCCCCGTTGCCTAAGGCTTTTCCCTACGAGTAGAGACGAGTCGAGAAGTTCTCGTAGGGATATTATTTTCCCTACGAGTCGAGACGAATCGAGAAATTCTCGCAAGAATATCCTAACGTCATAGTTAATCTCTGCTGATAGAAGTCTGTTAGGGTCTGTGATACTGGTTTTTGTCCGTCGTACCGTCGCGTTGGCTGATGTAATCCCCGATACGCAATCTTTCTATTCGAGTAGCCCTGCGACTGTCGTGTCTCTGATCCCTTCGGGGGCTGGACAAGACGTCTTCAAGTAATCTCCCAGGTGATATTACCGTCGGAAGAGCAAGTGTTAGGGATATTCCATGCCGCTTTTTTACTTGAGGTTAGGCTCAGTTTGGGAGCTTCGATGAGTCATGACCACTCCGTGATGGTGTGGGATGATCTCCGATAGTCTTTCAGGTCTCATTTGAGTTGCCGTCAAGACCCTGAAACTAGGGATCTTCCTTTGCTTCATTTGTTGACATTGTGTCTGCAATATTGCAATGAATGTCGAGGTTGTCTCTAGGTTATCTGTGAACCGTCGAGTCTTGGAACTAGGGACTTTGCCATGGCTCCGCTGTTTAGATTCTGAGGTCGGTTGCTAACGTGGCATCTGCATCCTGCTGGAGTGAGAAGGAACACCATTGTGATCTCTAGGCTGTAGATGTTGTCGTCGAGACACTGAAGGTAGGGATCTTCCTTTGCTTCGCTTGTTGACATTGTGTCTGCAATATTGTGACGGATGTCGAGGTTGTCTCTAGGTTGTCTATGAACCTTCGAGTCTTGGAACTAGGTACTTTGCCATGGCTCCGTTGTTTTGACCCTAAGGTCGGTTGTTGACATTGCATCTGCATCCTGCTGGAGTGAGAAGGAACGTCGTTGTTGATCTCTAGGCTGTAGATGTTGCCGTCGAGATTTGGCTCTCTTTCTGATGGAGCCTGGTGGGAAAATTTGGTTCCCTTTTCGTTTGTGCCCATGGATTGTATACAGGGGTCGATATGGACTCACCTGCACGGCAGAAGTTTCATTTTTCATTTTTTTTGTTTCCGCGATGCTCTATCATTTCATCTTTTTATATCGTGAAAGTCACAATTGCCCAATCATTTCGGCTATTTTTCGCGGTGCCCAATCATTTCGGCTATTTTTTCTTTTTACTCGCTGTTTTTTTATTGCGAGTTGCCTAAACATTTCGGCTGTTTTTATATGCATATATTTTGCTTGCTGATTTTTATTGCGAGTTGCCCAAACATTTCAGCTATTTTTTATGCATTTTTTTGCTCGCTGATTTTTTTATTGCAGGTATGGAACTCAAGATCTGATACCAATCTTAGAATCAGCATCGCTGCGACTGGAATATTGTCAGGAACGGATAATCATTTGTTGTGAAAGGACTTGGAATTTAATACCGATTTAGGCATCAGCATCGCTACAACTGGGATATTTCCAGGAGCGAATCGTCATTTGCCTCTGTCGATTTGAACAAAGATGGCTTAGCAAACAGGGTTAGGATCCTGTTGACTAAGGCTTTTTGACTTTACGAGCCGTAAGGGTCTCATAATGGTATCTTCTCCCTACGAGTCGTGAGGATCCCGCAGGTGTATTTTCTCCTTAGGAGTCATGCGGATTCCTAAGTGTGTGTTCTCTTGTAAGTCGTAAGGATCTCATAAGAGTATTTTCTGCTTATAAGTCGAGAGGACCAATAAGTGTCGTTCACCACATAAGGACATTCTTCGTCATTGGTGGGACTTGGTGAGGGAACGTTTGTTTGTGCCCGTGGATTGTATACAAGGGTCAATATTGAACCACTTGTAGGGTAACTTCGGGAGTGTGAAGGCTTAAGAAAAAATTTAGGTCCCTGTATCTTAAGGATTTTGAATCCTATAAGCTGTGAGGGTCTCGTAGGGGAATTCTCCTTACGAATCGTGAGGATCTCGTAAGTGTAATTTCACCTTAGGAATCGTGGGGATCTCTAAGTGTGTTGCTCCCTTGTGAGTTATAAGGATCTCACGCAGGCGTTTTCTCCTCACAAGGTTGAGTGGACCTTGCAAGTGTCTTCATCTTAATGAGATTGCGCCATTTCGGGTTTTCACAGACTCGCTGGTAGCTCTGCTGTTTTTACTCACGGCGCCCTTTCAGGTTTTCATTCGTGCCCATTTCGCTTATAGACGTACCATTTTTTTTGTTTTTTTTTGCTAATGGAACTTATGGGGAACTTCGCCACCGGGGCAGCTATGCAGCCAGCGGGATTCGATTTACAGTCTTTGTCGATAGGACCTGTAGACTTGAATTCCAGTATCGCCGTGTTTGTGGTAGCGTATTTAGTTTAAGGACATTGCGGTCCATTGTTAGTTTCAAGGCAAAGTTTTGCCGGATACTACTTACAGAGTTTGAACTCAGGAAGACAGCGAGCGGACACGAGCGTCGTCATCTATCATTAACCTGAGCCATGACTTGTCAAGCGTAGTATTTCTTTAGGAACCGACCATTTATTGTCCGGAAGGGTCTTTCGCCATGCATATTCATGAGCAAGTAGGCCACACCCTGATAGACCTTGTCTATGATGTACGGACCCTCGTAGTTCGGCTCGAATTTCCCCCGCTTTGCACGGTTGGGGATTATAAGTCTTTTTACGCCTAACACGAGTTTGCCTTGGCAGAATGTTCTCGGCCTGGTCAGTCTTTCGTATGAGCGCGTCATCGTTGCATTGAAATCTTCCAGGTTTTGCTGCGCCATGAGACGAGTTTCATCGAGGGCGTCAAGCTCCTCAAGCCGAAGATGGGCATTTTCTTCATCCGTCAGCTCATATCGAACTGCCACTCGTAGAGAGGGTAGCTCTATCTCCAAGGGAAGTACCGCTTCCATGGCGAATACTAATGCGAATGGCGTTGTATTCGTGGCCGTTTTGAACGTGGTTTGATAAGCCCAGAGTATTTCAGCCTCTCGTGCCAGTCTTTTTTATTTCTGGACACCGTTTTCTTTGTGATCTTCGTCAGGGTCTTGTTGAAAGCCTCATCTAGACCATTAGCTCGGGGATTATAGACTGAAGAGTATCTCCAATCTATTTTATGCTGATGTGTGAAGCGGTTGATCTTATGGCTTCTGTAGGCCGGTCCATTATCCGAGATGATTCGTTGAGGAGTGTCGAACCGGTAAATGACGTGAGTTCTGAAGAAATGGAGGATATTTTCCGTCTTCACCTCTCTTAGAGGTACTGCTTCTACCCATTTAGAGAAGTAATTGGTTTTTACCAATATGAACCGATGTCCCCTAGATGATGCTGGCTCGATGAGCCCGATTATATCGGTCCCCACATTTCGAACGACCAACTAGCCAATGTTGGATGTAGTGGATTTGGATGCTGGTGGATGAAGTCCCCATGAATTTGGCACGAGTGACACTGCTTCGCATATTCGATGCAGTCCTGAATCATCGTGGGCCAATAGTAACCCATTCTTTTGATATTCAGCTTCATCTTGGCTCGGCCTTATGAGAACCGCAGAGTCCGTCGTGAGTTTCTTGGACGACCCTTTTTGCTTCTTCTGGTCCTAGGCACTTTAGCCACAAACTATCGAATGGCCTCTTATATAGAGTATCATTGACGAAGGCGAAATATAGGGCTCGCTTCATGAGCTGATGTCTTGACGACGCGACTTCGGGTGTTCGATGGGATTTGAAGTAGTCTATGAAGACCTCTCTCCAATCCTTAGCCTGTTCTTCGTCCTCTATTTGGAAGGACGCTTGTTTGATTGCTTCCTCTTCTTCAGATGTCTCCAAAGGTATTTCTGCCAATGCGAGAATCCGGCGGCTTTGCACAATGATCCTTATGTTATCGAGATTTTCGTCAGCTAGTTCCTTAGCAAGCTTGGCTAATACATCTGCCTTGCTATTTTCCGCACGCGGTATGCTTTCCAGGATGTAGGAGGGGATTTGAGTCAGCAGTTGTTGCACTCTTTCTCCGTATTTTACCAACTCTGGCTTGCACGTCTGATAGTCGCCATTTACTTGGCTAACGACCAGCTGGGAGTCTCCGTATATGAGGAGGTTTTCGATGCCCATGTCGACAGCAATCTCAAGACCCGCTATCAAAGCTTCATATTCCACTTCGTTGTTTGTTCTCGGCTCCGTTAAGGAAATGGCGAAACGCATTATCCCTCCTTGTGGAGTCACAAAGGTAAGGCCTACCCCAGCTTTGATTATAAGGGTGTTGTACTTTTGCTTCTTCATGGAAGACGCTCCATCGAAGTAGAGTTCCCATTAGACATTATTTTCCTCTGTTTTCCCTTCTATTGCATCGAACGCGTGTTCATCCGGCAATTCATAATTTAAGGGAGAGTCGGTCAGTATTGGATGTTCAGCGAGAAAGTCGGCGATGGCTTGGCCTTTTACTGCCTTGAGGGGTCGATATATTATCGAGAACTTCATCAAGAGGAGGGCCCATTTGGCAAGCCTTCCTGTTAGTCTGACTTTTGACATCAAATATTTGAGAGGATCAAGCTTTGATATAATATGGACCTCATGTGCCAAGGTATAGTGCCTGAGCTTCGTTATCGCGAAGATCAGTGCCAGGCAATGCTTTCAATTAGGGGGTAGTTGTTTTCTGCTCCCAGAAGAACTCGACTCAAATAATAGAGAGCTCTCTCCTTCCCCTATTCTTTCTCCTGTGCCCATAGCGCTCCCAGAGAACCTTCAAGGGCTGTTGTATACAGGATAAGGGGCTTTTCCTTGACCGGAGTGGCCGGTACTGATGGGTTCAGCAGATATTGCCTGATTTCGTCTAGTGCACTTTGGCATTTACGATCCCAAATGAACGGGGTCCCCTTCTTCATTAGATGGCTGTAGGGGCAGCATTTTCCGGAGAGATTGGTTATGAACCGTCGGATATACGCGAGCTTCCCTTGGAGAGACCACAGTTGCTTGAGATTTCTTAGCGAGGGCATTTCCATAATCGCTTTGATCTTTGATGGATCTATTTTGATTGTCTATGAACCGTCGTACAATGAATCCTAGGAATTTGCCTGAGGAGACTCCAAATGCATACTTCAGGGGGTTCATCTTCAGATTATTTTTCCGAAGACACTTGAACACTATTTTCAAATGCTCCCAATGCTCCTCGTACGATTTGCTTTTCACTGTGGGGTCGTCGATAAAACATTCGAAAATCTCATGTATTAGGTCATCGAAAATCTTCGTCATAGCCCTCTGGTAGGTAGCGGCAGTGTTCTTCAGACCGAAGGGCATCACTTTATAGCAAAATATGCCCAGTGGAGTTCGGAAGGCGGTGTGCTTTTGGTCTTCAGGATGCATTTTTATTTGATTGTAGCCTGAAGATCCATCCATGAAGGAGAGAAGATCTCGTGAGTAGACGTGTTATTGATCATTAGCTCGATAACCTGTACGGGGAAGTCATCCTTTGGACAAGATTTATTGAGTTCCCGAAAGTCCACGCAGATGCGTACTGTCCCATTTTTCTTCATCACTGGGACAATATTGGCGATCCAATCGGGATATTGAACTTCTTGGATGAAGCCGAAATCGATTAGTTTCTTGACTTCGGCATTGATGCTCATCTCGAGTTCGAGCCGCATTCTTCTTGGTGCTTGTTTGACTGGCTTGACATCCGGTGATATTGCTAGTTTATGCACGGCTATCTCCAGATCTAATCCTGGTATCTCGGAATAGTTCCATGCGAAGCAGTCTTTATACTGCATAAGCACGTCTTTTAGTGTAGCTACCTGCTCTTTAGACAGGAGATCGTTGACGAATGTTGGCCTTGGATCGTTCGTCGCCCCCAAATCGATTTTGTTCAAATTGTCCGCTGTGGTGTGTATCCCGTCTTTCAGCTCTTTTGGTGCCGGTGGAAATTCTGAGATCACCTCGTCCCCATCTTCATTTGCGAAGCACTGGGAGAGGTGGTCCACATTCTCATTCTTTCCCTCCTTTGAGATTGTTATTACGTGACAAGTACGATTTCGTTTCCAAGCTCGATATTGATCCGGACTTTCCCTCGTAGTGTAGGTTGCTCTTAGCTCATACTTTCGTGGTGGGGATACCTTACAGTTGTCGGACAGAGCAAACCTGCCTTGCTGATACTGGTCTTTGACCCAGTCTTTGAAGGTGAAGCAATCTTCAAGAAGATGTCCGATCGCTCGGGGGTAGGAGCAATAAGCCGGATGATGGATCTCATTTATTTGCTCAGGGTGCCGAGACTCCGAGAGTGTCATCATTTGATACTTCATGACAAGGTCGAATATTTTCTTTATGTTGTCTTGAGGAAAAGAGTACTCCCGACCCATCTTTTTCATAAAAGACGGATTCCAACTGACTTCTTCTCGATCGCGTGGCTTCTTGGATCCGCTTTGATGTCTTCGAATTCCATTCCCGTTCTTGATCTTGTTGTTGCTTCCGCATCAGACTTTTTCCTTGCCACGAGAGCACACAGCAGGTTGAGGATGAAAGGCATCATCGTCTTCTCTTTCTGTAGACTGTTGAATGAGGCGTTGCGTCTTGGCTTTCTCGTAAATGGCCATTTCGCGGCTATGGTCATCCCGAACCTTTTGACCCGCTTCCCTTATTAGCTTGTCAATTTGTTCTTCGAATAATGGGCTTGGTATTCTCACGGCGAGATCTCGCTCTGGTTCGACATCAGCGCTATCTGGAAATGCATTCGCTTCTCCACCGGAGTTATTTATGACATGGTAACCATGGAATCGCTCCCGTTTCTTGGACCGAAAGTATTCAAGCCCCATCGTCTCTATCCTCTCGTTGGGCATTTTTCATTGAGTCCCGGGAATGTCCAAAATCTTGTTGTAGAATTGGGCTTGTCGAGCGATTTGTTTGAAGGGTATAGCTTGGCATCTTAACAGCCTTTTAAATCCCTCAGCGTAATATCTAGGCAGACGGATTGGCTGCAACCTATCGAGTGCAAAATCGGCACCATGCCAGACTTCCTTTTCCACTTTAGTCTTCGTAGCTTGGTAGAATAGGATCGCATTTTCACCTTTTCGCCTAGGAGGAACGTAGAAGGTCTGCAGCTCTTGCACGCCGTATGTGTCGAGCGTGTCAAGTTCTCTATAATGGTATTATGTAACAATGGTGATTTGCAAGCTCTGATCAGCTCCCATGAAGGTTTGTATTGATGGACAAATAGAGAATACTGCGTTGACTTCATCTTCGGAGTCACTGCCAAAGACCAAAATAGGCGTAGATGGTCTTGGCCCACTGCCTTGGGGTCTCCCTGAGAAGACCATCTCTTCATCATCGTCGGTATCGCTCCCAAAGATCGGGATGGTGGCGACAGCTTTCTGTTGATTCTCCGATTTACGACATTGTTTCCCCCAATCACAGCAAAACTCTGTTCAAATTTTGAAATTTGAAATGAAGCGGCGCTTTATAAAAGCGCTAGCGCCAGAACCACCAGCACTAAGAGTCAAAAACTCTGAGGCAGCGCTCACGTGCAAAGCACGAGAGTGCTAGCGCCAAGTGTGCTGGCGCTAAGAGTCAAAGACTCTGAGGCAGCGCTCACGTGCAAAGCACGAGAGCGCTAGCGCTAAGTGCGCTAGCACCAAGAGTCAAAGACTCTGATGCGGTGCTCACGTGCAAAGCACGAGAGCGCTAGTGTTGGAACTAATCAAAGAGCCAACAAAGATGATTAAAAATCATCAGAAAGAAAGTTATGTTGAGGAAATACTCCTCAAATCTTTCCAAACAGGAAAGATTGTCCTCTGAAAATCATAGCACCGTTGGATCAAAAATCCAATGGTGATTAAAAATCACCAAGATACAGAATAAGTTCTGTATGGGAAAATATTTTCCCAATCTTGTTAAAAACAAGAAGATTGCCTTCTGTAAAACAGAAACCCTTGAATCAAAAATCCAACAGTGTGAAACATCCCTAAATCAATCATAGGAAAGATTTCCTTAACTGATTCAACAAATCAGCCCCTCCTATATAAAGGACCCAAGACTTCAAGTCGAGAAGAGGAGGAACTCCCCCATAAACTTCAAATTCTCAGAAAAGAAAAAGAGAAGAGCAAGCTCTGAAAAGAAGAATTTCTTCAGGGTAAATAAAACAGAGAGATCAAAGCATTTCATCAAAAAAAGAAGAACTTAGTTCTTTTCCTAGATCATAGATCTACAAAGACAGAAGTCTTTTATAAGAGTAGAAGATATTGGAGCATCTCATCATAAAAAAGGGGAGGGAGAAGAACTTAGTTCTCTTTAGATCACAGATCTATAAGACAAAGACAAAGTCTTTCACAAAATAAGAAGAGATTATAGCATCTCCAGTTAAAATAAGAACTTAGTTCTTGGATCCATGAGACAAAGTCTCTTAATTCTCCAAGCACAGAATTGATCAAGAGCGCTTTGCACTCATTGGCTAGCGCTCAGCGCCAAGCGCACCACGTGCTCTTTACGTGGGCGTTACTTATTAAAGAGCACTTTGCACTCATTGGCTAGCGCTCAGCGCCAAGCGCGCCACGTGCTCCTTACATGGGCGTTACTTAATAAAGAGCGCTCTGCACCCATTAGCTGGCGCTCAGCGCCAAGCGCACCACGTGCGCCTCACGTGAGTGCTACTTCAAAATCAGCGCTCTAAGTCTGGCACTCAGCGCCCAGCGCTCCAAGCGCTATTTGATAAGAGCGCTCTGCGCTCATTATCTGGCGCTTAGCGTCAAGTGCTCCACGTGTTGCTCATATATGCGCCATTTCATAATAAGCGCCTTAGCGCTCCAGGTCTGGAGCTCAGCGCCAAGCGAACCACGTGCTTCTCACGTGTGCGCTGAGGGAACACAAAGTGTTCTTTAAATAAAGCCCAGCGCCATAATAAAGAGTGTCCAACACTTAATAAAAAGACAAAAGAAGAAGGGATGTCAGAACCCAAAATTAATGCTCTGCATTATTGAACAAAAAGGGCCTGAGCCCAAACAAATGTTAACATTTTGTTCAAAAATGAATGGACTGAGTCCAAATAAGTCTTCAAACACTTTAACTGAATGGGCTGAGCCCAAGTAGGCCATAAATCCCCCAATTCAGATTAACTGAGCCCATGTGCTCCCAATATTTTTAATTGGTCTTAGTCCCAAATCTTGACTACAGATCTCTCAACCAACATCGATTAAAGGGTACATATCTTCATACCTTTGATATGTGTCGTTGTAATTCTTCAACGTCTTCAGAAAGGTGACGGGTCCTGACAATCAGACACTCTATGGACTATGATGTCTTGTGGACCATAACGTCCCTAAACTAAAACCCCACAAACTATGACGTCTTTAAACTCCATGGACTATGATGTCCTTAAACTCCATGGACTATGATGTCCTTAAATTTATAGACCGCAACGTCCCTAAACTAAAGTGATAGAGTTCAAATATTCTTTCGCTGGATCTAAATGATCCCAAAATCCTGTTGAGTAGATCTTAGTCTAAAATTAGACTAACGTATCCTCAACAAACGTTTAAGTTGATCTTAATCTCAATGAGATTAACGATCTTTAAACCCAATAAAACCCAAATCTAATAAAATAAGAATTTGGATTAATCCACGCCCTACGGGCGACAACATATATTAGTCTCCGTATACGATCCATGGGCAACCGAAAATAAAACAAACACATACGACATGAAGTGACCATCTAGAGAAGGAGAAAGTGGTTACCGCTATGCGGTAGCGTAATTAACTGCAGGGGATTGCGTCTGCAGGGAAGAGCGTCCCCACGATCAAAACCCCTTCATAAACGAGGGGGAATCTGACGAAGTCTGCTACAACGGCCGCATCTGTCTAAACCTCCGATATACAGTGCCATAAATCAACTTGACATCTTCGAAGAGGTGGACAGATAAAACCAAATAGTATCTGCCCCCAAAATTCAGGCCGAACGTCCCAACGTCCCGGTCGCGTCTTTCGGCAGCGAACAGACATCTTTCCGTGTCTTCGAAGTCTGGTAAGAAGTACTTAGCGTCTTCATATTTGCGGACTTCATTTATGGAGAATGGGTTTAACTCTCCTGTAACGGTGTACTCGGGGCCATCTTTGAAGTAATTCATACACTGATGTTTTGTAGAAGGGATGATGTTGTACTCATGTAACCAAGACCGGCCGAGCAGAGCATTATAGTAAGTCTTGGCGTCGATGACATGAAACTTGATATCAGTGATGAGAATCCTAAAGCCTAATGTCAGTATTACGAACTCAACCATCCGTGATGACTGGGAATCGAACTCGGAGATAGTAATTTTGTCCCGCGCCTTGTGCGGAACGTTCATGCAGATCTCCTTTAGCACCTTCACGTTGAGAAGGTTAACGGACGACCCGTTGCTAACTAGAATCTTCCCTATCTTGATGTTATGACAGTACCCGGTGACATATAAAGGATGGTTGTGCTCGCATGTTCCGAGGAGGAGATCTTCATCGCCGAATGTGATGTCAGCCGTATAAACCTCTGCCAGCTCGTCCTTCATCTCTTCTTCCGCAAAGAAAGCTTGGAATTGGTCAGGCTCTTGCAGCGTCTTGATTAGAGAATCTCGTGCCTCTTTAGACAGGAGGAGAGTATCCAGTATGCTAAGTTGTGAGGGTATCTTTGTCAGATGTGCCGGAATATTGTAATCCACCTTGTTTTTCATAGGCGGTTCCTTGGCTGCAAGCTCTTTAACGACTCTATCATCGAGGGCAATTTCCTCAAGGACTTTTTCCTTCCCCTTGTCTATTTTGCTCGAACCTTTGTTTGTAGGCCCGAGGTCCTTCTCAGGCAACATACGGTTACGCACCTGAACGTTCTCACAGTTCTTCACCTCTTCTTCTTTTCCAAAGGTGGATTCCTTGAAGAGAGGGACAAGGGTTATTTCCTCCTCAGAATCGCTCCCGAAGGTAAGAACTTGAGATTTCCCTTTTGTTGAAATGGTATCAACCATATAACAGTTATCGGCTGTTTTTCCGTGCTCATCTTTCACATTTTTTTGCTGTCGATGAGCTTCACGCTTCATCCTCTTTAAATGTTGTCGGTGAGCAACGTATCCCTGCCACCACTGCTTGAAGGCATTGCACTCTTCGGTGGGGTGCGTGACCTTCCAATGGTATAAGCAGTATTTTGGATGTATATCCGCTTCGTCAAGGCACATACTCCCAGGAGTATTTCTTTCGAAAGGTAGCAGCTTCATTCCCATTGACAGGGCTTTGGCGAACCGTTTCCCCGTCTTAAACCTGCTTTTGTCAGCCTCAAGTGTGCTTTGATCTGGTTGGAGTACTTTGTGACTCTTCCTCGTCGCATCTTCTTCATCCTGACGTCGACGCTTGGCCTTTTCGTATATGGTCGTTTCACGTTCTCGGTTAGCTTTGCTCTTCTGAAGGGCTTCGCTCAGCAGCCTATCAATCAATTCGTCTTACGGCTCCAGGGATTTTGATACCGGTCCTGCCCCCAATTCCTCTGCGTTGCTTTCCAATGCCAAGGGGGCTTCTTCATCTTTTAACGACAGGTAAGAGGCCATGTGGCAACTCGTTACATGCTCCTCAGGTTCTTCTGAAGAGTCGTTCCCCTCATCATTGTCACTGTCTCCATTCTCAAGAATATTCTTGAGGAACTCTTCAAGTGTGACTGGGGTCCCCACCTTTTGGTTGTATTCCTCTAGTGCGTCAATGTATTTTTGCAGGTCCATGCGCTTGTCGTCAGGCTGCGCAAGCTTCTTGGTCTTCTTCTTTCCTTTTGAGGACTTTAAAGACTTGACCTGGGTGTTTTACCCATTGTTACCGGCGTTCAGTGCCGAGCGCGGTTTAAGCATCCCCTCAATGATCTCAGGCTTCAGCGGGCTTTTCCATCTGATTGCCGGGCATGCTTGAAGATCCTTCAGCATTCTTTTAGTTTTAGCCGAAAAGACAATTTCCCACGGAGCTTCTTCTTTAAATGAGCATGATGCCCCCGGGGTGTCCACCTTTTTAGGAGCATGCTGCTGTGGCGGGTTTACCTTCCAGTTTTCGGACAGCGCGAACTTTCCTAGCTGGTACTGGTCCTCAACCCAGTTTTTGAAGACATAGCAATCTACAATTGGGTAGCCCATTACTCGGTGGTAGGGGTAGTAGTTGGGACTGTTGACATCACCAGGCTGCAGTGAGCATCTCGGATTCGGAAAAGCGATGATCCTGTTGCGCACCGCCGGTTCGAACAGTCTCCTCGTTTTATCCCGGGGAAACGAGTAAGGACGTCTCAACTTCTCATCGAGAGATCGTGGTTTGTTGCTTTGGCGAGCAACCGGTTTCGGGTCACTCGGTTGTTGTTGAGTGTTGGCAACGAAGGTCACTTTCTCTTTGCCCTTTTCATTCCGGGGATCCATTTTCGAAGAGGACGGCCTATGGCCCATCTAGTCCATTTGGGCCAGCTTGTCAATCAAGGCCTGGAAGGTGGTCGGCTTGAAGAACATCATAAATTGGGATATAGTCGCCTGAGGATCAAGGGTCCCCATGAACATACCCATGGCAGGAGCTTCTTCTATGCGTTGTTCACATTTTGACCATAGGTTCCGCCACCGAATTGCGTATTGAACCCAGGTTTCTCCCAGCTTCACCCTGGCATTGATTAATGTGGTGATCGGGGTGCGCTCGCTTGCGCTTGCGAAACGCTGCGTGAATAGTAGCTCTATTTCTGTAAATTTTTTGATGGAGTCATTCGGGTGCTCTGAGTACCATTCAAATGTTGTCTTCGCCAAACTGCCGATGAACTGGTGAAGCAACAGTTTGCCGTTGCCTCCAGTATTGCCTCATAGAGCTCTGAACTGAGCGATGTGCTGATGGAGATTGCATGTCCCCTTATACACGTGGAATTTAGGGATCGTATATCCAGGCGAGTACTTGATTTGATCATACCAGCCTGGATAAGGTCGCCCAGTTCTGACGACTTGGCCAGCCGCTTCGCTTGCCTGATGAGCTTGTATTTGTTAAGCTATGTAGTCGTCAAGGGCAGCTTTGGAGATCGTCTCCTCCCTGGATGATGATAGAGCCGGAGGAGGGTTTGATGTCTCCCCTCCGTCGTCTTCAATGATTATTGGAGGGTCTTCGGCTGGAGGATCCGGCTGGATTATCATCCCAACCATGTCTTGGAACAGAAGCGACATCTGCATTACATCAGTGGCCTATTCCGCGGCCTCTTTATCCTTTCTTCCTAGCACCCTTCGCAGGAACTCGGTGTTGGTCTCTTGTTCCTGGCATTGTTCTGGCGATACTTCCAGGCTTTCTTTCTGTCCAGTGAGTACGGCCATTCTTGTCAACATCTCCTGGTGCTTTTGTTGTTGCTCCTGAGCTTTTGTCAGAGACTGCGTGAGTGGTCGATGACCCGTGGAAATATGGCTTTCCTCTTTCTCGGAAGCCATGTACACCGTGTGTACTACTATGCCCCCAGACTTCGGGCGTTTGAGTCCACTGCCTTTGAAATTTACCGCAGACATGGGGATCTTCTCCGGCCTTCTCCTCTTATGGGAGGTTGAAGTTGAGGGGGCCGTTGCAACAGACACCCATGAAGATGATTCCTTCCATGATATGACGGAGGGATGGTCCTCTTGCCGATTATTTGTTTTCTTCAGCCGGCGAGAATAATCTTTATCAATCACAGAGTCTTAGACTCTCAGCCAGACCCTGTGGATCTTAGAGGACAACCGCTGATGAGGTTGTTCTAGTTTCGCCTGCATTGTGCTTTCAACAGGCAGAGAAGACTTCTTTAATACAGCGGTTGGAGAGTTATTGCACACCCTCCTGAGTAGTTCAAAGTTGTTCCCAGTTAGAACAACAACGTCAATTTCAACTATCGGAGCTGGTGGGGTAAGTCCAGAAGGGGAACTTCCCCCAGTCTTCCTTACTCGGCGCTAGTGGCGACGTCGAGCATGTCGTGCGGACGGGACCACCTCTGTTGTGGAAGTGACCTCGTCATGCCCTTTGCTCTGATGAGAGGCTGATGTCGATATCAGCCTGTCAAAGACTGATGTCCGCTGATTGGGAATAGTCAATCTGTGTAAGGCAGACTTTCTGCAAGGGGAAGCATTTTTAACGACCTCGCCTTCAGCAGGAGTTAGAATGGCCAGTCTTGCAAAGACCGATCCCTTAGCAGGAGAAGCCCCTTTGATGACTTCATCTGTCGGAGCTGGAATGGCTATCCGCTTCGGGATAACCCCTTTAGGTATTGCGGCCCTCTTTGCGGGCCCACTGGAGTTTTGGCCCAGTTTGTCAATGATCGAGGTGGTAGACATGGACGACCCGCTGAGAGGGGCCGTGGTGGTTGCAAGTCGATCAAAGACCGACTTCTTCGGAGCCTCCTGTGACAGCACCGGGATGCTGAAGCTTGCTGGTAGGATCATGATCCTAAGGAACAGTCCAGTGGTGGCCTGAGTCACCTGTTCTACTGGCATGGCGAAGATGGAGGCCGCTTGGGGCCCATAAGTCACTCCTCCAGCGGGGACGGAGTGGAAGTTGCTGTTGCAGTCGGTAAAGCTGGAAGCCATCATTTTCTCTTCTCTACACAGGAGCAAGACACCAAATCTTAGTACTCGAATCCAGGGGCAACCATATTAAACCGCGATTCGTTCGCGAACACGACACACGAAGTGTGGAGTGGAAAGAGGAAAATGTCCCACCGGGCGTGCCAGAATCTGTTTACCGTCGAAAACCGGGAAGACAAACGTCTTGCCTGAATTTGGGGGCAGATGCTATTGGGTTTTATCCGTCCACCTCTCTGAAGATGCCAAGTTGATTTATGGCACCGTATATCAGAGGTTTGGATAGATGCGGTCGTTGAAGCAGACTTCGTCAGATTCCCCCTCGTTTGCAAGGGGGTTTTGATTGTAGGGAGGCTCTTCCCTGCAGGCGTAAGCCCCTGCAGTTAATTACGTTGCCGCATTGCGGTAACCACTTTCTCCTGCTCCATAAGTTCACTTCGTGTCGTGTATGTTTGTTTTATTTTTTGGTTGCCCGTGGATTATATACGAAGACTAATTTATGTTGTCGCCCGTAGGGCGTGGATTAGTCCAAATCTGTATATTTTCGATTTGGGTCTTTATTTAAGGATCGTTAATCTCGTTTGAGATTAAGATCAACTTAAATATTTGTTAAGGATACGTTAGTCCGATCTTGGACTAAGATCTACTTAACGAGGGTTTAAGATCATTTTTAATCCAACAAAAGAGCATTTAGGCTCTATCGTTTTAGTTTAGGGACTTACGGCCCGTAGATTACCATTTTTGGGGTCCACATCTAGTTTAAGGACATTGCAGTCCATTAAGATGTGCTCATGGATTTGGGAGTGCACCAAAGAGCTGTTGGTTGTCGGGACCCTCCACCTCTCTGAAGACGTTGAAGAATTACAAAGACATGTATCAGAGGTATAGAGGGATGTACCCTTGAACCGAACTCCAGATTGAAAGTAGGGATCATGGTGGGATGAATATCATTTTAGATACCATCTATTAGGAGATCATTAGTCATTTTTGGAACTAAGATCGATTTAGGGAGACCTCAGTATAGGAAGGATCGGTTGATTGGTGATCAAAAGGTTTTTGACCTCGGGAGACTTGGCTAGTTTAGGCTAAGGTTGGCCTCTCATAGTGTTAAACACTAACATCTGCTCGGCGCTCACGTGCTCCCACGTGAGGCTCTAAAGCAGTGTTAAACATTTCTTTTTTGGAGCACTCACGTGTGGCACGTGAGGCGCCTGAGAACTGGGCACTGCTTCTTTGGGTTTATTTCCTCTTTCTTTTATAAGTGTTAAGCACTATTTGGGGGGGGGGGTTACGTGGGATCACGTGAGGCGCCCCCAAAATAGGAACTATCTCTGATCTATTCCCCATTCTTTTTATAAGTGCTAAGCATTGTTAGGGGGTCACGTGAGAACACGTGAGGCATTTTCAAATGAGAACTGTCTTTGGTTTTATTCCCATTTCTTTTATAAGTGCTAAGCACTATTAGGGGGTCACGCGAGATCACGTGACTCAATCTCAGTCGTTCCTTTTTTTTCCTCAGAGGTGCTCACGTGGGAACACGTGATCTGTCGTTATAGCGTTGAACGCTAATATGCAGGGACCTCTTGATCTGAATTTTGAGAATTTCAGGTCCCTTATTTTTATAAGAATTAAATTCTTTTATAGGGTTAAACCCTAGTTTTATCAGAGGAATTAAATTCCTATATCTTTTGGTAAGAATTAAATTCTTTGAACTTACTTCTTTCCCCTAAGTTTTGAATCTGCATGACAAAATCTCTTCGGTGAGAATTAAATTCTCAACTTGTGGGGAGATCTTCTTTTGCAGATCTCAACCAGAGGAAGAACTAAGTTCTTTTTAGAAGAGTTAAAATCTTGAAATGACGAAGAAGAGATAAGATAATCTCTATGTTTTTCTTCGTACCTAGGGTTTCTTTTTCTAAAGGAGAGCTCTTCTTCGTTTTTTTTATTTCTCAAATCTTATGGGAGGGTCTCCTCTGTGCAAGACTTGAAGTCTTGGATCCTTTATATAGTAGAAGCAAGTTTGTTGATTTAGTTAAAGGAATCTCTCGTTGAGAGATTTTAATTGATTTAGGGATTTTATCCACCGTTGGATCTTTAATCCAAAGACTTCTATTTTATAGAAGATATTTTTCTTGTTTTTTTAACAAGATTAGGGAAATATTTCTCCATACAGAATTTTCTGTAGATAGGTGATTTTTAAATCACCATTGGATTTTTTAATCCAACGATACTCTATTTTACAGAGAGTAATCTTTCTTGTTTAGAAAGATTCAAGGAAATATTTTCCAAATAGGGTTTTGATCCCTTTACTTAGAATTTAATTATATCGGCTCAGAAAGTATTTGAGACCACTCACGTGTAACACGTGACCCCACAGAGTTAAACTCATTTGCTTATGTGCAACAGCCCAAAGAGGGCATCACGTGCTGACACGTGAGCCTTTCTGGCCTGTTATTTGTTTTAAAAAGGCGCCTATATATTTTGTATATAGATGCTTACGTATTTGCACGTGAGGCTCAATTTCAGCCTTAATAATTAAACGTAATGCCTATTATCTTTGTTCCAAGTCGCATCACGTGTGGGCACGTGATGCTCCATTGGGGGAATTTTCCCATCGCCTTTTCTCTTTTTTTTTATAAGGGAACAACTATCGACGTGGAATCAAAGACCTCCTCATATATGGAAACTCCCGGTTGATCGTCATCCAAGTAAATGGAGACTATCAGACATGCAAACCAGAGCTGATAAAGTATGGAGAAAGAGTGCAATAACTGCTGACACAAATCCCTTCCTACATCCTGGAGAGTATACCGCGTGCAGAAAACAACAAGGTGGACGCGTTGTCCAAATTGGCTAAGGAACTGGCCGATGAAGATCTTAATGACGTGAAGATCATTGTGCAAAGCCGTAGAGTTCTTGCGCCAACAGAAATATCTTTGGAAGACCAGATAGAGCCATCCGAAAGAAAAGAAACGACCGAACAAGTTTCCCTTCAAATAAAGGACGAAGAAAAGGTCAAGGATTTGAGGGAAGTCTTCTTAGACTACTTCAAATCCCAACGAACGCCCAAAATTGCGTCGTTTAGACATCAGCTCATGAAACGAGCTTTGTCTTTCACCTTCCTCAATGATACTCTATATAAGAGATCGTTTCATTGTTTATGGTTAAGACGCCTGGGGCCGGAGGAAGCAAAGAAAGTCGTCCAAGAAATACACGATGGACTCTGCGGTTATCACTAAGCTGGACCAAAGATGAAGCTGAAGATAAAAAGAATGAGTTAGTATTGGCCCACAATGATTCAGGACTTCCTCGAATATGCAATGCAGTGTCATTCGTGCCAAATTCATGGGGATTTCATCCATCAACATTCAAATCCTCTACACCCGACAGTGGCCAGTTGGTCGTTCGAGATGTGGGGAACAAATATAATTGGCAAACCAGCGTCCTCCAAAGGACATCGGTTTATATTGGTAACGACCGATTACTTCTCTAAGTAGGTAGAATCAGTACCACTAAAAGAGGTGAAGACAGAGAATATCATGTATTTATTCAGAACTCATATCATCTATCAGTTCGGAACTCTGCGACGGATAATCTAGGATAATGGGCTAACTTATAGAAGCCATAAAATAAGCCACTTCGCACAGCAACATAAAATAAATTGGAGATACTCTTCAGTCTATAATTCTCGGGCCAACATTCTCGCTGAAGCTTTCAACAAGACCCTGATAAAGATTATAAAGAAAACATGGTCCAGAAGCAAAAAGGACTGGCACGAAAGGCTGCATGAAGCTCTCTGGGCGTACCGAACAACATTTAAGATAGCCATGAATAGAAAACCATACGTATTGGTGTTCGGCACAGAAGCAATACTCCTGTTGGAAATGGAACTCCCTTATCTACGTGTAGCGGTTCAATACGAGTTGACAGATGAAGAAAATGCTCATCTTAGGCTTGAGGAGTTCGACGCCCTCGATGAAACTTGCCTTATAGCACAGTAAAATCTTGCAACGACCCGAATGTGTCACGTGACCGGCACTTAAATCACGTGACATCTAAAGACGTCGACGCGGTCCAAGTAAGGTTGATTTGAACTCCTCTTCAAAAATCTCCCCTTTTAGAGATTTGCTGGGAGATTTGAACTCCTCTTCAAGGGTTTTATGGTGAATAACTGTTTTTTTTTTTAAAAAGAAGAGTTAAAACTTTAATTCAAAAAAATGGAAGAAGGTTTAAAACCTTGAGGAAGGAGAAGGAGGCACAGAACCCTAGAAAAATATAGGAAGAATCTTGTTTGTTATCATTCATCATAATATTTTATATAGGCTTTACATTATACATATGGCCCCTTGGGCTTTTCAAAATGGCACATGTGTCTTTTTCATACCATGTCCTTTTTTCCTTTTGTGCATAAGCCATGCGCTTTTACATAATTTGGTTTTTTTTTACCCATTTTACTACATTTATTCATAAAAATTATATTAAGCATGTTTATGCTTTAAAATTATTCCTTTGGCCTGAGGGGGCCGGCCTCTTCATGCTGGGCTCGACCTGAGCATTAGTCCACTTGCTTGGACTTGGGTTCGAGCTTAAGCCCATTTGTCTTGGGATTGATTTTGACTTTGACCTGGTCAACCAGAGTGTGATTTTTGACCACAACACCCACATTATATATATTTAGATCTTTATAAATTTATATATCAAAAGTTATGAATAAAATAACTCTATTGCTACCTGACATTGTATGGTATATCACCTCATATCTCATTTCACTCTTATCTTTTATATGCAAATCCTAATATATAAGTTAACAAAATATTTAATAATCTTTATATCTTTAATTAAAGCTGTATATATGTTTTTCAAATCTTACTTGGGAGCATATGTATTTATTATAGGAATATCGCATTATGGTTTAAGATCTTACGTATGGGTATATCTTTAAAAAATATATTTTTTAGAGATTTTTGGGTAAAAGTTTGATAACAATTGATATTATCTACAAATCATAATATATATAAATCTATAATACATATACTTTATTTATATATATATATATATATATATATATTATTTTTTTAAAAAATTATTTATAAAACCCTTTCTCTCTCATTCTCTCCGTCGTTCTCTCTCCTCTCAAATCTCTCCTGAGCCCTAACCCACACCCTCGCCCTCGCCGTCTCATAGCCGCCATCCCCACCTCATCGTCGTCGTCGTCACCCCTTCATCTTCACCTCCTCTTCTTCTTCGTCGCCACCTTCTCTCTTCCCAAGACCTAGATTGGTTGGAGGTTTTGTGCGTGCGTGCGCTTTTAAAAAGATAAATCGAAGAATAGTTAACCGCAATCAAGAACGGTGTCGCTTGGTAGCTAGCCGGTTGAGTACGGGTCGGTCCACAGGAATTTTGTGTATTTTCTGGTTGTTCTAACGAGTTAATTCCAATTGTGGTAGGATTGATTATCACTAAAAACTGAAATGAGTTTGATTAGGATTAAAACCTTGCTAGGGTTAGGTTTAGGTTAAGTTTGGAAATTCAATATTTCTCACCGCTTTCTATGCCCTAATTAAGATCTTTTAGGTCTTAAGATAATAATTAACAAAGGGGATTATCACTATCGGGAAGAAACTAGGTTTCTTCTTCTAGGTCCTTGTCCGTCCTTTCTTAACTCTTACCCTAACCTCCATGGAAAACATACACAACCGGTCTTTAACTAAGGTATCACCACTACCTCATGGGATAGGGTGCCGTAGTGAGCGGTGTGTGTATGTATGCATAGAGTCATATTTAAATTGTATGACGGACAAGAAAGGGGTGAAAGATTTTCATCTCTCAAACCTTTCATATTCCTAACCCTAACAAGTGTGAAACTACTCACTTGTTAGGGAATTGATAAAAGATTTCATTTTTTTATTTTTTGTTTTTTTTAATAACCTAATTATCTAAAGTACGGCAAATAAATAAATTTTATAATTAGAGCAGATAAATAAAATTTATACTAGGGCAGAAAAGAAATTAAACTAAGGCATAGAAAAGAAAAGCTTACTTTTTATTTGATGCACTCTTCAAACATTTACAGCAAATAAAATTCTGAAAGTAGGAATTAAAAAGAAGCATAGGAAGAGGCATGCTCCAAAAAGAGTTGTAGGGTTCCTATTTATAGATTATAGAAACCCTAGGGTTTACATCCGATCCCTATCTTCATTTACAAAATTACCCTGAGAAGCCCGGTCAACACACTGCCACCCACCGTCAAAAAATGCACCGACACGTGTTCTATATGGCCGCGGATCCGCGGTCAGAAGGCATGTTTGGCCGCGGTTCCGCGGCCATATTGTGTGTTCTTGGGCTGAAATCTTCAGTGTAGCTTCAAGTTGCATTTTCCTTCTACTTTCCTCACTTGGTTCTTCAGAATGTTTTCTAGTTTCTTCCAGATTTCCACAGTGCAGAATATTGGGGACTTTTACCGTTCGCTTTGTGTTGAAGTCTTGAATCTTGTGTTGCCTTTGTACTTTGTGAATTGTTCAGTGATCTTCGTTTGTTCTTCAAACTGTAGGTGTGATAAAGATTCTCTATTTGTTGGTCGTAGTCTCACTTTTGTTGCGTCTTTTCATCATTTTCACTGTTTTGTTCTGATAACCTGTAACCTACAACTATGTAGCAGACATGGATCAAAAGCACCTATTTATTTGTAAAATGAATAAGAATGGGGAATATAACAATGCAGAATTATGATATGAACAAATACCTCCAAACTTATCTTTTGCTCGTCCTCGAGCAAAACTAGTTTATTCTCGAAAAAGACCTAACCTCACTTTCGCAGGGAAATACGATTGCACTGAGCGCTTGCAACAAGCCGTTAAACCTCTAGGTGTCCCTAATAGGAGGAGTGTTGTCCTCTGAGGGTTTTCAGCGGATACTACCCACAAAATCCTATCAATTCGGCCTATTGACTTTTATTCTCCAATTAGGTTTTCTAGCAAGAAATTCTATTATTTTCAACTCAGAAATTATCAACCCGTATTTTTCACGCTTCCTTATCATTTAACTTAAGATTGTATATGTTCTCTAAATTCACTTAGCTTTTAGCATCTTTTGAATTTTCCTTCTAAGGTTCGATCTCAACTTAGGAATTCTTATCATCTCTACTAAAGATATAAGTCCTATTTTTCATTTCTATCTCTCATCCAAACCCCAATCATATACCCCTACGTGTGTGTATGCACCACCCCTACACTTAGAAATTCAATTCAAGATCTTATACTCTTGTCCATCGTCCAAAGTACTTTTAGTTGGTGAATTTTTTAGATGAAATTGCCCACACATCCTTCATATGACCGCTAATAGTTCTTGAGGTACTAACGACCGATTACAAAATGTGTTTGCACATTAAGGCGTAATTCCTAGTCTTGTAACACCTAAGGCTTTAGCAGTGACTCCCAAACCAGTTGGTCTAAGGCACTGGTGATAAAGCACCATCGCTATATATTTTTTATTTTACGCAGCCTTAAGTAATTACAAAACTAGTGTTCATATTTTTTATCTCTTTATTCACACTTGTATTTTATTTTATTTTCCTTTATACTAAGGACTTAAGACAAGAGCATTTCAAGGTCTCCTATACTATTCCAAGTTTCAAGGTTCGTGTTTGTGCAAGTTGTAGGGTATATATTTTTAGAATTTAGACTTAAGCTTAGGGATTAATTTTCAGACTTACACTTTAATAAAAATTTCAATACTCTTCCTTTACTTTAACTTAGCCCAAGAAGTGAACTCAAAATTTGTCTATTTCTAAGTAAACTACAAAGACATATATTTTCTACTGTTAAATTTTAAGAAAGGTTATTTTTAGGGTTTTTAATTTACTAAGTCTAGGATCTAGTTTTTCCTAACTAGTTAACTGTCTTGTTAAACTTAAGTCGATTATGGCCAAAATTGAATTTTTCAATTTTTATAATTTTTTCAAATTTTTCGGTTTTTATTTGATTTTTGTATTTCAATTTTTTTTTCAATTTTTATGATTTTTTTATAAAGATGCAATGCAGAATTTAAACATGCAAAAGAAAAAGAAAAATATATATACAAAAATTTTTAAAAAAAATGCAATGCAAATGATAACTATTTACAACCACCACCTCCCCCAAACTTACCAAAAGGAGTGTCCTCACTGCTCGGCTCCACGTCACGCTCTTGAGTGTGAACGGGAACGCTCTTCCCTACCCAGCAGGGTTCGGATCCCTTACTCTATTTCAGTCAACCGCCGATCATGTTCCCTAGCTATCCCCCTCAACTCGTCAATGCCCCTAACAGCTCTTCGCATCAAATTTGCATGTTCTAAAGGGGTGAGTTCTCCCTCGCTCGCGGTCGAGCTGGAGCTAGGTGTTCGGACGGGCACGTGTTCCGCCGGTTCAGTTCTTGACCAAACATCCGTCAGGTGTGTATAGGACGTAGATACGCCCTCAATGAGAAGCCTGACGGGTATGCCTCTAACCATGTAAAATTAAAACTCCTCCACAGGGAGGAAATAGCGACACAGTTGTGTCACTAGCATGGGGAAAGGGTAGTTTGCGGCTCTTTTGCCCGCACCAATTGAGTTCAACAGCACTATGCACATATCGAATCGAGGGTTCCTAGTCATAAGTGTGTGCACAATATGCAGTGATCGAGTGAAAAATGTGGTGTTGTGGGAACTCCCAAAAATATTGTTTCGTGCCCACCGGCACATAGTTAAAACATTGGCGAAAAGAGTTCTCACTTGGATCCCCTTCCGCGGTTCCCTCGAGCAATCATTGCCCATTAAGGGCATGTAATCCTCAAACTGCTGTGGTTGGTCATGAACGGGTATCCTAGGAATTAAGGTGACTTCATGTATGAAGTCTCTATCAATAATAAACTCCCTATCACCCCACTGTAATTTGATAAAGCCGTATTAGGCGAGACAGCCGTCTTCCATGCACTCGTAAAAATGAGTGACTAATTCCGGAAGGGCGTAAGCGTTTGGGTGATTATATATCAAAAAATTCCAGCCCTTATGTGCTATTTCATTCGCAAATTAACTTCCATATACCGCGTGTGAAAAAATCTATGAAAAGTCACGCTCTAGTTGCATATTGGGTGCCATCAGATAAGCTACAGATCTTAAAAATTAAAAACAGAGAGGAGTTTCAGGGATCGAACCGCCTCTGAGAAAATCAGAGGGTGAAGGCACTGATGTGCGGCGGAAGCGCGACACGGTAGGGGTTTCGGCGGCGGAAGTGTGGCTTACTGGAGCGATCTCGCAGCAGAATCGAGTGCGGCGGCGGCTAGGGTTTTTTAGAAGATGAAATTAGGGTTACACAAACAGAAAGGGTTCGGGGTTATTTATATAGGGGGAAATGTGATGATATTTTCAAATAAACTCCTCTAAAAAGAGAGAATTATTTGCAAAGAAAATTTTTTATTTTATTTTATTAAACTGGAAATTTACAAAAATACCCAAAAAAATTTAATTTTCAAATTTTTATTTGTTATGTTATTTTGTATTTATAAAATTACAAATGATACATACCCCAAAACTTGTTTGAAACAATGTTTTGGCTAGATGATCGAAAATTTGGGGGTAAATGGAGGAAGATCGGTCAGTATAAATTGGCTCCTGCAAAAACAGGAGCTCCTCCGACGGGTCCGTAGTGAGGGACGGTTTGAGTCGATGCCCATTTATTTTAAACAGTGTACCGTCCTTCGGGTTTTCTAGATCTACCGCACCGTGCGAATATACGGTGCGAACCAAAAACGGCTCTTTCCATCTAGATTTGAGCTTGCCGGGATGGAAGTTTAACCGAGTGTCATAAAGCAAAACCTGTTGGCCAGGTTTGAAAGTCATGCGCATAAGGTGTTTGTCGTGGAAACCTTCGTTCGGTTTTTAACAATTACCATATTCTCATAGGCCTCATCCCGCAGCTCATCTAATTCATTCAATTGCAGCTTTCTATTGCGGCCCGCATCTCCCATGGATAGGTTCAACTCTTTAATCGCCCAAAATTCCTTATTCTCAATTTAAACAAGAAGGTGGCAAGCCTTCCCATAAACAAGCCAGTATGGAGACATGCCAAGATCGGTCTTGTAGGCAGTACGGAATGCCCATAGTGCATCAATCAGTTTTGTTGATCAATCTTTACGGTTTTTGGAAACCGTTTTCTCCAAAATTTGTTTAATCTGCCGATTCGAAACCTCGGCTTTCCCACAAGTTTGGGGATGATATGATGTTGACAATTTGTGAGTAATGGAGCATTTGCGCATTAAGGACTCAAATGTCCTATTATAAAAGAGAGATCCATTGTCACTTATAATCGCTCGAGGATGCCCAAACCGAGAAAAGATATTTTCTTTAAGAAATCTAACAACAACCTTGTTGTCATTCGTTCGGCTGAGCACAGCCTCGACCCATTTTGACAGATAGTCAACAGCCAATAGAATATACATATTCCCAAAGGAATTAGGAAATGGTCCCATGAAGTCTATTCCCCAAACATCAACCAAAATTGGTTGTAGCGGCATTTCATTTCTTCTCGATATCTGGCCCAAGTGTTGGCACCGGGAGCATGTCTTGCAGTATTCGTATACATCTTTAAAAAGTCGTGGCCATTAAAATCCACACTGCAAGATTTTTTCTGTTGTCTTCTTGGGGCCAAAATGCCCGCCACACGCTTGATCGTGGCAAAAAAACATCACACTCTTAAACTCGTTTTCGAGGACACACCGACGAATGATTTGGTCGGAACAATATTTAAAAAGATACGGTTCATCCCAGTAAAAATATTTTACTTGGGACAGGAATCGAAGTTTGTCCTGATTCGACCAATCGTTAGGTATCAGTCCAGTGGCCAAGTAATTTACTATATCAGCGAACCATAGTTCGCATGACATGGTTAAGAGCTGCTCATCGGGAAAAACTTCTTTAATAGGAACTTCAAGTGTAGGCGAGTCGTGAAAGGTGGTCGGTGACTGCGTTTTCACATCCTCTCTTGTCTCTTATGACAAGGTCAAACTCTTGTAGCAAGAGAATCCAACGTATTAGCCGAGATTTAGCATCCTTCTTCGCGAAAAGATGGCGAAGAGCTGAGTGGTCCGTGTAAACAATCACTGGAGAGCTGATTAAATAGGGCCTGAATTTTTCTAGTGCAAACACAACGGCTAAGAATTCTTTTTCTGTTGTTGTGTAATTCAATTGGGCCTCATTTAATGTTCGGCTAGCGTAATAAATTACGTGCGGCATCTTATTAATGTGTTGTCCAAGAACAACACCAATAGTGAAATCAGATGCATCGCACATAATTTCAAATGGATGCGTCTAGTCGGGAGATGAAAGAATGGGCGTAGAAATAAGTGAGTGTTTCAATGAGTCGAACGCTTTCATGAAAGTTGAGTCAAAATCAAAAGTTGTGTCCTTGGCCAATAAAAGAGTCATGGGTCTAGCTATCTTGCTAAAATCCTTGATGAACCGTCTATAAAAACCGACATGGCCAAGGAAGGCTCGGATATCTTTGATGCATTTAGGAGGAGGAAGATTGGAAATGACTTCAATCTTGGCTTTATCAACCTCTATGCCATTTTGCCGATGACATTTCCTAAGACAATACCTTCTCGTACAATAAAGTGGCACTTCTCCCAATTTAAGGTGAGGTTCTTATCCCTACAGCGGGTAAGAACTGCGTCCAGGTGTAGCAAACACTCATCGAAGAAGTCTCCGAAAATGGAGAAATCATCCATAAAAATCTCCAAGAATTTCACCACCATGTCTGAAAAGATCCCCATTATACACCGCTGGAAAGTAGCGGGTGCATTGCATAACCCAAAGGGCATGCGACAGTAAGCGAATGTACCGAAAGGACAAGTAAATGTGGTCTTATCTTGATTCTTTTCGGCGATGGGAATTTGATTATAGCCGGAGTAGCTATCCAAAAAGCAGTAAAATTCGTGCCCACCAATCGTTCTAGCATTTGGTCAATAAAAGGTAAAAGAAAGTGGTCTTTCCTTGTCGCGGCGTTGAGTTTTCTATAGTCGATGCAAACTCGCCACCCAGTTTGGGTGAGAGTAGGTATTAACTCATTCGCCTCATTGGTTATGACCGTTATGCCCGATTTCTTTGGGACAATGTGAATGAGGCTAACCCACTGACTATCGGAGATAGGCTAAATGATACCACTATCAAGACATTTGACAATCTCCTTTTTGACAGCCTCCTTCATTATGGGGGCGTCTTTGTGGATCCCTCACTTGCTTGGCATCATCCATCATATGTATATGATGTTCAACTATAAGGGGACTAATCCCCTTGATGTCCGCCATAGTCCAGCCAAAAGCTTGCCGATTATTTTGTAAGACCATTAAAAGGGCTTTCTCTTGCTCGAGAGCTAGAGATGCCGATATGATAATAGGAAGGGTCTCATTCTCACCTAGGTAAGCGTATTTAAGGTGAGACGGAAAAAGCTTGAGTTCGAGTTTTGGAGGTGAAACAATTGAAGGTAATATTGGTGAAGTCTCGAACTCGAAGGATTCCATCAATGGTTCAAAGCGAGTGTAAGCAACCGAGTTGGATGGTTCAACTAACTCATCCGAAAAATCAAAGGACTCAAACTTGGGTGGTGAGTCTTCAAAATCGTCCAAAAAAGTGAAACACTCGTAATCGTTATCCTGTGTGAAAGCTGTGTCAGATTCTACGAGGAACGCACTAGTGGCGTCAAAACTGTTGTGATCGAACAGAAATTTTTCAAGCTCACAGTCCTCCTGCGTGATCTCATGGATCGAGCAAACATCAAGTATACTAGTATTAGGCTCGGAGGGATGATTCCCCAACTTAAAAATGCTGAGTTCAATTGTCATATTTCCAAAAGATAGGTTCGTAGAACCATTTCGACAATTGATCACCGCATTAGAAGTCGCAAGGAATGGTCGACCGAGTATCACCGGAATTTGACTCCGGGGGTTAGCTACAGGCTGTGTATCCATAACAATGAAATCAACGGGGAAAATGAAATCCCCTACTTTAATTAACACATCCTCTAACTCACCCCTAGGATGGGTGATGGATCGGTCGTCTATTTGGAGAGTACAATGTGTGGGTTTAAGCTCTCCAACGCCTAATTGTTCATATACTGAATAGGGTAGCAAATTAACACTAGCACCAAGATCTAAAAGTGCTCGATTGATGTTCTTATCCCCAATTGTTATTGAAATTGTAGGACAGCCAGGGTCCTTATGTTTTTGGGATAAAGGTTGGGTAAGAGCATCACTTACAGCACTAGCCACAAAAACTTTCTTAGGTACTTGTGACTTCCTCTTCTTGGTGCATAAGTCCTTTAAGATTTTAGCGTAATAAGGGACTTGTTGGATTGCATCCAAGAGAGGTATGTTTATGCTAACCTACTTGAATAACTCCACAATCTTCTCCATTTGTGGAGTTGGTTTATTGGATCTCAACCTGTTTGGAAATGGAATATTTTGAAAATTTGTTAAGTCCAATGTTTGTGGAGTAGATTGTGGAGTTGGAACGGATCCCAGTGTTGGTGTGTTCATGAAGTGAGATGTGGGTCCGTTCGAATTAGAAGAAGTAGAGCCTTGCGAAGAATGAAGAATAGGCTCAAAAGGAGATGAAGATGAAGAAGATGAAGATGAAGATGAAGAAGAAGCACCGGCAGGGGTGTCATCACTATTACCCACATTATTGTGCAACACTCTTCCAGATCTCAACGTGGTCACAGCATTTACATTATGATTTTGTTGTTCATAAGCAACATGTGCGTTGTGTGTGTGACCGGGATTTGGCAATGGTTGAGACGGAAGCTTTCCCTTTTCTCGCTCGCTTAACGCAGCATTTAGTTGTGCAATTTGGGCCTTAATTGATTTGATGCTCTGATCATGTGAAGCACTGTTTTGCACCAAAAGACTGAATGGAAGTCTACAGCCTTGCTACGGATTGTGTAGATTGTTTTAAAAACACATCCAAACTTCGTTCTAGCGAGCAAACCTTATCGTTATTCGGCTGAACAAAATTGTTTTGAGGATAAGAGTTGTTGGGTACAAAATTGTTCATTTGGTTTGGGTAAGGTTGGAAAGGTTGCTGATATTGAGTTTGTTGTGGAGGAGGCTTTTGAAAGTTGTTGTTGCTTTGGAATTGCTGATTTTGATTCCAAGCAAAATTTGGGTGACTCCTCCAACCAGGATTATAAGTCGAAGAGTAAAGATCGTTTCTTTGTCTTTGCTGAAAGGCAGCATTGACTTGATCTTGTCCTTGAACAGGTGGATTATAAGGACACTCTTCAGTAAGATGGGACGGATCCGAACAACAAGCACAAACAGTGCGTGGGGGTAAAGCAGGGGCAGGAGAAGGCGATGAAAATTTGCTCCCAATTGCTTCTAGCTTTTTCGTAAGTGCAGCCATTTCGGCCTTCATTGCAATCGACATATCAAGCTGATGTATGCCTGCCCTAGAATGACCTGATGAAGTAGATGAGATGGTCTTAGTGCTTTCCCACTAAAGTGTTTGCTCAGCAAGATCGTCGAGAAACTGCCAAGCTTCCTCGCTAGATTTTGTAAGAAAGTGACCTTGACAAATAGTTTACAACAACTGCTTAGTTGCTGGGTTCAGTCCTTCGTATAAATTTTGGCAAAGTTGCCGATTCTCGATACCATGGTGAGGGCACTGAACAAGTAGGTCTTTAAATCTTTCAAAACACTTCCAAAAAGGTTCGGAAGGAAGCTGGGAAAATTGAATAATTTCGTTGCGAATTCTCGCGGTTTTGTGGTGTGGGTAAAACTATTTTAGAAAAGCCTTAACAAACTCTTCCTAATTTTTTATCGAGTGTGATGCTGTGCTATATAACCATTTTCAAGCTAGGCCACATAAGGTGAATGGAATGACACGTAGCCTTATAGCATCATCAAAAAGTTGTGTGGTCTCATCATTGCGCAAATATTCTGGAATTTGTTTATGAAGATGTAGGCATCTTCGGATTCCAGCCCGTGAAATTTGGGCAACATATTGATGAAGTGGGGTTTAATTTCAAAGTTATCCCCATTGGCCGGTGGAAGTGAAAGAAAAGTAGGAAGTGCGGTGCGGATAGGGTAAAAAAGATCCTGGAGTGCGATTCGTGGGGCGCTTCGACAGGAGGGTGTGGTGGGTTATTCGCACCTAGTGGAGGTGGAATCAGCCCCGCAGGTAAGGGGTTGTTAGGATTGAATCCCGACATCTCCTTAGAAGACGAAGAATATGATGATGAAGGTAAAGAAGTGGATGGAATTTCGACTTCGGAGTCGAAAGCGTCGTCAGCCGGCATTAACGAGACACGGACTAAACGTGCGCTAGTGTCCCTAGTCTAATTGGACATACACTAAAGAGGTGTAGTGTAGTCAAAAGGTGAAAACAGAAGGTGGGGGTAAGAAAACGTCAATGGAAGAAAGTGGGTGCTAGTGGGGTGCAATGGATTTCTTAGCGACAAGTGGCAAGTTTTTGTAAAAATTTTCCGTTTTGTGTTTTTTTTTATATAAGGAGCTTTTTGCAAAAAGATTTTTATTAGAAGCTTAGACACACGTTTAAGCAATCACAATATGCACAATCAAGCCTTGATCTAGGGTCTCCTAGGTCAACTAGACTGCTCCTAACTGTTCCAAAGGGCAAGTTGTGAGATCCTCAAATCGCCTCTTCACCGCCAATTGTGGCCATGTAAGCACAAGTAAAGAAAGGAGGGATCCGCTAACGAATCACTGTGAGACGGGCATTTTAAAATTATCTTTCCCCACTTGTCTAGCCTAGGCACCATAAAGTCTGGTTTAGATAAACGACCGATGCCTACAACTATTCATTTGTCCTATTGAGCGCGATAGTCCTTATAGGCTGGGTCTAATCTTTTTTAATTAACTCGATGGTTAATGCAAAATGCTTTTTGTGATTTTTGGGGTCCTAGGAAGCGTAATGAAATCCCCACCCAATCTGGATTGGTGTTAAAGCCCCTTAAAATCAGTTTTAAAGACGCAAAGCAGTAAAACACACAAAACACACTTGCAAATTTTTTTTTTATTGCGGCGCAAAGAATCCTGCACAAGATCAAGTTATTGGAGAAGGGAGAAAAGTTTTTGCGCAAAGAACCCTGGAGGAAAATTTTTCAGAGGAGATCAGGGGGTTACAGAGAAGAAAAAAGTGCTTACAGAAAAATTTCCTCGTGCTGACGTCAGCAGGCCGCGACGGATCCGCGGCCAAAGATGCTTAACGGCGGCGGTTCTGCGGTTCTTTAATCGGTTTAGTTCCCAAAAATCCTTCTGTTTCTCTGTTGTGGTTCTCCTCTGTTTGTTCAGATCTTCTGTTTGCTGTTTCGCTCTCTGGATTTTTCCAGATCTGAATCTGTTCGCCTCTTCGATCCTGCACAATTCATACGAAAACCCTTCAAAAATAACAAGATAAATTTTTATAATTTTTCAAATTTTTCATTTTTTATGATTTTTTAATTTTTATATTAACCCGAAATTACAAAAAGAAAATAACTACGTCGTCCCTGGCAACGGCGCCATTTGATTGATGTGTGGTTTATGCGCTTACGCTTTTAAAAGATAAATCAAAGAATAGTTAACCGTAATCAATAACGGTGTCGCTTGGTAGCTAGCCGGTTGAGTACGGGTCGATCCACAAGGAGTTTGTGTATTTTCTAGTTGTTCTAATGAGTTGATTCCAATTGTGGTAGGATTGATTATCACTAAAAACTGAAATGAGTTTGATTAGGATTAAAACCTTGTTAGGGTTAGGTTTAGGTTAAGTTTGGAAATTCAATATTTCTCACCGCTTTCTATGCCCTAATTAAGATCTTTTAGGTGTTAAGGTAATAATTAACAAAGGGGATTAGCACGATCGGAAAGAAACTAGATTTCTTCCTCTAGGTCCTTGTCCGTCCTTTCTTAACTCTTACCCTAACCTCCATGGAAAACATACACAACCGGTCTTTAACTACGGTATCATCACTACCTCATGGGATAGGGTGCCATAGTGAGCGGTGTGTGTATGTATGCATAGAGTCCTATTTAAAATGTATGACGGGCAAGAAAGGGATGAGAGATTTTCATCTCTCAAACCTTTCCTATTCCTAACCCTAACAAGTGAGAAACTACTCACTCATTAGGGAATTGATAAAAGATTTCATTTTTTATTTTTTGTTTGTTTTTAATAACCTAATTATCTAAACTACGGCAAATAAATAAAGTTTATAACTAGGGCAGATAAATAAAATTTATACTAGGGAAGAAAAGAAATTAAACTAAGGCATAGAAAAGAAAAACTTACTTTTTATTTGATGCACTCTTCAAACATTTACAGTGAATAAAATTCTGAAATTAGGAACTAAAAAGAGGCATAAGAAGAGGCATGCTCCAAAAATAGCCGTAGGGTTCCTATTTATAGATTATAGAAACCCTAGGGTTTACATCCGATCCCTATCTACATTTACAAAACTACCCTGAGAAGCCTGGTCAACGCACTACCACCCACCGTCAAAAAATGCACCGACACATGTTCTATATGGTCGCGGATCCGCGGCCAGAAGGCATGTTTGGCCGTGGTTCCGCGGCCATATTGTGGGTTCTTGGGCTGAAATCTTCAGTGTAGCTTCAAGTTGCATTTTCCTTCTACTTTCCTCATTTGGTTCTTCAAAATGTCTTCTAGTTTCTTCTAGATTTCCACAGTGCAAAATATTGTGGACTTTTACCGTTCGCTTTGTGTTGAAGTCTTGAATCTTGCGTTGGTTTTGTACTTTGTGAAATTTTTCATTGATCTTCATTTATTCTTCGAACTGTAGGCATGATAAAGATTCTCTATTTGTTGGTCGAAGTCTCACTTTTGTAGCGTCTTTTCATCATTTTCACTGTTTTGTTCCGAGAACCTGTAATCTGCAACTATGTAGCAGACATGGATCAAAAGAACCTATTTATTTGTAAAATGAATAAGAATGGGAAATATAATAATGCAGAATTATGATATGAATAGACCTCGCCTGAGATCCCTCGACCGAGCAGCCAACTTTTCACCTCCTCCCTTCCCTTTCCGACGCCGTCGCCTAAACCCTACACCACTACCGTCACCATCCTCGTCGCCCCTCCTCTACGCAACACCCAGCACCACCCATGCCGTCACCGCCGGCAACACCTTCTTCTTCTTTTCTTTTTCTTCTTCTTCTTTGATCACCTTGCCGTCTCGATTTCCAACCTCGTCGTCACCGTGAAGTCGTCTCATCTCCTCGTCGTTGACCCAGCGACCTTTTCTCCTTGCCCTCCTTAGAACCCAGAACCCAGCAACCATCGCCAACACCTTCTTCTTCTTCTTCTTTGTGCTCTGTCGTTGCTTCGCTGGAGCCAACCGCCGTCGCCGCCCTAGTTCCTCGCCGACGAACATGACCCAGACATCATATCCAGTCACCTTCTCTTCAAAACCAAACCCCTTCATCTGTTGTCTCTCTTTCTTCTTTCTCAAGTTGTTTTTCCGACTTTGTTTCGTCGCCGGCGAACCCTTACTCGTCGCCGGCGCCTTCGACCCTGAACACTGGCCTCTGGGAATTCCACAGAGCACCAGCGGTTACCCCAGAGTATTATACAGTCATTGGTGGCCAAGGTCGTGTATACGTCGTAATTTCGAACTCGCAGTCGTTCGGAAAATCCGTATTTCGTCGTTAGTATATCGATCGAGGCAAATTCCTAAACTTGCAACATGCTATTTTACCTACACCAATTTTTATACAATTATTTAAAATGTACGCATTATATTGTTTAGCAAGTAATATCATTTTTCATTATTATAGAATTAATCTATATTTTACCAATAACAAGTTTATCTGATTGCATGCTAGTTTGTGATAGTTTCATTATAATTCTATTGTAATTCGTGAACCTGTAACTATATGACCGCATGTTTAGTAGCAGACATAAATATTACTATGTACAGGTTTATATATAGTAAATGAGTTAATTAATTAATTTTACATTTTTAAAATAAAATATATTAGTTATTCCTACACTGTTTAAATGAACTGGTTATTATTTTCCATCTAGTATTTATCATGTTTAAACACTGCTTGACATGTCATGACGCGTTACAAGACCTGTTACTTGGATTATTACCAATACCGACTATCCTGAATTGTTGTGACTTGTTGTCTAGATAGACAAGACATGTACCTGCTTAATCCTGTGTTGGCATTAGGTAGATATTGTTTATACCTGACTTGAACACGAAACCTGGGGAAAGAGGGAAATCAAGAATGTAACCAAAACATAACTCAATAGAATATTATTATTGTTTGTCGTGATTACGGGCGTGAACGGAATAACCATTGTTTATTGTGTCGTGGTCCCGTGGGGGTATGAACGGGATATATTCTGTCGTGGTTCTGTGGGGGTATGAACGGGATATATATACTATTGAATTATGATGAAGATTACATTACTTGATTTCAAAGACTTGTAGAATAGATAACCTAGAAGCACAGACTTTTGGATACACGTAATATACCTATAACTCACTGTTTTACACCTGCGATAATTATTTATACTCATGTTTCATCATAGATTTCTATTCTGGTTATTATTATCGTTATTGATGTTTATGACGCACTGACGTCTGAGTTTTGCATGGTCCAGTTCCTTTGTGTAGGGTTACTAGGCACACTCAAGAGGTTCCACAAGGCATCATCCATGCCAAATTCAAATTTTCCGGTGCCGAGAAACCCTAAACTAGATCGATTACTAGAGGTAAGGCGAAAAAGAGAAGCAAGCAAACTACTTTGCTTACAAGTGAATGGAAATACAACCTTTGTAGATCCGGTCCTCCACTTCTTTAGCTCCGTGTTGACGTTCCTCCGCTGCGATCATCGGGATCCCGGACTCTTGCGATAGTTTCGTTGGAGAAATGAGCGGGCTAGGTCGTTGACTTCGATGCCGAAGATGATCTACGTCGAGGCAACTCTAACTCAAGCTCCATCTTCACTTGGTCATGAAACTTGTGAAGATAGCACACTCTACTACATGGCAAGTGGTAGAGGATGAAGAAATAGGATGTGGGTCCACTTTGGATTTGGATTTGGATTTCTCACTTAGATTCATCACTTGGAATTTTCAAGAAAACTTTCTTCTTTTCTTCATGAAGAAGAAGAAGAAGAAGAAAGAAAAAGAATAATGAAAATGAATAATCAATAAAAGAAAATCGAGTGATGCTTATCATTTAGCAACCATGGGTGAGTGTAACTCATATAGAGAATAAACTAAGGTTTAGTTTAATGGTTAGGTTAAGCATAAAACAAAATGGTTGAAGCTTCATGAATCTTCAAGAATAAAATAAAGAAAGCCACCACCATTTTGTTTCTTGCCAAAAATAAATAAAGAAAATAAATAAATAAGGCAAATGAAATCCTAACCATTAACTAAACATGGTGTATAGCATACACAAACCCAAGTTTGCATGTATCATCAAACATGATACAATCAAGTGCACAAAAATAAATCATATATACTACTTGTGCATATCAAGTGAGAAAATCAATCTTAAGTGAACAAATACTAGTTAATGTAAAGTAATATATCAAATATATAATTATACATTAAATCATTAAATCAACACTTGATTTAATGATCCGGTCATACTGCATATAACCGACTAATATCAATAGTAACAACTTATCGAATCAACACTTGATCCGATAACCCGGCTATATCGCATACAACCGATTAATGTCACAAATCACGAGAATAGAATACAGTATCACATACTGGTATTATTCTCGGTCCCGCACATATCTCATATGCGCTCCTATTTCGTTTCGCTTGAGCCAGGAAACCCCTGTGTAGGACCCTAAAGACTCGTCAATACGCCGGCAGTAGGTGATGATCATATCAAACACCCACAAGCTGCAAGCGGTCTGCTAAATGTAACGGCCACCTGGGTATTGAGCGATCAGAAGATCAACGAGCAAGCCCGCTCACACTCCTGTGAATCCAACCAGTAACACTACCGTACAGTCCGGTCTGTTCGTCTGATATGTCGCATATCTCGTCTAGGGGTGGTAAACGTCAGACCCCAATAACTCGATAAGTCGTGTCGATATGAGGCTTATAACGGGTCGAGAAACTACTGGTAACACTTACCAGTAAATCCCTAAAGCAGCCTTGGCCAAGGACTTCCTGTTATAGCCAATCGAGCACAGCGCAACATCAACTCCCTATACCGGGAGAGACAAAACCCCTCCTATCGCTCATTGCCTCCATGTGATTCGGGACTGTACCCAAAAACCACCGTTTTTCATGCCCTCTTGGACGTGGTAAGGTAGAAATCAAAGCATAGTGGGAATCACACAAGACTCTATGACGATCTCGGGTCTACAGACTAACCTGCACCAGTGTCACCAGAGAACTTCCATCTGACGTAAAGTATAATACCAGTTGGGAGTTCTCGGCGAGTCCGTCCAGTGTACCCAGTCTCCACTGAGCACCCGTATATCATCTCTGATGTTAAACACCAATGGATATGGGATCATCCATCGCCCATCTATATGGGTCGAGAAGGTATACGCTAGTCTACTCTGGTATATCGATGTCCCGTCTCGATACACCCACGACTAGGGACTTTGAAGGATGTACTTATGGACTACCATGTCCCCACTAATATGATCTGCATCATAGTCCAGATAGTCAAGTACACATCTTAAGGGCTTTACCAACATGTAACAGAGAGACAATCAGTGTACACGTTAAAGTAAAGAGTAACCAGATAGCATACTATCATATCGAGCAAGAAAGTCATCCCTATATATCTCCAAGCATCTACTACAATATACATCCTATGTATAGTAATGGCCTCTAGGGCATACATATAACTAACAATCTCCCACTTTCACTAGGGCCATCTGATAGCAGTGGTTGTAGTATCTCATACTCAACCATCCCATAAAAGTCTCTCTCTGGGAAAAGGCCTTTGTGAGTGGATCCGCCGTGTTGTCCTCTGAGTCTGCTCTCCTAACCTCGATCCCCTGGAGATCAACCATCTCCACGATCAGGTGATACTGCCTAAGAATATGTCTGGATCACTGATGGGACGGGCGTTCCTTGGCATAAGCCACAACCCTATTGTCACACAACGGGAGGAATGAAGTTCATCTCATGAACTTATATACACCCAGACTGCCTCTTTGGTAGCATCTTTGGTAGCAATGTATCCAGCCTTTATCGTCTAGTATGCCACGATATCTAGCTTGGAACTCTTCCAACATACCGTCCCTTTACTGAGGGTAAAGACAATGCCTACGACTGACATTCAGTCGTCCTTATCACCCTGGAACCTTTCCAGTGATTCTCTCCAGGATCAATTGATACCATCTCACTACAACTAGTGAGTATCCTAACATCCAATTAGATCTATCTCATAGATCCAAAACCCAGGATTTAGGAGGTATCACTTTGATCCTTTATAGAGAATCCTTGTGATAAGGGGAGATTGACCGAGCGTAGCATAGGAAACGTCTTCCCTATCATGAGTATGTCATCCACGTACTCTACGAGGATCGCCACCATACTCTCTACTTCCTTTTTATATATACAAGGTTCATCTACCATTTTGATGAAGTCAAACTCTTTGACTACCACATCAAAACAGATGTTCCAACTCCGCGATGCCTGCTTTATCACATAAAACATCTTGCATACGTTTCCGCTGCTTCCACTGTCTATGAAGCCCTCTGACTGTGTACTTACAGACTCTCTCTTCTAAAACGTCATTTAGAAAAGCAGTCATGACACCCAACCGCCAGATATCGTAGTCATGGTATGTAGCCGTGGCAAGTAGGATCTGGATGGACTTAAGCATAGGTACTTAGAAAAGGTTTCATCACAATCCATAGCTGGTCAATGATGCAAATCTTTAACAAGTCTAGCTTTGAAAGTCTCAACTTTTCCATGTACACCAAGTAATCTTCTCAACATATACTTACTCCTGATGGGGATTTAACCCTTCAGATAAAGCAACCAAATTCCATACTTTGTTGGTGTAAAAGGATTTCATCTCAGATCGATTAACATCCAGCCTTTCTTACAGAGTCCCACTCCTGGTGGCCAGCTCGAAACTAGTTAGGTCATTATCCCATGATGCAATCCTCGCTCCCACTGTCATAGAGAAACCGGAGTATCTCTCAGGTGGGTGAGGAAACCTACTAGATCGGCGGAGAGGCTGAGGTTCGTTGGTTGCTATTGAATCCTTTGGTTCTACCAAATCATCAGCTGCAGTTTGTATAGCTGGAACTGTTTCCAGTTCTACCTTATGACCAATAATTTCTTCACAAGAAATTCCCTTTCACAAAGGTGGCATGCTGAGTAACAAAACATCTTTTGTTCCTCGGTTAGGTAGAAGATATTCCCCTGCGTATGCTTGGGATATCCAACAAACTTCCACAGAACTGACTTTGCCTCGAGCTTTTCCGGATTAAGCTTTTAGACATAGGCTGGACAACCCCAAATCTTAACAAACTTAAGATATGGGCTCTTCTCTTTCCATATCTCATATGAAATGGTAGGCATCTGATTTGATCGGAACCCTATTCAATAGGTATGCAGCTTCTCAAGTGCATAACTCCCAAAAGGAAATAGAAAACTCAGTAGTACTCATCATAGAGCACACTATATCACATAGGGTGTTATTGCTCCGTCCCGATATACCATCGTGCTATGGTTTATACGAAGGAGTAATGCTGAGAGAGAATCTCATTCTCCTTTAGAATAATCCAGGAATTTCGTGCTCAAGTATTCTCCTCCTTGATCACATCAAAGGACATAATACTTATACCCGTATTTTGGTTCTCTACTTCTAACTTATATTCTGTGAATATCTCAAAAATTTCGGACTTTTGTTTTAACAGGAACATATGTCTGAATCTCGAGAGATCGTCAGAGAATTTAATGAAGTACAAAGAACCAGTCTTGGCATTTGTAGACAGGGGACCTTCATACATTAATATGTATCATCCCAAGTGTTCACTAACTCTTTCTCTGTTTCCAATAAACAGAGCTATGGTCATTTTATCTTTGTGACATGACTGGCAAGTTTCACAAGATGTAAATTCAAACTGATTTAAATATGCATCTCAATGTAACTTCACTAGTCGGGTCGCATTGACATGACCTAGTCTACAATACCTCAAGAAGGATTCGTTCATATCTGAACTCTTCCTCTTGTGTGTGTTCTGTATACTAAGAACTGTAGTTTGATTTAGAACGTCAATGCTTTTAGATAACGTGCCTGAAACGATCAACTTTTGATATAGGAGATGTTCAAAACATTATCCAACAATACAAAATTATATCCTTTCTTTACTAATAAAGAGACTGATATGATTTTGTATATCGGGTTCGGTATCTAATGACATTTGTTCAGAATCAATGTATTCAGGTAATACAGGGTGACAGTGACCAACAGACCTGGCTGCAACACTTGCACCGTTTTCTGTCTCATGAAACTTATCACCCGTTCTCAGTTCTCTACCTTTCTATAGCCCTATATAACAGATTATATATCTGGGATCCTAATCCGGTATCAAATACCCAGGACGTAAAGGACATTTGAGAAAAAGTTCTCTGTAATGAACACATCCGAAGATGATGCATCGGTATGCACTTTCTTCGTTTGGGCGGCACGGGAATTCTGGTAATCCCCAATTTCCTGCTCTGTCTTATAACAGTTATAAGTTGGAGCGGGACCAACGTTCCCCAGCACAGTAAAACAAGTGGGTTCGGTCAATATATCCGTTTTATTATCTTGATTAAGGCGTGACATGGTCGCTACCTGGAGAGAGAGAGAAGAAAACACTCTGCGTGCGCTCTTGCAAGATCAGATTGGTTATTATTTTATCTAATCAGGATGGCTCCCACTGTTTTTATCAAATCTTCCTTCAAACCCTAAAAGGAAAGACTAGCCGGGATTAATTACACGCTACAAGTTCGCCAATCTTTCAGCCAGGCCAGTGTCGGTACTTTGAGGGAGGTTCCCCGTGCTTTCGCACGAATCTAATTAAAGTAAACCTCGTTTTCCCAGAGGCGTAACCCCGTTGAAACCTTTCTAGACACTTACTTGATCGGCTAATTGTAATGTGTAAAACTCTCCCAGTAGTAACAATTACTCGCAGTGGGTATCGGGATCCAACTATCTCATAGAAGGTATGCAATCTCATTGCAAATTTCAACACTTGAAATTCCCGATAATTTTGCCCCTAACCTCCTATGAACTTGACAAAGGCCAACAAACCATAGGATGCTAGTCAAGTTCAACCCGTCATTTCCTGATTGAATTAAACCCACCCGCACGACCCTTGACAAAGGCCAACAAGGTCGCACGACTACCCTAACCCAATCTGCATCATATGCATAAGCAGATAAGCACCAGTCAGCTACCGCACACTACGCCTTGACAAAGGCCAACAAACGCAGCACGAATACTAACTACTACTTATCTGAAATGACGGAAGGCTACGACAGGTTTTTCTGAAAACCTATTGCGTAATGAACTTGATATCGTTGTAGAATTAAATAATTTTAAAATGGAGTGTTTTTGAGGCTTTTCTAGTTTTGCTAAAGAAGTCACTCCCGGTGAAGGGATCGTCGGCCCTTTCCTCATCGAATAAGGTGCAGGATATATCATATATACCGCTGTGCAAAGCAAGAATTATAGGAGTAATCATAAGACAAACCGAGGGTTGTAGCATCTGCCAGTTATTGCTAAAGGGGTCACTCCCGGTGAAGGGATCTCGGCCCTTTCCTTATCGAATAAGGTGCAGGATGTTCTATAAGGAACACCGCGATGCAAAGCAAGAACTGTAGCTACCTGTTTTTGAAAATTCGATTCCACAACATCTTTTAGGTTTCTTTTCTTTCATTAATCATATTAATGAAGTCCCATCATTTAAATCACCTAAACATCACAGATAAATACGACGTACACTTATACCATCCGCATTCGCCTCGATGTCCCCTCGTGCACCGTTAGGTTAGGTAACTAACGGCACAGCGGGACAGGGCTAGCGCGGGTGTAAAACATAAGTAACGTCTATATAATATATCGTATATACTATATACAGTATCTATCATAATATATCAAATGATCGCATCACAGATATCGCAGCAGAAGAAACATATGAAACATTGGATATACTAGGACGTCCGTGTTTTCAATACGAGCATGTATAAAACACGGATTCCATGGTCACGATGAATAGCCAAACCCACACCCCTAGAACCCTACGAGAGCGGAAAGCAACCCTACCAATTCTAGAGTTAGGAGACCCAGACTCGACTCCTCGAGTTGGCCTCCCTCTGGACTCTAGAACCCGGTTACTTGTGCTCTCCTCCTTGGGTCTATCCTAGTGCGGAAAAGTAAATAATATACAAATGGTGACATCAATCTCAACCCGGAAGTGCCCCAATAAAAGAATATTACATACAAGTAAATTTTACATGAATGAAAATGAAAAACTCTCATCTCACATAAAACCCCCGGCTATTCGAAACGCGACGATCCAATATAACATATCCAGCAACACATAACATCATATGTCATCAACGTAAGTAAATGTGCGCATCCCAATTGTCGTTGACATATAGCAACGAAACCGGCGATATCACATATTACACTTACGTTCACAGAAAAGAAAGTGTAAAACTACAACAGTTGGAATCCGCAACCTCCTTAGACATCGCATGCCTAACAATTATAAACCCCGCATTTTAGTCTCTATATCGAAAACACTTTTCAATATTTTGTCGGGCAATTCAACAAGATTCCCGATAAACTGATCGAATGCTCTTCGCAAACTTTAGTAGACGGCCGCACCCCCGGATGCCGTCGACGAAGTGCACTAAGACGGAACACCGTTGCCGCGAGCACCCGAACGGATGCTTTTGGCGACGGGGTTCTCCTACAGTCACTTGGTCGGGGCTATGGGACATGGTTGTCTATTAAGTTTACCCGGTGAGTATCCGCGTACGCTACGTGATTGCGACGGACTTTTGATCGCATCAAAATTCCGTGGCAACCGATCAATTGAGACTAAACTGCTATGTTCATAACATCCAAATTAGTTATCTCATAACTACTTATGGATTCCAAATATTGTATCACATTCCAGATAAATAGAAAATGTTAAACTTTCCGATCGAACAATCAAACACCCAAGTTTTCCCGAAACAGCTCAACACATGAAATAAGTTTAAAAACATTCACTTCATGCCACAGTACCAACGGTCCAGCCATAGAAGGGTCAAGCCAACGCCTCACATGTGGCACGCCGTACTGCCCCAAACCCTAAGGTTCAAAGGGCAGTTCAAGACGGTCACATAATCGAGTTAAGGTTTGTTGTCTTCTAGAGGGTCCATCGCGTTACTTGCACTACTTAGAATGTTATTAAACTACGGAAAAATCCAACAATTGGAAATTTCCCGGCAGGGGAAAAATTGGGTATTTTTATCCGGTCGAACTTTTTAACATATTCTAAATTATCCAGAAAAACACAGACAAAGTTAAAGATTCCGATCGAATCGTCGAACTCCCAATACAACCCAGAAAACTCAACACTTGAGTTTACATTAAAAAATTCCAGAAGATTCAATAAACTAATAAGGAAGTTACTGTGTAAAAATAAAGTATCAATGTGACTGTACGGCCGCGGAACCGCCGCATGAGCATGCTCTTGCCGCGGTTCCACGGCTCAATGAGCGAGTTAAGCGCGCGTGCTGCACAGTAATCCTTAGAAAAGCCTGCTGATTTTTCTGAGTATTTTTAATCCACAAAAATCCACAGTTTTGAAAAATGTACAGAGAAGGGTTTTGGATTAGGGTTTCGGGTTCGATCGGACTTCTAACTTCGTCTACACTTCGTCTAAAGCTCTAACTGGGCTCTGATACCACTGTAGGGTTACTAGGCACACTCAAGAGGTTCCACAAGGCATCATTCATGCCAAATTCAAATTTTCCGGTACCGAGAAACCCTAAACTAGATCGATTACTAGAGGTAAGGCGAAAAAGAGAAGCAAGCAAACTACTTTGCTAACAAGTGAATGGAAATCCAACCTTTGTAGATCCGGTCCTCCACTTCTTTAGCTCCGTGTTGACGTCCCTCCGCTGTGATCATCGGGATCCCGGAATCTTGCGATGGTTTCGTCGGAGAAATGAGCGGGCTAGGTCGTTGACTACGGTGCCGAAGATGATCTACGTCGAGGCAACTCTAACTCAAGCTCCATCTTCACTTGGTCATGAAACTTGTGAAGATAACACACTCTACTACATAGCAAGTGGTAGAGGATGAAGAAATAGGAATTGGGTCCACTTTGGATTTGGATTTCTCACTTAGATTCATCACTTGGAATTTTCAAGAAAGCTTTCTTCTTTTCTTCATGAAGAAGAAGAAGAAAGAAAAAGAATAATGAAAATGAATAATCAATAATAGAAAATCAAGTGATGCTTATCATTTAGCAACCATGGGTGAGTGTAACTCATGTAGAGAATAAACTAAGGTTTAGTTAAATGGTTAGGTTAAGCATAAAACAAAATAGTTGAAGCTTCATGAATCTTCAAGAATAAAACAAAGAAAGCCACCACCATTTTGTTTCTTGCCAAAAATAAATAAAGAAAATAAATAAATAAGGAAAATAAAATCTTAACCATTAACTAAACATGGTGTATAGCATACACACACCCAAGTTTGCATGTATCATCAAACATGATACAATCAAGTGCACAAAAATATATCGCATATACTACTTGTGCACATCAAGTGAGAAAATCAATCTTAAGTGAACAAATACTAGTTAATGTAAAGTAATATATCAAATATATAATTATACATTAAATCATTAAATCAACACTTGATTTAATGATCCGGTCATACTGCATATTACCGACTAATATCAATAGTAACAACTTATCGAATCAACACTTGATCCGATAACCCGGCTATATCGCATACAACCGATTAATGTCACAAATCACGAGAATAGAATACAGTATCACATACTGGTATTATTCTCGGTCCCGCACATATCTCATATGCGCTCCTATTTCGTTTCGCTTGAGCCAGGAAACCCCTGTGTAGGACCCTAAAGACTCGTCAATACGCCGGCAGTAGGTGATGATCATATCAAACACCCACAAGCCGCAAGCGGTCTGCTAAACGTAACGGCCACCCGGGTATTGAGCGATCAGAAGATCAACGAGCAAGCCCGCTCACACTCCTATGAATCCAACCAGTAACACTACCGTACAGTCCGGTCTGTTCGTCTGATATGTCGCATATCTCGTCTAGGGGTGGTAAACGTCAGACCCCAATAACTCGATAAGTCGTGTCGATATGAGGCTCATAACGGGTCGAGAAACTACTGGTAACACTTACCAGTAAATCCCTAAAGCAGCCTTGGCCAAGGACTTCCTGTTATAGCCAATCGAGCACAGCGCAACATCAACTCCCTATACCGGGAGAGACGAAACCCCTCCTATCGCTCATTGCCCCCATGTGATTCGGGACTGTACCCAAAAACCACCGTTTTGCACGCCCTCTTGGACGTGGTAAGGTGGAAATCAAAGCACAGTGGGAATCATACAAGACTCTATAACGATCTCGGGTCTACAGACTAACCTGCACCAGTGTCACCAGAGAACTGCCATCTGACGTAAGGTATAATACCAGCTGGGAGTTCTCGGCGAGTCCGTCCAGTATACCCAGTCTCCACTGAGCACCCGTATATCATCTCTGATGTCAAACACCAATGGATATGGGATCATCCATCGCCCATCTGTATGGGTCGAGAAGGTATACGCTAGTCTACTCTGGTATATCGATGCCCCGTCTCGATACACCCACGACTAGGGACTTTGAAGGATGTACTTATGGACTACCATGTCCCCACTAGGATGATCGCATCATAGTCCAGGTAGTCAAGTACACATCCTAAGGGCTTTACCAACATGCAACAAATAGACAATCAGTGTACACGTTAAAGTAAAGAGTAACCAGATAGCATACTATCATATCGAGCAAGAAAGTCATCCCTATATATGTCCAAGCATCCACTACAATATACATCCTATGTATAGTAATGGCCTCTAGGGCATACATATAACTAACACTTTGACCTTGTCGTAGGAAGATCAAGAGTATTTTAACAAGCAAGCTGAGCAGTGAGGAGGTTGATGATTAGTTTTAGAGATGCTTAGTTATTTTATTTCTGTAGTTTAAATTTATCGATGCGATCCCATAAGGGACGTGATTAGGATATTATTTCTTTATTGGATCTTTATTCGTTTCTACTATAAATATTTCTTGACTTTTATCTATTGTAGCAGATGGACATGTGTTAGTTAGATTTTATTTATTGTTCTTGATATCTGATTGACAGCCGTAATATGACTATAGAAGGATTTTTCTTCGCCATAGATAGCATGGTTGGCTTTGTCGCGCGTCATATTTATATATTTTGGAAAGCGGGGCGTGACAACTACCTGTTTGCATAGCTTTTTAAAGTCGTGGTAGGGTATTAATTTAAGTATAGTGGGAACCACATGAGACACTATGACGATCTCAGATCTGCAAACTAACATGTACTCGTGTCACCATAGAAATGATATTTGACGATAGGCAAAATAACATCTAGGATTTCTCGGCAAGTCCGTTCGGTGTACTCAGTCTCTAATGAGCACATGTATACAATCTTTGGTGTCAAACATCAATGGTTGTAGGATCAACCATCGCCCGTACAGGGTCAATAAACGTATACACTAGTCTATTCTGGAATATCGATGTCCGGTCTTGATACCCTTATGACTAGGAACAATTAAGAATGTGGTTATCAACCACCCAGGCCCCACTAGTATGATCGACATCATAATCCTGGTATTCAAGCAAAGATCCTATGGGCGTTATCAACATGTATATATAATAGCTAGAATAAATATGTATACATGTTAAGATAAAGTCAAAACCAGATAGAATACTATCATTTTGAGCAAAATTGTTCTATACATACATATTTCCCAACATCTAATATAATACACAATAATGGCCTCTTGAGCATACATATCTAACATAAATAGCGTATGGAACTTTAGCATTGTTCTTAATCTTTACAGTGCTTAAAATCTTAGCCTTTTGGGTAAAAGTAATACAATGATCCCACCAACCTTTTAAAATCCATGTGAAAGCACAAGAGCTAAATCGTGCTACATCAGCATCTGTATTACAATGTTGTTTAATAACAGTAGCATATATCATCATTCGATATAAAGTATCATGGATTTATTTATCAGCCAAACCATCAATATTCCTGAAAAGGAACTCTGTATAACAGCTTCGTTTTCCTTATAGAGGATATCCATTGGAGTTGGTCTCTTGTAATAATACTTATCAAGAGCGCTCTTGGGATATTTTATAACATTAATATCCGCTTCTTCAAAGCATTTTGAACTTCAGACATATTAATCTAATATTCTCAATCCGTTTCAACTTCGTTTTCTGAAATTTCAGAAGCATTACCATCAAAAGTATTAAGTATAGCTATGCTAAACTTATTTTCAAGAGCCGCTATTATCTCTGATCATATATTTTTATGTTTAGATAATTTAAATCCAGATATATCAACAGAATGTTTTATGGGAACATAGCTAGTATTGCTAGCTGGCTTAATTATAGTAGGTGTTTCTACTATAGCAAGCATATGTCATTTATTAATCAGGTTTTCTAGAGCAGATTCTACTCTAGTCAATCGTTGACCTTAAACATGTACATAAATATTCGTAAAATTGTTTTGCTTAAAGACTTTCTGCTGCTCTTTAAGTGTATTCTCCATTCTTTCTTCAATCATGGGCTTTATAAAAGTCGTTGTCTCTAAATTAGAAATAGAAACCCCCGATAATATTAAGGGCTCAGCAGGCGGATATATAGATCTTACTACTTTTCCACTTGTAGTAGACCATTGCTTATAATGTTCTTCAAGAGTATTAATCTCGTTGTTTTGTTCCTTGATAAAATATTCTAAGAACCAATCCACAAAGTATATAAGAGCTTGTTTTTTCTCAAGATGTTTATAAAACTCATCTTTATAAGAATATTGTTGTTCTTTAGAAAATGATTTTGCAAACCAGTTTCTAAAAGCAATATGCTTATTTTTCATAAATTCCTAAGTAATATTCTTAAAGCACTGTTGGATGTAAGATACATATAAAGACTTTACATGTGAAAACTCATGTCTGATGAGATAGAAGAAATTTTATTATCTTTCTCATAAATAGGATGAGGAATAGACATATCCGAAATATTAATACCCCGAACCTCTCTTTCAGATTTTTATTGAGAGGAGCTGGGCTTAGAAAACGACATTCTTCCGTTATTAAAAGAAGAGGTACCGGCTATATTACTAGATATTCTAGTAATTTGATTTGAGCCAAATTTTATTTCTATTTCCCTATTGTCGGTTTATATTATTTGATCAATCTCAGTATCTATAATAGGTTTAGGGGGAATAGATGAAGTTAATACCCATATTCAGGGAAGTCTATTTTTTCCCATTTAATTACTCTATTTGTTACAATTCTAGAAGACAATAAATTTGTCTCTATCATAGTGGTTTTTCCACTTTCATTTTTCTCTTTGATCTTTGGAGCCATTGTGGTTAAAGCCTTAAAGTGAATCCTATAGATTTTTGAGATAGTCTCATATCCTTTCATGAAATTATAACCATTTTTGTTTAGATTTAAAGTGAATGCTTCAAGTATATTTGGGCCGGTTAAAGACAAACTTAAATTAGGATAAACATCAAAATAAAGGGTCCATAGCATAGACTAGTTTACATAATTTCCATCAGAGAAGGTATCCAGTCGAGACATCTAGCGTCTCTTAGGAAAGTAAGAATAGAAGCACTGAGATCTTGTAAGGTAAAAGGCATAAAAGCCACTTGAATAAGCCATATATGAAGGTACTTGTAGTTTTTCTCAAATCTAAAAACATCATTTTCTGAAAGGAGTTTTATAGTTTGTTCTATACTATCAACAGAAAGAGTTTTTTTCCAAACTGTTAATGGAAAGTCTGGACGAGAAATCAAACGTTCAAATATTGTAAATCCCCTTTGGTGGAATATTAGAAATGGTCTATCTATTATGTTATTCCTCATTTGAGAGATACTCTTATCTACCAATTCAGTTTACAACCTCATGTATTAGCACGTGCAAGAACCTAGTAAAATCTAAATAAATATAATAAAATATTTACTAAATATTAAATAAAACTATTCTTCTAAATCTAATAATAAATTCTAATATAACTATAATTACTAGTATAATATATAAGTTAAATTGATTATCCATAATTTTTAGGTTTTGCCTTGTTTATTTAAAATCAACATTTTCTATCTTTTGGAAATGTGAATGTTAGAATATGTAATTGGTGTAAAGAATTTTTTTTCTTGATGATTAAATGAGTGTATACAGATCCTATTTATACAAGTTGAGAGACACCCAAATAAGAAAGTCCTAAGAAAGGAAGAAAAGCAGAAAATGTACAATTAAATATAACCTACTAAATAATGTGATTATATACTATATTTAACATCCCCCACAAACTCTTGGTGGATTGAATACCGAGAGTTTGGATAAGAAAAACTAAAACTGAGATTGCGTTTGAGCCTTTGTGAAGAAATCAACCACTTGTTCTTTCGAAGAAACATAAAGAAGAGAAAGCCGATGAGCTTGATATTCCTGACAAACAAGATAACGGTCCATTTCAATATACTTTGTGCGCTTATGAAATACTGGATTAGTTGCAATATGAAGTGCACTTTGGTTGTTGCAATATAAGGGAATGTCAGGAGGTGTAGTGACACCCATGTCTTGGAGCAGACTTTGTAGCCATTTTAGCTTAGCAGCAGTGTCATCCATGGCTCAATATCTTGCTTCGGTGCTTGAGCGGGATACAATATCTTGACGCTTATTTCGTCAGAATATAAGTGAAGAGCCCAAGAAGATACAATATCCAGTAGTGGAGCGCCGGGTGTCGGGATCATCCGCCCAACCAGCATCTAAGTAAGCACAAAGAGAAAGAAACGAACCTGAGGGAAATAGAGGGGTGCCACGAAGATAGCGTAAAACACGCAGTAAAGCAGCATAGTGTGTAGATGCAGGGGCACTGACAAACTAGCTTAAATTATGTATTGCATGAGCGATATCTGGACGAATGATAGAAATGTATATGAGGGCACCTACTAGTTACCGATAACGAGTCGGTTGTGACAAAGGGTCACCATCAGTTCGAAGAAGTTTCAAATTCAGCTCCATTGGCATGGAAGCTATAGTGGTGTCTGTGAGAGTAGCTCACTGAAGAATATCGGAAATGTACTTCTGTTGAGAGAGGAGATAGCCCCAGGAGGAAGAAGCAACCTCAATCCATAAGAAATAGCAAAGAAATCCAAGATCCTTCATCTCAAACTAGTTTTGAAGATGCTTCTTTAAGGAGATGATGGTGGAAGGATCACTACCTGTAATAATCATGTCGTCAACGTAGAGTAGTAAAATGACATGACCTCGGGAGGAGGAGCGGTAGAACATGGAATATTCAGCAAGACTTTCAGTAAAGCCTGCGGAAAGAAGAGTTTGACGGAAGCGTTCAAACCAAGCTCGGAGAGCTTATTTAAGACCATAGATAGCACGACGAAGACGGCAAACATGATTCAGCGGAGCGGAGATACCAGGAGGAGGTTGGATATAAACCACTTCAGAGAGATCACTGTTAAGAAATGTATTCTTAACATCCATCTGATATAAGGGCCAGTTTCGGGCAGTAGCAACGGTGATAAGAGCGCAAACATAGGTTATTTTTGTAACTGGAGCAAAAGTTTCTTCACTGTCAATGCCATATTCTTAGGACAAATCACGAGCCACGAGCCGAGCTTTGTAATGTCCGATAGTGCTATCCGACTTCGTCTTGATTTTGTAAATTCATTTGCAACTGACTGGTTTGACCCCGGATGGTAGTGATATGAGATCACAAGTATTAGTGATATGGAATGCCTCTAGTTCTTCCTTCATAGCCCATTGCCATTCTGGTATTTTTACAGCCTCAGAATAAGATTTTGGTTCCTGAAGAGAATGAATCGCAGGAAGAAAAGATACAAATTGAGGGGAATAAAAGTTAGCCATAGAAAAACTGTAGCAAGCAGGAGTTCGCTGGCCTCGCGCAGGATTGCGACGAGGAGGTGGAGAATGCACCGGAGAAGACCCGTTATCCGTAGAGGGAACATCAATTGTTGGAGAATCTGTGGGAGGTATGAAGATGACAGAAGTAGGATTAGGTAGCAATTCAGATGAAATAGGAGGGGAAGGCAAGGTAGGCATATAAGAAGATGTGGTGATAGAAGGTGAGATGGGTGAGTGATGAGGTAAGTCAAGAAATGAGAGATTTGGTGGTGAAAATGTAGTGAAGTAGGGCACAGTTTCGAAAAAGGTAACATGTCGAGCTATACGGAGGCGTTTTGTAGTGGGATCATAGCAGCAATAACCTTTGTGAGCAGAACTATACCCTAGAAAGACATATTTAACTAACCGGGGAGAAAGTTTGTTTCGTTCATGTGGTGGAAGGAGAACAAAACAGACACAACCAAAAGGCGAAGAAGAGAATAGTTAAAAGGTATGGAGTGGAGATGAGAATATGGATAAAGGTATTTTAGAATGGAAGACGGAATGATATTAATTAGTAATGTAGCTGTCATAATGGATTCTACCCAAAAAGAGGTAGGAACATATGAGGAAAGAAGTAGAGCGCGAGTGGTTTCAAGGATGTAGCGGTGTTTGCATTCAGCAAAACCATTCTGTTCATGTGTGTGAGGACGGGATTGTTGAGGAATAGTGCCATGGGTTATTAAAATATTTTGCATTGAGGACGAAACATATTCGAGGGCATTATCAGACCTAAACACTTTTATACGTTTATGAAATTGAGTGTGAATCATATTTATAAATTTCGTGTCAATGTGAATAAGATCAGACCTAGCACGCATAAGATAAACCCATGTATAACATGAATAGCCATCAATAAATCATACATAGTATTTATAACCAGACAAAAAAGTAGACGATGCGGATCCCTAAATATCAGAATGAATAAGTTCAAAAGGTTCATAAGACACATTTTTACTCGATGAAAAGGGTAAAGCAACTTGTTTAGCTAGACGACAAGTATTACAATTAGAATTAGAAATAAAAGGGAAAGAGCCTAGTAAAACAGAATCGGATAAAACTTTCTGTCGAAGACCAGAAAGATGACCTAACTGGCAATTCTAAATATCTGAGGTGGAAATTCCAAAGCCGGCAGTGGAAGGAGAGAGATGAAGATGCTCCAAATGATACAACACATTCACTCTACGACCGATCCCAATCGTCTGACCGGTGAGGGAATCCTACAAAGTACAAGAGGTGGATGAGAAAATAACGGTATAACCAGTATCAGCAAGTTGACTTACATACAACAAATTTATGGTATGTTTGGGAATAATCAAGATAGAAGATAAAGACAATCGAGGTGTAAGAAGCTGGTGTGATATCACTATAATGAGTTACCGCAAGAGATGTTTCATTTGCAGTATGAATGAAAAGGGAAGAGACGTGCTTATAGTTAGTAAGGATAGCGGAATAAAAAGTCATATGATGAGAGGCACCTGGTCAAAAATCCAAGGAGTAGAAGTACTAAAGAAGGCAGACAGGGCAGAAAAGTCAGAATTAGAGGAGGCACCGTTGTGTCCAATATTCTGAGCAACATAAGTGGCGATCTCTGCAAACCGTGCCGAAGTTAATGAGCCATGTGGCGGATGTGCAGAAGGCAGCGGAGACTGTGACGGTGTTGAGAGTGGATCTGGCGGTGGCGGTGTTGGTTCAGCTAATGAACTGGCAGTAGCAGCAACCAAGAGATGGTGTGGCTGAGGCTTTGTTGGCCGTATCGAAAAGTTATGAATTAGGTGGCCTTTCTTTTTGCAATAGCGACAGAAAAGAGATTGGTAAGAGGTGTTGTTGTAAGGGCCATGGGATGCCGGAGAGCGATGCTGTATAGCTAGAGCAGTGGTGGAGGATGTAGTAAGTGAATGCACGACCTGTAAGGGTTTAAGCATCTGAAGGCGCGTCTCTTCAGCCATGAATTCAGCGACAACATCCATAAGTTGTGGAAGAGGACCGCGATGTAGAATGTGACTACGCGGCCCTTCAAACTCAGGATGAAGACGCATGACAAAGTGATAAAGATGTTTCCTATAACGTTGCTTCTGGAACTTGTACTTCTGGAACTTGAGTGTAAGATCAATCAACTTAGGAGAGATGAATTCCTCCATGGTTTGCAGTTCTTCCCAATATCCTGAGAGCAGGTTGTGAAACTCCTGAATAGAACGATCCTCTTGATGGGCATCCTGAAGGGCTTGATGCAGCTGATATTCACGAGCGGCTCCAGTTTGAACATACATGCGATTGAGAGCGAGCCGCTGATCAAAAGAGGTAGTCAAACGTCCAATAGAAAGACGAATAAGAATAACAACCGATCTCGAGATATAGGTCATAATTTGTTGGTCTGTACGAATCCATTGATTACTAGTTAGAGGAGACTCACCATCGGACAGTGATTGGCACGCTTTTGGCGTGTCGTGTTTTAAGTTCTAAAGTTAACCGCAATCAGGACGGCGTCGCGTGTAGCTAGCCGCGAAGAGTACGGGTCGTCCGCAGGAAGATGGTAGTATGTTCGTTCTTGTTTTAGAAGAGTCAATAAAAGAATGTATATGTGTATGTTTAAGTCTAGCCTAAGTGTTTGTATTTATATTCAAGTAAGCTTGTTAGGGTTAAGGTTAGTTAGTAGAGTTAGGATTAGTCTTGTGCTTTTCTTTTGCCAATCTTAAAATGAAGTTGGGATAATAGAAAGTAGTAGGGATTAGGAGGACATAGGAATGGGATTTGCGAGTTTAAGCAAGCTTTCCAATGCTAAATACACTTCTAGTGCCTCTTATCCTTCTGCTACGTGCGCTTATTTCCAACCCTCGGCCAAACACCCGCAACCATTTATCCAATTGGGTCACAACTACATGTCACGTTGTAGTGCGCCCAAAGGACTTCTCGTCATAGGTCGCGGCTATATGTCACGTATAGCGCGCCTAAGTGAGGGGGGTTGCGTTTGTTTGGTTGATCTTCATTTTAGAATGTTTGGCGAAGAGAAGCACAAGGGATTTTTCCATCTCTCATACTAACCTTTCTTAGCCCCTAACAAGTGGAAATTATTCACACATTAAAATGAAAATAAAAACAAAGCAAGAAAGAATAAAAGAAAGAAAGGAAAATTACGGTTTTTTAAGCTAACTACTTGGGTCCTCACCTAAGTAAGGAACTCTGTCAAGTATCATGGCTTGAAAATAATACGGATAAGAAGGGAAGGAAAATAAAACAAGCAAAGAAATATCAACAACTACTTAACAAAAAGAAACAAAATTACACTTAGGAATTAAAATTACAATACAAGAATTAAAAGATACAAGTTAAATAAAAAACCCCATCTTCATTGATTTCCACTCAAGAGCTCTCACTACATTTTAATGGAGAATAGATGAAGAGGAAGAAGAAGATACAAACTAACCTACACTAAAATCTAACTAAAAAGAATCCTCCTTTACTTGGCACAAAACTGGGCTATTTATAGGCAGAGAGCTGAAACCCTAGGGCTAAATTCTGAGCCCAAATACAATAACCAAATAACCCCAAAGTTTGGTCAGATGATGACACGAAACCACGGTGGAACCGCCGCAAAAACCCACATTTGGAGGCGGTTCCCCGCGGTTTTGTGGAATTGGGGTCTCGTATTTTCTGGGATTCCTTGTGTTGCTATCTTCTGTTGTTCTACATGTCCCAAATTGCAAAATGCTTTCAAAGTTTCTTCAGATTTGCAACAGTCCAAAATGACTTCACTTTTTATTCATTTGACCTTTATCTCCCTCGAGCTCCGCGCGCCCATTGAATCTTGTGCTGCTCCTCTCGTGCTCTGTCCTTGTCCGAGACACAAATGACCACTGTTTTTCGTCTTGTCTCTTGAACTGGTAAGCGGCACTGGACAGATGCGGATGACCGGAACCCTGCTTTTATCTGTCTGTGACAGATGTTCTGTATTTTGGCGTAACTGTGAAAATTTTGTATGATTTGCCTTATTTTGAACTGGGAACCTGTAACCTGTAAATATATAGCAAACACGGATCAAAAGCACCTGCCTATAAACAAACGAGCAGAAGAATGGGCGGTATTAAATGCAATATTCTGGTATGAAAAAATACCCCCAAACTTAACTTTTGCTCGTCCCGAGCAAAACCAATTATTCACAAAAAAATCCTAACCTCACTTTTGCAGGGAACGCGATTGCACTGAGCTCGTGCAACAAGCCGTTAAACCTCTGGTGTCCCTAGTAGGAGGAGTGTTGTCTCCTGAGGGTTTTCAGCGGATACTACCCATAAAATCTCGTCAAGCTAGTTTCATAAGTTAACGTTGACTCTACTCCTACAGTTTAGTATCTAAGCTTGAAATTCTATCATCCTAAGTTGGAAATATTCAACCCTTATTTTTCACACCTCCTATTTATTCAACCACAGATCCTATACGTTTTTACAGTTTAGAAAGATCTCGGTATCTCTTGAGTTTTCCTTCTAAAGCACGGTCTCCAATCAGGAATTTTTATCAATTTTACGTAAAACATGAGACTTATTCTTCATCCCTATCTTTCTTCCAAACATCGATCGTATACCCCTACGTGTGTGTAAATTTTCACCCCTACACTCAAGAATTCAATTCAAGCTATAGTACCCTTGCCTTAATACCTATTATTACTTCTTTTCGTTAATAATGGACGGGTTTGCTCACACACCTTTCGTGCGACTATTAATACTTCTTGAGGCACTAACCAGCCGATTACTGAATGTGTGAGTTTAAAGCGTAAATAGCAGTTTCCAGGTCTTGACTTTATTTATTTATTTTCCCTTTATTTTTTTCCTTTTCAAGACCGGATATATTTTTCAATAATGCTCTTTTGGTGGTTAGCTTTAAATGCCATTTTTTCTTTCATACTAGGCTTTCAGGCAAAAGTATTTCTAGGTATCCTCTACTGTTCCAAGTTTCAAGGTGCGTGTATGTGCAGTTTGTAGGGTATATCCTTTCTACATTTGGACTCAAGAATAGAAATTATTTTTCAGACTTATCCTTCAGTAAAGCTTTAAATACTTTCCCTTCATCTCGACTTAACTCAAGAACTGAACTCAAAATTACCTACTTCTAAAAAAAATGTAAGGACGTATAATTACCAAGATTAAACAGAAAGAGTGTTATTGTTAAGGTTTTCAATTTCTAAGCCTAGGATTTAGTTATTTCTAACGTATCAACTAAATTTTTGGAATAAAAATCTAAGTTATCCTACTAGCTAACTTGACGACAAAAGTTTTTATATTTTTGTAAAAAATTTCGATTTTTGTGGGTTTTTTTTAAAATAAGTATGCAAATGCAAAATATACACATGAATGCGAAGGAAGAAAGCTTACCGAGTATACCCCCAAATTTAAACTTGACAGTGCCCTCACTATCAGGCTACACCAAGAGAGTCAAAATTTTCGGCGTTCCCCTGTTTTTTTTTTTTTGTTTTTTTACTGTATACAAAACAAAAGGCAATACAAAAATATATATACACAAAAAGCCCCCCCCAAACTTAAGTGAAACAGTGTTGCTACTATTTAAGCGTTAAAGTTCAGAGTTAGGGAGGAGAGAACAGTATCAAACTATACAAGGCCTTACACGGGCCAAAAATTAACACCAACCATTCAAAAATTTTATCGTGATATCGCAATGGCTGGAGAAAGAATGCAGAGAGGAAATAAATGGAGAATACACGAGACCGTATGGGGATAGAAGTGGTATACGATCTCGGTGGAGGAGAAGACTGGCAGAGGGGAGAAAGAAATGGAATACGAACTTCACGGTGGAAATGGAGTGAATAAATTAGTACAATTTGTAATGACTGAAGTGTAAAAGGCGATTGTACTAATCTATCAACCCGTTTAGAAATGGGGTCAAACCTCTCAAGATTCGTAAGAAAACATGTGTAGACCGAACTTGGTGAACCAGACATAGGAAATGAAAGTAAAACGGTGTCTTGCAAAGTGGGAACGATGGAAAGGATGGAAGGGGGTGATCGAGGAATGGTATCGGTTAAACATTCAGGAGGGTGTACACAGTCAATGAAAGGGACAGGATGAGCTGAAAAATCTGACCCATCTAATAAAACCGTTTCATCCTCAATACTATCCTCAAAAATCATCTCATCCATGCACTCATCTTCAATTTCCAGACGCATATAGGGTTCAGGAAAAACAGTTAATGACTCGGGATGATGTTCACATGGAAGTGAAAGGACGTGATGAATTGGTGAGAAAACTCATCCAAAACTGCGGTTTCATCATCCAAAATATTCCCCGCGTCGATATCCTTGATCGAGTGAAAATCAAATTTCTCAGACACCTCATCAAAAGCATGGATTTTAATCAATTGTGGTTCTAGGATGGAGATGTAGAGGTCAAAAGGATTGGGTGTGGTTTCACTTGAAATGGACCCTTCACAATCAGGCAAATCAAACACTAAAACGTCGCACAACTCATTAAACATTCTATCTTCAATTGGTGATTCATGTGGGGCACTCAATAGAATTTCGAAACCGGAATTGTGGAATTCAATTTGCAACGGGTAGGTTTGATTTGGAATGGTGAACTGCTTACTTTCACTACTCAAATCCGCAAACTTTCCTATCGCCTCATCATACATTGGGAAATTCGGAGCTAGTTGGAAACTAGCTGCCGATTCGTTAGGTTGTATGAGGGCGGCCACGGACGTATTCAAATCCAGCATCTGTTGGCACGATGTGACCTAAAATTCTTCCAAAGTTCGTTCGAGACTAGACATGGGTTGTGAAGGGGTAAACATTCAAATTCGTTTGGATACGTGAAACTCCCAAAAGGTTGTTCAAAAGCAATGTCTAGGAAAGGTGTAAAAGTCGGGTAGGATGGATGGGAATCGAATGGCTGGACAGGAGTAGGATCAACATTCTGATAAGAAGGTGATTGGAATCGTTGATCAAAAGAATTCGAAATGGTGAAAAGAGTGAAAGATCGGCTACGATATTGTTCGACTCTGTCGGCAATGGACATAGGTTTCAGAGTCGCAACATGAACCGCAAAAGGGGTATCAATGTAAGAAGGTGGGGGAGGTTGAAACAGTTGATACGAAGTGGATTGTGGAGTCCAATTGTTTGGCCTAGATGCGTCTATTCAATCTCTCAATGAAAGTTTGGGCATGGATGGATCGTTCGAAGTTCGGCCAAAGAAAGAACTGAAGAAGAAATGTCTGGTTGTGGGTACCAAAGTTAAACAAGAGTCGGTCATTTTGGGGTACCCATGTTATGAAAATGTAGGGAGGGAGGAAAGTGGTTGAATTTTTAGAAATTTTTTTGATTTTTTTTTTGTTTTTGCAGTTTTCGAAATTGTTTGTTTTGAAAGAATACGGAATTATGGGACTAAACCTTACATAAGTACAATCACAATCACAATACGCACAAACAACACCTAGAGTTAGGGTCTTCAAAGTCCAACTAGACCGCTCCTAGACTTCTAAGTGACAAGTTGCAGGATAACTCTCGAATCGCCTCTTCACTGCCAATTGTGGCCAGATAAACACAAGTGAGGTAAGGAGAGTTCCGCTCACGAATCACTGTGAGACGGGCCTTTTAAAATTACCTCCTCACTTGTCTAGCCTAGGCACCACAAAGTAAAGTTTAGATAAATGACCAATTCCCCGCAACCTTCACTTGTCCTAAATGAGCGCGACAAGTCCTTATAGGTTTGGTATAGATATTTTTAATAACTCAAGGTGATGCGTATGTGTTTAGTGATTTGTGGGGTCATAGGAAGGGTGATGAAATCCCCACTTAATCTTAATTGGTGTTCAAGCCCCTTAATATCCATATTATTATATGCAAAGCGGTAAACAAACAAAATCTAAAACAACAAAAAATTTATTTGACGGCGACGCAATCTGTGCAAAGGAACCTGCATAAAATACAGTTCAATAGTGTTCACAGAGGAGATAAAAGGAAAGAGAAAGGGTGGGGGGAAAATTGGGGCTCAGAATCCTCAATGTAACCGTGGAACCGCCGCAAAATCCAAGTTTTGACCGCGGTTCCGCGGTCAAACTATGGAGTTAGGACTTCGTCTTTGGTCACTGCACTCCCTTTATTCTCTAATCCAAAATAAAATACTTTGATTTCTTATTTGATTACCGTACTTGCTCCAGATAGCCTGCACAATTGCACAAAAAAAATATTAAAAATAACAAAAAGGGTTTTTGTTATATTTATATATATATATATATATATATATATATATATATATATACACACACACAAAAAGAACATTAATCCGAATTACAAGAAAGAAAATACGTTACCGTCTCTCCGGCAATGATGCCATTTGATTGGCACGCTTTTGGCGTGGCGTGTTTTAAGTTCTAAAGTTAACCGCAATCAGGAAGGCGTCGCGTGTAGCTAGCCGAGATGAGTAAAGGTCGTCCGTAGGGAGATGGTAGTATGTTCGTTCGTGTTTTAGACGAGTCAATAAAAAAATGTATATGCGTATGTTTAAGTCTAGCATAAGTGTTTGTATTTATATTCAAGTAAGCTTGTTAGGATTAAGGTTGGTTAGTAGAGATAGGATTAGTCTTGTGCTTTTCTTTTGCCAATCATAAATTGATGTTGGGATAATAGAAATTAGCGGGGATTAGGAGGACATAGGAATGGGATTTGCGAGTTTAAGCAAGCTTTCCAACGCTAAATCCATTTCTAGTGCCCCTTGTCATTCCGCTACGTGCGCTTATTTCCAACCATCGGCCAAACACCCGCAACCATGTATCCAATTGGGTCACAACTACATGTCACGTTGTATTGCGCCAAAAGGACTTATCCGCTTAGATCGCGGCTATATCACGTATATCGCGCCTAAGTAAGGGGGTTGCGTTTGTTTGGTCAAGATTCGTTTTAGGAAGTTTGGCGAAGAGAAGCACAAGGGATTTTTCCGTCCCTCATACCAACCTTCCTTAATCCCTAAAAAGTGGAAATTATTCACACATTAAAATGAAAATAAAAACAAAGCAAGAATGAAGAAAAGAAAGAAAGGAAAAATACGGTTTTACAAGCTAACTACTTGGATCCTCACCTAAGCAAGGAACCCCGTCAAGTATCATGCCTTGAAAATACGGATAAGAAGGGAAAGAAAATAAAACAAGTAATGAAATATCAACAACTACTTAACAACAAGAAACAAAATTACAATTAGGAATTAAAATTAAAATACAAGAATTAAAAGATACAAGTAAAATAAAAACCCTCATCTTCATTGATTTTCCACTCAAGAGCTCTCACTACGCTTTAATGGAGAATAAATGAAAAGGAAGAAGAAGATACAAACTAATCTACACTAAAATCTAACTAAAAAGAAGCCTTCTTTACTTGGCACAAAACTGGGCTATTAATAGGCAGAGAGCTGAAACCCTAGGGTTAAATTATGAGCCCAAATACAATGACCAAAATAACCCCAAAATTTGGTTAGATGATGACACGAAACCGCGGCGGAACCGCCGCAGAAACCCACATTTGGCAGCGGTTCCACCGCTGTTTTATGGAATCGGGGTCTCGTATTTTCTGGGATTCCTTGTGTTGCTATCTTCTGTTGTTCTACACGTCCCAAATTGCAAAATGCTTCCAAAGTTTCTTCAGATTTGCAACAGTCCAAAATGGCTTCACTTTTAATTCATTTGACCTTTATCTCCCCCGAGCTCCGCACACGCATTGAATCTTGTGCTGCTCCTCTCGTGCTCTGTGCTTGTCCGAGACATGAATGACCATTGTTTTTCGTCTTGTCTCTTGAACTGGTAAGCGGCACTGGACAGATGCGGATGACCGGAATCCGGCTTTTATTTGTCTGTGACAGATGTTCTGGATTTTGGCGTAACTGTGAAGATTTTGTATGATTTGCCTTATTTTGGACTGGAAACATGTAACCTGTAAATATGTAACAAACACGGATCAAAAGCACCTGCCTATAAACAAACGATCAGAAGAATGGGCGGTATTAAATGCAATATTCTGGAATGAACAGACAGTGATGATGAAGATGATCCAGGAGTTTGAACCGTTGAGGTAGGGAACTTTGTGGGACCATCAATATACCCACAAAGTGCAAACGCCCAAAGATTGTACTATAATGTTAGAGCCCATGTAGTATAATTTGTAGGACCTGTAACGACTCTGAAATTCCTGTACAAAAATTACTTGTTTATTCTATAGAAAGGGTATTTCAGCCTGTTATAAAGTTATAGGTTAAATTTGTTTAATAAAAGAAAGAAGTAACTTGTAGCTCGCTGTTAAAACTTCTACACTGCTATGTGTTCGAATCTCATCAGTCTCAATTATTTTTTAAGATTTTTCTTTTTAATTTTTCGGAAGCCTAAGAGTTACACGTGCAATTCACGGAGAAACAAAAAGTTTCAAAAAAAATCAAACATGCGCAAAAAAGAGTAAACAGTAATTAAAGCTGGTGGCACGAATCTCGAGACAATTGGGCCAGATCCGACCGTCCGTTTTGCCAATATAGCCGTCACGAACGGTCCTGATGAGTCCAAACGACTCCGTTCTTTACACACTAGTCCATTCGACTCCCCTCAACTCCTCTGCACTGTTTGATTTCCATGCAATTAAACAGTGACCATTCAATTCACCATTTAACACAATTTTAATTCTTTTAATCCAAATTTTTAATTTCCAAACCCTAAATTCTTCACTATAAATACTACCCCATGCCCTATATCTCCTCTATTCTGAAAATTTCTATCAAAGTTATCTCAAAAGTTCCTAAATGCAAGTGGAGTCAACTGGAGTTAGCAACCAAGCTCTTTCCATCGAAGATCGAAGTCGTTTCCGAAGTTTCCGCGATGCCACGGAACCCCCTCTCTCTTATGTAACCTCTTTCCAACGCTACACAACGAATAATTCCCTCTTCTCTCTTCTTCTTTTATCTCAAATCATATTCTAAAAATATATTGGTAAAGTGGAGTTAACTCCGATATGTGTGATTTTAACCTTTGTACTCCCCTCTTTAAAGCAAAATAGGTCAAACTAACTTTCTCACGGTGCCCGTAACTTTATTTACAATCATTTAATTGTTAGTTTAACTAAAATTTCCATGTGAAACAATCATATAACGAACTTTTCATTAAAATACCATAACTTTAGTATAACCCTTATTTCGATAATTGTTAAAAATACCTTTAGGAAAACTTCACGGGGTAACGGCCTACCCCACACGCACACTATGGTTTTATAGCACGGTATTATAAACATATGGCTAATTTAAAGAATAAGTTTTACATTAAAATACCACACATTTTCAAAACGAGTTTTTTTTAATCGGTATTTTTGTAATTCTTGGCAATTACGCATCTACAACTCTCGTTAGGGGACCCGCTAATAGATGATTCGGATTATTGCACATCCTTAGGACAGTAAAGCAAGATGTAGAACTCCTCACGGGGTATTCGATTTCGAAAGAAAATAAAAATACGATTTTTAAGAAATACGAATTTTCTAAACAAAACTAAACTTTGGAAAATTTATATAAACTATGAATTCGTATTTTCAATAAAAATATATTATGAAACTATATTTTTAAAAAAATGAAGATTTAAAATTTTAATAAAATACCATCAAGTTTCCAAAATAGCTTGTTTTCAATAAAATACCATAAACTATTAAAAAGGCTAAGTTTTATCACCAAAATATCATTTAAATTAAAATACATGTTCATGAAAACCCTAAATATTATAAATCACCCTCGAGGTTTATTTTTAAACTATATTAAAGTATTTTTCATTAAAAAAACCCTCAAGATATCCAAACAATAATTAAGAACTCTAGATTAATATAGGTTTAAACGGGATCGATTCTCTTGAGCCCCAGGGAGAAGGAGAAAGTGAGTGCTTGCCTATTCAGATTAGACAACTTAACGGAGTCATCAATGGCAATTTTCTTGGAAAAAGACACAAATCTTGTCGTCCATGTGCAGCAGTTGTTGATTACTCCCGAACTTATAATATTACAAGAACTAAGTCCTTTCATAAGATTCTAACTTCAATCTGATTCCAAACTCAAACAAGAATCCAAAATCAAACACAAATTTGAATACTTGATCATGAACCTAACACTCGAATTCAAATATCAAACTCAAACTCGAATACTTGACTCGACTTGACCGAACCATAGTTATAACTTGACATGACTACCTGAATACATGATTACATCTTGAACATGAACCTATACATTTTATATCCATGGATTCGGCCAAGACCTATAATCTTAATCTATACAATACAATATGTGGGGATAACGGGGTAGATTGGTACGGAACGTATATCGTGGCACGAGAGGTCATTTTAAAAGACACCTACATGAATTCACGTGCCGTTATCCCGTGGGTTATGACGGGGCCTTGTACTACATGTTATCATAGTCCACTGAGTAAGATGGGCTCCTCTCGTATACATGAATACCTTCTTTATCAAACTACAAATAACCATGTTAGAATAACTATCTTATACTTGTGAATGACCATATACAACTTTACCTGTTCTCTGTTCATTTCACATTAGATACTATCTTCTCTTACTTCTTTTGGGGCTTACTGAGCACTAGTTCGCTAAGGACATTATTTTCTTTTTCTTTCTTTTGAATGTTCATCAGAAAGACCGGATTCTGAGGAGATAGAGCCGAGCCCGGAGGATTTGGACCAGTCTGCTGCTCAGCCAGACTACTAGCTCCTTCCAGCCTGCACTTACTTTCAGTATGCCATTATTTAGGCATTTGTTTTTTTATTATTGTGTCTTTTATTTTCAAACAACTGTATATAAAGTTGAATGTAAATAAAGCTGCTGCTTCATTTTATTATTCTTGTTATTCTTGCTCGTTATTATATTGCTTAATCACGCTTAACGTATTTTCATAGTAAATACGTTGAGGGCTTGCCACGTCACTGTTTCCATATACTAGGAAGCAGGGCATGACAGGTTTTGTTAGTGGCCTATGCAGGTCAGTTCTGCTTAAATTCTTAAGCAATATATCACAAGAATTATAAGAATCAGCAACTATACATTCCTTGCATTTCAAATTTCTTGAATCTATCCTAATCTGTCTTTTCTATTAAGGTAATGGATTCTCCCAACAACACCAGCCCCAACGTCAATAGCAACACACCACCACTTACCTTACCACTTCCACCTACCATTGCTGCTCCAATCAACGAACAGACGGTGCTTTTAGAAGCAATCAAAAGACTTCCGGAGGGTCAGTAGCAGCAGATTGCTATCCTTATGAACCGCCCTGAATCCGAAGCACCTGGAGTAAAGCAATTTTGTGCATTACATCCAAGGAACTTTTCAGGGAAAGAAAGCCCTCTTGAGGCTGAAGAATGGGCCCAGAGTATCGAGGACGACCTTGCAGCAGCGCGGGTACAAGACATAGCTTGGGTTCGAGTGGCTATGCTCCATCTCACCGATAATACAAGAGTCTAGCGGAAAGCCGAGGAATGCCGTCTCACACAACCAATAGAGTCGAAGACGTTCTGCGATCTGTTCGATGCGAAGTTCTTCCCCGAAACTGCCCGTTTTGAGATGGAGCAACAGTTCATCCACCAACAACAAGGCTCCATGTGGGTAAAATCAGTGGATGAATATGATGTCGAATTCATCATGCTTAGCATGTAAAGAATATTTATCAAAATTCTGTTCAGTAAAACACATCACTATCCTGACATAAACATCTTATCAGGTTCGCGGCATACTTGATCCCGACCAATGAGATTCGGGCTAAGCGATTCCAACAGGGCTTAGACCCGGAGATTCAGGCGGCTTTAACCACAGGCGACTATCCAACTCATGAACTCGCACTGAAGGCAGCACGCCGTTATGAAGCTGTGGTCAAGAAGAAGGGTAAGCCCCAAACAGCCGGAATCAAACGCCCTACTACTCAGATGATAGGAGGAGCCTCTTCTAGGCCGACGTTTGCACCCAAGAGGTTAGTAGGATCGTTTAACCGGTCTAGTCCAGATTTCTGTTTCTACTATAAGAGAACTGGACACTTAGCGAAGGACTGCAGGCGTGCAAATGGCATGTGTTTGATTTGTGGCCCATCTACTCACATGATAAGAGCATGCACATATCGTATTAACACAGTACCAGCATCCAGGCCCGCAATTACAGCTCCGCAGAGGCTATCCATTCAGGCACCTGCACCCCGCCTAGCTCTTCTTGCACCAGCACCACGTGGACCACCTACACAGCATCGGTGTCAATTCCATCAAGGACAGAGAAATGTGCCTCAAGGGAAGAGGAATGTGCCTCCGGCAAGGAGGAATGTACCGAGACGACGGGCTTTTATAATGATGGTCGAGGCGGCCGAAGCCACAGGACAAGTCATCACCGGTAAATTCTCCCATCCTTTAAACATTTCAATTCTTGTGCATCGTTATACATTCCCTATATCTAAACACAACCTCACACAACTTAGGTACTATACTAGTAGCCACCCTTCCTGCACTCGCACTTTTCGACACTGGAGCTTCACACTGCTTCATGTCACAATGATTCGTGAGAACGCACGCGATTCCTGTGAAGCCACTCATTTCAAGCTGGAATGTCAGTTCTGGGAATGGAGTCTTGAAGGCAACTTTGGGATATGATCAGTGCCCAGTTGTAATTTGCGGTCGAGAATTCTACGCAAATTTCGAAGTACTGGACATACCAAACTTCGATGTTGTGTTGGGAATGGATTGCTGGGAGTATTTTATGCTACCATTGGCTGCCGTCAAAGGAAGGTAGTATTTGAGATACCAGATCACCCAGTTTTCTATTTCAAAAATGGAGACAGAACCTTGGAGCCAGGAAGCTACCATGCTAAACCGAAGAATGTAGAAGTGTTCTCCCTACCTGCTGAAGAAGAAAAGTCTGAAGTAGTTCGAGAGTTTGAGGATGTGTTCCCTGAAGACATATCAGGTTTGCCTCCTGGGCGAGCTCTTAAATTTAGTATTGATTTACAACCTAGTGTACAACCTGTAATCAAAGCTCCATACCGATTAAGTTCGGAGGGATTGAAGGAGATCCGTATTCAGTTGGACAGACTGCTGAAGAAATGTTGGATCCGACCCAGTACTTCAAGTTGGGGATCTCCGGTGTTACTAGTGAAGAAGAAGAAAGATTCCTACAAGATGTGTGTGGATTATCGAACTCTAAACGAAGTGACAATTAAGAACAGGTATCCACTACTGCGCATCGATGACCTTTTCGATCGGTTAAGTGGATCTTGTATCTTTTCAAAACAAGATCTTCGTTCAGGTTACCATCAAGTGAAGATCAAAGAGTCCGACATTCCGAAGACGACATTTAAGACTCGTTATGGCCATTATAAATATCACGTAATGCCATTTGGAGTGACCAATGCACTTGCCATCTTTATGAACCTGATGAACCAATTTTTTCGAGAGTACCTAGACAGGTTTGTTGTCATCTTTATCGACGACGTCCTGGTGTATTCAAAGAATCGGAAAGAACACGCCGAGCACTTACAGATTGTCCTGAAAATATTACGACAACATCAGCTCTACGCCAGTACAGCAAGTGTGAATTTTGGCTAGATCAAATCGGATTTCTCGGACATATCGTTTCAGGCGAAGGAATGTGTCAGCTGTCAGTGAGTGGCCGACACCAAAGATGGTGAAAGATATAAGAAGTTTCTTGGGCTTAGCGGGATACTACCGACGATTCATTGAATGATTTTCAAAGATCGCAGCACCCTTAACCAAGATCATACGTAAAGACGAAGTATTCGTGTGGTCAGAAGCATATGAGAAGGCTTTTGTAAAACTCAAGACAAGATTAACCTCCACTCCTATCCTCGTAATACCGGATCAATCTGGCGGATTCGATGTGCATGGTGATGCGTCCAGTATAAGATTATGATGTGTTCTACACCAGCATGTAAAGGTTGTGGTTTTTGCATCAAGATAACTAAAGGTTCATGAGCGCAACTATCCAACACATGATCTAGAATTGGCAGCTATCATCTTCGCACTCATGATTTGGCGCCACTATCTTTTGGGAAAACGAGTGAATATATACACTGACCACAAAAGCCTTAAGTATGTATTTACGCAGAAGGAACTCAACATGCGGCAGAGATGATGGCTAGAACTTATGGTGGATTTCGACATCAACCTACAGTATCATCCTGGGAAGGTTAATGTAATTCCCGGTGCACTTAGTAGCCAGCCATTAGCAATGAACTTCACCGCTCAGTGGAAGCTATAGCAAGAACTGCGTGGATTGGGGATTGAAGTAGCTATACCAGGTAACGCTTCATATTTGATGAACTTATAAGTTCAGTTCACTCTTGTCAATCAGATCAAGGCAGCTCAAGCAAATGATGCTAAGCTACAAAAGATACGAGAACAAATAAAAAGTGGACTACGAACTGACTTCATCATTCATAAAGATGGATCCTTGCGGTATGAGAACCGTTTATGCATGCCAGTCGGACCTGTTCGAGAAGAGTTGATAAAAGAAGCTCACAGCTCTCCATATTCGGTACACCCCGGTGGTACGAAGATGTACAAGGATTTACGGCAACACTACTAGTGGCATAGAATGAAGCGCGAAATATCTAGAAGTGTAGCAAAGTGTTTAGTATGTCAGCAAGTGAAGACTGAATATCACAGAACTGCTGGTCTACTTCAGCCGTTACCAATCCCAGAATGGAAATGGTAGAACATTACCATAGACTTCGTGACTGCTCTCTCTCGCAGCACGAAGGGTAACGACGCAATTTGGATTATTGTGGATCGACTCACTAAGTTGGCTCACTTTATTCCATTTCGAGTTGTCCAGTCAACCGAGACATTAGCAAGGAAGTACATGGAGGTGAGTTAAAATCTGAAGTAAGATTTAACTCTTCATGATGTACCATACTTGTTTTGATACTCATAAACTCATGCAGGAAATCATGAGATTACATGGGGTACCTGTCTGCATCATCTCCGATCGTGATACAAGGTTCCGATCATAATTTTGGCAGAGTCTGCAAGCTAGCTGGGAACGAGTATGAATTTTAGCACGGCATATCATCCACAAACAGACGGACAGTCCGAGCGAATAATTCAAATATTAGAAAATATGCTGAGAGCATGTATGTTAGACTTTGGAGGTTCGTGGGAAGATCACCTACATCTTGTGGAGTTTTCATACAACAATAGCTACCAGGCAAGTATTGGGATGGCACCATTCGCAGCACTCTACGGACGGAAGTGTCGTTCCCCGCTGAGTTGGGACGACATTGGAGATCGTGAACTCCTTGGTCCAGAGATGATCGTGGCAACTGTAGATGTGGTTCGCACAATCAGGGAAAAGATGTGCATAGCCTAGGACCGACAAAAGCATTGGGCAGATGCAAAGCGTCAACATCTGGAGTTTCAACCCGAAGAACATGTATTCTTGAAGATCTTTCCAAACAGAGGAGGGATACGTTTTGGAAAGATGGGTAAGCTAAGTCCAAGGTATATAGGACTGTTCGACATACTTGAACGAGTTGGAAAAGTGGCATACCATTTAGCACTACCACCCTTATTAGAAGGAGTGCACAACGTATTCCACATATCCCAACTATGACGATATATGAGCGACCCCAACCATATACTTGATCACTCAAAGCACACGGTACAGACTGACCTAACCTGCAAACAGCAACCAGTTGAGATCCTGTACCGAAAAGTAAATACATTGCGGAATAAGGAGGTAAACTTGGTCCGGGTGATGTGGAGAAAAGACTCGCCATGAGAATTGACATGGGAGCGAGAAGTCGATATGCGTGCACGATACCCTCAGCTATTCGAAGATTAGTCTTTTATGTAAATTTTGATGACGAAATTTTTATAAGGAGGGTAGAATGTAACGACTATGAAATCCCTGTACAAAAATTATTTGTTTATTTTATAGAAAGGGTATTTCATCCTGTTGTAAAGTTATAAGTTAAATTTGTTTAATAAAATCAAGAAGCAACTTGTAGCTCACTGGTAAAGCCTCTACACTGCTGTGACATAGCCTGTGTATTCGAATCCCATCAGTCCCAATTATTTTTTAAGATTTTTCTTTGTAATTTTTCGGAATTGCAAGAGTTGCACGTGCAATTCATGGAGAAATGAAAAGTTTCAGAAAAATCAAACATGCGCAAAAAGGAGTAAACGGTGATTATAGCTGGTGGCACGAATCTCGAGGCGATTAGGCCAGATCCGACCGTCCGTTTTGCCAATATGGTCGCCGCCGACGGTCCTAATGAGTCCAAACGACCCCGTTCTTTGTACACTAGTCCCTTCGACTCCCCTCAAATCCTCTACACTGTTTGATTTCCCTGCAATTAAACAGTGACCATTCAATTCACCATTTAACACCATTTTAATTCTTTTAATCCAAATTTTTAATTCCAAAGCATAAATTCTTCACTATAAATAACACCCTATGCCCTAGCATCCTTCTATTCTGAAAATTTCTATCAAAATTATCTCAAAAGTTTCTAAGTGCAAGTGGAATCAAGTGGAGTTAGCAACCAAGCTCTTTCTGTCGAAGATCGAAATTGTTTCCGGAGTTTCCACAACGCCACGGAACCCTCTCTCTTTTCATTAAGCTCTTCCCAACGCTACGCAATGAGTAAGTCCCTCTTCTCTCTTCTTCTTTCATCTCAAATTATATTCTAAAAACATATCGGTAAAGTGGAGTTAACTCCGATATGTGTGATTTTAATCTTTGTACTCCCCTCTTTAAAGCAAAATAGGTCAAACTAACTTTCTCACACTACTCGTAATTTTATTTACAATCATTTAGTTTTTAGTTTAACCAAAATTTTCATGTGAAACAATCATATAACGAACATTTCATTAAAATACCATGAACTTTAGTATAACTCTTACTTCGATAATTGTTAAAAATACCTTTAGGAAAACTTCACGGGGTAACGACCTACCCCACATGCACACTATGGTTTTATAGCACGGTATTCTAAACATATGGCTAATTTAAAGAATAAGTTTTACATTAAAATATCACTCCTTTTCAAATCGGGTTTCCTTTAATTGGTATTTTTGTAATCCTTGGCAATTACGCCTCTGCAACTCTCGTTAGGGGACCCGCTAATGGATGGTACGGATTATCGCACGTCCTTAGGACAGTAGAGCAAAATGCAGAACTCCTCATGGAGTATTCGGTCTCGAAACGAAATAAAAATACAGTTTTTAAGAAATACGACTTTTTTAAACAAAACTAAAGTTTGGAAAATTATATAAACATATTATGAAGCTGTATTTTTTTTTAAAATGGAGATTAAAATTTTAATAAAATACCATCAAGTTTCCAAAAGAGTTAGTTTTCAATAAAATACCATCATATACAACTTTACATGTCCTCCGTTCATTTCATATTATATATTATCTTCTCTTACTTCTTTTGGGACTTACCGAGAGTTAGTTCACTGACGACATTCCTTTCTGTTTTTTTCTTTGGAATGTTTATCAGGAGGACCGGATTCTAAGGAGATAAAGCCGAGCCCGGAGGACTTTGACCAGTTTGCTGCTCAGCCAGACTACTAGCTCCTTCCAGCCTGCACTTACTTTCAGTATGCCATTGTTTAGGCATTTGTTTTTATTTATTATTGTATATTTTATTTTCAGACAGTTGTGTGTAAAGTTGAATGTAAATAAAGTTGATGTTTCATTTTTTTACTCTTGTTATTCTTGCTCATTGTTATATTTCTTAATTACGCTTAACGTATTTTTATAGTAAATATGTTGCGGGTTTGCCACGTCACCGTTTCCGTCTACTAGGTAGTGGGGCATGACAGGACCTGTGAGTTGGACATCCAGCGAGAGAAAAGTGTAGAGTCGTTGCTTGTTCATGACTTAAGATGGAGAACAATCGCAAAGGTTGTAATCGGAAACGAAGAACCGCAGGTGGCTGCGTGAAAGAAGCGCCAATCGGAAATGGAGTCGATCGAGGTTGAGCGGAGCAGCCAAGGGGATCGGGGTATAGGAGCCGAGGGAAGAAGGGGAGCAGCGGATCGGCAATCGGCGGCTTCATAGGAGGGAGGCCGGGGATCGAGGGATTGGCGAGCCGTGGAGCAGAGGATCGGCGATCAGAGGCTGTTCTCCGCCGAAAAACGCGACCAGGACGTTGGGACGTCCGGCCTGAATTTTGAGGGCAGATGCTATTTGGTTTTATCCGTCCACCTCTCCGAAGATGCCAAGTTGATTTATGGTACCGTATATCGGAGGTTTAGACAGATGCGGCCGTTGTAGCAGACTTCGTCAGATTCCCCCTCGTGTACGAGGGTTTTTAATTGTGGAGACGCTCTTCCCTGCAGGCATAAGCCCCTGCAGTTAATTACGCTACCGCATAGCGGTAACCACTTTCTCCTTCTCCAGATGGTCACTTCGTGTCGTGTGTGTTCGTTTTACTTTTGATTGCCCGTGGATTGTATACGGAGACTAATTTATGTTGTCGCCCGTAGGGCATGGATTAATCCAAATCCGTATTTTCTTAGATTTGGGTTTGGGTTGGTTTAAGGATCGTTAATCTTGTTTTAGATTAAGATCAACTTAAATATTTGTTGAGGATACGTTAGTCTAATTTTAGACTAAGATCTACTCAACAGGATTTTCTTTAGTTTATAAGGACATTGCAGTCCGTTGGGTTTAAGGACATCATAGTCCATGAGTTTAAGGACCTCATAGTCCATAGTTTAAAGACGTCATAGTCTATAGAGCTTAGTTTATGGACGTTACGGTCCATTGGGTTTAAGGATATCATAGTCCATGGAGTTTAAGGACATCATAGTCCATAGTGTTTAAAGACGTCATAGTCTATAGAGTTTAGTTTAGGGACGTTACGGTCCGTAAGTTTAAGGACATTACGGTCCACAATTAGTTTAAAGACCTTTCGGTCCAGAGTTAGTTTAAGGACATTACGGGTCATCATTAGTTTAAGGACGTTGCGGTCCATTGTTTGGATGTAATCATGGGTTTGGAAATGCACCAGATAGTTATTGGTCGTCGGGACCCACCACCTCTCTGAAGACGTTGAAGAATTACAACGACATGTATCAGAGGTGTGAAGAGATGTACCCTTGAACCAAATGCCAGATTGAGAAGTAATGGGATAAACATTATTGTAAATGCCATCTGAGATGATTAATTTTGGAAGACCTGAGCATAATTAGGGCTCAGTTAAAAACAAGGTTTTGGTTTTGGGAGACTTAGCTAACTTGGGCTAAGGTTGGCCTATCATAGTGTTAAACACTAGCATATGTTCGGCGCTCACGTGCTCCCATGTGAGGTCTTAAAGTATTTTTTAAGCACTGAAGATTTGAAGCGCTCACGTAGCGTCACGTGGGGCGCTTGCAGTAGTGTTAAACATTGAAGATTTGAAGCGCTCACGTGGGGTCACGTGAGGCGCTTGAAGTAGTGTTAAACACTGAAAATTTGAAGCGCTCACGTGGGGTCACGTGAGGTGCTTGAAGTAGTGTTAAACACTGAAAGTCTGAGGCACTCACGTGGGGTCACGTAAGGCGCTTGAGATTTGGCACAGCTTCTTTGGATTAGTTCCCTTTTTCTTTTCTGAGTGCTGAGCACTATTGGGTCACGTGGGATCACGTGAGGCGTCCCCAAAGACTGAAAGCTGCCTTTGTTTTATTCTCTTTAGAAAAGTGCTAAGCACTATTAAGGGGTCACGTGGGATCACGTGAGGCGCCCTAAGAATGGAATCTGTCTTTAACTTATTCCCCTTTTACAAAGGTTTGTTCAGGGGTCACGTGGGAGCACGTGATCTGCAATTATCATGTTTGGATGCTAATCTCCTTTTACGTGCATAGAGATCTTAAGTTTTCAAGCCCCTTGTTTAATAAGAATTAAATTCTGTTATAGGGTTAAACCCTAGTTTTATTTAGAGGAATTAAATTCCTATATGTTCCATTGTAAGAATTAAATTCTTTGGACTCGATTCTCCTCCTAAGTTTTGAATCTGCATAACAGATCTCCCCAATGAGAATTAAATTCTCAACTTGTGGGGAGGTCTGCTTCTGCAGATCTTCAACCAGAGGAAGAACTAAGTTCTTTTTAGAAGAGTTAAACTCTTGTGAATATGAAGAAGAGCTAAGAGGTTCTGTCTTTTGTTCTTTCTCTTACCTAGGGTTCCTTTTCCTTGAGGAGATCTTTTTCTCTCTGGAGAATTAAATTCTCTTTTCTTTTTCTTACGAGGGGGTTTTTCTCTCTCTCCCTTTTCTCTTTTTCTCTTCTCCTCTCCCTATGTGTCCCTTTTTTCCCCTTTCTACTATTTATATGAGAAGAAAAAGAATCAATTTGTTAAGGGAATCTCTCTTTGAGAGATCATGATTGATTTCATGATCTTTTAGATTAATCGGTAAATTTTATTCATCGTTGGATTTTTAATCCAAAGGCCCTCTGTTTAACAGAGAAGATTTCTTATTTTTTTAACAAGATTATGAATATCTTGTTAGTTTTGACAAGATTAGAATTTTATTCTATCATATCTTTTTAGTTTAACAAGATCAGAAATATATTTTCTTAATATAGAATTTAATTCTATCATATAGATATCTCGTTAGTTTAATAACATTAGAATTTTATTCTAACATAGAATTCTGATCATATGAATATCTTGTTAATTTAACAAGATTAGGAAAATATTTTCCTATGATAGAACTTTATTCTACCAGATGATCACCGTTGGATCTTTGATCCAGAAGTCCTCTGTTTAACAGAGAAGATCTTTTAGTTTGAGAAAGATCAGGAAAATATTTTCCAAAATAGAATTTAATTCTAGAATTTGATAGGAGTATTTTAAATTAGGGCGCTCACATGCTTTGCATGTGAGAGGCAAGAGAACTCATGTGTTTAACACGTGACTCCTGCTGTGGGTTTTAGCTTGTTTATGTTCAGTGCCCATATGCTTTGCATATGAGCGCTCACGTATTTTACACGTGAGGCCTGTTTGGCCATTGGTGATTTTTGTTCAACGCTTATATGCTTTGCATATGAGCGCTCACGTGTTTTACACGTGAGGACTGTTTGTCCCTTTAAGTTTATTTTATTCAGCGCTCATATGCTTTGATATGATCGCTCACATGTTTAACACGTGATGCATGTTTGGCCCTTAATTGTTTTATTCAGCGCTCATACGCTTTGCATATGAGCGCTCACGTGTTTTACACGTGAGGCCAAATTTTGAGGACTCTCCCCCTTTTTTATTAGGAAACAAGTAGCTCTTGGCCGAAAATTTTGGCGGGAACAAATACCACCCACTAGTTTGCCCACGTAAGCATGTACGTGGGTGAAGTGGTGCAGAGTTATGCATGGCAATAGAATTGAGGGCTTAGGGGACAAGTTTAGAGTCCTTGTAGCCTAAAACTTTTTTCATCTTCATGAGCTGTAAGGGTCTCAAGAAGGTTTTTTCTCCCTACAAGTCGAGAGGATCTCATAAGAGCAAATTCTCCCTAGAAATCGTGAGGATTTCTAAGTGTTCATCGCCTCCGTGAGTCGTAAGGATCTCACTCGGGTATTTTTCCTTACAAATCGTGAAGACCCGTAAGTAGCTTCTTTATTTCATTGGCGAATGTGGCTTTGGCAAATGTGGCCCGCAGATAGTCCATCTTGACCTCCTTGTAGAGCAGTGATGGCTTAGGAAACATGTTCAGATCTGCCGCCTAAGACTTTTCAATTTTATGATCCACGAGGGTCTCATAAATACTTTTCTTCCTATGAGTCGAAAGGATCCCGTAGATGTCTTTTCTCTTTAGAAGTCGTGAGGACTCCTAAGTGCATTTTCTCTCGAGAATCGTAAGGATCTCACAAGAGAATTTTCTTTATGCACAGGGAAACTAATTTCCCCGCAGGTCGAGACGAATTGAGAGATTCCTGTAAAGACATTGATTTCCTTACGGGTCGAAACGAATCGAGGGGTTCACGTCAAGGACGCTGATTTCCCTGAATTGAGCGGTTTTGCTAAGTACACTGATTTCCCTGAATTGAGCAGTTTTGCCAAGTACACTGATTTCCCTGGGGTCGAGACGAATCGAGAGATTCCTGCAAAGACACTGATCTCCTTGCTGGTCGACGCGAATCGAGGTTCTTGCCAAGGATGCTGATTTCCCTGAATCGAGAGGTTTAGCCAGAGACACTGATTTCCCTGGGGTCGAGACGAATCGAGATTCCTGCAAAGACACTGATTTTATTGCGGGTCGACGCGAATCGAGAGGTTCTCGCCAAGGACACCGATTTCCCTGAATTGAGAGGTCTTGCCAAGGACACTGATTTCCCTGGGGTCGAGACGAATCGAGAGGTTCCTGCAAAGATATTGATTTCCTTACGGGTCGACGTGAATCAAGAGGTTCTCGCTAAGGACACTAATTTCCCTGAATCGAGAGGTCTTGCCAAAGACAATTTGTTCCCTAGGGTCGAGACGAATCGAGAGATTCCTGCAAAGACACCGATTTCCTTGCAGGTCGACGCGAATCGAGAGGTTCTTGCCAAGGACGCTGATTTCCCTGAATCGAGAGGTCTTACCAAAGGACAATGTGTTCCCTAGGGTCGAGACGAATCGAGAGATTCCTGCAAAGACACTGATTTCCTTGCGGGTCGACGCGAATCAAGAGGTTCTCGCCAAGGACGTCGATTTCCCTGAATCGAGAGGTCTTGCCAAGGACACTGATTTCCCTGGGGTCGACAAAGACACTGATCTCCTTGCGGATCGACGCGAATCGAGGTTCTCGCCAAGGACGCTGATTTCCCTGAATCGAGAGGTTTAGCCAGAGACACTGATTTCTATGGGGTCGAGACGAATCGAGAGATTCCTGCAAAGACACTGATTTCCTTACGGGTCGACGCGAATCGAGAGGTTCTCGCCAAGGACGTTGATTTCCCTAAATCGAAAGGTCTTGCCAAGGACACTGATTTCCCTGGGGTCGAAACAAATCGAGAGATTCCTGCAAAGACACTGATTTCCTTGCAGGTCGACGCAAATTGAGAGGTTCTCGCCAAGAATGCTGATTTTCCTGAATCAAGAGGTCTTGCCAAGGACACTGATTTCCCTGGGGTCGAGACGAATCAAGAGATTCCTGCAAAGACACTGATTTCCTTGTTGGTCGAGGTGAATCGAGGTTCTCGCCAAGGACGCTGATTTCCCTGAATCGAGAGGTTTTACCAAGGACACTAATTTCCCTGGAGGTTGGTTGACTTGTTTCCGAGACGAAGTCATTTGCTGGCGTATTTCCGAGATGGGATCATTTGCTGACGTATTTCCGAGACGGGGTCATTGGATGATGTGTTTCCGAGACGAGGTCATTGGATGACGTATTTCCAAGACGGGGTCATTTGCTGACGTATTTCCGAGACGGGGTCATTTGCCGACGTATTTCTGCGACGGGGCCATTGGATGACGTATTTACGAGACGGGGTAATTTGATGACATATTTCCGAGACGGGATCATTGGATGACGTATTTCCACGACGAGGTCATTGGATGACGTATTTCCGAGACGGAGGTCATTGGCTGATGTGTTTCCGAGACGAGGTCATTGGATGACGTATTTCCGCGACGGAGTCATTGGATGACGTGTTTCCGAGACGGGGTCATTTGATGACGTATTTCCGAGACGGGGTCATTTGCTGACGTATTTCCGAGACGGGGTCATTGGATGACGTATTTCCGAGACGGGGTCATTGGATGACGTATTTCCGAGATGGAGGTCTTTGGATGACGTGTTTCCATGACGAGGTCATTGGATGACGTATTTCCGCGACGGGGTCATTGGATGACGTATTTCCGCTTTCTGCGGTGTCGGGGCTGACTCTCTCCGCTTTCTGCGGTGTCAGGGCTGACTCTAGGTTGTCCGTGAACCGTAGAATCTTGGAACTGGGGACTTAGTTGTGGCTCCGATTGGTGGTGTCGTGTCCGTGCCCTGCTGGCATGTGGAGGAACGCCGTTGTTGGTCTTCTGGGATGCAGATATTGCTGTCGAGATTTGACATTCCCTTTGACTGAGTTTGTTGGGACATGTGGTTCCCTTTTCGTTTATATCCATGGATTGTATACAAGGGTCAGTATGGACTTACCTGCAAGGCAAAAGTTTCATTATTTTTTTTATTTCTTTCCGCGATGCTCTATCATTTCAGCTTTTTATATCACGAAAGTCGCGATTGCCCAATCATTTCGGCTATTTTTCTTTTTACTCTCTGCATTTTATTGAGAGTTGCCCAATCCTTTCGGCTATTTTTGTATGCATATCTTTTACTTGCTGATCTTGTTGCAAGTTGCCCTATCATTTCGGCTATTTCATATGCATTTATGGCTCGCTGACTTTTCGCCGCGAGTATGGAACCTGGGATCTGAGACCAATCTTAGCATCAGCATCGCTGCGACTGGAATATTGCCAGGAGAGAATCATCATTTACCGCAAAAGGACTTGGAATTTGTTACCGATTTAAGCATCAGCATCGCTGCTACTGGAACATTGCCAGGAGTGAATCATCATTTGCCGTAAAAGAAATTGGAATTTGATACCAATTTAGGCATCAACATCGCTACCACTGGGACATCGCCAGGAGTGAATCCTCATTTGCCTTTGTCGATTCGAACAAAGGTGGCTTAGCAAACAGGGTTAGGATCATGTCGGCTAAGGCTTTTGACTTCTTGAGCCGTAAAGGTCTCATTAAGGTGTTTCTCCCTACGAGTCATGAGGATCTCGTAGGTGCGTTTTCTCCTTGAGAATCGTGAGGATTCTTAAGTGTATGGTTTCTTATAAGTCGTAAGGATCTCATAAGAGCATTTTCTCCTTGCAAGTCGAGAGGACCTATAAGTGTTCATTCACCAAACGAGGAAATTCCTCGTCGTTGGTGGGACTTGGAGGGAGAGACGTTTATTTGTGCCCGTGGATTGTATACAAGGGTCAATATTGAACCGTTTGTAGGGCAGTCTGGGAAATGTGATGGCTTAAGAACAGGTTCATATCCCTGTAGCTTAAGACTTTTGAATCTTAGAGTCGTGAGGGTCTCATAAGAGGGGTCTCCTTACGAGTCGTGAGGATCTCGTAAGTGTAATTTCTCCTCAGGAATCGTGGGGATCCCTAAGTGCGTTGCTCCCTTGTGAGTCGTAAGGATCTCGCACAGGTATTTTCTCCTTCCAAGATCGAGAGGACCTTGCAAGTGTACATAAATTTTTCACGAGCCTGCGCCCTTTCGGGTTTTACAAACTCGCCGATAGCCCTGCTGTTTTTACTCACGGAGCCCTTTCAAGTTTTCATCCATGCCCATTTTGCTTGTGGACGTACCGTTTTTGTTTTTTTTTTGTTTTTTTACGAGTCTGCGCCCTTTCGGGTTTTCACAAACATCGCCGGTAGCCTTGCTTTTTTTACTCATGGAGCCCTTTCGGGTTTTCATCTGTACCCATTTTGCTTATGGACGTACCGTTTTTTTTGGGTCAGTCCTAAGATGCTGCGGTTTGTAGTAGTTTAAGGACGTTTCGGTCCGTCGCTAGTTTTAGGACATTACGGTCCATTGTTAGTTTTAGGACATTGCAGTCCATTGTTAGTTTTAGGACATTGCGGTCCATAACTCATCCTGTATGCACGTGTATTTGTCATGCGACGGGATACATAACGATAAAGTGGGATACACCCACTTAAGGTGTGATTTGGTTTGATTGGGGTGTTTTGTGATCCATCCCTACCGTGACTTCTTCCACTTGACATTGACGTATGACTTTTTCGAATATGGCCATTTTGCGTTCTCGATCAACTTTTCTCTTCTGACGGGCTTCGTTTAGCAGCACGTCAATCAGCTCATCGGACGGTTCCAAGGATTTTGGTGTCGATTCTGCCCTCAGCTTCTCTGCATCAGGAGCTTCTTTATCATCTATTGACGAGTGAGAGATCATGTGACAACTTGCCACGTAATTTTTGGGTTCTTCTAACACATCGTCTCCATCGTCATTTTCATTGCCTCTATTCTCAAGGATATGGTTGAGAAACTCATGGAGTGTGACTGGGATCCGCACCTTCAGGTTGTATTCCTCCAGCGCGTCAATATGCTTTTGTAGGTCCGTGCGCTTGTCATCAGGCTGTGTGGGCTTCTTGGTATTCTTCTTCTTCTTCGAAGACTTTGATGGCTGGACCTGGGTATTTTTCCCATTGCTCCCAACTCTCGGTGTCGGGCGCGGTTTCAGCATTCCCTCAATGATCTCGGGCTCTAACGGGCTTTTCCACCTGATTGCGGGGCATGCTTGAAGACCCTTCAGCATTCTTTTCTTTTCTGCTGAAAGAACTACTTCCCATGGAGCTTCCTCTATGAATGAGCATGATGCTCCCGGCGTGTCTACCCTTTTAGGAGTGTGCTGTTGTGGCGAATTTACCTTCCAGTTTTCGGACAGCATGAACTTGCCTTGTTAGTACTGGTCTTCAACCCAGTTTTTGAAGACGTAGCAGTCTTCGATCGGATGGCCCAATATTCGGTGGTAGGGGCAGTAATTGGGATTGTTGATGTTGTTCGGTTGCAGTAGGTGTCTCGGCTCCAGTAGAGTGATGAGCCCGTTGCGCGCTGCCAGTTCGAATAGTCTCCTTGTCTTATCCCGGGGAAACGAGTAGGGATGTCTCAATTTCTCATCGAGGGATTGCCGCTTGTTGCTTTGGCGAACAATCGGTCTCGGGCCACTCGGTCGTTGTTGAGCGTTGGCGACGAAGGTTGCTTTCCCTTTGCCTTTTCATTTCGCGGCTCCGTTTTTTAGGAGGACGGTCTATGGTCCATCTGGTCCATTTGGGCCAGCTTGTCGATCAAAGCCTGGAAAGTGGTCGGCTTGAAGAACATCATGAATTGGGAAATGGTCGCCTGGGGATCGAGGGTTCCAACAAACATGCCTACTGCAGGAGCCTCTTCTATGCGTTGTTCGCACTTCGACCATAGGTTCCGCCACCGTATTGCATACTGAACCCATGTTTTGCGTGGCTTCACCCTGGCATTGATCAACGCCATGAATGGGGTGCGTTCGCTGGAGCTTGCGAAACGCTGGGTGAATAACAGCTCCATCTCCGTGAATGTTTTGACGGAGTCGTTGGGAAGTTTCGAATACTATTCGAAGGCCGTCTCCGCTAGGCTACCGATGAATTGGTGAAGCAGTATCTTATCGTCATCTCCAGTATTGCCGCACAGAGCCCTGAATTGAGTGACATGTTGATGAGGATTGCCTGTCCCCTTGTACACATGGAATTTTGGGATCGTATATCCCGGCGGGTACTTGATTTGATCTTACCAGCTGGGATATGGTCACCCCGTTCTGACGAATTAGCCAGCAGCTTCGTTCTCTTGATGAGCTCGTATCTGTTGAGCTATATAATTATCGAGTGCAGCTTTCAAGATTGTTTCCTCCTTTGCTACTGAAAAGGCCGGAAGAGGGTTTGATGTCTCCCCTCTATCGTCTTCAATGATCGCCGGAGGCTCCTCCGCTGGAGGGTCTAGCTGGATCATCATGCTTACCATGTCCTGGAATAATAGCGTCATTTATTTTATGTTGGCCGCTTGTTCGGCGGCTTCTTTATCTTTCTTCTCGAGCACTCTGCGGAGGAACTCGGCATCGGTTTCCTTCTCCTGACGTTGTTCCGACGATGTTTCTGGGCTTTCTTTTGGCCCAGTGAGTGCGGCCATCTTCGTTAGCATTTCTTGGAGCTTCTGCTGTTGTTGCTCTTGGGCCTTTGTCACAGACCGTGTAAGTGGTCGATGACCTGTGGAGATACGGCTATCCTCTTTTCCGGACGCCATGTAAATGGTGTGCACTATCATGCCCCCAGACTTGGGGCGTTTGGATTCAGTGCCCTTGAGATTGGTCGCAGACACAGGGATTTTCTCTGGCCTTCTCCTTTTGTGAGCGGTCAAAGTTGAGGGGGCTGTTGCAGCAGGCACCCAAGCAGACGACACCTTCTGTGGTACGGCAGGCACCCAAGCAGACGACACCTTCTGTGGTACGACAGGGTGGACTTTCTCTTGCCGAACCTTCATCTTCTTCTGTCGGTGGGGGTAGCTTTGGTCAACTACAGAGTCTTGGACTCTTCGCCAGACCCTATGGATTTTGGAGGACAGCCGCTGTGTAAGCTGTTCTGACTTCGGCTTTATAACGTTCTCCACAGGTGGAGGAGTCTTCTTCAGTATAGCGGTTGGAGAGTTCTTGCGCACCCTCCTAAGCGACTCAAAGCTGTTCCCAGTTGGAACAACAGCATCGACTTCCACCGTTGGAGCTGGCGGAGTCAGTCCAGAAGGGGAACTGCCCCCATCTTTTCTCACTCGGCGCCGGTGGCGACGTCGAGCACGTCTTACAGATGGGACTAGCTCAGTTACGGGGGTGGCTTCATCATGCCCCCTGTTCTGGTGAAGGGTTGCTGTTGGTGCCAGCCTATCAAAGACTGACGTCCGCTGAGAAGAAACGTCCAACCTGTCGAAGACTGACCTTTGGGCAGGGGAAGTAGTTTTGGTAATATTGCCTGAAATGGGAGTTGGAGCGGCCAGTCTTGCAAAGACTGATCCTTTAGCAGGAGAAGCCACTTTGGCGATTTCCTCTACTTGAGCCGGAATGTCTATCCGCTTTGGGATTACCCCTTCGGATATTACAGGCTTCTTCATGGGCCCACTTAAGCTCAGGCTCAGCCTGTCGAAGACTGATGCAGTAGACTTGGAATTGGACAACCCGTTGAGAGGGCTCGTGGTAGTGGTGAGCCGATCAAAGACCGACTTCTTCGGAGCTTCCTGTGACGGCATTAGGACGCTGAAGCTTGTCAGTAGGATCATAGTCTTAAAGAACAGTCCAGTGGTGGCCTGAGTCACCTGTTCCACTGGCATGGCAAAGATGGAGGCCACTTGGGGCCCATAGGTCACTCTTCCGGCGAGGACGGAGTGGGGGTTGTTGTTGCAGCTGGTGCAATTGGAAGCCATTTTCTCTTCTAGAGAGCAAGACACCAAATCTTAGTACCTCGAATCCATAGGCAACCATAGCAGACCACGATTTTTTCGCGAAACACGATACACGAAGTGTGGAGTGGAAAGAGGAAAAGGTCCCACTGGGCGTGCCGGAATCTGTTCTCCACCGAAAGATGCGACCGGGACGTTGGGACGTCCGGCCTGAATTTTGGGGGAAGATGCTATTTGGTTTTATCCGTCCACCTCTCCGAAGATGCCAAGTTAATTTATGGCACCTTATATCGAAGGTTTAGATATATGCGTCCATTGTAGCAGACTTCATCAGATTCTCCCTCGTGTACGAGTGGTTTTTGATTGTGGGGACGCTCTTCACTGCAGGCACAAGCCCCTGCAGTTAATTAGGCTACCGCATAGCGGTAACCGCTTTCTCCTTCTCCGAATGGTCACTTCATGTCGTGTGTGTTCGTTTTATTTTTGGTTGCCCGTGGATTGTATATGGAGACTAATTTATGTTGTCGCCCGTAGGGCGTGGATTAGTCCAAATCTGTATTTTCTTAGATTTGGGTTTAGGTTGGTTTAAGGATCGTTAATCTTGTTTTAGATTAAGATCAACTTAAACGTTGTTAAGGATACGTTAGTCTAATTTTAGACTAAGATCTACTCAACAGGATTTTCTTTAGTTTATAAGGACATTGCGGTCCGTTGGGTTTAAGGACATTGCGGTCCGTTGGGTTTAAGGACCTCATAGTCCATAGTTTAAAGACATCATAGTCTATAGAGCTTAGTTTAGGGGCGTTACGGTCTATTGGGTTTAAGGACATCATAGTCCGTGGAGTTTAAGGACATCATAGTCCATAGAGTTTAAAGACGTCATAGTCTATAGAGTTTAGTTTAGGGACGTTACGGTCCGTAAGTTTAAGGACATTACGGTCCACAGTTAGTTTAAGGACATTACGGTCCACAGTTTAGTTTAAGGACTTTACGGTCCACAGTTAGTTTAAGGACATTACGGTCCAGAGTTAGTTTAAAGACATTATGGTCCATCATTAGTTTAAGAACGTTGCGGTCCATTATTTGGATGTAATCATGGGTTTGGAAATGCACCAGATAGTTATTGGTCGTTCGGACCCACCACCTCTCTAAAGACATTGAAGAATTACAACGACATGTATCAAAGGTGTGAAGAGATGTACACTTAAACCAAATGCCAAATTGAGAAGCAATGGGATAAACATTGTTGTAAATTCCATCTGAGATGATTAATTTTGAAAGACCTGAGCATAATTAGGGCTCGGTTAAAAATAAGGTTTTGGCTTTGGGAGACTTAGCTAACTTGGGAACATTGCGGAGTTCCTCAAGAACGAAGCGAAGCCCCTTAGTGTGAGCTAGTAGTGAAAAGTGAAAGTAGTCAAGTGCCTGTTTTATCGGTTCTGGCAAGAGAGCGAAGCGAACGATCCTTTTGGGAACCGACCCTGGCGCAAAGCCCCGCAAGGCCGAGCGCAGCTAAGGTTGGCCTATCATAGTGTTAAACACTAGCATATGTTCGGCGCTCACGTGCTCACATGTGAGGTCTTAAAGTATTTTTTAAGCACTGAAGATTTGAAGCGCTCATGTGGGGTCACGTGGGGCGCTTGAAGTAGTGTTAAACACTGAAAATTTGAAGCGCTCATGTGGGGTCACGTAAGGCGCTTGAAGTAGTGTTAAATACTGAAAATTTGAAGCACTCACGTGGGGTCATGTGAGGCGCTTGAAGTAGTGTTAAACACTGAAAATCTGATGCGCTCACGTGGGGTCACGTGAGGCGCCTGAGATTTGACACAGCTTTTTTGGATTTGTTCATTTTTTCTTTTCTGAGTGCTGAGCACTATTGGGTCATGTGGGATCACGTGAGACGTCCCCAAAGACTGAAAGCTGCCTTTGTTTTATTCTTTTAGAAAAGTGCTAAGCACTATTAAGGGGTCACGTGGGGTCATGTGGGGCGCCCTAAGAATGGAATCTGTCTTAAGATTACTCCCATTTTACAAAGGTTTGTTCAGGGGTCACGTGGGAGCACGTGATATGCAATTATCATGTTTGGATGCTAATCTCCTTTTACGTGCATGGGAATCTTATGTTTTCAAGCCCCTTGTTTAATAAGAATTAAATTCTGTTATAGGGTTAAACCCTAGTTTTATTTAGTGGAATTAAATTCTTATATGTTCTGTTGTAAGAATTAAATTCTTTGGACTCGATTCTCCTCCTATGTTTTGAATCTGCATAACAGATCTCCCCAATGAGAATTAAATTCTCAACTTGTGGGGAGGTCTGCTTCTGCAGATCTTCAATCAGAGGAAGAACTAAGTTCTTTATAGAAGAGTTAAACTCTTATGAATATGAAGAAGAGGTAAGAGGTTCTGTCTTTTGTTCCTTCTCTTACCTAGGGTTTTTTTCCTTGAGGAGATCTTCTTCTCTCTGGAGAATTAAATTCTCTTTTCTTTTTCTTACGAGGGGGGTTTTCTCTCTCTCTCTCTTTTCTCTTTTTCTCTTCTCCTCTCCCTCTGTGTCCCTTTTTCCTCTTGCTCCTATTTATATGAGAAGAAAAAGAATCAATTTGTTAAGAGAATCCCTCATTGAGAGATATGATTGATTTCATGGTCTTTTAGATCAATCGGTGAGTTTTATTCACCTTTGGATTTTTAATCCAAAGGCCCTCTGTTTAACAGAGAAGATTTCTTGTTTGTTTAACAAAATTATGAATATTTTGTTAGTTTTGATAAGATTAGAATTTTATTCTATCATATCTTTTTAGTTTAACAAGATCAGAAATATATTTTCTTAATATAGTATTTAATTCTATCATATAGATATCTCGTTAGTTTAATAAGATTAGAATTTTATTCTAACATGGAATTCTGATCATATGAATATCTTGTTAATTTAATAAGATTAGGAAAATATTTTCCTATGATAGAACTTTATTCTATCAGATGATCACCGTTAGATTTTTGATCCAAAGGTCCTCTGTTTAATAGAGAAGATCTTTTTAATTTGAGAAAGATCAGGAAAATATTTCCCAGAATAGAATTTGATAGGAGCATTTTAAATTGGGGCGCTCACATACTTTGCATGTGAGAGACAAGAGAACTCATGTATTTAACATGTGACCCCTGTTGTGAGTTTTAGCCTGTTTATGTTCAGCGCTCATATATATGAGCGCTCACGTGTTTTACACGTGAGGCATGTTTGGCCATTGGTGATTTTTGTTCAGCACTTATATGCTTTGCATATGAGCGCTCACGTGTTTTACACGTGAGGCCTGTTTGGCCCTTTAAATTTATTTTATTCAGCGCTCATATGCTTTTCATATGAGCATATGAGCGCTCACATGTTTAACACGTGATGCATATTTGGCCCTTAATTGTTTTATTCAGTGCTCATACACTTTGCATATGAGCGCTCACGTGTTTTACCCGTGATGCAAAATTTTGAGGACGCTCCCCCTTTTTTTATAAGGGAACAAGAAGCTCTTGGCCGAAAATTTTGGCGGGAACAGGGGCCTCGCGGGAGGGGGATCGACGATGTAGGAGGGATCGGCGAGCCGGGTCACGGGAGGCTGTAATGCCTTAGTTTTCAATTAGTGTTATTTAAGCGATAATGCGGGTTTTTGGTAAAAAGTTGACCAATTCGGGTTTCTCACATTTTATAACATTTAATTAATAATTTATTTGTTATTTGTTATGGCTTGCACACACTTGTGCATGTTAATGTGAGGGTTTGTTGGTGTTAATCTAGTTTAGTGATCATGACAACTTAACATAATCATAATCCTATCCTTGCCTTATTTAAATCTAAATCCTTGTTTAACCCTTAACATAAACCTCTAGATATTTGAGAGAGATATTTTCCTTTTGGGTTTTGGATTGGGAGGAGGTGGCAATGGTGAGTCATGAGAGCCATGCTTGCATTAATGAAGAGTTAATGCTTGGTGCACTCATCCTTATTCTCACCTCTCTCTCTCTCTAACTCACTCACTCACTCTCATTCTCTCTCACTTATTCTTTCTCATCTTTTTCTTTATACTCCTCACTCTTAACTGAACGCATAACCTTTCCTTCACAAATCATCACTAAACCTTCGCAAAATCTTACCCAAAATCACATCTTAAGCCTTGTTTTGCCTCTTGGATGTCTTGGAGCTTGGAAAGCTAGGATTTTTGAGCTTTTGTGGTTAGGTAATGATCTCTATCTGTTAAGTAGGTCTTTTTAGTGTTGCGTAGCTTGTTAGTTTCAGTTTAGAATGCGTAAAGTTTAGTTTCGGGTAAATATCGTATTTTTGTATAGTTTTGGGTCTCGGATGATCTGCTATCAAACCAGATATTTGTTGGAAAAGTTCCCATCACAGTGACCTTGTGTAGTGGCCTAGAACCCACCATAAAAACCTGAGACAATTCCATGAACAGTAGGCGACAAATAAATTGCTTCTGGCCGCAAATTGCGGCCAGACTGGGGTGTTTGGGTTTGGGTTTGGGTTTGGGTTTGGGTATTGGTCAGGGGGTCTCTGGGGTTGTGTGTGGTCTTGTGGTATGTGCAACTTTTACAAATTGTTTGGGTAGCAAAATCTGGGATCACTTTGCTTGTTTCAAGTGTTTCGATATGCGCGTTACGTTATCCGATACGGTTCGTGTCTTTGTGTATCTGTTGCTCTTAGGTTAGTTCCGTAGTGTCGCTACGTGTGTTAGCCACTAGACAAATACTGGAGAGTATGTTTGGAGTTAGTGCATCGGTCAAACGTAGTTTGTACATGTTATTGGTCGAATTCTAATATACACTTGCTTTGTTGTTATGTGATTTGGGATCGTAGACGGGGACTTCGGACGCTGCGAAGAAGGGGAAGCGAGTGGTTGGCTTTACTTAGCCAGGATAGAGTGAGTAGATTTAATATCTACAGGGGAATCTCCCGCATGGCGTTATGCGTCTGGGATAGATATGATATGATATTAGCTGCATGTTTATATTGCACATATAGGTATAAAGATTCATTGCATATTATTACTGGTTGTGCTTGGACTTTTACCTTTTGGACACTGCACTATTATTGACGGTTCATGTTGCACGAGCACTAATTGTATGTGTTGGATATAGTGCCCTCAAAGTAAATTATTGGATCCCAGGCACGTGATTGCAATGATTGAGGGAGGACCTATACCGGTAGGACAGTCTTACTCGAGATGATAGTATGCTATCTGGTTTATCTTTATCAAACGTGTACTGCTTTAGGTGACATGATATATCACTATTGCACGTTGATAGAGCCAATATGATTCTTGCTTGACTACCAACACTATGATGGCGATCACATACTTGAGAGTTGGGTAGTCTATAAGCACATCCTTAAAAGCGATCCCTAGTCGCGGGAGTTTTGAGATAGGGCATCGATACTCCGGAGTAGACTAGTGTATACAGTCGAGACCCCAACGAGGGGCGGTGGCCGGTCTCACAAGCCATTGGTGTCAGTTGGTTCACCTAAGATGTATACAGGTGCTCATTGGGTTATTAGTACACCAGACAGGACTCGCCGGGAACATGCTAGCTGGTTATTAAAACATGTCGTCAGATAGAAATTCCCAGGTGACATGTGTACAGGTTAGTCTATCGACCTGAGATCGTCATTTGTCTCGTGTGAGTTCCTACTGTGCTTTGATTATTACCCTACCACGGCTCAAAGGAGTCGTGCAAACAGGTTTTAGTTGGGTACAGTCCCGAGCCACATGGAGGCAGTGATCGGATCGGTAGGGGATTCGTCTCTCCCAACGTTGGTGGTGAGATCGCGCTGTGTTTAGGAGAGCCATTACACGAAGTCCATGGCAATGGAAAGCGATATTTACTGGTAGGTATTCCAGTAATATCTCAGGGTGTTCTGGGCTACATTCCGACACGACTTATACCGCTTTTGGGGGTCTGACGCTTACCAGCTCCCAAGGCCCGATATGCGATACTCATAAACGAACGGACCGAACTGTACGGATATTGTCACACATAGGCTCAGTAGGGTTCCAGTATGAGTTCGCTCATCGGTTTCCCTTTCGCTCAGTACAGGGGCAGCCGTTACGTACAGCTAGTACCACTGATGGCTTGTGGTTAAACCCACTGTCAGAGTATTGACGAGTCTTTAGAATCCCCCACAGAAAGTTTTCAAGTTCGGACGAAACGTTGTAGAGGCCATATGTTGTTATGGCAGGGTTCGAACATACACGTGCACTTGTGCACGTGTCATGCTTCGGACGGATAATACTAGTGGGCTTTGGTTTAAACCTGATCCTAATATTATATTGTGTAAGGATTTTTTTGTCTCATTGCATTTGTATTCGGTCGAAATACAAATGCGGGTATGTATATACAGTTGCGGGGTTATCCTGTAATTTATTATGGGATCTCTTTTTGAAGCTGGCAGTTTGCATTCCATTTTGGCCATTTTTCTCTCCTTCCTTCTTGGCTGAAATTGTTGCCTGTGAGGGGTTCATTTGCAAAAGTGGCATTTTGCAAATGGAGGGGTTTTATGTGGTGGAGGGGCCCCAGCAGCCACTTGAAGGTTCTAGGATGTGCATGGATTCTTTTTTTGCATTATTGTTGCATTTATTGCTTTTGGAAACCTTTGGATATTTGTTCATAGATTTTTCCTTGTGGTCACCTTAGTTTTTCCTTGCACTCACCCCCTTCTCCACTTGTGGCCGAGACACTATCTGGGATTTGGGAGAGCTTCATTTTTGAATGAGATTGATTCAATTCATTTTGCACAAAAATCCTTAGCAAACTCCATAGCTCATTTCCGCCTCACTCCAAAAGGCAACTTCGATTAACCCTCACCTGATTCATTGGGCGAATCAAGACAAAGTATTCTACGCTATCTCTACTTCAACCTTGGACATGTCGGCTAGCAAACTTCATGTCCGAGTTGCCTCGGTTCAGATGCGGGAGCTCGTATAACGATTCGATGATGTGGCGCAACTTTCGGCGATGAGGAGACCGTAGATCGAGCGAGCTTCGTCGGTGCATCCGCAACAAGCTAGGGACAGAGCTTAAAGACCGAAGGACACGGATCGATCGGTATAATCTCGAAACCCCCTTTTACAGTATACTAGTTTACGGTTAATAGAATGATCCGGGTTTTAAGTTTGCGTTGGCGCCAGTTCGTAAAAAGTTTTTTGTTCCGTATTTGGCATCGGAAAGACGGTCGGGGCGCTACCGTAGACTTACATTGGTATCATAGCCAAACTATTAAGCATTAACTAGTTGGTTTTGACAATGATAAAGTATCGAAAACGGAAAAAAAAAACCCAAACACCACCACAGAATCATTAGTTTCTGTTGTTTTTCAAAAGTCCCAGAAAATTTTTTAAACATGTTCAGAAGACTACTCATAAGGACACATGAACACACCCTAAACACGGACCCAAGCCATCGGTTTTTGGCCGATCCCCCTTAGCCCCAGATCCAGCGTCGCCGGACCAGTATCGGCCTCTGGTGTTGGTGTTTGGGGTGTGCTCTGGTCTCTGGGAAGTTGATCCTGTGGTGTTGTTTATTTAGCCCAGTTTGGACAAAGTTTTATCAGTTTCTTTGAGCTATTCGGGGGTTATTTCGGAGTCGATATTTTTAACATTGTTTAAAGTTTTGCAGTGCATTACATTACTATCTATGACCGTGAATGTCATTCGATCGGTAAATCTTGTCTAATTGTTATAGCTCTTTTAGACGGGTTTGCGAACGTGACATTCACGTTGATGTTCTGTGTTGTGCTGTGATATTGCGGATTTGTCGTGGTGGATAGCTTGTATGCAATGGTAGTGCAGTTTGGATTTATTTTTACATTTGATATTGCGGGGCGAGCGTCCGACATGTGGACTGCCTTCACTGCCTGTTTTTATATTATTCTTTTGGAGCACGACCGGGTTGAGGTCGATGTACCCGTTGTATATATTTTATTTTCTGTATTAGGATTACCCCGTGGTGGAGTGCACGGGTAGCCGGTTTCTAGAGGGAAACGGGCCCGCATCTCATGGCTTTGAGACGGGGGGGGCTTCACTATAGAATTGGAGGGCTATTTGCCGCATTCGTAGGGGGTATAGGTTGACCCAAGGAGGGGTGCTTAAGTTACCGGATTCCGTGAAGTGCTGGGTGGTCCATTCACTTTGTTGAAGGGGGCTGCCTCGCTTCTGGTTTTGGCGGATAACTTGCCGCACTCGTAGGGGTCTAGGTTTTCATTGCACAGACTATCCACACGACCAGGGGAACGTTGGGTTTCATTTGTGGCTCAATGAAACCCGGGGCTCCCAGATTATCTGTATTGTTCTGTGATGCTTATTACTTTTCTGTAATGTTGCATTTTATCACGCCTGGAGCGATTATTGTATATTGTTATATATATAACACTAGATGTTGTATATGTTTTACACCCACGCTAGTCCTGTCCCCGCTCTGTCGTTAGTTAAGTAACCTAACGGGTGATGACGGGACCCAGTGGCGAATGCAGATGGCATATACGTACATTTTATTTTCGTTCTTTATTAGTGTGATTAATTGATGGGACTGCGTTGATTCATATAAATGAAAAAGAAAAAAGACCTATACAGATGTTGTTGGAACAATTTTTCAAAAAAAGTTGTTATTGTAAAGACGTTCTCTTTTGTTTTGCATAGCGGTATTCGATTATGAATATCCAGCACCTCATTCGACGAGGCAAGGGCCGAGATCCCTTCACCGGGAGAAACCCCTTGGACAGAGGTTTGTGTCAGGGTAATAACTTCACTATAGTCGATTACTTCTGCTTTGCATCGCGGTATTCATTTGGAATATCTTGCACCTCATTCTACGGGGAAAGAGCCGAGATCCCTTCATCGGGAGTGATCTCTTTAGCAAAGGTTTTCGCCACTATATTTTTGTAAAATCTATCTGGTTCTTTCAACGATATCAAGTTCATTACGTTAAAGGTTTTTTGCCAAAACCCATTCGTAGCCCTCCGTCATTTCAGACCGGTAGCACTTAGTATTCATGCTATATATGTTGGCCTTCGTCAAAGCATACTGTATGGTAGCTATTTGTTACTTTTCTGTTGCATAGATAGATGTGTTGGTTTGGGACAGTCGTACTACCATTTTGGCCTTCGTCAAGGGTATGTACGGGTGGGTTCAAATTAACCTGGATAATGACGGGTAGAACTTGACATGTGACTTATGATATGTTGGCCTTCGTCAAGGTTATAAGATCATGGGGTAAAATCACATCGGGAGTTTCTAAAGAAACTGAAACTTTCCAGGCATACGCATACCATCTGGAGTGTGATAATATGAGTGGATTCCATCACGTTATCATGCGATGATAGTTGGATCTCGATTCTCACTGATGAGTTGGTTTACTCCTCGGGTGATTCTGACTAATTCTTCTTTCAGGTTTAGAGGAGAATTTGAGGAAACAGTAGGAGGTTTCCTGATTAGATAAAGTGATAACCATTCTGATCTAGGTTAGAGTGCACGCAGAGTGTTTCTTTTCTTTCTCTCTCTCTCTTTGGCAGCGACCATGACCCAACCCTAGACTATGACTCAGTAACCAAGTTAACCGAACTTTCTTAAAACACTGGCTTTTGGATTGTCTGAGTTGCATACATCATTGCCACTCCTTCTTTTACCTTTTGCATTTCTCCAAAACACCCTGTATCACTGCGGACATCCATGTCCATTGGATAAATCCATCGTATGGTTATATACGAACTCGAAGGAACTTGTTCCAGATTCGAGGATGGATTCTAGTTCTGGAGAGATTGAATAGGACTATTCAGTTGTCTTTTCCTTTTACCTTCTCTCGGGTTGCGAGTACTCCTAAGATTAGGAGAGGGTACACGTATTACACTTATTGGATAGTCTTTTTCCAAACCATAGGCAGGTGACGAAAGGTAGGGAATGAAGAAAACCAATTATCCTAACGGTGGTGTAAGTCGATGTAGTACACCCCAATACTTGTGGGGAGGCGGAATTTTCAAAAACGAACTTGTTTAGTGAACGAACATCGACTAACCGCTTGAATCGAACCTAAACTATAAATAACCAAACACAAAGTGTTTCTAAACTACTGTGTTTAGGGATTATACCTAATGAACCAACTCCTTCGTCTTTACGATCTTCTTGTTCTCCTCGGCCTTCTCTAGGTAGTAGATGATCCACCCGAGAGCAAAACTCCAAGCTAAACCTCTAAACTTGAGGCAACTAACCTTCTTGGATTGCTAATCAAAGAAGCTAGGATGAAATAGAGTGATGGTTATGGATTGTTTAGTCTAACTAATCCCTTGATCTCAACTCATGAGGTGTAAGGATTAGGGTTTGAAGATGAGAGCTTGAGGAGAGAGAAGATGATAATAATTATGAAATGAGAATAGTAAGTTATCATAGTATAAATGAAGCATTCTCTTTTATCAACAAAAGAAAATAAGTGATGAATAAGCATGCTTCACAAATATCTAGTGGTGATTCATTAGCATGACTCATTAAGCATTTATCATGCATTAATGATATGCATGAATCACCCTCATGACTCACTAAACTCATTTAATGCAAATGACACATAACCCTCCTTAGTCACCATCTTCTAGAAGTTTCTCGTACAATTACGAGAACGCCCCTCCAATCCGCAAAAATACGGAAAAACTTTAGACTGTAAAAATCCAATAACCGGATACCAGTAACTGGCTTAAACCAAAGCCGACTGGTAAAAACTGTCCGAAAGTCGTACGCGCGTAAACGCACGTATGTGTCCGAACCCTTGTCGTAAAACCATACGACCTCTATATCGTTTCGCCTGGAATAGGAAACTCTCTGTGTGGGACTCTAGAGACTCGACTACTACGCTGGCAGTGGGTTTAACCACAGACCGCAAGCGGCACTAGCTGTACGTAACGGTCCCCAGGTAGTTGTCGATAAGAAGGCCGATGAGAAAACCCATCCGAACTCCTACTGAGTCTGATGTGACAATCTCCATACAGTCCGGTCCGTTCGTCCAAGACTATCGCATATCGGGCCTAGGGGGGCGGCAAGCGTCAGTCCCCTAATAGCGGTATAAGTCGTGTCGGAGCGAAGCCCATTACACCCTGAGAAACTACTGGAACCTACCAGCAAATCTCGCTTGCCCTGGCCAGGGACTTTGCGTAATGGCTCTCTGACACAGCACGATATCTACTCCCAATACCGGGAGGGACGAATCCTTTCTAACCGCCACTGCCTCCAAGTGCTCGGGACTGCACCCAACTGCTACCTGTTTGCACGACTCCTTTGAGCCGTGGTAGGGTAGCAATCTAAGAACAGTAGGACACACTCGAGGCGAAGTAGCAGTGTCAAGTCTGCGGACTACGATGTACTCATGTCACCTGGGAACTGTTCACTGACGACTGGTATCAAACCAACCAACAGTTCCCTGTGAGTCATGTCCGGTGTACCCGTAACCTAACGAGCACCTGCATACTATCTCCAGTACGACGTATTGACGGCTGTGGGACAGACCATCTCCCCAACTGGGATGAGAAGCGTACATACTAGTCTACTCCGGAGTATCGATGCTCTGTCTCGATAATCCAACGACAAGGGACCTGAATAAGGATGTGCTTGTAGACTACCCAGCCCCCACTAGTGTGACTGCCATCACAACGCTGGTAGACAAGAAAGATCCTAAGAGCTCTATCAATACGTACACTCACATATTAAGATAGAAAAACCAAGTAGCATACTACCATGTTTAGCAAGACTGTTATATACATGTGAATATCCCAAGCTTCCATTAAGTAATATACAAGCTAGTATGATACAGTAATGGCCTTCTAGGGCATAAACACTAACAATCTCCCACTTGCACTAGGGCCATGTACTGGCATATCGTAGACCAATGATCTCGAGTAGCCTCTCGAACTGAATCTGAGGAAGGGCCTTAGTGAATGGATCAGCAATGTTATCCTCCGTTTTTACTCTCTTTACTTCGATCTCCCGGCGATCTACGATCTCCCTGATCAGGTGATACCGACTTAAGATGTGTCTGGACTTCTGATGGGACCTTGGTTCCTTCGCTAAAGCTATAGCTCCGTTGTTGTCGCAATACAGAGGTATTGGACCAACACTGGTAGGAACCACCTGAAGTTCTGTGAGGAACTTCTTCATCCAGACAGCTTCTTTTGCGGCATCGCAAGCAGCTATGTACTCCGCTTCCATCGTTGAGTCAGCAACGGTGTCCTGCTTGGAACTCTTCCAACAGACCGCCCCTCCATTGAGGGTAAAGACATAACCCGACATGGACTTGGAGTCATCCTTGTCACTCTGGAAGCCGGAATCAGCATAGGCCTCCATCTTGAGGTCCTTTCCGCCGTAAACCAAGAACATCTCCTTAGTCCTCCTCAGGTACTTGAGAATGTTCTTTACTGCTATCCAGTGATTCTCCCCTGGGTTTGCCTGATACCGGCTTACAACGCTCAATGCGTATGCTACATCTGGTCTGGTACATAACATCACATACATTATAGAGCCTACCGAAGAAGCGTAGGGTATAATCGACATGCGTTCCCTTTCCAAATCAGTCTTGGGAGACATCTCTTTGGAGAGGGTGATTCCGTGACAAGCCGGTAGGTTACCGCGCTTAGAATCTTCCATACTGAATCTTTTCAATATGGTGTCTATGTACCTGGACTGTGAAAGTCCCAACATCCTCTTTGATCTATCACGATAGATCTGGATCCCCAGAATGTAGGTGGCATCACCCAGGTCCTTCATGGAGAATTTCTGTGACAAGAATCTTTTGACTGACTGTAGCATAGGAATATCATTTCCTATTAGGAGAATGTCATCCACGTACAAGACGAGGAATACAACAACTCTCCCTACAATCTTACTGTATATGCATGGTTCATCTGGATTTTTGATAAAGTCGAATTCTTTGACAGTATCATCAAAACAGATGTTCCAATTCCGCGATGCCTGCTTTAGTCCATAAATGGATTTAAGCAGCTTGCATACTTTACCGCTGCTCCCACTCTGAATGAATCCCTCTGGCTGATCCATATAGACGCTCTCTTCTAAATTTCCATTTAGAAAGGCCGTCTTTACGTCCATCTGCCAGATTTCATAATCGTGGAATGCAGCAATAGCAAGAAGGACCCGAATGGATTTCAGCATAGCTACAGGAGAAAAGGTTTCGTCATAGTCCAAACCAGGTCTTTGACGGAAACCCTTTGCAACAAGTCTAGCTTTATTGGTTTCAACCTGTCCATCTACACCAATCTTCTTTCTGAAGATCCACTTGCATCCTACGGGTTTCACCCCATCTGGAGCAGTGTCCAAAGTCCATACTTTGTTAGTGTACATGGACTCCATTTCGGTCCGCATTGCATCCAGCCATTTTACCGAGTCACCGCTCTGAATGGCTTGCTGGAAGCTAGTAGGGTCGTCATTATCAATGACGCAATCTTCTCTATCCCCGTCTATGAGAAAACCGTAGTATCTCTCGGGCGGATGAGACTGCCTACTACTTCTGCGGATAGGCGCTGGTATGTCCCTTTCTTCTGAAACTTCTTGTTCCACCAAACTTTCAGTAACAGCTTGTGGTTCTGGAATTTCTTCCAGTTCTACTGCGCTCCCACTCTTCTGATTTTCTAAAAATTCAGTTTCTAAGAAGCGGGCATGACGAGAAACAAAAACCTTTTGTTCCTCTGCGTAGTAGAAGCAATATCCCATGGAATTCTTTGGATATCCCACAAACTTACACTCTACTGAGCGTGCCTCGAGCTTGTCCGGATGCTGCTTTTTTACAAAAGCTGGACATCCCCATGTCTTCAGGTACTGAAGATGGGGTTTCTTCCCACTCCACATCTGATATGGGGTGGTAGGCACAGTCTTGGTGGGAACCTTGTTCAAAAGATATGCCGCTGATTCTAGCGCATAACCCCAGAATGATCGCGGTAACTCAGCCTTACTCATCATGGAACGAACCATATCTAATAGGGTTCGATTCCTCCTTTCCGATACACCGTTGTGTTGTGGTGTGTATGGAGGAGTAAGCTGAGAGAGAATCCCTTTCTCTTTTAAGTAACCCAGGAACTCGGCACTTAAGTATTCACCACCCCGATCAGATCTCAGTGTCTTAATACTTTTGCCTGTTTGGTTTTCCACTTCATTCTTGTATTCTTGGAATTTCTCAAAGGCCTCGGATTTATACTTCATCAAGAAGTTATGTCCATACCTAGAGAAATCATCCGTAAAAGTAATGAAGTAGGAATAACCACCTCGCGCATGTGTAGACATTGGACCGCACACGTCACTGTGTACGAGTCCTAAGAGCTCGCTCGCTCTTACTCCATGTCCAGAAAACGAAGTCTTTGTCATCTTTCCCATGAGACAAGATTCACAAGTGGCATAAGATTGATATTCGAACGGATTCAAATATCCTTCTCTATGTAACTTTGTTAACCGTGTTTCATTGATGTGACCTAGTCTACAATGCCATAAGAAAGCCTGATTCACTTCTGGAGACTTTCTTTTAAGTGTGTTCTGGACATTGAAAACCTGAGCTTGATTCAATATGTATATACCGTCATCTAATGTACCGGACCCAATCAGAACTTGATTTAGGTGGATGTGAACTACATCGCTTACGAATGTAAAGTCATATCCCTCTCTTGAAAGTGAGGACACTGATATGATATTACAAGTCAAACTAGGTACATACAGACAGTTACGTAGAATCAATATCTGCCCACTTGTCAAACCCAGGCGATATTCTCCCACGGATTCAGCATCCACGCTCATTCCGTTTGCAACTCTGAGAGACAAATCACCTATCCTTATAACTTTACGGTTTCTTAAAGCATGTAACGAATTACAGATATGAGATCCTGCTCCGGTATCTAGTACCCAGGAAGTAGAGTTAATTGACAAACAGTTCTCAATTACAAACACACTTGAGGCTGAAGCCACAACATGCTTCGAATCCTGGCTACTGGCTTCCAAAGCCCTGCAATCCTTCTGCCAATGTCCATTCCCATAACAATAGGAATATCCCTCCTTACCTATACCAAGTCCCAAAGCTGTTTCTCTTCCCTTTCCTCCTACTTTGCTGACACCGTATATCGGCTTTGTAGAGGTCTTCTTCTTTTCACCCTTTGCTTTCGCCTTGGATGAAGAGGAAGAAGGTCCCCTAATAAGCAGAGCTTGTGTCTCCCTGGTTTCTTTCAGGGTGTAAGTAGAGGGTAGGGACTGTGGAAATAAGTCAGTATATGACCTGTTTCCCAACGTGGTCTCCAGGTCCTTGAGCTCATCAATATAGCTAGTCATCATAAGGACGTCGTCCCTTACAGATGACCCGTCAGCCGACCTCGCTTGAATCAATTCGTTCGAGGCCTCATATCTTGCGATATGAGATTGCTCTCCATATAAATCTTTGTTATGGAGAAAGATGGAACCAGAGTCCATCTTCTCGTGCTGCTTCTGGTATCTACCATCAACTGAAGCCAACACGAGGCACTTGGCTTTCGCTTTATTCTTTTCCTTTGTCTGACGGATATCCATATCCGCGACGGTGGAAACTGGACCTGGGACGGTGGGATCTTGAGTAGTAATAGGGTGGTCCAGCTTGTCATAGGCAATGGTCATCTGGACAGACCTTTGCCAGTCAAATAAGTTAGATTCAGTCATCTTGTTATCTAGATGTAACCTAGTCATGGTCACAAGGTCGCTGCAATGAGAGAGAGAGAAGAAAACACTTTAGCATGATGCTCTTGAAAGTTTAGATTGGTTTTTAATTTATCTAAACTGGATGGCTCCCACTGTTTCTCGAATCCTTCCTCAAACCATAAAAGAAGAATTAGCCAGGACTATTCTCACCGTACAATACTTGCTTAACCGTTCAGCCAGGCTAGTGTCGATACTTCGAGGGAGGTTTTCCAACGCTTTCGCGAAGTTCCTTAATTAAATAACCTCTTTTCTCTGGGGGCGTAACCCCGCTGACACCTTTCTGGACACCCACTAGGTTTATAGCATTGATCGTTAAGTGACGAATATCCTGATAAGTAGCATATACTCACAGTAGGATCGGGATCCAAATATCATCGTCTGATAATGTTGTAGGAATGCTACCAACATTCATCAAACTCAAAATGGTATGCATCTCTTTGCAAATTTCAGTTTCTTTAGAAATTCCCGATATACATTTTTGCCCAATGTTCTTATGACCTTGACGAAAGCCAACAAATCATAAAACACATGTCAAGTTCTGCCCATCATTATCTTGTTAATTTGAACCCACCCGTATATACCCTTGACGAAAGCCAACAAGGTTATACGACTGTCCCAAACCAACTCATCTATCTATGCAACAAATGAATACCCCAGCAGCTACCAAACACTATGCCTTGACGAAAGCCAACAAGCATAGCTTGAATACTACTGACCATCCATAAGAAATGACGGAGGGCTACGACTGGTTTTGGCGAAACCGTGAACGTAGTGAACTTGATATAACCGAAGGAACCTGATAGCTTTTAAAAGGAGTGGTTAAATCTCCACATTTAAAAATATCTGTTTTAAAAATAACCGAGTGGTTTCTTTTAAATTGTTCCAACGATTTAAACTTGGTTTATTTTCTTTGCATTATAGATAATGCGTCCCATCATTAACCTATCATTGCAGAAAACAACGAAAATACAACGTCCTCTTATGCCATCCGCATTCGCCACGGGGTCCCGTCATCACTCGTTAGGTTACTTAACTAACGACAGAGCGGGGGCTGGGCTAGCGCGGGTGTAAAACATAAGTGACGTCTAAATAGCTATCATATATATAGATATTTTACATTCGTCTGACGCAATGATATTCATTCCAGAACACAGATAAACAATATTGGATTTGCAAGCAATCTGTATTTCTTTTGAGCCTGCAAGAAAAGACAGATTACACAGTTGTGATGAATAGCCGTTACCCCACCCTCGACCCCTACGGGTACGGCAAACTACCCACCCGGCAGTTTGTGTACCCCACCTTGGGTCAGTCCTAGGAGCAAAAACAGTAAAATGAAATAATACAACGGTGGCTACAACCGCATCCTGGATGTGCCCCGCAAAAATAATATTACAACAAATTACATTTACAACAAATGAATTAAACAATAACCCATTGCTAAACCCCGGCTAAACACCACAACAGTCCAATACAGTTTATATGCACAAACAGATATAACCATTTCAGAAATGTGCAACCCCCTGCCAACCGACATACTAGCAGTTAGGGGAGGTTTACGAACACATTAAACAATCATAGATATAATCCAATATGCAAATACTGTACAATTTCGATCGATTAAACATCTTTAATATTGCTCCAAAAACTGCTCTGTTAAACTGAAACCTGAGCAAAATTAAAATATTCCAGAAAATCCCAAATATCATACAGAAGCAACTCAAGAAAATTGGGATCCTGAATCGCCAACTCGGCGGCGGATCCGCGGCGACTCAGTAGACTGAGGCCGCGGTTCCGCGGCTAGTTTGGCGATTCAGGGGCCAATTTTTCTTGGGTGTTCTTATAATGTCTTAACAAGCTTTCTGAACGAACCTGAAAAATTTTAGGACATCATTTTAATTTCGACAGAAACTTGACAGATTTAGGGTTTTCCGGCTTCGTTTTTCCGTTCGAAATTCGTACAAATTTGCAATTAAGTTATTTATTGTTTAGCGAGGCTCTGATACCACTGTAAGTCGATGTAGTACACCCCAATACTTATGGGGAGGCGGAATTTTCAAAAACGAACTTGTTTAGTGAACGAACATCGACTAACCGCTTGAATCGAAGCTAAACTATAAATAACCAAACACAAAGTGTTTCTAAACTACTGTGTTTAGGGATTATACCTAATGAACCAACTCCTTCGTCTTTACGATCTCCTTGTTCTCGTCGGCCTTCTCTAGGTAGTAGACGATCCACCCGAGAGCAAAACTCCAAGCTAAACCTCTAAACTTGAGGAAACTAACCTTCTTGGATTGCTAATCAAAGAAGCTAGGATGAAATAGAGTGATGGTTATGGATTGTTTAGTCTAACTAATCCTTTGATCTCAACTCATGAGGTGTAAGGATTAGGGTTTGAAGATGAGAGCTTGAGGAGAGAGAAGATGATAATAATTATGAAATGAGAATAGTAAGTTATCATAATATAAATGAAGCATTCTCTTTTATCAACAAAAGAAAATAAGTGATGAATAAGCATGCTTCACAAATATCTAGTGGTGATTCATTAGCATGACTCATTAAGCATTTATCATGCATTAATGATATGCATGAATCACCCTCATGACTCACTAAACTCATTTAATGCAAATGACACATAACCCTCCTTAGTCACCATCTTCTAGAAGCTTCTCGTACAATTACGAGAACGCCCCTCCAATCCGCAAAAATACGGAAAAACTTTAGACTGTAAAAATCCAATAACCGGATACCAGTAACTGGCTTAAACCAAAGCCGACTGGTAAAAACTGTCCGAAAGTCGTACGCGCGTAAACGCACGTATGTGTCCGAACCCTTGTCGTAAAACCATACGACCTCTATATCGTTTCGCCTGGAATAGGAAACTCTCTGTGTGGGACTCTAGAGACTCGACTACTACGCTGGCAGTGGGTTTAACCACAGACCGCAAGCGGCACTAGCTGTACGTAACGGTCCCCAGGTAGTTGTCGATAAGAAGGCCGATGAGAAAACCCATCCGAACTCCTACTGAGTCTGATGTGACAATCTCCATACAGTCCGGTCCGTTCGTCCAAGACTATCGCATATCGGGCCTAGGGGGGCGGCAAGCGTCAGTCCCCTAATAGCGGTATAAGTCGTGTCGGAGCGAAGCCCATTACACCCTGAGAAACTACTGGAACCTACCAGCAAATCTCGCTTGCCCTGGCCAGGGACTTTGCGTAATGGCTCTCTGACACAGCACGATATCTACTCCCAATACCGGGAGGGACGAATCCTTTCTAACCGCCACTGCCTCCAAGTGCTCGGGACTGCACCCAACTGCTACCTGTTTGCACGACTTCTTTGAGCCGTGGTAGGGTAGCAATCTAAGAACAGTGGGACACACTCGAGGCGAAGTAGCAGTGTCAAGTCTGCGGACTACGCTGTACTCATGTCACCTGGGAACTGTTCACTGACGACTGGTATCAAACCAACCAACAGTTTCCTGTGAGTCCTGTCCGGTGTACCCGTAACCTAACGAGCACCTGCATACTATCTCCAGTACGACGTACTGACGGCTGTGGGACAGACCATCTCCCCAACTGGGATGAGAAGCGTACACACTAGTCTACTCCGGAGTATCGATGCTCTGTCTCGATAATCCAACGACTAGGGACCTGAATAAGGATGTGCTTGTAGACTACCCAGCCCCCACTAGTGTGACTGCCATCACAACGCTGGTAGACAAGCAAGATCCTAAGAGCTCTATCAATACGTACACTCACATATTAAGATAGAAAAACCAAGTAGCATACTACCATGTTTAGCAAGACTGTTATATACATGTGAATATCCCAAGCTTCCATTAAGTAATATACAAGCTAGTATGATACAGTAATGGCCTTCTAGGGCATAAACACTAACAATGGTGTACAGAAGGTAATAAGTAAAGACAAATGAAGGGATTAGAAAGAGGCAAAGTAAATTGCGGCTTCTATTCACGACCAAACCAAGTATTTCATCGTCACTCCTAATTCACCTTTGTATTTCTCCAGAACACCCCGTATCACTACGAAGATCCACAGTTATTTGGATAATCCATCGTATGGTTATATACGAACTCGATGGAACTTGTTCCATTTCGGGGATGGATTCTGGTTCAGGAAAAATAGAATAAAGGTTTATTCAGTTATCTTTTATCATCACCTTCTCTCAGGTTGCGATTACTCCTAGGATTAGGAGAGTACACCTATTATGCTTATTGGATAGTCTTCTTCCAAACCATAGGCTAGTGCCGAACGACATGGAATGAAGAAAACCATTAAGCCTAACGATGGTGTACAGAAGGTAACGATTACAGACAAATAAAGGGATTTAGAGAGATGGAAAAGAAATATATGGTTATAGTCATGAATCTGGATAATGGAAGAGGCATTACTAGGAATACCCGGATACCCTTTCGAAACATATTCATGTTTTAGTTTCACTGTGTATTGTTAATAGAAAAATGATTTCCCAATTAGTCCTTGCTCCAGGGTATGTATTTACCAGGTATGATTCTCATATCTGTATAGTTTTACAGATGATGAGTGGGAGTAAGTTATTGGGAATTAGGTGATCATCCTCATTATATCGGAATTCGTTGTAATTGGTGATATTTGAGGAAATCGTCTGGGTACAGTTTTCAACCTACGACGCACAGGGTTTGAGTTATTCAACTCAGGGGACTTATACAAATTATTGTATATTGTCCAGTGTCCATTATGAAAAAGGGGTAGGTCCTCGTACTATATTCTGTTTACTTGTGACTTCTCAAGTTTTAGACAAGTGTTTCGTTGAAATATAAGGTCCAAGTTTGAGAAGTTATAGGTATAAGAATAAAGTGGAGAACCAGGTGTAGAAAGTATTGGGATTCTTCTAGGTGATCGAAGATGTAGATACTTGTGGTTGGTATTCAGATGATAGTAATGTTTTAGAGAACTTGCTTCTCTTTCGGGTTACTCATAATTGGATAAACTCCTAGGTTGAGTAATGCTGATCTGCCTCTCTCCATTTAGTTGACATGCACTGGAGACAGCTGCATGATTTGAATCTCGTTCCAATTAAATCAATGCCTTTGTTTCTATATTTTATATAGAATGGATCATATCTTAACGATGTGAAGGTATATGGAGTTGTCCGGCTTATGCTTAAAACCAGACTCTGGATAACTCAAGGCACGTTTCTGTAATGGCAGTTTTTGGGTTGACCCGGGTTTTGACGAGGGTTGACTTTCTACCATCTTGAAGATCAATGGTGATATTGTTCTTGACTTGCCACAGTTTTAGTAAAATGGACTTTTTCAGAAAACAGTAGTGCGAGTATGGTAGAACTGGAAGAGATTCCAGAACCGCAAACGATTACGGAAAATTTAATAGGACCTAAAGATTCAATCAGGTTTGACATTCCATTAGCCACTCCGCAGATATGGTGGGTAACCTCAGACACCCGAGAGGTACTCCGGTAGCCTCAAGGACGGTGTCAGGGAGGTTCTTGTTTACCCAGACTTTCCATTACTGCTGTTCCAGACTATGAGAGCCAGAAGAAGGATAATTATAGCGTCGTTCTAAACTAGTTTTAGAATTGCACATGTATATTATTCTGCCAGAGGGTTGTCGTAGTCAGTGGGAGCAGCGGAAGCATAGTGGACAAGTAGCTTATGCCTATTTATAGACTAAAGCAGATATAGAGGAGATAGATCATCTATTTTTGATGTGATAGTCATGGGCTTTGACTTCATCAAAATAAGGGATGGATCTGTTAAGAAAGTAGTAAGGTGTGATGTCCTGGTATTTGGATGACATACACTATGATCGGTTATACTGTGGTTGTCACATGGTGGTTTCTCCACATAGGATATGGATATTATATCAAACATTCTGGTTACTAGATCTATGTTTTTAGATCTAGATTTGGGTAGTTTCCCAATCTGGGTACTTAGACAGCATTCTAAAAAGTATTTAAAATGAACGACTCCTGGCATGGTGGTGTACCTGCAGGTGATGGAGTCACCCTCTCTGAAGGTGTCTTACAGACTAAAGGGGAGAGGGATGTGCATGATTGGCAGATCACTTGCTTAGGCAATTGAGTTGATCATGAGATGTCAAGTACCACACCATATGTTGTTTTTGCACTAGATGCAATAAGTTGATATTGGTCCAATTCTGGAGAAACGTTCGGTGGCAGTTTTAGAACATAAGTGGATGTTCTAGGGATTTGATAACGATAACCTCCTTTGGGAGACAGTTATCATTCCAGGCTTCCAAGGTGACCTGGATGACAGAGTGACTGTCAGAGTTATAGTTTTCCTTCGACGAGGGGCAGTAGTTTGGACAGGTGGTCCAAGCGGATACTGAAGGAGGCATGGCGCAGGATACTGATTAAGTTCAGTTGACGATACAGTCTAAGAAGTTTGGATTTGGAGTTCATTCGTGAACTAGGTCCCATCAGATATCCAGACATATTCTAAGACATGTATTACTCATTTCAGAGATGGGTTTCTCCGCGAACTTGAGATATAGAGAGACATAGAAAGAAACATCAGAGCGGATCCACTCACTGAGGCTATTTCTTTAACACAATAGTTTCACAAACGAGCTTTGTGAGACTGATCAGTAGAGGAGTTGGGTGTTTGGTATCACACGGGCTGTGAGTATGCGACATCATAATAATTATCCTTAAGTGCAAGTGGGAGATTGTTGGATATAGTGCCCTAAAAGTCAATTATTGGATCGCGGGTACATGATTGCAATGATTGAGGGAGGACCTATACCGGTAGGACAGTCTTACTATAGATAATAGTATGCTATCTGGTTTATCTTTATCAAACGTGTACTGCTTTAGGTGACATGATATATCACTATTGCACATTGATAGAGGCCATAGGATTCTTGCTTGACTACCAACACTATGATGGCGATCATATATGTGAGAGTTGGGTAGTCTATAAGCACATCCTTAAAAGTGGTCCCTAGTCGCGGGAGTTTCGAGATAGGGCATCGATACTCCGGAGTAGACTAGTGTATACAGTCGAGACCCCGACGAAGGGCGGTGGCCGGTCTCACAATCTATTGGTGTCAGTTGGTTCACCTAAGATGTATACAGGTGCTCATTGGGTTATGAGTACACCGGACAGAACTCGCCGGGAACATGCTAGCTGGTTATTAAAACCTGTCTTCAGATAGAAATTCCCAGGTGACATGTGTACAGGTTAGTCTATTGACCTGAGATCGTCATTTTTCTCGTGTGAGTTCCCACTGTGCTTTGATTATTACCCTACCACGGCTCAAAGGAGTCGTGCAAACAGGTTTTAATTGGGTACAGTCCCGAGCCACATGAAGGCAGTGATCGGATTGGCAGGGGATTCGTCTCTCCCAACGTTGGGGGTGAGATCGCGCTGTATTTAAGAGAGACATTACACGAAGTCCATGGTCATGGCAAGCAAGATTTACTGGTAGGCATTCCAGTAATATCTCATGGTGTTCTGGGCTACACTCTAACATGACTTATACCGCTTTTGGGGGTCTGACGTTTATCAGCTTCCTAGGCCTGATATGCGATACTCATAGACGAACGGACCGGACTGTACGGATATTGTCACACATAGGCTCAGTAGGGTTCCAGGATGAGTTCACTCATCGGTTTCCCTTTCGCTCAGTACATGGGCAGCCGTTACGAACAGCTAGTACCACTGATGGCTTGTGGTTAAACCCACTGCCAGAGTATTAACGAGTCTTTAGAATCCCCCACAGAAAGTTTTCAAGTTCGGGCGAAACGTTGTAGAGGCCGTATGTTGTTATGGCAGGGTTCGAACATACACATGTACTTATGCACGTGTCATGGTTCGGACGGATAATACTAGTGGGCTTTGGTTTAAGCCAGATCCTAGTATTATATTGTGTAGGGATATTTTTTATCTCATTGCATTTGTATTCGGTCAAAATACAAATGCGGGTATGTATATACAGTTGCAGGGTTATCCTGTAATTTATTACGGGATCGCTTTTTGAAGCTGGCAGTTTGCTTTCCATTTTGGCCATTTTTCTCTCCTTCCTTCTTGGCTAAAATTGTTGCCTGTGAAGGGTTCATTTGCAAAAGTGGAATTTTGCAAATGGAGGGGTTTTATGTGGTGCAGCGGCTCCAGCAGCCACTTGAAGGTTCTAGGATGTGCATGGATTCTTTTTGTGCATTATTGTTGCATTTATTGCTTTTGGAAACCTTTGGATATTTGTTCATAGATTTTTCCTTGTGGTCACCTTAGTTTTTCCTTGCACTCACCCCCTTCTCCACTTGTGGCCGAGACACTCTCTGGGATTTAGGAGAGCTTCATTTTTGGATGAGATTGATTCAATTCATTTTGCACAAAAATCCTTAGCAAACTCCATAGCTCATTTTCTCCTCACTTCAAAAGGCAACTTTGATTAACCCTCACCCGATTCGTTGGGCGACTCAAGACAAAGTATTCTACACTATCTCTACTTCAACCTTGGACATGTCGGTGTTAGTGTTTTTCCCTAGAAGGCCATTACTGTATCATACTAATTTGTATATTACTTAATGGAAGCTTGGGATAGTCACAGTTGTATTGACAGTCTTGCTAAAAATGGTAGTATGCTACTTGGTTTGTGTCTACTTTAATATGTGCATATGTTTCTTGTAACGTATCGCTTATACATATTAGTAGAGCCTTTAGGATTTTTGCTTGATTACCAGCGTTGTGATAGCAGTCACACTAGTGGGGGCTGGGTAGTCTATAAGCAACATCCTATACAGGTCCCTAGTCGTAGGATTATCAAGACAGGGCATCGATACTCCGGAGTAGACTAGTGTGTACGCTTCTTATCCCAGTTGGGGAGATGGTCTGTCCAACAGCCATCAGTACGTCATACTGGAGATAGTATATAGGTGCTCGTTAGGTTACGGGTACACCGGACAGGACTCGCGGGGAACTGTTGGTTGGTATTATACCCGTCGTCAGTTAACAGTTCCTAGGTGACATGAGTACAGCATAGTCCGCAGACTCGACACTGCTACTTTGCCTCGAGTGTGTCCCATTGTTCTTAGATTGCTACCCTACCACGGCTCAAAGGAGTCGTGCAAACAGGTAGCAGTTGGGTGCAGTCCCGAGCACTTGGAGGCAGTGGCGGTTAGACAGGATTCGTCTCTCCCGGTATTGGGAGTTGATATCGCGCTGTGTCAGAGAGCCATTACCCAAAGTCCCTGGCCAGGGCAAGTGAGATTTACTGGTAGGTTTTTCAGTAGTTTCTCAAGGTGTAATGGGCTACGCTCCGACACGACTTATACCGCTTTTAAGGGACTGACGCTTGCCGCCCCTTAGGCCCGATATGCGATAGTCCTAGACGAACAGACCGGACTATACAGAGATTGTCACAGCAGGCTCAGTAGGAGTTCGGATGGGTTTCCTCATCGGCCTTCTTATCGACATCTACCTGGGGACCGTTACGTACAGCTAGTGCCGCTTGCGGTCTATGGTTAAACCCACTGTCAGTGTAGTGTCAAGTCTTTAGAGTCCCACACAGAGAGCTTCCCTGATTCAGGCGAAACGATATAGAGGTCGTATGGTTTTACGACAGGGTTCGGACGCATACGTGTTTTTTCGCACGTACGATGTTCGGACAGTTTTTACTAGTCGGCTTTGATTTAAGCCAGATTCTAATAGAGGATTATTGGATTTATACAGTCTAAAGTTTTTCCGTGTTTTCACGGATATGAGGGGCGTTCTCGTAATTTGTCGGGAAGCTTCTAAAAGCATGGTGACTTGGGGGTTAAGGTGGCATTTTGCATTAATTGGATAAATGAATCATGGTGTGATTCATACATAGAGTTAATGAATCATTTATGATTTATATGACTCATGTGATGAATCACTTAGTGTATTAATGAAACATGATGATATATCATTATTTGTTATTCATTTAATTATATGATATGTTTCATATATACACAAATGATTTCATTCATCCAAAAGGATTCTCATTCTCACCTTCTCTCTCTTCAAGCTCTCTCTCTATCTCTCTTCAAACCCTAACCTTAGCCTCTCATGTGTTGAGATCAAGGGTTAGCAAGACTTGTTAATCCACAATCCTACTCTATATCCCCTAGGTTGCTTAGATTAGCACTTTGAGTAACCTAGTTACCTCAAGTTAGAGGTCAAGCTTGGAGTAGCAGCTCTCGGGTGGATCGTCTTTGACTCGAGGAGGCCGTTGAGGTGTCGACGTTCCAATGAGCCTACAAGGAGTGGAGGACAGTGATGAACACCCGAAGGACAAGTAACGTGAGGTATAACTTCGAATCAAAGTAGTTAAACCTTTCGTAGTTTGCTAGTAATGGTTTAGACACGATTCATGCGCTCAAGTCCGTGTTACGAAACTTTTAATTGTTTTTCATATATTCCGCCTCCCCACAAGTTCGTTGGGTGCGTGACATGGACTTACAATGGTATCAGAGCCAACTAAACCTTTACTAGCTTATTAGCAACTAATTAGAACTTCGATCGTCGGAAAAACGCAAAAACAACACCCCGAAACCCTATCAGTTTTTGTTAATTTTAAAAGTGTCGAAAAAAATATTTGATATACCTTAAAATTCACAGCAGGGTATTATAAGAATTCTGGGAAAATACGAGGACACAACTCAGCAAGACGACCGCGGATCTGCCGTCGAGTCAACCCCGAGTTGACTCGGGGTTTCACAGAAATTCATATTTTATGGTGTTTTGTTTTCCTGTATATTCTGTTTCTGACCAGATTACTTCTGTGCTGGCTTGCATTTGGGGTAGACACGGAAAAAGGTTGTCGATCGATATTCTAAGTTATTTGCTAATCAGGTTTTTATCTATAATGTTTAATGTGTTCGTAAACCTCCCATAACTGCTAGTATGTCGGTTGGAAGGGGGTTGCACATTTCTGTAATGTTTATTGTTTGTGTATATGAACTTGATTGGATCGGTGTGATGATGAGCCGGGGTTTGAGATGGGTTTTATATTCATTCATTCGATGTAAATTGTAATATGATGTAATATTCTTTTGCGGGGCACATCTAGGTTGCGGTTGTAGCCACCGTTGTATTATTTCATTTACTGTTTTTTGGTCCTAAGATAGACCCAAGGTGGGGTACACAAACTACCGGGTACGTTGAAGTGTTTAGTGGCCTACTCACGTTGTTGAGGGAGACCGCTTCACTTCGGGTACTTGGCGGGTAGTTTGCTGTACCCGTAGGGGTCTAGGGTGGGGTAATGTCTATTCATCACAACTGTGTAATCCGTCTTTTGTTGTAGGCTCAAAGGAAAAGCGGATTGCTTGTATATCCAATAATGTTCATCTGATATCTGGAATGCCTATTATTGCGTCTGACGAATGTACAATATCTATATATGATAGTTATTTAGACATCACTTATATTTTACACCCACGCTAGCCTAGCCCCCGCTCTATCGCTAGTTAAGTAACCTAACGGGTGATGACGGGACCCAGTGGCGAATGCGGATGGCATAAGAGGACGTTGTATTTTCGTTGTTTTCTGCAATGATAGGTTAAATGATGGGACGCATTATTTTAATGCAAAGAAAATAAACCAAAGTTGAATCGTTGGAACAAATTTAAAAGAAACCACTCGGTTATTTTAAAAGAGCATAATTTTTAATTGCGGAGCTTTAACCACTCCTTTTAAAAAGTTATCAGGTTCCTTCGATTATATCAAGTTCACTACGTTCACAGTTTCGCCAAAACCAGTCGTAGCCCTCCGTCATTTCTTATGGATGGTCAGTAGTATTCAAGCTATGTTTGTTGGCCTTCGTCAAGGCATAGTGTTTGGTAGCTGCTGGGGTATTTCATTTGTTGCGTAGATAGATGAGTTGGTTTGGGACAGTCGTATTACCTTGTTGGCCTTCGTCAAGGGTATGTATGGGTGGGTTCAAATTAACAAGATAATGATGGGCAGAACTTGACATGTGACTTATGATTTGTTAGCCTTCGTCAAGATCATAAGAACATAGGGCAAAAATCCACATCGGGAGTTTCTAAAGAAACTGAAACTTACTAGTGTTGCATACCATTTGGAGTTTGATGAATGTTGGTAGGATTCCTTCAACATTATCATACGATGATATTTGGATCCCAATCCTACTGTGAGTATATGCTACTTATCAGGAGATTCGTCACTTAACGATCAATGCTATAAACCAAGTAGGTGTCGAGAAAGGTGTCAGCGGGGCTACGCCCCCAGAGAAAAGAGGTTATTTAATTAAGGAACTTCGCGAAACCGTTGGAAAACCTCCCTCGAAGTACTGACACTAGCCTGGCTGAACGGTTAAGCAAGTATTGTACAGTGAGAATAGTCCTGGCTAATTCTTCTTTTATGGTTTGAGGAAGGATTCGAGAAACAGTGGGAGTCATCCAGTTTAGATAAATTATAAACCAATCTAAACTTGCAAGAGCATCATGCTAAAGTGTTTTCTTCTCTCTCTCTCATTGCAGCGACCTTGTGACCATGACTAGGTTACATCTAGATAACAAGTTGACTGAATCTAACTTATTTGACTGGAAAAGGTCTGTCCAGATGTCCATTGCCTATGACAAGCCGGACCACCCTATTACTACTCAAGATCCCGCCGTCCCAGGTCCAGTTTCCACCGTCGCGGATATGGATATCCGTCAAACAAGGGAAAAGGATAAAGCGAAAGCTAAGTGCCTCGTGTTGGCTTCAGTTGATGATGTATACCAGAAGCAGCACGAGAAGATGGACTTAGTTTCCATCTTTCTCCATAACAAAGATTTATATGGAGAGCAATCTCATATCGCAAGATATGAGACCTCGAACGATTTAATTCAAGCGAGGTTGGCTGTCGGGTCATCTGTAGGGGACGACGTCCTTACAATGACTAGCTATATTGATGAGCTCAAGGACCTGGAGACCACGTTGGGAAACAGGTCATACGCTGACTTATTTCCACAGTCCCTACCCTCTACTTACACCCTGAAAGAAACCAGGGAGACACAGGCTCTGCTTAATGGGGGACCTTCTTCTTCTACATCCAGCGCGAAAGCAAAGGGTGAAAAGAAGAAGACCTCTATAAAGACGATATACGGTGTCAATAAAGTAGGAGGAAAGGGAAGAGCAAAAGTTTCAGGACTTGGTGTAGCTAAGGAGGGATGTTCCTATTGTTATGGGAACGGGAATTGGCAGAAGGATTGCAGGGCTTTAGAAGCCAGTAGCCAGGATACGAAGCATGTTGTGGCTTCAACCTCAAGTGTGTTTGTAATTGAGAACTGTTTGTCAATTAACTCTACTTCCTGGGTACTAGATACCGGAGCAGGATCTCATATCTTTAATTCATTACATGCTTTGAGAAACCGTAGAGTTATAAGGGTAGGTGATTTGTCTCTCAGAGTTGCAAACGGAATGAGCGTGGACGCTGAATCCGGAGGAGAATATCGCCTAGGTTTGACAAGTGGGCAGATATTGATTCTACGTAACTATTTGTGTGTACCTAGTTTGACTTGTAATATCATATCAGTGTCCTTACTTTCGAAAGAGGGATATGATTTTACATTCGTAAGCAATGTAGTTCACATCCACCTAAATCAAGTTCTGATTGGGTCCGGTACATTAGATGACGGTATATACGTATTGAGTCAAGCTCAGGTTTTCAATGTCCAGAACACACTTAAAAGAATGTCTCCAGTAATAAATCAGGCTTTCTTATGGCATTGTAGACTAGGTCACATCAATGAAACACGATTAACGAAGTTACATAGAGAAGGATATTTGAATCCGTTCGAATATCAATCTCATACCACTTGTGAATCTTGTCTCATGGGAAAGATGACAAAGACTCCATTTACTGGACACGGAGTAAGAGCGAGCGAGCTCTTAGGACTCGTACACAGTGACGTATGCAGTCCAATGTCTACACATGCGCGAGGTGGTTATTCCTACTTCATTACTTTTACGGATGATTTCTCTAAGTATGGACATATTTTCTTGATGAAGCATAAATCCGAGGCCTTTGAGAAATTCCAGGAATACAAGAATGAAGTGGAAAACCAAACAGGCAAAAGTATCAAGACACTAAGATCTGATCGAGGTGGTGAATACTTAAGTGCCGAGTTCCTGGGTTACTTAAAAGAGAAAGGAATTCTCTCTCAGCTTACTCCTCCATACACACCACAACACAACGGTGTATCGGAAAGAAGGAATCGAACCCTATTGGATATGGTTCGTTCCATGATGAGTAAGGCTGGGTTACCGCGATCTTTCTGGGGTTATGCACTAGAATCAGCTGCATATCTTTTGAACAAGGTTCCAATCAAGATTGTGCCTACCACACCATATCAGATGTGGAGTGGGAAGAAACCCTATCTTCAGTACCTGAAGACATGGGGATGTCCAGCTTTTATAAAAAAGCAGTATCCGGACAAGCTCGAGGCACACTCAGTACAGTGTAAGTTTGTGGGATATCCAAAGAACTCCAAGGGATATTGTTTCTATTACGCAGAGGAACAAAAGGTTTTTGTTTCTCATCATGCCCACTTCTTAGAAGCTGGATTTTTAGAAAATCAGAAGAGTGGGAGCGCAGTAGAAGTAGAGGAAATTCCAGAACCACAAGCTGTTACTGAAAGTATGGTAGAACCAGAGGTTTCAGAAGAAAGGGACATACCAGTGCCTATCCGCAGAAGTAGTAGGCGGTCTCATCCGCCCGAGAGATACTACGGTTTTCTCATAGACGGGGATCGAGAAGATTGTGTCATTGATAATGATGACCCTACTAGCTTCCAGCAAGTCATTCAGAGCGGCGACTCGGTAAAATGGCTGGATGCAATGCGGACCGAAATGGAGTCTATGTACACTAACAAAGTATGGACTTTGGACATTGCTCCAGATGGGTAAAACCCGTAAGATGCAAATGGATCTTCAGAAAGAAGATTGGTGTAGATGGACTGGTTGAAACCTATAAGGCTAAACTTGTTGCAAAGGGTTTCCGTCAAAGACCTGGTTTGGACTATGACGAAACCTTTTCTCCAGTGGCTATGCTCAAATACATTCGGATCCTTCTTGCTATTGCTGCTTTCCACGATTATGAGATCTGGCAGATGGACGTAAAGACGGCCTTTCTAAATGGTAATTTGGAAGAGTGCGTCTATATGGATCAGCCAGAGGGATTCATTCAGAGTGGGAGCAGCAGTAAAGTATGCAAGCTGCTTAAGTCCATTTATGGACTAAAGCAGGCATCGCGGAGTTGGAACATCTGTTTTGATGATACTGTCAAAGAATTCGACTTTATCAAAAATCCAGATGAACCATGCATATACAGTAAGATTGTAGGGAGAGTTGTTGTATTCCTCGTCTTGTACGTGGATGGCATTCTCCTAATAGGAAATGATATTCCTATACTACAGTCAGTCAAAAGATTCTTGTCACGGAAGTTCTCCATGAAAGACCTGGGTGATGCCACCTACATTCTGGGGATCCAGATCTATCAGATCAAAGAGGATGTTGGGACTTTCGCAGTCCAGGTACATAGACACCATATTGAAAAGATTCAGTATGGATGATTCTAAGCGCAGTAACCTACCGGCTTGTCACGGAATCACCCTCTCCAAAGAGATGTCTCCCAAGACTGATTTGGAAAGGGATCGCATGTCAATTATACCCTATGCTTCCGCGGTAGGCTCTATAATGTATGCGATGTTATGTACCAGACCATATGTAGCATACACATTGAGCGTTGTAAGCTGGTATCAGGAAAACCCAGGGGAGAAGCACTGGATAGCAGTAAAGAACATTCTCAAGTACCTGAGGAGGACTAAGGAGATGTTCTTGGTGTATGGCGGAAAAGACCTCCGGATCGAGGCCTTTGCTGACTCTAGCTTCCAGAGTGACAAGGATGACTCCAAGTCCATGTCGGGTTATGTCTTTACCCTTAATGGAGGGGCGGTCTGTTGGAAGAGTTCCAAGCAGGAAACTGTTGCTGACTCAACGATGGAAGCGGAGTACATAGCTGCTTGCAATGCTGCAAAAGAAGTTGTCTGGATGAAGAAGTTCCTCACAGAACTTCAGGTGGTTCCTACCAATGTTGGTCCAATACCTCTGTATTGCGACAACAACGGCGCTATAGCTTTAGCGAAGGAACCCAGGTCCCATCAGAAGTCCAGACACATCTTAAGGCGGTATCACCTGATCAGGGAGATCGTAGATCGCAGGGAGATCGAGGTAAAGAGAGTAGATACAGAGAATAACACTGCTGATCCATTCACAAAGGCCATTCCTCAGACGCAGTTCGAGAGGCTATTCGAGATGATAGGTCTGTGATATGCCAGTACATGGCCCTAGTGCAAGTGGGAGATTGTTAGAGTTTTTGCCCTAGAAGGCCATTACTGTATCATACTAGTTTGTATATTACTTAATGGAAGCTTGGGATATTCACAGTTGTATTAACAGTCTTTCTAAAAATGATAGTATGCTACTTGGTTTGTGTCTACTTTAATATGTGCATATGTTTCTTGTAACGTATCGCTTATACATATTAGTAGAGCCCATAGGATCTTTGCTTGATTACCAGCGTTGTGATGGCAGTCACACTAGTGGGGGCTGGGTAGTCTATAAGCAACATCCTATACAGGTCCCTAGTCGTAGGATTATCGAGACAGGGCATCGATACTCCGAAGTAGACTAGTGTGTACGCTTCTCATCCCAGTTGGTGAGATGGTCTGTCCCACAGCCATCAGTACGTCGTACTGGAGATAGTATATAGGTGCTCGTTAGGTTACGGGTATACCGGACAGGATTCGCGGGAAACTGTTGGTTGGTATTTTACCCGTCGTCAGTTAACAGTTCCCAGGTGACATGAGTACAGCATAGTCCGCAGACTTGACACTGCTACTTTGCCTCGAGTGTGTCCCACTGTTCTTAGATCGCTACCCTACCACGGCTCAAAGGAGTCGTGCAAACAGGTAGCAGTTGGGTGCAGTCCCGAGCACTTGGAGGCTGTAGCGGTTAGACAGGATTCTTCTCTCCCGGTATTGGGAGTTGATATCGCGCTGTGTCAGAGAGCCATTACGCAAAGTCCCTGGCCAGAGCAAGCGAGATTTACTAGTAGCTTTTCCAGTAGTTTCTCAAGGTGTAATGGGTTACGCTCCAACCCGACTTATACCGCTTTTAGGGGACTGACGCTTTCCGCCCCTAGGCTCGATATGCGATAGTCCTAGACGAACAGACCAGGCTGTACGGAGATTGTCACAGCATGCTCAGTAGGAGTTCGGATGGGTTTCCTCATCATCCTTCTTATCGACATCTACCTGGGGACCGTTACGTACAGCTAGTGCCACTTGCGGTCTGTGGTTAAACCCACTGCCAGCGTAGTGTCGAGTCTTTAAAGTCCCACACAGAGAGTTTCCCTGCTTCGGGCGAAACGATATAGAGATCGTATGGTTTTACGACAGGGTTCGGACGCATACGTGTTTTTTCGCACGTACGATGTTCGGACAGTTTTTACTAGTCGGCTTTGGTTTAAGCCAGATTATAGTAGAGGATTATTAGATTTATACAGTCTAAAGTTTTTTCGTGTTTTCATGGATAGGAGGGGCATTCTCGTAATTTGTCGGGAAGCTTCTAGAAACATGGTGACTTGGGGGTTAAGGTGGCATTTGCATTAATTGGATAAATGAGTCATGGTGTGATTCATACATGGAGTTAATGAATCATTTATGATTTATATGACTCATGTGATGAATCACTTAGTGTATTAATGAAACATGATAATATATCATTATTTGTTATTCATTTAATTATACGATATGTTTCATATATACACAAATGATTTCATTCATCCAAAAGGATTCTCATTCTCACCTTCTCTCTCCTCAAGCTCTCTCTCTCTCTCTCTCTTCAAACCCTAACCCTAGCCTCTCATGTGTTGAGATCAAGGGTTAGCAAGACTTGTTAATCCACAATCCTACTCTATATCCCCTAGGTTGCTTAGATTAGCACTTTGAGTAACCTAGTTACCTCAAGTTAGAGGTCAAGCTTGGAGTAGCAGCTCTCGGGTGGATCGTCTTTGACTCGAGGAGGCCGTTGAGGTGCCGACATTCTAAAGAGCCTACAAGGAGTGGAGGACAATGATGAAGACCCGAAGGACAAGTAACGTGAGGTATAACATCGAATCAGAGCAGTTAAACCTTTCGTAGTTTTCTAGTAATGGTTTAGACACGATTCATGCACTCAAGTCCGTGTTACGAAGCTTTGATAATCGTTTTTCATATATTCCGCCTCCCCGCAAGTTCTTGGGGTGTGTGACATGGACTTACAGTCGGCTAGCAAACTTCATGTCCGAGTTGCCTCGGTTCAGAGGCGGGAGCCCGTATAAAGATTCGATGATGTGGCGCAACTTTCGGTGAGGAGGAGACCGTAGATCGAGCAAGATCGGAGAGCGAGCTTTGTCGGTGCATCTGCAACAAGCTAAAGACAGAGCTTAAAGACCGAAGGACATGGATCGATCGGTATAATCTCGAAACCCCCTTTTACAGTATACTAGTTTACGGTTAATGGAACGATCCCGGTTTTAAGTTTGCGTTAGCGCCGATTCGTAAAAAGTTTTTTGTTCCGCATTTAGCCTCGGAAAGATGGCTGGGGCACTACCGTAGACTTACAGTATGCCACTCACACCTTTCATAATTGCCATGACATGCACAACACCTATACAAACGTGATACTGTATTGGCTAGGAACTTGAGACTTGATCCTTATTTTTATTGTGCATATGACTTATAGCATACTCGTATAACTACATGCTTATACATATGCCTTGACATGCCTACATGCTAGTTACCCATATACCTATATGGTATTTTACCATTAGTGACAGGTATATACACATATGAGACATAGCTACATGCACATCCTGCATACATACTCACATACACCCGTATGATATTATATCATTATTGATAGGTACATACTCATATACCTTGCTACAGCTACAGGTAACTTATGCACACATATTTACCTGTACACTCACTTACCTTGCTAGGGTTACATATACCCGTATGTGGTATTGTTTTGTCACCGACATGGAGACATTGATTCTTATGCTATTGCGCATATGAGATGCATCATACATACATGCTTACATATAGATACACATATCTTGCTATACCGACATGGTTACGCATACCTGGCTATAGCTACATGTTCACTTCTATATGTTGTCGTATGGATTTGGAGAAATTAGGAACCGCGTGATATATTTTATAACTTGTTGCAGTTAAATAGCGGTTTTTCCTTTATATGCTCATATTACTATTTTATATTGGATATATTATATTTCATGGATTTTCGCATTGAGATATGGATTTCACATGATGTTTTCTGGATTCGAGGACCATGGTAGTTCATGAAATTATGCATTATTTGAAAACCCCGGTTTCTCTTGATATGATATTTCAGCGTCCACCATAAGATTTCTCGGTTCTGATATATACCCCATGCGAGGAGTGGTGTGGGCCGTGTGCGGGTACATGGTGGAGCCCGGTATGGTACCCCGGGATGAGAACGGATTGATGTGCAGTAGACGGTGAGCCTGGCAGAGGGACCACTACCTACCGATGATAGTATTTTGGACTCGGCGGTGATCGTGGAGATATCGATCGGAGTCATGTACGTATGGATACGGGGAATTCGAGTGTCGAAGTTGGGCACTTGGGTTTCCGATGAACGTATGATACGTACATATCAAGACCAGTCATGGTGACGACGCCTAATAGATGAGTATTTATGTATCGATGCTGGACACTAGTTTTCATGATATTTTACTCCTAAGTATATATATATATATATATATATATATATATATATATATATTTAATATATATCATCATAATGATCTATGCAAACATTCTTAATCATTACTTGATATGAGGGCCGATCTGTGGCCCGATATGAGGGTCGATCTATGGGCCGATATGAGGGACGACCTGAGAGCCGATTTGAGAATATTTAGGATTTGGATAGTCTTGATGGACATTGGTCCTGCCACGATGAGGGTTCCGTGAAGATGACATGTTTTATCCCATATTCGATATTTATTTATATGCATGGCTGTAAGTCTACGGTAGCGCCCCGGCCGTCAATCCTAGGCCAAACGCGGAACAAAACTTTTTAGGAAACCGACGATATCGTAGTCTTTCATCCGGATCGAACTATTAACACAAACTAGCTAACTAGAGAAGGGTTAGAAAAGCTATACCGATCAATCCGTGTCCTTCGGTCTTTGGCCACCATCCCAAGCTCCTCTTGGCATCTCCGATCTCCGGTCTCCTCATCGGAAGGGCACCACATCAATGAGTCTTTTTACGGGCTCCCGCTTCATCCGAAGCAACTCGAACATGAATTTTTCTAACCGACATGTCTAAGGTGAAGTAGAGAATGTGTGTGATAACTTGTCTCAAGCACCCATTGATTCTCAATACATGAGAGTGTATGGATGGAGGTTAAAGATGATGCCATCGGTGGAAGTTATGAGCTAGAGGAAGAAGAAGAAGAAGAAGAAGAGCTTATCTTTTCTTGTGTGTGATGAAAAATTAGAGAGGATAGAATGATAATCACAAGAGCTAACCCATGTACATGGCTGCCCTCTCTCTCTCCATCTTTCATTTCACACACTAAATCAATCCAAAATGTGACATATGCACAAATAAAGAGACCATGAGTCATCACCCATGCACATGTCACAATTAATGCATCTCATCATGAATTAAGCTCATAATTTCCACCAAAATAAACATTAACCCAAATGTTTAATCCAACAAAAAGATACGGCATCAACTAAAACAAACTCGTGACGGATAACAAGAATACCCCTCACCTGTATATACATACCTACATCCGCATTCTGACTAAATGCGAATGCAATGAGACTAAAGTAATCCAACAAATCTAATACTAGGATCGGGCTTAAACCAAAGCCCATAAGTATGATCTGCCCGATCATGATCCGTACACAAATGCAGGTATATGATCGAACCCTGCCATAATACCAAACGTCCTCTACAACGTTTTGCCCGAAACTTGGGAAACTATCTGTGGGGGCCTCTAAAGACTCGTCAATACGCCGGCAGTGGGTTTAACCACAAGCACGTCAGTGGTACTAGCTATACGTAATGGCTACCCATGTATCGATCAAAAAGGAGGCTAATGAGCGAACTCATCCTGACACCCTACTGAGCCTGTCAGTGATAATATCCGTATAGTCCGGTCCGTTCTTCTATGAGAATCGCATGTCGGGCCTAGGGGGTTAGTAAAAGTCAAACCCCCAAAAGCGGTAAAAGTCGTGTCGGAGTATAGCCCAGAACACCCAGAGATACTAATGGAATACCTACCAGTAAATCTTGTGCCTTGGCCAAGGACTTCGTGTAATGGCTCTCCTAGACACAGCGTGATCTCAACCCCAATATCGGGAGAGACGAAACCCATGCCGATCCGCTCACTGCCTCCATATGGCTCGGGACTGTGCCCAACTAAAACCTGTTTGCACAACTCCTTTGAGCCGTGGTAGGGTAGTAATCAAAGCACAGTGGGAACTCACACGAGACAAATGACGATCTCAGGTCGATGAACTAACATGTACACATGTCACCAGGGAACTACTATCTGACGCTAGGTATAAAATCAATTAGCATGTTCCCGGCGAGTCCTGTCCGGTGTACTCATAACCCAATGAGCACCTGTATACGTCTTAGGTGAACCAACTGACACCAATGGCTTGTGAGACTAGCCATCGCCCCTCGTCGGGGTCTCGATCCGTATACACTAGTCTACTCTGGAGTATCGATGCCCTGTCCCGAAACTCCCTCGACTAGGGACCTTTTAAGGACGTTATAGACCCCGGCTCCCACGTATATGATCGCCATCATACTGTTGGCCATCAAGCAAGAATCCTAAGGGCTCTATCAACGTGTAATAGTAATCTGTAATATTATCTAAAGCATGTACACGATGATAAAGATAAACCAGATAGTATACTATTATCTTGAGTAAGACTGTCCTTCCGGCATAGGTCCTGATTGATACGGAAATTTATGCGTATGCGCTTTTAAAATCAAAGAATTAACCGCAATCAAGAACGGTGTCGCTTGGTAGCTAGCCGGTTGAGTACGGGTCGGTCCACAGGGAGATGGATTCCTTTTCTTTATGTTTTAACGAGTTAAATCCAAAAGATTTTGGGTTTTATTTTAAGATCTAAGAATGAGATAAAAGTTTATAAAAAGCTTGCTAAGGTTAAAATTAGCTTGGTTTGGAAAGTCAATTATTCTCACCGCTTTCTTTGCCCTAATTAAGAACTTTTAGGTGTTAAGGTAATAATTAATAAAGGGGATTAGCACGATTGGGAAGAAACTAGGTTTCTTCCCTTTTGTCCTTGTCCGTCCTTTCTCAACTCTTACCCTAACCTCCATGGAAATCATACACAACTGGTCTTTAACTATGTTATCACTGCTACCTCTTGGGATAGGGTGCCGTAGTGAGCGGTATGTGTATGTATGCATAGAGTCCTACTTTAAAATGTATAACGGGCAAGGGGTGAGAGATTTTCATCTCTCGAACCTTCCCCAAACCTAACACTAACAAATGAGGAACTACTCACCCATTAGGGAATTAATAACTAGGGCGGAAAAAAAATTAACTAGGGCAGAAAAATAACTAGGGCAGAAAAGAAATTAAAATAATTACGGCAAGATAAGAAAACTTACTTCTTTATTGATGCACTCTTTGACAATTACAGGAATTGAAAATTTTAAACTAGATAAAAAGAGGCATCTCAAAATAGGCACCCAAAAAGAGGCACGCTCCAAAAAGAGCTGTAGGATTCCTATTTATAGATAATAAAACCCTACAGTTTACATCTGATCCATATCTATAATTACAAAAATACCCTAAGAAAAACCGGGTCAATGCACCGACTTCCACCGACACGCACCGACACGTGCGACGCACGGCCGCGGATCCGCGGCCATAAGCCTGGTTTGGCCGCGGATCCGCGGCCATTTAGTAGGCTTGCTGGCTCATTTCTTTAGTTATACTTCATGTTTCTTTTTCCTTGTATTTTCTTCACTTGGTTCTTCAGAATGTCTTCTAGTTTCTTCCAGATTTCCAAAGTGCAGAATATTGTGGACTTTTACCGTTTGCTTCGTGTTGGAGTCTTGAATCTTGCACTGCCTTTGTACTTTGTGAAATTGTTCATTGATCTTCGTTTGTCCCTCAAACTGTAGGCAGCATGATAAAGATTCTTCTATTTGTTGGTCGTAGTCTCACTTTTGTAGCATCTTTTCACCATTTTCATTGTATTGTTCCGAGAACCTGTAACCTGCAACTATTTAGCAGACATGGATCAAAAGCACCTATTTATTTGTAAAATGATTAAGAATAGGGAATATAATAATGCAAAATTATGATATGAACAAATACCCACAAACTTATCTTTTGTTTGTCCCGAGCAAAACTAGTTTTATTCTCGAAAAATCCTAACCACACTTTCGTAGGGAAACGCGATTGCACTGAGCTCGTGCAACAAGCCGTTAAACCTCTAGGTGTCCCTAGTAGGAGGAGTGTTGTCTCCTGAGGGTTTTCAGCGGATACTACCCACAAAATCCGATCAATTTGGCCCATTGACTTTCATTCTTCAATTCGGTGTTCTAGCAAGAAATTATATTATCTTTCACTCAGAAATTATCAACCCATATTTTTCACGCTTCCTTATCATTTAACTTAAGATTGTATATGTTCTGTAAATTTACTTAGCTGTTAGCATCTTTTTAATTTTCTTTCTAAGGTTCCATCTCAATTTAGGATTTTTTATCATCTCTACTAAAGATATAATTCCTATTTTTCATTCCTATCTCTTACCCAAACCCCAATCATATACCAAGAGGGCCAAAATTTTCGGCACTCCCCTGTTTAATTTTTTTTAATTATTAACAGAAAAAGAACACAAAATATATATACACAAAAAGTTTCCCCATAAACTTAAGTGAAACAGTGTTTCCACTGTTTAAGCGTTAAAGTTCAGAGTTAGGGAGGAGAAAAAACACAGTATCAAGCCATACGAGACCTTACACAGGCCAAAGGTTAGCACCAACCATTCAAAAAATTTATCGTTATAATGGTGTGGTTGGTGAAAGAATGGAGTGTAGAGAAAAGAAATGAGAAACACACGAGACCATGTGGAGATAGAAACAGTATACGGTCTCGGTGGAGGAGAAGAATGGAGGAAAGGAAAAAGAAATGGTGGTGGTTCGACTTCTTTAGGGGTAGGTTGATTAATCACAAAATTTGTGTCGTTTAAGATTGAGAGTTCGTCAGTGAAAATATCTTTGAAACTTTCATCGAAGGGTCGATTGAACGCTTCAATGTCAATAAGTGTCACGCTAGAACTCAACACACTTGATTTTTCAAAAATTATGAAGGTAGAATAGTCGTAAGGCTCATTTTCCTTATTTTCAAAAGAGTCTAAATCAAGTTGTTTTCCTAGAATTATCGAACTCAAAATATCGGATTGTGATTCATTAACACTCAGTATCATTAAAGGAAGATTAGAAGAAGAACCAGAGAAAGTGGGAGAAAGAAGTTGAATACGAACTTGAGGGTGGAGATGGAGTGTATAAATTAGCACATTTTGTAATGACCGATGTGTAAAGAGCGATCGTGCTAATCTATCAATCCACTGAGAAATGAGGTCAAATCCCTCAAAGTTCGTGAGAAAACATGGGTACGTCGAACTTGGTAAACCAGACATTGAAAATGAAAGGGATACGGTCTCGTGCGTGGTCGGAACGATGGAAAGGACGAAGGGGAGTGATTTAGGAAGGGTCACGGTTAAAGGTTCAAGAGGGTGTACATAGTCAGTGGAAAGAACAGGATGAATTAGAAAATCCGACTCATCAAAAAAAACTGGTTTATCCTCAATATTCTCCTCAAAATTTAACTTATCCATGCCATTCTCATCAAAATCAAGACGCATATGAAGTTCGGGAAAAACATTTAATGATTCGGGATGATGAATTGGAGAGAAAAACTCGGCCAAATCTGCGGGTTCATCATCCAAATTATTCCCTGCGTCAATATCCTCAATCAAGTGAAAATCAATTTTTTCGGACACCTCATCAAAAGCATGGATATTTATCAATTCAGGTTCTAGATTGGAGGTGTAGAGGTCAAAAGGATTGGTGATGGTTTCATTCGAAAGGGACCCTTCACAATCTGGCAAATCAAGCACTATAAAGTTGCACAACTCATTAAATGTTTTATTTTCAACAGATAAATCATTTGGGACACTTAATAGACATTCAAAACCGGAGTTGTGGGATTCAATTGAGGATGGGTAGGTTTGATTTGGAAGGGTGCACAGCTCACTCTCTTCACTCAAATTCTCAATCTATCCAACCGCCTCATCATATATTAGAAAATTTGGAGCTAGTTGGAAACTAGCTACCGGGTCACTAGGTTGTAATAGGGCGGCAATGGATGCATCCAAATCCTTCATCTGTTGGTTTGTCGCTACAATATAAGCTTCCAACGACTGTTCCAGACTATACATGTAAAAGATTCGGATTCTGGAAACTCCCAAATGGCTGTGTAGAAGCAATGTCTAGGGAAGATGCGAAAGTCGGGTAGGACTGGTAGGAATTGAATAGTTGACAGGAGTAGGATCAAAATTTGGATAAAAAGGTAAATGGAATTGTTGATCCCAAGAACGGGAAGTGTTGAAAGGAGTGAAAGATCGGCTACGAGATTGTTCAATATGTTCAGCAATAGACATGGGTTTCGGAGTTACAACAGGACTCGAAAAAGGAGTATCAACGTAAGAAGGATGTGAAGGTTGAAATGGTTGATACAAAGTGGATTGCGGAGTCCAACTGTTTCTCCTAGACGCTCCTATTCGATCTTTCAAAGAAATTTTGGGCATGGAGTGGTCGTCCGTACTTCGACTAAAACAATACGCGTAGGAAGCAATGTTTGGATGAGGGTACCAAAGTTCGGCAAGAGTTTTGCGAGGTGGGGTACTCATGATGTAAGAAAGGAGAAGAAGAAGAATGTGATGATTTTTATTTTTTCTATTTTTATTTTTATTAATTTTTTTTTTAAAATATTTTTTTTAAATTGTTTGTTTTTGGGTTTTTGAAATTTTTGAAAGTGTTTTTTTTAGAAAGAGTTTTTTTGCAAAATTTGTACGGACTACTACACACTTTCAAACAGTCACAATATAAGCATGCACAATCAAGCCTAGAGCTAGGGTCTCCTAAGTCAACTAGACTGCTCCTAACTGTTCCAAAGGGCAAGTTATGAGATCCTCAAATCTCCTCTTCACCGCCAATTGTGGCCAGATAAGCACAAGCAAAGAAATGAGGGATCCACTCACGAATCACCGTGAGACGGGCCTTTTAAAATTACCTTTCCTACTTGTCTAGCCTAGGCACCACAAAGTCTGGTTTAGATAAACGGCTGATACTTAAAACCTTTCCTTTGTCCTAATGAGCACGACAGTCCTTATTGGCTGAGTCTAATATTTTTTAATAAACTCGAGGGTTGATGCAAAATGCTTTTTGTGATTTCTGGGGTCTTAGGAAGGGTAATGAAATCTCCACCCAATCTTGATTAGTGTTATAGCCCCTTAAAAGTCAGTTTTAAAAATGCAAAGTAGTAAACACACAAAACACTTGCCAAAAAAAATTTCTTTTATTGCGGCGCAAAGAATCCTGCACAAGGTCAAGTTATTGGAGAAGGGAGAGAAGTTTTTGCGCAAAGAACCCTACAGGAAAATTTTCCAGAGGAGATCAAGGGGTTGCCGAGAAGAAAAAAATGCTTACAGAGATGTTTCCACGTGCTGACGTCGGCAAGGGGTCGCGTTTCCGCCGTCTAACCCTGCCTTTGTGTCGCGGTTCCGCGGTGGAATTGTCGGTTCAGATCCAAAAAATTCTATTGTGTTCTGTTTTGTTCTGATTTTCCTCTGTCTGTTCAGATCTTCTGTTTCTTAATTTGTTCACCGGGATTTTCCAGATCTGAATCTTTCCGTCTTCTTTTCCCGCACACTTGTACAAAAACCTTTCAAGAAGAACAAGATAATTTTTATTTTTATTTTATTTATTATTATTATTATTATTTTAAAATTTTCAATTTTTATAATTTTCAATTTTTATAATTTTTAAATTTTTTATTTTTTTATTTTTATTAAAAAAATTTAACCCGAAATTACACAAAGAAAGAGACTACCGTCTCACTGGCAACGGCGCCATTTGATTGGTAGGGAAATTTATGCATATGCGTTTTTAAAATCAAAGAATTAACCGCAATCAAGAACGGTGTCGTTTGTTAGCTAGCCGGTTGAGTACGGGTCGGTCCACAGGGAGATGGATTCCTTTTCTTTATGTTTTAACGAGTTAAATCCAAAAGATTTTGGGTTTTATTTTAAGATCTAAGAATGAGATAAAAGTTTATAAAAAGCTTGCTAGGGTTAAGATTAGGTTGGTTTGGAAAGTCAATTATTCTCACCATTTTTTTTACCCTAATTAAGAACTTTTAGGTGTTAAGGTAATAATTAACAAAGGGGATTAGCACGATCGGGAAGAAACTAGGTTTCTTCCCTTTTGTCCTTGTCCGTCCTTTCTTAACTCTTACCCTAACCTCCATGAAAATCATACACAACCGGTATTTAACTATGGTATCACCGCTACCTCTAAGGATAAGGTGTCGTAGTGAGCGGTGTGTGTATGTATGCATAGAGTCCTACTTTAAAATGTATAACGGGTAAGAAAAAGGTGAGAGATTTTCATCTCTCAAACCTTCCCAAACCTAACCCTAACAAGTGAGGAACTACTCACCCATTAGGGAATTAATAACTAGGGAAGAAAAGAAATTAACTAGGGTAGAAAAATAACTAGGGCAGAAAAGAAATTAAAATAACTACGGCAAGATAAGAAAACTTACTTCTTTATTAATGCACTCTTTGACAATTACAGGAATTGAAAATTTTAAACTAGATAAAAAGAGGCATCTCAAAAGAAGCACCCAAAAAGAGGCACGCTCCAAAAAGAGTTGTAGGATTCCTATTTATAGATAATAGAAGCCCTAGGGTTTACATCTGATCCATATCTATAATTACAAAAATACCATAAGAAAAACCGGGTCAATGCACCGACTTCCACCGACACGCACCGACGCACCGACACGTGCGACGCACGGCCGTGGATCCACATCCATAAGCTTGGTTTGGCCACGGATCCGCGGCCATTTGGTGGGCTTGCTGGCTCATTTCTTTAGGTATACTTCATGTTGTTTTTTCCTTGTATTTTCTTCACTTGGTTCTTCAGAATGTCTTCTAGTTTCTTCCAGATTTCCACAGTGCAGAATATTGTGGACTTTTACCGTTTGCTTCATGTTGAAGTCTTGAATCTTGCACTGCCTTTGTACTTTGTGAAATTGCTCATTGATCTTCGTTTTTCCCTCAAACTGTAGGCAGCATGATAAAGATTCTTCTATTTGTTGGTCGTAGTCTCACTTTTGTAGTATCTTTTCACCATTTTCACTGTATTGTTCTGAGAACCTATAACCTACAACTATTTAGCAACATGGATCAAAAGCACCTATTTATTTGTAAAATGATTAAGAATAGGGAATATAATAATTTATGATATGAACAGGTCCTCCCTCAATCATTGCATTCATGTGCCTACGATCCAATAATTGACTTTGAGGGCACTATATCCAACAATCTCCCACTTGTACTCAAGGCTAATTATTGCGATGTCGCACTTACAGCCCGTGTGATACCGAACACCCAACTCCTCTACCGATCAGTCTCACAAAGCCCGTTTGTGAAACTATTGCGTTCGAGGAATAGCCTCAATGAGTGGATCCGCTCTGATGTTTCTTTCTATGTCTCTCTTAATCTCAAGTTCACGGAGAAAGCCATCTCCGGAAATGAGAAATACCTGTCTTAGAATATGTCTGGATATCTGATGGGACCTAGTTCACAAATGAACTCCAAATCCAAACTTCTTAGACTGTATCGTCAACTGAATTTAATCAGTATCCTGCGTCATGCCTCCCTCGGTGTCTGCTTGGATCACCTGTCCAAACTACTGCCTCTCGTCGAAGGGAAAACTATAACTCTGACAGTCACTCTGTCATCTAGGTCACCTTGGAAGCCTGGAATGATAACTGTCTCCCAAAAGAGGCTGTTGTTATCATATCCCTAGAACATCCGCTTATGTTCATAAACTGCTTCCGAACGCTTCTCCAGGATTGGAGTAATATCAACTTATTGCATCTAGTGCAAAAACAACATCTGGTGTGGTACTTGACATCTCATGATTGACTCAATTGCCTAAGCAAGTGATATGCCAATCATGCGCATCCCTCTCCCCTTTAGTCTGCAAGACACCTTTAGAGAGGGTGACTCCATCAAATGCAGGTATACTACCGTGCCAGGAGTCGTCCATTTTAAAACACCTTTAGAATGTTGTCTAAGTATCCAGATTGGGAAACTACCCAAATCTAGATCTAAAACCATTGATCTAGTAACCAGAATATCTGATATAATATCCATATCCTATGTGGAGAAACCACTGTGTAACCACCACAGTATAACCGATTGTAGATAGGAAGTTTACTTCCTACACTGTGTATGTTATCCAAATACCAGGACATCACACCCTACTACTTTCTTAACAGATCCATCCCCTATTCTGATGAAGTCAAAACCTATGACTGTGACATCAAAAATAGATGATCTATCTCCGCTATATCTGTTTTAGTCTATAAATAGACATAAGCTACTTGTTCACTATGCTTCCGCTGCTCCCACTGACTACGACAACCCTCTAGCAGAATAATATATATATATATATATATATATATACGCGCACTTCTAAAGATAGTTTAGAATGACGCTATACTCATCTTCTCACAGCCTGGAACAACAGTAGTGTCAACTCTGGGTAAACAAGAACCTCCCTGTCACCGTCCTTGAGGATACCAGAGTACCTCTCTAGCGCCTGAGGTTACCTACCATATCTACAGAGTGGCTAATGGAATGTCAAACTTGATTGAATCTTTAAGTCCTATTAAACTTTCAGTAATCGTTTGCGGTTCTGGAATCACTTCCAGTCCTACCATACTCCCACTACTGTTTTCTGAAAAAGTCCATTTTATTAAAACTATGGCGAGTTAAGAACAATGTCACTATTGATCTTCCAGATGGTAGAAATCAATCCTCGTCATAGCATGGATCAACCCACAAACTGCCATTACAGAAACGTGCCTGAGTTATCCAGAGTCTGGTTTTAAGCATAAGCCAGACAACTCCCCGTACCTTAACATCGTTAAGATATGAATCGTTCTATATCCAATATAGAAACAGAGGCACTGATTTAATTGGAACCAGATTCAAATCATGCAGCTGTCTTCAGTGCATGTCAACTAAATGGAGAGAGGCCAATCAGTATTACTCAACTTAGGAATACATCCAGATATGAGTAACCTGAAAGAGAAGTAAGTTCTCAAAACCATTACTATCAATTGAATACCATACACAAGTATCTACATCTTCGATTACCTGGAAGAATCCAGATACTTGCAACGCGTGGTTCTCTACTTTACTCTTATACCTATAACTTCTCAAAACTTAGACCTTGTATTTCTACGAAACACTTGTCTAAAAACTAAAGAAGTCATAAGTAAACAGAATATAGTACGAGGACCAACCCTTCTGTCCTAATGGACACTGGACAACATACAATACTTTGTATGAGTCCCCTGAGTTGAATAACTCAAACCCTGTGCGTCGTAGGTTGAAAACTGTACTATGGTTATGAAGAATTACACCGTTGTTGAATGCTCCTTACCTAACCATCAACTGATATAGGTAAATGTTATAGACATAATTTCAAAATGTTATCTCACTATATAAAATAAAGGTACAGATATACTAGTTTGAAATTGGTGCATAACAACGGATATTCAAAACCTAATATTTGTCATCCGGCTAAAACCCAGGTGATTTCCTCAAATATCACCAATTACAACGAATTCCGATATAATGAGGATAATCACCTAATTCCCAATAATTTACTCCCACTCATCATCTGTAAAACCATACAGATGTGAGAATCATACCTGGTAAATACATACCCTGGAGCAAGTGTCTAATTGGGAAATCAGTTTTCTATTAACGATGCACAGTGAAACTGAAACATGAAAATGTTTCGAAAGGGTATCCGGGTATTCCTAGTAATGCCTCTTCCATTATCAGATTCACAACTGTAACCGTATATTTCTTTGCCATCTCTCCAAATCCCTTTATTTGTCTTTACTCGTTACCTTCTGTACACCCCTTTAGGCTAAATGGTTTTCTTCCCTCCCTACCGTTCGGCACCAGCCTATGGTTTGGAAGAAGACTATCCAATAAGCATAATGGGTATACTCTCCTAATCCTAGGAGTACTCGTAACCTGAGAGAAGGTGAAGATAAAAGACAACTGAATAAACCTTATTCCTATTTCTCCTGAACCAGAATCTATCCCCGAACTGGAACAAGTTCCTTCGAGTTCGTATATAACCGTACGATGGAATATCCAATAACTATGGATCTTCGTAGTGATACGGGTTGTTCTAGAGAATACCAAGGTGAAGTAGGAGTGGCGATGAAATATGTGGTTTGGTCATGAATGATAGAAGTTGCAATTTACTTTGCCCTCTTTCTGATCCCTTTATTTTTCTTTACTTAATACCTTCTGTACACCACACTTAGGCTAATTGTTTTTCTTCATTCCCCACCTTTCGGCACCTGCTTATGGTTTGGAAGAAGACTATCCAATAAGCGTAATAGGTGTACCCTCTCCTAATCCTAGAAGCCCTCACAACCGAAGAGAAGGTAAAAGGAAAAGACAACTGAATAGTCCTATTCAATCTCTCCAGAACCAGAATCCATCCTTGAATCTGGAACAAGTTCCTTCGAGTTCGTATATAACCATACGATGGATTTATCCAATGGAAGTGGATATTCATAATAATACGGGGTGTTCTGGAGAAATGCAAAGGGTAAAAGGAGTGGCAATGATGTATGCAACTCAGACAATCCAAAAGCCAGTGTTTTAAGAAAGTTCGGTCAACTTGGTCACTGAGTCATAGTCTAGGGCGGGCTATGGTCGTAGCCAAAGAGAGAGAGAAAAGAAACACTCTGCGTGCACTCTAACCTAGATCAGAATGGTTATCACTTTATCTAATTAGGAAGCCTCCCACTGTATCCTCAAATTCTCCACCAAACATGAAAGAAGAATTAGTCGGGATCAGCCGAGGAGTAAACCAACTCATCAGTGGGAATCGGGATCCAACTATCATCGCATGATAACGTGACGGAATCCACTCACGTTATCACACTCCAAAAGGTATGAGCATGCCTGGAAAGTTTCGGTTTCTTTATAAACTCCCGATATGATTTTTACCCCATGCTCTTATGACCTTGACGAAGGCCAACATATCATAAGTCACATGTCAAGTTCTACCCGTCATTATCCAGGTTAATTTGAACCCACCCGTACATACCCTTGACGAAGGCCAAAATAGTAGTACGACTGTCCCAAACTAACGCATCTATCTATGCAACAGAAAAGTAACAAATAGCTACCATACACTATGCCTTGACGAAGGCCAACATACATAGCATGAATACTAAGTGCTACCTTTCTGAAATGACGAAGGGCTACGAATGGTTTTTGGCGAAAAACCTTTAACGTAATGAAATTGATATCGTTGAAGGAACCGGATAGCTTTTTACAAAAATATAGTGGCGAAAACCTTTGCTAAAGAGGTCACTCCCGGTGAAGGGATCTCGGCTCTTTCCCCGTAGAATGAGGTGCAAGATATTCCAAATGAATATCGCGATACAAAGCAAAAAGTAATCGACTATAGTGAAGTTATTACCCTGACGCAAACTTTTGTCCAAGGGGTCACTCCCGATGAAGGGATCTCGGCCCTTTCCTCGTAGAATGAGGTGTTGGATATTCATAACCGAATACCACTGTGCAAAACAAAAGAGAACGTCTTTGCAACAACAGCCTTTTTGAAAATTGTTCCAACAACATCGAATAGGTTTGTTTTCCTTGCATTGATCTAAATCAACGCAGTCCCATCAATTAATCGCACCACAAAAGAACGAAAATATGATGTATGTATATGCCATCCGCATTCGCCACTGGGTCCCGTCATCACCCGTTGGGTTACTTAACTAATGACAGACCGGGGACTGGACTAGCGCGGGTGTAAAACATATACAACATCTACTAGTATATATATAGCAATATATAATTATCACTCCAGGCGTGATAAATGCAACATCACAGAAAAGTAATAAGCATCACAGAACAATACAGATAATCTGAGAGCCCCGGGTTTCCTTTGAGCCGCAACTGAAACCCAACGTTCCCCTGGTCGTGTGGATAGCATGTGCAATGAAATCCTAGACCCCTATGGGCGCAGCAAGTTACCCGCCAAAACCAGAAGAGAGGCAGCCCCCTTCAACAAAGTGAATGGGCCACCCAGCACTTCACGGAATCCGGTAACTTGAGCACCCCCTCCTTGGGTCAACCTATACCCCCTACGAGTGCGGAGAATAGCCCGCCAATTCTAGAGTGAAGCCCCTTCTGTCTCAAATCCATAAGATGCGGGCCCGTTGCCCTCTAGAACCCGGCTATCCGTGCACTCCACCGCGGGGTAATCCTAGTACAGAAAATAAAATACGTACAACGGGTACATCGACCTCAACTCGGTCGTGCCCTAAAAGAAAAATATACAAACAGGCAGTGACGGCAGTCCACATGTCGGACGCTCGCCCCGCAATATCAAATGTACAAATAATACTAAACAGTACTAACATTGCACCAAACTATCCACCACGACAAATCCGCAACAACACAGCACAACACAGAACATCAACGTGAATGTCACGTTCGTAAATCCGTCTAAAAGAGCTATAGCAATTAGACAAGATTTACCGCTCGAATGACATTCACGGTCGCAGATATAATGTAAGTACTGTAAACTAACGTATTTAAAATTCCGATCGACAAAACATCCCGAAGTGGGCCCCAAGTACAATTCTAGCACTCAAAATAATCTGGGCCAAAACTATATATCACAAAAATCATATTTCCATGAACTAAATCCTCAGAAAACATTTGGGGCATTGTAGCCCAAAAAGGGCCGCCAAATGCGACATTTCGCTGCGGTTACGCAGTGAAATTTTGGAGTTAGGTCTCCAAACTTTTTCTGTAGCTTTAGTTATGCCTGCATGTATTTTTAAGATGCCTAAAATAATTTTTTGAACAACTTTGAAATTCGACAACAAGCACACTGAAATGAAAATACGATTCAGAAATTTCGATCGATCGATATTTTAAACACGTTAGAACAAGCTAGTAAAGGTTAATGGTGTGGCTCTGATACCATGTAAGTCTACGGTAGTGCCCCGGCCGTCAATACTAGGCCAAACGCAGAACAAAACTTTTTAGGAAACCGGCGCTATCGTAGTCTTTCACCCGGATCAAACCATTAACACAAACTAGCTAACTAGAGAAGGGTTAGAAAAGCTATACCAATCAATCCGTGTCTTTTGGTCTTTGGCCACCATCCCAAGATCCTCGCGGCATCTCTGATCTCCGGTCTCCTCGTCGAAAGGGCACCACATCAATGAGACTTTTTACCGGCTCCCGCTTCATCCTAAGCAACTCGAACATAAAGTTTGCTAGCCGACATGTCCAAGGTGAAGTAGAGAATGTGTGTGAAAATTTTGTCTCAAGCATCCATTGATTCTCAACACATGAGAGTGTATGGATGGAGGTTGAAGACGATGCCATTGGTGGAAGTTATGAGCTAGAGGAAGAAGAAGAAGAAGAGCTTTTCTTTTCTTGTGTGTGATGAAAAATGAGAGAGGCTAGAATGATAATCACAAGAGCTAACCCATGTACATGGCTGCCATCTCTTTATCCATCTTTCATTTCACACAATAAATCAATCCAAAATAAGACATATGCACAAATAAAGAGACCATGAGTCATCACCCATGCACATGTCACAATTAATCCATCTCATCATGAATTAAGCTCATAATTTCCACCAAAATAAACATTAACCAAAATGTTTAATCCAACAAAAAGATACGGCATCAACTAAAGTAAACTCGTGACGGATAACAAGAATACCCCTCACCTGTATATACATACCTGCATCCGCATTCTGACTGAATGCGAATGCAATAAAACTAAAGTAATCCAACAAATCTGATACTAGGATCCGATTTAAACCAAAGCCCACTAGTATGATCTGCCCGATCATGATCCATGCACAAGTGCACGTATATGATCGAACCTTTCCATAATACCAAACGGCCTCTACAACGTTTCGCCCGAAACTTAGGAAACTATCTGTGGGGGACTCTAAAGACTCATCAATACGGTGGTGGGTTTAACCACAAGCACATCAGTGGTACTAGCTGTACGTAACGGATACCCATGTATCGACCAAATGGGAGGCTGATGAGCAAACTCATCCTGACACCCTACTGAGCCTGTCAGTGATAATATCCGTATAGTCTGGCCTGTTCGTCTATGAGTATCGCATGTCGGGCCTAAGGGGTTGGTAAAAGTCAGACCCCCAAAAGCGGTACAAGTCGTGTCGGAGTATAGCCCAGAACACCCTGATATACTACTGGAATACCTACCAGTAAATATCGTGCCTTGGCTAAGGACTTCGTGTAATGGCTCTCCTAGACACAGTGCGATCACACCTCCAATATCGGGAGAGACGAAACCCCTACCGATCCGCTCACTGCCTCCATGTGGCTCGAGACTGTACCCAACTAAAACCTGTTTGCACGACTCCTTTGAGCTGTGGTAGGGTAGTAATCAAAGCACGGTGGGAACTCACACGAGATAAATGACGATCTCAGGTCGATGAACTAACCTGTACACATGTCACAAGGAAACTGCTAGCTGACGCTAGGTATAAAACCAACTAGCATATTCCCGGCGAGTCCTGTCCGGTGTACTCATAACCCATTGAGCACCTGTATACGTCTTAGGTGAACCAACTAACACCAATGGCTTGTGAGACCAGCCACTGCCCTTCGTCGGGGTCTCAATCCGTATACACTAGTCTACTCTGGAGTATCGATGCACTATCTCGAAACTCGCTCGACTAGGGACCTTTTAAGGACATGCTTATAGACCCCAGCTCCCACGTATATGATCGCCATCATACTGCTGGCCGTCAAGCAAGAATCCTAAGGCTCTATCAACGTGTAATAGTAATCTGTAATATCACCTAAAGCATGTACACGATGATAAATATAAACCAGATAGCATGCTATCATCTTGAGTAAGACTGTCCTTCCGGCATAGATCCTCCTTCAATCATTGCAATTATGTGCCTGCGATCTAATAATTGACTTTGAGGGCACTATATCCAACAATTGCTTCATGAATTAGTTGTACCTGATAGAGTACCTTTCATGACTGTTGCATATACATATTGTTATATTATTGCTTCATGTATTAGTTGTACATGATAGAGTACCTTTCATGACTGTTGCATACATATGGCCATTTATTGCTATTAGCTTCCATGTGATAGATTAGCGCAGTACATGCATACTTGCGATTACCTGCATATGTTATTTACTATTTACGAGTTGGCAACTCACCTCCGTTGTGCCACAGGGTTTGCAGGTTGTTCCTCAGATTAGTTGAGGCAGAGCTTTCATCTATCGTATCATCTTTTGCAGCGGATACCGCTACGGCTGACTGTGTGCATTTTTTCTATAAGTAGGTTTTGCGGTTATCCGATATTGTTCATTGTATATTCGTTGTATCCAGTACTCTCCATCTACCATTATCACGTATTGACTTAGAGACGAGTTGTGAGGACGATATTGTATATTATTTTGTGACTTGGAGTTTTTCATGCTGTTCACTTTATATCGTCTTTTTCTTCACTACGGCGTCGTATATTTGCTTGTGGTGGTTGTTTTCTGCCTTTGGGCGTGGATTTTACTCCCGTTTGGGATGCTTTTACTTATATCTTTATATGTACCCTTTTTGGGGCTAGTTTTCACAAAGGAGGTGCTGCCAAAATTTTTAAGTAAAAAAAGATGGACTTTAAAGAATTTGTATTTGAGGTTTCAAAAGTTTTAACAATGTTCTCATCACTTACTACTTTTGATGGTTTAGATTGCTGGGTTTTGGCTTACTTGAATTACGTTACGCTTGGAGACGTTGCGTAGTTTAAGGGCCGTCACGTGCCAAATTTCGGGTCGTGACAAAGTTGGTATCAGAGTGCTAGGTTTTACCTTTCGGAGTGTAGGATGACCTTGGTATGATGGAGTAGGTAGCTTAAGCAAAGTGATGCAGCGTGTGTATGCCCGCAGCATACTTACGACAAGGTACTCTGCCTAAAGTGACCTAAGTACTTATTGCTTGAAATTCCTTCCATAATGATACATATCCTTGTGATTCGATTTCCGTGTTCTTATCGAATCCTATTTCCATTTATAGCATTTTGCCGCCGATGACTTTGAGGGCTCAGAGAGAGGCAGCGAGAGCCGAGGTCAGAGTAGACTGGTTTCGGGCGAGGACTAACCAGGATGGTACGCTCGTTGCATAGGAGCAAATTGATCCGCCTTCGATAGATCATATCGCTAGGCTTGAGGCAGAGATGCAGGACTTACGCCAGATGATGAGGTCGTTGGTTGAGCCCAGTCGAGCGCAGTGACAGGAGGTTATCACCCCTGTTACCCAGTTCTTCCTTGCGATTAGCACACAGCATTGTGTTACTTATACAGCAGCAGTGGATGCAGCCCGTTTAGCTGAGGAGAGTCTTCCATAGAATTTGGGAGTTCCGAGACCGAGGAGGGCTCATGAAGGTGTACAAGCCCAGAGACAGAGGCTCAGTCGCCGTGACAGGTTTCGTCCATATTGCGGGAGTAGCAGAGGCGTGGGACGAGGACAGTGGTTTAGCTCTCATCCCTAGAAGGGTCAGCAGTTTTTATCTGGATGTTACCGGTGCGGGAGTTTTGGTCATCGGGTTCGAGATTGTACAGAGCCACGTGAGCGCGAAGCAGCTGTACCGCAGAGAGGTCGTAGTCATGGAGGATTCATTCTGAGTGTACAGGATGGCAAAGGAGGAGTTCAGCCAGTTGCGGGTAGAGGGCAGGCACGAGAGTTCGCTTCTACTCATCGGGACGCGCGGGCATCAAATTCAGATCTTTCAGATAATCTTATTCGTATGTTTTCTTATTGCACTTGTTTTTTTAATTCGGGATCTATGCACTCGTTTGTTCTACATACTTCATGCCGTGGTTAGGCTGAGAGTCGTGTATGCTAGATCAGTTGTTTGTTGTGTTAACTCCTGTCAGCGATTCCTTAGTTGTGCAACGCGTGTTTCGGTCGTGTGCCATTTGGTTAGGAGATAGAGATTCGTCCATCGATTTGATCCTTCTAGAGATGTTGGACTTTGACGTTCTCCTGAGTACAGACTAGTTAGGTACGCGCTATGCAGTCACGACCCGAAATGGCACGTGACTGGCACTTGAATCATATAAAGTCTATAGGACCCTATCTAATTCAAGTAAGCTAAGAAATCCCAGAAATCTAAACCATTTAAAGCAAGAAGTGAAGAAAACATGTTTTAAAACAAGGGGTTTTTAAATAACATAAGCCGAAGTATGCATTTTTAAAATCTCAAGTCTTTTCTGAAAATTTCGGCAGAGTTTCCTTTGTAAATACTGGCCCCAAACGGGGTACAACATGAATAATATATGCACAATGATAAAAGGCATCCCCAAGCGGGAACTGGCTCTACGTCAATCGACGGTCACAACCACGCGAGCAATATAATATACAACGCCGAAGGGCGAGGATCAAAACTCAAAAGGAAACTCAAAATATCAAGAAAACCATAATAATACAACGCGCGACTCTAAGGTCGAAAGAATAAACAACTGGTCTTCTAAGTCTAATAAATATACAAGTCTGGTTGATGGAGTTTCTAGATACAGCTGAATAAATAAAGTACAATGGTGGTCACGATGCGAGTGAACCCACCTACCATGCAATCACCCGGAATGAAAGCAGTGTGCCAGCAAAACCGCAATGAAACCTGTACGGCAAAACCTGTAAGAAACTGTGGCACAACGGGGGTAAGTTGCCAACTCATGAGTAGAAAATATCACAGAGCAGAAATCGTATGTATGACTCAATCCTAAGTCAATACGATCAGTAATATATATCATCAATATGATAAAGTCTGAAGCATGATAAGGTGGCAAGGGTAAACATCTATACATCAGTGTAATACCAAGTGCTCGTGTCAGTGCCTCAGGTAGCAACATATCATAAATATGAGGTATGATCAATGCAATCAACATGAACTCAGTGTCAACTATATCATGAAGTCAATAAGTATGTGGATATCATCCAACTATGTAATCAATGCCAGTATGCGTGTGGATCTCGTCTACATGTCAACAAATGATGCAACAACATCATGCATATAAATGTCATAAAAGCGTATGCATGAAAGTATGAGGATATAAATCAACGTGTGTCCCTCGCGACACATCAAAATCATAGATCCTGAGTGTCTAGCATCGACACTCGAAAACATCATGAAACCCGTGCCCAGCATTGGCATGTAAATCCTCATATATCGGGCTCCGTCAGTCCGGATCGGCCCATATCATCCCTCGACTCTGGTCGGTATCCTCCGGATATCCGTCGAGCCCAAATACCATCACCGGTAGGTAGTGCTCCCCTGCCAGGCTCACCGTCTAACAATACGAGTCTTCTTGCTCCGGGGTACCTCACCGGGTCCACCATGTATCCGCAGACGGTGCATACCGCTCCTCGAATCGGGTTTCACATATCACACGTCTCAGAACCGAGAAAACGCATAGTGGACGCACTGAAATATCATATCAAGAGAAACCGGGTTTTTAAAATAGTACATACCTCCTTTTGAAATACCCACGGTTCTCAAATCCAGAAATCTCATGGAAACAGCATATCTCAATGCGTATAATCATAAAGCATGATGTATGCGACATATAATAGAAATATAAGCATATCAATATATCATGCAACATAAAACAGTAATATGCACATATCGGGGGAAACCACTCTTTTAAATGAATCCAGTTTTAAAATATATCATGCGGTTCCCAAATCTCCAAAATCTATCCAAAATCATCTATGTATGTGCAAATATGTATGTATGCAAGTGTGGGTGTACAATATGCCTGTGCGCCAATATGGATGTACAAGTAAATATATACGCAAGTATGAGTGTACAATATGCCTGTGCTCCAATATGGATGTACAAGTAAGTATATACGCAAGTATGAGTGTATAATATGCATGTGCGCCAATATGGATGTACAAGTAGGTATATACGCAAGTATGAGTGTACAATATGCCTGTGCGCCAATATGGATGTACAAGTAGGTATATACGCAAGTATGAGTGCACAATATGTCTGATGCAACAATCTTACTGTGTAGTGACATGGAAATTATCGATGATGAAGTGTGTGAGCCGGCAAGCAGGTGTACGTGGGGCATACGCATCATCGGTAGTGGGGCATACGCATCATCGGTAGTGGTGCTGGTGTCCTAACAGTATGGGTTTAATATAACAATAAACGCATTTAAACATACAATGCGATGCGAATAGCAAGAATATGTGGAAAATGAATAACAAACGCAACAGTGAAGAATCTACATCAATATATATATGTCATACAGTTCTGCCATTTGAAATAACACGAATCATGGTATTTAGAAAAAATAAGGGCTGCGGTGTTTTTAAGAAAAGATGTGTCTTTTGAAAATATCCGTAGAATCCTTTGGCTTGTCTTTAAAATACTCATGATTCATTAGTTTTGAAATAGGTATGACTCGAGTCTAGTCTAACATCTATAAGTAACTACAGGACTAATTGAAAGGTAAGGAAACCACCTAAATCTGAGTCGATACATATACATATAATAGTCGGTGATCCCGTCTCAATAGTATCACATACGATACAATATATAACATGACATCCTCGAGTAAGAGTGCGGATCTATCATCAATATATAGCTCGTGCTGTAAATCCATCGTACGGCATCCCAAATCTGGGTACGGGTCAAATATCACATTCATCTCATTATTCATCTGGTATCATTATCATCATATCCCATGAACTGGGGGTACTGATCTAAGTCTAGTACAAACTGTTACCATCTGCATATATATACGTGGTATGAAAACACCGCCTAAAGGCCCGCTATAATCTCATGTCGTATCTCATAATACGAACAACATCATATCACCGATCTCATGGCACCATGCCCAATCTCATCGACTCATCTCCAAATACCATATACAATCCTCATCATCCATGTGTAGGTATACGTATATATATATATATATATATATATATATATATATATAGTCCCATACCTATGTGTGTGTATACATATTCCCATATACGTAGAAGTAATAATAATGCATGCAAGGGTGTGTGTGCGCGTGTGTGCAAACCTATTCTATGGTTCGCGACTAAGAAATCAACCAAGACACTATCATCCAAATACACCAAAATTTACACCATGATCTTCTAAGATCCTACTTGTTAATCATACCAATTCACAACACATATATAAATGTATAACATATCATAAGCTACACTACGAACTGCGGAGGTGCTATAAGCCATCCACCCGACTTCCCCCGTAGATATAAATCTACTCACCTGTTCTCCGTTTGCCGTTGCCGACGTTGCCACTCACTTGCTTGTCGTCTCGAAGTCCACATGAGGGTACCTACATGTTACAACGTATCGTATCGCATTAAAATCCAAATCAAAACCAAAACGACACGCTAAAAGCCTATAGGTTAGAACCTACGGACTACGCCTTCAAAACCACCAAAAAACCCTCGATATCGTCGTACAAACATCGAGTGATCGAGGTAAAACACAAATACTAAAATCCAGAATCCAAAATACGAAAAATATAACCCCGAATCAAAACAGTAACTCATGAATTTAGTCCCAGATTTTCTTTAAGGTGGAAACAAGGTAAGCAAACAACACTATGGTGATATATAGGGTGCATATGACCTACTGAAGCAACCTGGACCCAATCCCTCACCCCATGGCCGGCCACATGCAGGGAAAATCCAGTCTGCTCGGATTTGTAGGGGAGATGGGGTCTCGTCTTTGTAGGGTGGTCTCTTATGGTCTCAAATTGGTCACTGGAGTTGTTTATTTTTCTTGAAAATAACCCAGGTCATCCCAGATTCCCCTACACACCCTAATAGTTCACAAACCGACATGAAAGTTTCAGTTTTTGGGTTTCAGGTTCTTGTTTTGTTTTTGGTCTGGGTTTCTAACACAATGGGGGCTTAAGGTCACTACTAGGCCATGATTTCACAACCACAACTCAAGAATCCCTCAACTCTCATCGAGGAATTATCAAAGTTCACAAAACTACATGAAATTGATTTTAAACTTGAATGGAAACTAAGGGAAACCAAATACTATAATAAATGTGAAAGAATTACCTCATTTGGCAACTCAAGAATTTTCTTGAGTTGCCCAAGTGCCCAAAATGCAAACTTTCTTTGTCCAAAATGTAGCTAGAAGGCTTGTGCACATTTTTAATGAAGTGGGGATGATGTTTTGGGATGGGGTTGAAGGTGTTTGTGAGGTTTGAAGTGGAGGGGGAGAAGGGGCTGCCATTGTTGAAGAAGGAGGAGAGAAACAAGATGAAATGAAATGGAGAGAATGGCCCAAGTCAACACAAGACCTCACTCTCTCTTCTATCTGTTGCTCATCCCTCATTATTCTATTCCATTTTCTTTTCTTTTCTCTTCTCAATTTAAAACAACAACCATGAAATGAAAATGAAGAGAAAGCCATGATAAAATGTGAAAGGTTAGCCTAGCACCTCATGAAGGGTTTGGAAGCATCACATGAACCAAAGATTGTATTTTTAGGGTGCTAAGTTAACGAACATAGAATCGTTCCTAGAAAAATTAGGGTTTCAATATTTTCACATCATCTCATGAAAGAAAAGCTAGGGTTTAGAGAGTACAACCTTTGTAGCTCCCTATGCTAGACTCCTTGGTTATTTGGGGTTTGGAAAAGCTCCGCTTGAACTCCTCTAGGTCACCGATGATCCACCCGGAGTCCGCTTTGTCCAAGCTTGCAACTTCACCCGATCAAGAGAACGAAATGAAGCTAACACTCCGAACAAGTGGGCTAGACTTGTGTAGAATGGTGTTGTGGTTCTCTTTCTCACTTCAAAATCCTAACTTGATGAGTATTATGCTCACTTGAGCAATCTAGAGAGCAATATGAGAGAGGAAGAAGAAGATGATGGCTATATTTTAACAAGAGTAAAAGAATAACCCTTGTCCTAGAAATATGAAAATATATCAATATATATTTTCTTGTTCTCATCTCAAACCATGGTTTAAACAATGAATATATTATTAAACTTGAATTAAAACACAAAAGGAAAGTTTACCCAAGGTTAAAAGGTGGGTGAGAATGGTTAGGTCAAGAGAAAAGTGTAGAAACAATTCAATCATAGCCATTTTCTTTTTCCTTTTTGTTTTAAATCAAATGTAATAAAATTCATATTTAAAACCATGGTGTGAGTCTTATATTGCCACCATTTCCTTGTATAAGCAACCATGATAGAATGATGTATGTATGCATGTGTGCATGCACATCCATATGTGCATGAAACAATAAGGAATGCATACATGCATCCATACATCCATAGAAACAAGAAAGGATTTCTAGTGAGAATCTAATGGTTAAATGATAAATCAACACTTGATTTATAAATCCGGCCATATCACATACGACCCTAACCAAAAGCAAGCCGCCCGATCAATATACGGTATCCTATACGCGCATTTCAATCGGGTCCATGCGCATATCGCATACGCGCACCACAACATTTCGCCTGGAATAGGAAACTCCATTATGGGACTCTAAGACTCGTCAATACGCCGGCAATGGGTGTTGATCATATCAAGCACCCCAAGCCGCAAGCAGTCAGCTAAACGTAACGGCCATCCGGGTATTGAGCGATCAGAAGAGAACAAGCGAACCTACTACAACTCCCGTTGAGCCAATCGGCAACACTTCCCGTACAGTCCGGTCTTCTCGTCTGATATGTCGCATATCAAGTCTAGGGGTGGTAAACGTCAGACCCCAATAACCGATAAGTCGTGCCGATGTGAAGCTCATAACGGGTCGAGAAACTACTGGTAACACTTACCAGCAAATCTCTGAATCAGCCCTGGCCAGGGACTTTCCTGTTACGGCCAATCGAGCGCAGCGCAACATCAACCCCCAATACCGGGAGAGACGAAACCCCTCCTATCGCTCATTGCCTCCATGTAACTCGGGACTGTACCCAAAAACCACCGTTTTTCATGCCCTCATGGACGTGGTAAGGTGGAAATCAAAGCACAGTAGGAATCACACAAGACTCTATGACGATCTCGGGTCTACAGACTAATCTGCACAAGTGTCACCTGAGAACTGCCATCTGACGTGAGGTATAATACCATCTGGGAGTTCTCGGCGGGTCCGTCCAGTGTACCCAGTCTCCACTGAGCACCCGTATACCATCTCTGATGTCAAACACCAATGGATATGGGATCATCCATCGCCCATCTCATGGGTCGAGAAGCGTATACGCTAGTCTACACTGGTATATCGATGCCCCGTCTCGATACACCTACGACTAGGGACCTTGAAGGATGTACTTATGGACTACCATGTCCCCACTAGTATGATCTGCATCATACTCCAGGTAGTCAAGTAAACATCCTAAGGGCCTTACCAACATGTAACTATAAGACAGTTTAAAGAGACTAGTATACATGTTAAGATAAAGAGCAACCAGATAGCATACTATCATATCGAGCAAGAAAGTCATCTCTATATATGTCCAAGCATCCAATATAATATACATCATCTGTACAATACTGGCCTCTAGGGCATACATACAACTAACAATCTCCCACTTGCACTAGGTCCAGCTGCTGTAGTAACGCATACCGAGCATCCCGAAGAGTCTCTCAAACTGTATCTGGGGAATGGCCTTCGTGAGTGGATCCACTGTGTTGTTCTTCGTGTCAACCCTCCTGACCTCGATCTCCCAGCGATCAACTATCTCCCGGATCAGGTGATACCGCCTCAGAATATGCCTGGATCGCTGATGGGACCTGGGTTCCTTGGCCAAAGCCACTGTTCCATTGTTATCGCAATACAAAGGTATTGGATGCTCAATGGATAAAACCACTCCAAGTTCAGTAATGAACTTCTTGATCCAGACAGCCTCTTTGGCAGCATCGTTGGCAGCGATGTATTCAGCCTCCATCGTCGAGTCTGCCACGGTTTCCTGCTTGGAACTCTTCCAGCTAACCGCCCCTCCGTAAAGGGTAAAGACAAATCCCGACTGCGACTTAGAGTCATCCTTATCACTCTGGAAGCTCGAATCGGTAAAGGACTCTACTTGGAGTTCTCCGTTACCATACACCAAGAGCATCTCCTTAGTCATTCGTAAGTACTTGAGAATGCTCTTCACAGCTGTCCAGTGACTCTCTCCAGGATCAACTTGATACCTGCTCACTACACTTAGTGAGTATGCTACATCGGGTCTGGTACATAGCATCGCGTACATGATAGAGCCTACAGCCGAAGCATAGGGTATCCCTTGCATGCGAGCTCTCTCCAAATCAGTCTTGGGAGACATCTCTTTGGAGAGAGTGACTCCAAAGATCGTGGGTACGTTCCCACGCTTGGATTCTTCCAAACTAAACCTCTTTAGTATGGTGTCAATGTACCTGGATTAGGACAATCCCAATATCCGTTTGGATCTATCTCTATAGATCCTGATTCCCAATATGCAGAAGGCATCACCAAGATCTTTCATTGAGAATCTTTGTGATAAGAAGAGCTTGACCGATTGCAGCATAGGAATATCATTTCCTATCAAGAGTATGTCGTCCACGTACAATACGAGGAAGACAACCTTACTCCCTGCCACCTTCTTGTAGATACAAAGTTCATCTGCGTTTTTGACGAAATCAAACTCTTTGATAACGACGTCAAAGCAGATGTTCCAACTCCGCGATGCTTGCTTTAATCCATAAATGGATTTAAGCAGCTTGCACACCTTCCCGCTGCTCCCACTATCTACGAAGCCCTCTGGCTGAGTCATGTACACGCACTCTTCTAAATCACCGTTTAGAAAGGCGGTCTTAACATCCATTTGCCAGATTTCGTAATCATGATATGCAGCGATGGCAAGCATGATCCGGATAGATTTAAGCATAGCCACTGGAGAAAAGGTTTCGTCATAGTCCACACCTGGTCTTCGACGAAAACCCTTTGCAACAAGTCTAGCTTTGAAAGTCTCCACTTTCCCATCTACACCTAGTTTTTTCTTAAAGATCCACTTGCTCCCAATGGGTTTTACCCCTTCAGGAGCAACTTCCAAAGTCCATACTTTGTTGGTGTACATGGATTCCATCTCGGACCGCATTGCATCCAGCCATTTCACTGAGTCCCTACTCGTGATGGCCTGCTCGAAGCTAGTTAGGTCATCATCCTCCATGATGCAATCCTCGCTTCCACTGTCAATGAGAAAACCGCAGTATCTCTCAGGTGGACGAGAAACCCTACTAGATCGGCGAAGAGGCTAGGGTTCGTCGGGTACTACTGAATCCTCTGGTTCTACTAAATTATCAGTTATAGTTTGTGGTGTTGGAACCTCTTCCAGCTCTACCTCTTTGCCACTAATTTCTTTTGCAAGAAATTCCCTTTCCAAAAAGGTGGCATGTTGAGCAACAAACACTCTTTGTTCCTCAGCTTGGTGGAAAAAATATCCTTGAGAATTCTTTGGATATCCCACAAACTTGCAAAGAACTGATCGTGCCTCGAGTTTGTCCAGATTTTGCTTTTTGACATAGGCCGGACAACCCCATATCTTAATTCGTTTAAAATATGGTCTCTTCCCACTCCATATCTCATATGGTGTGGTAGGTACAGATTTAGACGGAACCAGATTCAATAGGTATATGGCTGTCTCAAGCGCATACCCCCAAAAGGAAATAGGTAACTCAGCATTGCTCATCATTGAGCGCACCATATCTAATAGGGTGCGATTCCTTCGTTCCGATACACCGATGTGCTGTGGTGTATAAGGAGGAGTAAGCTGAGAGAGAATCCCATTCTCTTTTAGATAATCTAGGAATTCAATGCTTAAGTATTCACCTCCTCGATCAGATCGAAGAATCTTAATACTTTTGCCCGTTTGGTTCTCTACTTCGTGCTTATATTCTCTGAATTTCTCAAAAGCTTCAGACTTGTGTTTCAACAGAAACACATGCCCGTATCTAGAGAGATCGTCAGTGAATGTAATGAAGTAGGAAGAACCGTTTCTGGCATATGTAGACATAGGACCGCATACATCACTATGTACCAGTCCTAAGAGTTCAGTAACTCTGTCTCCGTGTCCACTAAACGGAGTTTTGTTCATCTTTCCTTTGAGACATGAATGGCAAGTGTCATAAGATGATAATTCGAATGAATTCAAATATCCATTCTTATGTAACTTAGCCAGCCGTGTTTCATTGATATGGCCAAGTCTACAGTGCCACAAGAAGGATTCGTTCATTTCTGAGCTTTTCCTCTTGTGTGTGTTTTGTATATTGAAAACTGTATTTTGATTGAGAATGAATATACCATTATGTAACGAGCCTGATGGAATCAACTTTTGATCTAGGAATATGTTCATAACATTATCCTTTACTACAAAATTATATCCTTCTTTACTTAATAAAGAAACTGATATAATGTTGCACATCATGTTCGGTATATAATAGCACTCATTCAGAACTAGTGTATCACCACTTGGTAATACCAGGTGATATTTGCCAACTGCTTTGGCTGCAACATTTGCCCCATTCCCTACTTGAACGGAATGATCACCCTTTCCCAGTTCTCTACCTTTCCGTAGCCCATGTAACTGCTTACATATGTGGGATCCTGATCCGGTATCTAATACCCAGGACGTAGGGTGAACTGAAAAACAGTTCTCAATAACAAACACACCCGAAGAAGGTGCATCAACATGCATGTTCTTTATTTGGGCGGCGTGAGAATCTAAATATTCTCATGTTTCCTATTCAGTCTTATAATACTTATAAGATAGAACGGGTCCAACGTTCCCCTGCACAGTATAACATGCGGGTTCGGTCAATACATCCATATTATTATCTTGATTAGGGCATGACATGGTCGCTACCTGGAGAGAGAGAGAGAAGAAAACACTTTAGTGTATGCTCTTGCAAGATCAGATTGGTTATTATCTTAACTAATCAGGATGTCTCCCACTGGTTTTTATCAAATCTTCCTTCAAACCCTAAAAGGAAAGACTAGCCGGGATTAATTACACCCTACAACTTCGCCAATCTTTCAGCCAGGCCAATGTCGGTACTTTGAGGGAGGTTCCCCGTGCTTTCGCACGGACCTAATTAAAGTAAAGCTCGTTTTCCCATAGGCGTAACCCCATTGACACCATTCTAGACACCTACTTGATCGGCTAATTGCAATGTGTAAAACTCTCCCAGGAGTAACTCTTACTCGCAGTGGGTATCGGGATCCAACTATCTCATAGAAGGTATGCAATCTTATTGCAAATTTCAACACTTGAAATTCCCGATAATGCTTTTGCCCCTAGCGATCTATGACCTTGACTAAGTCAACAAACCATAAATCGTAAGTCAAGTTCAACCCGTACATTTCTCGATTGAATTAAACCCACCCGTACGACCCTTGACTGAGTCAACAAGACCGTGCGAATGCCCTAATCCAATCACATCTCATGTTGTAACAGATAAACATTATTTAGCTACCGTACACTACGCCTTGACTAAGTCAACAAACATAGCACGAATACTAAATAATATCTATCTGAAATGACGGAGGGCTACGCAGGTTTTTTTTCAGAAAAACCATGAGCGTAATGAACTTGATATCGTTGTAGAATCTAGTGAATTTTGAAATGGAGTGATTTTGAGGCTTTTATTAGTTTTGCTAAAGAGGTCACTCCCGGTGAAGGGATCTTGGCTCTTTCCTCATCGAATAAGGTGCGGAATATATCATATATATCATTGTGCAAAGCAAAACTCCAAAAGCAGTCAAAAGTCAAACCGAGTGTTGTAGCATCTGCCAGTTTCGCTAAAGAGGTCACTCCCGGTGAAGGGATCTCGGCTCTTTCCTCATCGAATAAGGTGCAGGGTATATCATATATACCGCTATGCAAAGCAAAACTATAACTACCCTTTTATTTAAAATTTGATTCTACAATATCTTTTAGGTTTCTTTTCTTTCATTAATCACATTAATGAAGTCCCATCATTTAAGTCACCTAAACATCACAGATAAATACGACGTACACTTATGCCATCCGCATTCGCCTCGATGTCCCCTCGTGCACCGTTAGGTTAGGTAACTAACGACAGAGCAGGGCAGGGCTAGTGCGGGTGCAAAACATAAGTAACGTCTATATAATATATCATATATACTATATACTGTATCCATCACAGAACATATCTAATGATCACATCACAGATATCGCAGCAGAAACATAGATATAATGTGGGATATACTAGGACGTCCGTATTTAGTATTTAGCCAACAATAGAAAATACGGATTCCACAGTCGCGATGAATAACCAAGCCCACACCCTGGACCCCTACGAGAGCGGCAAGAGACCCTACCAATTCTGGAGTTTAGGAGACACGGTCTCGACTCCTCGAGATGGCATCCCACTGAACCCCAGAACCCGGTCACCTGTGTTCCCCTCCTTGGGTCCATCCTAATGCGGAAAAGTAAATAATATACAACACTGGTGACACAACCTCAACCCGGAAGTGCCCCAAATAAAAGAATATTACATTACATTTGAATTTACATGAATGAAAATATAAAACTCTCATCTCACATAAAACCCCCCGGCTATTCAATTGCGACAATCCTGCACATCATATCTCAGCAACACATAATATCTCATATTATCAACGTAAGTAAGTATGCATACACCGATTGTCGTCGACGTATAGCAACGACAATCGGTAAATGCATACTACACTTACGATCACAGAAAAGAAAGTGTAAAACTGTAATATCTGGAATCCACATTCTCTTTAGATATCGTAAATGCGAAGTATCACATACATCGTATTTCATTATAATATGAATTCCACACATTGCATCTTATTCCAGATAATTAGACGGTATTAAAGTTTTCGAACGAATGATCAAATGCCCAAAATTCCCTAAACCTCAACACTTGAGCGGAGTTTAAAAACCTGGAGTGTGACACAGTAGTAGCGGTCCAGCCTTAGAAGGGTCAAGCCAACGCCTCACATGTGGCACGCCGTACTGCCCCAAACCCTAAGGTTCAAAAGGCAGTTCAAGACGGTCACATAATCAAGTTAAGGTTTGTTGTCTTCTAGAGGGCCCACCACAAACAAACTTGCACGTATTTCCGAAAGATTTTAAACCCCGTGAAAAATGAGCAAATGATACTCGTTCAAATACTTCAATACATTCTAATTTATCCGGAAAAGAAACGAATTGAAAATTACGATCGAATCGTCGAGTCCAAAACCATCTCTAGAATTTTCAACAGTATATTCGAATTAAATATACTCAAAATAATGTACAAGCAGTTTAAGGAGTTACTGTGCAAAAACGAAGCCATGAAGCCACTATATGGCTGCGGAGCCGCGGCTTAAGCCAAGCTTTGCCGCCGTTCCGCGACGGTTTGTTCAAATCATGGGTTCGTATTTCACAGTATTTCTTATATTTTCCTGCTGTATTTTTTAAATATTTTTAATTCTGAAAATAACCAGATTTTAAAAAATGTCCAGAGAGCATTCTAAAAGGCCGTATTTCGGTTCGATCAGAGTTTTAACTTCGTAAAATAGTCGCCTAATGTTCTAGGTTGGCTCTGATACCAGTGAAAGGTTAGCCTAGCACCTCATGAAGGGTTTGGAAGCATCACATGAACCAAAGATTGTATTTTTAGGGTGCTAAGTTAACGAACATAGAATCGTTCCTAGAAAAATTAAGGTTTCAATATTTTCACATCATCTCATGAAAGAAAAGCTAGGGTTTAGAGAGTACAACCTTTGTAGCTCCCTACGCTAGACTCCTTGGCTATTTGGGGTTTGGAAAAGCTCCGCTTGAACTCCTCTAGGTCACCGATGATCCACCCGGAGTCCGCTTTGTCCAAGCTTGCAACTTCACCCGATCAAGAGAACGAAATGAAGCTAACACTCCGAACAAGTAGGCTAGACTTGTGTAGAATGGTGTTGTGGTTCTCTTTCTCACTTCAAAATCCTAACTTGATGAGTATTATGCTCACTTGAGCGATCTAGAGAGCAATATGAGAGAGGAAGAAGAAGATGATGGCTATATTTTAACAAGAGTAAAAGAATAACCCTTGTCCTAGAAATATGAAAATATATCAATATATATTTTCTTGTTCTCATCTCAAACCATGGTTTAAACAATGAATATATTATTAAACTTGATTTAAAACACAAAAGGAAAGTTTACCCAAGGTTAAAAGGTGGGTGAGAATGGTTAGGTCAAGAGAAGAGTGTAGAAACAATTCAATCATAACCATTTTCTTTTTCCTTTCTGTTTTAAATCAAATGTAATAAAATTCATATTTAAAACCATGGTGTGAGTCTTATATTGCCACCATTTCCTTGTATAAGCAACCATGATAGAATGATGTATGTATGCATGTGTGCATGCACATCCATATGTGCATGAAACAATAAGGAATGCATACATGCATCCATACAGCCATAGAAACAAGAAAGGATTTCTAGTGAGAATCTAATGGTTAAATGATAAATCAACACTTGATTTATCAATCCGGCCATATCACATACGACCCTAACCAAAAGCAAGCCGCCCGATCAATATACGGTATCCTATACGCGCATTTCAATCGGGTCCATGCGCATATCGCATACGCGCACCACAACATTTCGCCTGGACTAGAAAACTCCATTGTGGGACTCTAAGACTCGTCAATACGCCGGCAGTGGGTGTTGATCATATCAAGCACCCCCAAGCCACAAGCGGTCAGCTAAACGTAATGGCCACCCGGGTATTGAGCGATCAGAAGAGAACAAGCGAACCTGCTACAACTCCCGTTGAGCCAACCGGCAACACTTCCCGTACAGTCCGGTCTCCTCGTCTGATATGTCGCATATAAAGTCTAGGGGTAGTAAACGTCAGACCCTAATAACCGATAAGTCGTTCCGATGTGAGGCTCATAACGGGTCGAGAAACTACTGGTAACACTTACCAGCAAATCTCTGAATCAGCCCTGGCCAGGGACTTCCCTGTTACGGCCAATCGAGCAAAGCGCAACATCAACCCCCAATACCGGGAGAGACGAAACCCCTCCTATCGCTCATTGCCTCCATGTAACTCGGGACTGTACCCAAAAACCACCGTTTTGCACGCCCCCATGGACGTGGTAAGGTGGAAATCAAAGCACAGTGGGAATCACACAAGACTCTATGACGATCTCGGATCTACAGACTAACCTGCACAAGTGTCACCTGAGAACCGCCATCTGACGTGAGGTATAATACCATCTAGGAGTTCTCGGCGAGTCCGTCCAGTGTACCCAGTCTCCACTGAGCACCCGTATACCATCTCTGATGTCAAACACCAATGGATATGGGATCATCCATCGCCCATCTCATGGGTCGAGAAGCGCATACGCTAGTCTACACTGGTATATCGATGCCCCATCTCGATACACCTACGACTGGGGACCTTGAAAGATGTACTTATGGACTACCATGTCCCCACTAGTATGATCTGCATCATTGTCCAGGTAGTCAAGTAAACATCATAAGGGCTTTACCAACATGTAACTATAAGACAGTTTAAAGAGACTAGTATACATGTTAAGATAAAGAGCAACCAGATAGCATACTATCATATCGAGCAAGAAAGTCATCTCTATATATGTCCAAGCATCCAATATAATATACATCATCTGTACAATACTGGCATCTAGGGCATACATACAACTAACAAAATGAAACAAGTGTAATTTGACATGGTGCATGTTTTGCACAAAATAATCTTAATGCGCGATTAGCGATATTTAATCGCGATTAGCATTAAAATAGTGTATAATGAATCATAAAATTTCATAATTTTCTTAAATCCAATAAAACACCCTCTTTTTAGTAATTTCTATAATTTTTCAAATTTTTCCCAATATATCGGTATTTAATTATACCGCCTTATTAAAATATTCAATATAATATTATTTAATTATAAAAAACATCCCCAAAAATAATATTTTATTTTTTCTGAAATGTTAAAATCTTCCCCTTTAAAGAAATTCATTCCCCGAATTTAAATTTAAACCGCTCAAAAACTAAAACATTTCAGTAAAAAGTCCAAGTCGTCGGGGCTCCGAAATCATCAATACATAAAACGCGTCGTAGCGCAATGCATGCGCATGAACAATGAGCAGATAACTCAAAATCAAAACTCTGTCAAGCATCTCGCAACCATCGGAGTCATGGTGAAGACACAATAGTCAAATCCAAAATGAAACCAATATGATATACATCAAAACTATACATGTAAACATCAAATCTATACATGTAAACATCTGAAGGAAATGCATACCAAACCTTTCATGTTGCTATGCGATGCGCATAACACTGCTGTAACGTTTTGAAAATCGTTTCGGTGGAATTTCGAAAAAACGGTAAAATAAGGGGGTTTTCTGTAAAAAGTCAAAATACAAATATCTTATTATAAAAATTAAATATACATATTCTAGATATGTAATTGCTATTATTTGGTGTTTATTGAGCCGCTGGTGAAATTTCAAATTTTCTGAAAAAAATATTATTTTATTATTATTTTAAGCCGTCACTAATACATTTAATTAGGGAAAATTACAAATTGGAATGAGTTGAAACAAATTTTGTGCATCATAAAACATTAAATGAAAATTTGTCATGTGGTTTTTGGAACGAAATCATTTGCCAAAACGGTTTAGAAATTATTGAAGAAAAAAGGCTTTTTTTTAGCGTAAATGGATGCCTGGGGTATTGTATTTATCATTTTTCATCACCCCACACCCGTACCCATACCCACACACCCCCACTTACTACCCCCATGGCTGAATTCAGCAGCCCCCCTCTCTTGTCCCCACTTGGTTTTCAAAAGAAAAGAAAACAAAGAAATGAAAAGAAAGTGAATGGATAAAAGAGTATGGTCTTTGTTTGACTTGGTCTTCTTTCTCCCCTTGACTTCACCCACCCCACTCCACACCTCAATTCCATTCTCTCCTGGCCGAGACCAGCAACAGCCCTCCCAAAATTTTCCATCTCAATTCTATTTCAAAACCCCATGATTCGTGTTATTTCAAAAGGCACCATTCGTAGGACTTATATTAGATTATTGCAGATTAGTTATCGTTGTGTCTAGTATTCAGCTCCCGCACATTCTTGTTGTTCGCTCTGCCTCGCATACTTATTGTGCTGCATATTCCATTATTGATATCATGCTGTTAGGACACCAGCACCATTACCGATGATGCGTATGTACCACGTACACTTACTTGCCGGCTCACACACATCTTCATCGGTAATTGCCATGTCACGTACACTTTAGAGAATATATTTGCTTGACTTAGCTTATTAGCTAGTAGTTTTGACATGATATTAGTGTACTTTCCTTATATGTCATATTAGACATTTCAGTTATTACTTGCTACTTCATGCATATTGTTATTCATTGTTATACCGCACGCATGGATTCTCATGCCTTTATTCACTAGTTTATGTGCTATTGAGGTTTTGGACTCGGATTTCCTTGATATTTCTGGATTTGGGAACCGTGGAAATTTCAAAAGAGAATATGTAATTGTTTTAAAAACCCGGTTACCCTGGATATGATATTTCAGTGCGTCCACCATGTGTTTTCTCGGTGCTGAGAGCGACATGTGAGACCCGAGTTCGAGGAGTGGAGGAACCGTTTCGGGTACATGGTGGACCCGGTAAGGTACCCCGGGGCAAGAAGCTCGTGGTGATGACGATGAGCCTGGCAGGGGGAGACTACCTACCGGTGATATTACCCGACGCATCGGATATCCGGAGGATACCGTCGTGGTCTTGAGATGGATGGTAGGGGCCGGTCTGGACTGGCGGCGTCCTAGATATTGTGATTTAGATATTGAGATTTTGAGACATTGAGATTTATGTTTTGTGTCGATGCTAGACACCGTTAGTGTTGATTTCAGTTATGATACCTCATTTGAAAAAAATACAAAGGAAATCTCACTAATTTATGAAAACAGTTTCTTCATTTACATGTATGCTGTTTTCATGCATTCATACCTCACTCATATGATATATTGCTACCTGAGGCACTGACTCTGGCACATGAAATTACACTCGGGTTAGATATTACCCTAGACATTGTCATAGGCTGCCTGTTATACATATATTTGAGGATATATTATGATCATTGACCTAGGTTGCGTTATTTATGCGATTTCTGTGCGTAGATGTTTTTCTATTCACGAGTTGGCAACTCACCCCCGTTGTGCCCCAGTTTCTTGCAGGTTTGCCGTACAGGTTTCATTACGGCTTTGCTGGCACTATTTCCATTCCGGGTGGCTTGCTAGTAGGTGGGTTATTTGTATCTCACCCATCCTTATATCTTGTATATTATTATTCAGTTGTATCTAGAAGTTCCATCAACCAAACATGTTTTTATTGAGATAGAGACCAGTGTTGTTTATTCTTTCGACCTTAGAGTCGCTCGTTATATTTCTGGTGGTTTTGAGTTCCTTTTGAGTTTTGATCCTCGCCGTTGGCGTTGTATATTATATTGCTTGTGTGGTTGTGACCGTCGATTGACGAAGAGCTAGCTCCCGCTTGGGGATGCCTTTTTTCTTGATTTCGTATACTATTCATGTTGTATCCCGTTTGGGGGCCAGTATTTACAAAGGAGACTCTGCCGAAATTTTCAGTAAATTTTTTGATGCTTTTAAAAACCGCATAATTCGGCTTATGCTATGGAAACTACTTGCTTTGATTTGGTTTTTCCTGCACTCTACTACTCTTCTTGGTTTGGATTTCTGGGTTTTCGGTTTACTTAGATTACGTACGCCTCGAGACGTTCGTAGTTTAAGTGCCGGTCATGTTCCGTACTTTCGGGTCGTGACAAAGTTGGTATCAGAGCGTTAGGTTTTAACCTTCGGAGCGTAGGATGACCCTTGGTTGATGGAATAGGTGACTAAAGTAGAGTGACGTACCGTTGGTATGTTCCGCGGCATATTTACGACACGCCACTCCACTTATGAAGCCTTAGGATGTACATTTCCTTGTTCAGTATTATATTCCTTCCTGATCTAGCCTCATCGGTACCAGTTTGGTTTTGCTGCTACGGTTACGGGCAGGGAGAGCTACGGCTAGAGTTGCGGTCAGCGCAAGCTCGTCACGAACGAGGACTGACCAGGGCGAAATTCCGGCGACACACGATTGCAGAGATGTGTCTTTTTACTGTGTTTCCGCACCACGAGCGTTTGGCGGATCGCCTTCATGAGGTTACTCGGAGGTGCTGATCGACACTAGAGAATTGAGCCAATGATGGAGGCCAGCCAGATTTTGATGACCGTTGGTGTGTTGCTTACTCCTGATGATTGAGGCACTATTCAGCGTGCAGACGATCGAGCCAGTTGTTGCTGCGAGCGACGAGATATCGCCCCATATGTTGGAACTATGGCGGGGCGAGTTGTATGAATAGTTGATAGAAGGTCGCTAGTCACCCGATGATGAATGACTAGGACAGGTGGTTCGTTCGCTATCCCGATGCGAGGTCATCAGATAGATTGATTCCAGCTAGAAACGACTTCACGCGGAGACGTTGGGAGTCGACAGAGACGATCGAATGTCAGAAACCTACTATTCCAAGTTTAAAGTATTCGGAAAGACATGCAGGCAATTCTATGGTCCCTCTAGAAGAATGAAACCCTAACTCGACTTAATGACCGTATGAAAGCCTTTGAACCTTAGGGTTTGCGGTGGTTCTACGGCGCCATTAGTGAGGCTTGGGTTTGCCCTTCTACGGCTGGACCACCGATGCTGTGGTATGTACTCGATACTATTAAACTGTGCCCAAGATGTTGAGCTCTTGGGGGATTATGAGGTTTTGACGACTCGATCGGATGGCTCGACTTAATTCGGACGCTATGTGGTGAGATGCATTCTTGGGAGACTCCAGATACGAGGATAGTCGTTGGAGCTCAATCCATGCAGCCGCGACGAGACGAGTCCAAAGCAGACGACATTAGAGAAAAGTGAAGTAAGAGGTTCGTACCAGATCTAGATGAGATGACGTTCCACTCCGCCGACATCAGAGATGCGATGCGCATGCCGAGGCAGAGTACTGGATATACCTTCCAGAAGGAGTCGCGATGGGTATGCAGCCGTTACAGAGCAAGATGCAGATATAGGAAAGGACAATGACTTCCGGACAGTTGGCAGAGACGAGACATGGAAGAGACCGTGAGCAGGATTCCTTCCAGGACACTGCTGCAATGATACTTGCACCCAGGATCAGATGTGTCACGTATATTCAGAGAGCCAGAGGCCGACGCCAGTGATATGCTGTCTTACGAGTGGTCGCGATGATTGACCAAGAGATGACCAGAGGAGTGCCAGAACGGAATCGTCCCCGTTAGCACACCTGACAGGGCCGATGAGCCGATGGACCGAAAGATTGGTAATTCACAGTAAAGACCTTGACCCAGGAGTGGTCATGGTTACGCACGCCAGCAGGACAGAGTTCATGATCATCGACGAGACGTCCCACTAGTGACCGCGACAGTTGCCGAGATTCTTAGAGGATGCGCTTGAGCAGTACTATTCCGCCATTATTGATTACGATGTTTTGGGTGATTTATTCGTATGATTTGATTTTGATGATTGAGGATTTACGATCTTTGCACAGTGTTGCACTTGATATCGTTTCGTTCTTTAGTTTCACATGTTTGTGATTTTACGGTTTTAAACAGTTGAGTTGGTTTTGTGCATATGCACGCACACGATTTCGTTCCTGCACTCGGTATAGTTTGTATATGCTTGCAGTGCAGTGATACGCCTTATGTGGACTTAGATGCACTGGACTTAGATTTCGATTATGATACTCGATATTTGTTTTGTGCACCTGATTGATTTTGCGCACGTTCGGCGCTTGATATTGGATTTCATGATTTCGTGCGCGATGGATGCACCTGATTTGGATTTTCGCGCATGTTGAGCGCATGTCTTGAGATGCGATTTTGGTGCACACCAGATGCACTAAAGTGAGATTTTTCGTGCATGTCAGATGCACCTGATTTTGCTGTCAGGCACACATGTTGCCTACGACAGATGTTTCTTGCACACCCGATGCACTTAGATGTTGTTTCTGTGCGCATGTATGGCACATTCATGGATTTTGATTTCCGTGCGCACCAGACGCACGTAGCATTCATGTGCATATTTTGGGGATTGATTTCGTATAGAGCAGTACGTTTTTATGATATTGCTATGTGTTTTCGTACTGAGCAGGACTAGTCAGAGGACAGTACCTGAATATATTTTGCATGCATTGATAGTTATTGAAGGGATTTCCAAAAAGCGAGCTATAGCCTCAGTATTTACCTGCGTGTCTGATATGACACGAAATGTTTAAAACAAGGAGACCCTTCTAAATTGTTTCCAAAACGGCGGAACGTACATTTCAAACAAAAGTATATATGTATATAGTTATTTTCTTATGGTAGACGTCCGCCACTGTGCAGTGTTATACGTGTTGCACAGCGACTTAAAGAGATTTGGCATGCATTTCCTTCAGATACTTACAGATATAGATTCGATATTTACATTTATAGTTTCGAGTTATATCATATTGGTTTTGATTTGGATTTGGCATTGATGTCTTCTCCACGACTCCGATGATCGCGGGATGCTTGGAGGAGTTTTGATTTGAGTTATATACTCATTTTTCAAGCACATGCGCTGCGCTACGATTTGTTTTATGTATTTACAATTTCGGAGCCCCGACGACTTGATGGGTTTTCTTAGATGTTTTAGTATTTGGGGGAGTTTGAATTTAAATTCGGGGACCGAATTTTTTTAAGGGGGGAAGATTGTAACGTTTTGAAAATCGTTTCGGTGGAATTTCGAAAAAACGGTAAAATAAGGGGGTTTTCTGTAAAAAGTCAAAATACAAATATCTTATTATAAAAATTAAATATATATATTCTAGATATGTAATTGCTATTATTTGGTGTTTATTGAGCCGCTGGTGAAATTTCAAATTTTCTGAAAAAAATATTATTTTATTATTATTTTAAGCCGTCACTAATACATTTAATTAGGGAAAATTACAAATTGGAATGAGTTGAAACAAATTTTGTGCATCATAAAACATTAAATGAAAATTTGTCATGTGGTTTTTGGAACGAAATCATTTGCCAAAACGGTTTAGAAATTATTGAAGAAAAAAGGCTTTTTTTTTAGCGTAAATGGATGCCTGGGGTATTGTATTTATCATTTTTCATCACCCCACACCCGTACCCATACCCACACACCCCCACTTACTCCCCCCATGGCTGAATTCAGCAGCCCCCCTCTCTTGTCCCCACTTGGTTTTCAAAAGAAAAGAAAACAAAGAAATGAAAAGAAAGTGAATGGATAAAAGAGTATGGTCTTTGTTTGACTTGGTCTTCTTTCTCCCCTTGACTTCACCCACCCCACTCCACACCTCAATTCCATTCTCTCCTGGCCGAGACCAGCAACAGCCCTCCCAAAATTTTCCATCTCAATTCTATATCAAAACTCCACCATTTCTTCATCAAAAATCCAAAGAAAACACACAAAATCAAGCTAAAATCCAAATCCAAACCCTACCCATTTTTCCTTAGCCTATCTAGTATAGATCTTGATGAAAAGAAGCTAATTTTGGAGGGCTAAGTTTGCTTATGGGATCTTCAAATTTGTTGGGTATAAATTCTAACCCTTTGGTAAATTGTTAGTTAATTACTTTAATTTAGTTACTAAGTGTTTAATTAGGTTTTAAATTGGTTCTAATTGCATGATTGGAAATTCAAGAAAATGGTTTGTGATCAAATTAGTGTGTTTATCATTAGATTATGGTTGTGATGAGTAGATTAACATGTTAATGCTATGCTAAAACTAATCTGATTGCTAATTTGCTAATTTGCTAATTGTAACCTTTAAAATGTCCAAATTAAGTTTTTAGCAAACTAGGTTTTGTAATTTAATTGCAAATGTGAGATTTAAATCTAGTTAGGGTTTTATATCATTTGAACATGGTTTAAGTGTGTAATTTATCATATTAAGGCATGTTAAATCAAACCTAGTAGCTAGTTTGCAAATTGTATTTTAGAATTTTACTATTTAAGCTAAATTGCAAACTAGAATTTTGGGATTTATGGAAATGAGTAAGTTTAAAATCTAGTAATGGTTTGGATGGCTTAGTTAAGATATTTAGTGAGCATTGTAGCCACTAAAATCATTAAAACATTTAGTTTTGTACTAAAATGAAAAAATTTGCTTACTAGGTTTTCGGAAAAACGACTTTTTAAGTGAAATTGGGGTTTTTGGGAATTTTAAGCTATTTTATATTAAAATTAGTGTTCGTGAATGTGCAATGAGTGTGATTGGATTTTCTCGATGGTTTGACGTTCGTACATCGACATCGAGGGTTGGTTTGACTATTCATGCATGCGTGGGCGATAGGTTTGGACCTATGCGTGATACGCGTGCCGATTTGATTTTCGTATGCCGTTTCGATTTCGAATTTAGTTTTAATGCGATATGGTACGTTATGATATGTAGGTACCCCCATGTGGACTTCGAGACGACAAGCAAGCGCGTGGCAACGTCGGCACCGGCTAGCGAGGACCAGGTGAGTAGATTTATATCTACGGGGAGAAGTCGGGTGGATGGCGTATAGCACCCCCGCAGTCCGTGGTGGTGTATACGGATGCGTATACACACCAACATTTATTATATGTTATTTGGGATTAATAACGTTGCTTAGGATGGATATTGGTGTGTTGGATTACTTTAGTGTTGCGAACCCTAGGGTAGTGTTACACACACATACACACATACATACTTGCATACATTCCTATTGATATGTGCTCATGGGATTCTTTATAGTTATGTGTTCACATGGGTATGGGACTATGTGTTCACATACGGATTGATGATGATACTTGGGATTGAGCTGAGTCGATGAGATTCGATTTGAGGCCGTGAGATCGGTGATATAGCAGGGTTCGTATCTTAGATACGACATGACGTTGTAGCGGGTCCTTGACGTAGTGTTTCACACACGTCCATGCATACGTAGGCGGTATCAGTATGGTACTAGACGTAGATCAGTACCCCGATCATATTATTTGATAAAGAGGATACCGGGTGAATAGTATGATGAATGTGATATTGACCCGTACCCAGATTGGGATGCCGTACGACGGATTTACGTACGAGCTATATTGATGATTGATCCGCACTCTTGACTTGGGATGCCTGATTATAGATATGGTATCGGATATGATATTATTGAGGCGGGATCACCGACTATACATATACAGGTATGTATATGTATCGACTCAGATGATAGGCGGTTTCCTTACCTGTAGTTCAGCTTGTTAGTTCAGCCGTATAGTTTAGTGTAGTTGTTAGATTAGATTAGACTTCTTACCTATTTCAAAAACTAACGAATCGTGGGCATTTTTAACGACAGCTCAAGGGAATCTACGGATATTTCAAAAACGACGTATCTTTTCATAAAAACACCGTAGCCCCTATTTTCAAAACCCCATGATTCGTGTTATTTCAAAAGGCACCATTCGTAGGACTTATATTAGATTATTGCAGATTAGTTATCGTTGTGTCTAGTATTCAGCTCCCGCACATTCTTGTTGTTCGCTCTGCCTCGCATACTTATTGTGCTGCATATTCCATTATTGATATCATGCTGTTAGGACACCAGCACCATTACCGATGATGCGTATGTACCACGTACACTTACTTGCCGGCTCACACACATCTTCATCGGTAATTGCCATGTCACGTACACTTTAGAGAATATATTTGCTTGACTTAGCTTATTAGCTAGTAGTTTTGACATGATATTAGTGTACTTTCCTTATATGCCATATTAGACATTTCAGTTATTACTTGCTACTTCATGCAAATTGTTATTCATTGTTATACCGCACGCATGGATTCTCATGCCTTTATTCACTAGTTTATGTGCTATTGAGGTTTTGGACTCGGATTTCCTTGATATTTCTGGATTTGGGAACCGTGGAAATTTCAAAAGAGAATATGTAATTGTTTTAAAAACCCGGTTACCCTGGATATAATATTTCAGTGCGTCCACCATGTGTTTTCTCGGTGCTGAGAGCGACATGTGAGACCCGAGTTCGAGGAGTGGAGGAACCGTTTCGGGTACATGGTGGACCCGGTAAGGTACCCCGGGGCAAGAAGCTCGTGGTGATGACGATGAGCCTGGCAGGGGGAGACTACCTACCGGTGATATTACCCAACGCGTCGGATATCCGGAGGATATCGTCGTGGTCTTGAGATGGATGGTAGGGGCCGGTCTGGACTGGCAGCGTCCTAGATATTGTGATTTAGATATTGAGATTTTGAGACATTGAGATTTATGTTTTGTGTCGATGCTAGACACCGTTAGTGTTGATTTCAGTTATGATACCTCATTTGAAAAAAATACAAAGGAAATCTCACTAATTTATGAAAACAGTTTCTTCATTTACATGTATGCTGTTTTCATGCATTCATACCTCACTCATATGATATATTGCTACCTGAGGCACTGACTCTGGCACATGAAATTACACTCGGGTTAGATATTACCCTAGACATTGTCATAGGCTGCCTGTTATACATATATTTGAGGATATATTATGATCATTGACCTAGGTTGCGTTATTTATGCGATTTCTGTGCGTAGATGTTTTTCTATTCACGAGTTGGCAACTCACCCCCGTTGTGCCCCAGTTTCTTGCAGGTTTGCCGTACAGGTTTCATTACGGCTTTGCTGGCACTATTTCCATTCCGGGTGGCTTGCTAGTAGGTGGGTTATTTGTATCTCACCCATCCTTATATCTTGTATATTATTATTCAGTTGTATCTAGAAGTTCCATCAACCAAACATGTTTTTATTGAGATAGAGACCAGTGTTGTTTATTCTTTCGACCTTAGAGTCGCTCGTTATATTTCTGGTGGTTTTGAGTTCCTTTTGAGTTTTGATCCTCGCCGTTGGCGTTGTATATTATATTGCTTGTGTGGTTGTGACCGTCGATTGACGAAGAGCTAGCTCCCGCTTGGGGATGCCTTTTTTCTTGATTTCGTATACTATTCATGTTGTATCCCGTTTGGGGGCCAGTATTTACAAAGGAGACTCTGCCGAAATTTTCAGTAAATTTTTTGATGCTTTTAAAAACCGCATAATTCGGCTTATGCTATGGAAACTACTTGCTTTGATTTGGTTTTTCCTGCACTCTACTACTCTTCTTGGTTTGGATTTCTGGGTTTTCGGTTTACTTAGATTACGTACGCCTCGAGACGTTCGTAGTTTAAGTGCCGGTCATGTTCCGTACTTTCGGGTCGTGACAACTGCACAGTGGCGGACGTCTATTGTAAGAAAATAACCATATATGTGTATATCTTTTGTTTAATATGCACGTCCCGCCGTTTTGAAAATAATTTAGAAGGGTTTCCTTGTTTTAAACGTTTCGTGTCATATCAAACACGCAGGTAAATACTGAGACTATAGCTCCCTTTTTGGAAATCCCTTCGATAACTATCAATGCATGCAAAATATATCCAAGTATTGTCCTCTGACTAGTCCTGCTCAGTACGAAAACAAATAGCAAATATCATAAAAACGTACTGCTTCATAAGAAATCAATCCCAAAATGTGCATAAAAATGTCGCGTGCGTCTGGTGCGCACGGAAATCGAATCCATGAATGTGCCATACATGTGCACAAAAACAAAATTTAAGTGCAACTGTAGCATTTTGAAAATTTAGAAATAAATAAAATTAATTAATTTAATAATAATATGATAAATCACAAAGTTATTAAAAACAAATAAGACATTTTCATAAGTTCTATGTAAAACAAATTAAATAAAAATTTTAGTATGCATCATGAATAAGTTATAAGGGTTTTAGTAATAATTTTAGCTTCATTTTAATTAAATGTGTGTTTTATAATAAACTAAGTTGTGAGGGGTTTTTAGGTAAAGTTTAGATTTTTGTGCAAAAGGAAAATTGTTAAGGGTGTAAATGAAAATGGGATGGAAAATCAATTAGTTCAGAATTTAATTTCAAATTAAAACAATAATTAGAAGATAAGGCTTGCATGTGCGCGCACACACACACACCACCTCCTCCTTGCATGAAATCACTATCTCTAGCTTGATGGCACCTCCTCCTTCACCTTATCCCTTTCATTTGTCATATATAAACCTTGTTCAGATCAGTGGTTAATTAAAATTCTGAAAATTTAAAGGAAAGAAAAACATAACAAAGCATAGAAGAACAAGAGAGGTGAAGAAGAAGGAAGCTGGGTTCTAGGTTTTCTCATCATCAAGCTAGGACAAGGGACTTAGCATCTTGGAGGGGTTATTCCAACAAATTATTGTGGGTAAAATTCTTAACCACAGTAGAAATTTAAATTCTGTAGCTAGTTTAGTTGAATTGAAAAGGGTTCTATAATATCGTATTTTAGTAAAAGATAGGCTCTGTAGAATCTGCTATTATTCAGAGAAAAATCAACTTAACAAAACAGTGCTAAAATGATGTATGTAACACCTAGAGAAAACCATAGGATCACGAACCAGAAGGCTCGGAATTGGGCCGGCGACCAAAAGGGGAAATCCGGCGTCGCCGGTTTTGTGGGATGATAGGTAGTTTTGGATGGTTGGGTGTATTTCAGTGTATAATTTTGGTCATTTTGGTGTTATTTAAACAAGTTAGTTTCACTGAATTTAGAATCTGGAAACTGATATCGGAAAAGATATCTAAAAACACAAGATACGACACGGTTAAAACGCATCGCAATTTAAATTCTGTAGCGATGCAGATTAGGGTTAAAATCCAGTAAGGTTAAGTGTTTAATAGCTCGATATAGTCGTATTCAATATAACTAGTACATGGGAACGGGTGTTTTTCATTTCCGTCATGTCGGAGTAGCCGTTTCCTTATATAAGTTAAATTGTGATGTTAGATTCGAATACGGGATTTTCGGAGGCAGCGAGGAAAGGGATAGGATTGGCAATTCCTGAATAGATTCGACGTTTCCGGTGAGTAGACTAAACATCTACCGGGGAATTTTGTAAAGATGGCATGTTACGCCCGTAGTTTATTTAAATAAATGTTTTATTTTGTTATACTAAATTAACGATATGCATTCATAATTCACATATATTTTGCTTAGTTGCTAATACACTGCACAAGTATCAACGAGTTATGCCACGTGCACATCTATATATTACACACACCTCGTTGATATTACCATGTCACTTTTTCACTTAGTAAATTTCTTGCTAAAACTGATTCATATCATATATTAAACACCAATAACAGTAGTAGTTTGCATCATTAACATCATGTTTAGTATTTGAGTATTTCATGTTGATATAAGAGGTAGATGTATTATTGAGGATTTATGGTTTTGAGTTTTGAATACTATTACATAAATCCAGTGATTTTCATGATTGATGTGTCATATCCACCATGAGATGTTTTATGATTTGGTTTTATTCCGGACCGAGTGGGGAAGATATACGGTCGCGGATTTTACATTATCCATACTGAGTGGGGGAGATATACAGTTGGATACATGGTGGACCCGGTCGAGACCGAGGGGCAGGATAGCCGCATTAAGGCGGGGGAGCCTAGCGAGGTTACTCGATACCGGATAGAGTGGTAAAATACGGCGTATATCTAGATGATAACGACCGGTATTGTTGATTTCAGGATCATTCGAGGAATGATGCCTGTGAGAAATGGAAGTTTTGTGTCAATGATGGACACGGGGAATTGAATTTTTATTGGAAATAAATGATGAGATTTCAGTTTTCATTATGAGATTCGTACTGTAGATTCATGATTTCCACAGATAATCATACATTATACTTGTTCACATTTCAGTTAGTATGATCGTCATATTTACATTATTAACCGTTATATGTTAGTCATATTCACTGAGTTGGCAACTCACCCCCGTTGTGCCACAGTTCCTTGCAGGGGTAGAGTGGACGGTTAGCAGCGGTGCAGATCTATTTTGTGCAGCTTTTTCGCATCTTTTGATAGGTGGGTTACATATGTAGTAACCTTCTCTTTTGGTATTGTATTTTGTATCTAGAAAATCTCCATCAGACCTGTATTTTGACTTAGAGTGAGAAATGGTTATATGTATATTGACAGTTGAGATCGTTTAGTTCTATAAATTGTTATTTCTTTTCTTTATGTCTGGGATTCGTATTGATGTCCTATATACTGAGATTTTATTTTCCGCTGTTGATATTGTTGATCCCAACTAGGGATGCAACCAAACTTAACGCTTTATACTTGTTTAATATTTAACTTCATAAACTGTGATTTATACTAAAACTAAGTTTTCTATATAAAGAATTCCGCAAAAGGATTTTGATCTTGGTTTTCGGCTTACTTGGACTGTGTGCATATCTTTAGATATGATACAATCTAAGTGCCGGTCACATCCAACCTTGGGTCGTGACAAAGTTGGTATTAAAGCTTAGGAGTAACCTTACGGAATCAAGTAGGGAATTAAAATAGGTTGACGTGAGTCCGTGATTTAGGATGACCTTTGGTTTAATGGAGTAGGTGAATTAGGATGAGTGCAGTACCGTACGTATGTTCCGCGGCATATTTACGTTACCGTACTCAGCCTAACTAACCTTAGGATGTATATCTTGATCTATTCTTCTGTTGATTCTCCGTTATTGATTGTTCCTATTTGTAAGCCTTATCAACTCTCGTTTCTTGTTCCAGTTGCTATGGCTACGCGGGCTAGGAGAGCCGCAGCCACAGATGCAGCTAGGGCGAGTCCGCCTGTGGCGGCGACTGGTACACCGGACGTTCCGGCGGTGCATGAGCATGTTGATCCTCCTCCTCCAGATCGCATGACTAGGATTGAGGAGGGCATGTTGGAATTGCAGCGAGTGGTAGGACAGTTAGCTGAGGCCACTCGAGTACTGAGACAGGATCCGGCACTGACCGTAGCAGAGTCCGAGGTACAGCCTACGCAGACGGTGGCACTAGTAGACACGAGGGTGATGGAGGTATCGCTTGCGGAGTTTATGAGATTGAGACCTCCGGTATTTACAGGGACCGATGTAGCGGAAGATCCTCAGTCCTTTCTTGATAAGATGGCAATGATTGGCAGATCATTGCGATGTTCTGATGCGAGGTCAGTTGAGCTGACTAGCTTCCGTTTGGAAGGACTTGCACAGGAGTGGTGTGAGTCGATGGAGAGAGGGCGAGCTACGGGTCTTGCTCCGATGTTGTGGACCGAGTTTTCTACGGCCTTTCTCGCCAGATTTCTTCCCCAAAGTGTGAGGGGCGCTAGAGCTAGAAATTTTGAAGCATTGCGAAAATCGGCGAGTATGTTAGTGGCAGATTATAATTTACAATTCACCCAGCTGTCGCGATATGCCTCATACTTAGTACCTACGGAGGAGCTTCGGGTGAAGAGGTTCCTAAGGAGTCTGGACAAGCAGTTGTATCTGTCTATAGGCTCCCAGCATTTTGATACGTATGCGCAGGCCATGGATGCAGCGATACGAGTGGAGGAGCGTTTAAGCGAGGCAGTGGTTGTTCCAGAGCTAAAGAGGAGTAGACCGATCGGGCCAATGACTAGACAGTTTGACAGAGGTAGAGGCAGATATACTCCAGGTCGCAGTTTCGGACGAGGTTGGACCCAGGTCCAGATGTTCAGTTCTTATCCCGATGATCAGAGGCCTCCATCTACATGTTTTAGTTGTGGACTTCCCGGACACTTTCCGCGGGATTGTAGATCCCAGGGAGGGACCGTTGTTCCACGGACTGCTTTACCCCTTCCACCTTCTACGCCGATGGCTTTACTTCCTCCCCCAGTGGGCGCTACACGCCAGGCAGTTGCACCACGAGGTCGAGGCTTTGCGGGTCGTTCTCAGAGAGGTCGAGGAGATAGAGATAGAGGACGACAGGATGCGGGCAGGGGCCAGGCATGGGTATTTGCGCTGACTCTACAGGATTCCCAGGCATCAGATGCAGTCGTGATAGATACTCTTACAGTATGCTCATTAGAGACACATGTTTTATTTGATCCCGATTCTACACATTCTTATGTATCTTCACGATTTGCACTTTCTTTGGGGAAAGAGTCGTCGTTGTTAGAGTTACCATTAGTGGTGATTACCCCGGTGGGAGATTCTTTTATAGCTCGGCACGTATTCAGGTCATGTTCTGTGTGTATTGGTGGTAAAGATTCGCTAGTTGATCTGATTCTCCTGGATATGCTAGATTTTGATATACTTCTTGGTATGGATTGGTTGGCCGCCTGTCATGCCTATGTAGATTGTCAGGGAAAGGCGGTTAGATTTTGTTTTCCAGGTGAACCGGTGTTTGTTGTGCAGGGGGATTGTAAAATAACTCCTGCCAGCATGATTTATGCTCTTTGTGTGGGGCGACTCTTGAAGAAGGGTTGTCATGGGTTCTTGGCATTCGTTCAGGACTTAGGGGTCGCTGAGATTCCATTGGACCAGGTTCCGATCGCACGAGAATTTCCTGAGGTGTTTCCTGCTGAGTTACCATTAATGCCACCCGATCGTGACATTGAATTTTGCATCGACTTGATTCCGGGTGCGGAGCCTAATTCTATACCACGCTATCGAATGGCACCGACAGAGTTGAAGGAACTCAAAAGCCAGTTGCAAGAGTTGTTAGATAGAGGGATTGTTCGTCCCATTGTATCACCGTGGGGAGCTCCTGTCTTATTTGTAAAGAAGAAGGACGGTAGTATGAGACTGTGCATCGACTACCGACAGCTGAATCGCGTCACTGTGCGAAACAGGTATCCAATACCACGTATAGATGACTTATTCGATCAGTTGCAGGGTGCTGGTTACTTCTCGAAGATTGATTTGCAGTCGGGTTATTACCAGTTCAGGGTTCGGAAGGATGATATTCCGAAGACTGTGTTTCGCACAAGATATGGACACTATGGATTTCTGGTGATGTCGTTTGGACTCACCAACGCTCCAACAGCTTTTATGGATATGATGAATCGCATCTTTAGGCCCTTTATTGATCAATTTATTATAGTGTTCATAGATGACATTCTTGTTTGTTCTCGGAGTCGGACGGAGCATGAGCAGCATTTGCGTATTACGTTGCAGACCTTGAAAGAGCATCAGCTTTTTGCAAAATTCTCTAAGTGTGCTTTTTGGCTCGATAGTGTAGAGTTCTTGGGTCGCGTGGTCACGAGAGAGGGTATATGTGTGGACCCAAAGAAAATTGAAGTGGTACAACACTGGCCCAGACCTGTGTCAATTACAGAGGTTCGAAGTTTCGTAGGTCTGGCAGGTTATTACCGACGCTTCGTGCAGGATTTTTCACGGATCGCTGCACCTTTGACCGGATTGACTAGGAAGGAGGTTCCATTTCAGTGGACAGATGCATGTGAGCAGAGTTTCCAGCAGTTGAAGACGCGCTTGACGACTGCACCTGTCTTATCTTTACCTTCTGGGTCAGGTGGTTTTGTTGTGTATTGTGATGCTTCTAAAGTGGGTTTAGGCTGTGTGTTGATGCAGCACGGCAGAGTTATAGCTTATGCTTCTCGACAGTTGAAGAGGCACGAACAAAACTACCCCACTCATGATCTAGAGATGGCTGATGTGGTATTCGCATTGAAGATTTGGAGACATTACTTGTATGGAGAGTCGTGCCAAATCTTCACAGATCATAAAGGCTTAAAGTATATTTTTCAGCAGAGGGATCTGAACCTAAGGCAGCGTAGATGGATGGAACTGGTGAAAGATTACGATTGTGAGATCTTGTATCATCCAAGCAAGGCAAATGTTGTAGCGGATGCTTTGAGTCGGAGACCTGGAGGTAGCTTATCTCATTTGCACATCTTGCAGAGACAGTCTTTTACAGACTGGCAGATTTTATGTGATAGTCGTATACAGTTTCAGTTCACATCGGCAGGAGGCTAGCTAGCACATGTTCGCACCCGACCTCAGTTATTGGATCGCATTCGCGAGGCACAGCCCGCAGATACTCGTATGATGGAGATTATGGATCAGGTTAGGCAGGGCAAGGAGACGGAGTTTATGATTGATGATCATGGAGTATTACGTTTTAGGACTCGTCTCTGTGTACCAGATTCTGACGGATTGAGGCGTGAGATTTTAGAAGAGGCCCATAGATCAGCATACAGTATTCATCTTGATTCCACCAAGATGTATCATGATCTGAAGGATGTGTACTGGTGGGAAGGAATGAAGAAGTATGTTGCGGAATATGTTTCGAGATGCTTGACTTGTCAGCAAGTCAAGGCAGAACACCAGAGGCCAGCCGGAGAGTTGCAGCCCTTACCCATTCCAGAGTGGAAATGGGAACAGATTTCCATGGATTTCGTGGTGGGTCTACCCAGGACTAGCAGAGAGTATGATTCCATTTGGGTGATTGTAGATAGATTGACAAAGGCAGCTCATTTTCTCCCAGTGAAGACGACGTATGGTTTTGCACGGTATGCTCAGATTTATATCGATGAGATTGTACGTCTGCATGGAGTTCCGACGTGCATAATTTCTGATAGGGGTACCCGGTTTACTAGCAGGCTATGGCAGAAACTTCAAGAAGCTCTGGGTACACGGTTGAGTTTTAGTACAGCTTTTCACCCACAGACAGATGGTCAGTCGGAGCGGACCATTAAGACACTAGAGGATAAGCTTCGGGCTTGTAGCCTTTGATTTCGGTGGTAGTTGGGATCGTCACCTACCTTTGAAAGAATTCTCTTACAACAACAGTTTTCAGGAGACGATCCAGATGGCACCCTTTGAAGCTTTGTATGGGAGGAAATGTCGATCACCCGTTTGCTGGACGGAACTGAGCGAGAGTTGCATCTTGGGACCGCAGATAGTATAGGAGACTACAGAGAAGATTCAATTGATACGGGATAGAATGAAGGCGGCCCAATGCAGACAGAAATCATATGCAGATCGACGACGTCGTAGGCTCGAGTTTGGAGTGGGAGATCATGTACTCCTTCGGGTATCTCCAATGAAAGGTGTGATACATTTCGGGAAGAAGGGGAAGCTCAGCCCTAGATATGTCGGACCTTACGAGATTCTGGAGAGAGTGGGTGCTGTAGCTTATCGCTTAGTACTTCCACCAAGTTTTCCCGATGTGCATCCGGTGTTTCACGTTTCGATACTTCGCAAGTATCTTCACGATCCTTCTCATGCGATCCAGCATCAGACCTTACAGCTTGAGCCGGATTTATCCTACACAGTGCAGCCAGTCGCTATTCTTGACAGGCAGGAAAAGAAACTACGATCGAGGGTACTTCCGTCTGTAAAGGTTCTTTGGCAAGGAAAGAATCGCGAGGAGATTACTTGGGAGACCGAGGATGCGATGCAGAAGAAATTTCCATATCTTTTCGAAGGTATGTCTAGTTAAATTTTAAATTCGGGGACCGAATTTTCTTAAGGGGGGGATATTGTAGCATTTTGAAAATTTAGAAATAAATAAAATTGATTAATTTAATAATAATATGATAAATCACAAAGTTATTAAAAACAATTAAGACATTTTCATAAGTTCTATGTAAAACAAATTAAATAAAAATTTTAGTATGCAACATGAATAAGTTATAAGCGTTTTAGTGATAATTTTAGCTTCATTTTAATTAAAAGTGAGTTTTATAATAAACTAAGTTGTGAGGGGTTTTTAGGTAAAGTTTAGGTTTTTGTGCAAAAGGAAAATTGTTAAGGGTGTAAATGAAAATGGGATGGAAAATCAATTAGTTCAGAATTTAATTTCAAATTAAAACAATAATTAGAAGATAAGACTTGCACACCTCTTACTTCCATGCGCGCGCACACACACCACCTCCTCCTTGCATGAAATCACTACCTCTAGCTTGATGGCACATCCTCCTTCATCTTATCCCGTTCATTTGTCATATATAAAACTTGTTCAGATCAGTGGTTAATTAAAATTCTGAAAATTTAAAGAAAAGAAAAACAAAACAAAGCATAGAAGAACAAGAGAGGTGAAGAAGAAGGAAGCTAGGTTCTAGGTTTTCTCGTCATCAAGCTAGGACAAAGGACTTAGCATCTTGGAGGGGTTATTCCAACAAATTATTATGGGTAAAATTCTTAACCACGGTAGGAATTTAAATTCTGCAGCTAGTTTAGTTGAATTGAAAAAGGTTCTATAATATCGTATTTTAGTAAAAGATAGGCTCTATTGAATCTGCTATTATTCAGAGAAAAATCAACTTAACAAAACAGTGCTAAAATGATGTATGTAACACCTAGAGAAAATCATAGGATCACGAACCAGAGGGCTCGGAATTGGGCCGGCGACCAAAAGGGGAAATCCGGCGTCGCCGGTTTTGTGGGATGATAGGTAGTTTTAGATGGTTGGGTGTATTTCAGTGTATAATTTTGGCCATTTTGGTGTTATTTAAACAATTTAGTTTCACTGAATTTAGAATCTGGAAACTGATATCGGAAAAGATATCTAAAAACACAAGATACGACACGGTTAAAACGCATCGCGATTTAAATTCTGTAGCGATGCAGGTTAGGGTTAAAATCCAGTAAGGTTAAGTGTTTAATAGCTCGATATAGTCGTATTCAATATAACTAGTACGTGGGAACGGGTGTTTTTCATTTCCGTCATGTCGGAGTAGCCGTTTCCTTATATAAGTTAAATTGTGATGTTAGATTCGAATACGGGATTTTCGGAGGCAGCGAGGAAAGGAATAGGATTGGCAATTCCTGAATAGATTCGACGTTTCCGGTGAGTAGACTAAACATCTACCGGGGAATTTTGTAAAGATGGCATGTTACGCCCGTAGTTTATTTAAATAAATGTTTTATTTTGTTATACTAAATTGACGATATGCATTCATAATTCACATATATTTTTCTTAGTTGCTAATACACTGCACAAGTATCGACGAGTTATGCCACGTGCACATCTATATGTTACACACACCTCGTTGATATTACCATGTCACTTTTACACTTAGTAAATTTCTTGCTAAAACTGATTCATATCATATATTAAACACGAATAACAGTAGTAGTTTGCATCATTAACATCATGTTTAGTATTTGAATATTTCATGTTGATATAAGAGGTAGATGTATTATTGAGGATTTATGGTTTTGAGTTTTGAATACTATTACATAAATCCAGTGATTTTCATGATTGATGTGCCATGTTCGCCATGAGATGTTTTATGATTTGGTTTTATTCCGGACCGAGTGGGGAAGATATACGGTCGCGGATTTTACGTTATCCATACTGAGTGGGGGAGATATACAGTTGGATACATGGTGGACCCAGCCGAGACCGAGGGCAAAATAGCCGCATTAAGGCGGGGGAGCCTAGCGAGGTTACTCGATACCGGATAGAGTGGTAAAATACGGTGTATATCTAGATGATAACGACCGGTATTGTTGATTTTAAGATCATTCGAGGAATGATGCCTGTGAGAAATGGAAGTTTTGTATCGATGATGGACACGGGGAATTGAATTTTTATTGGAAATAAATGATGAGATTTCAGTTTTGATTATGAGATTCATACTGTAGATTCATGATTTCCACAGATAATCATACATTATACTTGTTCACATTTCAGTTAGTATGATCGTCATATTTACATTATTAACCGTTATATGTTAGTCATATTCACTGAGTTGGCAACTCACCCCCGTTGTGCCACAGTTTCTTGCAGGGGTAGAGTGGACGGTTAGCAGCGGTGCAGATCTACTTTGTGCAGCTTTTTCACATCTTTTGATAGGTGGGTTACATATGTAGTAACCTTCTCTTTTGGTATTGTATTTTGTATCTAGAAAATCTCCATCAGACATGTCTTTTGACTTATAGTGAGAAATGGTTATATGTATATTGACAGTTGAGATCGTTTAGTTCTATAAATTGTTATTTCTTTTCTTTATGTCTGGGATTCGTATTGATGTCCTATATACTGAGATTTTATTTTCCGCTGTTGATATTGTTGATCCCAACTAGGGATGCAACCAAACTTAACTCTTTATACTTATTTAATATTTAACTTCATAAACTGTGATTTTTACTAAAACTAAGTTTTCTATATAAAGAATTCCGCAAAAAGGATTTTGATCTTGGTTTTCGGCTTACTTGGATTGTGTGCATATCTTTAGATATGATACAATCTAAGTGCCGGTCACATCCAACCTTGGGTCGTGACAGCAATGGTTGTGCACGAAACACCTGTCCAAGGCACAGGTGTGCCTGACAGCAATATCAGGTGTATCTTGATATGCACGAAGAATCTCGATTTAGTGCATCTGGTGTGCATCAAAATCGCTTCAAGCGCCCAAGCATGCGCAAGAATCCAAATCAAGTGTACGAAAACAAATATCGAATATCAAAATCGAAATCGACGGTATACGACACATTTCAATCCAAATCCAAATCGGGTATACCGTGGTATATAATCTCATAACCATGTGCATCAGCGTGCACAAAATCAAATCAAATACTAAAAGTGCATGAAAACTATGCCGAAAGCATAAGTCCAATCACATGCATACCATAGGCATGAAATCAAAATTAATATCTCGAATGACCTCAAATCGAAGTCAAGTGCAACTGTGGTGCTCAAAATCTCAAATCTGGTGCATCAAATGCACGAATACTGATACAGTACATCCAGTGCACGAAATACAATTACAGTGCATCCAGTGCACGAAATACAAATACAGTGCATCCAGTGCACGAAATCAATATCAGGAATTTCATCATCAAAACTCAAATCCAAGCGATATAAGCATAATACTCGGATCACAAACGCAAATCGAATAAATGACATCGTGGTACACCCCCTACAATGTCGATAAAAGTCGGTGCGCCCAAAACTGGCAGAGCATGAACATCCGCTTGCCTCCTGCTCACGGTTTGGCGTCCTCTGTCTCTAGGTCCTCGATTTTCCCTATGGATTACCAATCTCGCAATCCATCGGCTCATCGGCCCGGTCAGGTGTGCTGACGGGAACGATTCCGCTTTGGCACTTCTCTGGTCATCTCTCAGCCAATTATCACGACCACTCGTAAAGCAGCACATCACTGGCGTCGGCCTATGGCCCTCTGAATACATGTGACACAACCGATCCTGGTTGAAAATCTCATTGCAGCAGTGTCCTGGAAGGAACCTGCTCAAGGTCTCTTTCGATCCCGCCTATGCCGAACTATACGGAGGCTGGTACTCTTGCATAATCTTTCTCGTTTTCTGGACATCTGCATTCTCAGCATAGCATTCCCTCGGGGACTGGTCGTATCTCAACGCCTCTGTATACACATCAGATCTCTAATCTCGACGGGGAGTAACAATAGCTCGTCAGCATCTCGCTCGAACCTCTGGTTCCACTCGTCTTTATCATCGTCCACTTCGACGTCACGTCATGCTATCTGCGTATTGCAATGTTCTAGGCTACAGTCAATCCGGAGTCTCTCATACGGACTTGAAATCACGAACTCGGTATCTTCATCTCTGATGTCAGCGGAGTGGAACGTCATCTCATCCAGATCTCATACGAACCTCCTACTCCACTTTTCTCTAATATCGAATGATTCGGACTCGTCTTTTCGTGGCTGCATGGACTGCACTCCAACGGCTATACTCGTATCTGGAGTCTCCCAAGCAATGTATCCCATCACCTGATATCCGAATGACGTCGAACCTTCCGATCGATTTGTCAAGGTTCCATAATCCCCCAAGAGCTTAACATCTTGAGTACAGTTTAATAGTATTCCAGTACATGCCACAGTACCTATAGACCAACCGTAGAAGGGCAAACCCAAGCCTCACTAATGGCACCGCGGAACTGCTGCCAACCCAAAGGTTCAAAAGCGTTCCCATGGTCATTATGTCAAGTTAGGATTTCATTCTTCTAGAAGGTCCACGGAATTACTTGCATGTTTTTCCGAATACTTTAAACTTGGAAAAATGGGTTTCTGACATTCGATCGTCTTCTATCGGCTCTCAACGTACCTGCGTGAAGTCGTCTTTAGCTGGAATCAATCAATCTGATGACCTCGCATCGGGGTAGGCAACATATCACATGTCCTAGCCATTCCTCCGTGGGTGACTAGCGATCTCCTATCATATCTCTAAGTATAACTCGCACGGCAATAGCTCCAGACCTTTGGGGCGATATCTCGTCAGTCGCAGCAGCAACTGAATCATCCGTCCGCACGCTGAACAGTGCCTCAATCATCAAGTATAATCAGTGCATTGACGATCATCGCATTCTGGCTGGCCTCTAGCAGTGGCTCAATCCTCTGGTGCTGATCTGCACGTCTGAGTAATCTTGTAAAAGCGATCCATCAAATGCTCCTAGCGCGAAAACACAATAAAACGACGCCTCTATGCAATCGTATGTCCCTGGAATCACGTCCTGGTCAGTCTTCGTCCGTGACAAGCTCGTGCTGACGCAACTCTAGCCGTAGCTCTCTCTGCCCGTGTAATCATGGCAGCAAAACCATAAACCAATATCGATTAGGATAGATCATAGGAATGAATATAATGTTGTGCAAGGAAATGTACATCCTAAGGCTTCTTAAGCGGAGTATCGTATCGTAAGTATGCCACGGAACATACACACGGTACGTCACTCTCCTTAAGTCACCTACTCCATCAACCAAGGTCAACCTACGCGACGAAAGTTCGGGTCTAATACCCCCTCGACTAAGTCTAAGTTCCGTAAGGTCAAGCCTAAGTTCTGAATATATACAAATGCTCTAGGCTCCGTATAGTCAAACATAGACTCGAACCAAGATTAACCTAGCGCTCTGATACCAACTTTGTCACGACCCGAAATGGCACATGACTGGCACTTGAATCATATGAAATCTATAGGCATCTAATTCAAGTAAGCCAAGAAATCCCAGAAATCTAAACCATTTAAAGAAAGAAGTGAAGAAAACATGTTTTAAAACAATGGGTTTTTAAATAATATAAGCCGAAATATGCATTTTTAAAATCTCAAGTCTTTTCTGAAAATTTCGACAGAGTTTCCTTTGTAAATACCGGCCCCAAATGGGGTACAACATGAATAATATATCCACAATGATAAAAGGCATCCCCAAGCGGGAGCTAGCTCTTCGTCAATCGACGGTCACAACCACGCGAGCAATATAATATACAACGCCGAAGGGCGAGGATCAAAACTCAAAAGGAAACTCAAAATATCAAGAAAACCATAATAATACAACGCGCGACTCTAAGATCGAAAGAATAAACAACTGTTCTTCTAAGTCTAATAAATATACAAGTCTGGTTGATGGAGTTTCTAGATACAACTGAATAAATAAAGTACAATGGTGGTCATGATGCGAGTGAACCCACCTACTAAGCAATCACCCGGAATGAAAGCAGTGTGCCAGCAAACCCGCAATAAAACCTGTACGGCAAAATCTGCAAGAAACTGTGGCACAACGGGGGTGAGTTGCCAACTCGTGAGTAGAAAACATCACAGAGCAGAAATCGTATGTATGACTCAATCCTAGGTCAATACGATCAGTAATGTATATCCTCAATATGATAAAGTCTGAAGCATGATAAGGTGGCAAGGGTAAACATCTATATATCAGTGTAATACTAAGTGCACGTGTCAGTGCCTCAGGTTGCAACATATCATAAATATGAAGTATGATCAATGCAATCAACATGAAGTCGGTGTCAACTATATCATGAAGTCAATAAGTATGTGTATATCATCCAACTATGTAATCAATGCTTGTATGCGTGTAGATCTCGTCCATGTGTCAACCAATGACCCAACAACATCATGCATGTAAATGTCATAAAAGCATATGCATGAAAGTATGAGAATATAAATCAACGTGTGTCCTTCGCGACATATCAAAATCATGAAACCTGAGTGTCTAGCATCAACACTCGAAAACATCATGAAACCCGTGTCCAGCATCGGCACGTAAATCCTTATATATCGGGCTCCGTCGGTCCGGATCGGCCCACGGGCTCCGTCGGTCCGGATCGGCCCATATCATCTCTCGACTCCGGTCGGTATCCTCCGAATATCCGCCGAGCCTAAATACTATCACCGGTAGGTAGTGCTCCCCTGCCAAGCTCACCGTCTAACAATACAAGTCTTCTTGCTCTGGGATACCTCACCGGGTCCACCATGTACCCGCAGACGGTGTTTACCGCTCCTCGAATCGGGTTTCACATATCACATGTCTCAGAACCGAGAAAACGCATGGTGGACGCACTGAAATATCATATCAAGAGAAACCGGGTTTTTAAAACAGTACATACCTCCTTTTGAAATACCCACGGTTCTTAAATCCAGAAATCTCATGGAAACAGTATATCTCAATGCGTATAATCATAAAGTATGATGTATGCGACATATAATAGAAATGTAAGCATATCAGTATATCATGCAACATAAAACGGTAATATGCACATATCGAGGGAAAACCGCTCTTTTAAATGAACCCGGTTTTAAAATATATCATGCGGTTCCCAAATCTCCAAAATCTAGCCAAAATCATCTATGTATGTGCAAATATGTATGTATACAAGTATGGGTGTACAATATACCTGTGTGCCAATATGGATGTACAAGTAAGTATATACACAAGTATGAGTGTACAATATGTCTGTGCGCCAATATGGATGTACAAGTAAGTATATACGCAAGTAAGAGTGTACAATATGCATGTGCGCTAATATGGATGTACAAGTAGGTATATACGCAAGTATGAGTGTAAAATATGCATGTGCGCCAATATGGATGTACAAGTAGGTATATACTCAAGTATGAGTGTACATTATGCCTGATGCATCAATCCTACTGTGTAGTGACATGGCAATTATCGATGATGAAGTGTGTGAGCCGGCAAGCAGGTGTACGTGGGGCATACGCATCATCGGTAATGGTGCTGGTGTCCTAACAGTATGAGTTTAATATAACAATAAACGCATTTAAACATACAATGCGATGCGAATAGCAAGAATATGCGGAAAATGAATAACAAACGTAACAGTGAAGAATCTACATCAATATATATATGTCATACAGTTCTGCCATTTGAAATAACACGAATTGTGGTGTTTATAAAAATAAGGGCTACGATGTTTTTAAGAAAAGATGCGTCTTTTGAAAATATCCGTAGAATCTCTTGACCTGTCTTTAAAATACTCACGATTCGTTAGTTTTGAAATAGGTATGACTCAAGTCTAGTCTAACATCTACAAGTAACTACAGGACTAATCGAAAGGTACGGAAACCACATAAATCTGAGTCGATACATATACATATAATAGTCGGTGATCCCGCCTCAATAGTATCACATACGATACAATATATAACATGACATCCTCGATACAAGAGTGCGGATCTATCATCAATATATAGCTCGTACTGTAAATCCATCGTACGGCATCCCAAATCTGGGTACGGGTCAAATTTCACATTCATCTCATTATTCATCTGGTATCCTTATCATCATATCCCATGAACTGGGGGTACTGATCTAAGTCTAGTACAAACTGATACCATCTGCATATATATACGTGGTATGAAAACACACGCCTAAAGGCCCACTATAACCTCATGTCGTATCTCATAATACGAACCACATCATATCACCGATCTCATGGCACCATGCCCAATCTCATCGACTCATCTCCAAATACCATATACAATCCTCATCATCCATGTGTAGGTATACGTATATGTGTGTGTGTGTGTGTGTCTATATATATATATAGTCTCATACCTGTGTGTGTGTATACATATTCCCATATACGCACAAGTAATAATAATGCATGCAAGGGTGTGTGTGTGTGTGTGTGCAAACCTATTCTATGGTTCGCGGCTAAGAAATCAACCACGACACTATCATCCGAATACACCAACATTTACCCCATGATCTTCTAAAATCCTACTTGTTAATCATCCTAATTCACAACACATATGTAAATGTATAACATATCATAAGCTACACTACGAACTGCGGGGGTGCTATACGCCATCCACTTGACTTACCCCGTAGATATAAATCTACTCACCTGTTCTCCGTTTGCCGTTGCTGACGTTGCCACGCACTTGCTTGTCGTCTCGAAGTCCACATAGGGGTACCTATATGTCACAACATATCGTATCGCATTAAAATCCAAATCAAAACCAAAACGACACGCTAAAAGCCTATAGGTTAGAACCTACGGATTACGCCTTCAAACCACCAAACAACCATCGATATCGTCGTACAAACGTCAAGTGATCGAGGTAAAACACAAATACTAAAATCCAAAATCCAAAATACGAAAAATATAACCCCGAATCAAAACAGTAACTCATGAATTTAGTCCCAGATTTTATTTAAGGTGGAAACAAGGTAAGTAAACAACACTAGGGTGATATATAGGGTGCATATGACATACTGAAGCAACCTGGACCCAATACCTCACCCCATGGCCGGCCACATGCAAGGAAAATCCGGCCTTCTCGGATCTGTAGGGGAGATAGGGTCTCGTCTTTGTAGGGTGGTCTCCTATGGTCTCAAATTGGTCACTGGAGTTGTTTATTTTTCTTGAAAATAACCCAGGTCATCCCAGATTCCCCTGCACACCCTAATAATTCACAAACCGACATGAAAGTTTCAGTTTTTGGGTTTCATGTTCTTGTTTCGTGTTTGGTCTAGGCTTCTAACTCCATAGGGACTTAAGGTCACTACTAGGCCACGATTTTACAACCACAACTCAAGAATCTCTCAACTCTCATATAGGAATTATCAAAGTTCACAAAACTACACGAAATTGATTTTAAACTTGAATGGAAGCTAAGGGAAACCAAATACTACAATAAATGTGAAAGAATTAGCTCAATTTGCAACTCAAGAATTTTCTTGAATTGCCCAAGTGCCCAAAATGCAAACTTTCTTGGTCCAAAATGTAGCTAGAAGGCTTGTGCACATTTTTAATGAAATTGGGATGATATTTTGGGGTGGGGTTGAGGGTGTTTGCGAGATTTGAAGTGGAGGGGGAGAAGGGGCTGCCATTGTTGAAGAAGGAGGAGAGAAACAAGAAGAAATGAAATGGAGAGAATGGCCCAAGTCAATAAAAGACTTCACTCTCTCTTCTCTCTCTTGCTCATCCCTCATTATTCTATTCCATTTTCTTTTCTTTCCTTTTCTTTTCTCTTCTCAATTTAAAAAAACAACCATGAAATGAAAATGAAGAGAAAGCCATGATAAAATGTAACAAGTGTAATTTGACATGGTGCATGTTTTGCACAAAACAAGCTTAATGCGTGATTAGCGATATTTAATCGCGATTAGCATTAAAATAGTGTATAACGAATTATAAAATTTCATAATTTTCTTAAATCCAATAAAAAAAACCTTCTTTTTAGTAATTTCTATAATTTTCTAAATTTTTTCCAATTTATCGGTATTTAATTATACCGCCTTATTAAAATATTCAATATAATATTATTTAATTTTAAAAAATCCCCAAAAATAATATTTTATTTTTTCTGAAATGTTACATATGCGTCTATGGACTGCCGTGAGAAAATAGTCAGGTTTTGTTTTTCCGGCGAGTCGGTTCTTGTTGTGCAGGGGGGCAGTGGTGCCGCCCTCACAGTTTGAATTCAGCCTTTTTTGCCAGTCGACTTTTAAGGAGAAGATATCGAGGATTCTTGGATTTCATTCATGATACCGGAGCCACAGTGGATTCGTTGGACCGGGTTCCTATCGTGCGAGAGTTTTCCGACGTTGTTCCAGATGAGCCGGCGGAGCTTAGGGAGCTTAAGGATCAGCTGCAGAGTTGCTAGATATGGGGGACTTGTACGTCCAAGTGTTTCGCTTTGGGGAGCTCCTACTCTGTTTGTCAAGAAGAAGGATGGCAGTTTGAGGTTGTGTATTGATTGATCGTCAATTGAACCGAGTTACGGTGCGGATGGTATCCTTTACCCCGCATTGACGATTTCTTTGATCAGCTCCAGGGTGCGAGACATTTTTCTAAGCTTTTTTTGGATCAGGTCATCATTAGTTGCGGGTATGGAGTGATGATATTCCGAAGACTGCTTTTGTGCGCGCTACAGGCTTTATGAGTTTTTGGTGGTGTCGTTGGACTCACCAGTGCCCTAGCAGCATTCATGGATGTGATGAACCAGATTCTTCAGGCCGTTCCTCGACCAGTGTATTGTTGTGTTATAGATGACATTCTGGTCTTTTCCAAGAGTCTTGAGGAACATGAGTAGCACTTAAGAATTTCCTTGCAGACGTTGAGAGAGCACTAGCTGTCTGCTAAATTCTCGGAGTGTTGCTTTAGACTAGATTGTGTTGAACTCCTAGGTCGTGAGGTTACGAGAGACGGTATTCGTATGGACCCGAGGGAGATCGAGGCCGTACAGCTTGGCCCAGACTTGCATTAGGGACTGAGGTCCGAGGCTTTTGGGCTTAGCCGGTTTTTACGCCGTTTCGTGCAGGATTCTTGTGTATTCACTGCACCGTTGACCGGACTAACCAGGAAGGGAGTTCCTTTTATTTAGACTGAGGCATGCATGCTGAGTTTTCAGTGGTTGAAGACTCGGTAGACGACTGCACCAGATCTATCTTTGCTTTCTGGATCGGGCGACTTTGTCGTTTATTGTGATGTTTCGCGAGTGGGGCTCGATTGTATACTGATATAGCATGATAGAGTTATCGCTTATGCTTCCCGAAAGTTGGAGAAAGTACGAGCAGGATTTATCCCACTCATGATCTGGAGATGGCCGCGGTGGTTTTGCGCTGGAGATTTGGGAACACTACTTGTACGAAGAGTCATGTCAGATTTTCACGCACCCTGCAGCGGGTTTTGATTGTTGAGACAGCGCCGTTGGATGGAGCTTGTGAAGTATTGTGATTGTGAGATCCTTCATTTCCCATGGCAAGGCGATTGTAGTGGTTGATGCTTGAGTCGTAGGCCCGGGGGTAGTTGTTCCAGTTGTGCGCAGTTCAGAGACGATCTTTTGCAGATTTACAGTTCTTGTGCGACAGATGAGTACAGTTTAAGTTCGCATTTACTAGGGGACAACTTGCTCATGTCCGTGCCCGTCCACTTTTAGTTAATCGTTTCATGAGGCACAGCCCACGGATGCTCGTTTGTCAGAGATTCTTGAGCATGTTCGGCTGGGTAAAAATTCGGAGTTCTTGATTTATGACCAGGGTGTGCTACGTTTAGGGACGCGTTTGCGTGTACCGATACTGATTGGGTAGAGATGCGAGGTCCTAGAGCAGGCACATCAGTCAGCTTTCTGCGTTCACCCAAGTGCCACCTCGCTGTAACGTGACTTGTGAGTTAGTTACGGGTGGGCAGGGTTGAAGAGTGAAGTTTCGGATTTCATTTTGAAGTGCTTGGCTTGTCAGCGAGCTAAGGTTGAGCATTTGAGACTGGCTGGAGAGTTGCAACCTTTTTACCGTTCCAGAGTGGGAATGGGAGCAGATCTCCATGAATTTCGTTGTGGTGTCTACCCAGGTTTAGACAGGGTGTGACTCCATTTGGGTGATTGTTGTCCAGTTATGCTCAGTTTGCTCAGTTGTTCTTCGTTGAGTTTGTGCGTTTGCACGGAATTCCTTCATACATTGTATCCGATAGAGGCATTCATTTTGCTAGCCGTCGTTGGCAGAAACTTCAGGAAGCCTTGGGTACTGGTTGAGCTTTAGCTCCGCTTTTCCATCCGTAGGCCGATGGTTAGACAGAGCGGACTATACAGACTCGGGAGGCACTACTACAATAGGGGTTTGCCCCTATGAATAATGAAATCCGTAGGGGCAGATTTATTTTAGCCCTACGGACTAATCTGTAGGGCCCGACGGTTGTCCCTACGGTTCCCAACGTTTTGATTTAAAAATATTAAATAGTAATTTTTTGTTTTCCCCTACGGAGCCGCAAACCAATGACCTACGGACTAATCCGTAGGGGCATCTAAATGGGAATTTAATTAAAAAGGCACAGAAATGCCCTACGCCTCATCTCTCGCGCGTTAACTCCTAAAATTCCCAAAATCCCCAAATCTCCCGTTCCCGCCGCGTCGCAGTTCTCGTTGTCGCCACCGCCCTCCGTTTCGTCTTCGCCACCGCCCTCGTTCTTCCTCGTCGCCGATTGCACGCATTGTCGACCACCGATCGAGCGTCTCCTTCGTCTCCTCCACCGCCTACAGGTTATTAAATCTCCAATTAACATAATTTTGATAATTTTAGGGCTAGGGTTCAGGTTTTGGGTACCGATGAGGGTTAGGGTTAGGCATCGGTTGGGGTTGGGGTTAGGGTTCGGTTAGGGTTTGGTGTTGGGGTTGGGGTTCGGCTGGGGTTGGGGTTGGGGTTGGGTTGGGGTTAAGGTTAGGTTTGGGGTTCGGCTGGGGCTGGGCTGGGGCTGGGGTTAGGGTTAGGGTTAGGGTTGGGGTTAGGGTTTAGCTGGGGCTAGGGCTGGGGATAGGGTTGGGGATAATGAAAATTTTGTATAGAAAAATACAAAGGTTATAGACCTATAATCGATGATGGAGCGACAGTTTTCCTTTTTAGGAATAAGACAAATGAGAGTAGAATTAACAGCCTTGGGCACCTCTTTATGTTTGAAAAAATATTTCCCAACTTAAGGAAAAAGCTTTGCATAATACATGTTGACCCTGTACATATCAATCCCTTTGTAAGTCTATATAGAGCATCATTTCTCTGTGTAAGTCCGCGGGGGCGCCCCGGCCGTCGATCCGACGCCGGAAACGTGGAAACAAAAACTTTGCAAAACTTGCAACCGGCACCACCGCGCACTTTTCACCCGGATCGGGCCATTAACCTAGCTAACTAGCAAATAAGAAAAGAGTAGAGAAGTTATACCAAGCGATCTGTGTCCTTCGGTCTTCATCTCCACTCCAATCTCCCGCGGAATCTCTGTCCATCATCGTCTCGTCGGAAATGGCACCACGTAGCCGGAATCTTTTACGGGCTCCCACCTTTTGACCGAGGCAACTCGGGCGCGAAGTTGGCTAGCCGACGCGTCCAAGACTTGCTATAGAATAATGTAGTAGCCATGTCTATTTAGGGTTCATGAAGTTGCCTTGATGGAGGTGGAGTAGAGAAAGAACAATGGACAGATGTGCATGGGAATTTTGGTAGCAAGCTAAAAAGGGAGATGATAAATTTCCTACACCAAAAATGAATTCACTCATTCTCTCCTTCTCACCAAAGTGGCCGGCCCCTTTTTTTCAAGAAGAAGATTGGAGAGAGAAAATGGCATCTCAATCTATATTTAAAAAGAATGATAATGTGAAAAAAGAAAACAAGTCACACCAAGGTCAAAACCATTACAACTCAATCCCATTCTCATTTGATTCAAGACATGAGATTAAAATGGAATCTCATGATGATTATGAAGGAACAAATGCAACAAACCCCTCCGCAAAAGGTAATTTGCACAATTGCAAATTACCCCCTCCATCGAAAGTCCGGTCGTGAAGGAATAAAAGAAAACCGGCCGGAACGGAATGCAAACTGGCAACTTCAGAAAACTGATCCCGTAATAAATTACAGGAAAACCCCGCTATTGCAAATACATACCCACATTTGTATTCCCACTGAACACAAATGCAAAGAGACAAAACTACACTATCTAATACTAGGATCCGGCTTAAGCCAAAGCCGGCTAGTAAAATCCGTCCGATCACGATCCGTGCAATACCGCACGTATCTGATCGAACCCTGCCATATCTCCATACGGCCTCTACAGCGTTTCGCCCGAAACATGAGTAACTGTCTGTGTGGTGGACTCTAAAGACTCGTCAATACTATGGCTGTGGATTTAACCACTAGCACGTCAGAGGTATAAGCCAATACGTAACGGGCAACCAGGTATTGACAAAAAGGGATGTCGATGAGCAAACTCATCCTGACACCCTACTGAGCCTGTCAGTGACAATATCCGTACAGTCCGGTCCGTTCGTCTATGAGCATCGTATGGCGGGCCTAGGGGGTTGGTAAAAGTCAGACCCCCAATAGCGGTACAAGTCGTGTCGGAGTGTAGCCCAGAACACCCTGAGATACTACTGGAATACCTACCAGCAAATCTCCTATCTTGGACAAGGACTTTTCATGTTCTGGCTCTCCTCGACACAGCGCGACCTCACCCCCAATACCGGGAGAGACGAACCCGTGCAGATCCGCTCACTGCCTCCATGTGGCTCGGGACTGTACCCAACTAAAACCTGTTTGCACGACTCCTTTGAGCCGTGGTAGGGTAGTAATGAAAGCACAGTGGGAACTCACACGAGACAAATGACGATCTCAGGTCGATGAACTAACCTGTACACATGTCACCAGGGAACTGCTATCTGACGTCTGGTATAATCCCAACTAGCAGGTTCCCGGCGAGTCCTGTCCGGTGTACTCATAACCCAATGAGCACCTGTATACATCTTAGGTGAACCAACTGACACCAGTGGCTTGTGAGACCGGCCACCGCCCCTCGTCGGGGTCTCGACTGTATACACTAGTCTACTCTAGAGAATCGATGCCCTGTCTCGAAACTCCCACGACTAGGGACCTTTTAAGGATGTGCTTATAGACTCCAGCTCTCACTTATATGATCGCCCTCATACTGCTGGTAGTCAAGCAAGAATCCTAGGAGCTCTATCAACGTGTAATAGCGACTCGTAAGGTCACCTAAAGCAGTACACGATGATAAAGATAAACCAGATAGCATACTATCATCTTGAGTAAGACTGTCCTACTGGGACAGGTCCTCCCCTCAATCATTGCAATCACGTGCCTGTGATCCAATAATTAACTCTGAAGGCACTATCTCCAACACTCTGTGCCCCCACTTTGTTTATGGGTGTGGGCCATGGATTGATGTATGACAGGAATATTGGCCATGGAGCGAGGAGCGAGATGCTATCGAAAAATTCTAACTAGAGCGAATGTCGACGTGTTGGCTGCTAACTTATTATTAGGTTGAAAAAAGGTGTGCCTATAGATGTGAGAGTGGAAGAGTCAAAATGGTTAGTGTGTAGTGCAAGTCTTGATTCAACAATTTTTCTTGGTTCTGCAATAAACTGGAGTGGATACTGGATTCTAACCCTAAACCTAAACATTTACCCAGGGGCAACATTTCATGATATATGCAAATTACAATTTGAGAGGAAAATAAAAATATTACATGCACCCTCAAGATGGCCAGCATACATGAAAACACGTGTGTGAAGATTATACAAACTTAATCATTCATATAGGCAGAATGCGCTATTTCAAGTAAACTTACCCAAATTAACCTAATTAACCCTAGCCAACACCCTAACCCTTTCAAATTATCTATAATTAACCAAAATTAACCCTACCCTCTAATTAACCCTAGGCTCTAACCCTAAACCTGATATGTCTGAAATCATATTAGAAATGATATGTCTGCAATCAAATTCTGCATTTATATTTTGTGAAGTAAAAGCTTTTTCAAAATGAGAAGCTGTCATATGAACAATCTGTTTATGCTCCTCAAAACAAATGCCTTCTACATTTTGCAACTTTGTAATTCTGTTTTGACATTTTCTGACATTAAACCAATAATGAAAGAATTTGGTATTTTTATCACCATCTGAAATCTATTTTTTCCTTAATTTATGTCTCCAAAAAAATTGAGGAAGGTTGTGTTTGTTATATCAAAAAACTTTTTGTTGAACCCAACAGGTGTAAGTTTAGAGTTGTTATAGATAGCTCTTACATGTTGTTTAATGCATGTACCATTGTTAAGAGAGTACAAGGTGGAGAACAATAATTTGTTTCAACGGCACATTTTTCAAGTTAAAACCAATATATGATATTCAATGATAATATGAAACTTTCATATTCTCATCGATACTCATATATGAAACTCAAAGTGCCACTTTGTCCCCGTCTATCAGTTAACATACGTTCGATGTTCGTCGTGACATAAAACTATACGAAAGTTGTTAAATATCGGACGGTATAGCTCGATACTAACAACCGTCATATAGTCTATGTGATGAGAAGATTCAATCGTATGATAACCGATAGATTTGTCCCATGTGGACAAGTTAGGAATGTATAAAGCAAACACCTTCATTCACTTGTGTTTTCATCCGTTTCGAGATATTTCGTCGGTACCTTTCCGCTGGTTCTCCGTGTACAAAGATAGATTAGATGTTCATTTCAACGTTGTTTCACAGCTTTGAAATTATTATCTATTCTATTACGGTATACTCGGAGAACAGCGGGGAGGTGCTGCCGAAATTTACTCGAAACGGTTGAAAGCACAAGCGAATGGGTGTTCGCTCTATACATTCTTAATGGGATAGAAGCCTTACCCCCAACAGCCGAAACACACACATACAACAAGAATACACAACAAACGCATCATTAGAGAGTGATTCAAGATGTTCAAGTTAAAACCAATATATGATACTCGATGATAATATGAAACTTTCATATTCTCATCGATACTCATATATGAAACTCAAAGCACCACTTAGTCCCCGTCTATCGGTTAACATACGTTCGATGTTCATCGTGACATAGAACTATACGAAGGTTGTTAAATATCGGACGGTATAGCTCGATACTAACAACCGTCGTGTAGTCTATGTGACGAGAAGATTCAATCGTATGATAACCGATAGATTTGTCCCGTGTGGACAAGTTAGGAATGTATAAAGCAAACACCTTCATTCACTTGTGTTTTCATCTGTTTCGAGATATTTCGTCGGTACCTTTCCGCTGGTTCTTCGTGTACAAAGATAGATTATATGTTCATTTTAACGTTGTTTCACAGCTTTGAAACGATTATCTATTCTATTATAGTATACTCAGAGAACAGCGGGGAGGTGTTGCCGAAATTTACTCGAAATGGTTGAAAGCACAAGCGAATGAGTGTTCGCTCTATACATTCTTAATGGGATAGAAGCCTTACCCCCGACAGCCGAAACACACACATACAACAAGAATACACAATAAACGCATCATTAGAGAGTGATTCAAGATGTTCAAGTTAAAACCAATATATGATACTCGATGATAATATGAAACTTTCATATTCTCATCGATACTCATATATGAAACTCAAAGCGCCACTTAGTCCCCGTCTATCGGTTAACATACGTTCGATGTTCATCGTGGCATAGAACTATATGAAGGTTGTTAAATATCGGACGGTATAGCTCGATACTAACAACCATCATGTAGTCTATGTGACAAGAAGATTCAATCGTATGATAACCGATAGATTTGTCCCGTGTGGACAAGTTAGGAATGTATAAAGCAAACACCTTCATTCACTTGTGTTTTCATCCGTTTCGAGATATTTCGTCGGTACCTTTCCGCTGGTTCTCCGTGTACAAAGATAGATTAGATGTTCATTTCAACGTTGTTTCACAGCTTTGAAATGATTATCTATTCTATTATAGTGTACTCGGAGAACGGCGGGGAGGTGCTGCCGAAATTTACTCGAAACGGTTGAAAGCACAAACGAATGGGTGTTCGCTCTATACATTCTTAATGGGATAGAAGCCTTACCCCCGACAGCCGAAACACACACATACAACAAGAATACACAACAAACGCATCATTTGAGAGTGATTCAAGATGTTCAAGTTAAAACCAATATATGATATTTGATGAAAATATGAAACTTTCATATTCTCATACATGAGTATCCTCAAATCTAACTTTGATTATCGATAATTTATTCTTTTTAATGACAAACGCACATACAAAGCATATACACGGATTTTCTCCTTTATCAGTAACTATCCCGTTCTTAGATTTCTCAATATAGTCATCATAACCTACAATTTATATGTTATACAGTCTAACATGGCCCATGAGTACGTTAGAGTTAAGAACTGGATGTATGTGGATTGGTAACAACATATGCAACCTAAGTTTGTCGCAGGAGTTGCTGCTTTTTTTGAATTTGCACGTGCACATAATAAGATCATGATAGAGAAGATTCTCTGCCCATGCGATAAATATGGGAATAAGTACTGGCATAAGGTAGAATTGGCAGAGCTTCATATCGTAAAATATGGTTTTACTAGACTTTATACAACTTGGAAATATCACGGGGAAGGAGAAGAACGCAGTAATGCGACAGAAGAAGAAGGAGAACACGATAATGCGGCAGGAGAAGAAGGAGAAGACGGTAATGTGGCAGAAGAAGAAGACGGTAATTTCTTTCCATCAGAAGAAATGGAGGATATGGTAGAGGTTGCCCTAGGTGAATCTATTCGTACCGAAGATGACATTCCTTCCGATCAAGGACCGCTTGCGAATAAATATGAAAATTTCATGAATGATGCTAGAAAACCAATTTATGAGAATGCAAAGTATTCCACCCTCTCATGGTTTGTCCAACTTTTCCAGATTAAGTTCCTAAATGGATTTAGCAACAAGTCATTCACAATGCTTCTTTCGTTCTTGAAAAATTCTATGCCCCCGAGAAATAACGTGCCCGACAGTTGATACGGAGCCCAGAAGATGATGCCTGGTTTGGGTCTGAAGTGTGAGAAGATTCAAGCATGTCCTAAAAATTGCGTGTTGTACCGGAAAGAGAATTCAGATTTGAAAGAGTGTCCAACATGCGGAGAGACCAGGTATAAGCCGAAACATTCTGATAAGAAGCCTGATATACCTGTCAAGATAGCACGATACTTTCCCATAACACAGAGGCTGCAGAGGCTATTCAGGTGCAAGAAAATAGCCGAGGCAATGATTTGGCATCACCGTGCTCCTTCAAGTGAAGATGGAAAAATGAGCCATCCAAGAGATTCACCGGTATGGAAGGATTTTTATAGGAGGCATGCAATATTCAGTAGCGATCCTCGCAATGTCAGGCTCGGACTGGCTAGTGATGGCTTCTGCCCATTCAACTATATGGCTGGAAGTCACAGCACATGGCCCGTTGTAATGATAATTTATAATTTGTCGCCTTGGTTGTCTATGGACCAATCATACTTTATGATGCCTCTTCTTATCGATGGACCAAACTCACCGGGAAACAATATCGACGTCTATCTCCGACCTCTGATCGAGGAGTTAAAATCTTTGTTCATTGATGGTGTAGAGACTTACGATGCAAACACAAATACAACCTTCATACTGTGTGCGGCTTTAATGTGGAAAATTAATGACTTTCCTGCGTATGGAATGCTATCAGGTTGGTCCATACATGGTCACAAAGCATGTCCCCATTGCCATCAACACACAACATCGAAATTCTTAAATATTAGCAGGAAGGTTTGTTATTGCGGCCATCGACGTTTCCTGCCTCTAGACCACCTCTATAGGTTAGACGATGTTCACTTTGATGGTCATCGGGAGTATCTTGGACCTCCAGCCCCATTGTCCGGAGAGGAGTGGCTACTCAGTGGGCTGGTTACAATAATATGACCTTCGGGATGGATCCGACAAAACAGGTCAAACCACCATTTTGGAACAAGTTAAGCATTTTCTTCGAGCTTCCGTACTGGTCAACAAATTTAGTGCATCATTGTCTGAACGTCATGCATATAGAGAAGGGAGTATCAGAACACATACTCAACTTGCTTCTTTGTAAAGACGGGAAATCGAAAGACAGACTGAATGCTCGGATGGATCTACAAGACTGGGAAATAAGAAGTGAATTGCACCATAAACCGGTAGCGGGTAAACCAGGCAAGTTTGTACTTCCTAATGCCGCTTATCATATGTCACAACCGGAGAAGAAAAGATTCCTGCAGGTGTTGCATGATTTGAAAGTTCCCACAGGTTTCTCAGAATCATTCAGCAAGAAGATAAAAATTTTAAAAGGTAAGATCGATGGGCTAAAAATTCATGATTTGAAAGTTCCCACCTTCATTCTTCGATATCATAATAAACCTGACAGTTCATCTTGCAACTGAGGCTAAGTTAGCCAGACCGGTACAATATCGATGGATGTATCCAGTCGAGAGGTACGTGGAATTTTTCGTTTCGCGCAATTTTTAAAATTATTGTTATCCTATATGCCCGTATTTATTTATTCAACATATTTTCTTTAGGCACCTCTACACTCTTAAAAAGTATGTACGCAATAGAAATCGACCAGAGGGTTCTATCATGCAAGATTATCTTCTTGATGAAGCAACCATATTTTGTTCCCGCTATCTGGACGAGAACATTGAGACGAGACTTAACCGGCCTCGAAGAATTCAAGAAGGGTCATATGGTAAAGCTGATTATAAGAGGGTAGACACTATATTTATCAACAAGATATACCGGTTTATCTAGCTTAATTGCGCATGTCTTGAAAAAATTAGAGAGTAAGTTTTTTGGGTTTAATTGTTATGTTTGTGTTTGTGTATATGAAATGATATAATATTAATGTCATAATTTATTGTCGAAAACAGAATTCATTTTAACGAGGTACGTGAGGGGCATCCTGATTGGAACGATGAACGATTGGAAAAATATCTTCAGGATAATTTTTGCGATTGGGTTTCAGATCATGTAAGTTATTCGAATAACATGTTATTGCTACCAGTTTTAATCTAAACTTATATCGTTATGTGTTTTTCGTAAAATTTGTTTTGTTAGATCCGCGATCCAAACTTGTCTGCATCATTTGAGAGTGATTCAAAATGTTTAGCTCGATTTCCTAGTATGGAGGTTGCATATTATAAAGGATTCGGTGTCCTTGGATACAAATTCAAAGTTAAAGACATAGAAACATCTAGAACCACTCAGAATAGTGTGATTGTGACGGTAGGATCGGATGGTGTGATTTATTATGGATACTTAAATTGTATAATCGACATCCACTATCCCGTACGATCAGAACCCTTTTATATATTCCAGTATACTTGGTACAATACGCGAACTGGTACGGATAAGTGGAGAAGCAATCTTGGGACTTGAAAAGATGAATATGGATTGACCAGTGTGAACACACTTCGATTTTACGGTCAGGAAGATCCGTTTATCTTTCCGAACTAAGCGTTCCAAGTATACTACTCACAGTGTTTGAAGCATCCGGGATAGAGTGTCGTATGCCGTTGGAAACCCAGGGATGTCTACGATGTCCCAGAATTCGAGGACAGCGATGAGGATGAAGAAGAGAGAAGACCTAGAGTGCTCCGACCGTCTGTTTTGAAAGACGGGTTGTCTTCGGCTGATCATGAAGTTACGTGGGTTAGAAATGATATCGATGATGAAATCCAAGTAGATATGTCGAATGCGCCCACGAAACGAAAAAGGTTATCAGTAATGTTTGAAAGGTTCCTAGGCACTCTAGTAAGGTCTCACAAGGCAACGAACATGCCAATTTAAAAAATTTGGTGCCGAGAAACCCTAGACTACGGATCTTAGACTAGATGTTTAGGCGAAATGATAAAGCTAGTTAACAAATTAACTAAAGGTCGGAAGCTACAACCTTTGTAGATCCGGATTTCCACCCCCTTAGCTCCACGTGGTCATGCCCTCGCTGTCCATCATGAATCCTCGACTCATTCGTCGGCTTCATCGGAAAACGGGTGAGCAAGGTCGTCGGCTTCGTGTCAAAGACGATCTACGTCGAGGTTGCACTAGTTCAAGCTCCGACTTCACCAAGTAGTGAAACTTGTGAAGAAAACACCCAAAACCACTTGGCAAGAGGTAGAGGATGAAGAAATAGGAGGTGGGTTCACTTTAGATTTGGATTTCTCTCACTAAAACTCAAGTTGCCATTGGAGTAGCAAGCTTGAAGAAGAAGAAGATGAGCTAGTATTATGATAAGTAATTTTAAAATAAAAGAAAAAGCATATCTTATCATAATTCTAACATGGGTTAAGTGTAGAGAGCAAACCATGGTAAGTGGGAATAGTTAGGGTTTAGTATAAAGACAAAATGGTCTTTGAGTCAAACCTTCATGAAGCTTCATTAAGCTTCATGACAAATGAAAACCATTTTGTTTTTATAAAACAATTTAAACAATAAGGAATGGATAAATAAATGAGTGATTAAATCAAAACCCTAATTATCCTCTTAACCATGGGTTTATTCTTTACACTTAACCAAATAAACATGCATCATCTAATATGATACAAATGAGTGTACAAAAGTATATCACATATACATCATGCACATCAAGTGAGAAAATCCGTATAAAGTGAACCAATACTAGTTAATGCAAAGTAATATATCAAATATATAATTATACATTAAATCATTAAATCAACATTTGATTCAATGATCCGGTCATGTCGCACATAACCGACTAGTATGCAATGTATCGATTTATCGAATCAATGATTCGATAACTAGGTCATAACGAATATAACCAATCGAAACATTTATCGCGAGAATGAAATGCGGTATCACATACACGCATTATTCTCGGTCCTGCACATATCTCATATGCGCTCCTATTTCGTTTCGCTTGAGCCAGGAAACCTCTGTGTAGGACTCTAAAGACTCGTCAATACGCCGATAGCAGATGATGATCATATCAAGCATCCACAAGCCGCAAGCGGTCTGCTAAACGTAACGGCCACCCGGGTATTGAGCGATCAGAAGATCGACGAGCTAGCCCGCTTACACTCCTGCGAATCCGACCAGTAACACTTACCGTACAGTCCGGTCTGTTCGTCTGATACGTCGCATATCAAGTCTAGGGGTGGTAAACGTCAGACCCCAATAACCCGATAAGTCGTGCCGATGTGAGGCTCATAACGGGTCGAGAAACTACTGGTAACACTTACCAGCAAATCTCTGATCAGCCCTGACCAGGGACTTCCCTGTTACGGCCAATCGAGCACAGCGCAACATCAACCCCCAATACCGGGAGAGACGAAACCCCTCCTATCACTCATTGCCTCCATGTGACTCGGGACTGTACCCAAAGACCACCGTTTTGCATGCCCTCATGGACGTGGTAAGGTGGAGATTAAAGCACAGTGGGAATCACACAAGACTCTATGACGATCTCGGGTCTACAGACTAACCTGTACAAGTGTCACCTGAGAACTGCCATCTGACGTGAGGTATAATACCATCTGAGAGTTCTCGGCGAGTCCGTCCAGTGTACCCAGTCTCCACTGAGCACCCGTATACCATCTCTGATGTCAAACACCAATGGATATGGGATCATCCATCGCCCATCTCATGGGTCGAGAAGCGTATACGCTAGTCTACTCTGGTATATCGATGCCCCGTCTCGATACACCCACGACTAGGGACCTTGAAGGATGTACTTATGGACTACCATGTCCCCACTAGTATGATCTGCATCATAGTCCAGGTAGTCAAGTACACATCCTAAGGGCTTTACCAACATGTAACTACAAGACAGTATAAAGAGACTAGTGTACATGTTAAGATAAAGAGTAACCAGATAGCATACTATCATATCGAGCAAGAAAGTCATCTCTATATATGTCCAAGCATCCAATATAATATACAACATCTGTACAATACTGGCCTCTAGGGCATACATACAACTAACAATCTCCCACTTGCACCAGGGCCAGCTGTTGTAGTATCGCATACCGAGCATCCCGAAGAGTCTCTCAAACTGTGTCTGGGGAATGGCCTTCGTGAGTGGATCCGCCGTGTTATTCTTCGTGTCAACCCTCCTGACCTCGATCTCCCGGCGATCAACTATCTCCCGGATCAGGTGATACCGCCTCAGAATATGCCTGGATCGCTGATGGGACCTGGGTTCCTTGGCCAAAGCCACCGCTCCATTGTTATCGCAATACAAAGGTATTGGATGTTCAATGGATGGAACCACTCCAAGTTCAGTAATGAACTTCTTGATCCAGACAGCTTCTTTAGCAGCATCGTTGGCAGCGATGTATTCAGCCTCCATCGTCGAGTCTGCCACGGTTTCCTGCTTGGAACTCTTCCAGCTAACCGCCCCTCCGTAAAGGGTAAAGACAAAGCCCGACTGCGACTTAGAGTCGTCCTTATCACTCTGGAAGCTCGAATCGGTAAAGGACTCCACTTGGAGTTCTCCGTTACCATACACCAAGAACATATCTCTAGTCCTTCGCAAGTACTTGAGAATGCTCTTCACAGCTGTCCAGTGACTCTCTCCAGGATCAGCTTGATACCTGCTCACTATACTTAGTGAGTATGCAACATCGGGTCTGGTACATAGCATCGCATACATGATAGAGCCTACTGCCGAAGCATAGGGTATCCCTTGCATGCGAGCTCTCTCCAAATCAGTCTTGGGAGACATCTCTTTGGAGAGAGTGACTCCAGAGATCGTGGGCAAGTTCCCACGCTTGGACTCTTCCATACTAAACCTCTTTAGTATGGTGTCAATGTACCTGGATTGGGACAATCCCAAAATCCGTTTGGATCTATCTCTATAGATCCTTATTCCCAATATGCAGGAGGCATCACCAAGATCTTTCATTGAGAATCTTTGTGATAAGAAGAGCTTGACCGATTGCAGCATAGGAATATCATTTCCTATCAAGAGTATGTCGTCCATGTACAATACGAGGAAGACAACCTTACTCTCTGCCACCTTCTTGTAGATACAAGGTTCATCTGGATTTTTGACGAAATCAAACTCTTTGATAACGACGTCAAAACAGATGTTCCAACTCCGCGATGCTTGCTTTAATCCATAAATGGATTTAAGCAGCTTGCACACCTTCCCGCTGCTCCCACTGTCTACGAAGCCCTCTGGCTGAGTCATGTACACGCACTCTTCTAAATCACCGTTTAGAAAGGCGGTCTTAACATCCATTTGCCAGATTTCGTAATCATGATATGCAGCGATGGCAGGCATGATCCGGATGGATTTAAGCATAGCCACTGGAGAAAAGGTCTCATCATAGTCCACACCTGGTCTTTGACGAAAACTCTTTGCTACAAGTCTAGCTTTGAAAGTCTTCACTTTCCCATCTACACCAAGTTTCTTCTTGAAGATCCACTTGCTCCCAATGGGTTTTACCCGTTCAGGAGCAACGTCCAAAGTCCATACTTTGTTGGTGTACATGGATTCCATCTCGGACCGCATAGCATCCAGCCATTTCACTGAGTCCCCACTCGTGATGGCCTGCTCGAAGCTAGTTGGGTCATCATCCTCCATGATGCAATCCTCGCTCCCACCGTCCATGAGAAAACCGTAGTATCTCTCAGGCTGGCGAGGAACCCTACTAGATCGGCGGAGTGGCTGGGGTTCATCGGGAACTATGGAATCCTCTGGTTCCACTAAATCTTCTGTTGTGTTTTGTTCAGCTGGAACCTCTTCCAGTTCTACCTCAGAGCCACTAATTTCTTTTGCAAGAAATTCCTTTTCTAAAAAGGTGGCATGTTGAGCAACAAATACTCTTTGTTCCTCACTGTGGTAGAAGATATACCCTCGCGAATGTTTGGGATATCCAATAAACTTACACAAAACAGATCTTGCCTCGAGTTTGTCCGGTTTTTGTCTTTTGACATAGGCCGGGCAACCCCATATCTTTATAAAATTAAGATATGGTCTCTTCCCTTCCCATATCTCATATGGTGTGGTAGGCACAGATTTGGTGGGAACCCTGTTCAGTAGGTATGCTGCCGTTTCCAGTGCATATCCCCAGAAGGAAATAGGTAACTCAGCTACACTCATCATAGAGCGCACCATATCTAATAGGGTGCGGTTTCTCCGCTCCGATACACCGTTGTGCTGTGGTGTATATGGAGGAGTTAGCTGAGAGAGAATCCCATTCTCTTTTAGGAAGTCCAGGAATTCAATGCTTAAGTATTCTCCTCCTCGATCAGATCGTAGGATTTTAATACTTTTTCCGGTTTGGTTCTCAACTTCTTGCTTATATTCTCTAAATTTCTCAAAAGCTTCTGATTTGTGTTTCATCAGGAACACATATCCGAATCTAGAGAGATCGTCAGTGAATGTAATGAAGTATGAAGAACCATCCCTGGCATGTGTAGACATGGGACCGCATACATCACTATGTATAAGTCCCAAGAGTTCGGTAACTCTTTCTCCGTGTCCCGTAAACGGAGTTTTGGTCATCTTGCCTTTGAGACATGACTGGCAAGTGTCATAAGATGAAAATTCAAACGGATTTAAATATCCATCTTTATGCAACTTAGCTAGTCGTGTCACATTGATGTGACCCAGTCTACAATGCCACAAGAAGGATTCGTTGAGTTCAGAACTCTTCCTCTTGTGTGTGTTTGTTATGCTCAGAACCGTCGATTGATTTAGAACATAAATGCCATTGCACAACGTGCCTGATCCAACCAACTTTTGGTTACGGAAAATGTTCATAACATTGTCCTGTAATACAAAATTATATCCCTCTTTACTTAATAAAGAAACCGATATAATGTTGCATATCAGGTTCGGCATGTAATAGCATTCGTTCAGAACCAATGTATTACCAGTTGGTAATACAAGGTGATATTCCCCGACAGTCTTAGCTGCAACAATTGCACCATTTCCAACTCTAATGTCTTTATCACCTTCTCCAAGTTCTCTACCTTTCCTGAGCCCATGTAACTGATTACATATATGGGATCCTGACCCGGTATCTAATACCCAGGACGTAGAGCAAATGGAGAAACAGTTCTCAGTAACGAACACCCCCGAAGAAAATGCATCAACATGTACTTTCTTTATTCGGGTGGCATGGGAATCCTGGTATTCCTCTATTTCCTGTTCATTCCTATAACTCTTATAAGAAAGAACGGAACCAACGTTCCCCAGCACAGTATAACATGCGGGTTCGGTCAATACATCCATATTATTATCTTGATTAAGGCATGAACTGGTCGCTACCTGGAGAGAGAGAGAAGAAAACACTTTAGCGTATGCTCGTGCAAGATCAGATTGGTTATTATCTTATCTAATCAGGATGGCTCCCACTGCTTTTTATCAAATCTTCCTCCAAACCCTAAAAGGAAAGACTAGCCGGGATTAATTACACACTACAGGTTCGCCAATCTTTCAGCCAGGACAGTGTCGGTACTTTGAGGGAGGTCCCCCGTGCTTTCGCACGAACCTAATTAATGTAAACCTCGTTTTCCCAGAGGCGTAACCCCGTTGACACCTTTCTAGACACCTACTTGATCAGCTAATTGCAATGTGTAAAACTCTCCCAGGAGTAACTCTTACTCGCAGCGGGTATCGGGATCCAACTATCTCATAGAAGGTATGCAATCTCATTGCAAATTTCAACACTTGAAATTCCCGATAATATTTTTCCCCAAGCATCCTATGACCTTGACGGAGGTCAACAAACCACAGGGTGCAAGTCAAGTTCAACCCGTCATTTCTTGATTGAATCAAACCCACCAGCACGACCCTTGACGGAGGTCAACAAGGTCGTATGACTACCCTAATCCAATCTGCATCATATGCATAAGCAGACAAATACTAGTTAGCTACCGCACACTACGCCTTGACGGAGGTCAACAAACGTAGCACGAATACTAAGTAGGATTTATCTGAAATGACGGAGGGCTACGCAGGTTTTCATAAAACCATGAGCGTAATGAACTTGATATCGTTGTAGAATCAAATGAAGTTTTGAAATGGAGTGATTTTGAGGCTTTTCCAGTTTTGCTAAAGGAGTCACTCCCGGTGAAGGGATCTCGGTCCTTTCCTCTTCGAATGAGGTGCGGGATATATCATATATATCACTGTGCAAAGCAAAAAACTCTTAAAAGCAATCAAAACCAAACCGAATGTGTAGCATCTGCCAGTTATTGCTAAAGGAGTCACTCCCGGTGAAGGGATCTCGGTCCTTTCCTCATCGAATAAGGTGCGGGGTATATCGCATATACCGCTGTGCAAAGCAAGAACTGTAGCTACCTGTTTTATTTTAAAATTCGATTCCACAACATCTTAGGTTTCTTATCTTTCATTAATCACATTAATGAAGTCCCATCATTTAAATACCTAAACATCACAGATAGATATGACGTACACTTATGCCATCCGCATTCGCCTCGATGTCCTCTCGTGCACCGTTAGGTTAGGTAACTAACGACAGAGCAGGGCAGGGCTAGCGCGGGTGTAAAACATAAGTAACGTCTATATAATATATCATATATACTATATATTATATCCATCACAGAGTCACAACACAGATATCGCAGCAGAATATACATATGAAATATTGGATATACTAGGACGTCCGTGTTTTCAATACGAGCCAGTATAAAACACGGATTCCACGGTCGTGGTGAATAGCCAATCCCACACCCCTAGACCCCTACGAGAGCGGCAAGCAACCCTGCCAATTCTAGGGTTAGGAGACCCGGACTCGACTCCTCGAGTTGGTCTCCCACTGGACCCCAGAACCCGGTTACTTGTGCTCCCCTCCTTGGGTCTATCCTAATGCGGAAAAGTAAATAATATACAAAAGGTGACAACTTCCGCTACCTGGAAGTGCCCCAAAATAAAAGAATATTACATACAAGTTTTTACATGAATGAAAATGAAAACGCTCATCTCACATAAAAACCCCCGGCTATTCGAATACGACGATCCAATATAACATATCCAGCAACACATAACATCACATGCCATCAACGTAAGTAAGTATGCATACCCCAATTGTCGTTGACGTATAGCAACGAAACCGGCGATATGAACATACTACACTTACGGTCACAGAAAAGAAAGTGTAAAACTACAACAATTGGAATCCGCAACTTCTTTAGACATCGCATGCCTAATCAGATGAAATACTTAGACATCACATGCCTAACAGATATAAATCCCGCATTTTAGTCTCATTATCGAAAACTCTTTTCAATATCATATGGGACTAAACTGCTAAATTTATAACATTCATTCAGTTATCTCATAACTGTTTGTGAATTCCAATTATTGTATCACATTCCAGATAAACAGAAAATGTTAAACTTTCCGATCGAACAGTCGAATACCCAAGTTTTCCCGATACAGTCCAACATATGAAATAAGTCTAACAACATTCAGTTCGTGCCTCAGTACCGACGGTCCAGCCGTAGAAGGGTCAAGCCAACGCCTCACATGTGGCACGCCGTACTGCCCCAAACCCGAAGGTTCAAAGGGCAGTTCAAGACGGTCACATAATCGAGTTAAGGTTTGTTGTCTTCTAGAGGGTCCATCGCGTTACTTGCACTACTTAGAACGTCGTTAAACTACGGAAAAATCCAACACTTGGAAATTTCCCGACAGGGGAAAAATTGGGTATTTATATCCGGTCGAACTTTTTAACATATTCTGGAAATTATCCGGAAATAGACAAAAGACGAAATTTGATAATCCGATCGAAATACCGAATCCCCAAAACAACTCCAGAAAATTCAACTCTTGAAAAATTATTAAAAATTTCCAGAAGACTCAGCATTATAAAACATGAATTACTGTGCTCGCCACGTGTTATAATTCAACACAGTGGCCGCGGAACCGCCGCGAATCCCTTGGTGGGGGCCGCGGTTCCGCGCCTCTGTAGTCGAATTAGCACATCGTACTTCACAGTAACTCACTATATTCCCTGCTGAATTTTTTGGAAACTTTTAATATGGAAAAATCCACGTTTTCAGAAAAAGTACAGAGAGCAATTTGTATTGGGGTTTCGGGTTCGTTCGGAGTTCAAATTCCGTCTAGACTTCGCCTAAGGCTCTAGCTAGGCTCTGATACCAGTGAAAGGTTCCTAGGCACTCTAGTAAGGTCTCACAAGGCAACGAACGTGCCAATTTAAAAAATTTGGTGCCGAGAAACCCTAGACTACGGATCTTAGACTAGATGTTTAGGCGAAATGATAAAGCTAGTTAACAAATTAACTAAAGGTCGGAAGCTACAACCTTTGTAGATCCGGATTTCCACCTCCTTAGCTCCACGTGGTCATGCCCTCGCTGTCCATCATGAATCCTCGACTCATTCGTCGGCTTCATCGGAAAACGGGTGAGCAAGGTCGTCGGCTTCGTATCAAAGACGATCTACGTCGAGGTTGCACTAGTTCAAGCTCCGACTACACCAAGTAGTGAAACTTGTGAAGAAAACACCCAAAACCACTTGGAAAGAGGTAGAGGATGAAGAAATAGGAGGTGGGTTCACTTTAGATTTGGATTTCTCTCACTAAAACTCAAGTTGCCATTGGAGTAGCAAGCTTGAAGAAGAAGAAGATGAGCTAGTATTATGATAAGTAATTTTAAAATGAAAGAAAAAGCATATCTTATCATAATTCTAACATGGGTTAAGTGTAGAGAGCAAACCATGGTAAGTGGGAATAGTTAGGGTTTAGTATAAAGACAAAATGGTCTTTGAGTCAAACCTTCATGAAGCTTCATTAAGCTTCATGACAAATGAAAACCATTTTGTTTTTATAAAACAATTTAAACAATAAGGAATGGATAAATAAATGAGTGATTAAATCAAAACCCTAATTATCCTCTTAACCATGGGTTTATTCTTTACACTTAACCAAATAAACATGCATCATCTAATATGATACAAATGAGTGTACAAAAGTATATCACATATACATCATGCACATCAAGTGAGAAAATCCGTATAAAGTGAACCAATACTAGTTAATGCAAAGTAATATATCAAATATATAATTATACATTAAATCATTAAATCAACATTTGATTCAATGATCCGGTCATGTCGCACATAACCGACTAGTATGCAATGTATCGATTTATCGAATCAATGATTCGATAACTAGGTCATAACGAATATAACCAATCGAAACATTTATCGCGAGAATGAAATGCGGTATCACATACACGCATTATTCTCGGTCCTGCACATATCTCATATGTGCTCCTATTTCGTTTCGCTTGAGCCAGGAAACCTCTGTGTAGGACTCTAAAGACTCGTCAATACGCCGGTAGCAGATGATGATCATATCAAGCATCCACAAGCCGCAAGCGGTCTGCTAAACGTAACGGCCACCCGGGTATTGAGCGATCAGAAGATCGACGAGCTAGCCCGCTCACACTCCTGCGAATCCGACCAGTAACACTTACCGTACAGTCCGGTCTGTTCGTCTGATACGTCGCATATCAAGTCTAGGGGTGGTAAACGTCAGACCCCAATAACCCGATAAGTCGTGCCGATGTGAGGCTCATAACGGGTCGAGAAACTACTGGTAACACTTACCAGCAAATCTCTGATCAGCCCTGGCCAGGGACTTCCCTGTTACGGCCAATCGAGCACAGCGCAACATCAACCCCCAATACCGGGAGAGACGAAACCCCTCCTATCGCTCATTGCCTCCATGTGACTCGGGACTGTACCCAAAGACCACCGTTTTGCACGCCCTCATGGACGTGGTAAGGTGGAGATCAAAGCACAGTGGGAATCACACAAGACTCTATGACGATCTCGGGTCTACAGACTAACCTGTACAAGTGTCACCTGAGAACTGCCATCTGACGTGAGGTATAATACCATCTGGGAGTTCTCGGAGAGTCCGTCCAGTGTACCCAGTCTCCACTGAGCACCCGTATACCATCTCTGATGTCAAACACCAATGGATATGGGATCATCCATCGCCCATCTCATGGGTCGAGAAGCGTATACGCTAGTCTACTCTGGTATATCGATGCCCCGTCTCGATACACCCACGATTAGGGACCTTGAAGGATGTACTTATGGACTACCATGTCCCCACTAGTATGATCTGCATCATAGTCCAGGTAGTCAAGTACACATCCTAAGGGTTTTACCAACATGTAACTACAAGACAGTATAAAGAGACTAGTGTACATGTTAAGATAAAGAGTGACCAGATAGCATACTATCATATCGAGCAAGAAAGTCATCTCTATATATGTCCAAGCATCCAATATAATATACAACATCTGTACAATACTGGCCTCTAGGGCATACATACAACTAACAATGTTATATTATTACTTCACATTTTACGATCTATACATATATAGTCAATACTTGTAATGATTGTCTAATGCGTCCACGAACCGTTTATCTAGATTTGATGACGATGACGGGAGCAGCGAAGGGCGGCAGGAGCTCCAGCTGCGGCACCAGCAGAGGCAGAGGCAGAGCGGTTCTGCCACCCGGAGAGCTGCGTAGGGAGCTTCAGAGGGCCGGTCTTGCACCCCAATCGAAGACTCCTTCAGATGCCTCCATCCGTGTGGACTTTGCCACACCTCCAGGTATATTGCACGCATATTCATTTTGAATGTAATATTATAGATATACATGCATGTTTATGTTAAAATTACTTATATTGTCAATGTTTGATTATTTAGTTGTTGGTGATGCGTCCACAATAGGGACAGAGTCCACTCCCGCACCTCCAGGTATGTTTATATATCATATAGTGCATGTATATTGATTTAGAATGCTATATCATAAATATACATACATTCTTTTTGCTCTTACGTACTTACATCAGGGACAGAGGCCACTCCCGCACCTCCAGGTATGTTTATATATCATATACCTGCGGGTATGTTTATATATCCTATAGTGTATACATGTTGATTTAGAATGTTATATTATTGATATACGCATTATTTTTGCAATTACTTATATAGCTGATACTTGATTATCTAATTATAGGTGGTGCGTCCTCGTCTGGTGCAGGGGCCACTCCCGTCACTTCCTTTCCCTCCGCTCAGTCTACAGGTTTGTATGAATAAATATAAAATATTTACTCATTTTACATATCCTTTAAGAATAAACATGAACTCCATATAATTTTATCGATGTTTATTTTCTAGTTGGAGATGCGTCCATGTCCAGGTCACCGGCTGTTCCTCACCGGAGGAACTATCGTCCCGCTCGTGCTGCTGCCCGGGCCCGGGCCCGTGCTTTAGTCACCGGAGGTATATATCACACTTCAATTTTCGTTAAACCTTGATTTCTTAATATAACTTTGTCTTAATATTGATTGTCTTGATATTTCTTGCAGACGCAGGGCCTCCCCATCCCGAGAGGGTGACTCGAGGCCGGAATCAGTCCCACAGGCTGAGGCCCGACAGAGCTAGGGGGAGGCAGCATTCCCCCTCTTTTTTACCCCTGATTATCGCTATACCGGCGATCATTCCGATAGGTTCGGCCGATATATGGGGGATGAAAGCCGGCTCGTGAAGAACTATCCACTTCACGTTGAGTGGGGTGACCAGCACCGGCGCTCATTCACCCTCTTCTGGGATCAGGCTCGGGTATTAATATATTTTTTCATTTGATTTATCCAATATATTTATTATTAACACTTGCAATCTAATAACAATGTTTTTTTTTGTATTTTCAGTTGGATTACGATTTTTAGTCTGTACCCGACCCTGATCACCCTGGGAGGGTGCTCGATCTTCACGCTCTGTACAATGGCCTGATGAAGAACATGCAGACGAAGGTCCGATACAACAGGAATGAGCTGAAGACCGACCGCTATTCCCTGTGAATGGCGACCCCCGAGGCTGAGAGAGCGGCCCTCCTATCTACTCCGGCCTTTGCGAGAGTCGACGTAGATACATGGCCTCTATTGTGGAAATATTTCGACTCTCATCGCAAACAGATATGTATTTTAAATGTAATTCATTGTTTAGTATATAATTTATTTTTTTGTGTTTCTTAATTAGAAAACTAAATGTGAATGTGTTGTGCAGAAATAGGCCGATCAAAATAAAGAGAATAGGAGGTCGACGAAGAGGGGTCGCCCCACTTATACTGGTGGTTTGAGGAATATTACTCGTTCCATGGAGTTATCGGTAAATTACAATAGACCGGCCTTTGTGATATAATGTAATATTAAGAGTTATTTTCTAATATATCTAATATTAAGAGTTATTTTCTAATATTGCAGAGAGCTCAGACCCTGGCGCAGGGTGGTACACTGAGCGTGCTGTCCTCGTATCTTACCGTCCACGGCACCTCGACAGATCCTGCCACGGGCGAGCTTCGATACCCCGACGCCGCTACCCAGGAGTATTGTGTAACCCATATTTGAAATTTTAGTTTTGAAAGGTTCAAATTTAAATGATATACTTATATTTTACTGGTTAATGTGTGTGTAGGAGAGGGTGGTTGAGCAGGCCGAGGAATCGGAGATCGATTTTACTGGACAGAACGATCCGATGCTGCTGACCCCAGTCCTGGACTCCGCACATGGAGGGCACCACGGAGGTTGGGAGAGAGGCCGGGGACTGGGCCCTAGCAGGGCCCATATGAGGTTGGACTCCACTCCGGCGGTTACTTCCTCCGTCTCCAGTGAGCGACGTTTCCAGCAAGAACTGGACAACTTGAAGGCCACCGTTCAGAAGTTGAAGGAGATGTTGGTATGTATACTACTTAATAGTAAATTATTATGTCATATTATAGATAACAACATATCCAATATTAGTATGTATCCTGAGCTTATTTGGTTGTAGACTTAGCTTTGATTAATCATACATACATATCTAATTAAAATAAACTACGGTTTTCCAAACTAGATATCCAAACGAGGCCTAAGTCCCTAAGTATACATAGATTGGGGTTTCGCAATAACTTAATAATGATACAAATTCGACTAATACACGGTTCTTACTCGTTTATTACACGCATAGGTCCAGACGTGACAGGGTACATCGGCCGAGCCTCCACATGCATCTCCTTCGGTTGCGGCTCCGCAAGCCACTATCTCGGCTGCGGTTCTGCAGACAGCTCCTATAGCTCCACTGCCGACTCAGACTCCCGCAGCTACGGCTCCGCAAGCCACTACCTCGGTGGCGGTTGCGCAGACCACTCCTACAGCTCCACAGCCCGCTCAGACTCCCACACACTCCGCATTGCATGATTTATTGACTCAGGGTATATCCGAGGAGCAGGCGCGCCAGATTATGGCGTTTATCAGAGATGGAGCTGGACCGAGCTAGGGTAGCTTTTTGATTCTTATATTTTAAACATGTATTTATTTATATGATACATATTGTATATATTTTGGAAGATATTGATATTGGTGGTGTTTGCGTGTTTATATTAATATCATATTCTGCTTTTGTTGATTTCTTTTGTATATTATGCGAGAGATGTGATTATGAATACTGCGATATATATTCTGCGTGTTGATTAATTTTATATATGATGTATATATTATTGTGTACAGGGCGAGAAAAAAATAGGCAGCCCTTTTTTAAAAAAAACTGATAATATGTACCTACGGATTAATCCGTAGGGCCCAACATTACCCCTACAGATTAATCCGTAGGGACCTTCTTTGCCCCTATGATCTCAGTAATAGGGGTTATACTTGTCCCTACGGAGTTGTCCATAGGGGCAAAAAAATTCCCCTACACAGGAATCCGTAGGGACAAAATATCAGGATACCTGATATTTTGTCCCTACACATCCGGACCTACGCACGTATCCGTAGGGGCAACTATTTGGCCCTATGGATACGTCCGTAGGGACACCTAATTTATTTTATAAACCGATAAATTAAATAAGTTTTTTGTCCCTACAGCCTAATCCGTAGGGACAACTGGACCTACACATTACGCCGTAGGGGCATGTTTTTGACCGTAGGGGCATGTTCAAGGCTAAAACTTGCACCTACGGCATTTGCACCTTGTTCCCCTCCGAATGGCGGCCAAGATGGACTGTCTTGCCTGAGATTCAGGGCAGATGCTAATTGGTGCTATCCGTCCACCTCTCCGAAGATGCCAAGTTGATTTATGGCACCATGTATCGGAGGTTTAAACGGATGCGGCCGATGTAGCAGACTTCGCCAGATTCCCCCTCGTTTGAGGGGTTTTAAATTGTGGGGACGCTCTTCCCAGAAGGCGCAAGCCCCTGCAGTTAATTACGCTACCGCATCGCGGTAACAACTTTCTCCTTCTCCAGCTGGTCACTTCGTGTCGTGGGTGTTTGTTTTGTGTTTGGTTGCCCGTGGATTGTATACGGAGACTAAGTTATGTTGTCGCCCGTAGGACGTGGATTAGCCCAAATCCGTATTTTCTTAGATTTGGGTTTGGGGTTTTGGTTTGAGGATACGTTAGCCATATTTGAGACTAAGATCAACTCAAACGTTTGTTAAGGATACGTTAGTCTAATTTGAGACTAAGATCAACTTAACAGGATCGTTTAGATCCGACAAAAAAGCATTTGGGCTCTATTGTTCCAGTTTAGGGACATAGTGGTCCATTGAATGTATGGCCGTCGGGACCCGTCACCTCTTTGACGACGTTGAAGGATTACAACGACAGATATCAGAGAAGTTCAGAGATGTACCCTTGAACCAGAGTTGGTTTGGGGATCTATAGTCCAATTTGGGGCTAAAGTCTGTTTGAAGGTTTAAGGATACGTTAGCCATATTTGAGGCTAAGATCAACTTAAACGTTTGTTAAGGATACGTTAGTCCAGTTTGAGACTAAGATCAACTTAACGGGATCGTTTAGATCCAACAAAACAGCGTTTGGGCTCTATTGTTCCAGTTTAGGGACATAGTAGTCCATCGCCAGTTTAGGGACATAGTGGTCCATTGCCAGTTTAGGGACATGGTGGTCCATCGCCAGTTTAGGGAGATAGTGGTCCAATACCAGTTTAAGGACATAGTGGTCCATGTTCCAGTTTAGGGACATAGTGGTCCATTGAATGTATGGTCGTCGGGACCCGTCACCTCTCTGACGACGTTGAAGGATTACAATGACAGATATCAGAGGAGTTCAGAGATGTATCCTTGAACCAAAGTTGGTTGGGAGACCTGTAGTACAATTTGGGACTAAAGTCTGTTTGAAGGTTTAAGGATACGTTAGCTGTATTTGAGGCTAAGATCAACTTAAACGTTTGTTAAGAATACGTTAGTCCAGTTTGAGACTAAGATCAACTTAACGGGATCGTTTAGATCCGACAAAAGAGCGTTTGGGCTCTATTGTTCCAGTTTAGGGACATGGTGGTCCAATTCCAGTTTAGGGACGTGGTGGTCCAATTCCAGTTTAAGGACGTAGTGGTCCAATACCAGTTTAAGGACGTAGTGGTCCATCATTCCCGTTTTGGGGACAAATGTTAGTTTAAGGACGCATTAGTCCATGAGTTTAAGGACCCCACAGTCCGTATTAATGTGTGGTTGTCGGGACCCGTCACCTCTCTGAAGACGTTGAAGGATTACTACGACAAATATCAGAGGAGTTCAGAGATGTACCCTTGAACCAATGAGTTGGTTGAAAGAGCAGATGTGCTCAGTTCAAGATGATTTGAGGACTTATGGCCAGTTTGGGTTAAGTCCAATTATGTTTGAAATATTGGCCCTTTGGGCCATTAGACATTTGTCTGGGTTCAGCCCCTCGTCATTCAGCAGTGTTAAACAGAGGTTCGGGGGACTCTGACAACATTTTGTCTTTGATTTCCTCAATTTTGAGATTCATTTGGAGGAGGTACTTTTTCCTGTGGAAAATTAGCCAATTTGGCTAAAAGTAGTGTTAAACACTTAGAGAACAACAATGTTAAACACTGGAGATAGAACTCTCAAATTAGTGTTAAACACTAAAAGACAATCAGTGTTAAACAATGGAAATATAATCTTTAATTTAGTGTTAAACACTAGAAACAATCAGTGTTAAACACTGGAAATATAATTCCCAAATTAGTGTTAAACACTAAAGACAGAGGGGTCACGTGTGGACACGTGAGAGCGCCCAAAGGGGGGACCAGATCCCTTTTCTTCGTTCTGCAATTAAGTGTTAAACACTTTTCATTTCCTAACCATCACGTGTGGGCACGTGATAGGTATCCATCCATTGGATATTAAAAGGATTTGTTAGGGGTCACGTGGGGACACGTGAGGGCGCCCTAAATGTGGAGCCAGATCTCCTTTTGTTTTATCCTCAAATCTGCGAATAAGTGTTAAACACTTTTATTTTTATTTTAGAGCGTCACGTGTTGGCACGTGATGGGGATATGTGCACCAATTGTTAAAGCATTTGCTGAGGGGTCACGTGATAACACGTGAGAGCGCCCAAAGCTTTCATTTCCTTTGCTTTTTCTTTCTGCGTTTTGGGAGTCACGTGGGAGCACGTGAGGCATTGCCTCAAAACTCTTTCCTTCTCGTTTCTGGGGATCTTTTCAAGGGTCACGTGGGGGCACGTGACCCTAGTTCTTTTCATGAACAGAGATCTTTTAAGTCTCCTTATTTTAAGAGTTAAATTCTCTGTAGGGTTAAACCCTAATTTTGTTTTGGAGGAATTAAATTCCTGTTGTGAAAGAATTAAATTCTTATTTAGGATTAAACCCTGATTTCTTTTCAAAGGAATTAAATTCCCAGATATGTAAAAGAATTAAATTCTTGATTAGGGTTAAACCCTAGTTTTGTTTTAGGGGAATTAAATTCTCAAAACTCAATTCCCCTTCTAAGTTTAGGATCTGCATGGCAGGATCTCGACCCGATGAGAATTAAATTATCATCCTATGGGGAGATGTGCTCTGTACAGATCTTCAACCAGAAGAAGAACTAAGTTCTTTATTTGCAGAAGAGTTAAACTCTTAAATTTTGAGAATTAAATTCTCTTTTTGAAGTTGATCTTTTCACTTTTCTCACCTAGGGTTTTCTTTGTTGAGAATTAAATTCTCCTTTCTTTTCTTCTCTCTTGAGAATTAAATTCTCCTCTCTCTGTTTTTCTCCCCAAAAAGATAGATCCCTCTCTTCTTTTTTTGGCTCCTATTTATAGGAGAAGGAAAAGAATCAATCAGTTTTAGTGAATCTTTCATTGAAAAATTTGATTTGTTTTCATCATTAATATGATCCTTTAGATCATTCAGTGAATTTTATTCACCGTTGGATTTTAAATCCAAAAGATATTATGTTTGTTATTTCGGTGAGATTTAGGGAAATCTTTCCTTGTCTAAGATCTTTCCATAAATTGGTGGTTTTTAATCACCATTGGATTTTTAATCCAACGGTCCCCATAATCCTTTTCCATTTGGAAAGATTCAGAGAAATTTAGAATTTTAATTCTATTTGGAAAGATTTAGAGAAATTTAGAATTTTAATTCTATTAAACTGTAAGGCTTTCAAAGCCAGTCACGTGCTGACACGTGACCCTTGGTCACGTGTGAGCACGTGACCCCCAATTGAGTCCTTTTCTCAGCGTTCATTCACGCTTCAGTTTTAAAGGGTCACGTGTGAGCACGTGACCCCCAATTGAGTCCTTTTCTCAGCGTTCATTCACGCTTCAGTTTTAACCATCACGTGTCAACACGTGACCATTGGTCACGTGTGAGGACGTGATACCTCATTGAGGTAACCTCTGATTTTTAATCAGGGAGCAGGTTTTAGAATTTAATTCTATTCATTATTTTAGAGGTCTTAAGAGCACATCACGTGTCTACACGTGACCCATGGTCACGTGTGAGCACGTGATGCCCCATTGGGGTCTTTTCTGAATTTTTATTATATCTTTTAACTCCTCCAGCGGGTTCTTAAAGGTCCATCACGTGTGGACACGTGATACCTCATAACTTTTGATCCCGGGTGAATTATGAAGCCCATAATATATCAAATCGAAGGGTTTTTCGAGATGCTTCCAATATCATCAGAATTTAGCTGTTTCTCCTTCTGGAGTTTATCAAAATGCTGGCCGGAAGATACTGGTTCGCGTTTCCTTAAGCGTATCGCTGCCATTTGATACCTTGGACTCCTTTGCACAGAAATTTTTGGTGGGAACAAATGCCTGCCACTACTTTGCCCACGTAAGTATGTACGTGGGTAAAGTAGTGCAGAGTTATGCATAGCGTATGACCAGTTTCGGATTGATATATAACTTTCAGAGTCTTGATCTGAGAAGATAACGAGCGGACACAAGCGTCGTCATTTATCATTGACTCAAATCTCGACACTTAAGAGATATAGTTCCAAACTCTCAACTCCATGAGCCGCACCCTTCTATTTCTTTATGTCTTACTCTGGCGTGAAGTAGTTTATACGCTCATGAGTAACTTCTCCATTTCAATGGCATGTAGCTTTGGCAAGTGTGGCTCATAGACGGTCCATCTTGACTTCTTTGCAGGACGGTGATGGCTTAGGAGACAGGGTTAGGATCTGTCACCTAAGACTTTTCAACTTTATGAGCCGTGAGGGTCTCATAAAGACTTTTCTACCTATGAGTCGAGAGGATCCCGCAGGTGTATTTTCTCCTTAGGGGTCGTGAGGACTCCTAAGTGTGTTTTCTCTTGAAAGTCGTAAGGATCTCACAAGAGAATTTTCCCGCTTATAAGTCGAGAGGACTCGTAAGTAGTTGTTTCCCTCCTTGTCGAGATTCGACTTTGGAGAGTGTGACCCATGGATAGTATGCAAGAGACCGTTTTGGGCCGACTTGCAGGGTCCTAGTGCTTAGGAAACAGGTTTTTTAATCCCTACTGTCTAAGGCTTTATCTCACAAGTCGTGACGAATCGAGAAGTTCTCGCAAAGACATCAATTTCCTCACGGGTCAAAACGGATCGAGCAGATCTCGCAAGAATATCCTAACGTCATAGTTAACCTCTGCTCTTTACGACAGAAGTCCGTTAGGGTCTGTGGTACTTAGGGTTTTGGCCGTCGTACCGTCGCATCAGCTGATATATTCCTCGATAGGCAATCATGCTGTTCGAGTAGCCCTACGACTGCCGTGTCTCTGATCCCTTCGGGGGCTGGACAAGACGTCTTCAAGCAATCCTCCTAGGCAGTTTGACCATCGGAAGAGCAAGAGTTAGGAATTTTGCCATGCCGCTTTTTACTTGAGGTTAGGCTCGTTTTGGAGAGCCCCGATAAGTCACAACCACTCCGCGCTGGTGTGGGATGATCTCCGATAGTCTTTCAGGCTTTATATGACTTGTCGTTAAAACCCTGAAGCTAGGAATTTGTCCTTTGCTTCGTTTGCTGGCATTGCGTCCTCTGTATCGAGACGAATGCCGTGGTTGTCTCTAGGTTGCTAGTGAACCGTCGAGGTCTGGAACTAGGGATTTTGCCGTGGCTCCTTTTGGTGATGTCGCGTCTGCTGTGTCTAAACGAACGTCGAGGTGGTGACCACTCTGCACTGGTGCAGGATAATCTCCGATTGTCTTCCAGGTTTTATATGACTTGCCGTTAAGACCCTGACGCTAAGAATTTGACCTTTGCTTCGTTTGTTGGCATTGCGTCCTCTGTATCGAGATGAATGTCGTGGTTGTCTCTAGGTTGCTGGTGAACCGTCGAGGTTTGGCACTAGGGATTTTGCCGTGGCTCCTTTTGGTGATGTCGCGTCAGCTGTGTCGAGACGAACATCGAGGTGGTGACCACTCTGCACTGGTGCGAGATAATCTCCGATTGTCTTCCAAGCTTTATATGACTTGCCGTTAAGACCCTGAAGCTAGGAAATTGGCCTTTGCTTCATTTGCTTTGGCGCGTCCGAATCCTGCTGGGGGAAGAACGCTGGGGTGACATTTCATCTGCTGTATCGAGACGATCGTCGACGTGGTGACCACTCCGCGCTGGTGTGAGATGATCTCCGATTGTCTTTCAGGCTTTATATGACCTGCCGTAAAGACCCTGAAACTAGGAATTTGGCCTTTGCTTCATCTGCTTTGGTGTGTCCGGATCCTGTTGGAGGAAGGACATCTCGTCTGCTGTATCAAGACGAACATCGAGGTGGTGATCACTCTATACTGGTGTGAGATGATCTCCGATTGTCTTTCAGGCTTTATATGACTTGCCCTCAAGACCCTGAAGCTAGGAATTTGGCCTTTGCTTCATTTGCTTTGGCGCGTCCGAATTCTGCTGAGGGAAGAACGCTGGGTTAACATTTCATCTGCTGTATCGAGACGATCGTCGAGGTGGTGACCACTCCGCGCTGGTGCGAGATGATCTCCGATTGTCTTTCAGGCTTTATATGACTTGTCGTCAAGACCCTGAAGCTAGGAATTTGGCCTTTGCTTCATCTGCTTTGGTGTGTCCAGATCCTGTTGGAGGAAGGACGCTGTAGTGACATCTCATCTGCTGTATCGAGACGATCGTCGAGGTGGTGACCACTCCGCGCTGGTGCGAGATGATCTCCGATTGTCTTTCAAGCTTTATATAACTTGCTGTCAAGACCCTGAAGCTAGGAATTTGGCCTTTGCTTCATTTGCTTTGGCGCGTCCGAATCCTGCTGGGGGAAGAACGCTGGGGTGACATCTCATCTGCTGTATCGAGACGAACATCGAGGTGGTGACCACTCCGCGCTGGTGCGAGATGATCTCCGATTGTCTTTCAGGCTTTATATGACTTGCCGTCAAGACCCTGAAGCTAGGAATTTGGCCTTTGCCTCATCTGCTTTGGTGTGTCCAGATCCTGTTGGAGGAAGGACGCTGTAGTGACATCTCGTCTGCTGTATCGAGATGATCGTCGAGGTGGTGACCACTCCACGTTGGTGCGAGATGATCTCCGATTGTCTTTCAGGCTTTATATGACTTGTCGTCAAGACCCTGAAGCTAGGAATTTGGCCTTTGCTTCATTTGCTTTGGCGCGTCCGAATCCTGCTGGGGGAAGAACACTGGGGTGACATTTCATCTGCTGTATCGAGACGATCGTCGAGGTGGTGACCACTCCGCGCTGGTGCGAGATGATCTCCGATTGTCTTTCAGGCTTTATATGACTTTCCGTCAAGACCCTGAAGCTAGGAATTTGGCATTTGCTTCATTTACTTTGGCGCGTCCGAATCCGGCTGGGGCGACATCTCATCTGCTGTATCGAGACGATCGTCGAGGTGGAGCTGGGATTTTGCTATCATTCCGCTTTGTTTCGACCATGGGGTCTTTTGTTGATGTTGCTTATGCATCCTGTTGGACTGCGAAGGAACGCCGTTGTTGGCATTGTGTCTGCTGTAACGAGACGAATGCTGAGGTGGAGCTGGGATTTCGCCGTCACTCCGCTTTGTTTCGACCATGAGGTCTTCTGTTGACGTTGCATCTGCATCCTGATGAACCACGAAGGAACGCCATTGTTGACATTGCGTCTGCTGTATCGAGACGGATGCTGAGGTGGATCTGGGATTTTGCCGTCACTCCGCTTTGTTTCGACCATGGGGTCTTTCATTGACGTTGCATCTGCATCCTGCTGGACTGCGGAGGAACGCCGTCGTTGACATCTCGTCTGCTGTAATGAGACGAATGCTGAGACGGAGCTGGGATTTTGCCATCGCTCCGCTTGATGGTGTAACATTTGTGTCCTGTTGGAATGAGGAGGCACATCGTTGTTGGTCTCCAGGCTGTAGATGTGGCCATTAAGATTTGGAACTAGGGACTTTGCCATGGTTCCGTTTCGTTGCGACTCTGGGGTCGGTTGTTGACGTCACGTCTGCATCTGGTTGGAGTGAGGAGAAACGCCGTTGGTGATCTCTAAGTTGTCGATATTGACGTCGAGACCCTGAAGCTAGGGACCTTCCTTTGCTTCGTTTGTTGATATTATGTCTGCAATATTGCGACAAATGTCGAGGTTGTCTCTAGGTTTTCTATGAACCGTCGAGATTTGGCTTCGCTTTCTAACGGAGCCTGTTGGGAAGGTATGGTTCCCTCTTTGTTTGTGTCCCTGGATTGTATACAGGGATCGATGTGATTTCATCGATGTGATCTCACCTGTAGGGCAAAAAGTTTCATTCTTTCATCATTTTTTTTCTTTCCGCAATGCTCTATCATTTCAGCTTTTCATATCGCGAAAATTGCGATTGCCCAATCATTTCGGCTATTTTTTCGCGGTGTCCAATCATTTCGGCTGTTTTTGTATACATACATTTGTACTTGCTGATTTCGTTGCAAGTTGCCCCATCATTTCGGCTATTTCATATGCATTTTTGGCTCGCTTATTTTTTTTATCGCGAGTGTGGAACTTGGAATCTGATGCCAATCTTAGCATCAGCATCGCTACAACTGGAATATTGCCAGGAGCGAATCATCATTTGCCATGAAAGGACTTGGAATTTGATACCGGTTTAGGCATCAGCATCGCTGCAACTGGGATATTGCCAGGAGCGAATCATCATTTGCCTTGAAAGGGCTTGGAATTTGATACCGGTTTAGGCATCAGCATCGCTACAACTGGGATATTTCCAGGAGCGAATCATCATTTGCCTCTGTCGATGTTGAAAAAAGGTGGCTTAGTAAACAGGGTTAAGGGTCCTGTCGGCTAAGGCTTTTGACTTCATGAGCCGTAAGGGTTTCACAAAGGTATTTCTCCCTACAAGTCATGGGGATCTTGTAGGTGTGTTTTCTCCTTGGGAATCATGAGGATTCCTAAGTGCATGTTCTCTTGTAAGTCGTAAGGATCTTACAAAAGGGTTTTCTCCTTATAAGTCGAGAGGACTTACAAGTGTTGTTTGTTGTACAAGCATATCCCTAGTCACGGATGGGATTTTGTTAGGGAAATGTTTATTCGTGCCCGTGGATTGTATACAAGGGTCAATATGAGCCGCTTGTAGGGCAATATCGAAGGTTGTGGGAGTTGCTTAAGAACAAGTTAAGGTTTCTGTAACTTAAGACTTTCAAATCTTATGAGCCGTGAGGGTCCTATAAGAAAGTTCTCCTTACGAGTCGTGAGGATCTCGTAAGTGTATTTTCTCCTTATGAATCATGAGGATCCCTAAGTGTGTTGCTCCCTTATGAGTCGTAAGAATCTCACATGGGTGGTTTCTCCTTATAAGGTCGAGAGGACCCTGTAAGTGTCTTTTAACGAGCTTGCACCCTTTCAGGTTTTCACAAACACTCGCCGGTAGCCCTGCTGTTTTTACTCACGGAGCCCTTTCGGGTTTTCATCCGTGCCCATTTTGCTTATGGACATACCGTTCTTCTTTTTTTCATTTTTTTTATTCTTTTTTTTTATTCTAACGAGGTTGCGCACTTTCGGGTTTTCACAAGACTCGCCGGTAACCCTGCTGTTTTTACTCACGGAGCCCTTTTGGGTTTTCATCCGTGCCCATTTTGCTTGTGGACATACCGTTTTTTTTGTTTTTTTTTTACCACGCCAGCCTGAAGATGCCGCGGGTTGATAGTAGTTTAACGAAGTTTCGGTCATTTGCAAGTTTTAGGACATTGCGGTCTGTCGTCGCCGTATTTGAGGCAAATCTCTAGTTTACTGACTTTCTGGTCTAGCGTCGCCGTATTTGAGGCGAATCTCTAGTTTACTGACATTTCGGTCTATGGAGTTTTCCCTATGAATGAGCATGATGCCCCCGGTATATCCATCTTTCTCGAGGCGTGTGGTTGTGGCGGGCTCACCTTCCAGTTTTCGGACAGCGCGAGTTTTCCTTGTTGGTATTGGTCTTCAACCCAGTTTTTGAAGACGTAACAATTTTCGAGTGGGTGACCCATTACTCTGTGGTATGGACAATAGTTAGGATTGTTAACGTCACCTGGCTGCAACGGACGTTTTGGATCTGGCAGAGTGATGAGCCCGCTGCGCACTGCTGGCTCGAACAATCTCTTTGTTTTATCTTTGGGAAACGAGTAAGGACGTTTCAACTTCTCATTGAGGTATCGCGGCTTGTTGTTTTGACGACAAAACGGCCTCGGGTTACTCGGCTATTGTTGAGCGTTGGCGACGAAGGTCGCTTTTCTATTCCCCTTATCCCTTTTGTTCGATCCCTTGTTTGCGGGTCCGAGATTCTTTTTGGATAGCGTGCGATTGCACAGCTGAACGTTCTCGCAGCTCTTCTTTCCTTCCTCTTTTCCTGAGGTGGATTCTTTGAAGAGAGGGCTAAGAGTCATTTCTTCTTCAGAATTGCTCCCGAATGTGAGAGCTTGCGATCTTCTGCCGTCAACCATGTGACCGTTGCCGGCAGTTTTCATATGCTCATTTGTCGTGCTTCTCTGTTTCCGACGAGCTTCGCGCTTCAATCGTTGAACGTGCTGCCGGTGAGCAACGTATCCCTGCCACCAATTTTTAAAGGCATTGCATTCTTCAGTAGGGTGTGCAATCTTCTGATGATATAAGCAGAAGTTAAGATGCATGTCCGCTTCATCAAGATATATATCGGTGGGAGAATTTCCTCAGAAAGAGGGGAGCTTCATTCCTATCGATATGGCTTTGGCGAATCTTTTCCTCATCTTGAACCTTCTTTTATTTGCGGCGGATGTACTTTGATCCGGTGGGAGTGTTTCGACCCTTTCATCTAGTCGCCGGTGTTTGGCTTTCTCGAATATGGCCATCTCGCGCTCTCGATCAGCTTTGCTTTTAAGACGGGCTTCGTTCAGGAATGCATCAATCATTTCGTCTGATGGTCTTAGAAGTTCTGGCTCAGGATCTGCCCCCAGCTTCTCTGTGTAAAGAGCTTCTTCTTCATTTATTGATGAGTGAGAGTGTTAGTTATGTATATGCCCTAGAGGCCATTGTTGTACATAGGATCTGTACTCGACTACTGGGACTATGATGAGATCATACTAGTGGGGCCACGGTAGTCGATGAGTACATCCTATAACTGTTCCTAGTCGAGGGTATATCGAGACAGGGCATCGATACACCAGTGTAGACTAGCGTATACGCATCTTGACCCATATGATAGGCGATGGATGATCCCATATCCATCGGTGTTTGACATTAGAGATGGTGTACGGGTGCTCAGTGGAGACTGGGTACACTGGACGGACTCGCCGAGAACTCCCAGATGGTGATATACCACACGTCAGATAGCAGTTCTCCGGTGACACTCGTACAGGGTAGTCTGTAGATCCGAGATCGTCATGGAGTCTTGTGTGATTCCCACTGTGCTTTGATTTCCACCTTACCACGTCCAAGAGGGCGTGCAAAACGGTGGCTTTTGGGTACAGTCCCGAATCACATGGAGGCAATGAGCGATAGGAGGGGATTCGTCTCTCCCGGTATAGGGAGTTGATGTTGTGCTGTGTTCGATTGGCTATAACTGGAAGTCCCTGGCCAGGGCTGATATAGAGATTTACTGGTAAGTGTTACTAGTAGTTTCTCGACCCGTTATGAGCCACACATCGACACGACTTATCGGTTACTGGGGTCTGACGTATACCACCCCTAGACTTGATATGCGACATATCAGACGAACAGACCGGACTGTACGGGAGTGTTACTGATTGGATTCACAGGAGAACGCACAGGCTAGCTTGTTGATCTTCTGATCGCTCAATACCTGGGTGGCTGTTACGTTTAGCTGACCGCTTGCAGCTTATGGGTGTTTGATATGATCATCACCTGCTACCGGCGTATTGACGATTCTTTAGAGTCCTACACAGAAGTTTCTTGGCTCAGGCGAAACGGAGTAGAGGCACATATGTGATATGTGCAGGACCGAGAATAATGCGATATGAGATACCGTATTATATTCTCGCGATATTTAGATATGAACTGGGACATCGGATCAAGTGTTGATTCGATGAATCGGTACATGATATATTAGTCGGTAATATTCGATCTAGCCGGATCATCAAATCAAGTGTTGATTCGATGATTTAATGTATAATAATATATATGATATATTGTATTACATTATCTAATATTGGCTCGCTTTATTATTTCATTTTCTCACTGGATGATACATTGATATATATGCGATATATGTTAATTGTATTATTTTCTTTTGTTGCAAATATATAATATATATGTGATATATATTATTGTGACATGATATGATTAATTGTTAAACATGTTTAAGGATGATTAATTGAGGTTAGGGTTTGATTAGGGTTAGATGCTTCATGCACCTTCTAGAAGCATTTTCTTTTGTCATTGTTAAGATATTTTGTGATGACACATTTTTAACCCAACCAAACCCTAACTCTAGTTTATTCTCTACACAATCTTAGCCACTCATCCTTAACCATGGTTTATATATCAATCATATACATTTCTTTCTATTCATCACAAAAGGATTGATCTTTTTATCATTTTCCATTATCATCTTCTTCTCTTTTGAAAAAGCTTACTAGAAAATCTTTATGTGATGAATAAATATGAGAAAATGATTTAAAAAGAAAGCAAAAATACTACTCTCTCATCCTCATCTCATCTAGCCCATGAGATTAGTGTGTTCATCTCTTTAGAGTGAGAAAGCTTGAGTCTTTGCAATTTCGACGTAGATCATCGGAGAATTGGAACACTTCAAGCTAGCATGGATCGTTCGAGTCGTGGAGCCTCTCATGAGTCCGGGTGATCGTGGATCGCGGCAAAAGGACTTCTACTCGAAGCTTGTGAAGCGAAGGAGCGGACTACAAAGGTTGTAATCCCTCATACTTAGATAAAAGTTATCATCTTGCATGTTAAACCCTAATAATCTAGCAAAGATCCCGGCCTTGGGTTGTTCGACACGTCTAAATTTTTATCCGGGCATGTTTGATGCCTTATGAACCTTCACAAGAGTTCCTAGGAACCTTTCAGTGGTATCAAAGCCTAGCTAAAGCATTAGGCGACGTGTTTACGAAGTTAAAACTCCGATCGAACCCGAACCGACGAATTTAACCCCCTCTCTGGAAATTTTTCAAAATTTGGGTTTTTTTTGAATTAAAAATACGTAAAAAAATCGGCAGGGAATTCTAAGAATTACCATGAAACACGGGCCCACAATTCGTCTAAACGGCGGCGGAACCGCGGGGATAGCATGCTTACGCGGCGGTTCCGCGGCGGAATTATGGATTAGTGACACGTGTTTTTCATGGTAATATCCGTAGGTGCTTGTTGATGCTTCTGGATATTTTTAATCTGTTTCAAGTGTTGAATATTCTGGGGTTTGTTTTGTAATAGTAGACTCGATCGGAAATTTTTAATTCGTATTTCTTTCCGGATATTTAGAAACTGTTAAACTAGTTGAACGGATATCATTAACCCACTTTTTCCCGGCACGTAAAACTTTCAAGTGTTGAATTTTTTTTTCGGGTTTAAATCTTTCGGAAAAATTGTACAAGTTAAGCGGTGGACCCTCTAGAAGACAACAAACCTTAACTCGATTATGTGACCGTCTTGAACTGCCTTTTGAACCTTCGGGTTTGGGGCAGTACGGCGTGCCACATATGAGGCGTTGGCTTGACCCTTCTACGGCTGGATCACTGATACTTTGACATATTCTGGGATTATTTGAAATCCGCTCAAGAGTTGATCACTTTGGGAAATCTTGGGTATTTGATTATCTGTTCGGAAAGTTTAATACTGTCTATTTATCTGGAATGTGATACAATATGTGGAATTCATAAAGTTAAGCATGAAATGCGGAGTATGTGATATTTCGGATTTATGATGTCTAAAGTGATTGTGAATTCCAAATATTGTAGTTTTACACTTTCTTTTCTGTGACCGTAAGTGTAATATGTACTATCGCCGGTTTCGTTGCTATATGTCAACGACAATTGGGATGCGCATATTTACTTACGTTGATGATATGAGATATTATGTGTTGTTGTGATATGTTATATTGGATCGTCGCGTTCTGAATAGCCGGGGGTTTTATGTGAGATGGGGGTTTTTATTTTCATTCATGTAAAATTCATTTGTAATGTAATATTCTTTTATTTGGGGCACTTCCAGGTTGAGGTTGATGTCACCAGTGTATATTATTTACTTTTCCGCATTAGATAGACCCAAGGAGGGGAGCACAAGTAACCGGGTTCTAGGGTCCAGTGGGAGGCCATCTCGAGGAGTCGAGAACGGGTCTCCTAACCCTAGAATTGGCAGTGTTACTTGCCGCTCTCGTAGGGGTCTTGGGATGTGGGTTTGGCTATTCGTCGCGACCGTGGAATCCGTGTTTTATACAGGCTCGTATTGAAAACACGGACGTCCTAGTATATCCAATATTTCATATATGTTCTTCTGCTGCAATGTTCTGTGATGAGATCATATTATTGCCTGAGACGAATGCTTATACTATATATATATGCTGATATATAAATATTACTGCTTTCGTTTCTTCTGTAATGCTTAGGAAGCATAAGCTGATGGGATTTTTATTAATAAGATTAATAAAAGAAAAGAAACCTAAAGATGTTGTAGAATCAAAACTTTATAAAAAGGGGTAGCTACAGTTTTGCTTTGCACAGTGATATATATGATATATCCTGCACCTTATTCGATGGGGAAAGAGCCGACGATCTCTTCACCGGGAGTGACCTCTTTAGCGAAACTGGCAGATGCTACAAAACACGGTTTGTCTTTTGAATGCTTTTAGTGTTTTTCTTTGCACAGCGGTATATATGATATATCCTGCACCTTATTCGATGAGGAAAGGGCCGACGATCCCTTCACCGGGAGTGACCCCTTTAGCGAAACTAAGAAAAGCCTCAAAAACACTCCTTTTCAAAAACTACATGATTCTACGACGATATCAAGTTCAATACGCTCAGGGTTTTTCTGAAAACCTGCGTAGCCCTCCGTCATTTCAGATAATACTACTTAGTATTCGTGCTACGGTAGTTTGGCCTTCGTCAAGGCGTAGTGTACGGTAGCTAACTAGTACTTATCTGTTAGCATACGATGCGATTGGATTAGGGTATTCGTACGGCGTAGTTTGGCCTTCGTCAAGGGTCGTATGGGTGGGTTTAATTCAATCAAGAAATGAACGGGTTGAACTTGACTAGCGCCCTATGGGTAGTTTGGCCTTCGTCAAGGTCATGGGACGCTGGGGGCAAAATATTATCAGGAATTTCAAGTGTTGAAATTTGCAATGAGATTGCATACCTCCTATGAGATAGTTGGATCCCGATACCCACTGCGAGTAAGTGTTACTCCTGGGAGAGTTTTACACAGGACAATTAGTCATTCAAGTAGGTGTCTAGAAAAGTGTTAACGGGGTTACGCCTCTGGGAAAACGAGGTTTACTTTAATTAGGTCCGTGCGAAAGCACGGGGAACCTCCCTCAAAGTACCGACACTGATCTGGCTGAAAGATTGACGAAGTTGTAGGGTGTAATTAATCCCGGCTAACCTTACCTTTTAGGGTTTTAAGGTAGATTTGATAAAAACAGTGGGAGACATCCTGATTAGATAAGATAATAACCAATCTAATCTTGCAAGAGCATACGCTAAAGTGTTTTCTTCTCTCTCTCTCCAGGTAGCGACCATGTCAGGCCATAATCAAGATAATAAAATGGATGTATTGACTGAACCCGATTATTGTACTGTGCAGGGGAATGTTGGACCCGTTCTTTCTTATAAGAGTTATAAGACTGAACAAGAAACAGGAGAATATCTGGATTCTCAAGCCGCCCAAAAGAACATGCATGTTGATGCATCTTCTTCGGGTGTGTTAGTTATTGAGAACTGTTTCTCGGTTCACCCTACGTCCTGGGTATTAGATACCGGATCAGGATCCCATATATGTAAACAGTTACATGGGCTACGTAAAGGTAGAGAACTGGGAAAAGGTGATCATTCCGTTCAAGTAGGGAACGGTGCAAATGTTGCAGCCAAAGCAGTTGGGGAATATCACCTGGTATTACCAAGTCGTAATACACTGATTCTAAATGTGTGCTATTATATACCGAACATGATGTGCAACATTATATCAGTTTCTTTATTAAGTAAAGAAGGATATAATTTTGTAGTAAAGGATAATGTTATGAACATATTTCTAGATCAAAAGTTGATTGCATCAGGCTCGTTACATAATGGCATATTCATTCTAAATCAGAATACAGTCCTGAATATACAAAACACACACAAGAGGAAAAGTTCAGATATGAACGAATCCTACTTGTGGCATTGTAGACTTGGTCATATCAATGCGACACGACTGGCTAAGTTACATAAGGATGGTTATTTGAATCCGTTCGAATTATCATCTTATGATACTTGCCATTCATGTCTCAAAGGAAAAATGACCAAAGCTCCGTTTAGTGGACACGGAGAAAGAGTTACTGAACTCTTAGGACTAATACATAGTGATGTATGCGGTCCCATGTCTACGCATGCCAGGAACGGTTCTTCCTACTTCATTACATTCACTGACGATCTCTCTAGATACGGACATGTGTTTCTGATGAAACACAAGTCTGAAGCTTTTGAGAAATTCAGAGAATATAAGCACGAAGTAGAGAACCAAACGGGCAAAAGTATTAAGATTCTTCGATCTGATCGAGGAGGTGAATACTTAAGCGGTGAGTTTTTAGATTATCTAAAAGAGAATGGGATTCTCTCTCAGCTTACTCCTCCTTATACACCACAGCACAACGGTGTATCTGAGCGGAGGAATCGCACCCTATTAGATATGGTGCGCTCTATGATGAGCGAGGCTGAGTTACCTATTTCCTTCTGGGGGTATGCGCTTGAGACAGCCATACATCTATTGAATATGGTTCCTACCAAATCAGTGCCTACCACTCCATATGAGATATGGAAAGGGAAGAGACCATCTCTTATGTATATTAAGATATGGGGTTGTCCAGCCTATGTCAAAAGACAAAATCCGGACAAGCTCGAGGCAAGATCCGTCTTAGTAAGTTTATTGGATATCCCAAACATTCGCGAGGGTATATCTTCTACCACTCCGAGGAACAAAAAGTGTTTGTTTCTCGACCTGCCACCTTTTTAGAAAAGGGTTTTCTTATGAAAGAAATTGATGGCAATGAGGTAGAACTGGAAGAGGTTCCAGCAACAAAAACTACGGCAAATGATTTAATGGAACCAGAGGATTCAGTAGTACCCGACGAACCCCAGCCTCTCCGCCGATCTAGTAGGGTTTCTCATCCACCTGAGAGATACTACGGTTTTCTCATTGATGGTGGAAGCGAGGATTGTATCATGGACGATGATGACCCGACTAGTTTCGAGCAGGCCATCACGAGTGGTGACTCTGTGAAATGGCTGGATGCAATGCGATCTGAGATGGAATCCATGTACACCAATAAAGTATGGATTTTGGAAAATGCTCCTGAAGAGGTAAAACCCATTGGGAGCAAGTGGATTTTTAAAAAGAAATTTGGTGTAGATGGAAAAGTTGAGACTTTCAAAGCTAGACTTATAGCAAAGGGTTTTCGTCAACGACCAGGTGTGGATTATGACGAAACCTTTTCTCCAGTGGCTATGCTTAAGTCCATCCGGATCTTACTTGCCATTGCTGCATACCATGACTATAAAATCTGGCAAATGGATGTTAAGACCGCCTTTCTAAACGGTGATTTAGAAGAGAGCGTGTACATGACTCAGCCAGAGGGCTTTGTAGATAGTGGGAGCAGCGGAAAGATGTGCAAGCTGCTTAAATCCATTTATGGGTTAAAGCAAGCATCGCGGAGTTGGAACATCTGTTTTGATGTTGTAGTCAAAGAGTTTGACTTCATCAAAAATATAGATGAACCTTGTATCTATAAGAAGGTAGCAGAGGGTAAGGTTGTCTTCCTCGTATTGTACGTGGATGACATACTCTTGATAGGAAATGATATTCCTATGCTGCAATCAGTCAAGCTCTTCTTATCACAGAGATTCTCAATGAAAGATCTAGGTGATGCCTCCTGCGTATTGGGAATCATGATCTATAGAGATAGATCTAAACGGATACTGGGATTGTCCCAATCCAGGTACATTGACACCATACTAAAGAGGTTTAGTATGGAAGAATCCAAGCATGGGAACCAACCCACGATCTGTGGACTCACTCTCTCCAAAGAGATGTCTCTCAAGACTGATTTGGAGAGAGCTCGCATGCAAGGGATACCCTATGCTTCGGCAGTAGGCTCTATCATGTATGCGATGCTATGTACCAGACCCGATGTAGCATACTCACTAAGTGTAGTGAGTCGGTATCAAGCAGATCCTGGAGAGAGTCATTGGACAGCTGTGAAGAACATTCTCAAGTACTTACGAAGGACTAAGGAGATGTTCTTGGTGTATGGTAACAGAGAACTCCAGGTGGAGTCCTTTACCGATTCCAGCTTCCAAAGTGATAAGGACGACTCTAAGTCGCATTCGGGTATTGTCTTTACCCTCAATGGAGGGGCGGTATGTTGGAAGAGTTCCAAACAGGATACCGTTGCAGACTCGACGATGGAGGATGAATACATCGCTGCCAACGATGCTGCCAAAGAGGCTATCTGGATCAAGAAGTTCATTAGTGAACTTGGTGTGGTTCCATCCATTGAGCATCCAATACCTCTGTATTGCGATAACAATGGAGCTGTGGCATTAGCCAAGGAACCCAGGTCCCATCAAAAGTCCAGACATATTCTGAGGCGGTACCACCTGATCAGGGAGATAGTTGATCGCCGGGAGATCGAGATCAGGAGAGTAGATACGAAGGACAACACTGCGGATCCATTCACGAAAGCTATTCCCCAGATACAGTTTGAGAGATTATTCGGGATGCTAGGTATGAGATACTACAGCAGCTGGCCTTAGTGCAAGTGGGAGATTGTTAGTTATGTATATGCCCTAGAGGCCATTGTTGTACATATGATGTATATTATAATGGATGCTTGGATATATATAGAGATGACTTTCTTGCTCGTCATGATAGTATGCTATTTGGTTTCACTTTATCTTAACATGTTGACTTGTATTGGTTTACTGTTTTACTCTCACATGTTGATAAAGCCCTTAGGATCTGTACTCGACTACTGGGACTATGATGAGATCATACTAGTGGGGCCACGGTAGTCGATGAGTACATCCTATAACTGTTCCTAGTCGAGGGTATATCGAGACAGGGCATCGATACACCAGTGTAGACTAGCGTATACGCATCTTGACCCATATGATAGGCGATGGATGATCCCATATCCATCGGTGTTTGACATCAGAGATGGTGTACGGGTGCTCAGTGGAGACTGGGTACACTGGACGGACTCGCCGAGAACTCCCAGATGGTGATATACCACACGTCAGATGGCAGTTCTCCGGTGACACTCGTACAGGGTAGTCTGTAGACCCGAGATCGTCATGGAGTCTTGTGTGATTCCCACTGTGCTTTGATTTCCACCTTACCACGTCCAAGAGGGCGTGCAAAACGGTGGCTTTTGGGTACAGTCCCGAATCACATGGAGGCAATGAGCGATAGGAGGGGATTCGTCTCTCCCGGTATAGGGAGTTGATGTTGTGCTGTGTTCGATTGGCTATAACTGGAAGTCCCTGGCCAGGGCTGATATAGAGATTTACTGGTAAGTGTTACTAGTAGTTTCTCGACCCGTTATGAGCCACACATCGACACGACTTATCGGTTACTGGGGTCTGACGTATACCACCCCTAGACTTGATATGCGACATATCAGACGAACAGACCGGACTGTACGGGAGTGTTACTGATTGGATTCACAGGAGAACGCACAGGCTAGCTTGTTGATCTTCTGATCGCTCAATACCTGGGTGGCTGTTACGTTTAGCTGACCGCTTGCAGCTTGTGGGTGTTTGATATGATCATCACCTGCTACCGGCGTATTGACGATTCTTTAGAGTCCTACACAGAGGTTTCTTGGCTCAGGCGAAATGGAGTAGAGGCACATATGTGATATGTGCAGGACCGAGAATAATGCGATATGAGATACCGTATTATATTCTCGCGATATTTAGATATGAACTGGGACATCGGATCAAGTGTTGATTCGATGAATCGGTACATGATATATTAGTCGGTAATATTCGATATAGCCGGATCATCAAATCAAGTGTTGATTCGATGATTTAATGTATAATAATATATATGATATATTGTATTACATTATCTAATATTGGCTCGCTTTATTATTTCATTTTCTCACTGGATGATACATTGATATATATGCGATATATGTTAATTGTATTATTTTCTTTTGTTGCAAATATATAATATATATGTGATATATATTATTGTGACATGATATGATTAATTGTTAAACATGTTTAAGGATGATTAATTGAGGTTAGGGTTTGATTAGGGTTAGATGCTTCATGCACCTTCTAGAAGCATTTTCTTTTGTCATTGTTAAGATATTTTGTGATGACACATTTTTAACCCAACCAAACCCTAACTCTAGTTTATTCTCTACACAATCTTAGCCACTCATCCTTAACCATGGTTTATATATCAATCATATACATTTCTTTCTATTCATCACAAAAGGATTGATCTTTTTATCATTTTCCATTATCATCTTCTTCTCTCTTGAAAAAGCATACTAGAAAATCTTTATGTGGTGAATAAATATGAGAAAATGATTTAAAAAGAAAGCAAAAATACTACTCTCTCATCCTCATCTCATCTAGCCCATGAGATTAGTGTGTTCATCTCTTTAGAGTGAGAACGCTTGAGTCTTTGCAACTTCGACGTAGATCATCGAAGAATTGGAACACTTCAAGCTAGCATGGATCGTTCGAGTCGTGGAGCCTCTCATGAGTCCGGGAGATCGTGGATCGCGGCAAAGGGACTTCTACTCGGAGCTTGTGAAGCGAAGGAGCGGACTACAAAGGTTGTAATCCCTCACACTTAGATAAAAGTTATCATCTTGCATGTTAAACCCTAATAATCTAGCAAAGATCCCGGCTTTGGGTTGTTCGGCACGTCTAAATTTTTATCCGGGCATGTTTGATGCCTTATGAACCTTCACAAGAGTTCCTAGGAACCTTTCAGTGGTATCAAAGCCTAGCTAAAGCATTAGGCGACGTGTTTACGAAGTTAAAACTCCGATCGAACCCGAACCGACGAATTTAACCCCCTCTCTGGAAATTTTTCAAAATTTGGGTTTTTTCTGAATTAAAAATACGTAAAAAAATCGGCAGGGAATTCTAAGAATTACCATGAAACACGGGCCCATAATTCGTCTAAACGGCGGCGGAACAGCGGCGATAGCATGCTTACGCAGCGGTTCCGCGGCGGAATTATGGATTGGTGACACGTGTTTTTCATGGTAATATCCGTAGGTGCTTGTTGATGCTTCTGGATATTTTTAATCTGTTTCAAGTGTTGAATATTCTGGGGTTTGTTTTGTAATAGTAGACTCGATCGGAAATTTTAAATTCGTATTTCTTTCCGGATATTTAGAAACTGTTAAACTAGTTGAACGGATATCATTAACCCACTTTTTCCCGGCACGTAAAACTTTCAAGTGTTGAATTTTTTTTTCGGGTTTAAATCTTTCGGAAAAATTGTACAAGTTAAGCGGTGGACCCTCTAGAAGACAACAAACCTTAACTCGATTATGTGACCGTCTTGAACTGCCTTTTGAACATTCGGGTTTGGGGCAGTACGGCGTGCCACATGTGAGGCGTTGGCTTGACCCTTCTACGGCTGGATCACTGATACTTTGACATATTCTGGGATTATTTGAACTCCGCTCAAGAGTTGATCACTTTGGGAAATCTTGGGTATTTGATTATCTGTTCGGAAAGTTTAATACTGTCTATTTATCTGGAATGTGATACAATATGTGGAATTCATAAAGTTAGGCATGAAATGCGGAGTATGTGATATTTCGGATTTATGATGTCTAAAGTGATTGTGAATTCCAAATATTGTAGTTTTACACTTTCTTTTCTGTGACCGTAAGTGTAATATGTACTATCGCCGGTTTCGCTGCTATATGTCAACGACAATTGGGATGCGCATATTTACTTACGTTGATGATATGAGATATTATGTGTTGTTGTGATATGTTATATTGGATCGTCGCGTTCTGAATAGACGGGGGTTTTATGTGAGATGGGGGTTTTTATTTTCATTCATGTAAAATTCATTTGTGATGTAATATTCTTTTATTTAGGACACTTCCAAGTTGAGGTTGATGTCACCAGTGTATATTATTTACTTTTCCGTATTAGATAGACCCAAGGAGGGGAGCACAAGTAACCGGGTTCTAGGGTCCAGTGGGAGGCCATCTCGAGGAGTCGAGACCGGGTCTCCTAACCCTAGAATTGGCAGTGTTACTTGCCGCTCTCGTAGGGGTCTTGGGATGTGGGTTTGGCTATTCGTCGCGACCGTGGAATCCGTGTTTTATACAGGCTCGTATTGAAAACACGGACGTCCTAGTATATCCAATATTTCATATATGTTCTTCTGCTGCAATGTTCTGTGATGAGATCATATTATTGCCTGAGACGAATGCTTATACTATATATATATGCTGATATATAAATATTACTGCTTTCGTTTCTTCTGTGATGCTTAGGAAGCATAAGCTGATGGGATTTTTATTAATAAGATTAATAAAAGAAAAGAAACCTAAAGATGTTGTAGAATCAAAACTTTATAAAAAGGGGTAGCTACAGTTTTGCTTTGCACAGTGATATATATGATATATCCTGCACCTTATTCGATGGGGAAAGAGCCGACGATCTCTTCACCGGGAGTGACCTCTTTAGCGAAACTGGCAGATGCTACAAAACGCGGTTTGTCTTTTGAATGCTTTTAGTGTTTTGCTTTGCACAGCGGTATATATGATATATCCTGCACCTTATTCGATGAGGAAAGGGCCGACGATCCCTTCACCGGGAGTGACCCCTTTAGCGAAACTAAGAAAAGCCTCAAAAACACTCCTTTTCAAAAACTACAAGATTCTACGACGATATCAAGTTCAATATGCTCAGGGTTTTTCTGAAAACCTGCGTAGCCCTCCGTCATTTCAGATAAATACTACTTAGTATTCGTGCTACGGTAGTTTGGCCTTCGTCAAGGCGTAGTGTACGGTAGCTAACTAGTACTTATCTGTTAGCATACGATGCGATTGGATTAGCGTATTCGTACGGCGTAGTTTGGCCTTCGTCAAGGGTCATATGGGTGGGTTTAATTCAATCAAGAAATGAACGGGTTGAACTTGACTAGCGCCCTATGGGTAGTTTGGCCTTCGTCAAGGTCATGGGACGCTGGGGGCAAAATATTATCAGGAATTTCAAGTGTTGAAATTTGCAATGAGATTGCATACCTCCTATGAGATAGTTGGATCCCGATACCCACTGCGAGTAAGTGTTACTCCTGGGAGAGTTTTACACAGGACAATTAGTCATTCAAGTAGGTGTCTAGAAAAGTGTTAACGGGGTTACGCCTCTGGGAAAACGAGGTTTACTTTAATTAGGTCCGTGCGAAAGCACGGGGAACCTCCCTCAAAGTACCGACACTGATCTGGTTGAAAGATTGACGAAGTTGTAGGGTGTAATTAATCCCGGCTAACCTTACCTTTTAGGGTTTTAAGGTAGATTTGATAAAAACAGTGGGAGACATCCTGATTAGATAAGATAATAACCAATCTAATCTTGCAAGAGCATACGCTAAAGTGTTTTCTTCTCTCTCTCTCCAGGTAGCGACCATGTCAGGCCATAATCAAGATAATAAAATGGATGTATTGACTGAACCCGATTATTGTACTGTGCAGGGGAACGTTGGACCCGTTCTTTCTTATAAGAGTTATAAGACTGAACAGGAAACAGGAGAATATCTGGATTCTCAAGCCGCCCAAAAGAACATGCATGTTGATGCATCTTCTTCGGGTGTGTTAGTTATTGAGAACTGTTTCTCAGTTCACCCTACGTCCTGGGTATTAGATACCGGATCAGTATCCCATATATGTAAACAGTTACATGGGCTACGTAAAGATAGAGAACTGGGAAAAGGTGATCATTCCGTTCAAGTAGGGAACGGTGCAAATGCTGCAGCCAAAGCAGTTGGGGAATATCACCTGGTATTACCAAGTCGTAATACACTGATTCTAAATGAGTGCTATTATATACCGAACATGATGTGCAACATTATATCAGTTTCTTTATTAAGTAAAGAAGGATATAATTTTGTAGTAAAGGATAATGTTATGAACATATTCCTAGATCAAAAGTTGATTGCATCAGGCTCGTTACATAATGGCATATTCATTCTAAATCAGAATACAGTCCTGAATATACAAAACACACACAAGAGGAAAAGTTCAGATATGAACGAATCCTACTTGTGGCATTGTAGACTTGGTCATATCAATGCGACACGACTGGCTAAGTTACATAAGGATGGTTATTTGAATCCGTTCGAATTATCATCTTATGATACTTGCCATTCATGTCTCAAAGGAAAAATGACCAAAGCTCCGTTTAGTGGACACGGAGAAAGAGTTACTGAACTCTTAGGACTAATACATAGTGATGTATGCGGTCCCATGTCTACACATGCCAGGAACGGTTCTTCCTAATTCATTACATTCACTGACGATCTCTCTAGATACGGACATGTGTTTCTGATGAAACACAAGTCTGAAGCTTTTGAGAAATTCAGAGAATATAAGCACGAAGTAGAGAACCAAACGGGCAAAAGTATTAAGATTCTTCGATCTGATCGAGGAGGTGAATACTTAAGCGATGAGTTTTTAGATTATCTAAAAGAGAATGGGATTCTCTCTCAGCTTACTCCTCCTTATACACCACAGCACAACGGTGTATCTGAGCGGAGGAATCGCACCCTATTAGATATGGTGCGCTCTATGATGAGCGAGGCTGAGTTACCTATTTCCTTCTGGGGGTATGCGCTTGAGACAGCCATACATCTATTGAATATGGTTCCTACCAAATCAGTGCCTACCACTCCATATGAGAGATGGAAAGGGAAGAGACCATCTCTTATGTATATTAAGATATGGGGTTGTCCAGCCTATGTCAAAAGACAAAATCCGGACAAGCTCGAGGCAAGATCCTTCTTATGTAAGTTTATTGGATATCCCAAACATTCGCGAGGGTATATCTTCTACCACTCCGAGGAACAAAAAGTGTTTGTTTCTCGACCTGCCACCTTTTTAGAAAAGGGTTTTCTTATGAAAGAAATTGATGGCAATGAGGTAGAACTGGAAGAGGTTCCAGCAACACAAACTACGGCAAATGATTTAATGGAACCAGAGGATTCAGTAGTACCCGACGAACCCCAGCCTCTCCGCCGATCTAGTAGGGTTTCTCATCCACCTGAGAGATACTACGGTTTTCTCATTGATGGTGGAAGCGAGAATTGTATCATGGACGATGATGACCCGACTAGTTTCGAGCAGGCCATCACGAGTGGTGACTCTGTGAAATGGCTGGATGCAATGCGATCTGAGATGGAATCCATGTACACCAATAAAGTATGGATTTTGGAAAATGCTCCTGAAGAGGTAAAACCCATTGGGAGCAAGTGGATTTTTAAAAAGAAATTTGGTGTAGATGGAAAAGTTGAGACTTTCAAAGCTAGACTTGTAGCAAAGGGTTTTCGTCAACGACCAGGTGTGGATTATGACGAAACCTTTTCTCCAGTGGCTATGCTTAAGTCCATCCGGATCTTACTTGCCATTGCTGCATACCATGACTATGAAATCTGGCAAATGGATGTTAAGACCGCCTTTCTAAACGGTGATTTAGAAGAGAGCGTGTACATGACTCAGCCAGAGGGCTTCGTAGATAGTGGGAGCAGCGGAAAGGTGTGCAAGCTGCTTAAATCCATTTATGGGTTAAAGCAAGCATCGCGGAGTTGGAACATCTGTTTTGATGTTGTAGTCAAAGAGTTTGACTTCATCAAAAATATAGATGAACCTTGTATCTATAAGAAGGTAGCAGAGGGTAAGGTTGTCTTCCTCGTATTGTACGTGGATGACATACTCTTGATAGGAAATGATATTCCTATGCTGCAATCAGTCAAGCTCTTCTTATCACAGAGATTCTCAATGAAAGATCTAGGTGATGCCTCCTGCGTATTGGGAATCATGATCTATAGAGATAGATCTAAACGGATACTGGGATTGTCCCAATCCAGGTACATTGACACCATACTAAAGAGGTTTAGTATGGAAGAATCCAAGCGTGGGAACCAACCCACGATCTCTGGACTCACTCTCTCCAAAGAGATGTCTCCCAAGACTGATTTGGAGAGAGCTCGCATGCAAAGGATACCCTATGCTTCGGCAGTAGGCTCTATCATGTATGCGATGCTATGTACCAGACCCGATGTAGCATACTCACTAAGTGTAGTGAGTCGGTATCAAGCAGATCCTGGAGAGAGTCATTGGACAGCTGTGAAGAACATTCTCAAGTACTTACGAAGGACTATGGAGATGTTCTTGGTGTATGGTAACAGAGAACTCCAGGTGGAGTCCTTTACCGATTCCAGCTTCCAAAGTGATAAGGACGACTCTAAGTCGCATTCGGGTTTTGTCTTTACCTTCAATGGAGGGGCGGTATGTTGGAAGAGTTCCAAACAGGATACCGTTGCAGACTCGACGATGGAGGATGAATACATCGCTGCCAACGATGCTGCCAAAGAGGTTGTCTGGATCAAGAAGTTCATTAGTGAACTTGGTGTGGTTCCATCCATTGAGCATCCAATACCTCTGTATTGCGATAACAATGGAGCTGTGGCATTAGCCAAGGAACCCTGGTCCCATCAAAAGTCCAGACATATTCTGAGGCGGTATCACCTGATCAGGGAGATAGTTGATCGCCGGGAGATCGAGATCAGGAGAGTAGATACGAAGGACAACACTGCGGATCCATTCACGAAGGCTATTCCCCAGATACAGTTTGAGAGATTATTCGGGATGCTAGGTATGAGATACTACAGCAGCTGGCCTTAGTGCAAGTGGGAGATTGTTAGTTATGTATATGCCCTAGAGGCCATTGTTGTACATATGATGTATATTATAATGGATGCTTGGATATATATAGAGATGACTTTCTTGCTCGTCATGATAGTATGCTATTTGGTTTCACTTTATCTTAACATGTTGACTTGTATTGGTTTACTGTTTTACTCTCACATGTTGATAAAGCCCTTAGGATCTGTACTCGACTACTGGGACTATGATGAGATCATACTAGTGGGGCCACGGTAGTCGATGAGTACATCCTATAACTGTTCCTAGTCGAGGGTATATCGAGACAGGGCATCGATACACCAGTGTAGACTAGCGTATACGCATCTTGACCCATATGATAGGCGATGGATGATCCCATATCCATCGGTGTTTGACATCAGAGATGGTGTACGGGTGCTCAGTGGAGACTGGGTACACTGGACGGACTCGCCGAGAACTCCCAGATGGTGATATACCACACGTCAGATGGCAGTTCTCCGGTGACACTGGTACAGGGTAGTCTGTAGACCCGAGATCGTTATGGAGTCTTGTGTGATTCCCACTGTGCTTTGATTTCCACCTTACCACGTCCAAGAGGGCGTGCAAAACGGTGGCTTTTGGGTACAGTCCCGAATCACATGGAGGCAATGAGCGATAGGAGGGGATTCGTCTCTCCCGGTATAGGGAGTTGATGTTGTGCTGTGTTCGATTGGCTATAACTGGAAGTCCCTGGCCAGGGCTGATATAGAGATTTATTGGTAAGTGTTACTAGTAGTTTCTCGACCCGTTATGAGCCACACATCGACACGACTTATCGGTTACTGGGGTCTGACGTATACCACCCCTAGACTTGATATGCGACATATCAGACGAACAGACCGCACTGTACGGGAGTGTTACTGATTGGATTCACAGGAGAACGCACAGGCTAGCTTGTTGATCTTCTGATCGCTCAATACCTGGGTGGCTGTTACGTTTAGCTGACCGCTTGCAGCTTGTGGGTGTTTGATATGATCATCACCTGCTACCGGCGTATTGACGATTCTTTAGAGTCCTACACAGAGGTTTCTTGGCTCAGGCGAAACGGAGTAGAGGTACATATGTGATATGTGCAGGACCGAGAATAATGCGATATGAGATACCGTATTATATTCTCGCGATATTTAGATATGAACTGGGACATCGGATCAAGTGTTGATTCGATGAATCGGTACATGATATATTAGTCGGTAATATTCGATATAGCCGGATCATCAAATCAAGTGTTGATTCGATGATTTAATGTATAATAATATATATGATATATTGTATTACATTATCTAATATTGGCTCGCTTTATTATTTCATTTTCTCACTGGATGATACATTGATATATATGCGATATATGTTAATTGTATTATTTTCTTTTGTTGCAAATATATAATATATATGTGATATATATTATTGTTACATGATATGATTAATTGTTAAACATGTTTAAGGATGATTAATTGAGGTTAGGGTTTGATTAGGGTTAGATGCTTCATGCACCTTCTAGAAGCATTTTCTTTTGTCATTGTTAAGATATTTTGTGATGACACATTTTTATCCCAACCAAACCCTTACTGTAGTTTATTCTCTACACAATCTTAGCCACTCATCCTTAACCATGGTTTATATATCAATCATATACATTTCTTTCTATTCATCACAAAAGGATTAATCTTTTTATTATTTTCCATTATCATCTTCTTCTCTCTTGAAAAAGCTTACTAGAAAATCTTTATGTGATGAATAAATATGAGAAAATGATTTAAAAATAAAGCAAAAATACTACTCTCTCATCCTTATCTCATCTAGCCCATGAGATTAGTGTGTTCATCTCTTTAGAGTGAGAAAGCTTGAGTCTTTGCAATTTCGACGTAGATCATCGGAGAATTGGAACACTTCAAGCTAGCATGGATCGTTCGAGTCGTGGAGCCTCTCATGAGTCTGGGAGATCGTGGATCGCGGCAAAGGGACTTCTACTCGGAGCTTGTGAAGCGAAGGAGCGGACTACAAAGGTTGTAATCCCTCACACTTAGATAAAAGTTATCATCTTGCATGTTATACCCTAATAATCTAGCAAAGATCCCGGCTTTGGGTTGTTCGGCACGTCTAAATTTTTATCCGGGCATGTTTGATGCCTTATGAACCTTCACAAGAGTGCCTAGGAACCTTTCAGAGAGATCACATGGCAGCTTGCCACATAATCTTCAGATTCATCCGACGAGACTTCTCCATTGTCATCATCTCCGTCCTCAAGGACGTGGCTGAGAAATTCTTGGAGTGTAACTGGGGTCCGCGCCTTCTGATTATATTCTTCCAACGCATCAATCTATTTTTGCAAGTCCGTGCGCTTGTCACCAGGCTTCACGGGCTTTTTGGTCTTCTTCTTCTTCTTCGAAGACTTTGACGACTGGGTGTGAGCGCTCTGACCATCACCACCCGTTTTTGGAGTTGGACGCGGTTTCAGCATTCCTTCGATAATCTTGGGTTCCAGTGGATTTTTCCACCTGATTGCCGGGCACGTTTGGAGATTCTTCAGCATTCTTTTAGTTTTGGTCGAAAGAGCCACCTCCCATGGAGCTTCCTCAACAAAAGAGCACATTGCCCCCAGTGTGTTTGTCGTCTTAGGAGTGTGAGGCTGTGGCGGGTTCACCTTCCAGTTTTCGGATAACGCGAACTTGCCTTGTTGGTACTGATCTTCGATCCATCCCTTAAAGACGAAGCAATCTTCGATTGGATGGCTTACCGCTTGGTGGTAAGGGCAGTAATTTGGATCGTTGACATCGCCTGGATGCAACGGACATTTCGGACTCGGCAGGTTGATGAGTCTGTTGCGCACTGCCGGCTCGAACAATCTCCTTATTTTATTCTGAGGAAACGAGTAAGGACGTCCTAGTCTCTCCTCGAGGGATGGGCGTGGACGCACATTGTTTTGGCGAACAACCAGCTTTAAGTTGCTCCGCCGTTGCTGAGTATTGGCAACGAAGGTTGCTTTCCCTTTGCCCTTTTCATTCCAAGGCTTTGTTTTGGAAGAGGAAGGCCTATGGCCCACCTGGTCCATTTAGGCCAGCTTGTCAATCAAGGCCTGGAAGGTGGTTGGCTTGAAGAACATCATGAACTGGGAGATGGCCGCTTGAGGGTCAAGAGTGCCCACGAACATGCCCACCGCCGGCGCTTCTTCGATCCGTTGTTCGCATTTCGACCACAGATTCCACCATCGGACAGCGTACTGGACCCACGTCTCGCCTGGCTTCACCCTGGTATTAATCAGTGTTGTTATCGGGGTGCGTTCACTAGCACTCGCGAATCTTTGTGTAAACAGCAGCTCCACCTCCGCAAATGTTTTGACAGAGTCGTTAGGTAGCTCTGAATACCATTCGAAAGCTGTGTCTGCTAAACTACCCATGAACTGGCGAAGTAAAAGTTTATCATCGCCTCCAGTATTGCCGCAAAGTGCCCTGAATTGAGCGACAGTTGATGGGGATTGCCTGTCCCCTTGTACACATGGAATTTAGGGATCGTATATCCCGGCGGGTAACTTATTTGGTCATACCAGCCCGGATATGGTCGCCCAGTTTTAACAACTTGGCCGGCTGTTTCATTTGCCCGATGAACTCGTATCTGCTGAGCTATATAGTCGTCTAGTGCAGCTTTGGAAATGGTTTCCTCCTTGGCTGCTGAAAGGGCCGGAGGAGGATTAGATGTCTCCCCTCCATCGTCTCTGACAATGATTGGAGGGTCTTCAGCTGGAGGGTCCGGCTGTAACATCATCCCTACCATATCTTGGAAGAGGAGCGCCATTTGTTTTATGTTAGCCGCTTGCTCTGCGGCTTCTTTGTCCTTCTTTTCGAGGACTCTGCGTAAGAAGTCAGCGTCGATTTTTTGTTCATGACGCTGCTCTGATGATGCCTCCGAGCTTTCTTTTGGCCCGGTAAGTGCGGCCATTGCAGTCATCATCTCCTGGAGCTTCTGTTGCTGCTCCTGGTCTTTCGTCACGGATCGGGTGAGCGGTCGGTGACCCTTCGAAGTACGGATTTCCTCCTTTCCAGAAGCTATATAAATAGTGTGCACCACCATGCCCCCAGACTTAGGGTGTTTGTGCTCAGCGCATTTACGCTTCGCCATGTTCACAGGGGCTTTTTGCGGCCTCCTTTTCCTTTGAGTGATTGGAAATGAGGGGGCAGTTGCAGTGGGCACCCAAGTAGCTGTTACTTTTTGTGGCTTGACGGAGTAATCCTTCTCCTGCTGAACCTTCATCTTTTTCTGTCGGCGGAGATAGTTTTCATCAATCACCGACTCCTGGACCTGTCGCCAGACTTTGTAAATTTTAGAGGACAGCCGTTGAGGGGGTTGATCTAGCTTCTTCTCTGGAGTATTCTCCACAGGTGAAGGAGTTTGTTTCAACACCGCAGTAGGAGAGTTTCTGCGCACTGTGTTCAGCAATTCAAAGCCATTCCCGGTTGGAACAGCAACATCGATCCGCACCGTTGGAGCTGGTGGAGTAAATCCAGAGGGAGAGCTACCCCCAGCCTTCCGTACTCGGCGCCAGTAACGACGGCGAGCATGTCGCGTGGATGGTGTTGGTTCAGCCGCAGGGGTAACCTCCTCATGCCCCCTGTTTTGAGGAGAGACTGTTATTGGTGCTAGCCTATCGAAGACTAACACCCGTTGAGAAGCAATGTCTGATTTGTCAAAGACAGATTTCTGAGCAGGGAAAGCAGCTTTGAGGACCTTGCCTGGAGCAGCAACCGGAATGGCCAGCCTTGTAAAAACTGACTTCTTGGAAGGAGAAGCCTTTCCAATGATTTCGTCCGCTTGAGCCGGGATAGCTATCCGCTTTGGGATGACAGCTTCGGGTATCGCGGGTTTGCAGACGTTCTGGCCTAGTCTGTTGAAAACTGAGGTATTAAAACTGGGCGACCCGTTGAGAGGGGTCGCGGCAGTGGTAAGATGATCAAAGACCGACTTCTTTGGGGCTTCTTGCAACGTCATTATGGCATTGAAGCTCAAATGTGGGAGCATGGTCCCAAAGAATAATCCAGTGGTGGCCTGAGTTACCTGCTCCACTGACATCTTGAAAAGGGAGGCCGCTTGGGGCCCATAAGTCGCTCCTCTAGCAAGGACCGAGCGAGAGTTGCAGTTGCAGGCAATGCAGTTTGAAGCCATTAATCTTCTGTTTCCTGCACGGAGCAAGACACCAAATCTTAGTACCTCGAATCTACAGGCAACCACAGTAAACCGCGATTCGTTCGCGAACACGACACACGAAGTGTGGAGTGGAAAGAGGAAAAGGTCCCACCGGGCATGCCAGAATCTGTTCCTCTCCGAATGGCGGCCAAGACGGACTGTCTTGCCTGAGATTCAGGGCAGATGCTAATTGGTGCTATCCGTCCACCTCTCCGAAGATGCCAAGTTGATTTATGGCACCATGTATCGGAGGTTTAAATGGATGCGGCTGATGTAGCAGACTTCGTCAGATTCCCCCTCGTTTAAAAGGTTTTTGATTATGGGGACGCTCTTCCCTGCAGGCGCAAGCCCCTGCAGTTAATTACGCTACCGCATCGCGGTAACAACTTTCTCCTTCTCCAGCTGGTCACTTCGTGTCGTGGGTGTTTTTTTTGTGTTTGGTTGCCCGTGGATTGTATACGGAGACTAAGTTATGTTGTCGCCCGTAAGACGTGGATTAGTCCAAATCCGTATTTTCTTAGATTTGGGTTTGGGGTTTTGGTTTGAGGATACGTTAGCCATATTTGAGACTAAGATCAACTCAAACGTTTGTTAAGGATACGTTAGTCTAATTTGAGACTAAGATCAACTTAACAGGATAGTTTAGATCCGACAAAAGAGCATTTGGGCTCTATTGTTCCAGTTTAAGAACATAGTGGTCCATTGAATGTATGGCCGTCGGGACCCGTCACCTCTCTGACGACGTTGAAAGATTACAACGACAGATATCAGAGGAGTTCAGAGATGTACCCTTGAACCAGAGTTGGTTGGGGGATCTATAGTCCAATTTGGGGCTAAAGTCTGTTTGAAGGTTTAAGGATACGTTAGCCATATTTGAGGCTAAGATTAACTTAAACGTTTGTTAAGGATACGTTAGTCCAGTTTAAGACTAAGATCAACTTAACGGGATCGTTTAGATCCGACAAAACGGTGTTTGGGCTCTATTGTTCCAGTTTAGGGACATAGTGGTCCATCGCCAGTTTAGGGACATAGTGGTCCATTGCCAGTTTAGGGACATGGTGGTCCATCGCCGGTTTAGGGACATAGTGGTCCAATACCAGTTTAAGGACATAGTGGTCCATGTTCCAGTTTAGGGACATAGTGGTCCATTGAATGTATGGCCATCGGGACCCGTCACCTCTCTGACGACGTTGAAAGATTACAACGACAGATATCAGAGGAGTTCAGAGATGTACCCTTGAACCAAAGTTGGTTGGGAGACCTGTAGTCCAATTTGGGACTAAAGTATGTTTGAAGGTTCAAGGATACGTTAGCCGTATTTGAGGCTAAGATCAACTTAAACGTTTGTTAAGGATACATTAGTCCAGTTTGAGACTAAGATCAACTTAACGGGATCGTTTAGATCCGACAAAAGAGCGTTTGGGCTCTATTGTTCCAGTTTAGGGACATGGTGGTCCAATTCCAGTTTAGGGACGTGGTGGTCCAATACTAGTTTAAGGACGTAGTGGTCCAATACCAGTTTAAGGACGTAGTGGTCCATCATTCCCGTTTTGGGGACAAATGTTAGTTTAAGGACGCATTAGTCCATGAGTTTAAGGACCCTACAGTCCGTATTAATGTGTGGTTGTCGGGACCCGTCACCCCTCTGAAGACGTTGAAGGATTATAACGACAAATATCAGAGGAGTTTAGAGACGTACCCTTGAACCAATGAGTTAGTTGAAAGAGCAGATGTGCTCAGTTCAAGATGATTTGAGGACTTATGGCCAGTTTGGGCTAAGTCCAATTATGTTTGAAATATTGGCCATTAGACGTTTGTCTGGCTTCAGCCCCTCGTCATTCAGCAGTGTTAAACAGAGGTTCGGGAGGCTCTGACAACATTTTGTCTTTGATTTCCTCAATTTTGAGATTCATTTGGAGGAGGGACTTTTGCCTGTGGAAAATTAGCCAATTTGGCTAAAAGTAGAGTTAAACACTTAGAGAACAACAGTGTTAAACACTGGAGATAGAACTCTCAAATTAGTGTTAAACACTAAAATACAATCAGTGTTAAACACTGGAAATATAATCTTTAATTTAGTGTTAAACACTAGAAACAATCAGTGTTAAACACTGGAAATATAATCCCCAAATTAGTGTTAAACACAAAAGACAGAGGGGTCACGTGTGGACATGTGAGCGCCCAAAGGGGGACCAGATCCCTTTTCTTCGTTCTGCAATTAAGTGTTAAACACTTTTCATTTCCTGACCATCACGTGTGGGCACGTGATAGGCATCCATCCATTGGATATTAAAGGGATTTGTTAGGGGTCACGTGAGGACACGTGAAGGCGCCCTAAATGTGGAGCCAGATCTCCTTTTGTTTTATCCTCAAATCTGCGAATAAGTGTTAAACACTTTTATTTTTATTTTAGAGTATCACGTGTTGGCACGTGATGGGGATCTGTGCGCCAATTGTTAAAGCATTTGCTGAAGGGTCACGTGATAACACGTGAGAGCGCCCAAAGCTTTCATTTCCTTTGCTTTTTCTTTCTGCGTTTTGGGAGTCACGTGGGAGCACGTGAGGCATTGCCTCAAAACTCTTTCCTTCTCGTTTCTGGGGATCTTTTCAAGGGTCACGTGGGGGCACGTGACCCTAGTTCTTTTCATGAACAGAGATCTTTTAAGTCTCCTTATTTTAAGAGTTAAATTCTCTGTAGGGTTAAACCCTAATTTTGTTTTGGAGGAATTAAATTCCTGTTGTGAAAGAATTAAATTATTATTTAGGATAAAACCCTGATTTTTTTTCAAAGGAATTAAATTCCCAGATATGTAAAAGAATTAAATTCTTGATTAGGGTTAAACCCTAGTTTTGTTTTAGGAGAATTAAATTCTCAAAACTCAATTCCCCTTCTAAGTTTAGGATCTGCATGGCAGGATCTCAACCCGATGAGAATTAAATTATCATCCTATGGGGAGATGTGCTCTGTACAGATCTTCAACCAGAAGAAGAACTAAGTTCTTTATTTGCAGAAGAGTTAAACTCTTAAATTTTGAGAATTAAATTCTCTTTTTGAAGTTGATCTTTTCACTTTTCTCACCTAGGGTTTTCTTTGTTGAGAATTAAATTCTCCTTTCTTTTCTTCTCTCTTGAGAATTAAATTCTCCTCTCTCTGTTTTTCTCCCCAAAAGATAGATCCCTCTCTTCTTTTCTTGGCTCCTATTTATAAGAGAAGGAAAAGAATCAATCAGTTTTAGTGAATCTTTCATTGAAAGATTTGATTTGTTTTCATCATTAATATGATCCTTTAGATCATTCAGTGAATTTTATTCACCGTTGGATTTTAAATCCAAAAGATATTATGTTTGTTATTTCGGTGAGATTTAGGGAAATCTTTCCTTATCTAAGATCTTTCCATAAATTGGTGGTTTTTAATCACCATTGGATTTTTAATCCAACGGTCCCCATAATCCTTTTCCATTTGGAAAGATTCAGAGAAATTTAGAATTTTAATTCTATTTGGAAAGATTTAGAGAAATTTAGAATTTTAATTCTATTAAACTGTAAGGCTTTCAAAGCCAGTCACGTGCTAACACGTGACCCTTGGTCACGTATGAGCACGTGACCCCCAATTGTGTCCTCTTCTCAGCGTTCATTCACGCTTCAGTTTTAACCATCACGTGTCAACACGTGACCATTGGTCACGTGTGAGCACGTGATACCTCATTGAGGTAACCTCTGATTTTTAATCAGGGAGCAGGTTTTAGAATTTAATTCTATTCATTATTTTAGAGGTCTTAAGAGCACATCACGTGTCTACACGTGACCCATGGTCACGTGTGAGCACGTGATGCCCCATTGGGGTCTTTTCTGAATTTTTATTATATCTTTTAACTCCTCCAGCGGGTTCTTAAAGGTCCATCACGTGTGGACACGTGATACCTCATAACTTTTGATCCCGGATGAATTATGAAGCCCATAATATATCAAATCGAAGGGTTTTTCGAGATGCTTCCAATATCATCAGAATTTAGCTGGTTCTCCTTCGAGAGTTTATCAAAATGCTGGCCGGAAGATACTGGTTCACATTTCCTTAAGCGTATCGCTGCCATTTGATACCTTGGACTCCTTTACGCAGAAATTTTTGGCGAGAACACACCTACAGGGTTATTTATTGCCCCTACGGATATATCCATAGGGGCAGTGGTTTGCTCCTACGGATAAATCCGTAGGGGCAACCTCTATTTGTAGTAGTGAGGATATGCTTGTGCATACGTACTAAGTGTTTGTTGGTTGTGGTATCGTCACTTATCATTGATGGAGTTCTCCAACGATGATAGTTGTCAGCAGACGTTTCATATGGCAACTTTTAGGCCTTGTGTGTAGGTTGTGTCGATCGCCAGTCTGTTTTACTGACTTCGCGAGAGTAGAATTTTTGGACCCCAGCTAGTCGAAAGGCTTCGGAGAAGATCCAGTTGATTCAGGTCACGATGATAGCAGCCCAGTGCAGACAGAAGTCTTATGCCGACCGTGGTGGTCGCAGACTTGAGTTCGCAGTGGGAGATCATGTATTCCTACGGATTTTTCCAATGAATGGCGTGTTGAGTTTTGGGAAGCTTAGTCCCAGATGGTAGGTCCTTTTGAAATCGTTTAGCGAGTTGGTACCGTTGCCTATAATTTGGCACTTCCGCACAGATTTTGAGTATTCATCCCGTATTCCTTGTGTTGATACTTTGAAAATACCTTCATGACCTTTCTCACGTGATTTAGCACTAGACCATTTAGCTTGGACGCGATCTTTCGTTCACCGATAGCCGATAGTGTTAGTGGACCGGCAGGTGGAGAAACTTCGGTCAAGGGTCTTGCCATCTGTGGAGGTTTCTTTGGCGTAGCCGTATAGTGAGGAGATCACTTGGGAGGCTGGGAGAGAGATTGGGAGTTTTGCACTCATCTCTTTGAAGGTATGCATAGTAAGAATTTTAAATTCGGGGACGCATTTTCTATAAGGGGGGAGATTGTAACGCCTTAGTTTTCAATTAGTGTTATTTAAGCGATAATGAGGGTTTTTGGTAAAAAGTTTACCAATTCGGGTTCCTCACATTTTATAACATTTAATTAATAATTTATTTGTTATTTGTTATGGCTTTCACACACTTGTGCATATTAATGTGAGGGTTTGTTGGTGTTAATCTAGTTTAGTGACCATGGCAACTTAACCTAATCTTAATCGTATCCTTGCCTTGTTTAAATCTAAATCCTTATTTAACCCTTAACCTAAACCTTTAGATATTTGAGAGATATATTTTCCTTTTGGGTTTTGGATTGGGAGGAGGTGGCAATGGTAAGTCATGAGAGCCATGCTTGCATTAATGAAGAGTTAATGCTTGGTGCACTCACTCTTATTCTCACCTCTCTCTCTCTCTCTCCAACTCACTCACTCACTCTCATTCTCTCTCACTTATTCTTCATCATCTTTTTCTTCATACTCCTCACCCTCAACTGAACACATAACCCTTCCTTCACAAATCTTCACTAAACCTTCACAAAATCTTACCCAAAATCACATCTTAAGCCTTATTTTGCCTCTTGGATGCCTTGGAGCTTGGAAAGCTAGGATCTTTGAGCTTTTGTGGTTAGGTAATGATCTCTATCTGTTAAGTAGGTCTTTTTAGTGTTGCGTAGCTTATTAGTTTCAGTTTAGAACGCGTAAACTTTAGTTTTGGGTAAATATCGTATTTTTAGTGTAGTTTTGGGTCTCGGATGATCGGCTATCAAACCGGATGTTTGTTGGAAAAGTTTCCATCACAGTGACCTTGTATAGTGATTTAGAACCCACCATAAAAACCTGAGAAAATTCCATGAACAGTAGGCCGCAAATTGCGGCCAGACTGGGGTGTTTGGGTTTGGGTTTGGGTTTTGGTCTGGGGGACTCTGGGGTTGTGTGTGGTCTTGTGGTATGTGCAACTTTTACAAATTGTTTGGGTAGCAAAATCTGGGATCACTTTGCTTGTTTCTAGTGTTTCGATACGCGCGTTATGTTATCCGATACGGTTCGTGTCTTTATGTATCTGTTGCTCTTAGGTTAGTTTCGTAGTGTCGCTACGTGTGTTAGCCACTAGACGAACACTAGAGAGTATATTTGGAGTTGGTGTGTCAGTCAAACGTAGTTTGTACGTATTATTGGTCGAATTCTAATATATACTTGCTTTGTTGTTATGTGATTTAGGATCGCAGATGGGGACTTCGAACGCTGCGAAAAAGGGGAAGCGAGCGGTTGGCTATACTTAGCCAGGATACAGTGAGTAGATTTAATATCTACAGGGGAATCGCCCGCATGACATTATGCGTCTGGGCTAGATATGATATGATATTAGCTGCATGTTTATATTGCACATATAGGCATAAAGCTTCATTGCGTATTATTACCGGTTGTGCTTGGACTTGTACCTTTTGGACACTGCACTATTATTGACGGTTCATGTTGCACGAGCACCGATTGTATGTCACTCACACCGTCAATAATTGCCATGACACGCACAACACCTATACATACGTGATACTGTATTGGTTAGGAACTTGAGACATGATCCTTATTTTTATTGTGCATATGATTTATAGCATACCTGTATACCTACATGCTTACACATATGCCTTGACATGTCTATATATTAGTTACCCATATACCTATATGGTATTGTACCATTAGTGACAAATATATACACATATGAGATATAGCTACATGTACATCCTTCATACATACTCACATACACCCGTATGGTATTACATCATTATTGATAGGTACATACTCATATACCTTTCTACAGCTACAGGTACCTTATGCACACATACTTATCTGTACACTCACTTACCTTGCTAGGGTTACATATACCCCTATGTGGTATTGTTTTGTCACCGACATAGAGACATTGATTCTTATGCTATCGCGCATATGAGATGCGTCACACATACATGCTTACATATAGATACACATATCTTGCTATACCGACATGGTTATGCATACCTGGCTATAGCTACATGTTCACCTCTATATGATGTTGTATGGATTTGGAGAAATTAAGAACCGCATGATATATTTTATAAGTTGTTGCGGTTAAATAGCGGTTTTTCCTTTATATGCTCATATTACTGTTTCATGTTGCATATATTATATTTCATGGATTTTCGCATTGAGGTATGGATTTCACATGATATTTTCTGGATTTGAGGACTGTGGTAGTTCATGAAATTATGTATTATTTGAAAAACCCGGTTTCTCTTGATATGATATTTCAGCGTCCACCATGAGATTTCTCGGTTTTGATATATACCCCATGCGAGGAATGGTGTAGGCCGTGTGCGGGTACATAGTGGAGCCCGGTATGGTACCCCAGGGCGAGAACGGATTGTTGTGCAGTAGATGGTGAGCCTGGAAGAGGGACCACTACCTACCGGTGATAGTATTTTAGACTCGGCGGTGATCGTGAAGATATCGAGCAGAGTCATGTACGTATAGATACGGGGAATTCGAGTGTCGAAGTTGGACACTCGGGTTTCCGATGAACGTATGATACGTACATATCAGGGCCAGTCGTGGTGACGACGCCTGATAGATGAGTATTTATGTGTCGATACTGGACACTAGTTTTCATGATATTTTACTCCTAAGTATATATATCAGTGGTATGGGACGCTGTTATATATATATATATATATATATATATATATATATATATATATATATATATATATATATATATCATCATCATCATCATAATGATCTATGCAAATATTCTTATTCATTACTTGATATGGGGGCCGATCTGTGGACCGATATGAGGGCCGACCTGAGAGCCGATTTGAGGATATTTGGGATTTGAATTATCTTGATGGACATTGGTCCTGCCACGATGAGGGTTCCGTGAGGATGACATGTTTTATCCCATATTCCGTATTTATTTATATGCATTGCTTCATGCATTAGTTGTACCTGATAGAGTACCTTTCATGACTATTGCATATACAATCATATTATTGCTTCATGTATTAGTTGTACCTGATAGAGTACCTTTCATGACTGTTGCATATATATGGCCATTTATTGCCATTAACTTGCATGTGATAGATTAGCGCAATACGTGCATATATTATTTACTATTCACGAGTTGGCAACTCACCTCCGTTGTGCCACAGAGTTTGCAGGTTGTTCCTCAGAGTAGTCGAGACAGGGCTTTCATCTATCGTATCATCTTTTGCAGCGGATACCGCTACGGCTGACTGTGTGCAGTTTTGCTATAGGTGGGTTTTGCGGTTATCCGATATTGCCATTGTATATTCGTTGTATCCAGTACTCTCCATCTACCATTATCATGTATTGACTTAGAGACGAGTTGTGAGGACGATATTGTATATTATTTTGTGACTTGGAGTTTTTCATGTTGTTCAATTTATATCGTCTTTTTCTTCGCTACGGCGTCGTATATTTACTTGTGGTTGTTGTTTTCCGCCTTTGGACGTGGATTTTACTCCCGTTTGGGATAGTTTTACTTATATCTTTATATGTACCCTTTTTTGGGCTAGTTTTTACAAAGAAAGTGCTATCAAAATTTTAAAGTAAATAAAGTTGGACTTTAAAGAATTTGTATTTGAGGTTTCAAAAATTTTAACAATGTTCTTATCACTTACTATTTTTGATGGTTTAGATTGGTGAGTTTTAGCTTACTTGAATTACGTTACGCCTGGAGGCGTTGCGTAGTTTAAGGGTCGTCATGTGCCAAATTTCGGATCATGACAGAGGCTGAGGGAGAGAGGGAGGGCCAGTGGGGTCGCTGGTGAGCGAAGGTTGGTATCCGGTGAGAGGGGGTGAAGCCGATGACCGAGGAAGGAGACATCGACGACCTTGGAGGTGCCGGCCCTTAGTGCAAGAGGGAGAAAGAAAGAAAATATTTGGTTTTGAGAAAAAAAATGTTATTCTCGCTCTGATACCACGTTAAAACATGTAATTGGTGGAAAAAATGTTTTTCCTTGATGATTAAATGAGGGTATACAGATCTTATTTATGCAAGTTGGAAAACGTCCAAATAAGAAAGCCCTAAGAAAGGAAGAAAATTAGAAAATATACAATCAAATATAACCTACTAAATAATGTGATTCTATACCATATTTAACAGGGAAGATATAATATAAAAATTAAATTTGTTAATAATATGTGTTTATTATATAGTGAGTGGTCCGAAGCTATAGTACCATTAATTCTTGAATGAGGAAGGGCTAATGGGAAGATGGAATAATTATAAAAAGTCAAGATTGAACGATTAGCTAAATACCTGATCTACTAACCCTTGCTACACTCTTCACATAACTTATAGTTCACCAAAAGAAAAAAAGAAAAAAGAAATCAAGTTATTAATCAAGGCATAGAATAAAAATTGAAAAATCTATCATGCATCGCAGTTAATTGATGGATCCCATTTTTCTCTCTATCCTAACCCATAATAACCAAGCCGCATATGCCTGTTGTGGGCTCCACCAGAGGGGCCACCTAAGAATTTAGTTTGTTTTGTTGGACACACCTTAGTTTTTTTTTTTGTGCTCCCATTCTGTTAACAAGACTTACACAATTTGACTAAAGAAGATATAAAATGTTTATACATGAATTCGTATGTTAGGCATGATCATTACAACTTAATATGTAAGTAATATGAAATAAAAAGAATTTATAGATCCAACTTCCTCTAAATTGAAATAATCTTCATGGATTAAAGTTTTTATGGATTGGGATATTTTCCATAAAGACTATAGTTTTGGAAAAGGAACTTTTGAGGTCAAATTGTTCAAGAACATCCCCGTTGCGTGGACGTTCTTCCTCATGGTTGTCATTTGGGCGACCCAAGCCCTCGACATCTCCTCCCCCACCTTCCACCGAAGTTCGAAGCCTCTTGTTTGCCTGTGTCCCCTCACTATCATTGAAGCCTGAACTTTTCTCCGTGTTCTTTGTCTCACCCAGCGATCCAAGGCCAACATGTTTCTCGCCTTCGTTTTCACCTTAGCATCACATCCCTGTCCAAGAAATAATCACCTTAGCAACACATTTCATCTTAGTTTTGGAAAAATTAATAAATTCGGCATTTTATATATATTTAGGTTTGTATGAATTATAAGTACATTATTAGTTTTTGATGGAAAAATAATTATTGAAAGTATTTTTTATTAAAAAATTAATTATATACTTTATATTATATGCATTATAAATAATGTAATTAATATGATTTAAATTTAAACTATTAAAAATGTTTGTGGATATTCATATGATAAACTCTCGGTAAGCTTTCTTATATGATTCACCTTTTTACCATTTTATAGAAAAGAGTAATAGCCCATCAATAACCCATATTAATGATTACCAGCATATTAGCACGTATATACTAAGTAAAATCATTTTAACACCTAATTAATCATAATTGATATAAAAAAAATTAGTGGGACAGCTCTTCCCATGAACCACACTAAATATTCCCAATTTTTTTTAGGCTTCTCATGAATAGATCACTAAAATGTATATAGAAAATATCAATAAAGTGAAGGTCAAACGGCGAAAGTCTAAAACTTTGACTTGCAAAATATATATTTTTTGACCAGCCCTACTTTGATATAGATACATCAACCTGATGGAGCAGATGACATCGGTCCAAAACTTCTTACTCAGGCGAGAAAAGTGACTTTGGCTTATGATTTTATGCTTTGGTTACGAGCATGTTTGGTTGCAAATTCAAAAAAAAATTGGATTTGGAATATGTCGTAAATTCAACTTATGTGTAATCCAAAAAGTTAAAAAAAAATTGTTTGAATGCAAAGAATTGACATGAACCTGTTCATGCACACTCAATCATTTGTTTGGTTTGTGATTAGTTAAAAGATGGATTTGAGATAGAAATTATACAGAAAGAAAGAGATAGATATATATATTTTTTATTAATTTCATTGAGGACTCATGTGCCATCCAAATAGTTGAAGTTTCATTTCAAAACCTCCAACTTTAAAATCCAATTTAACTATAAATCCAAAATGTCCCAATTACTTATAAACAAATAAGGATTTGAAAACTTGGAAGGAATTTGTTGTTGCCACGGTGCTTTGTCCTTCCATCTCAAATTCTCAAATCCCTTCAAATACTTGGAACCAAACAAGCCCTACATAAAATCGCACTTTCCACTTGTTTTATCTCAACCCTAATCTACCCTTTCAGGGGATCCAAAAGACCGCAGCTCTACGCCATCGCTCGCATTTTATCTGCGCACACCCGAATCCTACGCTGGCGCCGGCACCAACCACGGCATAGGACCCACACTCATGAATTAATTGATAAACGTTGGCAGTTCAAAGCAAATTATAATGCCTCGAACTTCTCCAAAGTCCAACGCGGTACCGCTTCTTCTTCATCTTTCGTCTCCAATGGATCCTTACACGGTACTATTAAGGTTTTTTTATAACGTTAATGTTTGTTGATTGAATCTTGAATCGATTTTTGATTTGATTTTTGTGTAACGCAACAGCATCGGCCATCGAGCGCCTACAACTCGGCGTTTTGGACCACCAGCTCGGGGGCTCCTGTTTGGAACAACAACCAACTCCTCTCACTGCTGGGCCTAGAGGTATCGATCTCCTATCAAATCTATGGTATTTTAGATTACTAATCGATAAGAGCTCTTCATGCACATCGTTTGCACTTTTATATATATAGAGAGAGAGAATAATGGAGGAAAGATGCCATAGTAGGGAATTTCCTCCTATAGCGTCAAAAAAGTAACCCCTTCCTAATTTTTTTCGACGATCGGCACCAACCATCTTCATGGTTATCATCTAAGATGAGGGTACATCAAATTTCATGTGATTCTACAACATGAAATTTGGTATACCCACATCTTAGATGATAACGATAAAAATGGTGGGTGCCGATCGTCGGAAAAAATGATGGAGGGTGTATTTTTTCGACGCCATAGGAGGAAATTCCCTCCTATGGCCTCTTTCCTCCATTATTCGTGCGCGCGCATATATATATATATATAGAGAGAGAGAGAGAGGAGTGATCTATTGCAAATAAGTCCGCGTTCTTTAAATACGGAAATTCCTTATCTACGACATATTTTAACGATCCGATCCGTTCAAGTATATCATCCTACTCTCAAATGTATGTGTATGAAAAATCAAAGGATTTGAAGACCTCTCTAGCCTATGTATCAATAGGTGCAAAAATGGAGGTCTTTCGATAATGCAATATAAACCTCATCCAATTCATAAGTTAGAGATCTTCAAATCCTTTGAATTTTCATACAGATATATTTAAGGGTGGGGTGATAAACTTGAACGGATCGGATAGTTAAAATATATCGGAGATCGGGAGTTCCCGTTTTTAAAATATGCGGACCAGTTTGCAATCCCCTGATCTCTATATATATAGGGGATTGCAAACCGGTACACATTTTTTAAAAACGGGAACTCCCAATCTATGACATATTTGAACTCTCGGTCTATGATATGTATATAAAGATAATGGAGGAAAGGTGCCATATGAGCGAATTTCCTTCTATGTCGTCGAAAAAATATATTTTTCGTGGTTTTTTTGACGATCGGTACTCATCATCATTTTTATTATGTAAGATATGAATACATCAAATTTCATATAATTCCATCACTTTTCACCATTGATTAGGGGATGAAATATTAACGGTTTACCAACAATAAAACTTTTTACATTTTTAATTTAATGGTGAAAATGTGGTGGAATCACATGAAATTTGGTATATCCAAATCTTACATATAAAGAAAATGATGAAGGGTGTCGATCGTCGAAAAAAATCGTGGAGGATATAAATTTTTGACGCCACCTAACGATAAATCCTCCTAAGGCATTTTTTCTTCATTATTCTCATATGCATATATATGAGGATAATGGAGGAAAGGTGCTATAGGAAAAAATTTCCTTCTATAGCGTCAAAAATATACTCCATCCACAATTTTTTTAGACACAATTTTTTTAGACGATCGGCTCCGATCATCGTCTTCTTTATCATGTAAGATGCCATAAGAGGTGTCATAGGAGGAAATTTCATTTTATGGCGTCGGAAAAATACACCCTCCACGATTCTTTTCGACGATCGGCACCCATCATCAACATCTTTTTCATGTAAGATATAGATACACCAAATTTCATATAATTCCATCACTTTTCACCGTTGATTCAGTAGTTGCAAAATTAACGGTTTACCGACAACAGAACTTTTTACATTGCTAATTCAACGGTGAAAATGTGGTGGAATCACGTGAAATTTGGTGTATCCACGTCTTACATGATGAAAATGATGATAATGGGTGCCGATCGTCGAAAAATCTCTTATAACATCTTTTCTTCGTTATATATGATAGTTTATTGATTTTCATAATCCTACTTTAGTTTTGAGGGTGTCATATAATATTAATAGTTATATGCATGTGTTTTGTCACGTCCTGTTTCCCAAAAATGAGAAACGAGAGCGACAAGCCCGTAACGTATTCATATCGAGAAGTACTCTTTCTTGACATGAATACGCGAAGCGTCTATATAAGCAGTAAAGGAAATTGGAGTACAGGAATTTTAAAACTTATAAAATATCCAACAATATTTATAATAGTCCCCAAAACGATAAGTCAACCCAGTTCGAAAATTCAAGAAACTAGAAATGAAAGATACCCTTGAACAAAAGACATGCTTATTGAAAAGGAAAACTAAAGCTCGGCCCGACTTGAAGGATATTGACTGTCCTCCTCGATTGTTGCCACCCCGTATCTAGTCTCATCATCTGTCCTAAAGTCTTCTGACGACATTCCCAAGATAAGAAAACATGAAAACGGGAATGCCTTCAGCGAACTAAAGTTCGGTATGTTCCTATTTTTTTAGAAAACAATATTTTTCTTTAGAAAACAATATTTTTCTATGTCAATGGTATTAACAATGAAACATGATATTTTGGTTACAATTTAGTTATTAATATTTATAATTTAATAGATTTAAGACAGACTTTAAATCAATTGGAACAAATGTAACACAATAACAATATTTGTTTAATTTATAGAAAATAGTAATAATAAAGTTTTGTAATTTAGAAATAACAATATATATAGGGTTGCTATTAATATCATCAAAAGGTAACAAGCTAAAAAAATTCATGATTATAAAAATATATAAGGTACATTTTATTTTAGAATTATTTGATAATAAATTAGTTTAGTAAAGTATCATGTCATACTAATAAGAATGTAGTGTAGAATTATTTTTGATTTTCTAGTTGAATTATGGTGTATTAATATAATTATTAAACGGCATTTGACACGAAATATGGTATACATAATAATAGGCATGAGAATGACTGTGAACAGTAAACTGTAATGTGCAAGTCAAATAAATAACATGTGTTAGTCAGTGCAATGTAACTAAAGTATCACGATATTTGATATTTTAGTACTAGTAACTACAAGTATAAATATAAGTATAAGTATGAATATAAGCTCGATTGTGGAAGTTTTATTATGTAACCAGGATATTCCGTAATACCACGGAACAACAGCAACACGAGATTTAAGATATATATATATATATATATATATATATATATATATAATGCAATGTACCGTTTTTCTTTCGGTACCACGAGAAACAAGATATGATCCTCCATTATACATAAATACCCCATTTTCGAGATACGTTATTCCCATGATATATATATTTATATAGTATATATATATCCAATAAATAGTGTATATGTCATATTCATGAGATTCACGAGATTCAAGATATTCATTAGATTCACAATATTCAAGTGGTCCATGTCAGGTTCAGGTCAAAATAGTATACTCTAACATAAGAGTATTCACAAACTCAAGGCTGTCATCCAGAGGAAAGGAAATACAGGCCCAATCATAAGTTGGTCATGAAATTCCTGAGAATATAGGTCAAGTCCTACATACAATTCTAAGTCTCTATGTATATATATAACAAGCATATAATAATAGTTCGGTTTAAGGACATAAATAAGCATAAGTTTGAATGCAGAAATTTATAGCTTTGGTTTAGAATTAGGGGATCCTATTAAAGAAATAAATTGTAGATCAGAGTGTCATGTAAATAACGAGACTGAGTTTGCCTCGATCGAGTTTCTGGTGAGAGAATTACGGAAGTTTACGTAACAGTGCGCAGATCAGGCCGGTGCAGATTTCAGAATACATACACTGGCATTTTTTGCAGGTTTTGGATCTATTCCCTATTAGATAGAAAACTGAGCGTCCACGAGTCAGAACGATTCTCAACAAGAAAATCCCGATTACGATCATCGAGTGGTGAGTTATACCTATTTTACTACAGTCGTGCAGATAGTTTCTGCTGCTGTCCACATTCGTCACATTTTGTCAGTATCCGGTTTTCATACACTTCTGGAACTTTTCAGGTAAATTAACCTAGAAATAAAATGCAGTTAACTCTGTGTACATATTCCAGCAACTTGAGTTTGCTCAAATTGGAATTTGGAGTTAGGAGATATGTCTATTCTAAGAAAAAGGAAAAATCAGTTCAGCATAGTAACCAAAAACATATTAGAATTAAAATGCAAATAACAGTTAAACACATGTATAATAATCTGAAATATCAAAATGATATGAACTGTACACATAACTAATAATTTATTACCATTTCAAGAAAACAATATGAATATTTAGATAATCATATAATATATATTGATGATATAACACTTAACAAAACATAACTATCTAATAACAAAAATATAACAAACAAACTAAAATAAGTATGAACCTAATCTAAATAAAATTAAATAGACACGTAACATGTAATATGAAAATCACCATACTGATATGTGCACTAACAACAACTTAAAAACTGAATGATTGGATACACCGTACGAAGCAAATTGATAATAATCTACTTACTAAATTTTTAATATTAAATTCTAACCACTTCTTAAATCCCCATAATATATGTATTGATAATACACCAAATCAACGTTGTTAATGCATCAATAATATTAGCTATCACCATAAAATAATATACTTATAAAATTTATTTTTTTTCTTACAAATAAGAATTAGGGTTGATATTCCTTTATAAAAATAACCCCTTTTTATAAAAACTATAACTTTAAACCAAAAAGAACAATCCTTTTATTTAAACAATTTAAGGTTTGATTAAAAATCATTTCTTTTTTTGTTAAATGCAAGTTTTAAACATGTAAAAAAGATAAATATGAGAGAGGAACTTAGCATAAAGGGACGATCTGGGATCGTTTCTTGACAAGTGAAAAATGCCTTGATTAGATTGAAATGAGTGGATGCGTCTTCTTTCGTTCGATTCTCTCATCATCGGGTTTCTGATCGTAGATGACAAGAGGACAAGAATTTTGGACTTACGGTGTTTTTTTAATGTACGGCAGAAAGAAATAAAAGGTTTCTAGTTGTTTAAAAGATCTAGGATTTTTTTAAATTTCAAATCGTCAATGAATATATCAAATCGTAATATAGGATGTTGGAAATAAAATCTAAATAAGAATAATGAGATTTGACAACCATCTCAATATTTTTTTTTTAAAAAAATACCGCTAAGACTAAAATATTTGGTTTGTTTTATTAAAAAATATATTAGACTTGGAGGTGTATCGTCTTTTTAAAGACAAATAAAACACATTATTAGTATTTTTTGTAAAAACGCTAACCGAATAAAATTATAACTAATATATAAAATGTTCTGTATAATGTATTTATTCCCATAAAACTGTAACAAATATAAAAACAAATATAATATAAACTAACAAATGTCTAAATTTGTATAAAACGTATATAACACTAAAAGCTGCAAAATGTATAATATTAAACTGATAACTATACATAAATGATTGAAAACATGATAAAAAGTCTAACCAAGTTTTACTTATGAATATAATATACATTAAATATATTAATTATGGGTACAATTTCATATGATAACATTAAATTCAAATCTAATCTATTACAATTATTATCTTGGAACTTATATCTGATTAAAACCCAACTTTTATTTGAATGTATACACACGAAATGTTAGTGTAGGGTTACGCCAGTGCCCCGGCCATCAATCCGTGGCCAAACGCGGAACAAAAACTTTAAAAACCCGGCGCTAACAGAACCCGATCCCGGATCAAACCATTAACCCTATACTAGTTAACTGTAAAAGGAGTTTAGAGAGGTTATACTGATCGATCCGTGTCCTTCGGTCTTCAACTTCTGTCCCAAGCTCCTCGCGGTTTCCTCGATCAAGTTTGATCTCCGGTCTCCTCACATCGAAGACGATCCATGTCGAGAATTAGTAATACGGGCTCCCGCCTCAAAACCGAAGCAACTCGAACATTCAGTTTGCTAGCCTAGATACCCAAGATGAAGTAGAGATTGTGTGTGATCATTTTGTCTCAATACACCCAAAGATTCTCAACTCATGAGAGGGTATTGGTGGAGGTTGAAGAAGAAGCCAAGTGAAGAAAAATGCGAGCTCAAGAATTTTGGCCAAGTGAAGAAAATGAATGTCTGTTGTTTTCTTGAGATGAGTTGTGAGGTATTTGTGTTGAGCAACTAAAGAAAAAATCATCACCCAAAAAATATCTGCCTTGCCTCAACAAATATCCCACAACCAATCCAAAAAAGAATCAAGCATGGCACATGCCACAATCAATGCATCAAGCCAAAACTCACACTCATTAACCAAAACTTAACTTCACATTTTCCACACAATAAACATTAAACCAAATGTTTAAAGCAAGAAAAAGAAATGGCATCTTCAAAAGTAATCTTGTAACGGATTACAAGAATACCTCTCATCCATATATACATACCCGCATCCGTATTCCGACTGAATACGAATACAACGAGACGAAAATAATCCAACAATATAATACTAGGATCCGGCTTAAACCAAAGCCCACTAGTATTATCCGCCCGATCATGATCCGTGCACAAGTGTACGAATATGATCGAACCCTGCCATAAAACTGTACGGCCTCTACAACGTTTCGCCCGAACCAGGAAAACCCTCTATGTGGGACTCTCGTCAATATGTCGGCAGTGGGTTTAACCATAAGTACGTCAGTGGCACTAGTTGTACGTAACAGCTACTCAGGTATTGAGCGAAAGGGAGGCCGACCAGCAAACTCATCCTGAAACCCTGCTGAGCCTGACAATGACAATACCCGTATAGTCCAGTTCGTTCGTCTATGAGTATCGCATATCGAGTCTAGGGGGTGGATAAAGTCAGACTTCTAATAACTTGACATTTAGTGTCGGCATTAAACCTATCACCAACTGAGAAACTACCGATCCTAGATCGGTAATTCTCGTCCATCCCGACCGAGGATTTCTAGTGATAGCCATCCGTGCACAACGCGACATCAACCCCCAATATCGGGAGAAACAAATCCCCTGACGATCCGCTCACTGCCTTCATGTGGCTCGGAACTGTACCCAACTAAAACTCGTTTGCACGACTCTTTTGCGCTGTGGTAGGGTAGTAATCAAAGCAAAGTGGGAACTCACGCGATACAAATGACGATCTCAGGTCGATAGACTAACCTGTACACATGTCACCAGGGAACTGCTATCTGACAATAGGTATAATACTAACTAGTATGTTTCTGGCGAGTCCGTCCGGTGTACTCATAACCCAATGAGAACCTGTATACATTTTAGGTGAACCAACCAACACCAATGGCTTATGAGATCAACCACCGCCCCTCGTCGCGGTCTCGATCCGTACACACTTGTCTACTTTTGGAGTATCGATGCCCAGTCTCGAAACTCCCACGACTAGGGACACTTTAAGGATGTGCTTATAGACCACCCAACTCTCACGTATATGATCGTCATCATACTGCTGGTAGTCAAGCAAGAATCCTATGGGCTCTATCAACATGTAATGGTGATCTGTAATGTCACCTGAAGTATATACACGATGATAAAGACAAACCAGATAGTATACTATCATCTCGAGTAAGACTGTTCTACCGGTATAGGTCCACCCTCAATCATTGCAATCACGTGCCTGTGATCCAATAATTGACTTGAGGGCACTATAGCCAACAGTTAGTACTAAAATAATTTATGCACTATATAAACAACTGCAAGTTAAGAACGCTGTTCGGGAAGCTAAATCTAAGGTCTACAAGGAGGTGTACGAGAAATTAGACACTAAAGAGGCTGCAAATGATATATACCGGATTGCTCGGATGCGGGAAAGGAAGACTAGAGACTTATGTGCGGTGAAGTGTGTCAAAAATGAAAATCAGAAGGTTTTAGTTCGAGATGAGAATATCAAGGAAAGATGAAGAGATTATTTTAACAAATTGTTCAATGAGAGCTTTACTAAGAATTTGGACGGACTTGTCATTCAATCTCAAGATATAAACCGTGATTTCATGCGTAAAATAAGACTTCATGAGGTTAAAGAAGCTTTGAACAGAATGGGTTTAAGAAAAGCGGTTGGTCCTGACGGGATTCCTATCGAGATTTGGAGATGCTTAGGAGAAATAGGCGTTAAATGGCTGACAGATCTGTTTAATAAGATTTGGCAGACAAAAAAATGCCAAATGAATGGAGGAAAAGTATCCTTGTACCTATCTACAAGAACAAGAGTGACATTCAAAGTTGCTCAAACTACCGTGGAATAAAACTGATGTGTCACACCATGAAACTTTGGGAGAGAGTGATTGAACACATGCTAAGGAAGGATATTAAGATAACAGAGAACCAGTTTGGGTTCATGCCTGAACGATCGACGACAGAGGCTATTCATTTGCTTCGTCAACTTGTCGAGCGTTTTCGAGAGAGGAGAAGAGATTTGCATATGATATTTATTGATTTAGAAAAATCGTACGACAAGATACCTAGAGAGGTATTATGGGGGACAATGATGAAGAAGGGGGTCCCCGTCAAGTATATTGACATAATCAAGGATATGTACGATGGAGTAGTGGCAAATGTCAGAACTTGCGGCGGCTTAACGAATGATTTTCCGATTACTATTGGTTTACATCAAGGATCTGCATTAAGTCCATTCCTGTTTACCATCGTGATGGATGAGCTTACTAGAACTATCCAAGATGAGGTACCTTGGTGTATGCTATTCGCTGATGATATTGTTCTAGTAAATGAGAAGAAAGCAGGGGTTAATGCCAAATTGGAATTATGGAGGCAAACATTGGAATCTCGGGGATTCAGATTGAGCAGGTCCAAGACAGCATATATGCACTGCAATTTTAGTAGCCAGAGAAGTCAAAACCATATTGGTATAACATTAGAAGGGCAAGAGATATCACCGAGCGACCAGTTTAGATATCTAGGTTCCATCATCCAAAAGAATGTGGAGATCGATACTGATGTTAATCAAAAGATCCAAGTTGGTTGGTTGAAATGGAGGAGTGCAACAGGGATTTTGTGTGATCGTAACTTTCCGTTAAAATTGAAAGGGAAGTTTTATCGGAGCGTTATTCGGCCTGCATTATTATATGGTACAGAATGCTGGGCTCCTAAGAAGCATCATACACAGAAGATGCACGTAGCGGAGATGCGCATGCTTCGTTGGATGTGCGGTAACACTAGAAAAGATAAGGTGCGAAATGAGGATATTCGTGCAAAAGTTGGTGTAGCACCTGTGGAGGAGAAGATGCGCGAAAACCGGCTAAGATGGTTTGGTCATGTGCGACGCAAACCTATGGAAGCACCGGTTCGACGAATAGATACTCTCGATATGGGCAATGGCAAAAGGGCAAAAGGAAGACCGAAGAAAACATGGATGGAGGTGATACGAAACGATATGGTTGCCAAAGGACTCAATGAAAGTATATTGTTCGATAGAAGTGAGTGGAGACAGAGGATTCATGTGCTCGACCCGGCGTGATTCTCATGTTGGTTCATGTAGCCTACCCCATATGCTTGGGATAAAAGGCTCAGTTGTTGTTGTTGTTGTTGATAAACAACTGCAAGTATAAAACGTTGGAATGTATATACCCACATAATACCTAATATTCGAACAAAGTCGAGAGGTTAAAATTTATTAAATTCTATCAATCCCTCAATATCTAACAAAAAGAAAACAATCAAAACAAGCCTATCAAAACAACAAACAAACTAACTAAAAATACAAATAAATTTTATTTTTAATTAAAAGAAAATCTTGTCTCTTTCTTTAAAATATTAATAAATATTTGGTTAGATAAAAATATGATATTAGTTTTAAAATTTAGGGAATTAAAATAAAAACTAAAATATTTCAGTCGGGGTTTGAACCTATGACCTATGAAATAACAATTCTGTTTTATAACCAACATATATATAAATGGATCATGTATATAATTAGAAAATATATATATATATACAAATGTTTTGAAGAAAATGACATTTCTTGAAGAAAGAAAAATACAAAGAAAGTACTAAGATTTTGTGGTCGTTATATTCTACCCTCCTTAAAATAATTTCGTTCTCAAATTACACAAGGACCTGCTGGACAAGATAGAGATAACACCATCGTTTATCTCATTCGCACTCCATCAGGTGATGTAAGAAGAGATACGATAAATTAAAAGGACATGAGATGCTTCCGAATTGGAAGTTCCAAAGATGGAACAAGAACTATTAGGAGTGATCAAAAACTTTTCAAGAATGTATGCAAGTGATATATTAAGAGGTGCAAGCAAGAAATACTAATAGGGATTCAAGAAATTCAGATGGAATCATGGGGTTAAAAAGAAAAGGTCATGACAGAGATGAAGGGTTCGAATTTCCGTTTCTTCTTCGTCGAGAGTTGATCATCAGGGAAGATAAAAAAAAGACTCAAGACGGATTCAAAAGAGAAAATTTAAAAGAATACAATAAATGGTAAGGTCCACACTGTGTCATGATCGTCAGGAGAGTAAAGAAGGATTCAAGGTGGTATGATTCAAGAGTGATCATGATACCGTCGTTACAGTCTAACCTCCTTAAAATAATTTCTTCCCCAAAATTATCATAAGGAGTAGATTGTAACAGGGTAAAAAAAAAGGTGTCATGCAAGTTGTCTTCACGCTCCCAATTGTCACTCTCAAGTATTGATGCTACATCTGGAAGAAAGGAATACGATTTGGGACAGAAAGAAATGCAAAAAATTGAAAAGGACAAGAGTAATGATAGATTCAAGGAAATAAGATAGAAAATAGATAATAATGATAAGGATTGGAAATACAAGAAAGGGATCAAGATGAATTCAAGAAATAAGATTCAAGAAGAGTAATAAATATTGTTGGACGTTTTAAATCCTTGTATTACCTGCTTTCAATGGTCATGCAAAACTGACATGTACCATCAATAAAACTTGTCACACTCCACTTCCCAAAAACGAGAAACGGAAGCGACAAGCCCGCAACGTATTCATATCGAGAAGCACTCTTTCTCGATATAAATACGCTAAGCGTCTGTATAAGCAGTAAAGGAAATCATAGTACGGGAATTTTAAAACTTATAAAATATCCAACAATATTTATAATAGTCTTAAAAACGATAACTCAACACAGTTCGAAAATTCAAGAAACTAGAAATAAAAGATATCCTTGAACAAAAGACATACTTACTAAAAAGGAAAACTTGAGCTCGGCCTAACTTAAAAGATATTGACTGTCCTCCTCGGTTGGTACCACCTTGTACCTAATCTCATCACCTGTCCTAAAGTCTCCTGACGACATTCTCAAGAAAAGAAAACATGAAAACAGGAATGCCGTCAGCGAACTAAAGTTCGGTAAGTTCCCATTTTATTAGAAAACAATATTTTTCTATATTAACAGTATTTACAATGAAACATGATATTTTGGCTACAATTTAGTTATTAATTTTTATAATTTAATAGGTTTAATACAGAGTTTAAATCAATTGGACCAAATGTAACACAATAATAATGTTTGTTTAATTTATAGAAAATAGTAATAATAAAGTTTTGTAATTTACAGATAACAATATGTATATGGTTGTTGTTGATATCATCAAAAGGTAACAAGGTATAAAAATTCATGATTTAAAAAATATATAAGGTATATTTTATTTTGGAATTATTTGATAATAAATTAGTTTAGTAAAGTATCATGTCATACCAATAAGAATGTAGTATAAAATTATTTTTGGTATACTAGTTATATTATGGTGTATTAATATAATTATTAAACGATATTTGACACGAAACATGGTATACATAATAATAGGCATAGGAATGACTGTGAACAGTAAAATGTAATGTGCCTGTCAAATAAATAGTATTTGTTAATCGGTACAATATAACTAGAGTATCACGATATTCGATATTTCAGTGTTAGTAACTATAAGTATAAATATAAATATAAGTATAAGTACAAATATAAATATAAGATCGATTGTGGGGGTTTTATTATATAACAAGGGCATTCCGTAATACCATGGAACAACAGCAACATGAGATTCATGAGATTCAAGATTTATATATATATATAATGTAATGTACCATTTTTCTTTCGGTACCATGAGAAACAAGATATGATCCTCCGTTACATATAAATACTCTATTTTCGAGCCACCCCATTCCAATGATATATATATTTATATAGTATATATATCCAATAAATAGTGTACATGTCATGTTCACGAGATTCAACATATTCATTAGTTTCACGGTATTCAAGATATTCAAGTGGTTCAGGTCAGGTTCAGGTCAAGATAGTATAATTTAACGCAAGAGTATTCACAAAACCAAGGCTGTTATCCAGGGGCAAGGAAACACGGGCCCATCCATAAGTTGGTCATGAAACTCCTGAGAATATAGGTCAAGTCCTAGATACAATTATAAGTCTATATATATATATATATATATATATATATATATATATTTATATATAACAAGTATGTAATAATAGTTTAGTTTAAGGACAGAAATAAGTATAAGTTCGAATGCAGAAATCTATACCTTTAGTTTAGAATTAAGGGATCCTGCACAAGAAGTAAATTGTAGTTCAGAGTGTCATATAAATAACGAGATAGAGTTTGCCTAGATCGGGTGGTGAGAGAGTTACGGAAGTTTTCGTAACAGTAAGCAGATCAGGCCGGTGCAGATTTCAGAATACATACACTGATAGTATTTGGCATTTTTTATAGCTTTTGGTTCTGATTTTGGTTTTCCCTATTACATAGAAAACTGAGCGTTTATGAGTCTTGAACGATTCTCAACAAAAAAATCCTGATTACGATCATCGAGTAGTGAGTTATACCTATTTTACTACAGCCACGTAGATAGTTTCTGCTGCTGTCCACATCATCACATTTTATTAGTATCCGTTTTTCAGGCACTTCTGTAACTTTTCAGGTAAATTAACTTAGAAATAAAATGTAGTTAACTCTGTGTACATATTCCAGCAACTTGAGTTTGCTCAAATTGGAATTTAGAGTTAAGAGATGTGTCTATTCTAAGAAAAGGGAAAAATCAGTTTAGCATAGTAACCAAAAACATATTTGAATGAAAATGGTAAATAACAGTTAAACACGTGTATAATAATCTGAAATATCAAAATGACATGAACTTTACACATAACTAATAATTTATTACCATTTCAAGAAAATAATATGATATTTAGATAATCATATAATATATGCTGATGATATAACACTTAACAAAACATAACTATCTAATAACAAAAATATAGCAAATAAACTAAAATTTGTATGAACTTAATCTAAATTGAATTAAATAGACACTTTAACATATAATATGAAAATCACTATACTGAAATGTGCACTAACAACAACCTAAAAACTGAATGATTGGATAACACCATACGAAGCAAATTGATAATAATCTACTTACTAAATCTTTAATATTAAATTCTAACCACTTCTTAAATCCCCATGATATATGTATTGATAATACTCCAAAACAATGTTGTTAATGCATCAATAATGTTAACCATCACCATAAAATAATATACTTATAAAATTTATTTTTTTCTTACAATAAGAATTAAGGTTGATGTTCCTTTATAAAAATAACCCTTTTTTATAAAAACTATAATTTTAAACCAAAAAGAATAATCCTTTTATTTAAACAATTTAAGGTTTGGTTAAAAATCATTTCTTTTATTTTAAAATGCAGATTTTAAACATGTAAAAGAGATAAAGATGAGAGAGGAACTTACCATAAAGGGACGATCTAAAATCGTTTCTTGACAGGTGAAAAATGCCTCGATTAGATTGAGATGAGTGGATGTGAGTCTTCTTCTCCCTTCGTTCGATTCTCTCATCATCGGGTTTCTAAACGGAAATGACAAAGAGAGCGGAGGAGAAGAATTTTGGACTTACGGTGGTTTTTTTTAATATACGGCAGAAAGAAAGAAAAGCTTTCTGGTTGTTTAAAAGATCTATGATTTTTTTAAATTTCAAATCGTCAATGAATATATCAATTCGCAATATCGGATATTGGAAATAAAATCTGAACAAGAATAATGAGATTTGACAACCATCTCGATATTTGTTTTTAAAAAAACAAAAAAAACAAAAATAAGACTAAGACTAAAATATTTGGTTTGTTTTATTAAAAATATATTAGACTTGGAGGTGTAGCGTTTTTTTAAAGACAAATAAAACACATTGTCAGTATTTTTTGTAAAAACACTAACCGAATAAAGTTGTAACTAATATATAAAATGTTCTGTATAATAGATTTATTCCCATAAAACTGTAACAAATATGAAAACAAATATAATATAAACTAACAAATATCTAAATTTGTATAAAACGTATATAACACTAAAAGGTGCAAAATGTATAATGTTAAACTGATAACTATACACAAATGATTGAAAACATGATAAAAACTCTAACCAAGTTTTACTTATGGATATAATCTACATTAAATATACTAATTATGGGTACAATTTCATATGATAACATTAAATTCAAATCTAATCATACTACAGCTATATGTATTACAATTATTATCTTGAAACTTGTATCTGGCTAAAACCTAACTTTTATTTGAATGTATACCCATAAAATGTTAGTACTAAAATAACTTCTGCACTATATAAACAACTGCAAGTATAAAATGTTAGAATGTATATACCCACATAATACCTAATATTCGAACAAAGTTGAGAGGTTAAGATTTATTAAATTCTATCAATTCCCCAAAATACAACAAAAAGAAAACAATCAAAACAAGCCTATCAAAACAACAAACTAACTAACTAAGAAAAACAAATAAATTTATTTTTAATTAGAAGAAAATATTTTCTCTTCTTTTAACATGTTAATAAATATTTTGTTATATAAAAATATGATATTAGTTTTAAAACTTGGGGAATTAAAATAAAAACTAAAATATTTCTGTCAGGGTTCGAACCTATGACCTATGGAATAACAGCGTTGTGTTATAGCCAAGATATATAGGAATGGACCATATATATAATTTGAACGAAAATAAATATATATACAGGTGTTTCGAAGAAAATGTCATTTCTTGAAGAAAGGAAAATACTAAGATTTTGTGGTCGTTACATGTTTCATATTGCATATTTCATAAAACTGTATATGAGCTTGGTCATATTGAGAAAGATTTCGGGATATTAAACGACACATGCTTATAATAAAGGACGGGGGAAATTGAGCTAAAACGGCAAATCTATTGATGGTTGGAGGATAATGGACTAGAGCTTCTCAAAGATCAAGTTCAAGCTTTAAGAAGCTAATGAGCCAAAGTCCAAGTTTAAACAATTCAAGAATCGATGAAATCGAAAAATTTAAGGGCTCGAGCAAAAAGTGCAAAATCTCTAGGAAATTATTGTAAGTATTTCATGACCTATGAGATTATCTAATAAGAGCTCAAGCACACATACAAAATCTTGCATAAAACATTTGGTTTATTCCTTATATAGTTTTATCGTTCAAAACGTTTTTTGTTCCAAAAGGTAAATTTTCTGAGTTTTTACACTTCAGACGTCTTCCCGTTATGCTTCAAATGTATGGTCTCTTTAGCCTCAAAAAGTGTGCAGGTTTCCAGACGTTTGAAGGTTATTTTTGGCAGACGTCTGAAAGTCTTTTAATACCGCATGATTTTTAACGTCAAACGTCTTCCAGTTGAACTTCAGACGTCTAAGGTACGCTCTGTCCTTTGCAGGCCCCTTGCCAGACATCTGAAGGTCATTTTTGACAGACGTCTGAAGGGCTTTTAATACCGCATGTTTTTGAACATCAGACGTCTACCAGTTGAACTTCAGATGTTTGGGTCCGCTCTGTCCTTTGGAGGCCCCTAGCCAGACGTCTGCAGTTGATCATGGCAAACGTCCGAAGCTTTATTTGTTACGAAGATCTTTCTTGTTTAGACATCTGCCTTTTTACTCTTCAAACGTATGCATCGCAAAACTTTTCAAAAAAAATACCGTTATCATGCATTAAATGTTCCAACGGATCTATTTTTTATGAGAGCAGACGTCTGGCCCGTTGACCTTCAGACGTCTGCCCCTTTTGTCAAAACTGCATTTATGTCTTTTCTCTTAGTTTTTGTGTAGGGTTATAAAAGGTGTTTTGGTGAGAATTCATGAGTATCTATTAGCTGAGCATTTTATTGAAGTTTATCATCTTTTTCACCGAACACAATACTGAAAATCTTGAGCTCTTAATTGCAAATCTTATACTGATTGAAGTGGTGAAGGCGATCACCGGCCGACGACGAAGATGGTCGATCGGCGGTCAGAGGCAGCGATGGGAGGTGGTGACGGTAGGCAGCGAACGGGGACAGCGATCGGAGGCGGCGGCGGCGACGAACGGGAATGGCGATCGGAAGCGGTGGCGATCGGAGACGGCATCTGATGGAAGTCGGCGGTGGTGGCAATGGCGGCGGTGAACGGGGACGGCGGAGAGTTGGCGGCGGCGAACGGGGACTGCGAACAAAGATGGCGTAGGACGGCGGTCGGCCAACAACAGTGGTGGAGACAGTTGGCCGGTGGGAATAGATCGGCAACGGCGATCAGCGGCGGTGGACGATGTCCGGTTAATGATGACAGCAGCCGGTGGTGACGATATCAGACAGGACGGTTTATTTAATTTTTTTGATCCATTATGTATGGCATATCATTTTAGAAAACCTAGAGGTACATGATGATTTAAAGATTGATTGATTTTCTCATTTTTGTGATATAAGTTGAATGACAAATTCTAAAATCCAAATTCTCACATTCTACAATGCTAGTATATGCTAATCATACTTCAATTTGATAGAGCCCATTCTCCTCGAGAGGACTATCATGTCATTAATATGCATACGGCTAGATTCGGTAACTATGGGCTCGACATGGCTCAAAATCGGTAGGACCGGCTCAAGATCCGCTGAATCGGCCATGGCCCAAAAACAGCTCAAATTAAGCCCTGACATGAGGTCGGATCGGATCTGCAGTTGGCTCAGTCGGATAGGTGTAGCTTGAATCTGCTGACTCGGCTCGGCTTGAGTCGGCTCGGCCGGCTCAGTCCGGCTCATCAGGAATGGTCTACTTGGATTGGCTCGATTGGCTCAAATCGGCTTGTGCCTTGAGTAGGCTTAGTTCGGCTTGGTATGGCTCAAATCGGCTTGTGCCTTGAGTAGGCTTGGTTCGGCTTGGTATGGCTCGAACCGGCTTGGTTTGGCTTAATCGGCGCAAACTGTCTTGGATCGGCTCGATTCGGGCTCAAACCAGCTTGGATCACCTCAGTCGGTTCAAACCGTCTCGAATCGGCTCGGGATGTCTCGGACCGGCTTGGATCAGCTGTATTCGGCTCAGTCGGCTGAAACAGGTTTGGATCGCCTCCAATCGGCTCAGACCAGCTTGCTTCAGCTCGGGATGGCAGGACCGGCTTGGGTCGGCCGGATTCGGCTCTGTCGGTTCAAACCGTCTTGGATCACCTCTATTCGGCTCTGCTCAGCTCAGGATGGCTCAGTCGGCTCAAACTGGCTTGGGTCGGCTCGGGATGGCTTGGATCGGCTTGAATCAAAACCCTTGTGACGGCTGAGATTTCTTGCAAGGCTTCATATCTCGGCGGCGAGGCACGTGACCAGGAATCGTCAATCTGAGAGGAAGTTCGACCTCAACGACGAAGAGAAATTCGTAGGCGAGCAGCAGAGGAGCTTCTTGGAGTGGTGGCGACGTGAGCCAGATGTGGCAGCAGATGGCTTCTTGGAGCAGCGGCGGCATGACTTCGAGGATGATCAGGCGAAGGATCTGTGACTCTAGGCGGAGACGATGAGGGCAAATCGATGATCTGAGCACAGGTGGAGACGTCAACCACACGCCGTAAAAATAAAATAAAATCGGCGGGGTCAATACGATCTCGTGACAGGAATCAATCAGCAGCAGCAGCAATGAAGATTAACCGTGGCTCTGATACCATATTACGAATATGTCTTTAGATATACCCAAAACAGAGTAAGCCCCCATAAAATACACACTTCTTAACATATGAGATGTTAATCTTCATTGTTAAGCATTCATATCCACAATGAAGCTACCACATTTACTATTCCTTAACCGTAAAATATATTTGTTCTTACTCTCTACTGTCCTACATTGTCGTCCGGGTAATTTTGATCATTTTGGCAACAACTTCCCTGTCTTCTTCATCCACGATGGGATAAAATTCCCCGACATGGTGCGTGCACTTAAACCAAGCTTGTTCACCTTCGTCTTCGACGATGCTGGCATTCCTGAAGATTACAGGCGTATGGATGGTTCTGGGTGTAGGCACTTGACACCTTAATCAACAAACATTGAAAAGCTCACTATGTGTGGGGTTAAGTGTTTAGTGGATGACGGTGCTGTGACTGTTGGAGGAACTAATCACAGCCATGCCACTAAGGATCTTTATGACTCGATTGCCGCCGTAAATTATCCAGAGTGAAAATTGTCCGTTCAAACTATCGACCTGGATCATGAGGATAGGTTCGAAATCGATCCGCTTGAAGTTACCAAGACTTGGTCTGTGGATATCATTCCGTTACAGCCAGTTGGTCGAATGGTGTTGAATACAAATATTGAAAGCTTTTTCGCTGAGAACGAGCAGCTGGCTTTTTGCCCGGCCATTGTGGTGCCTAGCATGCATTCATTATTTGGATGATAAGTTGCTTCAGACAAGGGTTTTGTCATATGCCGATATTTAGAGGTATCGCCTTGGGCTGAACTATATGATGCTTCCAGCAAATGCTCCAAAATGTGCCCATCACAACAATCACCATGAGGGTTTTATGAATTTTATGCACAGGGATGAAGAGGTTGATATTTCTTTCTTTCATGAATCACATGCACATGATAGGGATTGATGAATTTAATATATAACGTGTGTTATTTTTTTAAGGGTGAATTACTTTCCTTCAAGGTACGATCATGCTCGTCATGCGGAGAGGTTTCCGGTACCACCGAGTGTTCTTACTGGAAGACGCGGGAAAGTAAGTTACAGCAGAAATTATTTTCCAGATATTGAATGTTACGGGCAAAATAAATTTAGGAGCAGCATCACCAACTGCCTGGTCTAGATATAGATTGTCAAGCATAATGTCATTTTGATCTTATATTGAGAACTTAAACTTTCCCCACTTACTCATAATTTACCAAGGAACACGAGAAAGGTTCAATCGTAATTTTTTTTAAAATTTTTAATAAATTTCCCTCTCCCTTGGGAATGGATGATCTTATTACATCATTTCAGTGAAATGATATTGTTGGATTATTACATGAGAGTTGATAAGTTTATTCAGTTCTGAATTGCGTACCACAACAAACCTCCATCCTAAACCTTTGAGGTCGGCTCCACGAAATCCTATTCCGCTTTGCGGCATCTTTCTTTATAAGGGTAAAAAGGTTCAACCCTTCAAAGTGCCTCTTTTTTCCCCTTTAATTTCCCCCTTCTCTTGGGAGTTGATTATCTCATAAAATTATTTGAACATAATGATGAAATTGGATTGGTTTTTTCCGCTTATTTCTCAAAATATCTGATTTGTTTTCTTCTGCATCCTTCAGAGCACTGCAAAACCTTAGCTCCTTAATTGTTGTTCATTCAGAATGATGTTTCCACATTTGTACATCTTATTGTGCAACCTACAAGCAAATGATTATGTACATGAAAAAGCTGGGAGTTCAATTCATTTCATTTTCTTGTGATCTTAGGTTGTACTTATTGCTAAGTAGAACGCCTTCAAGCAGCCGGGAGAGAGATACCGCTCCTGGGATCCTGCTAGGTTTGTGCTCCTAAGCTTATAGTACTATGTCCGTTGTGCGTTTATTACCCGAAACTTTTCGTACTGAGTTTCACTTCTTCTCTCTCCTCAGGCAAGATCGCTTCATTCATAGGTGGGTCGATGCACTGTCAGACACCAGGGTTACCCATGAGATTCGAAGCACTTGGATATCGTATTGGTCTCAGGTCAGTCCTTATCTGTTATAAATTCGTCTATTTTTGTATCATGCAAAACTCAACTATTTTAAGGCAAACTTGTTTTTAATCGATTTGAAATTTGTATAAAGCTTCCATCCATTAGTATATCATGTGGTCTATCTTTTGGATCCACGACGCTAATTTTTCAAAGTTGGCTATTAATCTACTATATTTGGCATATAAATCGTTCAAGACTAATTGAATTTCATTTTAAAATTCTAATATGATTTTGAAAGATTTGCAAATTCCCCTGTATCATGTTTCTACCTTTATACTCTTGAGATGTCACTTCGCTAAACTCTGAAGTTATGGTGAGGATCGAGGGATATAATTTTATACGTCTGCGTTTTAGCGCGCCTTTTTCTTTTTGAGGCTGGAACCTTTGTTTACAAAGAAATGTCTCCGATGGTATTTGAACCTCGGGTGCATGCTGTAATACCTTCTTAAATTCCGCTTAAAAATCTGAAGCTGTCGTGATGGTTTAGAGATATAATACTAGATTCTGACATGAAACACTTGTAGCATTATAGATCTCTTATTGTCTTGAAATCCAATCCTGGTAGGACTAGATCTAGAGTATTGTAGGGTTCTCATCACCAGAATGAAGATTGCTTATTCGGTGCCACTGTGTTTCGATGCAGTGCGACAAGTCTTTGGGCCAGAAGCTGGTGTCTCATCTCAATGTCAACCCAACCATTTAATGTGCGAGCATATCTGATTCCAGCTCCACCGGTAATGGATATCACTTGTACTTCTGAAGAGTTCTTTTTACAGGGGCAGAGCATCCACGTGCCCACGGATAAACTAATTATGAATTCAGTAAACTTGAAAAATGTCTCAGTACCGGTCTTCTTACTTACTGTACTAATAATGTATTATGCGTTACATGCGAGTCGATAATATTTCCTTTCTTGTGTAAGGTAAAAATTATACATTGCTATTATCCAATTTGATGTCCCCTTCGGCTGCGTTTTTTTTTTCATTCTGGTGTAAGGTAACAAATATCATTGCCCATGATATGATTTGCTGTATATTTTTGTTCCCTCTTACTTGTTAGCATCTCTTTGTATATTGTTGGACTAAGAGAGATCACATTTGCTGTATATTTTTGTTCCCTCTTACTTGTTAGCGTCTCTTTGTATATTGTTGGACTAAGAGAGATCACAATGCTGCAGCATGAATAGAGAGTTTGATGTTAAATATTGATTAGCAAAAGTTAAAGACCCTTACTGGGAAGAATAAGGGTATATATTTACCTAAAACCATCCCATGGTTTGACTTTTTTTTCGAGAAACCACACTGAGCTTTTTCCGTTAGCCAAAAGCCACCTGAGGTATACAGGGATAACGAAAAACCATTGTCACGTCCCGCTTCCCAAAATACGGAATACGGAAGACGACGAAGGCCAGCCGTGCAACCTACGGTAAGGAAAGATCCTTCCATAGTCACATAAGGCTGTCTAGATTAACCTGTCAAAAATAAAATCCAATACTGAAAGGAATAATACTGATAATCATGCCGCAACGAGACTGCAAAGAATACTAGAAAATGGGTCCACTAGATAATTGATGCAAATAAAAATATGATACAATAGATTCGAAATAAAACAAGATCCAAAAGAGATACAAAAGTCCTAATGCCCCACAAGGACGCACATACTAAATACTAACAGAAAGGAAATAAACCTACGGGTTACTGATCTTCGGTAATGTCCTGGTAGCCGCCGCGATCCTGCTCATCCAGAAAATCTGTGTTTAAACCTGAGATGACAAATCTCAGGGATGTCAGAACATCTCAGTAAGTACTCAACGTATAAGGTGTGTGTATAGTATGATATCATGAATATATGAAAATAGTGAAGCCCGGTGTGCAAGAAAAATATATATATAAATAATTGGATGCATTAACACTATGAAACATGTATGTAAGAGGTCAAGTTATAACCTAACTGGTCACTAAAAGGTAAACTATCCTATCGTAAGCTCGAGTGTGTGCGTCAACCTCTGCAGGAGTATTCCTAACCCAAGAGTGGTGCCCCAGGGGCTAGGAAACACTGGCCCAACTGTGGAATGAACAAGAGACCGATATAGCCCGGTACGAGCTGTAATCATGAGACCGATATAGCCCGGTACGAGCTGTAAACATGATACCGATATAGCCCGGTACGAGCTGTAAACATGATACCGATATAGCCCGGTACGAGCTGTAATCATGAGACCGATATAGCCCGGTACGAGCTGCCGACATGGGACTCCTGAGATCCTGTTGTACGAACGCACACTCAAACTACCCCAACACCTGCGTATTTATAGCTACTATGGTAATGTCTTGATCAATAATTAAGAATGCTGAAAAGACTGGAACTTATAATATCATGTTGATTGTATAAAAAAGAAACCTGTAAACAGTATAGATTGTGTCATGTCATGTAATTCAGCATTCAAATTAGAGAACTCGTTTTAATATGAGTAATCTGAAACAATGAGTAGACATGGCATGTCAAGTACAATAGTTATAAAATGATAGTGTCCATAAATAAGAATAGCATGTTATGGTTTCTCTAGTATGACGACAATGATAGTCTCAAGTAAAATATTAAATATAGACGGTAGGATATGATAAGGTCAAAAATGTAAACAAGACTCAACATAAATATGCAAGCATCTGTATTTAACATCCGGGTTTATTTATTGAAAAGAATAATAAACTGAAATATGGTTTTAAAGGGTTAATATAGTTAAATAGAAATGACAAATTACAGATGCATAAAGCGGATAGTGGTAATGGTATAATTACGAGATAATAATAAGTAAGATAAAATAAATGACAGATTAACTAGACATCATGTAAGTGCTAATAATAAGTTTTATAATCATGTGATAATAGAAAATATTAATACAAATTATAGTATCAAAATAATTTATATGACTAGGGCACATAGAGTGCAGCGATATTATAAGGAGTGATAGTGTAGAAAGTTTAATTTATATATATAAAATATTAAGCCTAAAGCGTTTATTGATTAACAGTAATAATGGTATATTTTTATGTTTTAGATTAGAATATAAGTGTTGACATTTTGCATGCTAGTGTATACCAATATTGTTGCAACAGAAACGTATAATTACTTATAAAGTTTTTTATATATTAAACCACATTTACATGTTAATAGTTATTTTATTACGCTTGTACTTTTACAGTTGTTCACTTGATGAAAAGATTAATAGGTATTCTGGATCCTAGGGTTTTCATCATATGTATAAGTATTATAAAATATATTAATAAAGCGACAGAATATTACAATTTTATTTAAATATTGTAACTTAATAATTTATTTAGAGAATCGTCGATGTTGCATCGACTAAAAAAAAAAGAGAGTAAGAGTACTTGCCTCGGAGACAGATAAACACGACGACACGAAGAACAACTCCAAGGTTTGATTTCTCGGCTAATTTTGAAGAAGAAGAAAATATTGTGATTGGAAAAAGAGAAGGTTAATTTATATGAAAAGGGGAGAGATGATAATAATTAGGTTGTTATTTATAGGGAAGAGAGATGTTAAAGATTGGAGAGGTTATTATAATTGGAGAAAGAAATATTCTGATGAGATGAGATTTGGATTTAATTTTATAAAAAAGAGATATGATGGATTGTTATATACTTCTATAAGATATTAGAAAACTTCTATATATACATATTAGTTTGTATATAGTTAGAATAATAGAAAAGTATATGTATATATACATATTAGTATATAGTGAAAATATATGTAGATGTGTATATGGTTATGAGTTAATGAAAATAAATATGATTAGTTATATATATAGGATTTTATGATATCAAACAACTAAAATATATTTTCAGTTAAACTATCATAACAAAATATCTTCAATTATATATATGTATGTATGTATATAGGTTTGTAGAAAAATAATTAAAGAGAGAGTAGATTTGATAAAGAGAATCTGCTGAGAGAGATTAGATTAGATTGGAGAGAGAGAGAGATTTTGTTAGGGAATATATATAGAAAGAGAGCGGGGTTTTGGTGAAATATAGTTAGTGATATAGAAAAATATAGATAGATAGAATAGAATATGGGGAGAAAGAAATCTGTTGGAAAAGATATTTGTTTGGAGAGAGAGAATAGTATTTGTTTTAAAAGAATAAAGTTATCAGGTGAGACATATATGGTGATTGGAGAGAGAAATTGAGTTATTAGTTTAGGAAAAATATTTATATGGTTAAAAAATTTAAGGCTCTCATGACTTTTCAAAATTAAATATGTTAACCAAATAAATATCATAAGACAAAATATCTTATAAATAGAATTTAAAAAGGGGTAAAATCTTATGTATATGTATTGTTTAAAGAAATACCAAATAAAATATCTTTTGTTTAAATTATGATACTAAAATATAAATATGGTTATAAAATAGTGTTAGACAAATAAATATTTAAATACTAATAATATGCATATTTAACAAACTTGAAAAACCATAATTATATGTATATATCTTGATTAAAAGTATTAAACTCCAAGTTATAATAATAAAATAAAACAAAACCCAATATATCCAAAAGAAAAAGAAAAAGAAATGTATGATCGAACTGGGATGTTACAACCATCATGTTTTTGTCTGCCGGTAATTTTTTTTTTGGGTTAAATCTATCATAATACAGTATTCTTTTGGGTAAATATCTCAATTTTGAACAAATAAGGTGTAGAAATGTTATTTAATAATATACTTAACGGCATGGTATTTTTCACTAATAGCGTTTTCAGCTTTCAGATGGTTTTTTGCTACCAAAAAAACCACATGATGGTTTACCGTAAAAGGGTCAAACCATAAAGTTGTTTTTGGTAAAACTCGGAAAGATAATTTATAAGATGGATCTTGCAACAACTATATGTACTTTAAAGTGCAAACCTTATCATTCACAAGTTGATAATTCTAGATAATGCACAGAGATAATATAGATGCATGAATAATGTGAGTGTACTGTCATAGAAAGTAAATTGGATGTTTTAATTAAAACCATATTTGAAATTAACCTAGCAGCTCAATATGTTTGATATGGATTACGAGTAGTGATTAGTACAGCTAAGGGGTTGTTTGGCAAATTGACTTCCAAAAGTTGACTTTACTTTATACCAATGAGTTAAGAATTTTTTGTTCACGTGAGAGTATGAGGTCTAAATGTTTGTTTCATTGGACACCGAAAAAGTAACGGGTTCATTGTTTGTTTGACGTTTGAGTTTTTTTTTCGAGTTGGAAAAATGGTGAAGTGTGAGCATTTATGGTAAGCAACGGAGTTTCAACAAGAAGTAATGGATCTTACCCTTAGGCTATATGATCACCGAAAGCGAAGAGACGGTGGCAGCGGTCGGAGGCAGCGGTCCCTTCCCTACTTTGAAGGGCTTGTCATAGTTTAGAGCTTTCAAGGATTCTATTTTAGCTTTAGTGAGCAATGAGGAGAAGAGAAGAGAGGGGAGAGAAAGACGTGATAATTATATTAATTTCTTTAATTTTTTATTTCCACAAAGGCTGAATCGGTAAGGGCCTGTTTGGTTGCAGGATTATTAGTTTGGATTTGGATTGTGGATCGTGGAATCCTAGGATTCCACAATTTTGTGTTTGGTTGCAAGATTAGGATTTCTATGATCCATTTGTTTTGTATGGGGGGCTCACCACAAAAGAAGGATTCATGAATCCTAAAAATTTTCAAGAATTCTCAAGGATTTGGCAATATTCAATGTACTTTTAGATGGGACCCATGTACTTTATTTATTTAACAATCCTCTCTCTCTATCTCTCTCTAAAATTCTCAAATCCAAATCCCATTTTTTTCCACCAACCAAACAAAGATTACAATGATCTACAAATCCAATACTAGAAATCCAAAACCAACCAAATAACAAATTACCAAATCCAAAAATTTCAACCGTACTATTTTTGGAATCCAAATTCCATAATCCTGCAACCAAACAGCCCCTAAGAGCCAAGCCAGCTCTTGAACTTTGTTGATGTTTGCTGATATCATCAAGTGCCGAGCCAATAAATTAACCCAATGAAACACCATCTCCCAACTCAAGGGACAACAAAAATTGTTGTCTCTCTAGCTCCCAACTCAATCGCCTATTCCATGAAACAGACGGCCCCTGAAGGGACAGGGGTGCAGAGTTGTTACACACTTCAGAAATTGCACTCACTTTACGAGGAGGCATGGGGCTTGAAATGCTTGCCTTTTCTCCCAAGAAAAACGGTTAAGAGAACGTTATTTTCGGAGAATTTTCCTAGGATATCTCAATCAAACAATATCAACCAAATTTTTTTTATCACCCCGCTTGTCTTACTCTCCATTACCTTACAGATGTATACACCGATTTTCATACATTTTTTAATACTGCTTTGATCTTGTATTGGATGGTTCCGAAATTAACAGTATTTTGACTATACAACATTTTACATTAATAGATCAACAACGCAAAAAATATCCAAAATACACAGAAGTCGGTGAATCAATGTATTAAACCATGAAGAACAAGATGATGATGAACGGTGTCAATATTTCAAAAAAAAAGCAGCGAGATGTTGATTCATGGAGCCGTTCTCGAATGAAAAATATCAGTGATTTTTTTATTATAACAAGTGTTCAAATGTTTCTTTAATTTTTTTTTTATTAAAACGAAAGCATTATGCCACTCGGTTAAGCTTTAAAAGAATAATATACAACAACAACAATAGAGCCTTTTATCCCAACCATATGGGGTAGGCTGCATGAACCAACATGAGAATCACACCGGGTTTAGCACATGAATCCTCCGCCTCCACTCACTCCTATCAAACAATATATTTTTATTGAGGCCTTTGGCAACCATATCTTTTCGTATCACCTCCATCTATGTTTTTTCAGTCTTCTTTTTGCCCTTTTAATATTGCCTATATCGATAGTATCCATTCATTGAATCGGTGCTTTTATAGGTCTACGTCGCACATGACCAAACCATCTTAGCCGGTTTTCCTGCATCTCCTCCTCCACAGGTGCTACATCAACTTTTGCACGAATATCCTTATTTTGCATCTTATCTTTTCTAGTGTTACCACACATCCAACGAGCATACGCGTCTCCGCTACGTGTATCTTCTATGCATGATGCTTCTTAGGAGCCCAGCATCCTATACCATATAATAAGGCAGACCGAATAGCGTTCCGATAAAACTTTCCTTTCAATCTTAACGGAAAATATGATCGCACAAAATTCTTGATGTATTCCTCCATTTCAACCAACCAGCTTGGATCTTTTGATTAATATCGCTATTGATCTTCTCATCCGTTTGGATGATAGAACCTAGATATCTAAACTGATCGCTCGGTGATATCTCTTATCCTTTCAGTGTTATACCAATGCGGTCTCGACTTCTCTGTTTGTTAAATTTGCAGTGTATACATGCTGTCTTGGGTCTGCTCAATCTGAACCTCCGAGATTCCAACGTTTGCCTCCATAACTTCAATTTAGCATTAACCCTTGCTTTCGTCTCATTTAGTAGAACAATATCATCGGTGAATAGCATACACCAAGGTACCTCATATTGGATAGTTCTAGTAAACTCATCCATCACGATGGTAAACAAGAATGGTGTAACAACTCCATTTTTAGTGTACATAAATTTGATTTAAATTTGAAGTATACTTGGAGTATTTAATGTTACTGTTACCACCTTAAGTATTTATTTCACACAATAATTACAAGAAGGAGCTTGTAGCTCATTGGTAACACCTAGCACTGCTGAACCAAGCCATCAGAGTTCAAATCCCTTGCCTCATATTATTTTTTTATATTATTTTGTTTTAATTTCTTTGGAAGCCCAACAGTCCACACACAATAACTCCAAAAACTTGAACTGAATCTGAAAAACTAAAAGCACCAGTGCCTACCTCACGAGACCCCCCACCTCCCGACCGTCAAACTCGGCCCGGACCGGCCGACTTGGCCCCCCGCCGCCGGCCGGAGTTGCCGATTCCGGCGAGTCGTCAACTGATGAAATGTGTCTCTTGGCATTCTAAACTCCCCTGCACACTCCAAATAAATGGATCGGTTCCCGAGTGTTAAATATACCCCATTTACTACAATTTTTAATGAATTTCCTACAATTTTACCATTTTTTTAATTTAAAAACCCTTCATCTATCCTAATCATAGCCTACCCTATAAATACACCCCCTACCCTCTACTCTCTCATCCCAAAATCCTGAGCCCACTCTCTCAAAAAAAATTCTAAGGATCGTGTACTTTGAAAACAAGCTCGAGGCGAAGCTCCGACGAATTCCAGAGGGAACTTCCGGCGATCGTTTTAGGAACTACCGAGCGACCTGTTCGCTGACGACATTCTATTTCTTTCTTTTTTGAATGTCGTCAGGTGTTTTGGACCCGGCAGAAATCGAGCCATCTGCAGAAGACTTGGATCACTTTGCTGAAAAACCAGAGCTCTAGTTTCATTGTACATTTTTCATTCAGTACTTTTCATTTCATGTTATGTCATTGTTTAGGCATCGCTTTTATTTCAGTTGTATTTCCTTTTTGTGCATTGTACAAAAGAATGTTAATAAATAAAAGTTGTTGTTTTTATTATATCTTGTCTCTTGTGTATTTACTTTTATATTACTTAGATACACTCAGCGTATTTACTTCAGAGTAAATACGTAGCGGACCAGTCCCATCCCCTTCGCCGTATACCGGGAAGCGGGGCGTGACAGATTTTTGTTGGTGGCCCATGCAGGTCAGAGTTGTATGGAACACTGTCATGCAATTCTGTTCTGCGTGAACAACCTAAGCAATATAACACAAGAACCAGCAACTAAAACATTCTTTACAATTCATGTTCCTTGAATACCATCATTTCTTATTCTTTGAATCATATACTTTGAATCTGTCCTAACCCAAATTTTTCTTCAAGGTTATGGATTCCCCAAACAACACCAGCACCAATGTCAACAACACACCTCCACCAGTACCTCTCACACCTGTTGTTCTTGCGCCACCTACCGAGCAAACGGTGCTACTCGGGGCGATCCGCAGCCTCCTTGAGGGACAGTAACAACTCTTGAACCGTCCCGAGACTGGCGCACCTGGGGTAAAGCAATTCGGGGCTTTACATCCCAAGCAGTTCTCCGGAAAGGGAAGCCCACTTGAAGCTAAGGAATGGGCACAAAGCATAGAGGATGATTTGGCAGCAGCACAAGTGCCAGACATAGCTTGGGTCCGTGTGGCGAAACTGCAGCTCACGGATAATGCTCGCAACTGGTGGAAGGCGGAAGAAAACCGTCTTGTACAGCCTATTGAATGGAAGACTTTTCGCGAGAAGTGCGACGCGAAGTACTTCCCTTTGACTGCCAGGTTTGCCATGGAACAGCAGTTCATTCATCTACAACAAGGTTCGATGTGGGACAAGTCAGTAGATGGGTATAACACTGAATTCACCATGCTAAGTCAGTAAGATATGTCACAGTATTTCAAATTTTTTAAATATCACATACTACACAGCTAACACAATCATTTAAACAGATTCGCGGCACACTTGATACCGACGGATGATATCAGAGCCCGTCGCTTTCAATAAGGTTTGAACACAGAAATTCAGGCTGCACTAGCCACAGGGAAATTTCTGACTCATGAGGATGCTCTGGAAGCTGCCCGCAGTTATGAGGCAGTGATAAAAGCAAGGGGCAGACCTCAGTCTGCAGGAGTTAAGCGTCCTGTCAACCAGATGGCAGGAGGAGCCTCGTCCAGACCACCTTTTGTGCCAAGACGTCCAGGAGCACCAATCAGCAGGCCCAGCCTAGCCTTTTGTAACTACTACAAGAGAAATGGTTATCTGGCGAAAGTTTGTCGGCGTGCGAACAACCTTTGCTTGATCTGCGGCTCAGCTGCTCATGGTATTGGGTCTTGTCCTCATAAACAAAATCCAATTGCTGCACCTAGGCCAACAAACAATTACCCACAGCGCCCAGCCATCCAAGCCCCTGCTCCAAGACTTGAACTACCTGCACCACCCAGAGGACCACAAGCTGCACCACCTCCTCGTTAGTTCCATCAAGCTCAAAGGAACGTTCCGAGGAATGCTCCTCAGGCCAGGAGGAATGTACCAAGACGCCAGGCTTTCACTATGTCAGTGGAAGAAGCTGTCACGTCCCGCTTCCCAGAGTGCGCTAGATTGGGCAAGTGACATAGCCAACCATGCTACATGTGGGTAGGAAGTATCTATCCACAGTCACATTACGGCTGTAGAGATATCAAGAACAAGATGAAACTATCTAAAACATGTCCATAATCCAGAATAACAGGAGTCAATAATGAATAAATGCGGAAGCAAATGATCCAATACAAATAACTGAAAAGTGTGTCCCGTAATGCGGGCTCACATCAGGAAATAAATGCAGGAAATAAAACTAACTACTACTGAACTCACAGCTCAGCCTGCTGGCTGAAGTACTCCTGCTCGGACTGCGACAGTGGTAAAGAATCTGGGCCATGCAAAACCCAGACGTCAGCGCGTCATGTCATCAAGTAATATAATATGAACAATGTAGCAGGCAATATAATATAAACATGAATACAGCAAGAATAACAATAATATGAATCATACCAGTACAGGGTAGCGTGCGGTGGGTAAACTAAACTGTTCTATCAGGTTTTCTATTCTAAAGTCTTTGAAATCAATTGATGACTCGTCGATGTAACTCAATAGTATCCCGTGCATGCCCGGGACCACGGTCAAGACCCTCGGGGCTGAATCCGAGACGTGCCGCTAGGCAGTAACAAGTAGCAGGATGGACGAATGATGTCAGCATCATCACTCTCGGACTGGCCAAGCCCGTAAGACTGATCAGAACAAGTATCGAACTGTTGAGTTACAAGTCGGTTTCACCTTTGATTTCCCCATACCCCCAAGTTATGTGTGTCAGGTCAGGTATTCAGTACTCAAGAACTAATGCCAACACAGGATCAGGTAAAAGCAGGTTTGTCTGGATAGACAACAGGAATGGTCCATGAGGACAACATGTCAGGTTTGTTGGCATTAGGCACGAGATCAGGTAACAGGTCGGGTTATGGTACATCAGGTCAAGCCAGGTAATGTATAAAGGTGTCATGTCATGTCAAGAGTGTACGGTACCATGTCATGTCAAGTAGGAAGTGTAACAGGTCATGTCAGGAAGCACAAGATGTCATGTGGGTGCTCATAATCAAACTATCATAAACATGTGTATAAATAAACAAGCATGAGTACTATCAGAACAATAAACTGGAACATGTAATATGATATGCAAATAGATATAATTTCAAGGATATGGATGCACAGTTATCGATTAGGGTTACATTTATAGTTCCAATATTAAATAGGATGCAATTTATTAAACATGGAGTGTTAATATCACATTATTATGTAGTAATGTGATCTATGAATGCAATTATATTTATCTTAAATGCGATGGATGCAAACGGGTATCCGAAAAGTTATAAAACTATAAAATGGTAATGTGGGATGTGCAAATAAGCAATATGTGATATAAATATTAATATGGATAGCATATTCAAAGCGATTAATAACTATAAAAGTGGTTTTGATTAAACATGCACAAGAAAGTTCCGTTCAGAAATTCAGCGTCACCCTGATTTGTAAAATAGCTTAAAAATAACAAATGTTCTCCAAAAGAGACGTATCTTATACCAAAACAAAGATAATTCAATAAGGTTTTCAGTTTTATAAGTATAAGCATCTCAGGTTATCCCTACAAAAAGTTATGAATATTCGAAGTTGAAAGTTTGCTGCTGGAATTTCCCTGGACAGCAGTTTGGAGACATTTTCATTTGCATTTTACGTTATTTAAACAATTTATTTTGCAAGTAAATATTTTATAGAGTTATAGTATTCCGAGTTAGCTTCGTAACGAACTAAAGAACATATACTAATAATTTTTCTATGATTTATAATGAATTTTATAAGGTAAGGTGTACAGTAAATTTCAGATTTGTCATATCCGATTTTTCAACGATGTTTCATGTGTAAACTATAATATTTTAAATATATAATATCATAAAATGCAGATTATAAACTAATTAAAGATAAAATAATAAGAAATATTACGACGATATATATTTTAATTGATATGGATGCAGTATAATGTAATCTAGTATGTCGCAAGATAAGTTTTCATGATCTAGATTTAATATGATTTAAACGGATGCGAACGGAACATCGAAACGTTATAAAATTAAACATGGGGCACTAGATTTAAACTATAGGTATGGTATTTATTTAAATAGGTATAAAATGAATTATATAGCATGTAGCAAGATTAACTTGCCTTGATGGGTCGCGAATCGGGAAAACGGAACGTTAACCGTCGGCGGGGAAAACTCGCGACGGACGCACGGTTCACGGAATGAACCCAAACGACGAACAAAAGAACCACACGGGTCGGGTACCTCGCTGGAACGTCGAGAAGCGTCACCGGCACGACGGAATTCCGGCAACAAAAGAACAGTTAAAAAAAATGAGAAACGAGACATGAAGGAAGAAGAGAAAGAATGATAAAGAGAAGTACGAGAGGATATATGAGAGAGAGAGAAAAAGTGGAGAGAGAGAAAGTGGGGCCCACGGGGTTAAAGGAGAGGTTGCGATTGGCTGAGAGAATAAATTGAGAAGGATATAAAAGATTGTAAAAATATTATATGGTTAACTTAAAGATTTAAAAGATAGGTAATGAACAGTAAGATATCAGATTAGTTAGAAAAAATATATGCAAAGATTTTAATAATATTAAAATTTGGGATTTTGGCGCCAAATGAAACATTTCCAAATTGCGTCCGGGTTGGGTCCAAAAATTCGAAATTCAAATAATAGGATTTTAAGCGGGTTCCAAATTTTAAAATGAAATGTTTTATGATTAAAAAAGCATACTCCCAAAACGGACACACGCACGTGCACGTAGCCATCCAAACTCGCCCGTTTCACTGAACGGGACGAAAACACAATGCACTGTAATACCCGAGCCCAATAATACTATTTATATTACTAGTTGAGGGTTGTCTACTGCTCATTCCAATTTTCCCGATTTTCTGGTGTTTGTTGCTAAATTTTAACCGGTTAAGTCATTTTGGCACATAACAAATTTTAACTCCTAAAATGAAATTTAAAATATCCATGTTGGCCTACTCGCCGCCACTAGTCGCGTGGTAGCGTCCGCGTGTCGAGATTCCGTTCCGTTTGGCTAAACGGGCAGGTTTGGACGACTACGCGCGCGTGCAAGTGTCCGACTTGGGGGCATGCATTTTAATCATTAAACACCTCCTTTCAAAATTTGGAACCCGCTTAAAATCCTATAATTTGAATTTGGAATATTTGGGCGCAACCCGGGCGCGATTTGGAAATGTTTCATTTTGCGCCAAAAAGGCCCATTTAATTTAATATACTAAAACTAAAATAAAAATATACACGAATATTTCTTAACAGTTAATCCCTTCAAATCATCTCAAATTTTTCCTTTATCTTGTATCCAGCCAATCACGAACACTCTTTTAAGCGAGTGGGCCCCGCCTCCCTTTCTATATCTCTCTCTCTCTCTTCCCTCAATCTCCCTCTTTCTCTCTCCAATCTCCCTCTCTCTCTTCTTATATCTATTAAATCCCCCATGCAGCCGCCTTCGTTCCCCACGCGACCACGAGAAACCCAACGAAAACCCTAACCCTAGCCTCGCGCAGCCCACCATCGCCACCGCGACCTCGCCGTCGCCGTCAGCACCCTCAACCTAGCCGCACCCTCCTACCCTTCCTTCCTCCTCTCCTCCCATCTTCCCGGGCCTGTAGCACAACCCCGACGCCACACCAGTGCGCAGGGTGCGCCGTCGCCGCGGTCTCTCACCGCCGCCGACACCAAGATCCTTCTCCCATCCTCCTCGTCGCGACCTCGTCGACGCCTTCATCCTCCCTTCGTCGGACCACCAGCAAACCCGAGCCCAACCCTGCACCATCTCCAGTTCGCCGGAGAAGCCCCGGTCGACCCTCGTCGTCGTCGCCTGTCCCACCGCCGACCACTTCCTCTCCCCTGAGACCAGAACCCGGCCCGTACATCCCCTCAGCACTGCACCACCACCTTTCCAGCGACCCGGGAAACTTTCCAGCCCTCGCCGCATCTCCTGTTCACCGCCGGCGCGTCCATCGCCATCGGGCCCGTCGTAGTTGCCCCCGGTTCTTCCCGGTAAGCCTCCATTTAGCTTTCCATTCATTTTTAATCCCTCGCTGGCCCTTGTTGCGTTTATCGTATTTGCTAACTTCGCTACTTTTGACTTTTGCCGGTTTCCGACCGTGCCGTCTTGGCGAACCCGACGCTCCAGCGAAGCCCCCTGGTCCGTGTGACCCCGTTGTTCTCTATTGGGACTCGATCCGTGGCCCGTTCTATCATATCGTACTTTCTGCCGACATCGCATCCGTGTTCCAGTTTGCAGACCGTCGAGGCAAGTATCTGAATACTTGCTTGAACATGCTAGCGTGCGAGATCTAGTCTTGCCACGCAGTTGAACTCATACTATTTAATACCACAACTTAATGATGGCAAATTGATATCATATTATTGCAGTTATCTTTATAATGGAATCGTTACAACAGTTCCTCGTAATTAATTAACCCACATCAATCCATACTTTAACTAAATAAAACGACTGAATCATATCTGCTTAAACTGTTAAATCATTCACGAAACAATTATTATACTTAATGTAAATTCCTGTAGCTTCATTACTTCAGAATTGTGGATTTACCTTGTGGCTATTGCACCCTAAAGGTGCTTGAACCTGTTAATAAGAGAATACAAACATCACTGTGGTTACATATAATATTGTGGTTAATTACTGTTCCTGCTGCTGTTCATTATTGATTGTATACCTGTTGTGAGCACTTACTCGATTGCACGACATATTGGCCTGACCCTGCTACACCTGACATATACGTACATACCGACTCATCCTGTTGTACCATGACATTACCTGTTTCATGATTTCATGCCTAACGCCGACAAACCTAACCATTCCTGCTGTCGATCCAGACAGACCTACTGTTACTTGACTTTGTGTTGGCATTAGTCCTTGACTACTGAATACCTGACCTGACATACATAGTTTGGGGGTATGGGGAAATCAAAGGTGAAACCGACTTGTAACTCAACAGTTCGATACATTGTTCTGATCGGTCTTACGGGCTTGGCCAGCTCCGGAGTGTTGATGCTGACATCACTCGTCCATCCTACTACCTTTTACTGCTTAGCGGCACGTCTCGGATTCAGCCCCGAGGGTCATGACCATGGTCCCGGGCACGCACGGGATACTATTGAGTTACATCGACGGTTCATCAATTGGTTTCAAAGACTATAGAGTAGAAAACCTGATAGGACAGTTTGGACACCATTGCACATTCCCTGTTTGTTATTTCTTGTTACTGCTTTATTCATGTTCACGCTTGCATTGCTTATTACCATGTTTATGCTATATACTTGATGTCTTGACGCGCTGACGTCTGGGTTTTGCATGGCCCAGATTCCGTACCACTGTCGACGACCGAGCAGGAGTACTTCAGCCAGCAGGCTGATTTGAGTTCTATAGTGGTTAGTGGTTATTGCACTTTATTTCCAGGTGCGGTCCCGCATTTTGGGACGTACCTTTCTAATTATCATATTAGATCATTGCTTCCGCACTTATTGTTTATTGATTCTTGTTATTATGGATTTGGACATGTATTAGATTAGTTTTTATCTTGTTCTTGATATCCTTACAACCGTAATGTGACTGTGGATGGATACTTCCTACCCACAGGTAGCATGGTTGGCTATGTCACGTGCCCAATCTTGCGTACTCTGGGAAGCGGGGCGTGACATGGTTTTATGGTATCAGAGCCATAGGTTAATTGGGTTGATTCCTTGTAGTTGGGTATCGCACCCGATACACGAATCATAATCCCCGTGATTAGGAAACATGTCCTGCCACTTTGACCGTGTTACCGTCCTTGAATCATTCTTCCGGATCATGTCGACATGCAAACTTACTTTGCATCGTCAACTCGAAAACCTAACTTCTTGTTATCTCTAGGACTTAGGCGACTTGGGTGGAGTTAAGTAATTGCGGCTATGATACCGCGGCATAGCTACAATGCAGCACTCTATTTAAGTATCTTGGAGTTCTAGCCTTGATCCATATTCAGAATCTATCATCATGCTAATATTGGGTGTTTTGAGTTCAGGATTATGACAGGTAAGAGGTTGAAGACGTACCAGAGGCGTGTGAACGAAGCCGCCATGCTTGGAGTGATAAGAGGAATGCTGGAAATCAAAGAGACAGACTGAGCTGATCCAGCAATAGCAAATTCGCTTCAGGAAGGTTTGCAGATCGTTCAGCAGTCTGTAAACGACGATGGAACTAGACCAGTCGAACGAGTAGGGACTGTAGCAGATTTCAGACTTTTGGGTCCATCTACTTTCACTGGTCTGGAGGAGCCGTTGCCAGCTGAGCAGTGGCTAGTCAGCACGGAGAATTTGCTGATTGCGGCACAGATTCCAGAGGACAAAGGAGTTGATGTGGTGCGCATTCAACTAGTGGATTACGCCGAGAGTGGTGGCTTGTGGAGGAGAACCGCTTGCCCAAGTCAGGCAGTGGGCAGATTTCTCTAAGAGTTTACTGGAGAAGTCCTTCCGCGGACTGCGCGGAGGAAATGGAAGAGAAGTTCATCGGACTAAGGCAGAATGGAGCAACCGTGGACGTGCATGCAGCAGAATGGACGAGACTCAGTAGTCTCGCTGGACCTTTCGCGGCCAACGTTGTAGACAGCAGTTGCGGTAAGGAAGCAGTTCTGTCGGGTCAGTCGAGTTCAGGGCTAGGCCGACCCACAGTGTTCTTGCAACTATAGAAGTTGATGGTAAAGAAGAGCCGGCAGTTGTTCGCGACTTTATGGATGTGTTTGAAGATATTTCGGGCGTACCGCCGAAACGAGATGTGGAGTTTGCGATTGACCTTATTCCTGGTGCAGCGCCAGTATCAAAATCTTATTATCCGATGGCACCGGTGGAATTGGAAGAAGTTAAGAAACAAGTTGGTGAATTACTCGAGAAGGGATGGATTCGAAGCAGCAACTCACTTTGGGGAGCTCCAGTCCTTTTAGTAAAGAAGAAGGATGGCACGAAAAGGATGTGCATTGATTATCGAGAATTGAACCGGGTGACTATTAAGAACAAATACCTGATCCCTCGCATTGGAGAACTTTTGAGCAGCTTAGTGGCGCGAGGGTATTCTCGAAACTGGACCAGCGATCAGGATATCATCAAGTCTGGGTGAAAGCAGAAGACATTTGCAAGACGGCATTTCGAACTCGGTATGGACATTTCGAGTATCTAGTGATGCCCTTCGGAGTGACGAATGCGCCAGCAATATTTATGGATTTGATGAACAGGATCTTTTCACCTTTCTTGGACCAGTTTATCGTGGTGTTCATCGACGATATTCTGGTATACTCGAAGAGTCTGGAGGAACATGCTGAGCACTTTAGGATCGCACTGCAGACGCTGAGACAAGAGAAGTTATTTGCGAAGATGAGTAAGTGTGAATTCTGGCTGGAAGAAGTGAAGTTTCTGGGGCATGTCGTGTCGGGCGATGGAATCACCGTTGATCCCGAAAAGATTACAGCAGTTCGGGATTGGCCTGTTCCAAAGAATGTTGCGGAGATAAGAAGTTTTCTTGGACTCGCCGGTTACTACAGAAGATTTGTGGAGAACTTCGCTCGTTTAGCTGAGCCGTTAACCAAGCTTACGCGTAAGGAGGTACCGTTTGTTTGGACGGACGGATGTGCATTGGCTTTCGAGACAGCTGAAGACTCATGAGAAGAACCATCCGACTCATGACTTAGAGCTTGCAGCCGTGATCTTCGCCCTGAAGATTTGGAGACACTACCTTTTGGGCGAGAGAGTCGAAGTCTTTACAGATCACAAGAGTTTGAAATATGTGTTCACTCAGAAGGAGTTGAACATGAGACAACGCAGATGGTTGGAGCTGATGGCCGACTATGACCTCGATCTTAAGTACCATCCGGGAAAGGTCAACGTCGTGCCGGATGCGCTGAGTCGGTTACCAGCAATTCAGGTGTTGACCGCACAAAGGGAGATCATTGAGGATTTTCGGAGATTTGACTTGGAGGTTGTGCTACCACATGCTACGGGACAGTTCATGCAGTTGCAAGTACAGTCGTCCTTAGTTGAGAAGATTAAAGCGACACAATCGCAGGATCCTAGGCTACAAAAGTTTCGGGAGCAGATTGAAGCCGGACTGCGAACCGATTTACTGATCCATGAAGACGGTTCGTTGAGATATGGTAGCCATGTGGGTGTGCCAAAGGGAGATGTGCGTGAAGAGCTTATGAAGGAGGCACACAGTTCAGCTTACTCTGTACATCCAGGAGGGACAAAGATGTACCGAGATATTCGACAGCACTTCTGGTGGGAAGGTGTGAAAAGGGAAATTGCTCGCTTCGTGGCTAAGTGCTTGGTGTGTCAGCAAGTCAAGGCTGAACACCAAAGGGTTGCTGGTTTGTTGCAACCACTTCCGATTCCTCAATGGAAGTGGGAACATATAACCATGGATTTCGTGACGGCTTTACCGCGGAGTCCAAAGGGCAACAATGCTGTATGGGTGATTGTCGATCGGTTGACCAAGGCAGCTCACTTCATTCCGTTTCGGGTTGGTCAATCGACAGAGACTTTGGCAGAGCGATACATGCAGGAGATTGTCAGATTGCATAGAGTGCCGGTAAGTATCGTGTCCGATCGGGACACTCGATTCTTGTCGCACTTTTGGAGGAGTCTACAAGAAAGTTTGGGGACTCGATTGAAGTTTAACACAGCTTATCATCCTCAGACTGATGGACAATCGGAGAGAACGATCCAGGACCCTTGAAGATATGTTGAGGGCTTGCATGTTGGACTTCAAAGGTTCTTGGGAAGATCATCTACACCTGGTGGAGTTTTCGTACAACAATAGCTTCCAAGCAACTATTCAGATGGCCCCGTTTGAAGCACTGTATGGTCGTAAGTGCCGTTCACCTGTTTGTTGGGATGATGTTGGTGAACGAAGGTTACTAGGACCAGATTTGGTGGTACAGACAGTCGAGAAGGTGAATACAATCAGGAAGCATATGAAGGCAGCTCAAGACAGACAGAAAAGTTGGGCCGACACGTCAAGAAGACCTCTAGAGTTCGCCGTGGGTGATTTGGTATTCCTGAAGATATCACCAACTAGAGGAGTGATTCGCTTTGGAAGTCGAGAAAGCTTAGCCCCCGATTCGTTGGACCCTTCGAGATTTTGGAGCGTGTTGGAGAGGTATCGTACAGGTTGGCGTTACCACCGTCATTAGCAGGAGTTCACGACGTGTTTCATGTGTCTCAACTACGGAGGTATGTTCGCGATGAGACTCATGTCTTGGATCATTCGGAGTTGAATGTGCGAGAGGACCTGACTTTGAGGAGCGACCAGTTGAAATCAAGGATCGAAGACAAAAGGTTCTTAAGAACAAGGTTATCCCTCTTGTGCTAGTTTCTTGGGGTAACCGATCGCATGGAGAATCCACTTGGGAGCGAGAAGACGAGATCCGACAGAAATTCCCTCACCTTTTCCAGTAGCTAGCTATCTTGTATTCTTGGAATTTCGAGGACGAAATTCTTTTGTAGTTGGGTATGATGTAACACCCGAGCCCAATAATACTATTTATATTACTAGTTGAGGGTTGTCTACTGCTCATTCCAATTTTCCCGATTTTCTGGTGTTTGTTGCTAAATTTTAACCGGTTAAGTCATTTTGGTACATAACAAATTTTAACTCCTAAAATGAAATTTAAAATGTCCATGTTGGCCTACTCGCCGCCACTAGTCGCGTGGTAGCGTCCGCGTGTCGAGATTCCGTTCCGTTTGGCTAAACGGGCAGGTTTGGACGACTACGCGCGCGTGCAAGTGTCCGACTTGGGGGCATGCATTTTAATCATTAAACACCTCCTTTCAAAATTTGGAACCCGCTTAAAATCCTATAATTTGAATTTGGAACATTTGGGCGCAACCCGGGCGCGATTTGGAAATGTTTCATTTTGCGCCAAAAAGGCCCATTTAATTTAATATACTAAAACTAAAATAAAAATATACACGAATATTTCTTAACAGTTAATCCCTTCAAATCATCTCAAATTTTTCCTTTATCTTGTATCCAGCCAATCACGAACACTCTTTTAAGCGAGTGGGCCCCGCCTCCCTTTCTATATCTCTCTCTCTCTCTTCCCTCAATCTCTCTCTTTCTCTCTCCAATCTCCCTCTCTCTCTTCTTATATCTATTAAATCCCCTATGCAGCCGCCTTCGTTCCCCACACGACCACGAGAAACCCAACGAAAACCCTAACCCTAGCCTCGCGCAGCCCACCATCGCCACCGCGACCTCGCCGTCGCCGTCAGCACCCTCAACCTAGCCGCACCCTCCTACCCTTCCTTCCTCCTCTTCTCCCATCTTCCCGGGCCTGTAGCACAACCCCGACGCCACACCAGCGCGCAGGGTGCGCCGTCGCCGCCGTCTCTCACCGCCGCCGACACCAAGATCCTTCTCCCATCCTCCTCGTCGCGACCTCGTCGACGCCTTCATCCTCCCTTCGCCGGACCACCAGCAAACCCGAGCCCGACCCTGCACCATCTCCTGTTCGCCGGAGAAGCCCCGGTCGACCCTCGTCGTCGTCGCCTGTGCCACCGCCGACCACTTCCTCTCCCCTGAGACCAGAACCCGGCCCGTACATCCCCTCAGCACTGCACCACCACCTTTCCAGCGACCCGGGAAACTTTCCAGCCCTCGCCGCATCTCCTGTTCACCGCCGGCGCGTCCATCGCCATCGGGCCCGTCGTAGTTGCCCTCGGTTCTTCCCGGTAAGCCTCCATTTAGCTTTCCATTCATGTTTAATCCCTCGCTGGTCCTTGTTGCGTTTATCGTATTTGCTAACTTCGCTACTTTTGACTTTTGCCGGTTTCCGACCATGCCGTCTTGGCGAACCCGACGCTCCAGCGAAGCCCCCTGGTCCGTGTGACCCCGTTGTTCTCTGTTGGGACTCGATCCGTGGCTCGTGCTATCATATCGTGCTTTCTGCCGACATCGCATCCGTGTTCCAGTTTGCAGACCGTCGAGGCAAGTATCTGAATACTTGCTTGAACATGCTAGCGTGCGAGATCTAGTCTTGCCACGCAGTTGAACTCATACTATTTAATACCACAACTTAATGATGGCAAATTGATATCATATTATTGCAGTTATCTTTATAATGGAATCGTTACAACAGTTCCTCGTAATTAATTAACCCACATCAATCCATACTTTAACTAAATAAAACGACTGAATCATATCTGCTTAAACTGTTAAATCATTCACGAAACAATTATTATACTTAATGTAAATTCCTGTAGCTTCATTACTTCAGAATTGTGGATTTACCTTGTGGCTATTGCACCCTAAAGGTGCTTGAACCTGTTAATAAGAGAATACAAACATCACTGTGGTTACATATAATATTGTGGTTAATTACTGTTCCTGCTGCTGTTCATTATTGATTGTATACCTGTTGTGAGCACTTACTCGATTGCACGACATATTGGCCTGACCCTGCTACACCTGACATATACGTACATACCGACTCATCCTGTTGTACCATGACATTACCTGTTTCATGATTTCATGCCTAATGCCGACAAACCTAACCATTCCTGCTGTCGATCCAGACAGACCTACTGTTACTTGACTTTGTGTTGGCATTAGTCCTTGACTACTGAATACCTGACCTGACATACATAGTTTGGGGGTATGGGGAAATCAAAGGTGAAACCGACTTGTAACTCAACAGTTCGATACATTGTTCTGATCAGTCTTACGGGCTTGGCCAGCTCCGGAGTGTTGATGCTGACATCACTCGTCCATCCTACTACCTTTTACTGCTTAGCGGCACGTCTCGGATTCAGCCCCGAGGGTCATGACCGTGGTCCCGGGCACGCACGGGATACTATTGAGTTACATCGACGATTCATCAATTGGTTTCAAAGACTATAGAGTAGAAAACCTGATAGGACAGTTTGGACACCATTGCACATTCCCTGTTTGTTATTTCTTGTTACTGCTTTATTCATGTTCACGCTTGCATTGCTTATTACCATGTTTATGCTATATACTTGATGTCTTGACGCGCTGACGTCTGGGTTTTGCATGGCCCAGATTCCGTACCACTGTCGACGACCGAGCAGGAGTACTTCAGCCAGCAGGCTGATTTGAGTTCTATAGTGGTTAGTGGTTATTGCACTTTATTTCCAGGTGCGGTCCCGCATTTTGGGACGTACCTTTCTAATTATCATATTGGATCATTGCTTCCGCACTTATTGTTTATTGATTCTTGTTATTATGGATTTGGACATGTATTAGATTAGTTTTTATCTTGTTCATGATATCCTTACAACCGTAATGTGACTGTGGATGGATACTTCCTACCCACAGGTAGCATGGTTGGCTATGTCACGTGCCCAATCTTGCGTACTCTGGGAAGCGGGGCGTGACATGCACGGACGCTACCACGAGTCTAAGGGTGTCAAATAGGCCAAGATGAATATTTTCAATTTTATTTTAGGTGCTAAAATTTGTTATATGCAGAATGACTTAGCCAGATAAAATTTTACAGTAAAACCCAAATAAGCAAGATAAATGAAATGAGTAATATCTAATGCTCAACCAATAATAGAAAATAGTAGTATTGGGCTCGGGTGTTACATTATACCCAACTACAAAAGAATTTCGTCCTCGAAATTCCAAGAATACAAGATAGAAAACTACAGGAAAAGGTGAGGAAACTTCTGCCGGATCTCGTCTTCTCGCTCCCAAGTGGATTCTCCATGCGATTGATTACCCCAAGAGACTAGCACAAGGGGGATAACCTTGTTCTTAAGAACCTTTTCCCTTCGATCCTCGATTTCAATCGGTCGCTCCTCAAAAGTCAAGTCTTCTCGTACTGTTAGCTCCGAATGATCCAAAACGTGTGTTTCATCTCGAACATACTTACGGAGTTGAGATACGTGAAACATATCGTGCACATTTGCCAAGGACTGCGGTAACGCCAAACGATATGCTACCTCACCAACACGCTCCACGATCTCAAGGGTCCAACGAATCGAGGACTAAGCTTTCCTCGACTTCCAAAACGAATCACCCCTCTAGTCGGTGATATCTTCAAGAACACCAAATCACCCACAGTGAATTCTAGAGGTCTTCTCGACGTGTCAGCCCAACTCTTCTGTCTGTCTTGTGCTACCTTCATATGATTTCTGATAGTGTTAACCTTCTCAACTGTCTGCATCACCAAATCTGGTCCCAACAATTTTCGTTCACCGACATCATCCCAACAAATAGGTGAACGACATTTACGACCATACGAAACTTCAAACGGAGCCATCTGGATAGTTGCTTGGAAACTATTGTTGTAGGAAAACTCCACCAAGTGTAGGTGATCCTCCCAAGAACCCTTGAAGTCCAACATGCATGCTCTCAACATATCTTCAAGAGTTTGGATCGTTCTCTCCGACTGACCATCAGTTTGAGGATGATAAGCTGTGCTAAACTTCAATCGAGTCCCCAAACTTTCCTGTAAACTCCTCCAGAAGTGTGATAAGAACCGAGTGTCCCGATCGGACACGATACTCACCGGTACGCCATGCAATCTTACAATCTCCTGCATGTACCGTTCTGCCAAAGTCTCCGTTGATTGACCAACCCGGAAAGGGATAAAGTGAGCTGCCTTGGTCAACCGATCCACAATCACCCATACTGCATTGTTGCCTTTTGGACTCCGCGGTAAAGCCGTCTCGAAATCCATGGTTATATGTTCCCACTTCCACTGAGGAATCGGAAGTGGTTGCAATAAACCAGCAACCCTTTGGTGTTCAACCTTGACTTGCTGACATACCAAGCACTTAGCCACGAAGCGAGCAATCTCCCGTTTCATGCCTTCCCACCAGAAATGCTGTCGAATATCTCGGTACATCTTTGTACCTCCTGGATGTATAGAATAAGCTGAACTGTGTGCCTCCTTCATAAGCTCTTCACGAACATCCCCCTTTGGCACACACAAACGGCTACCATACCTCAACGAACCATCTTTGTGGACCAGTAAATCTGTTCGTAGTCCGGCTTCAACCTGCTCTCGAAACTTTTGCAGTCTAGGATCCTGCGATTGTGCTGCTTTAATTTTCTCAATTAAAGACGACTGTACTTGCAATTGCATTAACTGTCCCGTAGAACGCGGTAGCACAACTTCCAAGTCAAATCTTCGAAAATCCGCAATGATCTCCCTCTATGTAGTCAATACTTGAATCGCTGGTAACCGACTAAGCGCATCCGGCACGACGTTAACCTTTCCCGGATGGTATTTAAGATCAAGGTCGTAGTCGGCCATTAGCTCCAACCATCTACGCTGCCTCAGCCCAATAAATTTCTCTTCCATTTCCTCCCGTGTAGTCCACGGGAAGCACTTCTCCAGGAAACTCTTAGAAAACTCCGCCCAACTGATCGGCTTGGGCAAGCGGGTCTCTTCCACAAGCCACCACTCTCGGGCGTAATCCACTAGCTGAATGCGCACCACATCAACTCTTTTGTCAACTGGAATCTGTGCCACAATCAGTAAATTCTCCGTGTCAACTAGCCACTGCTCGGCTGACAATGGCTCCTCCAAACCAGTGAATGTATACGGACCCAAAGGTCTGAAATCTGCTACTGTCCCTACTCGGTCAACTGGCTTAGCTCCAACATTGTTCACAGACTGCTGAACCATGTCACGCCCCGCTTCCCAGAGTACGCAGGATTGGGCACGTGACACAGCCAACCATGCTACCTGTGGGTAGGAAGTATCCATCCACAGTCACATTACGGTTGTAAGGATATCAAGAACAAGATAAAAACTAATCTAATACATGTCCAAATCCATAATAACAAGAATCAATAAACAATAAGTGGGGAAGCTAATGATCCAATACAATGAATAAACAGTACGTCCCATAATGCGGGCTCATATCTGGAAATGAAATGAAATAAATAAATTAAACCCTAAGGAACTCACAGTTCAGCCTGCTGGCTGAAGTACTCCTGCTCGGTCGTCGACAGTGGTACGGAATCTGGGCCATGCAAAACCCAGACGTCAGCGCGTCATGACATCAAGTATATAGTATAAACATGGTAATAAGCAATGCAAGTATGAACATGAATAAAGCAGTAATAAGAAATAACAAAGCAGGGTAATGTGCAATGGTGACTGAACTGTCCTATCAGGTTTCTACTCTATAGTCTTTGAAACCAATTGATGAATCGTCGATGTAACCCAATAGTATCCCGTACATACCCGGGACCACGGCCACAATATTCTCGGCTGCAGCCGAGACATGCCGTCAGGCACAGAATAGGAAAGTGTACACTCGGTATTACCCCGTACATACCCGGGATCACGGCCACAATATTCTCGGCCGAAACCGAGACATGCCGCTGGGCACAGAATAGGAATGTGTACACTCGAACGGTAGTGAACTGTCGAGTTACAAGTCAGGTTCATCTTTGATTTCCCCATACCCCCAAGTTATGTATGTCAGGTCAGGTATTCAGTAGTCAAGGATCAATGCCAACATATGATCAATAAAAGTAGGTCTGTCTGGATAGACAGCAGGGATGGTCATGTTTGTCGGCATTAGGCATGAGATCATGAAACAAGTCATGTCATGGTACAACAGGATGAGTTGGTATGTATGTATATGTCATGTGTAGCAGGGTCAGGCCAATATGTAGTGCAATCGGGTGTGTGCTCACAACAGGTATACAATCAAATAATGAACAGCAGCAGGAAACAGTAAATAACCATAATATTCCATGTAACCACAGTGATGTTTTGTATTCTCTTATTAACAGGTTCACGCACCTTTGGGGTGCAATAGCCACAAGGTGAAGCAATATCCACAATCATAAAGTAATGAAGCTACATGAGTTTACACTAAGTATAAAAATTGTCTCGTGAATGATTTAACAATTAAAGCAGACATGACCCAATTGTTTTATTTAGTTGAAATATGGATTGGTAGTGGGTTGATTAATTACGAGAAACTATTATAACGATTCCATGTTAAAGATAACTGCAACTATCAATTCTAACTTATAATATAATATCAATTACCATCATTAAGTTGTTGTATTATATAGTATGAATTCAACTGCGTGGCAAGACTAGATCTCGCACGCTAGCATGTTAAAGCAAGTATTCAGATACTTGCCTCGACGGTTTCGCAAACCGGAAAACACGGATGCAAAGTCGGCAGAAAACACGATATGGTAGCACGGGCCACGGATCGAGTCCCAACAGAGAACAACGGGATCACACGGACCAGGGTACCTCGCTGGAGCGTCGGGTTCACAAGACGGCACGGTCGGGTTCCGGCAAAAACAACGGCAACGAAGTTAGCAACAATGGTAAACTTAATACGATCAGCGGGGGGGGGGTTAATGCACAAAAGGGAAGATGAGGAAGCTTACAGAGAGATACCGGGTACCCCCGGCGAGCTCGACGGCGCTGGAACGCCGGCGAGGCAGCGACGGCGGCTGCGAAGGCCTGAACAGCCTCGGGGTTCGCTGGAGAGGGTGTTGCGACGAGTAGAGAAGGGTGGTGGTCGGCTCTGGTGGTCGAGGGGAGAAGGAGGTGGTCGGAGGTGGCGCGGGTGACGTCGACGAGGGTCGACGGCGCGTTTTCCGGCGAACTGCAGAGGGTAGGTGATGGGGCTATGGGCTCGGGTCTGTTGGTGGTCCGGCGAGGGGAGAGGGAAGGCGACGACGAGGTTGTGACGAGGAGGAGGAGAGGGAGTCGCGTGCGTCGTCGGTGGCTGGAGGCGACGTCGACGGCGGGATCCGCGGCCGAGTGATGGCGTCGGGGGTTGGGTGCAGGCGCGGGAGATGAACGGAGGAAGGAGGAAGAGGTGCGGCTGGGCTCGCGGTGGCGAGGGCGGCGACGGCGAGGTCGCGGGGAGGTCGGCGGCGCGGTTACGAGGGGTTAGGGTTTGGGCTCTCGTGATCGAGGGGGAGGCGGCTGCATGGAGGAATTTATATAGGAGGAGAGAGATAGGGAGATGGGTTAGAGAGAGAGAGGGATAGAGAATAGAGAGAGGGAGTTGTTAGAGGGGGAGAGAGAATGAGGGAAGAGAGAGAGAGAGATAGGGAAAGGGAAGGCGGGGCCCACGAGAGACTTAAGTCTCTCGTGATTGGCTGCCAGGAAATTTAAAAGAGATTTGAGAGGGTTTTGAGATTTAACAGTTAAGGAAAAAATATATAATCGTATATATATAGTTTTAAGAATATTAAATTAAATGGGCCTTTTTGGCGCGAAATGAAACATTTCCAAATCGAGCCCGGGTCGCGCCCAAATGTTCCAAATTCAAATTATAGGATTTTAAGCGGGTTCCAAATTTTGAAAAGAGGTGTTTAATGATTAAAATGCATGCCCCCAAGTCGGACACTTGCACGCGCGCGTAGTCGTCCAAATTTGCCCGTTTAGCCAAACGGGACAGAATCTCGACACGCGGACGCTACCACGCGACTAGTGGCGACGAGTAGGCCAACATGGATATTTTAAATTTCATTTTAGGAGTTAAAATTTGTTATGTGCCAAAATGACTTAACCGGTTAAAATTTAGCAATAAACACCAGACAATCAGGATAATTGGAAATGAGCAATATATAACCCTCAACTAGTAATATAAATAGTATTATTGGGCTCGGGTGTTACAAACGATCTGCAAACCTTCCTGAAACGAGTCCGCTTGCTGCTGGATCAGCTCGGTCTGTTTCTTTTGATTCTCCAGCATTCCCCTTATCACTCCAAGCATGGCGGCTTCGTCCACACGCCTTGGTACGTCTTCAAATTCTTACCGGCCATATTCCTGAACTCAAAACACCCAACATTAGCATGATGATAGATTCTGAATATAGATCAAGGCTAGAACTCCAAGATACTTAAATAGAGTGCCGCATTGTAACTATGCCGCGGTATCATAGCCACAATTACTTAACTCCACCCAAGTCGCCTAAGTCCTAGGGATAACAAGAAATCAGGTTTTCGAGTCGACATGCAAAGTAAGTTTGCACGTCATAAAAGATATAATCAGGAAGAATGTGATTCAAGAATGGTAAAACGGTCAAGGTGGCAGGACATGTTTCCTAAACACGGGTATTCTGATTCGTGTATTGGGTACAATACCCAACTACAAAAGAATTAACCCGACTATCCTATGGCTCTGATACCAAAAGAACCATGTCATGCCCCGCTTCCCAGAGTGCGCTAGATTGGGCAAGTGACATAGCCAACCATGCTACCTGTGGGTAGGAAGTATCCATCCACAGTCACATTACGGCTGTAGAGATATCAAGAACAAGATGAAACTATCTAAAACATGTCCATAATCCAGAATAACAGGAGTCAATAATGAATAAATGCGGAAGCAAATGATCCAATACAAATAACTGAAAAGTGTGTCCCGTAATGCGGGCTCACATCAGGAAATAAATGCAGGAAATAAAACTAACTACTACTGAACTCACAGCTCAGCCTGCTGGCTGAAGTACTCCTGCTCGGACTGCGACAGTGGTAAAGAATCTGGGCCATGCAAAACCCAGACGTCAGCGCGTCATGTCATCAAGTAATATAATATGAACAATGTAGCAGGCAATATAATATAAACATGAATACAGCAAGAATAACAATAATATGAATCATACCAGTACAGGGTAGCGTGCGGTGGGTAAACTAAACTGTTCTATCAGGTTTTCTATTCTAAAGTCTTTGAAATCAATTGATGACTCGTTGATGTAACTCAATAGTATCCCGTGCATGCCCGGGACCACGGTCAAGACCCTCGGGGCTGAATCCGAGACGTGCCGCTAGGCAGTAACAAGTAGCAGGATGGACGAGTGATGTCAGCATCATCACTCCCGGACTGGCCAAGCCCGTAAGACTGATCAGAACAAGTATCGAACTGTTGAGTTACAAGTCGGTTTCACCTTTGATTTCCCCATACCCCCAAGTTATGTGTGTCAGGTCAGGTATTCAGTACTCAAGAACTAATGCCAACACAGGATCAGGTAAAAGCAGGTTTGTCTGGATAGACAACAGGAATGGTCCATGAGGACAACATGTCAGGTTTGTTGGCATTAGGCACGAGATCAGGTAACAGGTCGGGTCATGGTACATCAGGTCAAGCCAGGTAATGTATAAAGGTGTCATGTCATGTCAAGAGTGTACGGTACCATGTCATGTCAAGTAGGAAGTGTAACAGGTCATGTCAGGAAGCACAAGATGTCATGTGAGTGCTCATAATCAAACTATCATAAACATGTGTATAAATAAACAAGCATGAGTACTATCAGAACAATAAACTGGAACATGTAATATGATATGCAAATAGATATAATTTCAAGGATATGGATGCACAGTTATCGATTAGGGTTACATTTATAGTTCCAATATTAATTAGGATGCAATTTATTAAACATGGAGTGTTAATATCACATTATCATGTAGTAATGTGATCTATGAATGCAATTATATTTATCTTAAATGCGATGGATGCAAACGGGTATCCGAAAAGTTATAAAACTATCAAATGGTAATGTGGGATGTGCAAATAAGCAATATGTGATATAAATATTAATATGGATAGCATATTCAAAGCGATTAATAACTATAAAAGTGGTTTTGATTAAACATGCACAAGAAAGTTCCGTTCAGAAATTCAGCGTCACCCTGATTTGTAAAATAGCTTAAAAATAACAAATGTTCTCCAAAAGAGACGTATCTTATACCAAAACAAAGTTAATTCAATAAGGTTTTCAGTTTTATAAGTATAAGCATCTCAGGTTATCCCTACAAAAATTTATGAATATTCGAAGTTGAAAGTTTGCTGCTGGAATTTCCCTGGACAGCAGTTTGGAGACATTTTCATTTGCATTTTACGTTATTTAAACAATTTATTTTGCAAGTAAATATTTTATAGAGTTATAGTATTCTGAGTTGGCTTCGTAACGAACTAAAGAACATATACTAATAATTTTTCTATGATTTATAATGAATTTTATAAGGTAAGGTGTACAGTAAATTTCAGATTTGTCATATCCGATTTTTCAACGACGTTTCATGTGTAAACTATAATATTTTAAATATATAATATCATAAAATGCAGATTATAAACTAATTAAAGATAATAATACGAAATATTACGACGATATATATTTTAATTGATATGGATGCAGTATAATGTAATCTAGTATGTCGCAAGATAAGTTTTCATGATCTAGATTTAATATGATTTAAACGGATGCGAACGGAACATCGAAACGTTATAAAATTAAACATGAGGCACTAGATTTAAACTATAGGTATGGTATTTATTTAAATAGGTATAAAATGAATTATATAGCATGTAGCAAGATTAACTTGCCTTGATGGGTCGCGAATCGGGAAAACGGAATGTTAACCGTCGGCGGGGAAAACTCGCGACGGACGCACGGTTCACGGAATGAACCCAAACGACGAACAAAAGAACCACACGGGTCGGGTACCTCGCTGGAACGTCGAGAAGCGTCACCGGCACGACGGAATTCCGGCAACAAAAGAACAGTTAAAAAAAATGAGAAACGAGACATGAAGGAAGAAGAGAAAGAATGATAAAGAGAAGTACGAGAGGATATATGAGAGAGAGAGAAAAAGTGGAGAGAGAGAAAGTGGGGCCCACGGGGTTAAAGGAGAGGTTGCGATTGGCTGAGAGAATAAATTGAGAAGGATATAAAAGATTGTAAAAATATTATATGGTTAACTTAAAGATTTAAAAGATAGGTAATGAACAGTAAGATATCAGATTAGTTAGAAAAAATATATGCGAAGGTTTTAATAATATTAAAATTTGGGATTTTGGCGCCAAATGAAACATTTCCAAATTGCGTCCGGGTTGGGTCCAAAAATTCGAAATTCAAATAATAGGATTTTAAGGGGGTTCCAAATTTTAAAATGAAATGTTTTATGATTAAAAAAGCATACTCCCAAAACGGACACACGCACGTGCACGTAGCCATCCAAACTCGCCCGTTTCACTGAACGGGACGAGAACACAATGCACGGACGCTACCACGAGGCTAAGGGTGTCAAATAGGCCAAGATGAATATTTTCTATTTTATTTTAGGTGCTAAAATTTCTTATATGCAGAATGACTTAGCCAGATAAAATTTTACAGTAAGACCCAAATAAGCAAGATAAATGAAATGAGTAATATCTAATGCTCAACCAATAATAGAAAATAGTAGTATTGGGCTCGGGTGTTACAGAAGCTGAGGGCACTGGCCAAGTCATCACTGGTAAACTTTTCTTCTCAAACTTTTCTTTCAGTCTTGTTTATCTACACACTTTCCATATACCTAAAACATATCCCACATACCTTAGGTACAATCTTAGTAGCCTCACTACCTGCACTAGCACTGTTTGATGCTGGAGCATCTCACTGCTTTATGTCGCAACGGTTTGTCCGAACCCATGCGATTCCAGTCTCACCGCTTGTATCCAGCTGGAATGTCAGTTCAGGAAATGACGTTCTAAAGGCAACTATGGGATACAGCTTGTGTCCAGTCGTCGTTTGCAGCAGAGAGTTTTATGCTGACTTCAAAGTACTGGACATACCGAACTTCGATGTGGTTCTAGGTATGAATTGGCTTGGAACTTTTTATGCTACCATCGACTGTCGTCAAAGGAGAGTAGTATTCGAGATTCCAGACCATCCGGTCTTCTATTTCAGAAGCGGAGACCGTACCATAGAGCCAAGTACAAAGCGAAGCCAAAAGAAGCAGTAGTTGCAGCAGCTCAAGCGGAGGAAGAATCAAGACCAGATGTAGTTCGAGAGTTCGATGATGTATTTCCTGATGATATATCAGGTTTGCCTCCCGATCGAGCTCTTGAATTCAGTATTGATTTAGTACGAGAAGCACAACCGGTGATCAAAACACCTTATAGATTAAGTCCGGAAGGTTTGAAGGAAGTCCGAACACAGCTGGACGAATTATTGGCGAAATGATGGATTCGTCCCGGCACTTCAAGTTGGGAAGCACATGTACTACTTGTGAAGAAGAAGGAAGGTTCATACAGAATGTGCATCGATTATAGAGCCTTGAACGAAGTCACTATAAAGAACAAGTATCCACTTCCGCACATCGACGATTTATTCGATCAGCTAAGTGGATCTTGTGTTTTCTCTAAATTGGATCTTCGTTCAAGTTATCATCAGGTGAAGGTCAAGGAAGCTGATATTCACAAAACAGCTTTCAGAACTCGCTGTGGACATTACGAATTTCTAGTGATGCCATTTGGAGTGACCAATGCACCAGCAATATTCATGAACCTAATGAATCAAATTTTCCGGGAGTACTTAGACAGGTTTGTTGTCATCTTCATCGATGACATCCTGGTGTATTCTAAGAGTCGGGAAGAGCATGCAGAGCACCTACGAATTGTCCTGGAAACTCTTCGACAACATCAGCTTTATGCCAAGTACAGCTGTTCCCCTCCGAAAGACGGCGCGCAGGACCGCGATGGTCTTGGCGCTGAGGTTCGGGGCAGATGCTAATTGGTGCTATCCGTCCACCTCTCCGAAGATGCCAAGTCGATTTATGGCACCTGTGTATCGAAGGTTTAGACGGATGCGTCCGATGTAGCAGACTTCGTCAGATTCCCCCTCGTTTGAGGGGTTTTTGATTGTGGGGACGCTCTTCCCTGCAGGCGCAAGCCCCTGCAGTTAATTACGCTACCGCGTTGCGGTAACAACTTTCTCCTTCTCCAGATGGTCACTTCGTGTCGTGGGTGTTTGTTTTGTTTTTTATTGCCCGTGGATTGTTTACGGAGACTGAGTTATGTCGTCGCCCGTAGGGCATGGACTAGTCCAAATCCGCATTATCTTAAATTTGGGTTTGGGGGTTTGGTTTGAGGATACGTCAGCCATACTTGAGGCTAAGATCAACTCAAACGTTTGTTAAGGATACGTTAGTCTAACTTTGTGACTAAGATCAACTTAACGGGATCGTTTAGATCCTACAAAAGAGTGTTTGGACTCTAATGTTCCAGTTTAGGGACGTGGTGGTCCCTCGTATGTGTGTGGCCATCGGGACCCGTCACCTCTCTGACGACGTTGAAGGATTACAACGACGGATGTCAGAGGGGTTCAGAGATGTACCCTCGAGCCAGAGTTAATTAGGGGGATTCGTAGTCCAGTTTGCCTGAAGGTTTTAAGGACGCGTTAGCCATCTTTGAGGCTAAGATCAACTTAAACGGGACCGTTTAGATCCGACAAAAGAGCATATGGAGGCTCTATGGTTCTAGTTTAAGGACATTGCGGTCCATGGGTAGTTTTAGGACATTGCGGTCCATTGTTAGTTTTAAGACATCTCGGTCCATTGGTAGTTTTAAGACATCTTGGTCAATTGGTAGTTTCAAGACATCTCAGTCAAGGTTAAGGACGTCGTAGTCCATGGGTTTAAGGGCCCCACAGTCCGTTGCTAGTTTTAAGACATCTCGGTCGAGGTTAAGGACGTCGTAGTCCATGGGTTTAAGGACTCCACAGTCCGGTATGTGCTCTGGATGCTTCACACGGGTTCACTGCCGCGCTTGGCGAGGACCAGGCTCCGCTCTGGGCGTTTTCCGCGGGGTCAAAGAGTGACGTTATCCACGTTCCACGTAACCAGGAAGTTTGCACTAGATGCTTCACACGGGTTTACTGCCGCGTTAGGCGAGGACTAGGCTCCGCTCTGGGCGTTTTCCGCGGGGTCAAAGAGTGACGTTATCCGCGTTCCACGTGACCAGGAATTTTGTATTAAACATGGGGTTTAAGGACCCCACAGTCCATATCGATGTATGGTCGTCGGGACCCGTCACCTCTTTGAAGACATTGAGAGATTACAATGCCAAGTATCAAAGGAGTGATGAGATGTACCCTAGAACCGGAATGGCTTGAATAGTCCCTGGCCCAGTTTGGGGTTAAGACTGATTAATTATGTTATGAGCCCATTAGCCCAGTTAATCATGAATTGAGGACTTATGGCCAGCTTGGGCTAAGTCCAATCAGGAGAGGCTTTGCCTCTATCCCTTTAGCCAATTGGGCCAAAGCCTAGTGTTAAACACTTCAGAGCAATCAGCGTTGAACACTGGGAATGAGGTTGACAAGTTAGTGTTCAACATTGAGAGATAATTGGTGTTAAACACCAGTAATAAGGATTTTTCAAATTAGTGTTAAACACTAAAACAGATCAAGTGTTGAACACTGCAAATAAGGCTTTTTAATCAGCATTGAATGCTAAGGCCCGACAGTGTTTTAACACTGGGCTTGAGAGTTTTAATTTTAGTGTTAAACACTAAGGCAAGAAGGGTCACGTGGCAGCACGTGAGAGCGCCCTCCCTTCATTTGTTCTGCTGGAATTATCATTTCCTTCAAAGCATCACGTGCCATCACGTGATGGGCATTCAAATGCCTGTGTATTAGAGTTTCTGCCAAGGTCACGTGGATCACGTGGGGTGCTGCCTCAAAGGGACTTCTGTAGCTCTTTTGAGAGGGTCACGTGGTGGCACGTGACCCTACCTCCATGTATGTTGTTTAGAGAATCTGTTGATCTTTCTTTTCAGGAATTAAATTCCTCTGGCTTTAATTTTCAAAGGAATTAAATTCCTACTTCCTTTCGATCCCTGAACCTTCTGTAGGAATTAAATTCCTCGTTTATGTGAAGAACTGAATAGGGTTAAACCCGAATAAAAACTTTTCAAGGAATCAAACTTCCGTTTCCCGTCAGATTATGATTAAGGGACTTAAATTCCCATTGTTTCAACAGAACTAAATTCTTAATTAGGGTCAAACCCTGTTTTTCTCTGTTCTGAAGGAATTAAATTCCCATAACACAGGGTCAAGCCCTACTTTTATCTTAGAGGAATTAAATTCCTATAGTTCTGTGAGAATTAAATTCTCATGCTTGCATTCTTTCTCTATGTTTTGGATCTGCATGGCAGGATCTCGACCCATTGAGAATTAAATTCTCAACCTTAAGGGGAGATGTGCACTTTGCAGATCCTCTATCAAAGAGAGAAGAAATCTGCTCTTCTGTTTTATGTATCAGAGTTAAACTCTGTTGAGAATTAAATTCTCTTTCTTTCAAAAGGCTTTCCCTTTCTTACCTAGGGTTTTTGCAGAAGATCCGAGTCTTTTCAAAGTATCAAAGCTCTCCTCCTTTTTTCTTTCTCTTCTCTGCGCATGTATATCTCTTTTTTGTGTCTCTTGGCTCCTATTTATAGGAGAAGCAGCTGAATCAGTTGGTTTTTGACGAATCTTCGTTGAGAGATCTGATTTGCATCCTTCATTCGTTCTGGACCTTTGGATTATTAGGTGAATTTTATTCACCGTTGGATTTCAAATCCAGAGATTCTCCCTTGTTATTTTGGTTAGATTTAAGGGGGAAATCTTTCCAAACCCGAGATTTTCCATAAATAAATGACCTCTGAATCTTTAATTTGATTGGATGCATATAGTTGCGTTCCTTTGGAAAGATTTGCATTTCTCTCAGAATTTAATTCTGTTGACAAAAAGGGCTTTGAAAGCCGGTCACGTGTGACCACGTGACCCATGGTCATGTGTGAGCACGTGACCCCCTTTGGAATGAGCATTTTCCTTTCTTTTGCGCTGTCTTCTGATCGTTGCTTAAACGTCACGTGCTACCACGTGACCCCTGGTCACGTGTGAGCACGTGACCCTTGTTTGAACTTTCTTTCTTTGGTTGTACTGAAGAATGCGTTTGCTGCCTTAAACGTCACGTGCCAACACGTGACCCTGGTCACGTGGGATCACGTGACTTCTTCTGAAGCCTTTTCCTTAACTTGGTCAGTTAACCGACGTGCCTTTGACGCTTGCATTTAAACGTCTCGTGTCGCCACGTGACCCTGATCACGTGGGAGCACGTGACTCTCCTTGAAGCTTTTCTTTTTTCCCTTTCGTATTCAGGGAATTGAACTTGCCTTGATGACGTTTTTAGGTGTCACGTGCCAACACGTGACCGCTAGTCACGTGTAAGCACGTGACCCTCTTCTGAAGCTTGCCACAGAAGTTTTCCTGATTTTAAATCAGGAAACAACAGCAAGTGCGAGTTTTGGCTAAAGCAGATTAGTTTTCTTGGACATATCGTATCAGGAGAAGGAATTTCTGTGGATCCAGCGAAGGTTTCAGCAGTTAGCGAATGGCCTACACCAAAGTCAGTAAAGGACATTCGGAGTTTCTTGGGTTTAGCTGGATATTACAGAAGGTTCATTGAAGGATTTTCGAAGATAGCAACACCCCTGACCAAGCTCACACGTAAAGATGAAGATTTTGTGTGGTCAGAAGCATGCGAACAAGCTTTCGTAGAACTCAAGTCAAGGTTGACATCAGCACCCATTCTCGTAATACCGGATCAATCTGGAGGATTCAAAGTGCATTGTGATGCATCCGGTAAGAGATTAGGATGTGTTCTACATCAGCACGGTAAGGTTGTGGCTTATGCTTCAAGACAACTGAAGACTCATGAGCGCAATTATCCGACGCATGACCTGGAGTTGGCAGCCGTCATCTTCGCTCTCAAGATTTGGCGCCATTACCTACTTGGTGAATGAGTGAACATCTACACAGATCATAAAAGTCTGAAGTACGTGTTTACTCAGAAGGAGTTGAATATGCGGCAGAGAAGATGGTTAGAACTCATGGCGGACTTTGACATCAACTTGCAATATCACCTAGGGAAGGTGAATGTAGTACCTGATGCACTTAGTCGCCAACCATTAGCAATGAATCTCACCGCTCAGTGGAAGCTTTAACAAGACTTTAATTAGATGGAGATTGAAGTAGTCATGCCAGGTAACACTTCAAGTTTGATGAATTAACAAGTTCAATCAACCATTGTCAATCAGATCAAAGCAGCTCAAGCAAGTGATGCAAAGTTGCAAAGGATCAGAGAACAGGTGGAGAATGGACTCAGAACAGACTTCATCATCCATGAAGACGGATCTTTGAGATACGTCAGCAGATTGTGTGTACCAAAAGGTCCTGTTCAGGAAGAGTTAATGAAAAAACTCACAGCTCTCCCTACTCAGTACATCCTGGAGGTACCAAAATGTACAAAGATCTACGTCAGAATTATTGGTGGCATGGAATGAAGCGTGAAGTAGCCAGAAACGTCGCAAAATATTTGGTGTGTCAGCAAGTAAAGGCTGAACATTACAGGACAGCTGGACTACTTCAACCGTTACCAATCCCAGAATGGAAGTGGCAACACATCACGATGGATTTTGTGATTGCCCTTCCTCGCAGCACAAAGGGTAACGATGCCATATGGATCATTGTAAATCGACTCACAAAGTCGGCTCACTTCATCCCATTTCGAGTTGGCCAATCAACTGAGACACTAGCAAAGAAGTACATGGAGGTAATAATCTACTTAAAGATTTAAACTCTTCATAATGTACTATCTCTGATACCCATGAACTCATACAAGAAATTAAGGACGTTAGTTTCCGTCGTTAGTTTAAGGACGTTTCGGTCCGTCGTTAGTTTAAGGACGTTTCGGTCCGTCGTTAGTTTAAGGACGTTTCGGTCCCTCGTTCTGGGAAGGCCGGCTGCTGCTTGTAAAGTCTGAGCCTAGGAAGATAGCGAGCGGACATAGTCGTCGTCATCTGTCATTGACCCAGGCTATGGCTCATTTAAGCGTAGTATTTCTTTAAGAAACGGCCGTTTATTGGCCTGAAAGGTCTTTCACCGTGCATGTCCATGAGCAGATAGGCTCCACCCTGGTAGACCTTGTCTATGATGTAAGGGCCTTCGTAGTTTGGCTCAAATTTTCCCCGTTTGGCACGATTGGGGATCATAGGTCTCTTGACCACTAGCACGAGTTCGCCTTGTCGGAATGTCCTCGGCCTGGTCAATCTTTCGTAAGAGCGCGTCATCTTTGCTTTGTAGGCTTCTAGATGTTGTTGCGCTATGAGCCGGGTTTCGTCGAGGGCATCAAGCTCCTCAAGCCGAAGATGAGCATTTTCTTCGTCTGTCAGTTCGTGGTGGACTGCCACTCGTAGAGAGGGTAACTCTATCTCGAGGGGGAGTACTGCTTCCGTCCCAAATACCAACGCGTATGGCGTTGTGTTTGTGGCCGTCTTGAATGTAGTTCGATAAGCCCAAAGGGCTTCCTGCAGCCTTTCGTGCCAGTCTCTCTTATTCCGGGAAACGGTCTTTTTTATGATCTTCGTCATGGTCTTATTGAAGGCCTCGACCAGACCGTTGGCTCGTGGGTTGTAAACTGAAGAATACCTCCAGTCTATATTGTGCTGCTGCGCGAAGCGGCTAATCTTATGGCTTCTGTAGGCTGGCCCGTTATCGGAGATAATCCGCCGTGGGGTTCCAAACCGATAGATGACGTGCGTCTTGAAGAAATGGAGGATATTCTCCGTCTTCACTTCCCTCAGTGGTACTGCCTCTGCCCATTTGGAGAAGTAATCAGTTGTCGCCAGGATAAAACGATGTCCCCGAGATGATGCTGGTTCAATGGGGCCGACTATGTCAGTCCTCCACATCTCGAATGGCCAGCTGGCCACCGTTGGGTGTAGCGGATTCGGATGTTGGTGGATAAAGTCTCCATGAATCTGGCACGAGTGGCATTGCTTCGCATACTCGAGGCAGTCCTGGATCATCGTGGGCCAGTAGCAGCCCATTCGTTTAATCTTTAACTTCATCTTCGGGCCTGCTTGGTGAGAACCGCAAAGTCCGTCATGAACTTCCTGAATGACTCTTTCTGCTTCGTCAGATCCTAAGCATCTCAGCCATAGGGAATCAAACGATCTCTTGTATAGGGTATCGTTGACGAGAGCGAAAGATAGAGCTCGTTTCATGAGCTGATGTCTTGAGGACGCTTCTTCGGGCATTCGGCGGGACTTAAAGTAGTCTACGAAGATTTCCCTCCAGTCCTCGGCCTTCTCATGGTCCTTTATTTGTAGGGTCATCTGCTCAGTCGCTCCCTTTTCTTTGCATGATTCCGGAGATATTTCTGTCGGGGCGAGCACTCGACGGCTTTGTACCACGATTCTGACGTCATCGAGGTTCTCGTCAGCCAGTTCTTTAGCAAGTTTGGCCAACGCGTCTGCTTTGCTGTTTTCCGCGCGTGGTATGTTCTCCAAAGTATAGGAGGGAATTTTGGCCAACAGTTGTTGCACCTTTTCGCCGTATCTCACCAACTCCGGTTTGCACGTTTGGTAGTCACCATTTACTTGACTAACGACCAGCTGAGAATCCCCGTATATGAGGAGGTCTTCAATTCCCATGTCAATGGCGATTTCGAGGCCTGCTATCAGGGCTTCGTATTCGGCTTCATTGTTTGTTCTCGGCTCTGTTAAGGAGAAGGCGAAGCGCATTATCCCTCCTTGTGGAGTCGCAAAGATGAGGCCTATCCCCGATTTGATCATTGGGATACCTTGTTTCTGTTTCTTTATGGAGGACGCTCCGTCGAAATAGAGCTCCCATCGAGTGCTACCGGTGCCAATCGCATCAAATGCATGTTCGTCTGGCAAATCACAGCTCAGCGGAGAATCGGCCGGTATCGGGTGCTCAGCGAGGAAATCGGCAATGGCCTGACCTTTCACTGCCTTGAGAGGTTGATACGTTATCGAGAACTCCATCAGGAGCAGGGCCCACTTAGCGAGTCGTCCCGTCAATATGGCTTTCGACATCAAGTATTTAAGGGGGTCCACCTTTGAAATGAGACGGACCTCATGCGCCAACGCATAGTGCCTGAGCTTTGTTATCGCGAAGATCAATGCCAAGCAATGTTTTTCAATGGGGGAGCAATTGCTTTCTGCCCCGAGTAGGACTCGACTTAAGTAGTAGAGTGCTCTCTCTTTCCCCTGATCGTTCTCTTGCGCCCATAGTGCGCCCAAGGAACCTTCGAGGGCGGTTGTATAAAGAATGAGGGGTTTTCCCTTGACCGGCGCAGCCAATACCGGCGGGTTCTGCAGGTACTGCTTGATCTCGTCTAGTGCACCTTGGCATTTTTGATCCCAGACGAATGGGGTCCCCTTCTTCATCAGGTGACTGTAGGGGCGGCATTTGCCAGAAAGGTTGGCGATAAATCGCCGGATGTATGCGAGCTTCCCTTGGAGAGACCGCAACTGTTTGAGAGTTCTTGGCGGAGGCATTTCCATGATCGCTTTGATCTTTGACGGATCGATTTCAATACCTCGGTGTCGAACAATGAATCCTAGGAATTTGCCCGAGGAGACTCCAAACGCGCATTTGAGGGGATTCATTTTCAAATTATATTGCCGGAGGCGTTGAAACACAGTCTCCAGGCGGTTTAAATGCTCTTCATATGACATGCTCTTTACTACGAGGTCATCGATATAGCACTCGACGACGTCATGTATGAGGTCATCGAAGATCTTTGCCATGGCCCTTTGGTAGGTAGCGCCAGCGTTCTTGAGGCCAAAGGGCATAACCTTGTAGCAAAATATACCCAAAGGGGTGCGGAAAGCGGTATGCTTCTGGTCTTCGGGATGCATCTTTATCTGATTGTATCCTGACGAACCATCCATAAAGGAGAAAACCTCGTGAGTTGACGTGTTATCTATCATTAGTTCGGTTACCGGTACTAGGAAATCATCCTTTGGACAGGCTTTATTGAGATCCCTGAAATCCACGCATATACGTACCGTCCCATTCTTCTTCATTACTGGGACGATATTGGCGATCCAATCGGGGTACTGGACTTCTTGGATAAACCCAGAATCGATCAGCTTCTTGACTTCGGCGTTGATGCTCATCTCAAGCTCGAGTCGCATCCTTCTTGGCGCCTGCTTGACTGGCTTGATATCTGGGGATATTGCTAATTTATGCACAGCGACTTCCGGATCTAACCCTGGCATCTCGGAGTAGTTCCACGCGAAGCAGTCTTTATGCCGTAGAAGCACGTCCTTTAACGCGGCCACCCTTTCTTCAGAGAGCAGCTCGCTGACGAATGTCGGTCGCGGGTCATCTGCCGATCCCAACTCAATCTTCCTGAGGTTATCTGCAGTAGTATGTATACCGTCTTCCAGTTCTTTCGGAGCTGGCGGGAATTCTGAGATCAACTCATCATCGCCGTTCTCAAAGCACCGGGAAAGGTCATCTACGCTCTCGGGCTCTTCTTCTAATATCGTAATCATATAACAAGTGCGAACCCGCTCTCTAGACTGAGGCGGGCCCGGTTCTGCTTTTGCGGCCTTGGGCTCATGCTTTTGCGGTGGCGTTATCTTCCAGCCGTCGGATAAAGCAAACCTACCCCGTCGGTACTGGTCCTCGACCCAGTTCTTGAAGGTGAAGCAGTCTTCGGTAGGATGTCCTATGGCTTGGTGATAAGAGCAATAACTCGGATGAGAGGCCTTGCTAGTTTGCTCAGGATGCCTAGACTCTGGAAGCGCGATCATTCGATGTTTTAGGGCGAGTTTGAGTAACCTTTCCGTCTTGTCTCGGGGGAAGGAGTACGCTCGACTCATCTTTTCTATGAAGGACGAATCCGAGCTGTGCAATACCCGGTTACGTAATCCTCTAATCCTGCGGCGTTGTTGTCGGCTCTTCTTTCCGCTTTTCGACTTATTTCCGTCTCCGCATTGGGTCTTTCGCATGATGGGTTGACAAGGATGAACATCTTTTTCTTTTGCAATCTGTTGAAATAGACGTTGCGTCCTGGCCTTCTCGTAAATGGCCATTTCGCGACTGTGGTCTTCCCGAGCTTTCTGACCCACTTTCCTGATAGGCTTGCCCGTTCGTTCTTCAGACGACGAACTCGGCGCTTCGATCGCGGGGTCTAGTTTTGATGAAGGGTCGGCATCTCCTGACAGGGCGTCCTCTTCTTCATCAAAGGTATATATAGCATAGCTGTTGTAGGCCCGCTCTCGTTTTCCGGTTCTCGCGTATCCAAGCCCAAGTGTCTCCATTTTCCCGTTGGGCAATTTGCGTTGGGTTCCAGGGACATCCCAAATCCTGTTGTAGAACCGAGCCTGTCGAACAGTTTGTTTTAAGGGTACTCCTTGGCGCTTCAATAGCTTCTTTAATCCGTTCGTATAGTATCTGGGCAGTCGGATGGGTTGGAGTCTGTCGCATGTAGCATCTGCGCCATGCCAGATCTCTTTCTCTGTTTTCGACTCTGAAGATCGGTAAAATAGGATCACTTTCTCACCCCTACGCCTGGGAGGGACGTAAAACGTTTGCAGGTCTTGCACATTGTGAGCTTGAAGCGTGTCGAGATCTTTGTAGTGTTTTCGCGGTACCATGGTGATTTGCAAACTATGGCCATCGCTGAGGGGTGCTTGCATTGAAAGCCGATTGGAGAATACGGCATTGACCTCATCTTCTGAATCACTTCCGAAGACCGGTATGGGGGCGGGCGTCCCCCGATTGTTGCGTTGAGATGGCTCTGTATAAACTATCTCTTCCTCTTCTTCGGTATCGCTTCCGAAAACAGGGATGGTGGCGGCGGCTTTGTTCTCCGAGTTGCGACACCCTTCTGTATCTTCGAAGTCTGGCAAAAAGTATTTCGCATCTTCGTATTTGCGGACTTCGTTCACGGAAAATGGGTTCAACTCACCTGTTACGGTGTACTCGAAACCGTCCTTAAAGTACTTCATACACTGATGTTGTGTAGAAGGGACGATGTTGTATTCGTGTAGCCAAAGACGACCGAGCAAGGCGTTGTAGCAGGTCTTGGCGTCGATGACATGGAATTTGATGTCCATGACGAGAAGTCCGAAGCGTAATGTTAATATTACAGATCCGAGAGTCCGTGACGATTGTGAATCGAAACCGGAGATAGTGATTTTGTCACGAGCGAGATGTTGCACACTCATGCAGATTTCCTTCAACACCCGAACATTAAGGAGATTGACGGAGGATCCATTATCCACCAAGATCTTGCCTATCTTGATATCATGGCAGTATCCGGAGACATACAGGGGACGGTTATGGTCGCACGTCCCGAGAAGGAGGTCTTCATCACCGAAAGTGATATCGGTTGTATGCACTTCCTCCAGTTCGTCCTTCATCTTTTCAGTGGCGAGGAAGGCTTGGAATTGCTCAGGTTCTTGTAATGCCTTAATTAGTGAGTCCCGTGCTTCTTTTGATAATAGGAGGGCGTCGAGAATGCTAAGCTGAGAAGGTAGCTTCCTTAGATGCGCGAGGATGTTATAGTCCACTTTGCTCCTCCTAGGAGGGTCTCTGGTAGTTAGTTCTTTTGTAACTTGGTCATCTAAAGTGATATCTTCGGTGACCTTGTCCTTTCCCTTATCTCTTCGGCCTACGGGCCCGAGATTCTTTTCTGGGAGTGTGCGATTGCGCAGCTGAATGTTCTCGCAGGCCTCCGATTCCTCTTCTTTCCCTAGAACGGATTCTTTAAAGAGAGGGCCCAGAGCCATTTCTTCATCAGAGTCGCTCCCAAAAGTGAGAACCTGTGACCCCCCGGCGTTAACCATGTAACAGTTGCCAGTAGTCTTGTTGCGCCCTTCGACAGTACTTCTTCGCTCCCGACGACTCTCGCGTTTCATGCGCTTAAAATGTTGCCGACGAGCAACATATCCTTGCCACCATATCTTAAAGGCGTCGCACTCCTCCGTGGGGTGTGAGATTTTCCGATGATATGCGCAATAGTCAGGGTGCCTCTCCGCCCCATTGTGCTTATTTCCTTCTGAAGGTGGTAGCTTCATTCCCATTGACATGGCTTTGGCGAACCTTTTCCTTGTCTTGAATATTTTCTTGTCCATTTCGGATGCCTTTCGCTCTGGCAGGGGTAGCTCAACTCTTTCGTTCAGTCGCCCGCATTTGGTTCCTTCTGATGCTGCCATCTCACGCTCCTGATCCGCTTTACTTTTTAGACGAATCTCGTCTAGGAAGGCATTGATCATATCAGTTGTCAGCCTCGCATGCTCTGGTTCGGGCTCTGCCTTCGGCTTCTTAGTGCTAGGAGTTTTCTCATCATCGGTAAACGAGTGGGAGATCACGTTGCAACTTGCCGCATATCCCTCAGATTCATCCGACGAGCTCTCTCCATCATCGTCCTCTTGAAAGATGCGGCTGAGGAACTCTTGCAGTGTGACAGGAGTTCGCGCCTTCTGATTGTATTCTTCCAGCGCATCGATTTGCTTCTGCAAGTTTGTTCGCTCGTCTCCAAGCCTCGCGGGCTTCTTGGATTTCTTCTTCTTTTTCTTTGAAGATTTTGACGGTTGGGCGTGAGTATTTGGGCCCTTATCACGAGTCTTCGCGATTGTGCGGGGCTTCAACATCCCTTCGATAATTTGAGGTTCAAGAGGGTCCTTCCATTCGATCGCAGGGCATGCATGGAGGTCTCTCAGCATTCTTTTGGTCTTTGTTGATAGCACGACCTCCCATGGAGCTTCTTCGATAAAGGAGCAGGTTGCCCCCGGTGTGTCTGCCTTTTTAGGAGTATGTGGTTGTGGCGGGTTCACCTTCCACTTTTCAGACAGTACAAACTTCCCCTGGAGGTATTGATCTTCGATCCATCCTTTGAAGACGAAGCAATCCTCAATCGGATGACTTACCGTCTGATGGTAAGGGCAGTAGTTGGAGTTATTCACCTCGGTAGGTTGTGGCGGTCGCCTTGGATTTGGGAGGTTAATAAGTCTGTTGCGTATTGCCAGCTCAAATAACCGTCTCGTCTTGTCTCGTGGGAACGAGTAGGGACGCTTCATCTTTTTATTATAATACCGGCGTCTTTCTTCCAGTTGATCTGCCGATTTTGGGGCGTCAGGTTGCTGTTGGGCATTCGCGACAAAGGTTGCCCTTCCTTTACCCTTATCATTCCGAGGTTCCGACTTCGGGGGAGGTGGCCTATGACCCATCTGGTCCATCTGAGCCAACTTGTCGATTAAAGCCTGGAATGTGGTTGGCTTAAAAAACATCATAAACTGGGAGATGGTTGCGTGGGGGTCTAAGGTTCCTACAAACATGCCCACTGCGGGTGCCTCCTCAATGCGTTGCTCGCATCTCGACCACAAATTCCGCCAGCGTATGGCGTACTGGACCCAGGTTTCGCCCTGTTTTACCCTGGCGTTAATAAGTGCAGTTATTGGAGTGCGTTCGCTGGCACTTGCAAATCGCTGAGTGAACAACAGCTCCATTTCAGCGAACGTTTTGATAGAATCGTTCGAGAGTTCCGAATACCATTCGAACGCTGTTTCTGATAAACTACCCACGAACTGGTACCCACGAACTGGCGGAGCAGCAATTTATCATCACCGCCGGTGTTACCGCAGAGGGCCCGGAACTGGGCGACATGTTGATGGGGATTGCCGGTCCCCTTATACACGTGGAATTTTGGTATCGTATAGCCTTGCGGGTATTTGATTTGGTCGTACCAGCTCGGATACGGCCGCCCGGTTTTCACGATTTGACCAGCTGCCTCAGTCGCGTGATGAACTCGGATTTGCTGGGCTATGTAGTCAGCCAAGTCAGCCTTAGAGATCGTCTCTTCCTTGGCCGTCGAGAGGGCTGGTGGTGGATTTGACGTCTCTCCTCGGTCGTCTTCAAGAACAATCGGAGGATCTTCGGCGGGTAAGTCCTGCTGGATCATCATTCCTATCACATCTTGAAAGAGAAGGCCCATCCGTTGTATGTTGGCCGCTTGTTCAGCAGCCTCTTTGTCCCTTTTCTCCAGTGTCCGGCGAAGGAATTCAGCGTCGGTTTCTTCCTCCCGGCGTGCGTCTGAGGACGCTTCTGGGCTTTCCTTTGGCCCGGTGAGCGCGGCCATAGCATTCATCATTTCTTGGAGCTTTTGTTGCTGCTCCTGGGATTTCGTTACGGATCGGGTTAGTGGTCGGTGGCCTGTAGAAATGCGGCTCTCCTCCTTTCCAGAGGCCATGTATACGGTGTGGACCATCATGCCCCCAGACTTAGGGCGTCTAGGTTTAGTGCTTTTAGCCGTCGTTGCATGCTGCGGGGTCTTCTCCGGCTTCCTCTTTTTATGAGCCACGGAGGTTGAGGGGGCCGCTAAGGCGGGCGTCCAGACAACCTTTTGGGGTTTAGCCTGGCGACCAGCTTCCGGTTGGATTTTCGGCTTCTTGTGCTGGCGGGAGAAGTTTGGATCGATGATCGAGTCTCGGGCTTGCCGCCAAACCTTATAGATTTTGGAAGACAGCCGTTGAGGAAATTGGGGCTGTTCGGGTTTTGTTTCGACAACCTTTTTTAGTGAGGGAGGAGACCTCTTCAGTACTGCCGTAGGGGAATTCCTTCGCACCTTATTTAGCATTTCAAAGCTGTTCCCAGTTGGAACAGCAGCATTAACTTCGGCCACCGGGGCTGGTGGGGTCAATCCGGAGGGGGAGTTGCCCCCAGTCTTCCTTATTTGGCGCCAATGACGACGTCGAGCGGACGGCGCTGGCTCAGCGGTGAAAATGACTTCATCTTGCCCCCTGTGTAGGTGGGGGGTCACTGCTGGTGTTAGCCTGTCAAAGACCGATGTCTTTCGTGCAGCAGGAGCGGGAGCTGAAGCCGTCAACCTTGTAAAGACCGACCTTTTGGCAGGGGAAGCCGCATTGATGACTTCAGAAGCAGGACCGGTCACTTTCTTAGAAGCAGCCTTCTCTGGGATTGTAGGCCTCATTGTGGGTTTGCAAGATTTCTGGCCCAATCTAGAGAAGACCGAGGCGTTGACGTTGGGCGACTCGTTGAGAGGAGTCGCGGCAGGGGTAAGACGATCAAAGACCGACTTCCTGAGAGTTTCCTTTGTCAGCACTGGCGCCACGAAGCTTGATGAGGGGAGCATAGTCCCAAAGAATAATCCGGTAGTGGCCTGAGTCACCTGGTCCACCGGCATTGTGAACAACGAAGCAGCTTGGGGTCCATAGGCTATACCTCCTGGCGAGGTAGAGCGTTGGTCGCAATTGCAGTTTGAGCAGTTGAAGGACTTTGCGGAAGCAGCAGCCATCGATCCTTTGTTTTCTGCAATAGGCAAGACGCCAATTCTTAGTATCTTGAAACCCAAGGGCAATCATTAGCGAACCGCGATTGGTTCGCGAATCACGACACACGAAGTGTGGAGTGGAAAGAGGAAAAGGTCCCACCGGGCGTGCCAGAATCTGTTCCCCTCCGAAAGACGGCGCGCAGGACCGCGATGGTCTTGGCGCTGAGGTTCGGGGCAGATGCTAATTGGTGCTATCCGTCCACCTCTCCGAAGATGCCAAGTCGATTTATGGCACCTGTGTATCGAAGGTTTAGACGGATGCGTCCGATGTAGCAGACTTCGTCAGATTCCCCCTCGTTTGAGGGGTTTTTGATTGTGGGGACGCTCTTCCCTGCAGGCGCAAGCCCCTGCAGTTAATTACGCTACCGCGTTGCGGTAACAACTTTCTCCTTCTCCAGATGGTCACTTCGTGTCGTGGGTGTTTGTTTTGTTTTTTATTGCCCGTGGATTGTTTACGGAGACTGAGTTATGTCGTCGCCCGTAGGGCATGGACTAGTCCAAATCCGCATTATCTTAAATTTGGGTTTGGGGGTTTGGTTTGAGGATACGTCAGCCATACTTGAGGCTAAGATCAACTCAAACGTTTGTTAAGGATACGTTAGTCTAACTTTGTGACTAAGATCAACTTAACGGGATCGTTTAGATCCTACAAAAGAGTGTTTGGACTCTAATGTTCCAGTTTAGGGACGTGGTGGTCCCTCGTATGTGTGTGGCCATCGGGACCCGTCACCTCTCTGACGACGTTGAAGGATTACAACGACGGATGTCAGAGGGGTTCAGAGATGTACCCTCGAGCCAGAGTTAATTAGGGGGATTCGTAGTCCAGTTTGCCTGAAGGTTTTAAGGACGCGTTAGCCATCTTTGAGGCTAAGATCAACTTAAACGGGACCGTTTAGATCCGACAAAAGAGCATATGGAGGCTCTATGGTTCTAGTTTAAGGACATTGCGGTCCATGGGTAGTTTGAGGACATTGCGGTCCATTGTTAGTTTTAAGACATCTCGGTCCATTGGTAGTTTTAAGACATCTCGGTCAATTGGTAGTTTTAAGACATCTCGGTCAAGGTTAAGGACGTCGTAGTCCATGGGTTTAAGGGCCCCACAGTCCGTTGTTAGTTTTAAGACATCTCGGTCGAGGTTAAGGACGTCGTAGTCCATGGGTTTAAGGACTCCACAGTCCGGTATGTGCTCTGGATGCTTCACACGGGTTCACTGCCGCGCTTGGCGAGGACCAGGCTCCGCTCTGGGCGTTTTCCGCGGGGTCAAAGAGTGACGTTATCCACGTTCCACGTAACCAGGAAGTTTGCACTAGATGCTTCACACGGGTTTACTGCCGCGTTAGGCGAGGACTAGGCTCCGCTCTGGGCGTTTTCCGCGGGGTCAAAGAGTGACGTTATCCGCATTCCACGTGACCAGGAATTTTGTATTAAACATGGGTTTAAGGACCCCACAGTCCATATCGATGTATGGTCGTCGGGACCCGTCACCTCTTTGAAGACATTGAGGAATTACAATGCCAAGTATCAAAGGAGTGATGAGATGTACCCTAGAACCGGAATGGCTTGAATAGTCCCTGGCCCAGTTTGGGGTTAAGACTGATTAATTATGTTATGAGCCCATTAGCCCAGTTAATCATGAATTGAGGACTTATGGCCAGCTTGGGCTAAGTCCAATCAGGAGAGGCTTTGCCTCTATCCCTTTAGCCAATTGGGCCAAAGCCTAGTGTTAAACACTTCAGAGCAATCAACGTTGAACACTGGGAATGAGGTTGACAAGTTAGTGTTCAACATTGAGAGATAATTGGTGTTAAACACCAGCAATAAGGCTTTTTCAAATTAGTGTTAAACACTAAAACAGATCAAGTGTTGAACACTGCAAATAAGGCTTTTTAATCAGCATTGAATGCTAAGGCCCGACAGTGTTTTAACACTGGGCTTGAGAGTTTTAATTTTAGTGTTAAACACTAAGGCAAGAAGGGTCACGTGGCAGCATGTGAAAGCGCCCTCCCTTCATTTGTTCTGCTGAAATTATCATTTCCTTCAAAGCATCACGTGCCATCACGTGATGGGCATTCAAATGCATGTGTATTAGAGTTTCTGCCAAGGTCACGTGGATCACGTGGGGTGCTGCCTCAAAGGGACTTCTGTAGCTCTTTTGAAAGGGTCACGTGGTGGCACGTGACCCTACCTCTATGTATGTTGTTTAGAGAATCTGTTGATCTTTCTTTTCAGGAATTAAATTCCTCTGGCTTTAATTTTCAAAGGAATTAAATTCCTACTTCCTTTCGATCCCTGAACCTTCTGTAGGAATTAAATTCCTCGTTTATGTGAAGAACTGAATAGGGTTAAACCCTAATAAAAACTTTTCAAGGAATCAAACTTCCGTTTCCCGTCAGATTATGATTAAGGGACTTAAATTCCCATTGTTTCAACAGAACTAAATTCTTAATTAGGGTCAAACCCTGTTTTTCTCTGTTCTGAAGGAATTAAATTCCCATAACACAGGGTCAAGCCCTACTTTTATCTTAGAGGAATTAAATTCCTATAGTTCTGTGAGAATTAAATTCTCATGCTTGCATTCTTTCTCTATGTTTTGGATCTGCATGGCAGGATCTCGACCCATTGAGAATTAAATTCTCAACCTTAAGGGGAGATGTGCACTTTGCAGATCCTCTATCAAAGAGAGAAGAAATCTGCTCTTCTGTTTTATGTATCAGAGTTAAACTCTGTTGAGAATTAAATTCTCTTTCTTTCAAAAGGCTTTCCCTTTCTTACCTAGGGTTTTTGCAGAAGATCCGAGTCTTTTCAAAGTATCAAAGCTCTCCTCCTTTTTTCTTTCTCTTCTCTGCGCATGTATATCTCTTTTTTGTGTCTCTTGGCTCCTATTTATAGGAGAAGCAGCTGAATCAGTTGGTTTTTGACGAATCTTCGTTGAGAGATCTGATTTGCATCCTTCATTCGTTCTGGACCTTTGGATTATTAGGTGAATTTTATTCACCGTTGGATTTCAAATCCAGAGATTCTCCCTTGTTATTTTGGTTAGATTTAAGGGGGAAATCTTTCCAAACCCGAGATTTTCCATAAATAAATGACCTCTGAATCTTTAATTTGATTGGATGCATATAGTTGCGTTCCTTTGGAAAGATTTGCATTTCTCTCAGAATTTAATTCTGTTGACAAAAAGGGCTTTGAAAGCCGGTCACGTGTGACCACGTGACCCATGGTCATGTGTGAGCACGTGACCCCCTTTGGAATGAGCATTTTCCTTTCTTTTGCGCTGTCTTCTGATCGTTGCTTAAACGTCACGTGCTACCACGTGACCCCTGGTCACGTGTGAGCACGTGACCCTTGTTTGAACTTTCTTTCTTTGGTTGTACTGAAGAATGCGTTTGCTGCCTTAAACGTCACGTGCCAACACGTGACCCTGGTCACGTGGGATCACGTGACTTCTTCTGAAGACTTTTCCTTAACTTGGTCAGTTAACCGACGTGCCTTTGACGCTTGCATTTAAACGTCTCGTGTCGCCACGTGACCCTGATCACGTGGGAGCACGTGACTCTCCTTGAAGCTTTTCTTTTTTCCCTTTCGTATTCAGGGAATTGAACTTGCCTTGATGACGTTTTTAGGTGTCACGTGCCAACACGTGACCGCTAGTCACGTGTAAGCACGTGACCCTCTTCTGAAGCTTTCCACAGAAGTTTTCTTGATTTTAAATCAGGAAACAACAGCAAGTGCGAGTTTTGGCTAAAGCAGATTAGTTTTCTTGGACATATCGTATCAGGAGAAGGAATTTCTGTGGATCCAGCGAAGGTTTCAGCAGTTAGCGAATGGCCTACACCAAAGTCAGTAAAGGACATTCGGAGTTTCTTGGGTTTAGCTGGATATTACAGAAGGTTCATTGAAGGATTTTCGAAGATAGCAACACCCCTGACCAAGCTCACACGTAAAGATGAAGATTTTGTGTGGTCAGAAGCATGCGAACAAGCTTTCGTAGAACTCAAGTCAAGGTTGACATCAGCACCCATTCTCGTAATACCGGATCAATCTGGAGGATTCAAAGTGCATTGTGATGCATCCGGTAAGAGATTAGGATGTGTTCTACATCAGCACGGTAAGGTTGTGGCTTATGCTTCAAGACAACTGAAGACTCATGAGCGCAATTATCCGACGCATGACCTGGAGTTGGCAGCCGTCATCTTCGCTCTCAAGATTTGGCGCCATTACCTACTTGGTGAATGAGTGAACATCTACACAGATCATAAAAGTCTGAAGTACGTGTTTACTCAGAAGGAGTTGAATATGCGGCAGAGAAGATGGTTAGAACTCATGGCGGACTTTGACATCAACTTGCAATATCACCTAGGGAAGGTGAATGTAGTACCTGATGCACTTAGTCGCCAACCATTAGCAATGAATCTCACCGCTCAGTGGAAGCTTTAACAAGACTTGCATTAGATGGAGATTGAAGTAGTCATGCCAGGTAACACTTCAAGTTTGATGAATTAACAAGTTCAATCAACCATTGTCAATCAGATCAAAGCAGCTCAAGCAAGTGATGCAAAGTTGCAAAGGATCAGAGAACAGGTGGAGAATGGACTCAGAACAGACTTCATCATCCATGAAGACGGATCTTTGAGATACGTCAGCAGATTGTGTGTACCAAAAGGTCCTGTTCAGGAAGAGTTAATGAAAAAACTCACAGCTCTCCCTACTCAGTACATCCTGGAGGTACCAAAATGTACAAAGATCTACGTCAGAATTATTGGTGGCATGGAATGAAGCGTGAAGTAGCCAGAAACGTCGCAAAATATTTGGTGTGTCAGCAAGTAAAGGCTGAACATCACAGGACAGCTGGACTACTTCAACCGTTACCAATCCCAGAATGGAAGTGGCAACACATCACGATGGATTTTGTGATTGCCCTTCCTCGCAGCACAAAGGGTAACGATGTCATATGGATCATTGTAAATCGACTCACAAAGTCGGCTCACTTCATCCCATTTCGAGTTGGCCAATCAACTGAGACACTAGCAAAGAAGTACATGGAGGTAATAATCTACTTAAAGATTTAAACTCTTCATAATGTACTATCTCTGATACCCATGAACTCATACAAGAAATTGTGAGGCTTCATGGAGTACCGGTCTGTATTGTCTCCGATCGTGACACCAGGTTCCGATCGCAATTTTGGCAGAGTCTGCAAGCAAGCTTGGGAACAAGTCTGAACTTCAGCACGGCTTATCATCCACAAACAGATGGTCAGTCTGAGCGAACTATTCAGATCTTGGAGGATATGCTCAGAGCGTGTATGTTAGACTTCAAAAGATCGTGGGAAGATCACCTGCATCTTGTGGAGTTCGCGTACAATAACAGCTACCAAGCAAGCATATGAATGACACCTTTTGCAGCATTATATGGAAGGAAGTATCGATCACCATTAAGTTGGGACGGCATCGGAGATAGGGAACTTCTTGGACCAGAGATGATAGTAGCGACTGTTGATGTGGTTCGTACTATCGGGGAAAGGATGCGCATAGCCCAAGATCGACAGAAACACTGGGCTGATGCAAAGAGACGACACATGGAGTTCCAGCCAGGAGATCACATATTCTTGAAGATACCTCCGAACCGCGGAGTGATCCGATTTGGAAGACGGGGTAAATTAAGTCCGAGATACATTGGACCGTTCGACATGCTCGAACGAGTCGGTGAAGTGGCATACCGCTTAGCACTTCCACCCTCATTGGAAGGAGTGCATAATGTGTTCCACGTATCCCAACTCAGAAGGTATGTGAGTGACCCCAGCCATGTTCTTGATCATTCCGAGCTCACTATACAGCCCGATTTGTCTTGTGAGCAACAGCCTATGGAGATCCTGGACAGGAAAGTGAAGACACTTCGGAATAAGAAAGTTAACTTGGTCCGAGTAATGTGGAGGAAAGATACTCCAGGAGAATCCACTTGGGAAAGAGAAGATGAAATGCATGCAAGATATCCTCACCTCTTTATAAACTAGTCCTCAAATAAAAGTTGTAAATTTCGAGGAAGAAATTTTTGTAAGGAGGGTAGATTGTAACAACTCCATTTTTAGTGTACATAAATTTGAAGTATACTTGGGGTATTTAATGTTGCTGTTACCACCTTAACTATTTATTTCACACAATAATTACAAGAAGGAGCTTGTAGCTCATTGGTAACACCTTGCACTGCTGAACAAAGCCACCAGAGTTCAAATCCTCTGGCCCACATTATTTTTTTAATATTATTTTGTTTTAATTTTTTTGGAAGCCCAACAGTCCATACACAATAACTCCCAAAACTTGAATTGAACCTGAAAAACTAAAAGCACCAGTGCCTACCTCACGAGACCCCCACCTCCCGACCGTCGAACTCGGCCCGGATCGGCCAACTCGGCCGGCGGACCGGCCGACTCGGCCCGCCGCCGCCGGCCGGAGTTGGCCGATCCGGGCCGTCGTCAACTGATGAAATGTGTCTCTTGGCATTCTAAACTCCACACTCCAAATAAATGGATCGGTTCCAGAGAGTTAAATATACCCCATTTACTACAATTTTTAATGAATTTCCTACATTTTTACCATTTTTTTTATTTAAAAACCCTTCATCTATCCTAACCCTAGCCTACCCTATAAATACACCCCTACCCTCTACCCTCTCATCCCAAAATCCTGAGCCCACTCTCTCAAAAAAAAATTCTAAGGATCGTGTACTTTGAAAACAAGCTCGAGGCGAAGCTCCGACGAATTCCAGGCGGAACTTCCGGCGATCGTTTTAGGAACTACCGAGCGACCTGTTCGCTGACGACATTCTATTTCTTTCTTCTTTGAATGTCGTCAGGTGTTTTGGACCCGGCAGAGATCGAGCCATCTGCAGAAGACTTGGATCAGTTTGCTGAAGAACCAGAGCTCTAGTTTCATTGTACATTTTTCATTCAGTACTTTTCATTTCCTGTTATGCCATTGTTTAGGCATCGCTTTTATTTCAGTTGTATTTTCTTATTGTGCATTGTACAAAAGAATGTTAATAAATAAAAGTTGATGTTTTTATTATATCTTGTCTCTTGTGTATTTACTTTTATATTGCTTAGATACGCTTAGCGTATTTACTTCAGAGTAAATACGTAGCGAACCAATCCCGTTCCCTTCGCCGTATACCGGGAAGCGGGGCGTGACAAATGGACTTAAAGCAGATCCTTGATGTAAACCAATTGTACTCGGAAAATCACTCGTTAGGCCGCCGTAAGTTCTGACATTTGCCACTACTCTATCGTACATATCCTTGATTATGTCAATGTACTTGACGGGGACCCCCTTCTTCATCGTTGTCCCCGCATAATACCCCTCTAGGTATCTTGTCGTACGTTTTCTCTAAATTAATAAATATCATATGCAAATCTCTTCTCCTCTCTCGAAAACACTTGACAGGTTGACAAAGCAAATGAATATCCTTTGTCGTCAATCGTCCAGGCATGGACCTAAACCGGTTCTCTATTATCTTAACATCTTTTTTAGCCTGTGTTCAATCACCCTCTCCCAAAACTTTATGGTGTGACACATAAGTTTTATTCTACGGTAGTTTGAGCAATTTTGAATGTTACCCTTGTTTTTGTAGATAGGTACAACGGTATTTTTCCTCCACTCATTTGGTATCTTTTTGGTCTGCCAAATATTATTAAATAGATTTATCGGCCATTTAACGTCTATTTCTTCTAAGGTCTCCAAAGCTCGATAGAAATCCCGTCTGTACCAATCGCTTTTCTTGATCTTATTCTCTTCAAGGTCTCTTTAACCTCCGGTATTCTTAATTTACGCATGAAGTCACGGTTTATATTTTGAGATTGAATGACAAGTCCATCCAAATTCTTAGTAAAACGCTTATTGAACAATTTATCAAAATAATCTTTCCAACTTTTCTTGATATTTTAACCTCGAACTAAAACCTTCTGATCTTCATTTTTGACACATTTCACTGCACATAAGTCCGGTCTTTCTTTCCCGCATCCGAGCAATCCAGCATATATCATTTTCAGCCTCCTTAGTGTCCAACTTCTCATACATCTCCTTATAGATCTTGGTTTTAGGTTCCCGAACAGGTTCTTAACTTCCATTTTAGCCACTTTATACTTCTCAAATCTTTTCGCATCTCTATTTTTCTTCAAATTTTTATAAGAATCTCTTTTAATTTTAATAGCAGCCTTTACTTTTTCGTTTTACCGTGATGTGTTCTTAGATGGTGGAGCACCACCTTTCAACTCATCATGCAGATCTCTATCTACTTTCTTGATACAACTATCCATCTTGTTTCATATTCTGTCGGAATCATCTTCAAACCGCCAACCTGTCTCTTGAACTATACGATCTATAAAAACTTTTGGTTATCTTCCTTCAGCTGCTACCACTTAATTTTAGGTTTTACCTTACGTCTAATCTTCCTAGGTACTCTTTTAAATCGAAAATTCAAAACTAAAAGTATATGTTGAGTGGTTACGCTCTTACCTGTTTCATTCCTTTGTCCAAAACCAAAACCTCCGTGGATAGTATCAAACCCGCTACGGCTAGTACTTACATATCCATTAAAATCACCATCAATAAAGAATTTCTCTTCACTGGGTATCTTTGACACCATCTCGCCTAAATCCTCCCAGAACAGACGCTTACTAGTGTCATCAAGATCTATCTGTGGTGTATAAACACTAATAATATTAAGGACCTTCCCATCTAGAATAAGTTTAACCGGTAAAATTCTATCAACTTTTCTCCTAATCTCAACTACATTCTCAAGCAATTGTCTATATATGATTATGCCTACTCCATTACGATTTTTCTCTCTACCCGTATACCAAAACTTATAATCTTAAGGTTGTATGACACTACCCTTTTCACCTACCCACTTAGTTTCTTACTAACTCATAATACCGACTCTCCTCATAATCATCACCCCCACTAATTCTGTTAGTCTACTTATAAGGAAACTTATGTTTCAAGAACCTGCACGGATTATATAAAACTCTTACTTATTTGTCAGTGCATCCGAGGTACGATATAGCGCACCGCTTCCGGACGATAACCTAAAAGCCCTTTCATTCTTGACACTGCATCCGGGATTCGATCTAATGCACCGCTGAGTATGGAACACTCTAATGATAATGCGACAAAATTTGACCTTGCCTGTCAGAAACCCGCGGCACTCACTATTTCTCATCGAGACTAACGGGTTGGGATTTTTAAAAGAATAATATAAAGGCCATTAGCAAGGTGGGATCGGTAACATTTGTGTGAGAGAGAGAGAGAGGAGAGAGAGAGAGTTGTTGCATGCCGGCCATAGTTTGGGCGAGCAGCGCTGGTGTCGTCCCTCTCCGCAGACCTCGCACCCTCAGATCCCCACATCTCTCCCCCTCCTTTCCTTTTTGTTATACATCTCCTTCTCCTCTTCCTCCTCTCTCTCTTCGCCCTCGCTCTCCTCTCTGCTGCTGCTGCTGCTTCTTCTTCAATCACCGCCCTTGTCGCCTTCCTCCCAAAGGTAATAATCCTCTCTCTCTTTCTCCATTTCGCCATTGCTATTAGAGTTCGAATCGTGCGATTGACGCGTGACTTGGATTTCGCTGGTTGAATTGTTGAATCATTAAGAACGCGAGCAGTCGATTGAGTACTTGGATTTTTCATGCGCGTTTTGAAATTTTCATTTGATTAATGAAGTTTATCTATTCAAAATCACTTTTTTTTTGGTTTTCGGAAAAAAGGCTTGAATGATATGAGAAAAAGAGTTGCTTTTGAAACACAACCTGTCCTTATTTAAGTGTGCTTTTGCTCTTATGTTTCAAATTATTTTGAAGATAATCATTCCATTTCTGATGCGATCTATTTCTATAACCTGTTTTTTCTGCTTGTAGAATATCAACTTATGGATGATAACGAGAAGACAAATCCTCATCAGAAACTCCACACGCGGATGAGGTTGTGGGACTTTGTCGACAAGTACATCGTCGAGCCGGTTGATGGAACTGCTGATTCATATTTGTCGATCAGTCGATCAGATGGATCGCTCGAATTAGTTGGTCTGCTCTTCTTTATTTATGTTGCCTATGCTAGTTCCTTGTGTTGAGTTTAAATAGTGCATGATTGCTTGAAATGTATGGTATCAGAATCATTGAGATGGTCTTTGCATTTGGCCTTTCAGAGCCCAATAGTATACAGACTATAATTCTCTACTCATATGCATCCCCAGTTCTGTCTAGCATACTTTTTTGGAGTATTGTTCCGTTTAGTTGTCTTATACTAATGCTGATGGCGGTCCTTGTTCATCTGCACTCTTTAGAATTTGCCCCGATCTAGCGGCATGGAAAGGTTTCCTTAGTTTCATAACTTAAATGTACATAATTAACTATGTAGCTTTTCTAATTTAGGTAATTTTTGTAAAGCCCCTCAAATATCCATGGTTACTTTGGTTGAAATTGACACACCTCGTGCAGAGTTGTGTCAATTGGTAACCATTAATAAATCTTTACCAATTCATTGTGCAGTTTTATTTAATTCCAAAATTCAAAACATGTTCCATACCCAAACCATTTATTTGGGGAAAAGAGTATGGATGCTGTTGTTCATAGTAGTTTTGCTACTTTTGACATAGTTATGGAAATCTGTTACTTTTAGCTCATTGAGTTATATTGAGCTCCATATATGCACCAAACCCTATCATTCTTGTCCCTTCACCTGGGTACCCTACTTTTAAAGAATGTCATTAGAATAAGCCCTATCCTCATCCTCTCTACATCTAGGCTCATTTTAGCTTGAATAATTTTCAAAGGCGTCTTTCTAATTGCTTCACCTTAAATTCCATGAGTAATGGGTTAATATGATTCTCGAGCTTAAAGTTTGGTCAAGGTTACTGCGAGGGTTAGGGTTCACGGATAGTTATGATTTAGGAATTGGGTTGAATGGACCAATACAAATATTACCATTTTAGTAATCATCAATTTTTTTTAATCAGGTGCCACTTGCAATGGTTGCAGAACTTATATTGATATTTAGAACTTTCTCGTTTTGATCATAACATGGTGTGTGGCACTTCCCTGTCATGCTTTCTTTGTAGTAGGAAATGTTGAGTTTTCCTCACTTTATTTTATTTTTTGGTAAAAGAGAAACTCATGTACTTAGAATACATACTTATTGGTATGTCATTAGCGAAGCATGGCAATTCACTATGAGAAAAATCCATCAAGTCTTTATATTACTAACATATTAAAACAATCTAAACTGGAAATTTCTATGGCGGAAGCATGCAAATTAAATTTCAAGATGTAGTAGGTAAAAGAAAGTTCAAAAGAGAATAAACTAAATAAAATTGCATTTAGCCCTATACAGAAATAACATTTACATAGTAACATTTATCCATAGAATTTTTCCTAAAAGACACCGTTAATCTATTTCAGTGGCGGAGCTAGGAAATAATTCTTTTGGGGATAAAAGAAATATTTATTTTAACCTGAAACTGCTTTAAATACAAAGGCTTAAACTTCAAAATCCTTTAAAAATATATTTATATTATATGCTTTTATATTCTAAAACTATGGATATAAGAGCATTTTTTTCAAGTATATAGAATCTCATAGTCTTATAAGCAAAAACTAGAAACAAGATGTTTCAGTTATGTCTTAATTATCCTTTTCTCCTAACGTTAAAACTTACATGTTTGAACTAATCCAAAAAATAATTGTGTTTATTATCTAAATAGTTTAGGATATTTTGATTGAAATGAGGTTAATACTGATGGATAAATTGTTATAAATTTAATTTGGTAACATTAATTATAATTAGGGTAAAAAATTCAATTATCGATCAATTTGAAAAGTCTAAAAATGGAAAATCCTGATCATTATTATTACCATCTTTTGGTTTGGAAAACCATCAAATATAATCCTATAATATATTGGAATGAAATTAATTAGTTGTGATAATGACTGGAATAACTTATATCTAAATTTATGTAAAAAGATACGTAAAACTTACGAAAGGCTACTAATTAATATTACAATAATAGAAATGCCTAATCAATTGGTTTTTTTTAATAATAAAAAGGCCTAATATATATGTTTCGAATTTTTTTGGTAGAGCGTAGGGTTGCGCAAGCCCCTGTCTTCTTGGTGCCATCCATGATTATATGTTTCGATTTTTTTAATAATAAAAGGGCTTAATATATATGTTTCAATTTTTTTTGGGGAGGGTAGGGTTACGCAAGCCCCTGCCTCCTTGGTGCCACCCATGCTTATATATCTGCCTATCTTGATCCTACTTCTTCCATTTATCCTAAAATCAAGTCCTAATATGAAAAAAATGAAAACCTTAATATATATTTATTAAATAAGTAAAAAAGATATGATATAAATCGATGAAAGTGATTGGGGAGCACGCCACTTCAGATACAAATTATGAAATGCAATCGAGCATTTCGCCTGTACTACGCTATATATACTATACTATATACTGTGAAGCTATTGTTGGTGTTTAATGCATAAACTTTTTCCATGTATAGGTTAATTTTTCCATGATATAACACTCATAAAGTAATAGAAAAGAAAACGGACAAAGGCCAATGGCTTCAACGACACCAATATTAATTATCGAAATTTAGTATCGACCGTGGATCCCTTTTTCAAGATTCAAACAGCAAAATACTACATCCTTATTCACTCTATTTATACACTTGAAGCGAAAGATGAAGCAAAAGGGAGAATGTTATATTGCCTGAGGCGAGAGGCACAAAAAAGGTACCTAGACGAAGCAAGGAGAAAAACAATAAAATATTTCAAAATCTTTGAAATAGTATATACTTAATAACAACTAACATAAGAGTTTTGGTCTATCTGGTTCTAGAAGATCCTTTAACCACACCATGGTTTTGTGTCTTCAAATTGGCCTTAGTTGAAAATGTTAACTTGCCAAACACATTTCTAGTGTCACAAGAACTTCTTGCCTGGTTCTGTGGGTTGCAACAATCCGGCACCTGGACAATGAACAATTATAACAGTAATAATTGCTAGCAATTGGCAAGCAAATCAACTAAATTTTCCAATTCTCTCATTGTCCCTAATGCATTGAAAGTATTATAGGTGGAACTAGAACCTTATCATTGTAGTTTAAATATAAAAGCTTCATTACCCAACTGTTGAATACTGTACTCAGAAGTTTGTGAGTTCAGATTCCATGGAATATCTCTGTTCCACACTCAAGGATCATTGCTCGGATGGAGGTGTCATATAATGATGGACTGCATTTAACCCCTTCAGAGGATCATTTGCATGGACTGTATTTAGATGGAAATAAAGACTACTAAAATGCGGAACGCTCATTACACTCCATTTCCTCAGACCAGAAATTGCGTACTCAGTGTATTGAACAGAATGCCATTTACCATAAAGCTGTCATCTTTTATTGATATCCTGTAGTTGGGTAATTCATATAGTATTGCTAATTAGGTTATATTCATCCTCTCATGAACTTGTTTCTGCACCTTTAGATACTTCTGCCATCACTGTTTGTTATTTTCATTTGATAGCTATACTTATAATTGAAAGAACTTGCATGTGGCTGGCACTATCTTGTTCTATCACTATTTATCACTATTCCTGTACTATCTTATTCTATACCTTTTTCCCGTTAAGATCTAAAATAGTTTAGAGTTTATAATTTTAGACAAAGTCATACTTGGTCAATTCTGGGTAGTCAACTACTGGTTGTGATATTGAATACATGCCAAAAGACTCAGTAATATAAAGTGGACTAATTTGCTCAGGCTTCTTTTTCTTTTGAGCAGGAGAGCTTCCACAATGTGTCTCCACACAGTCTCCCAAAGTGCAGACCATCTTCGGAGTGATTGGAATGCTTAGGCTTTTAGCAGGCAAGTGTTCCACATTTTTCATTCAATCTCTATTCCTATCTGTCTTTCCTGTCCCATGATAGAAAGCTTATACCATTCACCCTAGCAATGGGGTCTGGTTTTAGCCAAATATGATCTTCTATAAGGAGTAAGTCCAGTAATTTCAATATCTAATTGATTAGGTGTCATGTGATTGTACTGTAATATATCTCAAGCACATAATTGCAAAGATTCTAATCTCGGCTCAAATCTAGAACGCATCTTAAGGCATATATCTCTGTTCATCTAATACATGGACTTCACTTCATGAGCCACTAATAACAGATTTCAACTGAAAAGTCTCCATTTTATTTATGGCCTTGGTGAGGTGTCAAATGGGCGGGTCGGGTCACCCGCGGACTGGTCATTATGGGTAGTGGGTAATACATGCATGGTTAAAAATGCCCGGATTTAAACGGGTGTTAAATTTTGTGCCCATGACCCGACCCACTACGATCGGGCGGGTGTGCGGGTAACCCGCGAATCGATAAACGGGTCATCCATCTACGGGTTAGCGGGTAACTTAGAGTATCATGAGATATTTTTCGCAATTTAAAGGAAAAAGAATTGTGTGTAGGTTTATGGAGAGCGTATACATTAACAATCTTAATTAAACACAACATACATTCAAATTTACATTCCCACAAAAATTCTTTATAGTATTCATATATTTATTCTTATATTTAGGAAATTAATGAAAAGCCATTGACTTTGTTCAATACGGACTGGGTAAAACCCACGAACCCGCGGGTCGGGTCGACTCGGTGACGGGCCGGGTAAAACCGGGCCGGGTTGACCCGGTGATACGTGTAAACGGGCGGGCCGGTACGGGTAATATTTTAACGAGCAGTAAAACTTTGACCCATTACCTATGTTTTATGGGTCGACCCGCGGGCTAAATGGGTAACGGGCCATTATTGACACCGCTTGCATGATATGTACATTGTGAGTCATCAGTCTTGCTTACTATCATGTATTTGAATGAGAGTACAGTAAATGGCTATCGGCAATAAGTTGAAAAATGTTTGGGAACAAAATGCTTTTCTTAATATTGTTGCTGTGTTGTTTATAGTTCTATTTGGTTCAGTATGTGAAGCTTTATCAATTAGAGTTTTGTGGTGTATATGGTGCTAATTGAAATCCATTGTGAGGCTAACGATTGTTTCTGTATCAGCGCAGACTATCTACTAAAAGGGTATCGTAAGGTTGAGAATTATGCCTCTTTTGATGATAATTGATATCAATGATTGAACACACCACCGAGCAATAGCTCAGCTGGTATGGCACTTCCCCAGGGGTTCGATACCCAGAGGGGAAGTGGCCACAATTAACACTTTCGGGGAAAATTCGTGGGTTTCCTCGGTACGTGTGTGTTGCGTGCGTGGGTGTGTTGTGGTGTGGGTTAGGCTTACTGGCCAGTTCCAAAAAAAGGAGAAAAAAACTGATTGGACATACAAAACACATGAAACCTGATGCTGTTTTCTGCAATGGTGATTTGCAAGGTCCAAGTTTTAATTTTAAACTGTTTCTATCTGTAGTGATGTGATGGTTCAGACTCCACGTCAATGCACCGATTTTGTTTCTCAGTGATTCCAATATCACCCTCCCAACCACCCACAACACATACGCTTGTGACTTGCTGGGAGCTAGATTACAGAAGCCACGCTTGTTGTGTGGGAGCCTGGGTGGTTTTTCGACTCAACCCCCCTATTTATTATACAGACTTGGTCTCCTCTCCCTTTGTGTTGGTTGCATGTGTGCTGTGTGCGTGGGTATGTTGTGTGCGTTGGTTAGGCTTACTGGTCAGTTCCAAAATAAGAAAAAAAATACAAAAAAAACTGATTGGATATACTAAACACATGAAACCTGATGCTGTTTTCTTCAATGGTGATTTGCAAGGTCCAAGTTTATAAATTTAAACTGTTTCTGTCTGTAGTGATGTGATGGTTCAGACTCTACGTCAATGCACCGATTTTGTTTCTGAGTGATTCCAATATCACCCTCCCAACCATCCACAACACATATGCTTGTGACTTACTGGGAGCTAGATTACAGAAGCTATGCTTGTTGTGTGGGAGTCTGTGTGGTTTTTCCTTAAGTTGTAAGGTTGGACTCAACCCCCTCCCCTATTTATTAAATAGACTTGGTCTCCTCTCCCTTTCTGTTGGTTGCATGTCTTGAACTTGTGAACTTGTCATAGGTCTTATGCCCTAACCAACTTTCCTACCCTTGGAATTGGGAGGTGACGAGATTGTTTATGAAGACAGAAGTTTCAGCGTTAATCTTAGGGTTCATAATCTTCCGTAGTCGAAATCTCCAATCTTAGGGTTTCCAGTTACAAGGTTTGTGGAGAACAGAGCTGTTTTTCAAAATACGCTTTCACATATTTTTCTGTTACGCTTACAATTGCAATTTGTGATTTATAATTGTATTAAAAGAACCACAAAAAGTGAGAAATCCAGTTCTAGGATTTTCTCAAATGTTGGCATTATTTGTGACTTGAAGAGCATGAGCTGAGATTCCAAATTCATTGAAATAAAAAATCTCATTTACAATTAACCAAACCCTATGAACAGATTGCACCATGATCCCAACTTCATCTGGATATTTTTTACAAGCAACCAAATGGACCCTTACTTTGAATGAAAATTAGCAACATTGGTTCCTTTTGGCTTCAATTCTGTTTGGGGAACCAATGAGTTGATAATCTGCAAACCTTTAACTTAATTTTTATGTACGATTTGCAACTGAACATGTGCCTCTTGAACTGTCCAATCTGATGAAATTGCTAGATGGGTCGAATAATGAAGTTAAATTCACTTTTTTTTTTGTTTCTTCTATGTGGCATTTTATTATTGCCCGTCGGTATTCGGGGATGTACTGCGTATCCGATGAGAACTTCAAGTACGAGCTCTGTTTTGATACTTATTTGTGCGTATAACAGGATCATATCTACTAGTGATTACAGAACGCGAATGTGTTGGTTCTTACTTGGGGCATGCTATATTCAAGGTGTCATCCCTACAAGTTCTGCCATGCAATCACACTTTGAATAACTCCTCGACTGAACAGGTAAAAATTACTTTTACTTCTTAGTAAGCTTATATTTTTTTTTCTAAATATGGCCTTTTTGTCACTTTGACAGAGAATGTTGGAAGCTGAATTTTCTGGTCTCCTAAATGCTGCAGAGAGAACTTCTGGTCTATACTTCTCATACGATGTCAACTTAACTCTTTAGTAAGTCTGGTAGTACGATGTCTACTTGACCTTCAAATTGAAGTATGAGTACTTGATGCTTTAATTTTGGACGATTCAACTTGTATGGTTCAATAGTAAAGTCTGGTAGTCGAAGTTAAGTGCGTGATTTGAATTGAAATAGAGAAATGGTCTATCTTTTGATTTCTAGTCTTCTGCCCTATCAAACGGTATCCAAGGGTCTATATTGTCGGGTATGCGTATGGACAATATAACAATATGATCGATCCACATCCGGAAAAGAACACTAATTACTTCTGACTCCAAGAAAGACCCAGGTTACATGAATTAACTCAGTGCTATACCTCAATTCACACCATTTTACTATTGCTACTGCATCCGGATAAGTGATGAGAAGGTAGTGTGGGCAAATCATTCAACTTTCTATCATGTGCACAACCTCCAAACAAGAAGCAAGAGAGTTTATTGAACGAGAATACTGCATGCCGTACAATTACCTTGGCTATTTATTAAAGGGAACTTGTGGCAAAGATGGCTTGAGATTTCCATGCATCTTTCTGATTGGCCTTATCTTAGACTCGCTAGAGAACATATTAATTGAATCATTTTTACCTCGAGTTAGTGTAGCAAGGACTGTGCCATTCTATAGCTGCCATATACATCCTTCTTACACAAAAGAATCTACGATATTATTGTGCTCTTAATATGCTTCCTTTTCCATTAATTTAGACTTTGAAAAAAGCATGATCAGATGCAACAGACTTGGTAGATAAACTGTTAATATCAGACAGCGTAGTCATCCAAGCCCTCTGCAAATACCTTTCCGTTCACGTTTAAGTTTTTTTTTTTTGTTTTGTGGTTTCAATCTTTGGATAGTGCTAGTCAACACATTGTAATTAATGTTTACTATTTTCAGTGCACAGAGACTACATGATCTGGGCAACGAGTCAAAGCTACTTCCTCTTTGGCAACAGGTTCCATTTTCCATTTTAACTGATGAGCATGTTTTCTGTCCTTTAATTGTTTAATACATAGCTACCATGTAGTCTGTCATTCAATTTCTAGTTTCCAAAAATTGGAAGCTGAACAGGTGCAGATGCTTATAGTTAGATCAGTTAATCTGTCTACTTGATGATTTCTATATTGTCATATATACTTTAAAATTCTATCACAGTTAATTGCAATAATTAAAGACATCACCCTTGAAATTAGGAAAACTTTAAACCCTTGAAATTAGGAGAAACTCAAACTTGCACACAACAAGCGTACATTCAACTAGTTGTGCATGCACATGACATCACTCTTTGGTTAACTGCATATGTTTGCAACTTTGCCTGAATTGATATATATACAACAACATCAACAACAAGCCTTCATCCAAAATTTTTGGTGGTGGCTATATGAACACTTCTCTTCCATTTTGTTTTGTTAAGGACTGTTTCCTTGGTTAAATTAACAATTAACATATTGTTTGTTTGTTTAGGTCTACCCCTATTCCTAATTGCACCATTAACTATAATTTTATCGCTTCTTCTAACCGCGGCATAGATTGGCCTCCGTTGCACATGACCAAATTATCTTAATCAGTTCTCTTTCATCTTATCTTTTATGGAAACTATCTCTAACTTGCTACACACTTATTTCTTATCCTATTTTTTAGTGTATTACCATTCATCCATCTTAACATTTTGATTTCAGCCACACTCATTTTTTGGACATGTTTCTTAATTGCCAATATTCTAATCCATAAAGAAGTGCCGGCCTTATCGCCGTCTTATAAAATTTTCAATTCAATTTCAAAGACGTTCTACAATCACATAGCACTCCGGAAGCACTTCTCTATTTCAACCATCCCGCTTTGATCCTGAGAGCGACATCCTCCTCAACCATCCCGCTTTGATCCTGAGCGCGACATCCTTCTCGACCTCCCCATCATGATTAATTATAGATTCTAAGTAATGAAAATGGTTATACCTAGATATTTCATGGCCATCAATTTGCAATATACGTCTTTTTCTTCGCATTGTTTTGCTAAAATTACATTCCATATATTCAGTTTTGTTATGCTAATTCTCCCTTTAGATTCGAAGACCTGTCTCCATTTTTCTACTTTAGAAATTATCCCTTCTTTAGATTCATCGACTAAAACATCATCATCAACAAACAACATGTACCATGGGAAATGATACAAATGCATACTGAACATCAATATGGTGATCTCTTGCCTATCCATCCAAGTTATATCCAGTAAATAGATTTGAACAGCCGAATGGATGACACAGATCCATGCTGAATTGAAATTTATTCCCTGGAATCTGGATTTATCCAAATCCACTATTTTTTTATCTTCATTTTAAAAAATGGATATAATCAATGGTATAGGACTACACGGTATGTAGCATCATTGTCATGGCATGCTCCTAGCATTCAATTTTAAGTCTCTCCTCATCCTTCCCCCTCTCCCAAGCCCCCACATTCACACTTTCTATTTGTATATATATCGTGTTCACATGTGCGTGTATGTAGTGCCTTTCATGCACGATGCAATATTTACTTTTCTTTTTGTAGCATTTTACACAAACGAAGACCACATGTTTGAATTTTGTTATATCTTTTTCTGAAAGGTTCAAAAGTGTGTTAACTAGTACTAAAACCTTGTGTGCTAGTTGCCTTTTGGGATACTCATGTACAAATTTTTAAATTTTAAAGTCTCAGATTGAAGAGTTACAAGGCTTTCATGTCCTGATAATACGTAACAGTTCCTAAAGATTTACTTTTTTTGTTGATCTAGAGGAATACTCTTTTACTGTTGTAGACAATTTGGAGTTCTCTGTTGATTGATTTGGGATTATGGGATGTGCAGTCATTTTCCTTGCGCTATGGGTCTCTGCTAATCAGAGCTTAGACATTTGATTTTCTTATTTAGCATTCTTTAAGGTTCTTGTTTGGTTATTACAGAAAATCAGTTTTTATTTTGTACCCAACGCTATGAAAGAAATATGAAATGACACGTGATGGTATTTAGTGTTGATGTCTATGAAGCACATGAGTTCAACTGTGAGCTGTGAAGAAATGAATGTTTTCTATTTCTCAGATACTAGGTTGACAGGTTGGCTGAGTTGGATCCATTTAGATTGTTATCTTTTGTTCTGGTTACACACTGAAACTTGGTTGAAAAATTAGTTTCACCTGATTTTCACTTTCAAAGTCTCGCACTATGCTAGGTCTCCTGCGAAACGATCATCTTATTATTTGGGTTGGGGGAGGGTATTGTAGTGTTGCGTGTTGTCTTTGCACATTTGGTGGGCCAATTACTAGGAAGAGGGTTAGATTAGATGTTAATCATTGATCTGAAATTTGACTGGAAGTTCCAGTAGAGTTGGGTTAGGTTTATATCTATTTAGGAGGTATGGCTCAGTTAGCACCCAGTTGTGTGGGGTTCATGTCAGGTCGAGTCACAAGGTAAATCAACTCGATCAGATTGCATGCATGGTGCTTGCCTGGGGCCCTCCACATGTAAATTCACACGCAAACACTGAAGGTGCTGCAAATGCTTATAGAACATCTACATCAGTTACACTTCTAGTTACAATTTCTATGACAAACATTTATTCTGTTTAATCAGATTGCCCATATGGCTCTTATTTAGGTGCATACAACTTTAGAATGCTGCAAACATATTGATTACATTATGGAATTAGTCTTGAAACCTTGATTTCTGCTACCGAGCATTTACATTTCTTAGTCAATAGATAATTCTGAGTGTGATGTGCCCATGCGTACACTTGCACCAACTTGGTTCCTTCAGGACGGTAGTGGCTTAAATCAAATCCACTAATAGGACAATGATGGGTCATTCAGAATGAAAATCTGTTCTGTTCAAGTTGACCTGTATCATTTAGACCTCAGAATGTCTTAAAACCAAAAGGTTCATGATTTATGATTATGATTTTATTTTTACTGTATCAAGTAGTTAAAAATGGATGGTCATTGGTAGTTTATAAGATAAGTGGTTTAGGCAATCAAATTTTGAACTCAAGCCTTTGATCTAAAGTTCTTAAACCCTCTTTCCTGGCAGACTGATTCGCTGTTGGGATTCTTAAATGTCCTAGGTGTAAATCCAATCAACTTATTACTGTTGATACCATTTTGTTCTTACTTGATGCACATGATACAATACTCATAAATATATGTTTTTTGGTCTTTAGACACTCTAAAAGTCTAAATGATATAGACCAACTTCAATGGAGTGGATTTTCGACTTACATGGCATATTATTGGCACTGAAAGCAAAGATTGAAGAATTTACTTCCCAATTATTTTTGCATGAGACGAGTCTAACTCTCTGTGTGTATCTGTGTGTGTTTATATTTCATTGTAGTTGTTTCTGTGTTGGCTATTTCTTGCTCTCAAACATTTTTAAAAGTCACCTCTTTAAACATATTACTAAAAATGCATTATGTGGAGCTTGGTTATGATCCTGAACACCTTCTCTTTTACAGGCCGATCCTAGATTTCTTTGGAATAACTACCTGTTGGAAGCATTCTTAGAGAGGAAAGTAAGATAACTTTTTAAGCATTCAATAATCGAGTCATTTAGAACATTTTTTTGCATTTTTATGTTGAATAATGCTATTAAGTATTGATTTCTGACATTATCATGGTGCAGCTGGATCCGTACTTGCTTCCACTCATCCAAGGAAATATCCTTAAATTCTATCTTTTATCCATTGTGTCTTAGATGATGCATGCTGTAGAATAGCAATACAGTAATTTCTCTGCTATTTTATACCTTAACTTCTTTGTAGGTTATCAGAATTTTCAGGCAGCAATTGGAACAAATATTGTTGATGTTACGCTTATTGCACGTAGATGCACACGGAGAATAGGTTATTATTTGATTTTAGCTCCCAAGGCCTTAATGTTTCTTTTTCTATTTGTGTGGTCCTCAAAGAAGTTTTTGAATTATAGTTAACTTAAATATGAGAATTGGCATATCATATTGCAATTAAATGGATGCAAGTTGAATAGATTGTATTGAAAGGTACTCGTATGTGGAGAAGAGGAGCTGATTCAGATGGGTATGTTGCAAACTTTGTTGAAAGTGAGCAGATACTGCAATCAGACGGATACACTGCATCTTTTGTACAAGTAAGTTTTCTTTGATTTTTGTCATGTTCTCCTTTAGTCTGAAGGAAAACATGGCTTCGGGCTTGTTGGCGTGTGATTGGCATCATTCATAACTGTAGAGATGTGTGGATTAAAATAGTACCATATTGGAAAAAGTATGAGAAGTGCATGGGTATAACATATAAGATGTGCCAAACCTCCATAAGGCTCGAGTCTTATTGATGGAACCCAGTTATATCAAAAGTCCGTGTACACTCATATAAATAAAATGTATAACTGCCCCCTCCTTTGTGTATAATTAAATTTAATATGGTGTCAAAGCTAGGTTGAACACTTGTGTGGATTCGTACTTTATAACACCTTTGAGAGAGCCGTCTACATGCCTCTGAGAGAGACTAGCCTCAACATGTGTCATAACACCTCTGAGAGAGAGCCGTCTACATGCCTCTGAGAGACTAGCCACTACATGTGTTACGATCCACGTGCAACGTAACCACATTGCACGTGAGGGGGAGTGTTGAGATGAGTGGATTAAAATAGTCTACATTGGAAAAGGTATGAGACGTGCATGGATATAAAATATAAGAGGGGCCAAACCTCCATAAGGCTTGAGTCTTATTGATGGAACCCAGTTATATCAAAAAGTCCGTGTACACTCATATAAATAAAATATATAACCGCCCCCTCATTCATGTATAATTAAATTTAATAATAACATTGCTGATGCTGAAGTGCTTTCTGAATTGGCGCACTACTCCTTGTTAAGCTTTACACCAACTGGATTCACTAGATTTGTAATTTTATTGCACATGGACATCTTACGAGCCACGTGCAACGTAACCACATTGCACGTGAGGGGGAGTGTTGAGATGAGTGGATTAAAATAGTCTACATTGGAAAAGGTATGAGACGTGCATGGGTATAAAATATAAGAGGGGCCAAACCTCCATAAGGCTTGAGTCTTATTGATGGAACCCAGTTATATCAAAAAGTCCGTATACACTCATATAAATAAAATATATAACCGCCCCCTCATTCATGTATAATTAAATTTAATAATAACATTGCTGATGCTGAAGTGCTTTCTGAATTGGCGCACTACTCCTTGTTAAGCTTTACACCAACTGGATTCACTAGATTTGTAATTTTATTGCACATGGACATCTTAATGCAGTCCTTGAAGTATAACATATCCAATTATTTCATCAGATTTTGGGTGATTTACTAGTGGCACCTTTATCAATTGTATGACCTCTGATATACTTAATGAAAATTGACTATTGGTGGAAGCAGTTTTTCTATTGGTGCATTGTATGAGGAAGGGGCATATATGTAATCTTGTCATCTTGTAAAAATTGAGCGGAGAAGGTGATAACCCTAATCTGCTCTAGTACATCTCATTCTGTAACCCTAAACCTCTGCTCCGTTCTTTAACAGAAATCAATGGAGATCAAGGATTCACGTAGCCAACTTTCAAACTACAGGACAAAAGATTTCTTGTTGTTATAGAGTTCTCTTTGGGGGTGCAACGGGGGTAGGGGGTGTACAGCGATTACATTTTCAGGGCATAAGTCTGTTGGTATATTAACTGCCAGTAATTTTAGGTTTGATTGTTGGATGGCACATAACGGTCTTTAATGTTTTTGGGTCTAGATTCAAACTTCAGTTGGTAACAAGTTACTTATAGTTGTCAGTCTCTACAGAAGACCTGCCTTAATGTATTTGCAGATTGCTTTAACCTTGCTCCTTTTCCTGTGATCTTTTTCAATTTGCGAAGGAAAAATGTGTCCAGATTTAACCAATTTATATGAATAGTAGATTCTTTTCATTTCCTAAGCATTTATTTTGTTCATCTCTGGACTGGAAGAGGCATAATGGTATAACAATTACTGATTAATGAAAACATATATTTAATTTGGATCTATATAGAATAGTGGAAAGCTGTTGAGTGAACTAGAAACATTGTAGTTTACCGTGATGGTTCCATTTATCAATGCCATCAGGCAGTCCATTTTGTTTTTGGTTATCAAGTTTTATCCTCCCACAGCTAATTTGAGTTCTTCCCTATAAAAATGGGGAAAACTATGGCACACTGCCCTGCACAACTCCATATAGAATGGTCCATACAAAAGTTAGCAACCTGATTTATATATTATGGTGGTTATCTGCTGATATTGGACTACAAGGCTAGTAGTCGTCTTTCTCAGGCTGACCAATCATCACAGATTTATAATATTTGCATTTTCAATAAAAGTTCTTGATGTGACTTAATAGTTAAGAAAATATCTTGGAAGTTTGACAACTAAAATAATATTTGGCATGCCGCAATGTTTCATAAAGCCAAAAGAATCAGAAGCATGGATTTTGTTACACGCAAAACTTTTTCAATCTACATAACATTAGCAATGCTGGCAGCTATCTTATTTAGACTGACCAATCATCAAAGAAATATAACAATCCCATATTTGTATACAAATTCTTGGTAATAGTCAAGAACATACCAGAAAGTTAGAAAACTGACACAACAAAATATTAATGGCATACTGTATTGTTACATAAATTTGAAAAAGAATCTGATTTACAGACTTTTTCCCTTTTTTTTCAACCTACAAAATATTTTGTGTAATTTTGTAAATTGTATCGGTTTTGATTTTAAAAAAATGTTTACATGCCATATCTTAGATTCTGTTCTATGACAGAAGATAATGCAAGATAAAGCATCTTCTGTATCGTATAACTTACAAAGGCATGGAAATGTGTTATTTTTCATAATTTGACTGTTATGCTGTAACTGATATTCCATGTTGTTACTTGTTTGCTCTAAGTTGGTATTATATGGTTTAATTAACCAACCACATATCTTGTGTGGGTATACCTTAAAAGTAATTATGCTGGAAAAAATCCTGCTTATTGATTATTGCCACCTATGCTTCTTCCCTTCGTTATTATTCTGATAATATTCCATCGTAAATATGTCCGCTGAGAGCAAACTGTACTCCATTTTTTGTAGGTTCGGGGATCTATTCCATTCTTATGGCAGCAGATTGTTGATCTGACATATAAGCCCAGCTTTGAGATTGTGAAACCTGAGGATGCAGTGAGCATATATATATATATATATATATATATATATATATATATATATATATATATATATTATTACTGTACATTTTCTTTATATCTCATTCTGGATAAATCCTTAACCATACCATGCAAATGTTTGCAAAGTACTTATATTGTTCACAAAGAATGCAGATCTAATTTATACGTTCATTTGTTTTTGCAGCCTAGAGTAGTTGAGAGGCACTTTCTGGATCTAGGGAAAAGATATGGGTCTGTTATTGCAGTTGACCTTGTTAATAAGGTATTTTGCCTGGATCAGGGTCTTTACTAATTGTTGGCTACATATCCAACCTCAATTTTAAAATTACACTGTTCCTTGTATGTATATTGTATAATGCATTCACTCAGATACTCCACTGTGCACATAGCACTTGTGTGCCCACTCAATCTGTTGCACATAAAAGGAGCATAACTGAAGTTTTATAATTTTCCAATTGAAATGACGGGGGTATGATATTTTTACGTGGTGAGAAATTTGTAGCATTTATTTTGATTGTGTGACAGTGTGAGGGTTAACACATGGTCACCAAACTTGTTGCTTTCCAATGAGGCAAGTCGAGGATGTAGGTTAGATATTGGATCACATGGCCTTGGCAGTCAAGTGTATTGATATATATTTTCATTTCCTTTGCTCTTTTTTCCCCTATAATATTGGTGGATGCAAAATGCAATGACAATCAACTTTGATTACGTTAATTGGATAAGGATGCAAATGCTTAGCACATAAGTATCGGTCGTTATGGTAAATGAAATCGATGGTAAGCATTGTACATGGAAGGAATTTTAGTTGGGTGTTGGCTCTATCAATAGAATTGCGAATTACAGATAATTAGAGGTTGTGAGATGGTATGTACAGGGAATTGTATAGGCTTTAGATGATTATATAGACTGAGATAGGAGGACTAAGTTGGTTTGGAGAGACTTTGGAGATATAAACCTAGATTCAGAGGGCATAAAGAGTAGCCTGTAGTCTTGGAGGCAATTGTTTCACAATTAGACTATAGTTGACATGAGGTAAGGATGGCGCTAACCAAATTTTGAAGGCATATTTCCTCACACAACGTGGTTCCTCATCTTTTAGTTTAAGATGACACCTAAGTTTGGTACCTTTTGCCTCTGCTATACCAAAGTCACTGCTGGTTTTCCAAATCCAGCATTTTTCAGAGTCTCCAAGCCTTAAATTTTGAATTGTAATCATGAAATTCAGACCAGTGTGCAAAGCATAAAAGAATGATTAAGTATGTCTCCGTCTCTATCCTGGAGCTTCAGTTTGGACAATTTCAGGTTGCAGGCGCATTTGCATTTGTACTTCAAAATGGTTAACCTTCACAAATTTTACACCGATCATTTCTGAATGGAAGACGTAAATTTCAGACTAAAATATATTTTAGTTGAAATTATCACCATATATGAAATTTAATCTCTCAAACAGATCTGAAATCTTAAAAGGCCAAAACCCAAAGTTAGGGTTCTATTTTGGAATGTAAATTTGGTTATTGGCTTTATGAAAGTAAGAAGATGGAGGAAAAGCAGCAAGAACAGAGTGGCATAAGGAACCACATGTGGAAGAGCAGGAGTGTAACTCTTAGTTCAGTCTATTAAGTATTGCACACGACCAAAATTGTCTGGGTCAAATTAACCTGTGTTAACAATTAAATAAGTGATGCTTTGATGGGAAAACATTTGATCTGAACATCCATGCTTATTTTTTTGATAGGAAAGAAAATGCGATGAACCTCAAGACTATTGTTGTATACATTAAATCACTCAATATGCTTGTATACTACATCAATCCAATGATGCATATAGAATTTAATAGGGTAAGCACCATTTCAGCATGTAGGCTGGGTTGCAGTATGGTCTACATAAATGGGCACACAATTCTTAGTCTATTTCTGACATTGGCAACTGAATGCTATAAGTTGTTCTGGGACACAACCTGTTATTATTGCAATATGGAACACACTATTTCCTCCGTGCACTGTAGCTCATTCTGTGGTACTATAGCCCAATATCAAATGAACACAACATCCTTGGTCTGAATGCGACAGGAGCCCAGTGGCTACTGTTAGCTACATGAAAATGCAGTCGGAATTTTTTTCCTTATGTTTAAACAATGATGGTCCATACATAGCTTCATATTGTAAGCAGACATGCTGTTTACTATAATATAGACATTTCATTCTTATAAAGCATATTCTAGGCACCTCGAATTTGGATTTTGCTAATTGACAAACCTTATATCTCTACTGCTATAATGCGAACTCCAAAGGGATGGATCATGTCATCAATTGATTACTCTCTCTCTTTACAACATGAATTCAGTAAGAAAGAAAAATCTCCCAATGATTTTTCTTTTCTCAAACCATCTACATCATCATTCCATTTAAATTTTGCAATGTACACTTTTAATTTCACACTCCCTATTCCTATACCACATCATCATCCCTCTCGTTAATTTTATTCTCAATTTTTACCATACCACCTCATCAGACTATGATAAAAAGGAGTTAAATTCAAATTCAAACATAGTTGGAATATATTTGGGAAAGATAACATTTATTCTAATGCAAATTCGAATCCAAAGTGCCAACTTTTACGGCTAGCTGCATTAGATACTAAGGAGTTTTTGCAACTTTAATGCATTTTTTTTATTTCTGTACTTATTATTTGTAGTGGATGTTCTGTAAGCAGCTGAGTCTGTAACTGTGCATGTAAACTTTATTTTGTTAGGTATTAATGGGAATTTTTCCTTTAAGAAATCCAAAGTGCCAAAATTGTGCATCTTCTAGAATTCTCTACAATATTCTCCTTTCTACTTGGCTCCCAAATTATTTTAATTAATCAGGACATCCATCATACAAAAGAAAAGATACAGAAAAAAAATGATCTCTAAAATAGATGTAATGCAAGGTTTTTTTATGCACATGTTTGTATTGTGAAACAAGTCTAATTCCTTCTAATAAATCTTTTTTGTTACTTGCCCATAATCTTTTATTTATCCTAATTTTATTCTTGATTAAAAGGTAAAATCTTCAGTTGTGTTAAAAATTAGAAAAAGAAAATGCTGACTTTGTGTTATGTACAAAAGAGATACTGGATATTCGTTAAAATCTTTAACTGTATGCTCATAGAACATAGACATTTGAGAAAAGCATTTTTGTAGTAAATGATACAAGTAATCAAGTTATAGACATTTCTTATAACTACTTTAATTCATCCGAAAATCATAAGATTTAATTGATATAGAATGGATTTAACCACATGATATCTCTTATAAACCTATGCGCATCACACGTGCAAAATTATAAAAACTTAAAATTAATTCTACTGTACCAACGAGTATCTTCGAAATAGTTCTCATTTTGAATTGTAGGTATGTCAATTGGACAGACACGTCTGAATGAGTGTGTATTATCTTTCCTTCAGTTGACAAACATTCCAATGAGTGTTATTTATATCTACTATGTCTACAAACAATCCAATGTAGCCATGCACGTTATATCAAATTGTACCATTAATTTTCCATTTTTTCCCAATGATTATTCTGCTCTAGTTTCTTTCGGCTGTCAAGAAATTATAAAGGTCGTCTTTTGAAATAACATCTTAGGACATTATCAATATGTTTGATGTCTCTGCTTATAGAACGCTCCACTTAAATTTTGATTCTGTTTGGGTTTATGGATGAATGGAGTAAATTGTGGATTATGCCTATAACGATTCTCTATTGTCTTTTTTCATGTTCAGCACGGTAGTGAGGGACTCTTGAGTGAGAAATTTGCAAATTCCATACAACCTATACTTAGTGACAACATACGGTAAGCTCAGCCTTTGGATTCTGATTTCATGTCTAAGTTCTTGCTCAGCTAAGTGCCTCCTAATACCTGTAGATATGTGCATTTTGATTTCCATCGGATTTGTGGCCATATCCATTTTGAGCGACTATCTCTCCTTTATGATCAAATTGAAGATTACCTCAAGAACCACAGGTATACCTTCTTTCTTTTTCCTTTTTTGTTTTTACGATCTTCACTGGTGTCAATTTTCTAAATAATCTCCATCATTATTCTTTGTTTAAGCTCAATGTATTATTAACTTAGTATTTTGGAACTCTTTCAATTGGTTTGGCTATCTGATTATTTCTAGTGTGGTTGTGTGCGCGCGCGTGCGCGCGGGGGGGGGGGGGGGGGGAGCATGTGAAGGCTCACAGGCGTGCTTGTACTTGCACGTGCTCATCCATTCATGTTCATTGAGCATCGTTTATGAACTTAACTTTTGGAATTTATTTTCTTTAGAGGATTCATTTTCTTCTTCTTGCAGTGTTATGTGGCTTTTTACTGGAAGAGCTTAATTTATTTTGATAATTCATTAACCTTATGGACTACATTACAGGATTTAACTACCTAAACCTTAAAATAATTCATCCTTTTCAGTTTTATTTCAACATTGAAACTTCTCATAAAATTTGTATTATCGTAAGAAAGGAATATCCCTTAACAGAGCTGAATGGAGAAAAAGTATCATGTAGCATGGGCTACGTCAGCCTTGTATCACACTATCACCTGGTACGCAGACACTGGCTCTCAAGGCATTTCCTCTACCCCTTCTTTCCTTGAAAAAGCGAGGTCACTTTGCATTGCCTACTCTAACGAGCTGAAATAATACCTTTCTTCTTGTTGTTTCTGTTCATGCATGAACATTTAAAAGGGAATAATTATCTGATCTCTCTCTGTGTGCTTGTCTGCATGCATGTGGATTACTTTATTATTTTATGCATCTTATGTAGACTTTTGATAGTACACTGAAATGAATGAGAAGCAAATTTACCATACCATTTTGCAGGAAACTTAAACCAAACCAAAGACGATAACTTCGAATTATTAAATGTTCATTGTGCCATGCATGTGCATTCAACATGTGATAACGGCACTAGATAATTTTCCTTACCGATGTACCAATTTAAGAGCACATTGTAGGCCCTTTCAATGGATTTTCCTGGCCATTCATTATGATCTCCATCTTAAACATATTAAAATGGGAAAATGATTTAGTTTTGAGGCATCTCACCTGTTCTTTTGTTGAAGGTGAATAGTTTTCCTAAATATAAATAAATAAATAAATAAATAAATAATTGAGACCACTTGATCTTGGGTGATTGTTTTCCTGACGCATTAAACAAATCACCTCATACTTGAAGATATGTTTGCTAGATTTTTATCTGCCGATAAGCTGGAATGGGCAAGACAGTCTTAATATCAAGGATTTTACTGACAATTGATGACTTTTATAACATAAAGTTTCAGCTAAAAATTGTACACCGTTCCTTAAAAAAATATGATAGTTTGGTAGAGCATCAATTACAAAATTGCATGATAATCTGAACTTTGAGGTATTACTTGAAAAGGAAAACTTTTTCATTTTATCAAATTTCTAAATCTGCATACATTATTTAGAAACTTTGGATTCAAGGAACCAGTGAGCGGATACCAGAAGTAATGCAGGGCCAATTTTCTTTAGTATCATTCAAGTTGCTGAGATTATGTTGTCAATCTATCCGATAAATTTCTAGTACATGTACCAATTTTTGGAAAGTTTTGAAGACCACTTTTGGTAACGTAGATTCACTTTATTCTTTCCGATGGGAAAGAGTGCTGGTTCATGTAATGAACTCCCAAGCCATTTCATAAATGAATTTCCAATATCAAGGAGAATACCGCCCAAAATTATTTATGATGCCACCCAAAATTCATGCAGGTTCTGCATCATTTATTTGAATCCTGAATGCACATCATATCTTAAGTGACCGATTGTCCGTATGAAATTCAGAATGTGGAGAAATCTTCCTACTTTCACAGCACAGCTTGTAATTTGATATTTATGTATTTATTTAAATAAAATTTTGTTCTTAAGTTTTAATCTTTCACTTGTTGCTATGCATTTATGATTTCTGTTCCCTTTAAATCGTAGGTATTAAACTTTTAGGGTACATTTATTCTCCATATTTTGATTTTGCAGATACTTTTTGTCAAACACAGTAGGCGAGAAAGTTGAGGAGCAAACAGGTGTTGTACGTACAAACTGTATTGACTGTTTAGACCGAACAAATGTTACACAGGTGATGTGATACTATTACTTTGTTATCCCCTGCGTAAGATTTTCATTTTTAATATAAAAGTGTTTAAAGAATCACATCATGATTTGGAAGATGAACTTGACTACACTTAAAAATAGTATTAGGCTATTATCAGATAAATAGTTATTGCCTAGAGGGACTCAACCATGTTATGCACAAATTTTTTTCCTTCTATCTTGCATCGGCTCTCTATAAAACTCCCTGTTTCCATATGTATTAATCTTATGGATTTAGGGTCTTTTTTGGGGAGGGGGTGATTTTTGGGAAAATGATTTTGGATGATTAGAGATCTCTTTCTAACCTCCTTTATATGAAGTTGGTCATTTATATATACAACCCTATCTAATTACATTTGTCTAATCACATGTACAATACTGTAGCCTATTCTAATACTCCCACTCAAGCTGGAGAACATATCATACGTGACTAGTGTGTCACAAATAAAGTTCACTCTTGTCCTTTCCAAAGGTTCAACGAAAATATCTACTGATTAATTATCAGATTTAACATAGAATGTATCAATCGTCCCATTTTCCATCTTCTCACGAACAACGCGATAATCAACCTCAATACGTTTGGTCCTTTCATGAAAGACCGGATTCGAAGCAAATGGAATCAGCCGTTTTGTTATGATTGCGCAGAAGAAGTGGGTCTAAAATCAAGCTCTCCAAAGCAAGAAACTGAATACCAACTTACAAGCGGTATTTGTCATATCTCTATATTCTAACTTTATGCAGGACCAAGATACAGCAATTTGCTTCTTGCTCTTCTAGAAAACCAAGTTGCCTCCAACAAATACGTCGTATCTTGTGGTAGCTCCCTGGTCAAAGGAGACCATATCCATTAGTGTTGGTGAATCCCGCTAGAGTGTTCATTATCTGAATGCAATAGACCTTTTGCATGAAGCACGTTTCAAAAATCGTAGTATTAAAACTCTTGCATCCTAATGAGTGATCCTAGGGCTGACATAAACTGGCTCACGAACGAATATAAAATGTCAGGTTGTGTAACTATTAGGTAATTCAGCTTACCAACCAAAATTACATGATGGACCTCCCAAACTGAAGTCCTACATATTTGGATGAGATGCATTTCAAAAACTATATGGACAGGAAGAGGTTTTATATTTGTTCTCCATGTTATTGGGTGACAACATAATCGTTGTTTTAGAAACCTTGTGAAAGTGCATAATTTGTGCCCAGTTGATTTATAGGTAATACATATTGAAAAACTTGTGTTATGTCTCTAGATAGTTTGGGGGTGCTGGATAAGATCATGTGTGGCTTTTCAATCTGCAAGGCATCATGAAATTTGAAATGGAAGCATTCCCACCGTCTAAGCAACCAAATTACTTTTGGTAGTAGTTATTCTTGTTCGGTTGTTATTTCTGTAGTTATTCTTTATGGTGCTTAATATTAATAATATTTTTTTAACAATGGTGTTGTGGATTGCACCACACAGAGCATGATTGGGAGAAAAATGTTGGAAAATCAACTCAAGAGAATAGGAACTTTTGGTACTAATGACTCCATTAGCGCTTATCCACATTTTGACAGAAGTTTTAAAATTTGTAAGTACTTATATTGTGATTCAAATTTCCTGAAAAGCACATTTGTTGTCTCAGGATCAAGTGTTGATGTCGAGTGTTCATTGTCTATTACTTTATATCATTTGACAGCATCAGTAGATAATGTTGTATACTTGCATATCAATTTCAGTGTGGGCAAATCATGGAGATGAAATAAGCATCCAATACTCTGGAACTCCAGCTTTGAAAGGAGATTTTGTTAGGTAAATCTTGAGCAGTTTACTATTGCTTATCCTTGCCATCCTCTATATTCTTAATGGCGAAAAAGACTTTTTGTTCCTTGAATATATCTATGATGGGTCCTTATATGAATATTTATTTAATCTCCTAGGTCATTCATTCTCTTGCCCATTTACTATTTCACTAGTGTTGATCCTTTTCTTTACCATGAACTTAGCAAGGGATGCCTATATGTATGAAGCAGAATATGCTATTGTGGAACTTTAAATCATACCAAATGCTTAAAAATGTTATTTTAGTACTGCTGCATGTAACTGTTGTTCTTGTCTTCTAACAGAAATTCATATCTGGGCTAATCTACCACACATGTACCCACCCATGCTCAATTAGTTATTTCCTCTGGTGTAAATCTTTTCTGTGGTGCAATTTCTGATTGAGCAGAATATCCATATTGCAATCAAGTCTACTAAATAGTATTGTCCAACAGGTCTTACATTAGTAAAATTATCATGTCTTACTATCGACTATTGATTGTCTTTGAATCATGATCAGATGTCGGGAATCGTCGCTAAAATCAGTTGATAAATTGTTTCAAAGTTTAGGCATATTATTCCAGAAATTCATTAATATGCAAATGATTGACATGAGGGTAGACTCACCAACTCAGCTAATGCAACTATTTGTACAATATCTTTATGTACAGAACTTTTTGATTGTTTATCTTTCTGTTGCCAGCATCATATTAGGTAAGTCTTCCAACTAATGTAATCGTAATTTAAATTCGCGCGTGCGCACACACACATACATAGGGAGATGATCCTATGAGACCGATTCTCATTTCTTATTTTGAGGCCAAACTTTTAAACACAACCCCCGTATTTTTCATCGATCCGTACTGGTCATTTTGATCTATTTATATTAGATAGGTTATGTATAAAGTTTCATTAATCCTGGAGACCTCTAACACATCCATCAAACGATCTTGTTTTTCATGCATCGTAAAGCTGTCGATTTTTAGTCTATTTGATGGATTAGTTAGAGCTCTCCAAATCTCGTAAAATTTGATACATAACCTATCTAACATGTATAGGAAATTCCCTCCTATGGCACCTTTCCTCCATTATATATATATATATATATATATATATATAGAGAGAGAGAGAGAGAGAGAGAGAGAGAGAGAGAGAGAGAGAGTACGGATCTGTTAAGGCGGGTTCGTGTTTTTAAATTCACGAACCTTAATAAATAACCGTTGGATCCGCACTTTGCTTTGGACGGTTCAAATTAAAATAAATTAAAAATCCATTAAATAAAACAGTAAATATTCTTTTTTCTAATTTTGGGATCCATACATATCTTTATTTTGGGTAATATTATTTGGAATGCTAAGGATTTGTTAGATGTTTAGATCTTTTATCTTTGGTTCATGGAATATTTTTGGTAATTATGTGGGTTGGATTTGTTGAATGTTTTGATATTTTATCTTTGGGTTAATGAAAATATTTTTGGTAATATTGATTGGAAAAATGAGGATTTGTTGGATATTTTGATTTTAATGGATTTAATTTTTTATTTAATATATTTCTATGTTTTAATCTGAACCGTCGAAAGTAAAGGGTAGATCCAATGGCTGTTATTAAGGTTCGTGAATTTAAAAACACGAACCCGCCCGCACTACACACACATATATAGGGGAGCGCTCCATTGCAAAACGATATGTTCTTAAAAAAATGGGAACTCTCGATCCACGACATATTTGAACGAACCTAACTGTTTAAGTTGATCACCCTATCCTCATGTGTGTGTATGAAAAATCAAAGGATTTTAAGACATCTAACCCATATATTGGATGAAGTTTATGTTGCTATATTGAAAGATGTTCATTTTGCACCCATTCAATGCATGTGTTGGAGGTCTTCAAATCCCTTCATTTTTCATACACATACACATGAGGGTAGGGTAATCAAGTTAAACGGTTTAGATCGTTCAAATATATCGTGGATCGAGAGGTCCCGTTTTTATAAAAACGCGGACCAGTTTGCAATAGATCACTCCCCTATATATATAATGAAGAAAAGAGACCTTATGAGGTTTTTTCGTTAGGTGGCGTCAAATATCTATATCCTTCATGATTTTTTTTGACAATCGGCACCATTTTTATCATGTAAGACGCGGATACACCAAATTTCATGTGATTCCACCATTTTTCACCGTTGAATTAGCAATGTATAAAGTTATATTGTCGGCAGTGTTTTAAAAAGCGTCCGCTTAAGCGGCAGAGCGGGTTTCGCCGCTTCGCTTTATCCCGCTTAAGCTGGTGATATTGCATAACCTATTTTATTGATGTATACACTGCATAAGTGTTATAAAGGGTATATAACTATTGTTATTGGAGTAAGAATACACAAATACCAATTAATACAATATTCCATCTTTTCTTTTTCTCCTTTTTTACGTTTCTATCCTTCATGCTCGACTCGATAAATCCCACGGTTGTCGAGCCGACTTTGAGACACTCCAAGATTTGGGTTTCAAAATTCCAAAATTTTAGATTTATCAACTTCAAGAAATCGTGATCTTTGATTTCGAGCAATCCTTGAGTTTTTTATTTCGATTTCGAGTGGTTTTTGAATTTCGATCATGAAATTCCAATTCGATTTTGACTCCATCTGGTTTCGAGCTACAATCTTTTAGATAATTTTTAAAATAATTTGGTAAGTATTTTTACTGATTTGAGCTAAGATACTTGATGTTGGGTATCGAAAAACTTATATGCACCATATAAGTTAATAAATTCTAAGAAAATTTCAATTTTGCATTGATTTATTTGAGCATATTTTAGCAAATAATATATTGTTTAAGCAAATTTAATAAATTTGGGTTAAATTTAGACATTTGCCAGTACAAAAACAACATAAAAATAGTTAGAATGTAATGAGAATTATAATTTATTGACAAGAAAAGAAATATTGATGAAACACCACTGTTCTGATTTCTGAGCTGTCTGAGCGGCCGCTTAAGCGTTTTGGTTCATCGACCACTCCGCTTTTCTTTTCCGCTTTTAAAACACCGATTGTCGGTAAACCGTTAATTTTGTATGCGCTAAATCAACGGTGAAAAAGTGATGGAACCACATGAAATTTAATGTATCCACATCTTACATGATAAAGATGATGATGGGCGCCGATCGTCGAAGAAATCGTGGAGGGTATTTTTTTTGACGCCATAGAAGGAAATACCCTCCTATGATACCTTTCCTTTCTCTCTCTCACTCTCTATATATATATATATATATATAAGAAAAGAGGCCTAGGAGGCTTTTTCATTAGGTGGAGTCAAATCTATATCTTCCACGATTTTTTCGACGGTCGGCATCCATCAGCTTTATCATTTGAGATGTGGATACACCAAATTTCATGTGATTCCATCATTTTTTACCGTTTAATTAGCAATGTAAAAAGTTCTATTCTCGGTAAACCGTTAATTTTGCACCCACTAAATCAACGGTGAAAAGTGATGGAATCAGATGAAATTTAGTGTATCCACATCTTACATGATAAAGATGATGATGATGGGTACCGATTGTTGAAAAAAATTGTGGAATTTTTTCGACGTCAAAAAAGGAAATTCCCTCTTATGGTGCCTTTCCTTCATTATATATATATATATATAATGAAGAAAAGAGGCCTATGATGCTTTTTCGTTAGGTGGCGTAAAAAATCTATGCCATCCACGATTTTTTTCGACGATCGGCATCCATCATCATCTTTATCATTTGAGATGTGGATACACCAAATTTCATGTGATTCCACAACTTTTTCACTGTTGATTTAGTGGGTGAAAAATTAACGGTTTACCGAGAATAGAACTTTTTATATTGTTAAATCAACGGTGAAAAAGTGATGGAATCACATGAAATTTTCTGTATCCACAATTTACATGATAAAGATGATGGATTCCGATCGTCGAAAAACACCATGGATGGAGTATTTTTCGACGCCATAGAAGGCAATTCTTTCCTATGACACCTTTCCTTCATTGTCGTCGTGTGTGTGTTTGGAGCCGATCCTATGAGGTCCGACCTCATTTCTTATTTTGAGGTCTACTTTTTATGCACACCATACGTCGTGTTTTTCACCGATCCGCAGCGATCATTGCGATCTACCCATGTTAGATAGGTTATGCATTAATTTTTACGAGATTTGAAAACCTCTAACTAATCCGTCAAATAGACTTGAAAAATCGACCGTTTTACGATGCATAAAAACAAGATCACTTGATGGATGTATTAGAGATCTTCAAATCCAATGAAACTTTATACATAACCTATTTAATACAAGTAGATCAAATTGATCGGTACGGAACGGTGAAAAACACGGGGGTCGTGTGTTTAAATGTTTGGTCTCAAAATAAGAAATGAGAACCGTCCGCATAGGATCATCTCCTTATATATATATATGAGAAAAATGAAGAAAAGAGGCCCTAGGAGGCTTTTTCGTTAGGTGGCGTCAAAAATCATCGTCCTCCATTATTTTTTTCGGCGATCGGCCGCCATCATCATCTTTATCGTGTAAGATGTGGATACACCAAATTTCATGCGATTCTACCACTTTTTCACCGTTGAATTAACAATGTAAAAAGTTTTATTGTCGGTGAACCGTTAATTTTGCACCCACTAAATCAACGGTGAAAAAGTGATGGAATCACATAAAATTTGGTTCATCCACATTTTAGATGATGGTGACGAACGCCGATCGTCGAAAAAACTTGTGGAGGGTGTATTTTTTCGACGCCATAGGAGGAAATTTCCTCCTCCGGCACCTCTCTCTCTCTCTCTCTTTATATATATCACCTTCCAATTTCTTTGTTTTCATATGTTGCTTAATCACTCTAAATTCCTGGAGTTTGAACTATGTTGATGGTTGGAATTGGTAGAGATGGATGGGTAGCTTATGAAATCAATCATGTCCAAATTTCTATTTTCTGATGCATTAAAATCAATATCATATTTGATTTAATATTGTATATTGTGAAATCTTAGGAGAATTTTAGAACTATAGAACTGATGTAATGATATAATATGAAGGAGAACTGAGGCAATGATTGAGAGGCCAAGCTCTAAGTTTAGGCATAAAAGCAGAACAGAGAAGTAGAGTTTCTGAGCTGTTATAATAGAAGTTGATGAGACCTAATAATAATAATCCTACTGCTTTTTATAGTATCAGAATAAAGCTAGGAAACAAACTGTTTTGGCAATACTTGTCCGAGCAACTCTCTTTGCAGCATACAAAATGGAAACAAAGAGGTTAAGTGCATAAAATGGCTGCATGCCTTATCTTTTGCTGGGAACAATTTATTTTCCTTTCTTAGCCAAGTGTAAGAGAAGTATGTCTCTTGTTCTTGTGAACTTTTGATGATTTCTTTAGCATGGCCTAGATCATGATATGGACCATATCTGGAAATAAACACCTTTAGGGTTGCTTTGTGTGTGTATCTAATTAAACGGCACTAGCAGGAAAGAATGTATCCATCAATCATCAGGTCAAGCAGTATAATCTGATTAAAGCACACCAGAATTTCCGCAATAGCAAGAACTGGCAGAGCTGGTCCTGTGCTCATTTTTTCTGTAGATTGCACTGCAATCTGTGTTTGGTGGAGCCACCAAATTTATGAAGGCAAAAATTGCCTTGAAATCCAACAATTGGTACATACAAATTTATTTTTTCAAGTCAAGTAGACAAATTGAGAATCCTTCTAGATCAGCCCATGGAAGTCATGATCTTGGCCCTGATCTTAATTTATGGGCCGCACTGTTAAATAATTGGTTAGTAATACTCTGGTAATACATAGATGGTTATAAAGCCAAGTAATATATAATGATGATGGGCCTCAATAATCTGAGGAAGTGTTGGCTATTTATTTGTTGCCTGCCGACTAGAAGATAATATTTTGAAGGTGGTTTGGCAGTGACGGTTGGAACAATGGATGCAATAGTCATGGTGTAAAATTACAAACGCTGGAGCATAGTTGAAGATGTGGATAATTGCCAACACAGAGATTATGGAAATGAGGGGGGAGGGGGAGAACAGAGAAGTAGGGATAGGAACGGAAGCCACACATCCACAATATGTATGGTGGCTTTTTAAAGAGGGAGAGTGTTATTACTGGAATCATTGGTAGACTCACCGGTTTAGGAGTTGCACATTCATCACTCAAGGTGCTTGTACTTAAGGATGGTGGTATAACCAGTAGAAGCTACAGACTAGATAATAACTAGATGATAATTAATTTGCAACCATTATTAGTTGGTGCATGAGTTAAGATTGAGGGAAGAGATCTAAATTTATACCATGTACTGTACAAATAAATAGCTTAAGAGCTATTTGCTTATCTTAATTAATCTTATTTCAAATATGATAAAGTGTCTGTTTTGAATTTGAATACTTTGGCTGTCGATCCCAATTTCTCATAAGAGTTGAAGTCAATAGTCAGATTCTGGCTGAACCCTATCCATTTCTAGTTTTACCCTGAAGTTAATATCTCCTCCTTAAACATATTTGTTATTTAACTGTAGTTGCCGTAAAGTCTATCAATATGGCCCTTCTATGCTAATCTATGAAAACCTAGTAGATTAATTTCAAATGTTCAGCACATATATCAGTTAATTTCATGTGTGCTCTCAATTTATGTATCAGTTTATAGTGTATTATGCGGCCCTGAATCATATTTCTTCGACATTTTAAGCCTTTTTCCAGGTGTGGAAATCGAACAATTCAGGGTATTTTAAAAGATGGGTGGAACGCACTGGCTCGATATTACCTAAACAACTTTGCAGATGGGACTAAGCAGGTCTGTCAAGTCATTTTTGATTTATCTGAAATGTTGCAGGCATAGATTTTGTAATGATGTTTTACATTTATTTAAAATGAAAATCATGATTTGGACATTATGCAGCCTTTTAAATAATTGATTGTGAAATTAGCTTGCAAATACGTTCTTAAATTGGAGAATTGAAATAAAAGGTATCTTTTTTTTTATAGAAACATGATCGATAGAATTAAAGTGAAATGGAGTGGAGAACTTCGTATACAAATGAAGTTGAAGGGGAATATTCTATTGAACTGCTAGCATTGCTTATGGATTTGAATTTTGTGTCATTAATAAACATGCTCAGAAAATGAGAGTAGGTGAAACAAGAATGTTTCAATGGATGAGTAGAAGTACGATATCTTAAGATATAGCAAAAGACGAGTGCCCAAAAGTCAAAGGTAGCTCTCATAGAATATAAGATGATACAATTGAGATGGTTTGGACATGTACAATAGAGACCAATGAATGCATGAGTACAAATTTTTAAATAGGCTTATTTTTATAAAACTCCCTAAAAGTTTCAGCTTTTTTCAAATATCTAAAAACTACTCTGCCACGTCAGCACCAACGGTGCTATATCATCGCCGTATCAACACAGCCTGTTAAGCTAACACGCCATGATTTTTTAAAAAAAAATCCCCAAAATCCCCTCTTCTTCATCATCGTAACCCTAATCTAACCCCCCACCACCGCCACTTGCACCACCCTCCACCAGCCGCCCCCGCCGCCTGCCCTTGGCATCATCGGCATCCTCATCATCTTCTTCTTTCTCCTTCTCCATACACCAAACTCTAGCCTAACCTAACCCGCCACCACTACGGTGTTACCACCCTCTGTGGTGACCGCCCGCTTCGCTCGCCGCTGGAGCTGCTGCCACCTTCCCCATCATCTTCTTCTTCCTCCAGTAAACCCCAACCCTAACCTGTGTCCCTCACATCGCCACCCCTTCGTCACCATAACCATAGCCGCTTCTTCATCTTCAAACTCATCTTCATCAACATCCTTATGCAAACCTCTCTGGCTGCCTCCCTAGCCACCTTTGCCTCCTCTTGCCATCGCCCACCTCCATCCGCCACCATGGCGATAATGTGTAATTAAAAATTAATAGTATTTGAATTATTAATAAAATAATTAATGATAATTTGATTTAATAAATAATGTTTGATACAAGGGCATAAACATCACTTTAGATGCACAATTAACACCGTTAAGGGTTGGCCGTTAGCCATGGTAGTTTTGTGGAGATTTAGACTTTTGGGGAGTTTCTGGCCAAACACCCAGAAACCTTTGGAGGGTTTTATAAAAATAAGCCTTTTAATAATTCAGCAATGAGGGCTAGCGGTAGGCTTAAAGGATCATGGATAGAATAAGTTAGAATCTGACTAACAACAACAAGGACACACTCAACTGGTTGACGGTCACCATGACAGTCTCCTTCCCTTTTTCAGTACTCGAGTAATCAAAGGGTTGTAAACTATTGATCCTGAAGCTAATTTAATTAAGGTGGCTACTTTCAAGAGGGTTGGGTAGGGGACAATGATTCATTTAGCCTCGGGTCCTAAATTCAAAATAAAGTCTTTGTTGATGCTGTTGTTCTGGGAGTTGTAGATGTGTTTGTGTGCTTTGCATTTTGCTCCTGTTGAGTGGGAGGGATCATGTGTTGCTGTGTCAGTGTATGTATAAGGTTGAATATTGATGCTTTAGCACTTGTGTTCCCGCTTGTCGGGCGTGAGAAGGCCTATGTGTTTTTACTTGTATGTATACGACAATGTTGAAAACAGTGTGTTACGTAGCAAAAATAGCGCGCTATGTAGCATAGCGTGGCCATTTTGCTACGTAGCGCGCCAACATAGCGCATTTACAAAATAGCGTTACATTGTTTTCATAAATAACATACGCTACGTAGAAGCTATTTAAGCTATATTGCAAAAGGGTTTTAATGGGTAGTTTACTAAAAAACCGACCCAGATAAAAAAAGCCAACAATAAGGGACAGAAGGAAGAAAGGTACCACGATGGATCCTGATACTCGGGGAGAGACCCTTGTTTCCAAACCTAGGGTTAACAACACCTCATTCTCTCCCCAGTGCCTCTTTTCTCCCTCAGCGATGATCACCTTCTGTCTTTTGGATATTTTATCAAGTATTTTGTATGATCTTAAAGTTCGTAGGATAGAACTTATGGTGTTCGAGCAGCTATTTGCTTGTGTTATTTTATTTCCTAAATACTTTAGTTAATTTGAATGTTTATTTATATTTTATACATTTAGGAAGGGTATGTACTTGTCTTGTGAACTATTAACGATGGATGAGAATCGTAAACTTATGGATTAAACTTTAGGAATATTATTGGTATGCTAGTAATTTTCTAAATTTTTAAAAAATCATTTTTTACTATTTTTGCTATTTTGTATATTTCGTATCACTAAATTTATATTTTTAAATTAAAATATTAATAAACAATATAGCTTACGCTATTTGTGCTTTTTGCTATGCGGAGGCGGAGTGCTATGCTATCGCTATTTTCAACATAGGTATACGGTTAAATCTGTGGACCATGATTACTTGGTGAATCTAACTACCCTGAGTTTACTCTTTTGGGGAATCACCGAACAGAGTAATTTTCAGCCTATATCTTTTAGCAGAGGTTTACTTCCTTAAGATGTACTGAGGGCAATTTCCAACTTAAAACGGAGGAGACATGTTTTCAGAATTGTAATAAATGCACTATGCATATAAAAATTTGATATAAACAATCTGCTATTGTGGTTTAGTTCTCTCCTGTGCTTTAGCACTATAAATTGAACTATAACATGTGTCTCATTGGTTCTTAAGAAGCATATTAAAGGCTAGAACTGTCTGCATTAAAAAGAAGATCTTCGAATTAGCATTGTAGTTAGCCAGGATGATATGCAGAAGTCTGAATGTACTTTTATCGCGTATTTCTTATATTGAAGAGTAATAGTCACCAAACTTATTATTTCTTTCTAACGTTTTACTTTTTGCAACAGTGCATATTTTTGTCAAATCTTGTTCATTTGAACTCGTTAATCGTACTGATTATTGTTTGTTATATTATTGTTGTTGTCGTCGTCTTTTTTCTGTCATCCAATATAATTTATGAATATCTGTATTCTATCTTCCTAAGCCCTCTTTGAATGTGTAAAATATATATCTTACAAATCAAATTTGTTATTTTGCATGGCTTGAAAGGATGCCATTGATCTGCTACAAGGGCATTACATTGTGTCTGTCAGTCGAGATCTGACTTTACCTGCACAACAAGGTGGTTTGGAGACATATGCTGTAAGTATACACCAGTATTTATGACTCATTGTCCTAAGCTGATAGAGTTATTATTCCTTTTGTGTGCTTATTAAATGCTGACAGAAAGTTCTGTAATAGTACTGGGTTTGACCGATTATATGATCGATTCATAATTTAGAGGGAAGGGGACTATTAAAAGGAGGATCTTTGTTTCTGACCATGCTCCTCTTCAATTCCATCTCCTTCACCTATCCCATCCCTACTTTCTTCGAGATGGTTCTTGAGTAAAAAGAATACTTATTTTCTCAGACCATAGTGACCGGTTACTATCCCACTTCCAGCTGGTGTTGGTAGTAATATATGTATGGAACATTGGTAGTGAGGCACTATCCAGTATTCAATTTCCACAACTAGAAACTAGTGAAACAAAGGATCTGGCTCAGCACATGTTGCCCGGTAATCTTGATTCTCTATGAATTCATGCACACTGCTCATAATGGCAGCTCTGTGCCAAAAGGTGGCATATAGAAGTTTGATCCATATTTGAGCTAATTCTAGTCATTTAGGCTGATTATAAATCGATAGCTGTCCAACTCATAACAACCTTCTGTAAATTGTCAGAGGTGGTTCTTGCAACTTCCAGCGAAAAGACAACGTGCACTTCTTTATTCCTGTTTTCTGGTAGAGCTCTCTCTTTCAGCTGGATCTATAAGTCTAGGCAGCAGAATGGTTTGCCATGTGTACGATACTACGATATATGCATGTTGTTGGAACTTATACTAATACCCCACGTTTTTTCCTAGAACTATGACCAACTGATGTATAAGACAGACTTTTCCGTTGTGGTGCATACTTTGTGGACAATTGGATATCTCTAGATCTCAGCATTCTAATGTTATTAGAGAAAAATGAAGGGTCCAGATATAACTCTTCCAAACCCAGTCACACACTTTCTTTATTTCTTTCTTTTCATGTTTTAATCTTGCAAACAAGCTTCAGATTGATGGGTGTTTGCCTTTGTTAATTAAATTCATGATCTCGTTGTTCTTCTTGACTAAAGCTTGAGGATAATTTTTGTTTTATCCAGTCTATGAAGTTGGCTTCTGTGCTTGTGTTGGGTGGCTTTTTGTTTGCAACAATGTCACTGAGACAAGGTGAGAAAAGTGCAAATTTACTATATCGTCCAGTTGTGGAAGTTTTGTTTCTTTAGAACAATATAATTTTAATTTCCTCAAGTCATTAGACCCTTAATGTCTGCTCTAAAACTGACACCCCAGTTTAGTTTGCTCAAACCGTTTGATCATGTGATCCCAAGCAAGCTTATTTTATCCAAGACATTTGCAGATTGGAAAACAACAAACGAAGATGAAATAACACAATGAAACTGAGTGTCCGTGTATGTATGATTATTGAATATATCTCATTTATGCATGTACAAGCAAAAGCTAACTATACTACATTTACTTGGTATCATAGAATATCAGTTGCATGATGTTATATGCATCTATCCCAACTCACCAATCAAAATATTTTACTTCGGATTATTGACTAACAGTTGCATAATCCGGGGCGGACGATTTCCAAACGGACTCCTCATTCATTGGATAGAGAAGACCGCTAACAATCAATGCACACCTTTTCTTTGAATCAACCAAAAAAAAAACAAGCACATATGGATACATAAGAAATGTGTTGAATCAATTCTTTTTTATGAATAGATACGACCACAACTTTGGATATGGAATTCAATTCAATGGGTACATAAATACCCCCTTCATCTAAACTGGAACTTGATCTAGCAGCTCTTGCCAAAAGACGTGAATGCTATATGCATCTTTCCCTACTCACCAGTCAAATACAAAAGTTTTTACCAAAACTCACCAGTCAAAGTACAAAAGTGCTCTTTCCAAATGGGGTGAATCCAATATTATACATATATGAACTTCTTACATTTGCTAAGGAGTAGTTGTATTCCTAAGTAGCTTTGCAAGTAATTACAACTATCATCAACTCGTTTGTTTACCGCCGAAAGACCGGACCGAGATGTTGGGACGTCTAGCCTGGAATTTGGGGACAGATACTATTTGGACTTCTCTATCCACCTCTCCGAAAATACCAAGTTGATTTATGACACCATATATCGGAGGTTTGGACAGATGCGACCGTTGTAGCAGAATTTATCAGATTTTCCTTCATTTGTGAGGGTTTTTTGATTGTGGGGACGCTCTTCCCTGCAGGCGCAAGCCCCTGCAGTTAATTACGTTATCGCGTTGTGATAACCACTTTCTTCTCCGGCGGTTCACTTCGTGTCGTGTTTGTTTTATTTTGGGTTGCTCATGGATTGTATACGGAGACTAATTTATGTCGTCGTCTGTAGGACGCGGATTAGTCAAAATCCGTATATTTGAGATTTGGGTTTGGGTCAAGAATTTGCTTGACGGGGTCCACGTTGGTAGCTTGGTTTGCCAACGGGAATGAACTTAGGACACATTCTCACATTTGTAAGGTCTATCCGTTGATAAGATATTTGAGTTTGATTTAAAGATCGTTAATTATATTTGAGACTAAAATCAACTTAGAAATACGTGAGTATATAAGCTCAATTATATTAGTTTAAGGACATCACGGTCCAACATCGCCATGTTTGGAGACAAATGTTAGTTTAAGGACATTTCGGTCCAACATTTTCATTTTAGGGACGAATGTTAGTTTAAGGACATTTCGGCCCAACCGTGTTATCCGATTTGAGGTGTGCACATCAATTTGGAAGTGTATCAATGTGGGATGTATCATTCCCTATCTTGATGAAATTTTACATCAAGTTGGGACAAGAAAAGAGTTGTTTGATGTCGGGACCCGCCATCTCTCTGAAAACGTTGAGGAATTACAACGACATATATCAGAGGTGTGAAGAGATGTACCTTTGAACTAAATCCTATGTTTGAAGGAAAGATCACGGCGGATCATCTAAGAATCATTACTCTTATTTGAGACTAAGATTACCTTAGGAGATATGCGATGAATATCATTTTGGATATCATTAATGAGAGATCATTAGTCATGTTTGAGACTAAGATCAGTTTGGAAATCATGAGCATATGGACCCACTTGAAGAATCAAAGAGGTTTAACCTCAGGAAACTTAGCCAATTTAGGCTAAGACTGGCCTTCTGTACCACATAGCTGTGCTAAGCACCCAGTTGCATATAGTGCTCACATGTGTTTCACATGAGGCGCTATAATAGTACTAAGCACTAACTTTTTGTAGCATTCACGTGTGTTTTACGTGAGGCGCTGAGGTTTTGGCTTCTTTTGGGCGCTCACGTGTATTTCTCGTGAGGCGCTGAGTTTTGGCGCTGTACTAGTGCTAAGCACTAACCTTTTCAGGCGCTCACGTGTGTTTCACGTGAGGCGCTATATAACTTGGACTTAGGCGCTCGCATGCTTTTCACGTGAGACGCTGAGTTCTTTTTGGAGATTTAATTTCCGTTGATATTTTTAGAGAACTTAAATCTTTGTTAAGGACTCCATCTTCTTTCTGTTTAAATTTATTCTTCCCTTAATTGTTTGATTCTTAAGAACAAGATCTTTCCGATAAGAATTAAATTTTCAATTTGTGGGAGACTTGTCTTGTGGATCTCAGATCCAGACAAAAAACTAAGTTATTTTAAAAGGGTTAAACTCTTAGATGTGATATGATAGGTAAATGAGAATTTTGATCTTTTCTTTTTTTACCTAGAGTTTTGAGGAGGAAGATCTTTTTCTTTGAGAATTAAATTCTCTGTTTCTTTTTCTTTGTGGAAGCTTTTGGAGAGCTTTCTGTATTTTTTACAGAAGCTTATGGGGGTCTTTCCCTTTTAGATTTAATCTCCTTACTCCTATTTACAGGGGAAGAGAAAAAATCAATTTGTTAAGAAAATCTTTCATTGAGAGATCATGATTGATTTCATAATCAATCAAAAATGATCTTTTAGATCAATTGGTGAATTTTATTCACCGTTGGATTTTTAATTCAAAGGCTCTCTGTTTAAAAGAGATTTTTAATTCAAAGGCTCTCTGTTTAAAAGAGAAGATTTCTTGTTTGTTTAATAAGATTAGGAAATATTTTCCTAAGATAGAATTTTATTCCATCATATGAATATCTTGTTAGTTTAACATGATTAGGAAATATTTTCCTAACCATAGAATTTAATTCTGTTTAACAGAGAAGATTTTTCTTATTTTAGAAAGATCAGGAAAATATTTCCCACATAGAATTTAATTCTATTAGATGGTTTAATTGATGATATTTTATCACAATTAAATTTTAAATCCAAGATTCTCTGTTAGAGAAAGATCATTCCATATTAGAAAGATCAGGGAAAATATTTCCCAAAAATAGAATTCAATTCTATATAGAATTCAATTCTATTTAAATAGCGGCGCTCACATGCTTTGTATGTGAGTGCTGCCAAAAGAATGTGGTAAGAGAACTCACGTGTTTAACACGTGACCCCCAGTGTGGGTTTTAGCATGTTTATTTTCAGTGTTCATATGCTTTGCATATGAGCGCTCACGTGTTTAACACGTGAGGCTTTTTGTTGCTTTCAACGCTTATATGCTTTGCCTATAAGTGCTCACATGTTTAACACGTGATGCCAAACTGTGAGATTTTTTTCTTTTCTTCTCTCTTTTTTTATAAGGGAACAAATAGCTCATAGCCAAAAAATTTGACAGGGACTAATGTCACCCACGTAAGTATGTATGTGGGTGAAGTAGTGCAGAGTTATGCATGACCATAAAATTGATGGTTTAGGAGACAAGTTTCAGATCCTTGTAGCCTAAGGCATTTTTCATCTTCATGAGTCGTAAGGGTCTTAAGAAGGTTTTTCTCCATGAGTCGTGAGGATCTCACATGCGTGTATTCTCCCTAGAAATTGTGAGGATTTCTAAGTATTCATTATCTTTGTGAGTCGTAAGAATCCCACTCCGGTATTTTCTCCTTACGAGTCGTGAGAACCTGTAAGTGCATTTTTACTTTATTGGCGAATGTGGCTCGTGGATAGTATACAAGAGTCAGTTTGGACCTCCTTGTAAGACAACGATGGCTTAGAAAACAGATTTTAGATCTGTCGCCTAAGGCTTTTCAACTTTATGAGCCGTGAGGGTCTCATAAAGACTTTTCTCCCTACGAGTCGAGAGGATCCCGTATGTGTTTTTTCTCCTTAGAAGTCGTAAGGACTCGTGTTTTCTCTTGAGAGTCGTAAGGATCTCACAAGAGAATTTTTCCCTTACGAGTCGAGAGGACTCGTAAGTGGTTTCTCCTCATCGGTATGCGATTTTGGAGAATGTGGCCCGTGGATAGTATACAAGAGTCAATTTGGATCTACTTGTAGACCACAGTGCTTAGGAAACAGGTCGATATCCCCGTCGCTTAAGGCTTTTCACCCTCATGAGCCGTGATGGTCTTATAAAAATATTTTTCCCTATGAGTCGAGAGGATCTCGCAGGTGTATCCCAACGTGAAATATAGATAACCCCTTTTTTGACAGGGGTCCGTTAGGTTTGCGGTACTAGGGTTTTATGTAACACCCGAGCCCAATAATACTATTTATATCACTAATTGAGGGTTATATATTGCTCCTTTCCAATTATTCTGTTTTCTGGGGTTTATTGCTAAATTTTAACCGGTTAAGTCATTTTGGCACATAACAAATTTCAACTCCTAAAATAAAATTTAAGATGTCCATGTTGGCCTACTCGTCGCCACTAGTCGCGTGGTAGCGTCCGCGTGTCGAGATTCCGTTCCGTTTGGCTAAACGGGCCAGTTTGGGCGACTACGCGCGCGTGCAAGTGTCCGACTTGGGGGCATGCATTTTAATCACTAAACACCTATTTTCAAAATTTGGAACCCGCTTAAAATCCTACAATTTGAATTTGGAATATTTGGGCGCAATCCGGGCGCGATTTGGAAATGTTTCATTTCGCGCCAAAAAGGGCCCGTTTCAATTTAATATCTAAAACTATAATTATATACGAATATAATTCCTTAACTGTTTAAATCCCTCAAATCATCTCAAATTTTTCCTCTATCTAATCTACAGCCAATCACGAGCTCCCATTAGAGCTCGTGGGCCCCGCCTCCTTTTCCCCATCTCTCTCTCTCTTCTTCCTCTATTTAAATAACCCATGCAGCCGCCTATTCCCCATCATCCACCGCGACCACGAGACACCCAAGCAAACCCTAACCCTAACCTCGCAACCTCACCGCCGACCTCCTCACGACTTCGCCGTCGCCGCCACCACCTCGTCGACCTCACCGCACCTCCATCCCCTCGTTCTCCCGCTCCTTCCCGCAACTGCACCCAACCCCGACGTCGCCTCCAACCCTGCAGAGCCGACGTCGACGCCGCCTCTCGCCGCCGACGCCTCCCACGACTCCCTCTCACCCTCCTCGTCGCGACCTCGTCATCACCTCCCTTCCTCTCCTCGCCGGACCACCAGCCCGAGCCCTTCACCCATCGCCTACCCCCGCTGTTCACCGGAGAACGCCCCGGTCGACCCTCCTCGTCGTCGCCTGTGCCACCGCCGACCACTTCCTCTCCCCTGAGACCAGAACCCGGCCCGTACATCCCCTCAGCACTGCACCACCACCTTTCCAGCGACCCGGGAAACTTTTCAGCCCTCGCCGCATCTCCTGTTCACCGCCGGCGCGTCCATCGCCGTCGGGCCCGTCGTAGTTGCCCCCGGTTCTTCCCGGTAAGCCTCCCTTTAGCTTTCCATTCATGTTCAATTCCCTTGCTGGTCGTTATTCGCGTGTATCCTATCGTATTGCTAACTTCGCTACTTTTGTCGTTGCCGGAATCCGACCGTGCCGTCTTGGCGAACCCGACGCTCCAGCGAAGCCTCCTGGTCCGTGTGATCCCGTTGATCCCTGTTGGGACTCGATCCGTGGCCCGTGCTATCATATCGCGCTTTCTGCCGACATCGCATCCGTGTTTCTGTTTGCAGACCGTCGAGGCAAGTATCTGAATACTTGCTCTAACATGCTATTGTGCGAGATCTAGTCTTGCCACGCATTTGAATTCATACTATAAACGACTTAATGATGGTAATGGATATCATATTATTGCAGTTATCTTAACCTGGAATCGTTACAACAGTTCCTAGTAATTAATCAACCCACATCAACCCATATTTCAACTAAATAAAACGACTGAGTCATATCTGTTTAAACTGTTAAATCATTCATGAGACAATTATTATATTTAGTATAATTTCATGTAGTTTCCTTAATTCATAATTGTGGATATTGCTTCACCTTGTGGCGATTGCACCCTAAGATGATTGAACCTGATAATAAGAGAATGCAACCATCACTGTGGTTATATGGAATATTGTGGTTAATTACTGTTTCCTGCTGCTGTTCATTATTGATTGTATACCTGTTGTGAGCACTTACCCGATTGCACGACATATTGACCTGACCCTGCTACACCTGACATATACATACATACCGACTCATCCTGTTGTACCATGACATTACTTGTCTCACGATTTCATGCCTAATGCCGACAAACCTGACCATTCCTGCTGTCGATCCAGACAGACCTACTTCTACTTGATTTTGTGTTGGCATTAGTCCTTGACTACTGAATACCCGACCTGGCATACATAGCTTGGGGGTATGGGGAAATCAAAGGTGAAACCGACTTGTAACTCAACAGTTCGATACTTGTTCTGATCAGTCTTACGGGCTTGGCCAGCTCCGGAGTGGTGATGCTGACACTACTCGTCCATCTTGCTACCTTTTACTGCTTAGCGGCACGTCTCGGATTCAGCCCCGAGGGTCATGACCGTGGTCCCGGGCACGCACGGGATACTATTGAGTTACATCGACGATTCATCAATTGGTTTCAAAGACTATAGAGTAGAAAACCTGATAGGACAGTTTGGACACCATTGCACATTACCCTGCTTGTTATTTCTTGTTACTGCTTTATTCATGTTCATACTTGCATTGCTTATTACCATGTTTATGCTATATACTTGATATCATGACGCGCTGACGTCTGGGTTTTGCATGGCCCAGATTCCGTTCCACTGTCGACGACCGAGCAGGAGTACTTCAGCCAGCAGGCTGAACAGTGAGTCCTTAGGATTTAGTTTATTTATTTCTTTTCATTTCCAGATGTGAGCCCGCATTATGGGACGTACTGTTTATTCATTGTATTGGATCATTAGCTTCCGCACTTATTGTTTATTGATTCTTGTTATTATGGATTTGGACATGTATTAGATTAGTTTTTATCTTGTTCTTGATATCCTTACAACCGTAATGTGACTGTGGATGGATACTTCCTACCCACAGGTAGCATGGTTGGCTATGTCACGTGCCCAATCTTGCGTACTCTGGGAAGCGGGGCGTGACATGGTTCTTTTGGTATCAGAGCCATAGGTTAATTGGGTTGATTCCTTGTAGTTGGGTATCGCACCCGATACACGAATCATAATCCCCGTGATTAGGAAACATGTCCTGCCACTTTGACCGTTTTACCGTCCTTGAATCATTCTTCCAGATCATGTCGGCATGCAGACTTACTTTGCATTGTCAACTCGAAAACCTAACTTCTTGTTATCTCTAGGACTTAGGCGACTTGGGTGGAGTTAAGTAATTGCGGCTATGATACCGCGGCATAGCTACAATACAGCACTCTATTTAAGTATCTTGGAGTTCTAGCCTTGATTTATATATTGAATCTATCATCATGCTAATGTTGTTTGTTTTGATTTCAGGACCATGGCAGATAAGAATTTCAAGACGTATCAGAGGCGTGTGGATGAAGCCGCCATGTTAGGAGTGATACGCGGGATGTTGGAAAATCAGAAGAGGCAAACTGAGCTGATCCAGCAGCAAGCAGATTCATTTCAGGAGGGTTTGCAGGCTATGCAGCAGTCTGTAAACACCGCTGTAGCGAAGCCAGTCGACCGAGTAGGGACCGTGGCAGATTTCAGACGGTTGGGTCCTACTACTTTCACTGGCTTGGAGGAGCCGTTGCCAGCCGAGCAGTGGCTCGTGGACACGGAGAACTTATTGGTTGCGGCACAGATCCCTGAAGACAAGAGAGTTGATGTGGTGCGCATTCAGCTGATAGATTACGCCCGAGAGTGGTGGCTTGTGGAGGAGACCCGCTTGTCCAAGCCAATCAGTTGGGCGGATTTCTCCAAAAGTTTCTTGGAAAAGTTCTTCCCGCGGACCGCACGGGAGGAAATGGAGGAGAGATTTATTGGGCTGAAACAAAATGGAGCAGCTGTGGATGTACATGCAGCGGAATGGACGAGACTCAGCCGTTTCGCTGGACCCTTAGTCGCCAAGGAGGCAGACAGGGCGCGAAGGTTCTTGCGCAGTTTGGATGTGGACATCCAGAGGCAGATTGTCTCCCTGGGTTTGACCACTTTCTCGCAGGTTCTTACGGCAGCCAGAGAACAGCAGAGTTTGTCAGGATCGAAAGGGAACTTTCACCAGACGGCAGTTGCGGCCAGGAAGCCTGCATTCGTACCTAACCGAGATCAGGGGCGCAGAGGTATTCCAGTGGACCGTCGAGGTGTAGCGCCAATGAAGAAGCCTGTGATCGTTGATCGAAGGAAGAGCGTGACTTGTGATTACTGCCATATACCCGGGCACGTGCAGAAGGAGTGTCGAAGGAGACTGGGACTTTGTCTGGTTTGTGGAGCAGCCGATCACGCAGTGGATGCTTGTCCGTCGAAGCTTCGCACGAGGGATGATATACGGAAGCCTCCGTAGAGACCGTTCCAAGGGCAGAAGCAGCTGACACAAGGACCCAACCAGGGTCGAGCTTTCACATTGACAGCTGAGGAAGCCAAGGCATCAGGAGAAGTGGTTTCAGGTACTGTACTCGTTCGTGGTTTTCCCGCATTGGCATTATTTGATTCCGGAGCATCCCACTGTTTTATGTCATCCAAATTTATAACTACACACTCGATCACCTGCACGACTCTGTCTAGTTTTTGGGATATACACACTGGGAATGGGAAAATCATAGCTAGTAAGGAATGTAGAGATTGTACAGTTGTTGTTTGTGGACGGGAGCTGTTTGCAGATTTCTTGGTGATTGATACGGGCAGTTATGAAGTAGTCTTGGGAATGGATTTTCTTGGCACTTTCCACGCACACATTGATTGTAGGGCAAGGAAAGTAATTTTCCAGATTCCCGGACACCCTGAGTTTACTTTCATCGGAGGAAGCAGTTCTGTCGGGCCAGTCGAGTTTAGGGCTAGGCCGACGAACAATGTTCTTGCGGCTATGGTTGTGGATAGTAATGAAGAGCCGGCAGTTATCCGCGACTTTATGGATGTGTTTGAAGATATTTCGGGCTTACCGCCGAAGCGAGATGTGGAGTTTGCGATTGACCTTATTCCTGGTGCAGCGCCAGTATCAAAATCTTATTATCCGATGGCACCGGTGGAATTAGAAGAAGTTAAGAAACAAGTGGATGAATTCCTCGAGAAGGGATGGATTCGAAGCAGCAACTCGCCTTGGGGAGCTCCAGTCCTTTTAGTAAAGAAGAAGGATGGCACGAGAAGGATGTGCATTGATTATCGAGAATTGAACCGGGTGACTATTAAGAACAAGTACCCGATCCCTCGCATTGGAGAACTTTTTGAGCAGCTTAGTGGCGCGAGGGTATTCTCGAAACTGGACTTGCGATCAGGATATCGTCAGGTCCGAGTGAAGGCAGAAGACATTTGCAAGACGGTGTTTCGAACTCGATATGGGCATTTCGAGTATTTAGTGATGCCCTTCGGAGTAACTAATGCGCCGGCAATATTTATGGATTTGATGAACAGGATCTTTTCACCTTTCTTGGACCAGTTTATTGTGGTATTCATCGACGATATTCTGGTATACTCGAAGAGTCCGGAGGAGCATGCTGAGCACTTAAGGATCGCACTGCAGACGCTGAGACAAGAGAAGTTATTTGCGAAGATGAGTAAGTGTGAATTCTGGCTGGAAGAAGTGAAGTTTCTGGGGCATGTCGTGTCGGGCGATGGAATCGCCGTTGATCCCGAGAAGATTACAGCAGTTCGGGATTGGCCTGTTCCAAAGAATGTTGCGGAGATAAGAAGTTTTCTTGGACTCGCCGGTTACTACAGAAGATTTGTGGAGAACTTCGCTCGTTTAGCTGAGCCGTTAACCAAGCTTACGCGTAAGGAGGTACCGTTTGTTTGGACGGATGGATGTGCATTGGCCTTCGAGACGTTGAAGCAGAAGTTGATAACCGCCCCGATCCTGACCGTACCGGATAATTCAGGAGGACTGGTGATTCATAGCGACGCATCTGGAAAGGGATTGGGATGTGTATTAATGCAGAACGGGAAAGTCGTCGCTTACGCATCGAGACAGCTGAAGACTCATGAGAAGAACTATCCGACTCATGACTTAGAGCTTGCAGCCGTGATCTTCGCCCTGAAGATTTGGAGACACTACCTATTGGACGGGAGAGTCGAAGTCTTTACAGATCACAAGAGTTTGAAATATGTGTTCACTCAGAAGGAGTTGAACATGAGACAACGCAGATGGTTGGAGCTGATGGCCGACTATGACCTTGATCTTAAGTACCACCCGGGAAAAGTTAACGTCGTGCCAGATGCGCTAAGTCGGTTACCAGCAATTCAGTTATTGACTGCACACAGAGAGATCATTGAGGAGTTTCGGAGATTTGACTTGGAGGTTGTGCTACCGCGTGCTACAGGACAGTTGATGCAGTTGCAAGTACAATCGTCCTTAGTTGAGAAGATTAAAGCGACACAATCGCAGGATCCTAGACTACAAAAGTTTCGAGAGCAGGTGGAAGCCGGACTACGAACCGATTTACTGATCCATGAAGATGGTTCGTTGAGATATGGTAGCCGTGTGTGTGTGCCAAAAGGAGATGTGCGTGAAGAGCTTATGAAGGAGGCACACAGTTCAGCTTACTCTGTACATCCAGGAGGGACAAAGATGTACCGAGATATTCGACAGCACTTCTGGTGGGAAGGTATGAAACGGGAAATTGCTCGTTTCGTGGCTAAGTGCTTGGTGTGTAGTCAAGGCCGAACACCAAAGGGTTGCTGGTTTGTTGCAACCACTTCCGATTCCTCAGTGGAAGTGGGAACATATAACCATGGATTTCGTGACAGCTTTACCGCGGAGTCCAAAGGGCAACAATGCAGTATGGGTGATTGTCGATCGGTTGACCAAGGCAGCTCACTTTATTCCTTTTCGGGTTGGTCAATCGACGGAGACTTTGGCAGAGCGATACATGCAGGAGATTGTCAGATTGCATGGAGTACCGGTAAGCATCGTGTCCGATCGGGACACTCGGTTCTTGTCGCACTTTTGGAGGAGTTTACAAGAAAGTTTGGGGACTCGATTGAAGTTTAGCACAGCTTATCATCCTCAGACTGATGGACAATCGGAGAGAACGATCCAGACCCTTGAAGATATGTTGAGGGCCTGCATGTTGGACTTCAAAGGTTCTTGGGAAGATCATCTACACCTGGTGGAGTTTTCGTACAACAATAGCTTCCAAGCAACTATTCAGATGACCCCGTTTGAAGCACTGTATGGTCGCAAGTGCCGTTCACCTGTTTGTTGGGATGATGTTGGAGAACGAAGGTTACTAGGACCAGATTTGGTGGTACAGACAGTCGAGAAGGTGAATACAATCAGGAAGCATATGAAGGCAGCTCAAGACAGACAGAAGAGTTGGGCCGACACGTCAAGAAGACCTCTGGAGTTCGCTGTGGGTGATTTGGTATTCCTGAAGATATCACCGACTAGAGGAGTGATTCGCTTTGGAAGTCGGGGAAAGCTTAGTCCTCGTTTCGTTGGACCCTTCGAGATATTGGAGCGTGTTGGAGAGGTATCCTACCGGTTGGCATTACCACAGTCTTTAGCAGGAGTTCACGACGTGTTTCATGTGTCTCAACTACGGAAGTATGTTCGTGATGAGACCCACGTCTTGGATCATTCGGAGTTGACCGTACGGGAGGATCTGACTTTTGAGGAACGACCAGTTGAAATCAAGGATCGAAGAGAAAAGGTTCTTAAGAACAAGGTTATCCCTCTGGTGCTAGTTTCTTGGGGTAACCGATCGCATGGAGAATCCACTTGGGAGCGAGAAGACGAGATCCGACAGAAATTCCCTCACCTTTTCCAGTAGTTAGCTATCTTGTATTCTTGGAATTTCGAGGACGAAATTCTTTTTGTAGTTGGGTATGATGTAACACCCGAGCCCAATAATACTATTTATATCACTAATTGAGGGTTATATATTGCTCCTTTCCAATTATTCTGTTTTCTGGGGTTTATTGCTAAATTTTAACCGGTTAAGTCATTTTGGCACATAACAAATTTCAACTCCTAAAATAAAATTTAAGATGTCCATGTTGGCCTACTCGTCGCCACTAGTCGCGTGGTAGCGTCCGCGTGTCGAGATTCCGTTCCGTTTGGCTAAACGGGCCAGTTTGGACGACTACGCGCGCGTGCAAGTGTCCGACTTGGGGGCATGCATTTTAATCACTAAACACCTATTTTCAAAATTTGGAACCCGCTTAAAATCCTACAATTTGAATTTGGAATATTTGGGCGCAACCCGGGCGCGATTTGGAAATGTTTCATTTCGCGCCAAAAAGGGCCCGTTTCAATTTAATATCTAAAACTATAATTATATACGAATATAATTCCTTAACTGTTTAAATCCCTCAAATCATCTCAAATTTTTCCTCTATCTAATCTACAGCCAATCACGAGCTCCCATTAGAGCTCGTGGGCCCCGCCTCCTTTTCCCCATCTCTCTCTCTCTCTTCTTCCTCTATTTAAATAACCCATGCAGCCGCCTATTCCCCATCATCCACCGCGACCACGAGACACCCAAGCAAACCCTAACCCTAGCATCGCAACCTCACCGCCGACCTCACGACTTCGCCGTCGCCGTCGCCGCCACCACCTCGTCGACCTCACCGCACCTCCATCCCCTTGTTCTCCCGCTCCTTCCCGCAACTGCACCCAACCCCGACGTCGCCTCCAACCCTGCAGAGCCGACGACGCCTCCGCCTCCCGCCGCCGACGCCTCCCACGACTCCCTCTCACCCTCCTCATCGCGACCTCGTCATCACCTCCCTTCCTCTCCTCGCCGGACCACCAGCCCGAGCCCTTCACCCATCGCCTACCCCCGCTGTTCACCGGAGAACGCCCCGGTCGACCCTCCTCGTCGTCGCCTGTGCCACCGCCGACCACTTCCTCTCCCCTGAGGCCAGAACCCGGCCCGTACATCCCCTCAGCACTGCACCACCACCTTTCCAGCGACCCGGGAAACTTTCCAGCCCTCGCCGCATCTCCTGTTCACCGCCGGCGCGTCCATCGCCGTCGGGCCCGTCGTAGTTGCCCCCGGTTCTCCCCGGTAAGCCTCCCTTTAGCTTTCCATTCATGTTCAATTCCCTTGCTGGTCGTTATTCGCGTGTATCCTATCGTATTGCTAACTTCGCTACTTTTGTCGTTGCCGGAATCCGACCGTGCCGTCTTGGCGAACCCGACGCTCCAGCGAAGCCTCCTGGTCCGTGTGATCCCGTTGATCCCTGTTGGGACTCGATCCGTGGCCCGTGCTATCATATCGCGCTTTCTGCCGACATCGCATCCGTGTTTCTGTTTGCAGACCGTCGAGGCAAGTATCTGAATACTTGCTCTAACATGCTATTGTGCGAGATCTAGTCTTGCCACGCATTTGAATTCATACTATAAACGACTTAATGATGGTAATGGATATCATATTATTGCCGTTATCTTAACCTGGAATCGTTACAACAGTTCCTAGTAATTAATCAACCCACATCAACCCATATTTCAACTAAATAAAACGACTGAGTCATATCTGTTTAAACTGTTAAATCATTCATGAGACAATTATTATATTTAGTATAATTTCATGTAGTTTCCTTAATTCATAATTGTGGATATTGCTTCACCTTGTGGCGATTGCACCCTAAGATGATTGAACCTGATAATAAGAGAATGCAACCATCACTGTGGTTATATGGAATATTGTGGTTAATTACTGTTTCCTGCTGCTGTTCATTATTGATTGTATACCTGTTGTGAGCACTTACCCGATTGCACGACATATTGACCTGACCCTGCTACACCTGACATATACATACATACCGACTCATCCTGTTGTACCATGACATTACTTGTCTCACGATTTCATGCCTAATGCCGACAAACCTGACCATTCCTGCTGTCGATCCAGACAGACCTACTTCTACTTGATTTTGTGTTGGCATTAGTCCTTGACTACTGAATACCCGACCTGGCATACATAGCTTGGGGGTATGGGGAAATCAAAGGTGAAACCGACTTGTAACTCAACAGTTCGATACTTGTTCTGATCAGTCTTACGGGCTTGGCCAGCTCCGGAGTGGTGATGCTGACACTACTCGTCCATCTTGCTACCTTTTACTGCTTAGCGGCACGTCTCGGATTCAGCCCCGAGGGTCATGACCGTGGTCCCGGGCACGCACGGGATACTATTGAGTTACATCGACGATTCATCAATTGGTTTCAAAGACTATAGAGTAGAAAACCTGATAGGACAGTTTGGACACCATTGCACATTACCCTGCTTGTTATTTCTTGTTACTGCTTTATTCATGTTCATACTTGCATTGCTTATTACCATGTTTATGCTATATACTTGATATCATGACGCGCTGACGTCTGGGTTTTGCATGGCCCAGATTCCGTTCCACTGTCGACGACCGAGCAGGAGTACTTCAGCCAGCAGGCTGAACAGTGAGTCCTTAGGATTTAGTTTATTTATTTCTTTTCATTTCCAGATGTGAGCCCGCATTATGGGACGTACTGTTTATTCATTGTATTGGATCATTAGCTTCCGCACTTATTGTTTATTGATTCTTGTTATTATGGATTTGGACATGTATTAGATTAGTTTTTATCTTGTTCTTGATATCCTTACAACCGTAATGTGACTGTGGATGGATACTTCCTACCCACAGGTAGCATGGTTGGCTATGTCACGTGCCCAATCTTGCGTACTCTGGGAAGCGGGGCGTGACATTTTAGTCCATGGTACTGTCGCGTTGGCTGGTGTATTTCTCGATATGCAGTCTTTAAGCCGCTGTTCAAGTAGCCCCGCGACTGTCGTGTCTTTGATCCCTTCTGAGGCTGGACAAGACGTCTTCAAGTAATCTTCTTAGGTCATATTACCGTTGGAAAAACAAGCGTTACGTATTTGCCATTACGCTTTTTACTTGAGGTTAGGCTCAATTTGGAGCCCCGATGAATCATAACCACACCCTTATGGGATAGGACGATCTCCAACGGTCTTTAAGTTTTGTATATATTGCCGTCAAGACCTGAAGTTAGGAATAAGTCGTCACTTTGTTTTTGCTTTGACGATATCGCGCCGATTCTTTGCTGAAGTAGGGTAGACATCTGTATGATCTCTATGCTGTATGTATTGCCATCGAGATCTGGAGCTTGGGATATGCCGTCTCTTTTGTTCGACCCTTGGGTTTTTGTTGACATCGCGTTTGCATCCTGCTGGCATGAGAAGCACATTGAGTCGATATCTAGGCAGTAGATATCGCCATCAAGATCTGGAGCTAAGAATATGCCATCGTTCCACTTTGATTTGACCCTTAGGTCCTTGTTAACGTTGCGTCTGCATCATGCTGGCATTCCTTTTTTTGACCCTTGGGTCTTTTGATGACATCGCGTCTACATTCTGCTGGCATGAGAAGTACGTCGAGTTGGAGTTAGGATTTTGATGTCAATCCTTTTTTATTCGACCCTTGGGTCTTTGTTGACGTTGCGTCTGCATCCTGTTGGCATGAGAAGCATGTCGAGTCGATCTCTAAACTGGAGATGTCGCCGTCAAGATTTGGAGCTAGGAATATGCCATCGCTCCACTTTGATTTGGCCCTTGGGTCCTTGTTGACATTGCGTTTGCATCCTGCTGGCATGAGAAGCACGTCGAGCTGACTGGGATTTTGCCATCACTCCTTTTTTGTTTTGGCTTCTTGGAGCTTTGTTGACATTGTATCTGCATCCCATCGGAATGAGAAGAACGTCGGGATGATCTCTAGGCTGTATATGTTGCCATTAAGATCTGGCTCTCTTTGACGGAGCCTGGTGGGTAAATATGGTACCCTTTCTTTCATTTGTGCCCATGGATTGTATACATGGGTCAGTGTGGACTTACCTGCATAGCAGGAAAGTTTCATTTTCATTCATTTTTTATTTCTTTCCGCGATGTTCTATTTTTTCAGCTTTTATGTCGTGAAAGTCGCAATTGCCCAATCATTTCGGTTATTTATTCGTGGTGCCCAATCATTTCGGCTGTTTTTGTTTTTACTCGCTGTTTTTTATTGCGAGTTGACCTATCATTGCTTTTTTTTGAGTTGGGGATTTGAAATTTGATACCAATTTTGGCATCAGTATCGCTACCACTGGAATATTGCCAGGAGCGAATCATCATTTGCGGTGAGATGGCTTGGAATTTGATATCCGTTTAGGCATCAACATCGCTACAACTGAGATATTGTCAGGAGCGAATCATCATTTGCCCTTATCGATTTGAACAAAGGTGGCTTAGCAAACAGGATTAAGATCCTGTTGACTAAGGCCTTTTGACTTTATAAGCCGTAAGGGTCTTATAAAGTTATTTCTCCCTACGAGTCGTGAGTCCTCGTAGATGTATTTTCTTCTTAGGAATCGTGGGGATTCCTAAGTGTGTTGCTTATTTGTGAGTCGTAAGGATCTCATGCAGGTTTTTTTTTCTCCTTACAAGGTCGAGAGGACCTTACAAGTGCACATGAATTTTTTTATTTTACGAGTTTGCTTCTTTTCGGGTTTTCACAAACTCGCCGCAGTCCTGCTGTTTTTATTCACGGCGTCCTTTCGGGTTTTCATCCGTGCCCATTTTGCTTGTGGACATACAGTTTTTCTTTTCTTTCTTTTCTTTTTTTTTAAACGAGATTGCCCTTTTCGGGTTTTGACAAAGTCGCCGGCAGTCCTGCTGTTTTTACTCACGGCGCCCTTTCGGATTTTCATCCGTGCCCATTTCGCTCGTGGACATACCTTTTTTTGCGAACGATGGAACTCTCGAAAGTAGGTTCGCCGCAGGTGATCCATCTGTTTACCGGTAGGTCTTGGGAGTGGCTTCATTGCTGGAGTAGCTGTGTAGCCGGTAAGACTTGAGTTGCAACCTTCGCCATTAGGACTTCAATTGCAATATAGATCTTAAGAGAGCATATCGCCGTTTTTGGGACAATGCGCTAGTTTAGGGACGTTCCGGTCCATTATCGCCATTTTTGAGGCGACGTGCTAGTTTAGGGACATTCAGGTCTATTATCGCCGTGTTTGAGACGACGCACTAGTTTAGGAACGTTTCGGTCCAACATCGTTTGGTCGGAGAGTTTTGCGGGAAATACCGAGCATTTTACACGGTACCTGCCCCTTACTCAGCAATGTCGCTTTCCGATACTGATGGAGTATCTTCTTCATATACGAAGAAACGGGATATAACGTGATTTCTTCCGCCGAGTTTTCTTCCTTGGAAGAATGAACTTGACTTGGGGGTTTTTCCCTCATCGTCTGATTCGGAGTGGGACATGGATTTCACATCCCTCCCGTGGTTTTCGGGTCAAGTAGGATATTCCACTTGATTGCAGGACCCGCTTGCAAGTCTCTTGATATCCTTTCTGATTTTTGAGAAGAAAGGACCATCTCACGTAGAGATTCTTCCGCCAGTGAGGAATATGCCACCTATGTATATTTCGGGGGGAGTGAGAGTGAGTACCCGCATCGCCGCTATCTTGGCGACATGTTGCTTCAGAACCGCTTATTTTGCTGAGCGTTAGCGACAGACACCATCTTGGCTTCGCTTTTCATTCATCTTCATCAGATGAGGAAGAGTCTTGACCCATCTGATTCAATCGAGCCATTTTATCCATGAGTTCTTGGAAGGTCGTCGGCTTGAAGATGGCTATATATGGGAACAACTTTGTATTTGGATCAAGGGTGGCTATGAACATTCCCATCGCTGCAGCTTCGTTGATGCGTTGCTCGAATTTTGATCAGAGATTTTGCCATCGGGTAACATATTGAATTCAAGTCTCATTCGGTCCAACCCTTTCGTTGATCAACACCGCCATGGTAGTGCGTTTATCCATACTAACGAATCTTTGACAGATGAGCTTATCCATCTCGTCGAAGGTCTTCACGAAATCATTTGGGAGTTCCGTATATCATTTGAAGGCGATGCTTGTCAGACCGTTGACGAACTGTCGGAGGAGCAGTATATCATCTCCTCCAGTGTTGCCGCACATGGATTTAAAACGCGCAATATGCTGGTGAGGATTTCCGGTTCCTTTGTACATGTGGAACGTCGGAAGCATGAATTCTGGCGGTTACTGTATTTGATCGTACCACGCCGGCTACGGTCGACCGGTATTGATTGATCTATTTGCAGCTTTACTGACGTAGTGAGCTTTGATTTGCTAAGATATATTCGTCCATCTTTACTTTTGGAACCATTTCCTCCTCATCCTTTGATGAGGCTTGTAAAAGATTTGAAATGTCACCCTTGTCTTTAAGAGCGACTACCGGCAGTTCATCTGCCAGTGGTTCCGAATGGACCATCATTCCAGCCATGTTCTGGATTAAAAGGGCCATCCAGTTCATTTTAGTAGACATTTCTGCCGTTTTTTCATCTTTTTTTTAGAGCGCGCTGTAGGAAGTCAGCATCCAACTCCTGTCCTGTTCTTTCTCCAGGTGCGTCTTCGGGATTTGCCTTAGACGATGGATTATGAGTATTGCCGCCTGAGCAAGCATCTCCAGCAGTTTTTCATGTTGCAGTTGAGCCTTTCTCAGGGACCGAGTATGCGGTCCGTAACTAGTATAAATGTGACCTTCGTCTTTGGAGTTCATCACGTAGACCGTATAAACTATTATGTCCCCAGGCTTGGGGCGTTTGGAGCTTTGACTCTCGGAGTTTGCCTTGGGAACTTGGGCTTTATCAGGCCACTTTTTTTTTATGAGAAGCTGCTTTAGGAGGAACCAATGTATCAGGAACCGTCTTGGGATGAGTCCCGTTGTGTTTGAAAGGGGATTTGTCAGAATTTGGCTGACGTTTAGGGGAAGAGCCGCGGTTGACGACTGATTCCTTTACTTGCTTCCACACCTTATATAGATGAGGAAAGTTCTTTTAGGGAGCGAACTGCTTTTTGCTCTCGTTGGATTTCCACGGGCTGCAGAGTTTTCTTCAATACTGTGGTGGGTGAATTTTGTCTGACCCTTCGCAGCAGTTCAAAGCCGTTTCCGGTTGGAACAACAACATTCATTATCAAAGTTGAAGTAGGTGGGGTCAACGCTGATGAAGAACTGCCCCCAACTCGTTTTGTATGATACCGATATCGACGTCGACCGTTTCTTACGGTCGGAATTTGATTAGCCTCAGGATTTTGCTGAGCCTGCCCCCTGTTTTCTTTGAGAGCTTGAATATTCTGCCCCCTGCTCTGTCTTGGTTTTTGGCATGTGCTAGTTGTTTGAGGACTGATTCCTTCGGCAAAGCTGAAGTTAGATGATCCGGTCCATGAAAGACAGACTTCTTCTGGACTTCCACCTTCGGCGTTGAGACACCGAGGGTAAGAGATGGGAGCATATAGACTCGAAGATAAGCCCATTGATTTCTTGAAGAGCTGGATTGCAGAGATTTGAGACTGCAAGTGGCCCATATTTGATTCCACCGGATATGACAGAGCCTGAGTTGCTGTGAGTGGAAGCAAACGTCATTCTACAAAGAGACGAAATGCCAGCTTCAGTATCCCATCATCTAAGGGCAACTACAAACATATATACCGCGATTATTTTATCGCGGAAAAACACGGCACACGAAGTGTGGAGTGGAAAGAGGAAGAGATCCCACCGGACATGCCAGAATCTGTTTACCGCCAAAAGACCGGACTGAGACGTTGTCTAGCATGAATTTGGGGGCAGATGCTATTTGGACTTCTCCATCCACCTCTCCGAAAATACCAAGTTGATTTATGACACCATATATCGGAGGTTTGGACAGATGCGACCGTTGTAGCAGACTTTATCAGATTTCCCCTCGTTTGTGAGGGTTTTTTGATTGTGGGGACGCTCTTCCCTGCAGGTGCAAGCCTTTGCAGTTAATTACGTGCGATAACCACTTTCTCCTTATCTAGCGGTTCACTTCGTGTCGTGTTTGTTTTATTTTGGATTGCTCATGAATTGTATATGGAGACTAATTTATGTCGTCGCCCGTAGGGCGCGGATTAGTCCAAATCCGTATATTTGAGATTTGGGTTTGGGTCAAGAATTTGCTTGACGGGGTCCACGTTGGTAGCTTGGTTTGCCAACGGGAATGAACTTAGAACGCATTTCTCACATTTGTGAGGTCAATCCGTACATAAGATATATGGTTTGATCTAAGTATCGTTAGTCATATTTGAGACTAAAATCAACTTAGAAACAAGTGAGCATATGAGCTCAATTATATTTGTTTAAGAACATCACGGTCCAACATCGCCATATTTGGAGGCAAATGTTAGTTTAAGAACATTTCGGTCCAACATTCCCATTTTAGGGACGAATGTTAGTTTAAGGAAATTTCGGTCTAACCGGATGTGCTATCCGATTTGAGGTGTGCACGTCGATTTGGAAGTGTATCAATGTGGGATGTATCATTTCCTGTCTTGATGAAATTTTACATCAAGTTGGGACAAGAAAAGAGTTGTTGGATGTCGAGACCCGCCACCTCTCTGAAAACGTTGAGGAATTACAACGACATATATTAGTGGTGTGAAGAGATGTACCCTTGAACCAAATCCCGTGTTTGAAGGAAAGATCATGGTAGATCATCTAAGAATCATCAGTCTTATTTGAGACTAAAATTACCTTAAGAGATATGAGATGAATATCATTTTGGATATCATTAATGAGAGATCATTAGTCATGTCCGAGACTAAGATCAGTTTGAAAATCATGAGCATATGAGCTCGTTTGAAGAATCAAAGAGGTTTAACCTTAGAAAACTTAGCCAATTTGGGCTAACACTGGGTTTCTGTACGATATAGCAGTGCTAAGCACTCAGTTGCATATAGTGCTCACATGCGTTTCACGTGAGGCACTATAATAGTGTTAAGCACAAGCCTTTTGTGGCACTCACGTGTGTTTCACGTGAGGCGCTGAGGTTTTGGCTTCTTTTGGGCGCTCACGTGTATTTCACGTGAGGCGCTGAGTTTTGGCGCTGCACTGGTGCTAAGCACTAGCCTTTTCAGACGCTCACGTGTGTTTCACATGAGAAGCTATATAACTTGGTCTTGGGTGCTCACGTGCTTTTCACATGAGCCGCTAAGTTCTTTTTGGAGATTCTGTTGATATTTTTAGAGAACTTAAATATCTGTTAATGGTAGTTTGACCATTAATGATCATCAAAATCACTATTTTGAGGATCAGAGATCATGTTCTTAAAGAACTAAGTTCTTGATTTGAAGGAACCAAGTTCCTGAAGTATTATGGACTCCATATTCTCCATGTTCTTTTATCATATATTTTTCTGTTCATATTTTCAGAAAGATTAAAACTCTGTTAATGGTATTTTGACCATTAACGATCATCAAGATCACTATTTTGAGGATCTTGGATCGGGTTTTTAAAGAACTAAGTTCTTGATTTGAAGAAACTAAGTTCTTGGAGTATTATTGACTCCATCTTCTTTCTGTTTAAATTTGTTCTTTCCTGAATGTTTGATTATCAAATACAAGATCTTTCCGATCAGAATTAAATTCTTAACTTGTGGGAGACCTGTCTTATGGATCTCAGATCCAGACAAAAAACTAAGTTCTTTTAAAAGGGTTAAACCCTTAGATGTGATATGATAGGTAAATGAGATATTTTGATCTCTTCTTTTTTTTAACTAGGGTTTTGAGAAGGAAGATTTACTTTTTTGAGAATTAAATTCTCTGTTTTTTTTTCTTTGTGGAAGCTTTTGGAGAGCCTTTTGTATTTTTACAGAAGCTTACGGGGGGTCTCTCCCTTTTAGATTTAATCTCCTTATTCCTGATCAATCAAAAATAATCTTTTAGATCAATTTGTGAATTTTATTCACCGTTGAATTTTTAATCTAAAGACTTTTTATTTAACAGAGAAGATTTCTTGTTTGTTTAACAAGATTAGGAAATATTTTCCTAAGCTAGAATTTTATTTTATCATATGAATATCTTTTTAGTTTAATAAGATTAGAATTTTATTCTATCATATGAATATCTTGTTAGTTTAACAAGATTAGGAAATATTTTTCTAAAATAAAATTTTATTTTATCATATGAATATCTTGTTAGTTTTACGAGATTATAATCTTTCATATGAATATGTTAGTTTAACAAGATTAGGAAATATTTTACTAAGATAGAATTTTATTCTATCATATGAATATCATGTTAGTTTAATAAGATCGGGAAATATTTTCCTAACCATAGAATTTAATTCTGTTTAACAGAGAATATCTCTCTTATTTTAGAAAGATCAAGGAAATATTTTCCATATAAAATATAATTCTATTAGATAGTTTAATTGGTGATATTTTATCACAATTAGATTTTAAATCCAAAATTCTCTGTTAGAGAAAGATCTTTACGTATTAGAAAGATCAGGGAAAATATTTCCCAAAATTAGAATTTAATTGTATATAGAATTCAATTCTATTTAAACAGCAGCGCTCACATGTTTCCATGTGAGCGCTGCCAAAAGAATGCGGTAAGAGAACTCACGTGTTTAACACGTGACCCATAGTGCGGTTTTTAGCCTGTTTATTTTCAGCGTTCATATGCTTTGCATATGAGCGCTCACGTGTTTAACACGTGAGGCATGTTTGGCCTTTGGTTATTTATGTTTAGCGCTCATATGCTTTGCATATAAGCGCTCACGTGTTTAACACGTGAGGCCTGTTTGCCTTTTTTGTTATTTGCTTTCAGCGCTTAAATGCTTTGCATATAAGCGCTCACGTATTTAACACGTGATGCCAAACTGTGGGATTTTTTTTCTTTCTTCTCTCCCTTTTTTTATAAGGGAACAAATAGCTCTTAGCCAAAAAATTTGGTGGGATCGTTCATATATCATAGTAAGATGCACTGTGCCAGTTCATTCAAAAAAGAAACACTGTGCCAATGACTAATGCATTATGATAACCTTTTACATATATCTCCTATGGTTCTGGAAAACATTGTTTCTTTCATTCTCTCTTTTTCCATAGGTTGCTTACAGCAAACTTATCTTCTCTTCTTGCTCTTTAACTCATTTGGCCAGGATTGTGGGATTGTTCATTTGTTGCACAAGACTAAACTTCAAGACCGATAAGTTAGATCTCCCTTCTTTCCCTTAGGCAAGCCCCATGATATTCTTAGAGAGGAAATTGCCACCAAACAGAGAAGTTTGATTTCAGGCCGGGGGATGCGATGTTTCCAACTATCATGAATCCTTGTGCAACACCGTGACTCTCTTTGATGGGAGAACACTTAAAATGGTTTTAGACACAGATAAACTTATTTATGTATCGGACTCGAGATGTTTAGGATAAAGGCTTGTTGGTGCGTGAAAGTTGGAAATCCATCTTAAATAACTCCAAAATTAGATTTCTAGATTGTGCTAATGTGTATCCAGTCAATCGAAGTGAAAAAAATTGCACAATCCCTGCTTTAAGGAAAGATTGTTAGATTGAAATTTCAATCGTATTGGATTCTAAACATAGAAAATAAAGTTATTTTCATGAAATCATTTATGCATATTGGTCTATAGGCTACAGGCAAAAAAGTTCACAAAAGATTTGTATGCATATTTAAAAAAAAAAATCAGTTTGTGTAAAGAAAACGTTTGGAATTATCAGCTCAAAATTAATTGTTCATTAATTTCTACCATTGCAGATCGTATAAAATACATTTTATTTGGTTATGGATGTAAAACTTCTTTGTTACTTTATGCATTGTATTATGTATACATACTTTGGGTTTGTATAACTTCTGAGAATATCTAACATTCTGCAATGCTTTCACAGCAAGAAACGATTGGCGCCACATACTGTTTTCTCTGATTTGGGCAGGCCTCGGCTTTGGGGAAGCCACATTTGTTAAATCCAATGGCCGCAAGTTCACAAACCGACCCCGTTTGTTCAAATCATGCCACTAATAATAGTGAAGCAAAGAGGACTCTTGAGCTTGTTAATTGCTATATTACATATGTTTGCAGCTCCATTCTTTAAGTGCAGTCTTTCCTTTAGGTTACTATTTATATTCAATTGAAGTTTGGGATTGTTTGATCTTCCCATTGACGATGTAATAAAATCCGACTTGTTAATGTGTCTGTCCTAGAAATGGACATACGTCTGTAGTCCAATCTAGATTTCTGTTGATTGCTTTCACAGACGTCTATAGTTCTGGGGCAGACGTATGTGGTCTTCAAAACTGTAAGTCAAACTTCAACATAGTCTATCTCTATTATTTGGCAAAAAGCAAGCTTCAACATGCTATCTCTGCATTTATTTACTTTCTTAAACAAATTTAAGATCGTTACGAAAAACATGGTTAGAGAAAGTATGATTTTTGAAATCGATGCATTGGTTGAGGCCTTGAGATTGTTCCAGAGCCATCTAACATTCAAACATTTTATTTTTGTTTTGGAAAGCGACTTTGGGAGTCGAAGTGATGACCACTCATTAAAAAATGGTTAAAGGAAGCATTTAAAGAAGAAAAAAAGGAAAAGGAAGAAGAGAAAATTAGTAAATCCTATAGATTTTGGCAAATATAGAATGGTAATCAACAGGTACATATGAAAGAGTCTATTTATCTGTCACAACTATCCTAGCTTTTCTAGACTTTTTAATGTATATATAGATTTCTTCTAAGTCCAAAATATTTGATGATATGAAGTAAATATATACGTATCAATTAGCAGCGAAGGTGTATTTTTTTTTGGAGCCCAGTGCTATCTTCTTTTGGCAATTGCTTCAACATCAATTGATTCAATTCAAATCATCATGCTGGAGAATCAAATGAGGCTTAAACATAAAGGCCGTCCCCCTCTCAAAAACCAACTCATTGACTTGCCACAATGATGGGATGAATATTAATCAAGGTGCCACATGGAAGAAAAATTGGAGAGTGATGGGCAACAAATTCAAGCACATACAGGGCAATTGCTATTTGGGCCAAACAACCGTATATATTTTTTTTGGTTTACTTCAATATCATCATCATCATCATCGCCCTTTTATCTTGAAAAATAGGGCAAGCCACGGAGTAGTTCTTTGTAAAATTTTGATAAAGCTTTACAATATTCAGGTGTTATCACTGTGACATCAACTCTCTTAATTAATACCAAATATGTTTAACCCGCTTAGCTAGCCTGCTTCAAATCTATCATGCGCTAAGAGAAGACTCTAGAGATGCATAGAAAAAAGATGACTAACTTATTTTGAGAATTCATTTTCAATTCTATGGCTAAAATGATACCCAGATCCAAAAGAAATTCAAATGTCTATGAGTGACAATTTGAAACAACTCAATCAATATTTGAGTGATATATATTTCGATCAGTATAAAAAAAAAGCTTTAAGATGTTACACACACACACATACATACTATTTTTTATTGTTAAAAAAGAAATCATTGTTCATCGATCTATCTATTCTTCCTTATATATTTGGATAGATAATGAGCAATCTATATAATTTTACTGTTATATTTTGAAGTAAATATGGTTTGCATATACGCCCCGTTAAACAATTTTATTATTTATTATTTGATCTCTACGTCAGAATAATCATTAATTCCTTTTCTTTTCTTCTAGTTTCCACTTTGCAAATATATATCCTTTTGCATAACTAATCATCTCTGGTCTCCATCATCAAATTTGATTTAGTTAATTAGAAATTAACACACGTGCAGCGCACGCGTGGAATCTAAACATCAACCCCCCTCTGTGGAGTTGGAAGATCCTACCAGTCACTAATGTGATGCTAGTTTCTGATTCAATCAAACGTTCAAACTTTACAACAAAAATTAAATAAGCAAAGGTATAATGTTCACACATTTTCAAATTAATGTGGGGAATCCATGAACTTGTTCATATGAATCTCTTTGTGTGTGTGTGATGTCGACGTGAAGGAGTCGTGCATGATTGATGCTTTGTTTATTGCATATAATTATAATTTTTTTGTGGGGTGTGACATCCTAAACCTTTTGATTAGCAAACAGCAGAGGAGCCTTTCTCGGCTTGCCTAGCACATTCTCATTTCTATATTGTTCCTGTCCAATTCAAGTGGCTTTCATTTCATATGCAGTCTAGTCTTCTCCTCTCTTGTTAATTTGATTAATCTTTTCGGTGTTTCGAAACAGTTTTCAATCCCTCTGAATTCGATCAGTCTCGTTACACAAAAAATATGTATATATATGAAGCATGTGCTAGATCAGAGTATTTAAGTGCTATAAGCCTGTTGAATAGAAGGACATAATAAATTCTGGACAAGTAGAAAGCTTATTGCTTGTCTTGGTAAACGCCCTTCGCAACGAAATGTTAAGATATTATGGTTCCTTTTCTATGACAGGTCCACAAAACTAAGCTATTTTTCTATTGTTTAATTAAGTTAGTTTTCCCACGGTATTAAAAAATAAGAATATTGGTTCCCCATTAACGAGGGACGGCTAATTTATCCCACCTATTATTTCAAAAAAAGAAGAAGGAATATTGGTGAATATTCTGAAAAGCAAAATTATGCTGTAAGATTGAATGTTTGAATGATATAATAGTAAATGGCCGTTTTGCGGTTCTTGCTTAGCACTTTCAGCTTCACTGCCCAAAAAAGCAAGGTGCGGTATGACATTTGCTGGTCGTGCTTCTTAAAAGATCGTAATTCAAAGTAATTGAACCAATGCTAGCTAATTAGTTATGTGTTCAAGTAATTGAACCAATGCTAGCTAACTCAAGATCATCCTCACAAAATTTTTACTCACACAATTGTTTTTATTCACCAAGGTTCCATAAAAATAAGGTGATTAGCCTTTTCTGATCTAAGTGCAAAATGATACTGAGTTTTGCAGTTATGTGCAGGTTTTGGTCACCCTGTTTGGTCCTTAGATCTAGTTTTTATGACTATCATATTTTATACTTGGTCAAGTTTAAACTATCCAGTTTTTTATTATTCTGGTTCTTGGTTTTAGTTTTTTATGACCATCTTACTTTATATTTGTTCAAGTTTAAAACTGTCCCGTTTTAATAATGTATATGGTTTTAACAGGTCTTTTTACGAAAGGTTGTTCTGTGGTTCTAATAAATATGTTTGGTCAATTTTATAAAAAAAGGTAATTTTAAAAAATGTTTTCTTAGTTTCTTTCTAATGGTCTATGTGAGGGATGGCTTATAGCGCTACTTAAATTCATCTGGTATTCTGTAAGAAAGAATTTAGCTATATTTATAGCTCATTTCAAAAATGACTTTGGCTTCAAGTATATATGATGTTTATTCATGTCCCTACATTTGCGTTGGTATTGCCGGTTCCTTAGTTGTATGCAGGAAAGCAGATGTTGCAGTTGTTGAATAAAGGTACAATTTCAGTACAAAGTTCTTCTTCTTGTTCAAAATACAAAAGTGTGGGAGACTTCTCAATAGAGAAAACGCAAAAATTCTCTTTCCTGTTCAAAATGCAACTGTTCAAAATGCAAAAGTCTGGGGGTGTACTCAAATAGAGAAGACGCAAAAAAGTGGATATTTTGTTTCATGTTTATACAGAAGCATAAAGTCGTTGTTTTCTCTGTTCTCTCTCTCTTTTTTCTATTCTCCTCGTCCTTTTCTCCTTTTTTTTTTCTTTTTCTGTTACGTTCATTGGTGCATAAAGGCACGAGTTTGATGATGTATTTTGCTACAGTATTTTTGTTATACGTTTGTTTGGTTTTTATAAAATTTCATGGGACAGACTCCTGGAGTCGTGCTCTTTTGTCAAAAAAATGCCAGCTAATTAGTTTAGTCTCGTTGAGATGATGTCTTGTATTTCATGAAATACTATGAGGACTAAAGACCCCACCATCATAATAAGGTTGAGAGTAGTTTGGGGAATTCGATATTTGTATCGGGTATTTATAAGTTTATGCACTTTAGGCTTAGAAGATACATGAAAATTTAGATAGACGGTCATCCAAAGGTGGGACATGGTCATCCAAAGGTGGGACATAAAGGCCCCAAACATATATTGTTTTGTAAATCACAATCTGATAACGTAATAAAGATTTCCTTTTTCGAGGTGGACATAGATAAACCATGTCAAAGCCGACAGTGGAATTTCCTTGGGGCATGTTTGGTTGAGGGATTTGTATAGGATTTGTGCATTTTGGAAACCAAATCCACATGGATTTGATAGTTTTTTGTTTAGTTGATGGATTTGGTACGTGATGGAGCTCCTTTTCAGGCCCCCGTCAGATGTTGTCTTCCGTTGATCTCAAGATGAACTTGGCTGATTGTCTTTCGTTGCGTGTGAGTCTCAATGGGTTTTGAGAGGAGAAGGTGGGATGAGGAGGCTGTCGCCGAGTACCTGCAAAGAAGTCCCGGGATGGTTTGGTACCACCGGGCTCAAATTAGTGATGAGATCCGATTAGAGTAACGACCGAAAGTGTAAAAAAAAATGGCTCCCCTGACTCCTTCGTGATGGGGTTTTTTATAATGGCGGCAGCACGCAGTAGAAGGCGCGAGAATCTCGCCGGCGGTTACGCTCCCGACGTCATGCCCGTGTAAAGAGCGGATCGCCCATTAATGGGGATCGTGATGGCGTGGAATATGGGATGTTGCTGGCGGAGAATCTGCGCATGGCGAGATTTGCGGAGCGGCAGTTGCGTCTGTGAGCGGTACTGTTGGTCGGTTGGAGGACCGAGGAAGATGGCCTCGACTGGGGAGCTCGGGAACGAGCGAAAGGGCCGAGGAGTCTTGGTCCTCTGGCAGCTCCGGGCGAGCTGAAAGGCCGAGGAGGCCAATTTCCAGAGGCTCTGAAGAGAGCCAGTTTGCGCTTGCAGGTTAGGCACAAGGGTGGCCTGATCGGCCCCTGTGGGCCCTTTCTTCTGAGTTCTTGGACACTTCATCTGCCACGTGTCCTGATCTGAGGCGTTGCCAAGATAGAGCATCATCATTAGCCCCTCACTCTTGTCCCGACCAGCTGGCGGGTTGGGTCAAGAGTGGACTGTCGGGCCGCCCGGGGAGAGCTCTTTCCTAAGATTTCGTCGGGACGCGTCCCCGGGCTGTCGGCTGCCTTTTCTGCCAGCAAATCAGGACGAAATCTCTGCATTTAAGGAAGGTGCGCCGGTTCGTGCATCCCGTCAATAAAGCGACGGTCTGCATGTCAAGCGTCAGTTGGCCGACGCAACGTGTGCAGACCCGCGGCGTCTGTTGGGCAGGAAGATACCCGCTGGGGATGCGCCGAGCAGGAAGGAACTCGGTGGCCTCACGATGAGGGCTTCAGACCATCAACGTCTGATGGGCAGGAGGGTGCCCGCCGGAAATGCGTCGAGCAGGAAGGAACTCGGCGGCCTCACGATGAGAGCTTCAGACCATCAGCGTCTGATGGGCAGGAGGATGCTCGCTGGGGATGCGCCGAGCAGGAAGGAACCCGGCGGCCTCACGATGAGGGCTTGAGATCCTCAGCATCTAATGGGCAGGAGGATGCCCGCTGGGGATGCGCCGAGCAGGAAGGAACTCGGCGGCCTCACAATGAGGGCTTGAGATCCTCAGCATCTGATGGGCAAGAGGATGCCCGATGGGGATGCGCCGAGCAGGAAGGAACTCGGCGGCCTCGTGATGAGGGCTTCAGACCATCAGCGTCTGGTGGGCAGGAGGATGCCCGCTGGGGATGCGCCGAGCAGGAAGGAACTCGGCGGCCTCATGATGAGGGCTTGAGATCCTCAGCATCTGATGGGCAGGAGGATGCCCGCTGGGGATGCGCCGAGCAGGAAGGAACTCGGCGGCCTCACGATGAGGGCTTGAGATCCTCAGCATCTGATGGGCAGGAGGATGCCCGCTGGGGATGCGCCGAGCAGGAAGGAACCCGGCGGCCTCACGATGAGGGCTTGAGATCCTCAGCATCTGATGGGCAGGAGGATGCCCGCTGGGGATGCGCCGAGCAGGAAGGAACCCGGCGGCCTCACGATGAGGGCTTGAGATCCTCAGCATCTGATGGGCAGGAGGATGCCCGCTGGGGATGCGCCGAGCAGGAAGGAACTCGGCGGTCTCACAATGAGGGCTTGAGATTCTCAGCATCTGATGGGCAGGAGGATGCCCGCTGGGGATGCACCGAGCAGGAAGGAACTCAGCGGCCTCGCGATGAGGGCTTCAGACCATCAGCGTCTGGTGGGTAGGAGGATGCCCGCTGGGATGCACCGAGCAGGAAGGAACTCGGCGGCCTCACGATGAGGGCTTGAGATCCTCAGCATTTGATGGGCAGGAGGATGCCCGCTGGGGATGCGCCGAGCAGGAAGGGACTCGACGGCCTCACGATGAGGGCTTTGATCCTTGACGCTGGAGGGGCCGTGAGAGGCCTGCGAAGGATGGCCGAGCAGGGTAGCTGCTTGGTGCCTCTTGGCGAGGGATTTGATCCTTGACGCTGGAGGGTCCTTGAGAGGCCCGCGAAGGATGGCCGAGCAGGGTAGCTGCTCGGTGCTTCTTGGCGAGGGTATTGATCCTTGACGCTGGAGGGGCCCTGAGAGGCCTGCGAAGGATGGCCGAGCAGAGCAGGGTAGCTGCTCAGTGCCTCTTGGCGAGGGGTTTGATCCTTGACGCTGGAGGGTCCCTAAGAGGCCTGCGAAGGATGGCCGAGCAGGGTGGCTGCTTGGTGCCTCTTGGCGAGGGCTTTCTGATCCTTGACGCTAGAGGGGCCCTAAGAAGCCTGCGAAGGATGGCCGAGCAGAGTAGCTGCTCGGTGCTTCTTGGCGAGGGGTTTGATCCTTGACGCTGGAGGGTCCCTGAGAGGCCTGCGAAGGATGGCCGAGCAGGGTAGCTGCTCGGTGCCTCTTAGCGAGGGCTTTCTGATCCCCGGTGTTGCGGTAGGGAGGCTACCCGCCGGGGATAGCCGAGTGAGGGATCCTCGGGCTCGACTGTCTCTGGGAGGACTTTCTGATCCCTGGCGTTGCGGTAGGGATGCTACCCGCCGGGGATAGCCGAGCGAGGGATCCTTGGGCTTGACTGCTTCTGGGAGGACTTTTGATCCTTCAGGACGGGGACCGGGCAAGGTTACTGCCCAGTGCCTCTTGGCGAGGACTTTGATCCCTGTCGGTTGTGGTAGGAAGCTACCAGCCGGGGATAGCCGAGCAAGGACCCGACTACCTCTGGGAGGACTTTGGTTCTTGGCACGGGAAGAGCTATAGGGCTGTAAGAAGCCTACCAAGGACCCTTGGCCGGGCAGGGTTACTGCCCGGTGCCTCTTAGCGAGGGCTTTTGTCCTGAAGGATAGCCGAGCGAGGGATCCTCGGGCTCGACTGCCTCTGGGAGGGATTTCTGATCCCTGACGTTGCGATAGGGAAGCTACCCGCCAGGGATAGCCGAGCGAGGGATCCTCGGGCTCGACTACCTCTGGGAGGACTTAGATCCTTGGGCGAGGTGGCCCTCGAGCCGCCGTGGCGAGCCCCCTCTGTGCGACCCCGTCAAAAGAGGGGGTGTCGGTCTATTCGGCCGGCGAGGGCGTTGATGACGGTCGCTGGAGGAGGTTCACCCGCGCCTCCGGTGAGGGGGAGGAGGCGGCTGGTTTCTGGATCTTCAGGATCGTTTGCCATAGGGATGGAGATCGGAAGTCCAACTTTGTTTTTTGTGGAGTTTCGGTTCCCACAGACGGCGCCAACTGATGGAGCTCCTTTTCAGGCCCCCGTCAAATGTTGTCTTCCGTTGATCTCGAGGTGAACTTGGCTGACTGTCCTTCGTTGCGTGTGGGTCTCAATGGGTTTTGAGAGGAGATGGTGGGGGTGAGGAGGCTGTCGCCGAGTACCTGCAAAGAGGTCCCGGGGTGGTTTGGTACCACCGGGGACCCTCCGACGCTCAAGTTAGTGATGAGATCCGAGCAGAGTAACGGCCTAAAGTGTAAAAAAAATGGCTCCCCTGACCCCTCTGTGATGGGTTTTTTTTATAGTGGCGGCAGCACGCAGTAGAAGGCGCGAGAATCTCGCCGGTGGTTACGCTCCCGACGTCACGCCTGCGTAAAGAGCGGATCACCCATTAATGGGGATCGTGATGGCGTGGAACGTGGGATGTTGCTGGCGGAGAATCTGCGCATGGCGAGATTTGCGGAGCGGCGGTTGCGTCTGTGAGCGGTACTGTTGGTCGGTCGGAGGACCGAGGAAGATGGCCTCGGCTGGGGAGCTCGGGAATGAGCGAGAGGGCCGAGGAGTCTTGGTCCTGTGGCAGCTCGGGGCGAGTTGAAAGGCCGAGGAGGCCAATTTCCTGGGGCTCTGAAGAGAGCCAGCTTGCGCTTGCAGGTTGGGCACAGGGGTGGCCTGGTCGGCCCCTGTGGGCCCTTTCTTCTGAGTTCTGGAACACTTCATCTGCCACGTGTCCTGATCTGAGGCGTTGCCAATATAGAGCATCATCAGTACGGGAAAGATTTGTTGACATATAAGCAAAAACCAAGATTCATGAATCCAAAATTAAAGTAAGGATTTGGAAGAGTTTCTCTCGACCTAAGCTTTTCTTTTAACAGAAAATTGATATGGTAAGCATATTATTGTCTTCGAAATTGGATATCTTGTCTTAACTGGAGGTAACAAAAGATATTCTCACCGCTTTAATGTTACATCCAATCCAAGTTTTCAAACTCATATCAATTTGTTGCAAACAAACAAAGAATCGGAAACTTTTTGGGTCATGATCTTTAAATTTGATACAAACCAAACAAAAAATTTACTAAATCCAAGTTTTTTCAATCGTAAGGACCTGTGAATCCATTTTCAGGACCCCCCCAACAAAACAGGCCCTAAGGGCCTGTTTGGTTGCAGGATTTGTTAGGATTTGGATTGTGGAATCCTGGGATTCCATAATTTTGTGTTTGGTTGGAGAATTTGTATTTCTAAAATTCCTTTATGTTTTATGGGAGGTCCACCACAAAACATAGATTCTGAATCCTAAAATATTTCAAGGATTTTTAAGGATTTGGCACTATTCATTGTACTTTTAGATGGGACCCATGTACGTTATTTATTTAATAATCCTCTCTCTATCTATCTCTCTACAAAATTCTAAAATCCAAATTCTACTTTATTTTTACCGACCAAATAAAGATTATAAGAATCTACAAATCCAATACTAGAAATCCAAAACCAACCAAACAACAAATTATCAAATCCAGAAATTTTCAAACTTACTATTTTGGAATCCAAAATTTCATAATCTTGCAACCAAACAGGCCCTTATTATATTCTTCTAAGGTGACTGTCAAATCTGGAGTTTACAAATCATGGCGTGGCAGATGACCGGTAACATCAAAATGCTTCAATAATGCATGCAAGGTTTTGAAGATGATATATGAAAGTATCAACCTTAGAGACAGCTACATATGGAAATATCTAAAGCTTTTGAGAGTGATGTCTATGAGAAGGGAAAAAAGGAAGCCGCAATGATGCCCTCATCATAAGTAAACTATACTAATAATAATGCAACTGGTACATAGATTAAAATAGTGCGCGATTTATTTATAGAGAAAGTCTAAGAAAGATGACGTATGGGCTGAGAGCAATGGCATTCTGGTGTCCTTAGGTTGTTGCATAAAATTTTGTTAGCTTCCTATGAGTCAACAGGAAGGCCTTCCTGTTGACAGCGATGCCATTTTCATTTTCCATGGAATCCATATAAGCCATAGAGAGCCGGTCCCTCGTTGAATGCAATGTGAGATAGAGATTGTAATTCTCTATGTAGTAGATATCATATCGTGCTCTCTACCAATGAGAAATTCGGTTCTACAGGTCTTGTGGAAAAAATATATTTTTTTTTCATGAGAAAAAAGGGCCGGTCGATCACGGTGAACTCACTGGGTCACGGGACCTGGCTGTTGAGTTTTGTCCCGACTATACTCCAAAAGACCCAATCTCTCTGTTTTACAGGGACGGAATCGGGGGACTAGCGGGGGTCTCGGCAGCGGCAAGCCTCCGGCAAATGCTCTACATGCTATTCATCGGTTTGCTTTTATATCTACTATAAATATGTATATTTAGTATAATTTAACAAATTTAAAGTTAGTCTAGCCCTAAAGACATGATTTTGATTCTAAAGACCTTGGGTTCTCAAGCCCCTGCATCTACATATTTTAAAAATATTAAAGTCAATATTTATATATTTTTACCATAAAGCATTTTAACTTGGCCTCTAATTTTTTTCTTGCTTCCGCCGCTGCTCTTTTAGCTCATTTGGCACCGCAACAACCACAAGAAACTTGTTGCGGTCAACCGAACTATAGATGAAAAAGATAAATTAATTCGGTTGTGGAATATAATTTAGATATCCACTTTTACTCATATATTCAAGAGATGCCGTATGGTATTAATATCTAGAAGGTGCAAGCTCCAGAGTTTTATTTCTTGTACAATTTTTTATATGAAACCTTATTAAAATAATATTTTTATTAAAAAAAACACTTTCAAAATATATTACAAAAACATGTCACTTTCTATCTCGTAGGCGCCACGTCAGCGCTAGCTCGGACGCTGACATGAATAAAATTTTTTTTATTAAAGGACGCGGCTTGAAACTGCACCCATTACAAATGCAGAAAAATAATATGAATCATTTTCATTGTTGGCTTTGTTTTTTTTAGACGCAGTTGTAAGCTGCGTCCCCAAAAAAGACATACTCATTTATGGGTCTGTGTTTTTTTACGGCCCAGTTTGCAGGTGCACCCAAAAAAGAAACACTATCATTCATGGGTAGACTTTGTTTTTTTTTTTTGGCGCAGTTGCAAACTGCATCCCAAAAAGAAACATACTTACTCACGGGTCTGTGTTTTTTTATGGCGCAGTTTGCAGGTGCTCCCCAAAAAGAAACACCATCATTCACGAGTATGTGTTTTTCTAAAACGCGGTTGCCAACTGCGCTATAAAAAAACACATACCCATGAATGATTGTGTTCCTTATATGAAGAGTTCAATCTCTTTCTCTCTATCTCGAATCTCACTCTCTGTGCCGAGCTCTCTCACACTCTCTCACATTTTATCGCCATCACATTCTCTATCTTTCTCCCTCTCATTTCTCAGTCCCGCTCTCTCACACTCTCTTTCGTAAATTTTGGATAAAATTCATGTACAAGGATAGTAAAATAATAGCATCCACAGACGGAGCTAACTCAACGTCTAAATGGCGGAGACTGAACGTCCAAACGGCGGAGACACAATCCACGCAAAATATACGACGTCCAAACAGCGAAGACCAATAAACTGAAAACAATAAACAATGTAAAATAAATAACGAAGTCATCGCAACACAAGACAACACAAACACTCCGTGCAATCTAACGAAGTTGTCGCACTATCTCTGGTGTCCTCCTCTTCGCTACAGGAAGTAAAGACCGAGACGGCCCGGCTTCATCAGCAGCATGTGGCTGAGACGGCTTTGGCTGTAATGGTCCATGTTCGTACTCAACAGGGTGCTGAGACGGCTCCAGCTGTGCCCGTCTACGTCTTATTCGTGCATATGTGATAGGAATGGCAGGTGTGGACATAGCTGGTGGAGGCACGGGTGGTGCAGGCACGACCAGTGGACGTGTGAATCTATGCCTCGTCGTCACACTTCTGATGAGGACTTGATATTCATAAAGCAGCTCGCTGAATCCCTGGAGTCACAAATCCCCTCATCAGCTATATTCTCTAACGTGTAAATGGTTTGGACCTATATTGATGGTAAATAAGATAATGAATTTCATAAAAATAAAATTATAGTTTTAAAAGGTTTGATATAAAGTTACCGAATCTCTCTCTATCAGTCCTCAAAGCGTATATGAGATGGGCGAGAGGCTATAATGACGATTCTGCGGGTATTCATCCAATACCAGACAAAGTACTGGTCTATCGGTATACATGGTTGTATCTCATCGGCTATGTGGTGTACCCGACTGTACCATCGACGCACCCAAATTTGATACTCCATGAGCAAAGCATCACTAACTAGCGCTTCACCCTGACGCGGTGTCTGCTCCACCGCGTCTGGTATGTGCTGCCTCAAGCCGAACTGGCAAAGAACACGGTCTGGCACGTGCATCTGAATAATATCGTTGCAGACGATCGGCGTCCGCGCACGCCAGAAGCTGGCGCTTGCCAAGCATAATGGATGTAGAGTGCCCATCAGTTCATGTGTGTACGGTGTTTACGTAACTGCTGCTTCCTCCATGACATTGAACTCATTGCGGTAGAAGCGGAGGCTGCGATCCGGTGTCACATCCCATGACCTGGGCATATTCCACCTGCATAGATATTACACATAAGTTAATATTCTAAAAAAACTTGAAATTTGAAATATGCTCATAGTTTCAATTACTTACTGGCATCCATATGGCCTTTGGCCATCTAAAGCAAACTATGTCGTAATGGTTGGGCGACCAATATGAAAGTGTCTTAGCATCTCTACTAGGTTTCCACATGCATCAAGTATGCAATTTAAAAAAATCTAGAGGTCTAAACTACACCAACCTAGAATTGAACTAAAGAATTAGGGTTTCTAAGCATGTAAACAAACTTTATACTAAGTGAATAGAGAATACAACCTTTGTAGACCGGTCCTTCACTTCTTAAGCTCCAAGTAGTAGTCTCTTAGCTCTAAGTAGTAATCCCTGGAAGTCTTCTTAGGCTTCACTTGTTTCGTCGTCTTCGAGACCAAAGATGATCCATCTTGAAGTTACTCTAACTCAAGCTACCTCTTCACTAATCAAGAAATTAGTGAAGCAAACATCCTAATCTTATAGGCTAGATGAGAGTAGGTTGATACAGTAGGAATTTTGCTCATTTTAGAACTCACTTTCTCTTTTTCTTTTCTCACCTCATGAAAAGCTAGAGAGCAAAAATGAGATGAAGAAGATGAACTAGGGCGAGGGAAAAATCTCAAGAGATAAGTAGAGAGTTAACCATGGGCTAAAAATAATGGTTGTGTTATAAAATATCTAGAGTAAAACAAAAATTAGTGGGATGAGTCATGACTTCTACATGCTTCCATAAGTATCTTAAGCCATGCTGATTTCCACCAATTTTGTGAATTACTCTTAATAAATAAACACCTAAATAATCTTTAGTCTTGGTGTGAGTCTTATACACCCATGTCTAATGTATCATCTACCATGACATAATATATAAATGAGAACAATGGAGGAAAGAGGCCATATGAGGGAATTTCCTCCTATGACGTCGAAAAAACACACCCTCCATCGTGTTTTCCGATGATCAGAATGCATCATCTTCATCGTTATTATCTAAGATGTGGGTACACCAAATTTCATGCGATTCTACAACTTTTTCACCGTTGATTTAGCAATGTAAAAAGTTCTATTGTCCGTAAACCGTTAATTTTGAATCCACTAATTCAATGGTGAAAAAGTTGTAGAATCACATGAATTTGGTGTACCCATATCTTAGATGATAACGATGAAGATGATTTGTTAGGGCCAAGACAAATCATGGCGTGGCACATGACCCGTAACATCAAAATACTTCAATAATGCATGCAAGGTTTTGAAGATGATATATGAAAGTATCAACCTTAGAGACAGCTACATATGGAAATATCTAAAGCTTTTGAGAGTGATGTCTATGAGAAGGGAAAAAAGGAAGCCGCACTGATGCCCTCATCATAAGTAAAATATACTGATAAAAATGCAACTGGTACATAGATTAAAATAGTGCGCGATTTATTTATAGAGAAAGTCTTAGAAAGATGGCGTATGGGCTGAGGGCAATGGCATTCTGGTGTCCTTAGGTTGTTGCATAAAATTTTGTTAGCTTCCTATGAGGAAACAGGAAGGCCTTCTGTTGACAGCGATGCCATTTTCATTTCACATGGAATCCATATAAGCTATACGAAGCTGGTCCCTCGCCAAATGCAATGTGAGGTAGAGATTGTAATTCTCTATATAGTAGACATCATATCGTGCTCTCTACCAATGAGAAATCCGGTTCTACCGGTCTTGTGGAAAAAGTATATTTTTTTCAGGAGAAAAAAGGGCTGCGGTCGATCACGGTGAACTCACTGGGTCATGGGATCTGGCTGTTGAGTTTTGTCCCAACTATACTCCAAAAGACCCCATCTCTCTGTTTTACAGGGACGGAATTGGGGGACCAGCGGGGGTCTCGGCCCCGGCAAGCCTCCGGCAAATGCTCTACATGCTATTCATCGGTTTGCTTTTATACGTACTATAAATATGTATATTTGGTATTATTTAACAAGTTTAAAGTTAGTCTAGCCCTATGATATGATTTTGATTCTAAAGACCTTGGGTTCTCAAGCCCCTGCATCTACATATTTTAAAAATATTAAAGTTAATATTTAGTTTCATAAATATTTTTAACATATAAATATATTTTTACCATAATGCATTTTAACTCGGCCTCCGCAAATTTTTTTTTCTGGTTCCGCCACTGCTCTTTTACCTCATTTGGCACCACAACAACCACAAGAAACTTGTTACAACAACCACAAGAAACTTGTTGCGGTCAACCGACTATAGATGAAAAAGAGAAATTAATTAGGTTGTGGAATATAATTTAGATATCGGCTTTTACTCATATATTCAAGAGATACCGAATGGTATTAATATCTAGAAGGTGCAAGCTCCAGAATTTTATTTCTTGGACAATTTTTTATATGAAACCTTATTAAAATAATATTTTTATGAAAAAAACACTTTCAAAATATATTACAAAACAGATCATTTTCTGTGTCGTAGGCGCCACGTCAGCATCAGCTCTGGCGCTGACGTGAATAAAAAATTTTTATTAAAGGGCGCAGTTTGAAACTGCGCCCATTACAAATGTAGCAAAATAATATGAATCATTTTCATTGTTGGGACTTTGTTTTTTTAGGCGCAGTTGTAAACTGCGTCCCAAAAAGAGATATACTCATTTACGGGTCTATATTTTTTTACGACGCAGTTTGCAGGTACGCCCCAAAAAGAAACACTATCATTCACGGATAGACTTTGTTATTTTTTTTTGGCGCAGTTGCAAACTGCATCCCAAAAAGAAACATACTCATTCACGGGTCTGTGTTTTTTTATGGCGCAGTTTGCAGGTGCGTCCAAAAAAGAAACATTATCATTCACGAGTATGTGTTTTTCTAGGACGCGGTTGCCAACTGCGCCCTAAAAACACATATCCATGAATGATTTTGTTCCTTATATGAAGAGTTCAATCTCTTTCTCTTTATCTCAAATCTTACTCTCTGTGCCGAGCTCTCTCATACTCTCTCAGATTTTACCGCAATCACTTTCTCTATCTTTCTCCCTCTCAATTCTCAGTCTCACTCTTTCTTAATGTCGGGATCTTCATCTGCAGGATTGCCATCAATCGATGAAATTAAGAAGTGCATCTCTTACACCGTCGTGAAATCTGTATACACGATGATAGACTACTCTAATTACGAAGACATTCTCTATCGATTACAGGGGGTATGAACTGGCCGATGAAGATCGATCATGAAATCCTGCGGCTCTTGCACTTAGCTATATTGGATGCGCTCCCGTCTCGTCCTGAAGAAGTAACACATGACCACCATGGGGAAGCAAATCGTTGTTTCCACTTCTTTCATTCTATGAGTCTTCTTTCTGGTCGCAATATCGAGTACTCTGCAAGCTCTCTCTACTGCATCTTTATGCACCGTCGGACTTTGAACAATCTTGAAATCACTCGAGATTCCGCGATAGATGATGAGGCCATTGATACAATTACAGAGCGGATTAATTCTGTTGCTGTGGAGCTCAGTAACATAGAGAATTTATTTATGAAATTTTAGTGATGAATTATGGTGTTGTTACTGTTCTTGCTATCTATTTTGTTTGCGTGATTCCTGTGTATGTTATGGATTTATGTACCATGTGTGTGTAATATATCGTGTATGAACATGTGTTTGTGTGAGAGAGAATCAATGTTTGAATTGAAGTGTTTTTTGTAAAGAAATAATGTTTCGAAATCAGACATCACCTATTTCGTAAATTTTGGATAAAATTCATGTACAAGGATAGTAAAATAATAACATCCACAGACGTAGCTAACTCAACGCCTAAACGGCGGAGACTGAACTAAACGGCTGAGACACAATCTACGCAAAATATACGACGTCCAAACAGCGAAGACCAATAAACTGAAAACAATAAACAATGTGAAATAAATAACGAAGTTATCACAACACAAGACAACACAAACACTCTGTGCAATCTAACGAAGTCGTCGCACTATCTCTGGTGTCCTCCTCTTCGCTACAGGAAGTAGAGACTGAGACGACTCTGGCTGTGATGGTCCATGTTCGTACTCAACAGGATGCTGAGGCGGCTCCGGCTGTGCCCATCTATGTCTTATTCATGCATATATGATAGGAATGGCAGGTGCGGACACAGTTGGTGGAGGCACGGGTGGTGCAGGAATGGCCAGTGGACGTGTGAATCTATGCCTCGTCATCACACTCCTGATGAGAGACTTGATATTCATAAAGCAGCTCGCTGAATCCCTGGTGCCACTAGTCCCCCCATCAGCTATATTCTCTAACGTATAAATCTTTTGGACCTATATTGACGGTAAATAAGATAATGAATTTCATAAAAATAAGATTATAGTTTTAAAAGGTTTGATATAAAGTTACCAAATCTCTCTCTATCGGTCCTTGAGACGTATATGAGATGGGCATGAAGCTATAATGATGAATCTGCGGGTAATCATTCAATACCAGACAAGGTATTAGTCTATCGGTATACCTGGCTGTATCCCATCGGCTATGTGGTGTACCCGACCGTACCATCGACCCACCCAAATTTGATACTCCATAAGCCAAGCATCACTAACTAACGCTTCACCCTGACGTGGTGTCCGCTCCACCGCGTCTGGTATGTGCAGCCTCAAGCCGAACTACGTGCTTCTGAATAACATCGTTGCATACGATCGGCGTCCGCGCACTCCAGAAGCCGGCGCTTGCCAATCATAATGGATGTAGATTGCCCATCAGGTCATATGTGTACGGTGTCTACGTAACTGCTGCTTCCTCCATGACATCGAACTCATTACGGTAGAAGCGGAGGCTGCGATCCAGTGTCACATCCCATGACCTTGGCACTTTCCACCTGCATAGAGATTACACACAAGTTAATATTCCAAAAAAACTTGAAATTTGAAATATGCTCATAGTTTCAATTACTTACTGGCATCCATATGGCCTTTGGCCATCTAAAGCGAACTATGTCGTAATGGTCAGACGACCAATATGAAAGTTTGTCTTAGCACCTCTACTAGGTTTCCACATGCATCAAGTATGCAATTTTAAAAAATCTAGAGGTCTAAGCTACACTAACCTAGAATCGAACTAGAGAATTAGGGTTTCTAAGCATGTAAACAATCTTTACACTAAGTGAATAGAGATTACAACCTTTGTAGACCGGTCCTTCACTTCTTAAGCTCCAAGTAGTAGTCCCTTAGATCCAAGTAGTGATCCCTAAAACTCTTCTTAGGCTTCACTTGGTGAAAGAAACGAGCTTACATCGTCGTCTTCGAGGCCAAAGACGATCCATCTTGAAATTACTCTAACTCAAGTTACCTCTTCACTAATCAAGGAATTAGTGAATTAAACAATATAATCTTATGGGCCAAATGAGAGTAGGTTGTAGAAATTTTGCTCACTTTAGAACTCGCCTTCTCCTTTTCTTTTCTCACCTCACGAAAATCTAGAGAGCAAAAATGAGATGAAGAAGATGAACCAGGGTGATGGAAAAATCTCAAAAGATAAGTAGAGAGTTAAGCATGGGCTAAAAATAATGGTTGGGTTATAAAATATCTAGAGTAAAACAAAAATTAGTGGGATGAGTCATGGCTTCTACATGCTTCCACAAGTATCTTAAGCCATGTTCATTTTCACCAATTTGGTGAATTACTCTTAATAAATAAATACCCAAATAATCTTAGTCTTGGTGTGAGTCTCATACACCTATGTCCAATGTATCATCCACCATGACACAATATATAAATATATATATTAATATATATCACATATATATTAAATGTATTTTAAAGAGAAGAAATTCTTTAAGTGAGTACAATATTAGTTAATATATATCAATATCAAAAATAAATATATATATCAAATTATTAAATCAACACTTGATTCAATAATCCGGTTATATCATATATAACCGACTAATATCAATTATATGTATATCACATATAACATATCATTGAATCAACACTTAATTCAATAATCCGGTTATATCACATATAACCTAACCGATATCACATATCGCGAGATTAGAATACGGTATCACATACTCGTATTTAATCAGGTTCCCGCACATATCACCATATGTGCCCTACTTCGTTTTGGCTTGAGCTAGGAAACCTCTGTGTGGGACTCTAAAGACTTGTCAATACGCCAGCAGTAGGTATTGATCACATCAGTCACCCATAAGCCGTCAGTGGTACTAGCTGGACGTAACGGCTACCCAGGTATTGAGCGAATAGAAGATCAACAAGCAAGCTTGTCCAAACTCCCACAAAGCCTATAACCCACACTTACCGTACAGTCCGGTCTCTTCGTCTGATATGTCTCATATCAAGTCTAGGGGTGGTATCGTCAGACCCCAGTAACTTGATAAGTCATGCCGATGTATGGCCTATAACCGTTCGAGAAACTACTGATAACACTTACCAATAAATCTCATCACCCCTGGTCAGGGACTTACTGTTATAGCCAATCGAGCATAGCACAACATCAACTCCCAATACCGGGAGAGACGAAACCCCTCCTATCGCTCATTACCTCCATATGACTCGGGACTGTACCCAAAATCCACCTGTTTGCACGACTCCTTTAAGCCATGGTAGGGAGGAAATCAAAGCACGGTGGGAACCACAAAAGACTCTATGACGATCTCGGGTCTACAGACTAACATGTACCAGTGTCACCAGAGAACTGCTATCTGACGATAGGTATAATACCAACTAGTAGTTCTCGGCGAGTCCTGTTCAGTGTACCCATTCTCTAATGAGCACTCGTGTACAATCTTTGATGTCAAACACCAATGGATGTGGGATCAACCATCGCCCGATACATGATCAAGAAACGTACACACTAGTTTACTTTGAAATATCGATGCTTTGTCTCAATACTCCCTCGACTAGGAACGGTTAAAGGATGTGCTTGCGAACTACCCAAGCCCCACCAGTATGATCTGCATCATAGTCCTGGTAGTCAAGCCAACATCCTAAGGGCTTTATCAACATGTATCAGAGAGACAGTATAATAATACTAGTGTACATATTAAGATAAAGAGCAACCAAATAGCATATTATCATGTCGAGCAAGAAAGTCCTCTTTATATATGTCCAAGCATCCACTATATCATACAATAATGGCCTCTAGAGCATACATATTCTTAACACAATAGAGAGATATGTCCATGACCATATCTGAAATATAATATAATAGAATTATATTTTACATTGAATATCAATTTAATTACGCAAAATTAGTAGAATGCAGTTTTAAGTATTGTATACTTGAAGAAGTATCAAACAGCCCCCAAAACTCTTCTGCTCTATCAATGCAGCCATCCTCAGCTCACTGTAGAGGAATGACATCACCGCACTCCCCCACGATAAAGTGGCACACTGCTCGAGATCAGCTAAAAGACGCAGCCATGCAAGACTAACTTTGCTCTTGCTCCTATCCGGGAACAAGCGAACCCCTATCTGATGTAAAATGTAAGCTCGTGCATGTTACTCAATAGCCGCAGGGGTAGCATCCATGGCAGGCTCAGCACTAAACGCCTTCCGCAGCCAACTCAAGTTAATGCTACTGCCTCTACTCTACCTAACAGGCGGAATCCTATCCAACAAGCTGGGATACAAATCTGACCAATCGTGTCTGTACTCCACAGCAACCACCTTTCCATCTATAAGCAGTCTAAGCAGCACAACGACGTCCTGAAGGGTGATAGTCATCTCACCAACTCTAAAATGAAATGTGCAGGTTTCTGGTCTCCATCTATCTACCAAAGACGTAATCAATCCTCCATCCAGACGTATGTATTCTAATCCGGATAGAAAGTAAGCATGTCCATTGCAGCTCAGCCTGCACACTGGCATCTCCAGCTGGGATACGGCTGCTCTAGACTGAGTGGTCAACGCATGTAATCACCTGATCATTTTTCCAATTACAAAAAAGACTTGTATCAGTAACATATAAATAACATATGTAATTAAAGAAAATAATATTATAAAGTTTTACCTGTACTTCTGCGGTGTTGGCCAAACTGTGGTCCGCCTAAAAGTACAAAACACTCGTATTTATAGGTCCAGAATCCATACGTATATCTGCACAATGAAAAAGTCGAGTTATATTTGTTGGGGTAAAAATTTACACCACCGTTGACCGAGTCAAAGTCAAGGTCAACCCCAAGCCAGGTGGGCCCAAGCCCAGGTCAAGCGGGCCCATGCCCAAGTCGAGCCCGCGGCCAGCCTCCTCCATGCTAAAATATAGATCATGTAATAAATAATTTTTATTTAATTTTTTATACATGATTGTATGCAAAATGGGAATAAAGCCAAATTTTTGTAAGCCCATGGCTTATGTGCAAAAATGAAATGGCACATGAGCTATGGGATAGGCAAAAATGCCATTTTTGTAAAGCCCAAGGGGCTATATGTAAATATGTAAGTCTATATAAGGCAAAATGATGATGACTAAAAGATATACTTTTCATTCTCTCCACAAAAATTTTAGATCTGAGATCTTTTGTGCTTCCTGCTCCTTCTCCAAGGTTCTAAACCTTCTCATTTCTTTTGAATTAAATCAAGAGTTTTACTCTTTCTTTTCAAAAACTAAGAAGTCTTCCATCACAAAACTTACAAAGGGGAACTTGGATCTACCATTAGATCTCAGAAAGGAGAGATTTTTAGATCTCACATCTCTTGATCATCAAGATCCAGTCAACAGAGGAGGAAGAGGAAGAATCTCTTTCATCAACCAAAACATTTTAGGAGTTTAACTCCATATATTTACATATATATATATATATATATATAATAAATATTTCTTTTCTGAAGCATAGCTTCTGGTTCTAGGACTAAAAGCCCCTTTGTCTCGCCAGCGCTCGAGCGCAAAACGCCCACGTGCCGACACGTGGCGCGTTTGCGCTCAGGCGCACTGCGCTCGAGCGCAAAGCGCCCACGTGCCGACACATGGCACGCTGCGCTCAGGCGCACTGCGCTCGAGCGCAAAGCTCCGACGTGCCGACACGTGGCCCGCTTGGCTCAGGCGCACTGCGCTCGAGCGCAAAGCGCCCACGTGGCGCGCTTGCGCTCAGGCGCACTGCGCTCGAGTGCAAAACGCCCACGTGCCGACACGTGGCACGCTTGCGCCTGAGCGCACAACACCTAAGCGTACAGCACTCAAGGCGCTGGCCCCACGCATCCTTTGGATGCCTTTTCCCCCTCTTTTTATGTACATCCATATACATATACATATGTATACATATTTGCACACACACGTGCTCCACGACACAGTCCCTGTTAGAAAAAAATTTCTAACGGGACGCTGCCCCGTACCCCGCAAGGGGGCTGCTAGCCCCCTTGACCCCCAGCCCGCTATCCAGGTAGCGGGCCTCCCGTCAAAACTCTGCGTGGCTCCCGATATATCCAAACCCCCATTTCAAAACACAACACACGTACACTGCACATTGATTTCACATGACCAGTTTAACCCGTGAATCGGAGGTTCCCTCGCCCCAAAGGCAAGGGGTAATTAACGGCAGCTTAGTCCGCGGCTGCCGGAGATTCGGATCCCCACAATCATTAAACCTCGGCCTACCCTAGGCAGGGGGAATCTGTAGTATACGCCTGACAAGCGCGCGCATATTTCCATCTCAATGGGGTGACGAAAAACACCCTACAATATTATCTATGAAAAAATGAGTATGTATAACAAAGAACATATGTGTGCGTGTATGTGTGTGTAGACATATGTTTGTTTTTTGTGTTTGGACGTGTGTGTATGCATGTGTGTGTATTTCAAAATATAGATGGTTATTACCAATGGTGATGTGGGGCTGGAGGATTTTTGCATCGTGCCTTGTTATGACCATACTCATTACAGACGCTGCATCTATTTTTGCCTACATCCTTCTCGTGAATCATCCATAACACCTTTAATATGAGTAGAACGTGGTCTTCCTGTTTGTATCCTACTGATAGGTGGTAATATCATTAGACTGTTGTATACCTTCCAATATTGGTTATCGGGTACAGGATGGAACAACGGGACATAAGCAACTTTGTATTTGGGGACAAAATACGACTTTGAAGCAAGATCGTGATGTGCAATGTTCCCTCCACCCTCTGCCCGTGTGCATGCTGAAATTATATATGAATAAGGCAACGTTTACAACTTAGGAATATTGCACGTATAACTGCAGTTCTTACTATCGATGACTACGCCGTAATTTTTTCCATCTTAGTCAGTTACCTGCCATTCGGACTGGCTGAACCTCACGATCAAAGTATGCCTAGTATTAGTAGCCCTTTTTATTATTAATTGTTCGAATCTAGGACGTAATTTTGTCGTCTACTCTTGTCCCTCTTGACGTCATGCAAAGAAGTATTTGTTCGCCCGGTAAAAAGTCCTTCCTACTAAGGTCTGAATAGGAAAAGATCGAGATCATTTTAAGACCCCGTTAAAACTTTCTGAAACATTCGTAGTCATCATGCAAAATCTCCTACCACCATCTTTCGAAAGAGCCCATCTTTTTTCTTCATTTTTTATACAAATTTCAATTCAAGTATCAGCTTTTGGACATATATGTTTAAGTTCCTCTCTCAGCTCTGTATATGTCAAGTCATCTGGTGCACATGCAATTTGAGAGAACAAACTCTGCAAGGTTTTGCCATTAAATCCAGCAGTTGAGAAGTTGGTTCTGATATATCGCATACAATAATGATGACTAACCATAATTTTCTTAGTGTAGTTGGAATCCCTTTCATTAGGTCAGTTATGAAAGTAATGTGTATTCTCCGCACGGATGAAATATAGAGATGAATGCAAGCAATGGACCACTCCTAATTTTCAGTAGTTTCACTTCTAACTACAGCATAGGCCAAAGGATAAAGGGCATCATTTGCATCAGCACCGGTAGCAATGAGCAAAGTCATTTTGTATTGGCCGTATAATTGTGTCCCATCAATACTGAGAACGGGACAACAATAAGTGAAACTATCAATGGCCGGTCCGAATGCCCAAAATGCACTGGTAAAATATCTCATTTTTCTGATATTGAAGCGTCGGTTATCTTGAAGACAGTCTCAGGATTAGTAGATTTGATGGCGGTAAGGTATCATGCCAAATGTTGATACGAATCTTCCCAATCTCCGTATATTTTAGACAATACCCTGTTCAATGCATTCCATGCCTTTATATAATTGATCTCAACGAATAATGTATCTTTTATAAGCACTTGAATCGTTTTAGGGGTCGACACCCGCTTTCACAAAAGGTAATATCCTTTTACATATGAACGTAGAAGTGGCATGTTTATAATTTGAATTCCCTACATAATTCAAACAAGTATGATTACCCACATACTTATTTATCTGCCAATGTCCCGTCGGTAATTTTTTCGATATATATGCATAAAACCTCTACGGGCGGTTCGTGTCTGTTTTACAAACGACGGTGTAATTGACTGTGGTAGTCTTGATTGATTTAAAAGAAACTTCGTATTTAATTGACCAAACACTGACTGCCTGGATTAACTTCTCTTTATTCTCGAACAAATCGCCGACCTTCAACCCACTTTCAATATTGACTGCCAAAAGCTAATCAGCACGAAATTCGACATTCTCCATTACCGCTGTAGATAACATATGAATATCTGTCATGTTATCGGCAAGTGGATCTTCAATCGCAACGCAGTCGTTATTAACACATGAATTAGTAATTCACCGCCTATCATTCTCATCATCAAGGACATGTGCAATTTGCATGCTATCTTGTCCTTGAATCTCGTCCTCATCACTGGTATCACCATCAACATCGTCACTTTCATCTCCATTATATTCCAACACCGCTGGATTTGTAGCAGGTGAATCTGTAGCAGGTACATCGATTGGATGTGCGTAACTAACATTAGAGACTTGCATGGTACTTGATGTTCCGGTTTCGTACCGATAAAATCCCGACCTATCGTCTGCAAACGATGTCCATTCCGTATTGTATCCCATATTGTATGATTGCATATGCTCGGTATTTTGGGGCAGAATATTGAAGCCGAAACTTGGCGTTGACATGCAATTAAAACCGAAGTTTGACGGTGACATGCAATTATAACCGATCGGCGGTACATACGAACTGCATACAAATTTATGAATACTTAGTACCTATAGCATATCTCCACTCTCAATAAATAGTGTTCCGCTAAGTATACATGCGGTATAAAAATATAGAATGTAATACTTCGTAAACTGCCAGTTCACCGGCGTCCTACGTGATGTGCCTTCATCTACGTAACTTTGATTTCTATACTGTTCATCATTGGTGGGAGACATAAAACCGGTAGAATCAGCATTCATATTGAGCATGTGTATCATTTCTTATTACGGGTAATACTCGGATGCTCGAAATGAAGGATTAGGCATTTCAGAATAAGGTTCGGGCAGTTGAGGGGACGTCAATATCTCCTTCTTCACAAACAGCTCGATCGATTTCGATTCCGATACAAGCATGACTTGTGTATTCTCGTCATCGGATACTTCAATGACGGTATATTCATACCCCGTTGGCCATTTGCATATTAAGGAGATATTGAGCCCTGACGGATTGATTTTGGTAGTTTTGTACACTACTTGGCACATCTCGTTGTATGTGCTAGATTTCTTGGTTATTTTAGTTTTCCATCGACATATTTAAGAATATTATTTTTTTCAATCATTAATTGGCCACCGAAATAGCAAACTAGATGGATATAATTATCCGTCATTTTTCCACCTACCAGAAATATTGATGCACTTTGAGAGTTCTTATCAAATAATCTATTTATTTATCTTCACATTTATACTCACTTAATTACATAAAATTACAATAAAATCAATATTTATAGCATGTAATAAGTTGCAAGAACTTATATCCTACTCATTGATTTGTCATAAATAAAATCGAGGAACCCCCAATATATACCCAATTTGTTCGAATTGCTTACCCAATACGAAATTTTAACCAAACTTTTTTATGAATTATTTTAAAATAAAATTAGGGTTTAATTAACTTTCAAGATGCTCACAGTGGTGATGACGATGGCGAGGATGAATGTGATTGTTCGTCCGTGAATTTCCATCTAAAACGACACAAACGAGAGAAAGAAAAATCGAGAGAGCTGAGTGAGACAGAGAGATGAGAGAGAGAGACCAGAGAGGAAGAGATCACCGGTGAGGGAGAGAGACTGCCGGGGAAGGGGCAGAGAGGTCTCATGGGGGAGGTCAGGAGGAAACAGAGGAGGTCTCGGGGGAGGTCAGGGGGAACAGAGGTCTCGAGAGGAAGAGATCGAGAGAGAGGGGGAGAGAGCAGAGAGAGTATCTGAAATAGAGAGAGTGCGACCGAGAGAGAGGGGGAGGAGTACCTAAAATAGAGAGAGTGCGACCGAGAGAGAGAGAGAATTGTGAGGAATGAGAAAAGTTAATACATCATATCAATTTAAGTAGAGAAATGTGCGCACTTTGAAAGTACGTCCCATTATTTTGGACTAAAATATATGGGCGCAGTTTGAAACTGCGCCTATTACAAATGTCTGGGACGTAGTTTCAAACTGATTGTAATGGCGCAGTTTCAAACCGCGTCAAGTAAAATTGTAGGGGGCGCAGTTTCAAACCGTGTCCTTTAAATTTATTTTTTTATATTTACGTCAGCGCCTACAAAACAGAAAGTGGTATCTTTTGTAATATATTTTGAAAGTGATTTTTAAAAAAAAATATTATTTTAATATGGTTTAAAATAAAAAATATTGTGCTTATTTCTTAGATGAACGCGGCGGATAAAAATGGGTATGTAAATTATTTTCCATATATTTAGGCAGAATTAGTGGGCCTTACTAAACAAACAGTGGGACCTACCAAATCGTGGAATCCAAGAGAATGCTGCGCATGTTAGCGTGTAAATTTAAAAAAAAAAGATTTGCAAGTAGCAAAACAATATTAGATTATTTCTAATGATGGTCATGTTCACCAAGTAAACCATTTTAAACTGTGATTATAAGATTTTTGATATTAGGGCATGTTTGGAAAACTTATTTTTAAGTGATTATTTATCATAATCATTTATAAATGATTATTTCTGAAAAAGGTGAAATAATCACTTATAAGTGATTATGGTAAAATAAGCTGTTTGGTGTTTGGATTATTTTGTATAAAAAGTGGTTATAAGTAGATAGTGTGTTTGGATGAAAAAATATATAAGTGATTATTGAGTGTAAAATAACCAAAAAGACGTATCATTAAATGTCATCTTAAAATTTGGATGAAAAAAATAAGGGATATTATGGTATATTACTTGGTCAACTCTCTTAAAATATAATCACTTATGATATAAGTTAGGAATCCTAGCTTATTTTTAAGAAGGTATCTAGCTTATTTTTAAGCTGAAACACAAAATCCGAGACAATAAGCGGAACCGACTTAATGCATCCAAACTTACTTAATTCTCGATGGGATTATTAGTCACTTGTTGACAAAATTTTTTTGCATCCAAACAGGCCCATTAGGGTCTTGAACTTTATTAATGTGGTTCTTCACAAGTATATATATTCTTACAATTACATGATGATTAATAAAAGAAAGATAAAATCAAATAATATCAGAGAAAAATCAAATAGGATTTTTCTTCTGATTTGCTAAAACCAATTTAGGCAGCTAAGGATTTGATTCGCTTGATCGAGATCCACTACAGCTTGCGATCCTGTTACGCAGACGTCTGCCTCTTTTATGTCAGACGTCTGTGTGCTCTCTGATTTTTACTGAAGGCTAACTCCCAGTTGTCAGAACTGTTGTATTCAGACGTCTGGAAACGCTCTGTTATTTAGGTAGACATTTGCAGATGTTTGCCGCTTCCTGCTTCAGGCGTCTGGCTCCGCTCTTTTATTTGAGTAGAGGTCTGAAAAACGTCTGCCACGTGTAGGGTTACTATGCACACGCACAAAGGTCTACGAGGCATCAACCATGCCCGATTAAAAAATTAGCCGTGCCGAACAACCCGAATACGGATCTTTAAACTAGAGATTAGGCGAAAATTAGCATGTTAACAACTTTAACACTAAGTGAGAGAGATTACAACCTTTGTAGATCCGGTCCTTCACTTCATATGCTCCGTGTTGTGGTCCCTTTGCTGCGATCATCGGGTTCCGGACTCTCGAGAGGTTCCACGAAGAGAAAGATGCAACCTTTGCTTCCGATCTTCGATACTAAGATGATCTACCTTGAAATTTCTTTAACACAAGCTAACACTCATGAAATGATGTGAACACCCTCATCTAAATGGCAAGAGAAGATGAGAATGATGAAGTAGGATTTTTGCTCTCTTTATTTATCTTTTTCTCACATTTATTCATCACTTGAAGAAAACTAGTAAGCTTTTTCTATGAAAAGAATGAAGGAAGAAGATGAAGAATGATGATTGAATTTCTTTTGTGATGAATAGAAAAAGAATAATATGATGAATAATGCAACCATGGTTGACTAAACCCATGTAGAGAATTAACTAGGGTTAGGGTTTGGGTTGTGTTAAAGCACGAGTCACTTACAAATATCTTTCACAAAACAAAACCAAAACCTTCTAGAAACATCTAGAAAGCTTAATCCTAATCCAAACCCTAATCATGTTTAAACTCCACTAAATAAGTTGCATTAGTTATCATATCATGTTACAATATTGTATATCACATATATAATATTTATCGTAACAAAATAAAATAATACATTTAACATATATCGCATATATATCAATGTATTACCCGAGTGAGAAAAAGAATCTTTTAGTGAGCAAATATTAGTTAATGTAATTTAATATATCATATATATTATTATACATTAAATTATCGAATCAACACTTGATCCGACAATCCGGCTATATCGCATATAACCGACTAATATTTATCCGTACCGATTCATCGAATCAACACTTGATCCGATGACCCGGCTGATATCAAATATCGTGAGAATATAATACGGTATCACATATCGCATTATCCTCGGTCCCGCACATATCACATATGTGCTCCTACTCCGTTTTGCCTGAGCCAAGAAACCTCTGTGTAGGACTCTAAAGAATCGTCAATACGCCGGCAGTAGGTGATGATCATATCAAACACCCACAAGCTGCAAGCGGTCAGCTAAACGTAACAGCTACCCAGGTATTGAGCGCTCAGAAGATCAACAAGCAAGCCCGTACATTCTCCTGTGAATCCAAACAGTAACACTTCCATACAGTCCGGTCTCGTCATCTGATATGTTGCATATCTCGCCTAGGGGTGGTAAACGTCAGACCCCAGTAGCTCGATAAGTCGTGTCGATACGAGGTCTATAACAGTTCGAGAAACTACTGATAACACTTACCAGTAAATCTCAACAACCCTGTCCAGGGATTTCCGGTTATAGCCAATAGAACACATCACAATATCAACTCCCTATACCGGGAGAGACGAATCCCCTCCTATTGCTCATTGCCTCCATGTGATTCGGGACTGTACCCAAAAGCCACCTTTTTGCACGCCCTCTTGGACGTGGTATGATGGAAATCAAAGCACAGTGGGAATTACACAAGACTCTATGACGATCTCGGGTCAACAGACTACTCTGTACCAGTGTCACCGGAGAACTGCCATCTGACGTGTGGTATAATACCATCTGGGAGTTCTCGGCGAGTCCGTCCAGTGTACCCAGTCTCCACTGAGCACCCGTACACCATCCTTGATGTCAAACACCGATGGATATGGGATCATCCATCGCCCATCATATGGGTCAAGATGCATATACGCTAGTCTACTCTGGTGTATCGATGCCCTGTCTCGATACACCCTCGACTAGGAACAGTTATAGGATGTACTCGTCGACTACCGTGGCCCCACTAGTATGATCTCATCATAGTCCCAGTAGTCAAGTACATATCCTAAGGGCTTTATCAACATGTATATAGAGACAATCGGAGTATATGTTAAGATAAAGTACAACCAGATAGCATACTATCATGTCGAGTAAGAAAGTCCTCCCTATATATGTCATAGCATCCACTACAATATACATCATATGTACAGTAATGGCCTCTAGGGCATACATATAACTAACAATCTCCCACTTGCACTAGGGCCATCTGTTATGGTATCGCATACCCAACAATTAGCTGCGGTTGTAGTATCTCATACTCAACCATCCCATAAATGTCTCTACTGGGAAAAAGGCCTTCGTGAGTGGATCCGCGCTGTTGTCCTCTGTGTCTACTCTCCTAACCTCGATCTCCTTGGAGATCAACCATCTCCATGATCAGGTGATACTGCCTAAGAATTATATCTGGATTTCTGATGGGACGGTAGTTTCTTGGCTAAAGCCACAACTCCATTGTCACACAATGGTAGGAACGAAATTTATCTTATGAACTTATATATATCCAGACTGCCTCTATGGTAGCATCTTTGGTAACGATGTTGTAGGGTTGCTATGCACGCGCACAAGGGTCTACGAGGCATCAACCATGCCCGATTAAAAATTTAGCCGTGCCGAACAACCCGAATACGGATCTTTAAACTAGAGATTAGGCGAAAACTAACATGTTAACAACTTTAACACTAAGTGAGAGGGATTACAACCTTTGTAGATCCTGTCCTTCACTTCATATGCTCCGTGTTGTGGTCCCTTCGCTGCGATCATCGGGTTCCGGACTCTCGAGAGGTTCCACGAAGAGAAAGATGCAACCTTTGCTTCCGATATTCGATACAAAGATGATCTACCTTGAAGTTTCGTTAACACAAGCTAACACTCATGAAATGATGTGAACACCCTCATCTAAATGGCAAGGGAAGATGAGAATGATGAAGTAGGATTTTTGCTCTCTTTATTTATCTTTTTCTCATATTTATTCATCACTTGGAAAAAGCTAGTAAGCTTTTTCCATGAAGAAAGAAGAAGGAAGAAGATGAAGAATAATGATAGAATTCCTTTTGTGATGAATAGAAAGAATTAATATGATAAATAATGCAACCATGGTCAAGCAAACTCATGTAGAGAATTAACTAGGGTTAGGGTTTGGGTTAGGTTAAAGATGAGTCACACACAAATATCTTTATCATGACAAAATGAAAAGCTTCTAGAATCAACTAGAAGACTTAACCCTAATCAAAACCCTAATCATGTTTAAACTCCACTAAACATGTTGCATTAGTTATCATATCATGTTATAATATTATATATCACATATATAATATTTATCTTAACAAAACAAAATAATACAATTAACATATATCGCATATATATCAATGTATTACCCGAGTGAGAAAAAGAATCTTTTAGTGAGCTAATATTAGATAATGTAATTTAATATATCATATATATTATTATACATTAAATTATCGAATCAACACTTGAACCGACAATCCGGCTATATCGCATATAACTGACTAATATTTATCCGTACCGATTCATCGAATCAACACTTGATCCGATGACCCGGCTGATATCAAATATCGCGAGGATACAATACGGTATCTCATATCGCATTATTCTCGGTCCCGTACATATCACATATGTGCTCCTACTCCGTTTTGCCTGAGCCAAGAAACCTTTGTGTAGGACTCTAAAGAATCGTCAATACGCCGGCAGTAGGTGATGATCATATCAAACACCCACAAGCTGCAATCGGTCAGCTAAACGTAACAGCTACCCAGGTATTGAGCGCTCAGAAGATCAACAAGCAAGCCTGTACATTCTCCTGTGAATCCAAACAGTAACACTCCCGTACAGTCCGGTCTCGTCGTCTGATATGTTGCATATCTCGCCTAGGGGTGGTAAACGACAGACCCCAGTAGCTCGATAAGTCGTGTCTATATGAGGTCTATAACAGTTCGAGAAACTACTGATAACACTTACCAGTAAATCTCAACAACCATGGCCAGGGATTTCCGGTTATAGCCAATCGAACACAGCACAACATCAACTCTCTATACCGGGAGAGACGAATCCCCTCCTATTGCTCATTGCCTCCATGTGATTCAGGACTGTACCCAAAAGCCACCTTTTTGCACGCCCTCTTGGACGTGGTATGATGGAAATCAAAACACATTGGGAATCACACAAGACTCTATGACGATCTCGGGTCAACAGACTACTCTGTACCAGTGTCACCGGAGAACTGCCATCTGACGTATGGTATAATACCATCTGGGAGTTCTCGGCGAGTCCGTCCAGTGTACCCAGTCTCCACTGAGCACCCGTACACCATCCTTGATGTCAAACACCGATGGATATGGGATCATCCATCGCCCATCATATGGGTCAAGATGCGTATACGCTAGTCTACTCTGGTGTATCGATGCCCTGTCTCGATACACCATCGACTAGGAACAGTTATAGGATGTACTCGTCGACTACCGTGACCCCACTAGTATGATCTCATCATAGTCCCAGTAGTCGAGTACATATCCTAAGGGCTTTATCAACATGTAACATAGATACAATCAGAGTACATGTTAAGATAAAGTACAACCAGATAGCATATTATCATGTCGAGCAAGAAGGTCCTCCCTATATATGTCCCAGCATCCACTACAATATACATCGTATGTACAGTAATGGCCTCTAGGGCATACATATAACTAACAGATGTATCTTGCCTTTAATCGTCTAGTATGTCACAGTATCTAGCTTGGAACTCTTCCAACATACCGTCCCTCCACTGAGGGTAAAGACAATGCCTACGACTGACATTCAGTCGTCCTTATCACCCTGGAACCTTTCCAGTGATTCTCCTCAGGATCGATTGATACCATCTCACTACAACTAGTGAGTATCCTAACATCCAATTAGATCTATCTCATAGATCCAAAAACCCAGGATTTAGGAGGTATCACTTTGATCCTATATGGAGAATCCTCGTGATAAGCGGAGATTGACCGAGCGTAGCATAGGAAACTCCTTCCCTATCAAGAGTATGTCATCCACGTACTCTACGAGGATCACCACCATACTCTTTACTACCTTTTTGTATATACAAGGTTCATCTACCATTTTGATGAAGTCAAACTCTTTGACTACCACATCAAAATAGATGTTCCAACTCCGCGATGCCTGTTTTATCATGTAAAACATCTTGCACACGTTTCTGCTGCTCCCACTGTCTACAAAGCCCTCTGGCTGTGTACTTATAGACGCTCTCTTCTAAAACATCATTTAGAAAAGCAGTCATGACACCCAACCACCAGATATCGTAGTCATGGTATGTAGCCGTGGCAAGTAGGATCTGGATGGACTTAAGCATAGCTTTGAAAGTCTCAACTTTTCTATGTACACCAAGTACTCTTCTCAAGATATACCCGCTCCTGATGGGGATTTAACCCTTCAGATAAAGCAACCAAAGTCCATACTTTGTTGGTGTATAAGGATTCCATCTCAGATCGATAAGCATCCAGCCATTCTTACAGAGTCCCACTCCTGATGGCCAGCTCGAAACTAGTTGGGTCATCATCTCATGATGCAATCCTCGCTCCCACTGTCATAGAGAAACCGAAGTATCTCTCAGGTGGGTGAGGAACCCTACTAGATCGGCGGAGAGGCTGAGGTTCGTTAGAAACTATTGAATCCTTTGGTTCTACCAAATCATCAGCTGCAGTTTGTATAGCTGGAACATTTCCACTTCTACATAACAGACCTTACCTCGAGCTTGTCCGGATTTTGCTTTTAGACATAGGCCGGACAACCCCAATCTTAACCAACTTAAGATATGGGCTCTTCCCTTTCCATATCACATATGAAGTGGTAGGTAACTAATTTGATTTGAACCTTATTCAATAGGTATGCAGCTTCTCAAGTGCATAACTCCCAAAAGGAAATAGGAAACTCAGTAGTACTCATCATAGAGCACACCATATCTAATAGGGTGAGTTTGCTCCGTCCCGATATACCATCGTGCTATGGTGTATACGGAGGAGTAATGCTGAGAGAGAATCTCATTCTCCTTTAGAATGGTCCAGGAATCCCGTGCTTAAGTATTCTTCTCCTTGATCACATCATAGGACATAATACTTATACCCGTATTTTGGTTCTCTACTTCTAATTTATATTCTGTGAATATCTCAAAAGGTTCGGACCTGTGTTTCAACAGAAACATATGTCTGAATCTTGAGAGATTATCAGAGAATGTAATGAAGTAGAAAGAACCGATCTTGGTATGTGTAGACAGGGGACCTTTCATACATTAACATGTATCAATCCCAAGAGTTCACTAACTCTTTCTCTGTTTCCAATAAACAGAGCTGTGATCATCTTATCTTTGTGACATGACCGGCAAGTTTCACAAGATGTAAATTCAAACTAATTTAAATATGCATCTAAATGTAACTTCAGCCAGTCGGGTCGCATTGATATGACCTAGTCTACAATGCCTCAAGAAGGATTCATTCATTTCTGAACTCTTCCTCTTGTGCGTGTTCTGTATACTAAGAACTGCATTTTGATTTAGAACGTCAATGCTTTTAGATAACGTGCCTGAACCGATCGACTCTTGATATAGGAAATGTTCAAAACATTATCCAATAATACAAAATTATATCATTTCTTTACTAATAAAGAAACTGATATGATTTTGTATATCAGGTTCGGTATCTAATAACATTTGTTCAGAATCAATGTATTCTGGTAATACAGGGTGATAGTGACCAACAGACTTGGCTGCAACACTTGCACCGTTTTCTGTCTCATGAAACTTATCACCCGTTCTCAGTTCTTTACCTATCTGTAGCCCATGTAACAGATTACATATGCGGGATCCTGATCCGGTATCTCATACCCAGGACGTAAAGGATACTGAGAAACAGTTCAGTGTAATGAACACACCCGAAGATGATGCATCAACATGCACTTTCTTCGTTTGGGCGGCACGGGAATTCTAGTAATCCCCAATTTCCTGCTCTGTCTTATAACAATTATAAGTTGGAACGGGACCAACGTTCCCCATCTCAGTATAATAAGCGGGTTCGGTCAATATATCTGTATTATTATCTTGATTAAGACATGATATGGTCGCTACCTGGAGAGAGAGAGAAGAAAACACTCAGCGTATGCTCTTGCAAGATTAGATTGGTTATCTAATATATCTAATCAGGATGTCTCCCACTGTTTTAGTCAAATCTTCCTTCAAACCCTAAAAGGAAAGACTAGCCGGGATTAATTACACGCTACAAGTTTGCCCATCTTTCAGCCAGGCCAGTGTCGGTACTTTGAGGGAGGTCCCCCGTGCTTTCGCACGAACCTTATTAAAGTAAACCTCGTTTTCCCAGAGGCGTAACCCCGTTAACACCTTTCTAGACACCTACTTAATCGGCTAATTGTAATGTGTAAAACTCTCCCAGGAGTAACTCTTACTCACAGCGGGTATTGGGATCCAACTATCTCATAGAAGGTATGCAATCTCATTGCAAATTTCAACACTTGAAATTCCCAATAATATTTTGCCCCTAGCGTGCTATGACCTTGACGCATGCCAAACAACCCATAGTCCGCTAGTCAAGTTCAACCCGTACATTTCTTGATTGAATTAAATCCACCCGCACGACCCTTGACGCATGCCAAACAACGCCGTACGAATACCCTAATCCAATCGCATCGTATGCTAGCAGATAAGCACTAGTTAGATACCGTACACTATGCCTTGACGCATGCCAAACTACCGCAGCACGAATACTAACTAGTACTTATCTGAAATGACGGAGGGCTACGACAGGTTTTTATGAAAACCCTTTGCGTAATGAACTTGATATCGTTGTAGAATCAAGTGATTTTAAATAGAGTGTATTTGAGGCTTTTCTAGTTTTGCTAAAGGGGTCACTCCCGGTGAAGGGATCGTCGGCCCTTTCCTCATCGAATAAGGTGCAGGATATATTATATATACCGCTGTGCAAAGCAGAAACTATAGAAGCAATCAAAAGACAAACCGAGATTGTAGCATCTGCCAGTTATTGCTAAAGGAGTCACTCCCGGTGAAGGGATCTCGGTCCTTTCCTTATCGAATAAGGTGCTGGATGTTCTACAAGGAACACCGCTATGCAAAGCAAGAACTAGAGCTACCAGTTTTTAAACAAGTTTCTACAACATCTTAGGTTTCTTTTATTTCATTAATCTCATTAATGAAGTCCCATTTTATTATGCTTTGCAAGCATCACTTTTGAAACGAAATCTGCAATATAACATATATCTCATATATATAATATAAACATTCGTCTCAGGCAGTAATATGATCTCATCATAGAACATTGCAGCAGAAGAACATATATGAAATATTGGATATACTAGGACGCCCGTGTTTTCAATACGAGCCTGTATAAAACACGGATTCCACGGTCGCGATGAATAGCCAAACCCACATCCCTAGACCCCTACGAGAGCGGCAAGCAACACTGCCAATTCTAGGGTTAGAAGACCCGGTCTCGACTCCTCGAGATGGTCTCCCACTGGACCCTAGAACCCGGTTACTTGTGCTCCCCGCCTTGGGCCTACCTAATGCGGAAAAGTAAATAATATACAACGGTGACATCTTCCGCTACCTGGAAATGCCCCAATAAAAGAATATTACATACAAATGAATTTTACATTAATGAAAAAGAAAAACTCTCATCTCACATAAAACCCCCGGCTATTCAAACGCGACGATCCAATAGAACATATCACAGCAACACATAATATCTCATATCATCAACGTAAGCAAGTATGCTTATCCCGATTGTCGTTGATGTATAGCAACGAAGCCGGCGATACACCACATACTACGCTTACGGTCACAGAAAATAAAGTGTAAAACTACAACAGTTGGAATCCGCAATCTCTTTAGACATCGCATGCCTAACCAAATGAATTCCTTAGACATCTCATGCCTAACAATTATAAACCCCGCATTTTAGTCTCATTATCGAAAACACTTTTCAATATCAAGTCGGGCAATTCAACAAGATTCCCGACGTCCTGATTGAATGCTTGTCGCAAACTTTAGTAGACGGCCGCACCCCCAGATGCCGTCGACGAAGTGCACTAAGGCGGAACACCGCTGCCGCGAACACCCGAACGGATGCTTTCGGCGACGGGGTTCTCCTACAGTCACTTGGTCGGGGCTATGGGGCGTAGCTGTCTATTAAGTTTATCCGGCGAGTATCCGCGTACGCTACGTGATTGCGACGGAATTTTGATCACATCAAAATCCCGTGGCAACTGATCAATTGAGACTAAACTGCTATGTTTATAATATTCAAATTAGTTATCTCATAACTACCTGTGGATTCCAAATATTGTATCACATTCCAGATAAATAGACAATGTTAAACTTTCCGATCGAATAATCAAACACCCAAGATTTCCCCAATATATCTCAACACTTGAAATCAGTTTAAAAACATCCATCACATGCCACAGTACCAATGGTCCAGCCGTAGAAGGGTCAAGCCAACGCCTCACATGTGGCACGCCGTACTGCCCCAAACCCTAAGGTTCAAAGGGCAGTTCAAGACGGTCACATAATCGAGTTAAGGTTTGTTGTCTTCTAGAGGGATCATCACGTTACTTGCATGACTTAGAACGTTCTTAAACACGAGAAAAAAATCCAACTTTTGAAAAATTTTCCGACAGGGGAAAAAGTGAGTTATTGATATCCGTTCGAACTTTTTAACAGTTTCTAAAAGTTATCCGGAAAAACACAGACAAGATTAGACAATCCGATCGAATCACCGAAGTCCCAATACAACCCCAGAAAACTCAATTGTTGTGTGCAGATTAAAGCTTCCCAGAGAACAGAGGCAACAGATACGGGCATTACTGTATCAAAACGAATCCCTAACCATTACAAACGGCCGCGGAACCGCCGCAATAGGAGGCTATTGCCGCGGTTCCGTGGCGCTACAGTGGAATTAGGGTTTCGTTTTCTGCAGTAACCCTTATAATTTCCTGCTCTATTTTCTGCGAATTTTTAATTCCAAAAAATCCCTGTTTTTGAAAAAAGTCCAGAGAGCAAGTAAAATTGGGATTTCGGGTTCGATCGGGTTTCTAACATCGTCTACGCATCGCCTAAGGCTCTAGCTTGGCTCTGATACCACTGTAGGGTTGCTATGCACGCGCACAAGGGTCTACGAGGCATCAACCATGCCCGATTAAAAAATTAGCCGTGCCGAACAACCCGAATACGGATCTTTAAACTAGAGATTAGGCGAAAACTAGCATGTTAATAACTTTAACACTAAGTGAGAGGGATTACAACCTTTGTAGATCCGGTCCTTCACTTCATATGCTCCGTGTTGTGGTCCCTTCGCTGCGATCATCGGGTTCCGGACTCTCGAGAGGTTCCACGAAGAGAAAGATGCAACCTTTGCTTCCGATCTTCGATACTAAGATGATCTACCTTGAAGTTTCTTTAACACAACCTAACACTCATGAAATGATGTGAACACTCTCATCTAAATGGCAAGGGAAGATGAGGATGATGAAGTAGGATTTTTGCTCTCTTTATTTATCTTTTTCTCACATTTATTCATCACTTGAAGAAAACTAGTAAGCTTTTTCTATGAAAAGAATGAAGGAAGAAGATGAAGAATGATGATTGAATTTCTTTTGTGATGAATAGAAAAAGAATAATATGATGAATAATGCAACCATGGTTGACTAAACCCATGTAGAGAATTAACTAGGGTTAGGGTTTGGGTTGGGTTAAAGCACGAGTCACTTACAAATATCTTTCACAAAACAAAACCAAAACCTTCTAGAAACATCTAGAAAGCTTAACCCTAATCCAAACCCTAATCATGTTTAAACTCCACTAAACAAGTTGCATTAGTTATCATATCATGTTACAATATTATATATCACATATATAATATTTATCGTAACAAAATAAAATAATACATTTAACATATATCACATATATATCAATGTATTACCCGAGTGAGAAAAAGAATCTTTTAGTGAGCAAATATTAGTTAATGTAATTTAATATATCATATATATTATTATACATTAAATTATCGAATCAACACTTGATCCGACAATCCGGCTATATCGCATATAACCGACTAATATTTATCCGTACCGATTCATCGAATCAACACTTGATCCGATGACCCGGCTGATATCAAATATCGCGAGAATATAATACGGTATCACATATCGCATTATCCTCGGTCCCGCACATATCACATATGTGCTCCTAATCCGTTTTGCCTGAGCTTAGAAACCTCTGTGTAGGACTCTAAAGAATCGTCAATACGCCGGCAGTAGGTGATGATCATATCAAACACCCATAAGCTGCAAGCGGTCAGCTAAACGTAACAGCTACCCAGGTATTGAGCGCTCAGAAGATCAACAAGCAAGCCTGTACATTCTCCTGTGAATCCAAACAGTAACACTTCCGTACAGTCCGGTCTCGTCGTCTGATATGTTGCATATCTCTCCTAGGGGTGGTAAACGTCAGACCCCAGTAGCTCGATAAGTCGTGTCGATATAAGGTCTATAACAGTTCGAGAAACTACTGATAACACTTACCAGTAAATCTCAACAACCCTGGCCAGGGATTTCCGGTTATAACCAATCGAACACAGCACAACATCAACTCCCTATACCGGGAGAGACGAATCCCCTCCTATCGCTCATTGCCTCCATGTGATTCGGGACTGTACCCAAAAGCCACCTTTTTGCACGCCCTCTTGGACGTGGTATGATGGAAATCAAAGCACAGTGGGAATCACACAAGACTCTATGACGATCTCGGATCAACAGACTACTCTGTACCAGTGTCACCGGAGAACTGCCATATGACGTGTGGTATAATACCATCTGGGAGTTCTCGGCGAGTCCGTCCAGTGTACCCAGTCTCCACTGAGCACCCATACACCATCCTTGATGTCAAACACCGATGGATATGGGATCATCCATCGCCCATCATATGGGTCAAGATGCGTATACGCTAGTCTACTCTGGTGTATCGATGCCCTGTCTCGATACACCCTCGACTAGGAACAGTTATAGGATGTACTCGTCGACTACCGTGGCCCCACTAGTATGATCTCATCATAGTCCCAGTAGTCGAGTACATATCCTAAGGGCTTTATCAACATGTATATAGAGACAATCGGAGTACATGTTAAGATAAAGTACAACCAGATAGCATATTATCATGTCGAGTAAGAAAGTCCTCCCTATATATGTCATAGCATCCACTACAATATACACCGTATGTACAGTAATGGCCTCTAGGGCATACATATAACTAACACCACGCACTCTTCAGACGTCTGCCGCTGTTGTAGGCATTTGTCACTAATACGCCCCTACTAGATTGATGCTTCATTGGAGACTCCGATCTTGGAGCGAAGGTTGAGAAATTGTATGCATCTGGATGCTTTTGTTAGAGCATTCTCAAGTTCATCTTGAGTACTGATATGGTGAACACAAATAGTACCATCAGCAATGCACTCCCGAACGAATTGGTAGTCAAGAGCAATGTGCTTTATTCGAGAGTGGAAGGCTGAATTCGCACTTAGATAGGCAGCGGCCTTGCTATTTTTACAGTATAGAGAGGGTGGTTTTCTGAGAATTATCTTGAGTTCATGAAGAAGATTTTTTACCCATGATACCTTGGCAGTGGCATTCGCAAGGGGTTTGTATTCAGTTTCGGAGGAGGATCGAGAAACAGACTTTTGGCGAGTCGATTTCCATGATATTGGATTTGAATCTAGGTAGAAGATGTAGGCAGTGGTAAAGCGACCGTCATCGCGACTTCCACCCCAGTCAAAGTCACTGAAAGCCTGAAGAGTTAGAGGAGATCCTCAGCGAAGGTAAAGACCATAATGTATGGTGCCTTTGAGGTAGCGAATAACTCCTTGAGTGCCATCCAGTGAAGTTCTATAGGAGAGTGCATAAACTGCGACAGACGATTGACGACAAAGGAGACATCAGGCCGAGTGAGGGAGAGGTATTGAAGAGCATCAACGAGTTGACGATATGGTGTGGGGTCGACGGAGGAAGGCCCGTCATGGAGGAGGAGAGGGGTGGTATTGCATATGGGAGTCGTGGTTTCTTTAGCGCTTGCCATGGAGAATTTATTCAGTGGATCCGTGATGTGGCAATGTTGGGATAGGAATAGTCCTTGTGATGTGGGAATAACTTCTACACCAAAAAAGCGATGAAGGTCACCGAGATCTTTAGAGAAAAGTGTTGCCCAAGTTGACAAACAAAGGAGTGAATGAACTGAATGTTGTTGCTAGTGTGGATGGTGTCATCAACATACACCAAAAAGTAGGCGACAATGGCTTCCTTGGAGTAGACGAAAAGAGACGTATCCGCCACGGAGTTTACAAAGCCGGTTTGGAGGAGATAGCCTTTGAGTTCTTGGTACCATATCCTATGGGCTTGTTTGAGACCGTAGAGGGCTTTTCGTATTTGCATATATGATTGGGTAGGGAGGAATGGATAAAGCCGGGTGGTTGAACCATGTACACGTCTTCATGGATAAGGCCGTTGAGGAAGGCATCATTAATATCGAGTTGACGGAGGGGCCATCCATGAGAGAGTGCAAGGCATAAGTCAACACGAAATGTTGACGGTTTGATAACCGGAGGGCTGAATGTGGCGGAATAGTTCAGACCAAGCCATTGGTGGAAGCCTTTGGTGACAAGACGAGCTTTGTACCGGGCAACTGTACCATTGGAGTTTCGCTTGATTCTGAAGACCTATTTGCAGCCAACAAGATTTTGATTCGATTTAGGGACAAGATCCCATGTCCCGTTCTTCATAAGGGCGTTAAATTCTTCGGACATTGCAACACGCCGGTTGGAATCCTTCACAGCTTGAGATACACATGTTGGTTCAAGAGTTTGGGGTATTGGGAGAACAGTGGTGTGGTTGATATATAAGGAGATGAAGTATTTAGGGTTCGATTTTCGTTCATTGGTGATTCGGAGATTTGAGGGTGGGGGAGTAGGAGATAGTTGTGGAGAGGGTAAATATGGTTGAGCAGTTATGGAGGAGGTTGAAGAGGTAGGGTCGAGAAGGTTGGCGGTGTTATAAAAAAATGGAAGGTGAGGATTGAGAAGAGTCGGTGGAGGGAGAGAGGTCTAGGGTATCAGATGTTGATGATTGGGCTTCATAGGTGGTTGGAGTAGTTAAGGTGGGGAGAATGTGAAGTTTGGTGTATTGGATAGGCCTGTTTGGTTGCGATGCTGCACCTGGTGAGTCCAAGTTTTACGGGAGAGCTTCTTAATGTCTACCAGTACTTGCATGGGAAAGATGGTTTTGGCGAATTTGACATGACGAGAAATGTAAAGCTTGTGGGTGATGGGATCTAGATATTTATAGGCAGATTGAGATGTTGAATAACCTGGAAAATGCAGGAAGTGGATCTAGATTGATGTTTCAAAGAGGTGTATGGTCTTAGCCAGGGATAACAAAGACATCCAAAGATTTTGAGACGGTTGTAGTTTGGTGGTCGTTGAAAGAGTTTTTCAAATGGAGACAGAAAATTGATAACTGGTGTAAGAAGACGATTTATGAGATAGACGGCTGTTTGAAAAGTATGACTCCAATACTTAGAGAGAAGAGAGACTGTATGCAAGAGTGTAAGACTGGTTTCGACAACATGACGATGACGACGTTCCGATGGCCATTGTGCTCAGGAGTGTGTGGAGGAGTGGTGAGATGAGAGACACCATAGGGGTGAGAATGGATGCAAGAGATGTGCATCACCGCCATTATCAGAGCATATGGATATTAGCGGTAGTTGAAAATATATTTCGATAAGTTTTTTAAATTGGGGGAAGATGGTGGCAACATCAGATTTACGTTTCGTAGGATAGAGCCAGACGTATTTTGTGTAATGATCAATAAAAATTGTCGGGACCCGGTTCTTGCTCACGAAACAAAGTGCTACACGGAACAAAGTGCCACGCCAATTATCATGCTAACGGGGCGGGGGCCACCTCTTGAATTCGTGGGGGCCGCCTCTTGAGTCCGTGGGACCCACTATAGAACAATGTGAAATCTTCAAAACATATTCCGAAAGAGGACCGAACTGCATTATAAATTTAATGATACCACCCTTAATTACAGATGCGCCTTTTAAGTGAATCGGAACCACAGGAGTTTAAGAACTCCGTAGTTAAGCGTGCTCGGGCCAGGGAAGTCTTGGGATGGGTGACCTCCTAGGAAGTGGTCCCTGGTCGGGTCTGGTTCGCTCTAAAGGATAAAACCGTACGGTTTCGGCCAGAGCGGACAATACCATCTGTACTGGGGCATGGAGCGTTACATTTATTTTGGCCCATGTAGGTCCTTCAGTAGTAGGTCTGTGGTTCGAGGACGAATCATTGTTCAAAGGTGGGGAGAATGTCGGGACCCGGTTCTTGCTCACGGAACAAAGTGCCACGCCAATTATCACGCTAAGGGGGCAGAGGTCACCTCTTGAATCCATGGGGCCACCTTTTGAGTCCGTGGGACCCATTAAAGAACAATGGGGAATTTTCGAAATATATTCCGAAAGAGGACCGAACTGTATTATAAATGTAATGATACCGCCCTCAATTACAGAAACGCCTTTTAAGTGAATCGGCACTACAGGAGCTTGAGAACTCCGTAGTTAAGCGTGCTCGGGCCAGAGAAGTCTTGGGATAGGTGACCTCCTGGGAAGTGGTCCCTGATTGGGTCTGGTTCGCTCTAAAGGATAAAACCGTACGGTTTCGGGCAGAGCTGACAATACTATCTGTACTGGGGGGTGGGGCGTTACATAAATTATATAATAACGAAAACCATCATATAACAGTTCAGTTGGTCCCCAAACATTAGTATAGATTAATTGCAAAGGTTTAGAAGTACGGAGTGAATTTTCAGAAAAGAGAAGTTTATGACTTTTATTGAAATATCATAAATTATATTGAAAATTATTAACTACAGAGACATTAGACAATAATTTATTGCTCCTAACAACGGACTGAAGGCTTCTAACAACGGACTGAAGGATTCAACTAGAGGGATAATCAAGACGACCGTGCCACTCACTTATTTCTGATTTGGAGGTAGCGTGAATTTGAGATTGGATGGATCGTGGGAGGTAGTAAATATCATTATGGTCATCCCCGCAAAGAAGAGGTGCCCCCGTGCGAAGATCCTTCACCAAAAAATGAGAGGGAAAAAACTCAAGTGAGACTGTCTTTGATTTGCAAAATTTGGCGACGGAAATTAAGTTTTGTGTAATAGATGGTGCACATTGAACATTACCTAAAACAAAGGGTTTTTGGGGAGAGTGCAGTTTTGTTTTACCTATGTGAGAAATTTTCAAACATGAACCATCACCTATATTGATCTCATCGGGGCTACCGTAATCAGTGTAGCAGTGAAGAGTCCCAACATCGGACGTGACGTGATGTGAAGCACCGATGTCCAATAGCCAGGATGAGGGAGCGGGACGGTTGGCATTTGTGTTGTTTGCCATAGGTTGAGAGAGGGTCTCTGACGGATGTTGCGGTGGATTGATTTGCATTGCGTTCTCACGAAGGAAACAAGCTAATTGGCGACAGTCTTTGGTGTTATGACCGGGACGTGTAACACCCTAGTGCATTTATACTATATTTATTTTGGGGTATTTCAAATCTTGCGGCAAAATTCTTCAACTCCATAAGTAAAACCCTTTTAGGAGTTTAACTCCATTAAAAATCTTTTGGAGTTTAACACCATAAAAAAAAAATCGTTTTGGGGAGTTTAACGCCACTCAAAATCTTTTGGAGTTTAACTCCATAGATAAAAAATCTTTTTCGGGAGTTCAACTCCTAATTTCGAGGCTAAGCCCCTTCTTTCTATAGGCGCCCAGCGCCTACGTGCCGGACGCGTGAGGCGTCGGCGCCCAGCACCCAGCATCCACATGCCGGGAGCGTGAGGCATTGACACCCAGCGCCCACCTGCCGGGCAGTGACGTGTGGGCGCCCTGCGCCCACACATCCTTAGGACGTTACTCACCATTTCCCCCTCTTTTTTCATACCCTCCACACTCAAAACACGTCCTGGGACCCCCGTAAACTCTGCGAGGCCCCTGATATACCCAAAACCTCTCAAGACACACACATACGTATACTGCACAATGAGTTTGCATGACTGGTTTGACCCGTCAATTGGAGGTTCCTTCGCTTCAAAGGCGAGGGGTAATTAATGACAGCTTAGTCCGCGACTGCCGGAGATTCGGATCCCCACAATCAATAAATCCCAGCCTACCCTAGTCAGGGGGAATCTGTATATGTCCGACAAGCGACGCGTATTTCCCATCTCAATGGGGTGACGAAAAACACCTTATAGATTCTGGCATGCCCGGTGGGGCATTTCTCTCCTCCCATTTCTCGGGTCAAGCATTCATGCGAACTCATTTAGTATATATACCGATGTTTTTACAGAAATAATGCTTTTCCGTGCAACAATCAACCTTCAACGACAATGTCTTCTAAGATGAATTCAGCTTCTGACGCGACCCCGATTTCGTACGTGGTCAAGATCAATGCCCGTATGGTTCTCCCTGCAAGCCTCAACCGGCAATGGGAGGAACCACTCCGACAATTTGGTTTCGTCATTATCTATCCTGCCGGAAGCGCTCATCTGGCAGAGGTCCCGGCAAACCAAGCGGCCAAACCGACCTCAAGGGGCAGGAGGCCGAATGTTATGGTCGCCAAAACATCCCACCCCAAATGCAAATCTGTATTCGAACGGCTCTCCACTATTCCGACTGGGGGCAAGGCCATCAACACCAATGGAGCCACAATGCATCTCCAACAAGCTCAGACGGTGCCTTTGACAATCGCATGAGCGGACGTATTTTCTGGACTCTCTGTAAATCGGTCTACGGCGTCTTCTTGAAAGGCCGAAGCTTGCCAAGTGCTCAAAATGGAAAAATTGAGACAGAAGTGGCTCAGATATAGAGCCAACAAAAGGGCCAGGGCTTCCGCCAAGTTGAACCTTGTGAGGTTCCAAGAACAGGGTTACCCCGCCACGACAGCTGAGTCGGCCATAAAAATCAGCAATTCCTTCGAACCTCTGAAATGGGTTCAGAAAAATGCCATGACCACCAGAATCAAGAAGACAATAGTCCGAACGATGTTACAGAGAGATGTGTCCCAGCCTCAACAGGGAAAGCATGACACCGTCTCTTTAAGAGTCTATTAGGCACTCTGTACCGCACGAAAGCAGCGGGGAAAATCCAGAAAAGCAGTACCAGCACCACTTAAGGACCTAGTCAGGCCAACTGTTTTCAATCGATTGTCCGTTACCGAAATAGATGGGCTACGACAGTGGTACGTGAAATTAGCTGTCAATGATGAAAAGACAGCCATATATGTTATCCATACGGTCTATATGGCGGGCACGCGTCCCAGCGACAACTTGCGCAGTAAAAGCAAGGATGGGGCCACCACTTCCCAACCCTAATCTGGCTTGAATGTGGTTGCTGTTTCCCAAGATCAGCCACCTCCGCTAGATGACGAAAACCTTCTTGATGAGGCCGATAGGCAGAAGGACCCCTCAGTACATGTAGAATCAAGCTCGGACAGCGAAGAAAAGCCGACTTTCCACCCCAGGACCGCAGAGCAAGAGCTGCTGTAAGGTGTTTTTCTTCACTCCATTGAGATAGGAATACGCGTCGTTTGTCAGGCGTATACAGATTCCCCCTGCCTAGGGTAGGTCGGGGTTTATTGATTGTGGGGATCCGAATCCCTGGCAGCCGCGGACTAAGATGCCGTTAAGTACCCCTCACCTTTGAAGCGAAGTAACCTCCGATTGACGGGTCACTAGTCATACGAACTCAATATGCAGTGTGCGTATGTGTTTGTTGAGGGGTTTTGGGTATATCGGAGGCCTCACAGAGTTTATGGAGGAGTGTTTTGAGTGTGGAGTGTTCACCGCCGAAAGACACGACCGGGACGTTAAGATGTCTGGCCTGAATTTTGGGGGCATATGTTATTTGGATTTATCCGTCCACCTTTCCGAAGATGCCAAGTTGATTTATGGCACCGTATATCGGAGGTTTGGACGGATGCGGCCGTTGTAGCATGACTTCGTCAGATCCCCCTCGTTTGCAAGGGGTTTTTGATTGTGGGGACACTCTTTCCTGCAGGCGCAAGCCCCTGTAGTTAATTACGTTACCGTATCGCGGTAACCATTTTCTCCTGCTCTTGAAGTTCACTTCGTGTCGTGTGTGTTTATTTTATTTTTGGTTGCCAGTGGATTTTATACGAAGAATGTCGTCGCCCGTAGGACATGGATCAGTCCAAATCCGTATATTTTTAGATTTGGATTTGGGTTGATTTAAGGATCGTTGATCCGTTTTGAGATCAAGATCGACTTAAATATATACGAGCAGTTGGGGACTCGGTTGGTTTTTTGTTAAGGATACGTTAGTCTAATTTGAGACTAAGAACTACTTAACTGGGTGTTAGGATCATTTTTGTTTCAGATCCAACAAGAGAGCATTTGGGATCTTTTGTTTTAGTTTAAGAACATTTCGGTCCGTTATTGACATTTTGGAGACGAAATTCTAGTTTGAGGATATCTCGGTCCGCTGATCACCATTTTAAAGGTGAGATTTTAGTTTAAGGACGTTACGGTCCGTTGATCACCATTTTGGAGGTGAGATTTTAGTTTAAGAACGTCTCGGTCCGTTGATCACCATTTTGGAGGTGAGAGTTTAGTTTAAGGACGTCTCGGTCCGTTGTTGCCATTTTGGAGGCAATGGTTAGTTTAGGTCGTTTTAGTCCATTGTTACCATTTTGGAGGCAACGGTTAGTTTAAGGACGTTTCGGTCCGTTGTCTATCTTGCGTGCACTTGTATTTGTTATGTGACGGGATGAACAATGATGATATAGGATGCACCCATTCTGGGATGTGGTTTGATTTGGGATGTGCATGTCAATTTGGGAAGTGCACCAAAAAGCAGTTGATTGTCAGGACCCGCCACCTCTCTGAAGACGTTGAGGAATTACAATGACATGTATCAGAGGTTTGGAGAGATGTACCCTTAAACCAAATCTCGTATTTGAGGGAAAAGATCATGGTGGATCATCTAAGAATCATTAGTCCTTTTCGGAGACTAAGATTAACTTAGGAGATGTGGGATGAACATCATTTTGAATATCATCAATTGAAAGATCATTAGTCATGTTTGGGATTAAGATCAATTTGGGGAATGATGAGCGCAGAAGGGCTCAGTTGATTGGAAGAACTTAGTCAATTTAAGCTAGATCTGGGTCTCGATAATTACCCAACAGAGCTAAGTGCTGAGGCATACAATACTCATGTGCATTTCTTGTGAGGCACCTGATTAGTGTTAAACACTAAAGTTTTGTGACGCTCATGTGACACACGTGAGACACCGGATTAGTGTTAAACACTAGAGTTCTGTAGCGCTTACGTGACACACGCGGGGCATCGGATTAGTATTTAACACTAGAGTTCTGCGGCACTCACGTGACATACGTGAGGCAGCGGATTATGAGGATTGCCCACTTATTTCCCCGCTTTGTATATAAGTGTTGATCACTTGGTTCTTGTGGCGCTCATGTGCAAAACACATGAGGCACCCCAAAGTTGGGTTCCGCCTTTGGGGTTTTTATCCCCTCCTTTTAGATGGGTGCGTGCAAAACACGTGATTGCCCTAAGAGGCACTTCTCGTTCTTCCTTTAAGCGCTCACATGGGAAACACGTGCGATCCTCGTTATAGTGTTTAAACGATAATGAATCACCAGCCTTTCCTTCTGGGTGTTTGGAGATTTTGATCTCATGTTAGTGACCCTAGGATTTGGAGGATCTCATGTCGCTTATTTTGTAAGAATTAAATTCTTTTTATAGGGTTTGAACCCTAGTTTTCAGAGGAATTAAATTCCCATATTTTTTTTGTAAGAGTTAAAACTCTTTGAACTCAATTCTTTCCCCTAGGTTTTGAATCAGCATGACAGAATCTCCCCGATAAGAATTAAATTCTTAACTTGTAGGGAGATCTGCTTCTGCAGATCTCAACCGGAGGAAGAACTAAGTTCCTATATGATGGTTAAACCCTTAGAGAGGCGAAAGAGAGAAAAAAATGATCTCTATGTTTTGTTTTCTTTTTACTTAGGCTTTTAATGAAACAAGTCTTCCTTTGTGAGAATTAAATTCTCTGTTTCTTTTGAAACTTTTCTTTCTTCTTCTCTTAAGCTTCTCTCTTTTTTCTAAGTTTCTGAGGGGATTCCTTTGTTTTCTCTCTCTATCTTTCTTCACTCTCCGTCCTCCTCGAGACTTGGAGTCTCTGGTCCCTTATATAGTGGAGAGAAGTTTGTTTAATTCTGAGAAAATCTCTCATTGAGAGATCCTAATTGATTTGATTGATTTCAGAATTGACTTGGGGAATTTTGCCCACCATTAGATCTTTGATCCTAGGGTTACTGTTTTACAGAACATATTTTTCTTGTTTTTAACAAGATTGGGGAAATATTTTCCTATATGCGGAATCTATTTTGTAAAATAATAATTTTCTAAACCAGCATTGGATTTTTAATCCAAGGGTGCTCAGCTTAACAGAGCACAATCTTTCTTTGTTCAGAAAGATATGGAAAATATTTTCCATCTCATGGAATCTTTGATCCATCAACTTTCTGTTTAACAGAAAATATCCCTCCTTATTAGAATTTAATTCTATACTTAATCACCTTTAGATCTTTGATCCAACGATTCCTTGTTGAGTATAATTTAATTTTACATCGGGAAGTGTTCTCACCTGTTTAACATGTGAGGTTTATTTAGTTTGTCAGCTGTTGGATTTGCAGCGCCTATATGCATTGCATATAGGCGCTCACGTGTTAAATACGTGAGGCTCATTAAGCCTATAATTGTTTGATCTGCAGCACCTATATGAATTGCATATTGGCGCTCACGTGTTTAACATGTGAGGCTTATTAAACCTATAGTTTGTTTGATTTTCAGCGCCTATGCATTTCATATAGGCGCTCACGTGTTTAACACATGAGGCTTATTTAGCCTATAATTTATTTGATTTGCAGCGCCTATATGCATTGCATATAGGTGCTGCAAATCCAACAGCTGACAAACTAAATAAACCTCACATGTTTAACACGAGAGGCTTATTTAGCCTATTTGTGGCACCTATGTGCTTTAGCATATAGATGCTAACGTGTTTAACACGTGAGACTTGGACAGTAGGGGATTTTCCTTCTTCCCTTTTTTTTATAAGGGAACATGGAGTGTATAGAAAACAAGGGGCGGGGAGCGTCCTAAGGACGCGTGAGTGGCGCGTGGGCGCCGGGCACCCACGGGTCATGTACCCTGTGCGTGGGCGCTGGATGCCAGTGGGTCATGTGCGCGGCATGCGACCGCTGGGCTCCAGCGGGTCACGTGCGTGGGACGCTACTGCTGGAAACACCAGCAGAGAAAGGGGCTTAACCCCTGGGCTGGGAGTTGAACTCCCGAGAGGCTTTGGAGTTGAACTCTTAAACATGAATTAGGTATAAATTTGGAGTTAAACTTCAAAAATATTTGGATTTGGAGTTAAACTTCTATGTAATAAATTGGATGTGGATTTGGAGTTAAACTCCTGAGGGAGTTTGGAAACTCCCAGAAAAGGGACGGATCAAAGAGGATCCTTTTCTTCTCCCCTTTAGCCCTGGATCTTCTTTTGAGCCTTGGATCTTCTCGAACTAGGGTTTTGGGGAAATGGGTCTCCTTCCTCCTCCTCTCTGTTAGCTGGATCTTGGAGGAAAAGGGGTGGGACTTAAAAGTCTCCCCTTTTGGGAATTTGATGGAATATCCGAGCTCCCCTTCAAAGGTTTTATGGTGAAAAACTGTTTCTTTTTGGAAAAAGAAGAGTTAAACTATTGATTTAATTCAAAAAAAATAAAGAGGGTGTTTACCGCCGAAAAGAGAGATGAAATCGCATAGGTCGTCTTGCCTGAATTTGGGGGCATATGCTATTTGGTTTTATCTGTCTACCTCTTCGAAGATACCAAGTTGATTTATGGCACCGTATGTCAGAGGTTTAGACGGATGCGGCCGTTATAGCAGACTTCGTCAGATTCCCCCTCGTCGTGAGGGTTTTTTGATTGTGGGGACGCTCTTTCCTGCAGACGCAAGCCCCTGCATTTAATTACGTTACTGCGTAGCGATAACCACTTTCTCCTGCTCCAGAAGATCACTTCGTGTCGTGTTTGTTTGTTTTATTTTTGGTTGCCCGTGGATTGTATACGGAGACTAATTTGTGTTGTCGCCCGTAGGACGTGGATTAGTCCAAATCCGTATTTTCTTAGATTTGGGTTTAGTTTTGATTTAAGGATCGTTAACCTTATTTGAAATTAAGATCGATTTAAATATTTGTTAAGGATACGTTAATCCGATATTAGACTAAGATCTACTTAACGGGGGTTCAGGATCATTTTTAATCCAACGAAAGAGCATTTGGGCGCTATCATTTTAGTTTTAGGACGTTGTGGTCTATAGCTAGTTTAAGGACATTACGGTCTCAAGCTAGTTTAAGGACATTACAGTCCATGGGGTATGCTCATGGGTTCGAGAGTGTACCAAAAAAGCTGTTGGTTTTCGGGACCCTTCATCTCTCTGAAGACGTTGAAGAATTACAACGACATATATCGGAGATATGGAGAGATGTACCCTTGAACCGAACTCCAGATTGAAAGGAGAGACCATAGTGGAAAGAACATCATTTTAGATGCCATGTGTCAGGAGATCATTAGTCATCTTTGGAACTAAGATCGATTTGGGGAGACTTGAGTATAGGAGGGCTCGGTTGATTGATGGTCAAAAGGTTTTTGGCCTCAGGAGACCGGGCTAATTGGGACTAGGGTTGGCCCCTCACAGTGTTAAACACTGATATTTGCTCGGCGCTCACGTGCTCCCACGTGAGGCTCTTAAGCAGTATTAAACACTAAAATTTGGAGCGCTCACGTGTGGCACGTGAGGCACCTGAATATTAGGCGTTATGCATTTGGATCCAAATCCCCATCTGTATATAAGTGTTAAACACTTAGTCCTTATGGCCATCACGTGTGGGCACGCGAGGTGCTCTAGAGTTGGGCACTGCCTCCTTTGGATTTATTGGATTTATCTTCCTATTCTTTTCTAGGTGCTAAGCATTATTGGGGATCACGTGGGATCACATGAGGCACCCCAAAATGAGAACTGTCTTAAGTTATTCCCCTTTCCTTTTACAAGTGCTGAGCACTATTAGGGGTCACGTGGGATCACGTGACTCGAACTCAGTCATTTCTTTTTTATCCTTAGAAGTTCTCACGTGGGAACACGTGATCTGTCGTTATAGCGTTAACGCTAATATGCATGGAGCTCTTGATCTAAGTCTTGAGAATTTCAAGTCCTTTGTTTTATAAGAATTAAATTCTTATGCAGGGTTAAACCTTAATTTTGTCAGAGAAATTAAATTCCTATGCCTTTGGAAGAATTAAATTCTTCAAATCTAGTTCTTTCCTTTGAGTTTTGGGACTGCATAACAGAATCTCCCCGATGAGAATTAAATTCTCAACTTGTGGGGAGATGTGCTTCTGCAGACCTTAACCAAAGGAAGAACTAAGTTCTTTTTTGGAAGAGTTAAACTCTTGTTAAAGAAGGTAAAATGATCTCTAGGTCTTTTCCCTCATCTAGGGTTTCTTTTTCTTCAAAGAGAACTCTTCTTCTTTATTTTCACCCATCTTATGGAGGGGTCTCCTCCCTTTCTCTCTTCAGTCTCGAGTCCTTTATATAGTGGAGGCAAGTTTGTTGAGTTAGTTAAGGAAATCTCGCATTGAGAGATTCTTTGATTGATTCGGGGATTTTATCCACCGTTGGATCTTTTATCCAGGGACTTCTGTTTTACAGAAGATATTTTTCTTGTTTTTAACAAGATTGGGAAAATATTTTCCCATACAGAGCTTATATTGTATCTTGATGATTTTTAATCACCATTGGATCTTTAATCCAACGGTGCTCTTTTTTACAGAGCACAATCTTTCTTATTTAGATAGATTGGGGAAATATTTTCCCATACAGAGCTTATTCTATAGTTTGGTGATTTTTAATCACCATTGGATTTTTAATCCAACGGTGCTCCTTTTTACAGAGCACAATCTTTCTTGTTTAGAAAAATTGGGGAAATATTTCCCATACAAAGCTTATTCTGTAGCTTGGTGATTTTTAATCACCACTGGATCTTTAATCCAACAGTGCTATGATTTACAGAGCACAATCTCTCTTGTTTAGAAAGGAAATATTTTCCAATTTGGGTTTTGATCCCTTTTATTTAGAATTTAATTCTATCGGCTCAGAAGGCATTAGGAACCCTCACGTGTATATTGTTCCCTGATTAAAAATCAGGAGAAGCTTCAGAAGAGGCATCACGTGCTCACACGTGACCAGTTGTCACTTGTTGGCACATGACGCTCAAAGCAGTGGCAAAAAGCACATTCAAGAAAAAGCTCCAGAAAAGGCATCACGTGCTCACACGTGACCAGTGGTCACGTGTTGGCACGTGATGGTTAAACAGCGGCCAGAGGACAGAGCGCAGAAGAAAAGAAGCCCATTCCAGGGGTCACGTGCCTACACGTGACCAGGGGTCACGTGGCCACACGTGACCGGCTTTAAAAGCCTTATTATTTAACAGAATTAAATTCTGAGAAGAGATCATTCAAATCTTTCCAAAATAGAGAATGATTATTTGGAACCGCTGGATTAAAAATCTAAAGGTGATTAAATATCACCAATTTATGGAAAATCTTGGACTTGGAAAGATTTCCCCCCTAAATCTAATCGAGATAACAAAGGGATATCTTTGGATTTAAAATCCAATGGTGAATAAAATTCACTTAACAATCTAAAGGCCTGGATTAATGATGAATATAAATCAAATCTCTCAACATACAAATCAAATCTCTCAATGAGAGATTTACTAAGCAGATTGATTCTCTTCCTTCTCCTATAAATAGGAGCCAAGAAAAGAAGAGAAGGAACCTTTTTGGAAGACCTTTTTCTAAAACTTTTTTCTGAAACCTTGAGACCTTTGGATCTTTTACTTTTGATACATAGAGAGAGAGAGAGAGAGAGAGAGAGAGAGAGAGAGAGAGAGAGAGAGCCTTTGATTCTCTGCAAAAAGGAAAACCTTAGGTAAGTAAGGAAAAGGGAGGCTTCAAAGGAGAATTTAATTCTCAAAAGAGTTTAACTCTTATATAAAAAAGAACTTAGTTCTTTCTCTGGTTGAGGATCTGCAAAGTGCACATCTCCCCATGAATTGAGAATTTAATTCTCATTGGGTTGAGATCCTGCCATGCAGATCCAAAACACAGAGGAGGAACTGGGTTCAGAGAATTTAATTTTCAAAAAATGATATGAATTCAATTCCTTTAAGAAAAAGTTAAGGTTTAACCCAATGTTATGGGAATTTAATTCCTTCAAAAATGAACAGAACTAGGGTTTAACCCTAATTGAGAACATAATTCTCTCAAACTCACAGGAATTTAATTCCCTTAAGAAAAGAAACTAGGGTTTAACCCTATTAAGAATATAATTCTTCAGAAGTTTAGGGTTTAACCCTATGAACAGAACTTTAAAACATGCAGAGACCCACAGAATAAAACTTTGAAGTAGGCACCTCACGTGTTACCACGTGACTCCTGCGAAGATATATAAAAGAGAGCTTTAAGGCAACGCCCCACGTGCCCCACGTGACCCCTGAAGCACATAAAGAAAAAGCAAAATAAACAGAGACTCTGGGGTGCCCTCACGTGTCACCACGTGACCCCTAATGGGTATTCTGATAAACCAGAGCATGAGCTCCCATCATGTGCCCGCACGTGATGGCTTTCAGGACTAAAAGTGTTAAACACTTATCTATAGAACAAAATAAAGGAAAGCAGGGCGCTCTCACGTGTGATCACGTGACCCCTCTTGCCTTAGTGTTCAACACTAAATTGAAACCTCTGTATCCAGTGTTTAACACTGATTTTTCTTAGTGTTTAACACTAATTTGGAAAACTCTATTTGCGATGTTTAACACTGATTTTCTGTAGCGTCTTGAAAAGTCGTTTTGGTGTTTTCCTGAAATTCGGTGAAAATTCGGTATTTTTCCGAAAACCGTCTTTCTCGATATTTTGCAGTTTAGGGCTAATTATACTTAAAGTGGATAGGTAATTACTTGTTTTTAGTAGCTAATGAGTTTAATATGAAATTTTGGTCATTTAAAAATTTTTCCCTATTTTTCAATTTTTTAATATTATTTAAGCCGGTAAGAAAATACATTAATTAAGCGATAAATACAAATTTTTCCGGGCTAATTTTAATCTCTAAAATTATGATAATTATAATCTAGTGATAACATGAATTTTTAGTAATTTATTTTGATTTTTAACCAATTTTTATGAATTGAAACGTATTTATTGAATTTTTGGGCTAAAACTTGCAATTTTTGAGTTGTAGGGGGCCTTTTTGCATAAAATTTCTTTTGTAAAACCCCTCTATCTTTTCCCTCAGCCCAAGAACAGCCCAAACCTTGGCCAAGTCCAGAAATTCTGACCTCTCTCTTCTTGGGTTCTTTCTTGAGTTAAATTGATAGTTTATGGTATTAATTTAAATAAAATGGTTAATGTATGATACATTTGACTTTAGAAACTTGACCATGACTTTCCCCACTTGCCCATACCCTCCCCCATTCCCCTCCTCTGGCCGAAACCTGCACCATTTCCACCTCCATTATTTTCCTTCTCTTTCTTTCATTTTCTTCAAAATTTGCAACAAAATTCAATAAATATCCACAAATCCTTCTCTTTTTCAACACAAAATCCTTGTGCTACCTCTTCTCAAGCCTAATATAGTTGAAATCATGTGGAAAGGAGGCATTTTTGGAGCAAACTTTCTTGCTTGATCCATTGATCAAGAGGTATAATTCCTATCTTGTTAAATCCTTTGTCTAAGTGCTTATATTATATGGTTTAGTGATAATTTAGTGTAGTTAATCTAGATTTCTTAGATTTTGTTTGAAAATTGAACTAGGGTTTGAAAGCCATAATAGTTAATTAAGTTATTTTATAGTTAATCTAGTTGTTAATGACTAATCTATTTGGTTACCTTGTTGATATAGTTTTCAATTATGCTAATTTGATTAAATTAGAAGTGTGAAATTTGCTTTTTAGGATTTTCAAGAAAAGGTTTTTGTATGGAAATGGTATTTGAAAACATGATTAGTGAGTTGATTAAACCTAATTTGTGTTGATTAAACCTAATTTGCTATCTAGTGTTTTGCTAACCTTAATCTAAGTGGTTAATTTGCTTATTAGGCTAAAATATAGTGTTAAAGTAAGGATTTCATATATAGTTTGGGTTATGTTTGCTAAGTACAAAAATCAAGAAAAGGTTTTGTTATGTAAATTAGGTTTTTAAGCTTAGTTAATGGTTTAGAATTTGTGTATTGGCTAACTTTTTGGTTAGTTTGGAATGTTGGTGTTGGGTGGTGTTGACTTTGTCGCTATATTGTCGATGTTTGCATCAAATTGCAATTTCTGCTTACTAGATTTTTATCAAAGTTATGTGATGAGTTAATTGTGGCATCTTGATGATCTTGTTGGCTTGTCCTACGACTTTTAGGATGCGTGAGTGCGGTTTTTGGGTAGTCGGGTTTTAGTTTTGCCGGGTGACCCAAATCGGCGTTTTTGGCAGTTTTTGCGATTTTCGCGTGTGTCCGCGCACTTTGTGCACGTTGTAACTAGCTAACGAACTTTAGTAGTTTCGTTGGGGTTTTGCGTCGTTCTTGAATGTGTAACCTTATATTTGGTATTGATGTAAATTCCAGGTTCGGTCGCGGAAACGTCAGACGCGGCGCGAAAGGGAAAGGCGGTGATTGGACACAGCTAGCCAGGAATCCCGGTGAGTAGATGTAACATCTACGGGGGACTATCGTTGGATGGCGCAAGCCGCCCGATAGTTTTAGTAACTTACAAGACCCTAAGTAATGTTAGTAATTAGGGGTGAAATACCTATTCGACTATTTGCTGCATCCATGCATTATATTGACATATCTATACGAAACCATTTCATAGGACACCTGCACCATTACCAGGGTTTTTATATGCAGCACGAGCACTATTCATGTTTACACACACACCCTGGTAATTGCCATGCCACCACACTAGATAACTTTTAAATTGAAACCTTTTATAAATTGATACTTAAACTGGTACTATTGCCTTTAATTCCTTAAAAATGAAACCGTAGTATTGCTATTCATGTGCATGTAATTCATCATATTAATTGTTCATGCTTAATACATTAATCACACATCGCAACTTGATCATTGATATCATATGCATTCATTATCATAGATATATGCACTTATGAGGATTTCTTGAGATTTTATGATATTGCTGGATTTCGGGGGAAAGCCGCAAAATTTCTAAACTTATTATATTTTTAAAATATGTAAATTGCGGTTTTCTAGTGATGTAAGTGTCGTCCACCATGAGTTTGCTGTGGCTTTGGAAATCCGTGTCGAGGAGTGGAGGAACCGGCACGGGTACATGGTGGGCCCGGTAAGGTACCCCGGGGCAAGAGGAATGTGGTGATGACGTTGAGCCTGGCAGGGGACGGATTACCTACCGGTGACTGTTTGGGACGGCGGATATCCAGAGGATACCGACCGTGGCCGCTAGATGATGAGATATTGATATTTGAGATGGGTCAGCCGGACGGCTGAGGCCAGAGATACATTATGAGATTTGAGACAGCTTTTGGGGTGTCGTTGCTGGACACCGATTTTCGTCGATTTATCGACATTTGCTGGCATTCTAAAAGAGTTTCAAAAACAAAAAAAAAGAGATAAGATATTTATATATATAAACCTATTGAGACCTCAGATTTTCATGTTGCATACATATTAGCACACTGATATGATATACACACCTGCTAGTGCATCCAGTCATACCTGTATTTTAGATGCTAGGATGCTTGTGTGCATGCATACGATAGCCTTTGTAGATGCTATTTATTACTCACGAGTTGGCAACTCACCCCCGTTGTGCCACAGCCTTTTGCAGGTCCGCTCCGTCAGTTCAGTAGCGGCGGGCGCACTTGTCTTTTGCCTCTTTTGCCTGAGCTCGAGATTTGCTCATAGGTGGGTTATGTTATTTTTGTACCACCTTGTATATTCTTGTATCTAGTGTACTCCATCTACTGTTCTACCAGATTATTGTATATTGACCTAGAGATGAGACTGTGAGGTTTGTGGATTTTATACTGTATTTGGGGTCGAGCTCACTTGAGCCGACATGCTACTTTTTCATGCTTCCTTATGCTTTATTATGCTTTATTATGCTTGTTGTCATTTACATTGCGTGGGATTTGTGACCGCCGTATGGCGAAGAGCTAGCTCCCGCTTGGGGATGCCCTATTTTGTGGATTCATGTATATATTTTGTTGTACCCATTTTTGGGGGTCAGTATTTACAAAGGAGACTCTGCCGAAATTTTCGGGGAAAATTTGTATTGTTCTTAAAAAGTGTTTTACATGACTTATTGATAACTCGCTTTCAATTGATTGGGTTTTCTTCACTCTTTTGCTTCATCGGTTTTGTTTTCTGGGCTTTGGCTTACTTGTTTTACGGATGCCTTTAGACGTTTCGTAAACTTAAGTGCCAGTCACGTTCCGTACCCTGCGGGTCGTGACAAAGTTGGTAGCAGAGCGATAGGTTTTACCTTTGTGAGTGTAGGATGACCCTTGGTAGATGGAGTAAGTGACTTAAGCAGGGTAACGTAGCGTGCGTATGTCCGCGGCATACTTACGATACGGTACTCCGTCTAAGTGACTTTAGGATACTTGCTTGGAAATTTCCTTCTTCAATTCCGTGTATCCTATGATCCTATTGCACTGTCCTTACTATCCGTTTTCCTGTGACAGCCACTATGCCGCCGAAGGCTACGAGGGCACAGAGGGCTGCCGCCAGAGACGAGATTCGAGCTGGCTCGTCCGAGACTAGGACTGAGCAGGGTGGTATGCCTACGCCGCTGGGACAGACCGATCCACCTTCCCCAGGCCGTATGGATAGGCTCGAGACTGGTATGGAGGAGTTGCGACAGATGATGGGAGGCATGCAGGAGCTGCGTCAGATGGTAGGATCCCTAGTTGCAGCCAGTCGTACACCGAGGCCGGATGGCGTACCTACTACATCACAGACGACCATGATACCTGCTCCTACTACTACCACCGTGGCCATTCCGGTTTCACTACAGGACTTCATGAGGCTGAGACCTCCAGTATTCACCGGCACCGAGGCAGCGGAGGACCCACAGACGTTCCTTGACAGTTTAGCCAGGATCTGCCGTTCGCTGAGATGTTCGGATGATCGATGGGTAGAGCTTGCGAGTTTCCGACTAGAGGGTCTCGCGCAGACATGGTGGGAGTCAGTCTTGAGAGGTCGAGCTGCAGATCTGCCGCCTATGACTTGGGCCGAGTTTACAGCGGTCTTTCTAGCCCGTTTCCTTCCAGAGAGCGTTCGTGACGCCAGAGCTCGCAGTTTCGAGGCCTTAGTCAAGACACCTGGGATGACGGTGTCTGAGTATGACATCCAGTTTACTCAGTTATCCCGATATGCTCAGTATTTGGTGGATACCGAGGAGAAGATGGTGAAGAGGTTCGTACAGGGACTTGATGCCCAGCTATATCTTGCCATTGGCGCCCAGCGCTACGACACTTATTCCGCTGCTAGGGATACGGCATTGCGGATGGAGGCACGCATATCACAGACTTCGGCCGTTTCTGGGCCGAAGAGGATGCGCACCGATGTACCACCTCAGAGGCAGCGCGCCAGATTCTTTCCGAGAGATAGGCCTGGCAGAGGATTTGGGCGGGGACAGTTATATGGTTCTTATTCCCAGGGGCAGCAGCCGTCGCCAGGATGTTTTGGGTGCGGGAGTTTGCACCATCTTGTCAGAGACTGCCCGGTGAGACGACAGGCAGCAGCGACAGTTCCGCACGTGACCCTACCACCATCACCACCCCCTCCTCAGAGAGCCCTACTTCCTACCCCAGGCGATGCTCCACGCCAGTTAGGTGCACCGAGAGGCCGTGGACGCGGCGGTCCTGTTCAGAGAGGACGAGGAGGCAGAGGCCGAGGTCGAGGTCAGCCCGCTATCGGTGGAGGACAGGCCCGAGTATTTGCTTTGACACCGCAGGATGCGCAGGCATCCAATGCCGTTGTGACAGGTACCTTGCCAGTTTGTTCTTTCGACGCACGGGTATTATTCGACCCAGGTTCCACACATTCGTACGTCTCTACACACTTTGCACCGATGTTGGGCCGTGAGTCGTCGTCGTTAGACCAGCCGCTTGTTGTTGTTACTCCGGTAGGCGAGTCGTTTGTCGCTCGGTTTGTATTTCGTTTGTGTTCCGTTCGTATCGGGGAGAGGGATTCATCAGTTGATTTGATACTCCTCGATATGTTGGACTTTGATGTGCTTCTGGGCATGGATTGGCTAGCCACTTGTTATGCTTCGGTGGACTGCCGTGAGAAGGCAGTCAGATTTAGCTTTCCGGGAGAGCCAGTCCTTGTTATTCAGGGAGACCGCAGTGTCGCCCTTCCCAGCTTAATTTCTTCTCTTCACGCTGGTCAGCTCTTGCGGAAGGGATGTCAGGGATTCTTAGCGTTTGTTTGTGATACTCGAGCTACAGAGGTTCCGTTGGACCAGGTCCCGGTAGTTTGTGAGTTCCCTGATGTTTTCCCTGATGAGCTACCTGGGCTACCGCCTGAGCGCGATGTTGAGTTCTGCATTGATTTGATTCCCGGTTCGGGGCCTATTTCTATACCGCCTTATCGGATGGCCCCGGCAGAGCTTCGAGAGCTGAAGGATCAGTTGCAGGATTTGTTGGATAAGGGGCTTATTCGACCGAGTGTTTCTCCGTGGGGTGCTCCGGTCCTGTTTGTCAAGAAGAAGGATGGAAGTTTGCGCTTGTGTATCGACTACCGCCAGCTGAACAAAGTTACCATTCGGAACAGATATCCGTTGCCGCGCATTGATGATTTGTTCGACCAGCTTCAGGGTGCGGGGTATTTTTCGAGGATCGACTTGCGATCAGGATACCATCAGCTGCGAGTCCGACAGGAGGATATACCGAGGACAGCTTTCCGTACACGCTATGGCCACTACGAGTTTTTGGTGATGTCGTTCGGACTCACCAACGCCCCAGCAGCATTCATGGATTTGATTAACCGTACATTCAGGCCGTATCTTGACTTGTTCATCATCGTGTTTATCGACGATATCTTGGTGTACTCCCGGAGCAGAGAGGAGCACGAGCAGCACTTACGGATTACGTTACAGACTCTGAGGGAGCACCAGCTGTTCGCGAAGTTCTCCAAGTGTGCCTTCTGGCTGGACAGCGTCGGATTCTTGGGTCACGTGGTTACGAGAGACGGCATTTGTGTGGACCCGAAGAAGATTGAGGCTGTTCAGCAGTGGCCCCGACCTACATCGGTTACTGAGATCCGTAGTTTTCTAGGCTTGGCGGGCTACTACAGGCGTTTTGTTCAGGACTTCTCCCGTATAGCTGCACCGTTGACCGGTTTGACCCGGAAGGGAGTTCCTTTCGTTTGGACAGAGGAGTGCGAGCGCAGTTTTCAGCAGCTACGGACTTGTTTGACTACGGCGCCGGTATTATCTCTACCTTCGGGATCAGGCGGATTTGTTGTCTACTGTGATGCTTCGCGAGTGGGATTAGGATGCGTATTGATGCAGCATGGCCGGGTGATCGCTTATGCTTCTCGGCAGTTGAAGAAGCATGAACAGAACTACCCCACTCATGATTTGGAGATGGCTGCAGTGGTCTTTGCACTGAAGATTTGGCGACATTACCTTTACGGCGAGTCATGTCAGATATTCACCGATCACAAGAGCTTAAAGTACATATTTCAGCAGCGAGACCTGAACCTCAGACAGCGTCGTTGGATGGAGTTGGTGAAAGACTACGACTGCGAGATCTTATATCACCCCGGCAAGGCGAATGTGGTGGCAGATGCGTTGAGTAGGAGGCCCGGGGGTAGTCTATCCTTTTTGCGCGCAGTGCAGAGGCAGTCGTCAGCAGATTGGCAGACGTTATGCGACAGCCGAGTGGAGTTCGAGTTCACTCAGACAGGGGGACAGCTCGCGCATGTTCGTGCACGCCCACAGTTGCTTGACCGTATATATGAGGCACAACGTAGTGATGACCGTTGCTCAGAGATCATGGCACAGATGGGACAGGGCAGATTTTCCGAGTTCATGGTTGACGATCAGGGGATTTTACGATATGGATCTAGACTGTGCGTACCAGATGCTGATGGATTACGGCGCGACATTCTCGAGGAGGCACACCGATCAGTGTATAGTGTCCACCCCGGTTCCACCAAGATGTACCATGATATGAGAGAGACCTACTGGTGGGACGGGATGAAGAGGGACATTGCGGAGTTCGTTTCGAGATGCCTGACTTGTCAGCAAGTCAAGGCCGAGCACCAGAGGCCCGCAGGAGAGCTACAGCCGTTACCCATTCCAGAGTGGAAATGGGAGCAGATTTCGATGGACTTCGTTGTGGGTCTACCCAGGACCAGTCGAGGGTACGACTCCATCTGGGTGATCGTGGATAGATTGACGAAAGCGGCTCACTTCCTGCCAGTGAAGACGACTTTCAGCTTCGCTCAGTATGCTCAGCTCTATATTGACGAGATCGTGCGACTACATGGCGTACCGACTTGTATCGTGTCAGATCGAGGCACTCAGTTCACCAGCCGACTTTGGCAGAGACTTCAGGAGGCTTTGGGCACTCGTTTGAGCTTCAGCACAGCGTTTCATCCGCAGACAGACGGACAGTCAGAGCGGACCATTCAGACACTCGAGGACATGCTCAGAGCGTGCGTTTTAGACTTTGGGGGTAGCTGGGATCGTCATTTGCCTCTAGTGGAGTTCTCCTACAACAACAGCTTCCAGGATACTATTCAGATGGCACCTTTCGAGGCATTGTATGGGAGGAGATGCAGATCGCCCGTTTGTTGGACAGAGCTCAGCGAGAGCAGTATTTTGGGGCCGCAGCTTGTTGAGGAGACGACAGCGAAGATACAGTTGATCCGAGACCGGATGAGAGCGGCTCAGAGCAGGCAGAAATCCTATGCAGACAGGCGCCGTCGCAGTTTAGAGTTCGCAGTTGGCGACCATGTTTTTCTGAAGGTCTCACCGATGAAGGGCGTGATGCGTTTTGGGCGAAAGGGGAAGCTTAGCCCTAGATTCGTAGGTCCCTTCGAGATCCTCGAGCGTGTCGGCGCTGTTGCATATCATTTGGCTCTTCCACCCAGCTTTCCCGATGTTCACCCCGTTTTTCATGTTTCGATGCTCCGCAAGTACCTTCACGACCCTTCGCATGCGATTCAACACCCGACAGTCCAGCTAGAGCGCGACCTTTCTTTTGCAGAGCAGCCGGTGGCCATCCTGGATCGGCAGGTGAAGAAGTTGAGATCGAAGATTATACCAACCGTCAAGGTCCTTTGGCGTAGCCCGAGCAGCGAGGAGGTTACCTGGGAGACCGAGGGCGAGATGAGGAAGAAATATCCCCATCTCTTTGAAGGTACGCGTAGCTATATTTTTAAATTCGGGGACCGAATTTCATTAAGGGGGGAAGATTGTAGCGTCTTGAAAAGTCGTTTTGGTGTTTTCCTGAAATTCGGTGAAAATTCGGTATTTTTCCGAAAACCGTCTTTCTCGATATTTTGCAGTTTAGGGCTAATTATACTTAAAGTGGATAGGTAATTACTTGTTTTTAGTAGCTAATGAGTTTAATATGAAATTTTGGTCATTTAAAAATTTTTCCCTATTTTTCAATTTTTTAATATTATTTAAGCCGGTAAGAAAATACATTAATTAAGCGATAAATACAAATTTTTCCGGGCTAATTTTAATCTCTAAAATTATGATAATTATAATCTAGTGATAACATGAATTTTTAGTAATTTATTTTGATTTTTAACCAATTTTTATGAATTGAAACGTATTTATTGAATTTTTGGGCTAAAACTTGCAATTTTTGAGTTGTAGGGGGCCTTTTTGCATAAAATTTCTTTTGTAAAACCCCTCTATCTTTTCCCTCAGCCCAAGAACAGCCCAAACCTTGGCCAAGTCCAGAAATTCTGACCTCTCTCTTCTTGGGTTCTTTCTTGAGTTAAATTGATAGTTTATGGTATTAATTTAAATAAAATGGTTAATGTATGATACATTTGACTTTAGAAACTTGACCATGACTTTCCCCACTTGTCCATACCCTCCCCCATTCCCCTCCTCTGGCCGAAACCTGCACCATTTCCACCTCCATTATTTTCCTTCTCTTTCTTTCATTTTCTTCAAAATTTGCAACAAAATTCAATAAATATCCACAAATCCTTCTCTTTTTCAACACAAAATCCTTGTGCTACCTCTTCTCAAGCCTAATATAGTTGAAATCATGTGGAAAGGAGGCATTTTTGGAGCAAACTTTCTTGCTTGATCCATTGATCAAGAGGTATAATTCCTATCTTGTTAAATCCTTTGTCTAAGTGCTTATATTATATGGTTTAGTGATAATTTAGTGTAGTTAATCTAGATTTCTTAGATTTTGTTTGAAAATTGAACTAGGGTTTGAAAGCCATAATAGTTAATTAAGTTATTTTATAGTTAATCTAGTTGTTAATGACTAATCTATTTGGTTACCTTGTTGATATAGTTTTCAATTATGCTAATTTGATTAAATTAGAAGTGTGAAATTTGCTTTTTAGGATTTTCAAGAAAAGGTTTTTGTATGGAAATGGTATTTGAAAACATGATTAGTGAGTTGATTAAACCTAATTTGTGTTGATTAAACCTAATTTGCTATCTAGTGTTTTGCTAACCTTAATCTAAGTGGTTAATTTGCTTATTAGGCTAAAATATAGTGTTAAAGTAAGGATTTCATATATAGTTTGGGTTATGTTTGCTAAGTACAAAAATCAAGAAAAGGTTTTGTTATGTAAATTAGGTTTTTAAGCTTAGTTAATGGTTTAGAATTTGTGTATTGGCTAACTTTTTGGTTAGTTTGGAATGTTGGTGTTGGGTGGTGTTGACTTTGTCGCTATATTGTCGATGTTTGCATCAAATTGCAATTTCTGCTTACTAGATTTTTATCAAAGTTATGTGATGAGTTAATTGTGGCATCTTGATGATCTTGTTGGCTTGTCCTACGACTTTTAGGATGCGTGAGTGCGGTTTTTGGGTAGTCGGGTTTTAGTTTTGCCGGGTGACCCAAATCGGCGTTTTTGGCAGTTTTTGCGATTTTCGCGTGTGTCCGCGCACTTTGTGCACGTTGTAACTAGCTAACGAACTTTAGTAGTTTCGTTGGGGTTTTGCGTCGTTCTTGAATGTGTAACCTTATATTTGGTATTGATGTAAATTCCAGGTTCGGTCGCGGAAACGTCAGACGCGGCGCGAAAGGGAAAGGCGGTGATTGGACACAGCTAGCCAGGAATCCCGGTGAGTAGATGTAACATCTACGGGGGACTATCGTTGGATGGCGCAAGCCGCCCGATAGTTTTAGTAACTTACAAGACCCTAAGTAATGTTAGTAATTAGGGGTGAAATACCTATTCGACTATTTGCTGCATCCATGCATTATATTGACATATCTATACGAAACCATTTCATAGGACACCTGCACCATTACCAGGGTTTTTATATGCAGCACGAGCACTATTCATGTTTACACACACACCCTGGTAATTGCCATGCCACCACACTAGATAACTTTTAAATTGAAACCTTTTATAAATTGATACTTAAACTGGTACTATTGCCTTTAATTCCTTAAAAATGAAACCGTAGTATTGCTATTCATGTGCATGTAATTCATCATATTAATTGTTCATGCTTAATACATTAATCACACATCGCAACTTGATCATTGATATCATATGCATTCATTATCATAGATATATGCACTTATGAGGATTTCTTGAGATTTTATGATATTGCTGGATTTCGGGGGAAAGCCGCAAAATTTCTAAACTTATTATATTTTTAAAATATGTAAATTGCGGTTTTCTAGTGATGTAAGTGTCGTCCACCATGAGTTTGCTGTGGCTTTGGAAATCCGTGTCGAGGAGTGGAGGAACCGGCACGGGTACATGGTGGGCCCGGTAAGGTACCCCGGGGCAAGAGGAATGTGGTGATGACGTTGAGCCTGGCAGGGGACGGATTACCTACCGGTGACTGTTTGGGACGGCGGATATCCAGAGGATACCGACCGTGGCCGCTAGATGATGAGATATTGATATTTGAGATGGGTCAGCCGGACGGCTGAGGCCAGAGATACATTATGAGATTTGAGACAGCTTTTGGGGTGTCGTTGCTGGACACCGATTTTCGTCGATTTATCGACATTTGCTGGCATTCTAAAAGAGTTTCAAAAACAAAAAAAAAGAGATAAGATATTTATATATATAAACCTATTGAGACCTCAGATTTTCATGTTGCATACATATTAGCACACTGATATGATATACACACCTGCTAGTGCATCCAGTCATACCTGTATTTTAGATGCTAGGATGCTTGTGTGCATGCATACGATAGCCTTTGTAGATGCTATTTATTACTCACGAGTTGGCAACTCACCCCCGTTGTGCCACAGCCTTTTGCAGGTCCGCTCCGTCAGTTCAGTAGCGGCGGGCGCACTTGTCTTTTGCCTCTTTTGCCTGAGCTCGAGATTTGCTCATAGGTGGGTTATGTTATTTTTGTACCACCTTGTATATTCTTGTATCTAGTGTACTCCATCTACTGTTCTATCAGATTATTGTATATTGACCTAGAGATGAGACTGTGAGGTTTGTGGATTTTATACTGTATTTGGGGTCGAGCTCACTTGAGCCGACATGCTACTTTTTCATGCTTCCTTATGCTTTATTATGCTTTATTATGCTTGTTGTCATTTACATTGCGTGGGATTTGTGACCGCCGTATGGCGAAGAGCTAGCTCCCGCTTGGGGATGCCCTATTTTGTGGATTCATGTATATATTTTGTTGTACCCATTTTTGGGGGTCAGTATTTACAAAGGAGACTCTGCCGAAATTTTCCGGAAAAATTTGTATTGTTCTTAAAAAGTGTTTTACATGACTTATTGATAACTCGCTTTCAATTGATTGGGTTTTCTTCACTCTTTTGCTTCATCGGTTTTGTTTTCTGGGCTTTGGCTTACTTGTTTTACGGATGCCTTTAGACGTTTCGTAAACTTAAGTGCCAGTCACGTTCCGTACCCTGCGGGTCGTGACATTTTCTTAGTGTTTAACACTAATTTGGATTTGCTTCGTATTTAACACTAATTTGAAAACTCTGTGCCCAGCGTTCAACACTGATTATCTTTTAGTGTATAACACTAACTTGTCAACCTTATTCCCATTGTTCAACACTGTTGGTCTTTAGTGTTTAACACTAGCCTTAGCCCAATTGGCTAAGTTTCCAGAGGCAAAGCCTCTCCTTCAATAAATCAACAGAGGGCCAATATCCCAGATATAATTGGACTTAGCCCAAGATGGCCATAAGTCCTCAATTCAAATTCAACTGGGCCAATGGGCTCATAATATAATAATTGATCTTAGTTTCCAAATTGGACTACAGATCACTTAATCTACCTTGGTGTAAGGGTACATCTCTTCACTCCTTTGATACTTGTCGTTGTAATTCCTCAACGTCTTTAAAGAGGTGACGGGTCTCGATAACCACATACATTGATACGGACTGTGGGGTCCTTAAACTCATGGACTATGAGGTCCTTAACCTTGACCGGAATGTCTTAAAACTAATATCGGACTGTGGAGTCCTTAAATCCACGGACTACGACGTCCTTAACCTTGACCGGAATGTCTTAAAACTAACAACGGACTACGACGTCCTTAACCTTGACTGTGATGTCTTAAAACTAACATCGGCCTGTGGAGTCATTAAATCCACGGACTACGACGTCCTTAACCTTGACCGCAACATCTTAAAACTAACACCGGACCGCAATGTCCTTAAACTACCTATTGACCGCAATGTCCCTAAACTAAACAACAGGGCTCCCCTAATCGCTCTCTTGTCGGATCTAAACGATCCCGTTAAGTTGATCTTAGTCTAAAACTAGACTAACGTATCCTTAACAAACGTTTAAGTCGATCTTAGTCTCAAATGAGACTTGCGTATCCTTAAACATAACCCCCCAAACCCAAATCTAAGAAAGATATAGATTTGGACTAGTCCACGCCCTACGGGCGACGACATAACTCAGTCTCTGTATACAATCCACGGGCAACCAAACACAAAACAAACGCCCACGACACGAAGTGACCATCTGGAGAAGGAGAAAGTTGTTACCACCATGCGGTAGCGTAATTAACTACAGGGGCTTACGCCTGCAGGGAAGAGCGTTCCCACAATCAAAAACCCCTCAAGCGAGGGGGAATCTGACGAAGTCTGCTACATCGGACGCATCCGTTTAGACCTTCGATGCATGGTGCCATAAATCAACTTGGCATCTTCGGAGAGGTAGACGGATAGCACCAATTAGCATTTGCCCCGAATCTCAGGCAAGACGTCCAAGTCGCGCCGCCATTCGGAGGGGAACGGATTCTGGCATGCCCGGTGGGACCTTTTCCTCTTTCCACTCCACACTTCGTGTGTCGTGATTCGCGAACCAATCGCGGTTTGCTAATGGTTGCCCTTGGGTTTCGAAGTACTAAGACTTGGTGTTTCGTTTGCTGCAGAAAGCAAAAAGATCAATGGCTGGCAACTGCTCGAACTGCTCCAACTGCAATTGCAACCGACGCTCCGCCTCACCTGGAAGTGTAGCATATGGACCCGGGCTGCTTCCCTATTCACTATGCCTGTAGAGCAAGTGACTCAAGCTACCACCGATCTATTCTTTGGGACCATGCTCCCGCCGGTGAACCTTAACATCCCAATGCTCGTACCGGAAGCGTCAAAGAAGCCGGTCTTTGATCGACTTGCTACTACCACGGCCCCTCTCAGCGGGTCGTCCAACTCCTCGGTCTTCACTAGACTGAGCCTGAACTCTAAAGGGCCCGCCAAAAAGCCCGTGATACCTGATAAGGCCATCCCAAAGAGGACAACTGCTCCCGAAGTCGTCAAGGCGGCTTCTCCTCCCAGAGGGTCAGTCTTCGCGAGACTGACTACCTCCATTCCCGCTCCCGCTCAGAAAACTGTAGCTTCTCAATGAACGTCAGTCTTCAAGAGGCTGACACCGGCAGCAGCCCTTCCCCAGAACAAAGGGCAAGATGCCGCCGTCGCTGAATCAATCCCAACGACCCGTCATGCCCGACGTCGCCACTGGCGCCGGATAAGGAAGACTGGGGGCAACTCCCCCTCCGGACTAACTCCACCAGCTCCAACGGTGGAAATTGAGGCCGCTGTTCCAACCGGGAACAGCTTCGAGCTGCTGAACAGGATATGCAGAAATTCGCCAACCGCAGTTCTCAAAAGATCCCCTCCACCTGCGGAGAAGGTTATAGAGACAAAGCCGGAGCAGCCTCCTCAACGGCTGTCCTCCAAAATTTATAAAGTCTGGCGGAAGGTTCAAGACTCGGTAATTGACCAGGATCACTCTCGTCAACAACGAATGACGACAATCGCTTGGGTGCCTGCTACAACAGCTCCCTCCACGTCGACTACTCAAAAGAGAAGAAGGCCGGAGAAAGTCCTCACTCCTGCAGCAAATATCAAAGACAATAAGCCTAAACGCCCTAAGCCTGGGGGCATGATGGTGCATACAGTATACATGGCGCTTGGAAAAGAGGACAGCCGTGCATCCACGGGTCATAGACCGCTTACACGGTCAGTGACTGAAGCTCAGGAGCAACAGCAGAAGCTCCAAGAAATGATGACCGTGATGGCCGCACTTACTGGGCCGAAAGAAATCCCCGAAGCGTCATCTGATCAACTCCAGGAGCAAGAAACTGACGCTGAGTTCCTTCGTAGGATATTGGAGAAGAAGGATAAAGAGGCTGCTGAACAAGCAGCCAATATACAACGAATAGCCCTTCTGTTCCAGGACATGGTGGGTATGATGATCCAACAAGAGCCTCCTACTGAAGATCCTCCAATTGTTCTTGAAGACGACAGGGGTGAAACGTCAAATCCTCCACTCGCTCTGTCAACAGCCAAGGAGGAGACAATCTCCAAAGCTGACCTAGACGAATATATAGCTCAGCAGATACGGGTTCACCAGGCGACTGAGGCAGCTGGTCAAGTTGTCAGGACGGGGCGACCATATCTGAGCTGGTATGATCAAATCATGTACCCGCCGGGCTATACAATATCGAAATTTCATGTCTATAAGGGGACAGGCAATCTCCATCAACATGTGGCCTAGTTCAGGGCGCTTTGCGGCAACACCGGCGGCGACGATAAGCTCTTGCTTCGCCAATTCATCGGCAGCTTGTCAGAAACAGCGTTCGAATGGTATTCTGAACTCCCGAACAATTCCGTCAAGACGTTCGCTGAAATGGAGTTGCTATTCACTCAGCGATTCGCGAGCGCCAGCGAACGCACCCCGATAACGGCGTTGATTAATGCCAGGGTGAGACCAGGAGAGATGTGGGTCCAGTACGCTATACGATGGCAAAACTTGTGGTCGAAATGTGAACAACGCATTGAGGAGGCGCCCGCGGTGGGCATGTTCATGGGTACCCTAGATCCTCATGCAACTATCTCACAGTTCATAATGTTCTTTAAGCCAACCACGTTCCAGGCTTTGATCGACAAGTTGGCCCAGATGGACCAGATGGGTCACAGACCGTCTCCCCCGAAACCGGAACCTCGGAACGACAAGGGTAAAGGGAAAGCAACTTTCGTTGCGAATGCTCAGCAGCAACCCAGTACCCCAAAGCTGGCGGATCAACTGGAGGAAAGACGGCGGTATTACAATGAGAAAATGAAGCGCCCCTACTCATTCCCACGGGATAAAATGAAGAGGCTATTTGAGCTGGCGATACGCAACAAGCTTATCAACTTGCCAAACCCAAGACGACCGCCGCAACCCAATGAGGTGAATAACCCCAACTATTGCCCTTACCATCAAACGGTAAGCCATCCGATCGAGGATTGCTTCGTCTTCAAAGGATGGATTGAAGATCAATACCTACAGGGCAAGTTTGCGCTGTCCGAGAAGTGGAAGGTGAACCCGCCACAACCTCACACGGCTAAGAAGACGGACACACCGGGGGCAACTTGTTCTTTCATTGAAGAAGCTCCATGGGAAATCGTGCTTTCAGCCAAAACAAAGAGGATGCTGAACGATCTTCAAACATGCCCGGCGATCAGGTGGAAGAACCCGCTGGAACCCCAGATCATTGAAGGGATGCTGAAGCCGCGCCCAACTTCGAAGATCAGTGGTGATGGCCCGAGCACTCACAGCCAGCCATCAAAATCTTCAAAGAAAAAGAAGAAGAAATCTAAGGAGCCTATGAAGCCTGGCAACAAGCATACGGACTTGCAAAAACAAATTGACGCGCTGGAAGAATACAATCAGAAGGCACGGACTCCTATCACACTCCAAGAGTCCCTCAACCACTTCTTTCAAGAGGAAGATGAGGGGGAGAGTTCGTCGGATGAATCCGAGGGATACGTGGCAAGTTGTCATGTGATTTCCCACTCGTTTACGGATGATGAAAAAACTCCTGGCACTAAGAAACTGGGGGCAGAGCTTGAACCAGAGCTTGTGTGGCCAGCAGACGAAATGATCGACGCCTTTCTAGACGAGATTCGTTTGAAAAGTAAAGCCGACCAAGAGCGTGAGATGGACGCATCAGAAGGAGCCAAACGCAAGCGATTAAACGAAAGAGTGGAGGTACTCCCGCCAGATCGAAAGGCACCCGACGCGGATAAAAACATATTCAAGACGGGGAAAAGGTTTGCCAAAGCCATGTCAATGGGAATGAAACTACCACCCTCGGAAGAAAACATGCTCGATGGGGCGGAGAGGCACCCTAATTACTGGTCATATCATCGGAAGATTTCACACCCCACTGAGGAGTGCGATGCTTTTAAGACGTGGTGGCAGGGATATGTTGCTCATCGGCAACATTTTAAGCGAATGAAACGCAGAACTCGTCGGGAGCAGAGAGATACAACCAACAAGCATAAAAGAACTACCGGCAACTGTTACACGGTCAACGCCGGGGGATCGCAAGTGCTCACATTTGGGAGCAATTCTTATGAGGAAATGGCTCTTAGCCCCCTCTTTAAAGAGTCCACCTCGGGAAAAGAGGAAGAACCAGAGGCCTACGAAAACATTCAGCTGCGCAATCGCACGCTTCCGGAAAAGAATCTCGGACCCGCAACTAGAAAAGATAAGGGAAAGGAAAAGGTCGCTGAGGATATCACCTTAGATGACCAAGTTATGAAGGAGCTGACTGCCAAGGACCCGCCTAAGAAGAGTAAGGTGGACTACAACATCCTAGCGCACCTGAGGAAGCTACCCTCGCAGCTCAGCATTCTCGACGCCCTCCTGTTATCAAAGGAAGCGAGAGATTCATTAATCAAGGCGCTATAAGAGCCCGAACAATTCCAAGCCTTCCTCGCCGAAGAAAGGATGAAGGATGAACTGGAAGAAGTGCACGCGGCCGATATCACTTTCGGTGACGAAGACCTGCTCCTTGGGACGTGCGACCACAACCGTCCCCTATACGTCTCTGGATATTGCCATGATATAAAGATAGGAAAAATCTTGGTTGACAATGGGTCTTCCGTTAATCTCCTCAACGTGCGGGTGTTAAAGGAGATTTGCATGAGCGTCCAGCACCTTGCTCGGGACAAGATCACCATCTCCGGGTTCGACTCCCAATCATCAAGAACTCTTGGGTCTGTGATATTGACGCTACGCTTTGGGCTACTCGTCACGGACATTAAGTTTCACGTCATAGATGCCAAGACATGTTACAATGCTCTGCTCGGCCGACCTTGGTTACACGAGTACAACATCATCCCTTCTACGCAACATCAGTGTATGAAGTATTTCAGGGATGGTCTCGAGTATACCGTAACAGGTGAGCTAAACCCATTCTCCGTGAACGAAGTTCGCAAATACGAAGATGCGAAGTACTTTTTGCCAGATTTCAAGGATACAGAGAGATGCCGCAAGCCGGAGAACAAAGCCACTACCACCATTCCTGTTTTCGGGAGTGATACCGAAGAAGAAGAAGAGATAGTTTACTCTGGGCCGTCTCGACCCAATGACCCGGGACCGTCTGCCCCCATATTGATCTTCGGAAGTGACTCGGAAGATGAGATTAATGTTGTGTTCTCCAGTCGGCCGCCAATACAAGAATTCCCTGGTGATGATCAGAGTTTGCAAATCACCATGATTCCGCGGGAGCACTACAAAGACCTTGACGCACTTGAAGCTCACAACGTGCAAGAGCTGCGAACATTTTACGTCCCTCCCAGGCGAAAAGGCGAAAAGGCGAAAAGGCGATCCTATTCTATCGATCCTCGGAAATAAGAGTGGAGAAAGAGATCTGGCACGGCGCGGATTCTACACTTGACAAGCTTCAACCCATCTGTTTGCCCAGATATTACACAAACGGATTGAAAAGGCTATTGAAGCGCCAAGGGGTACCCTTAAAACAGACTATTCGACAAACTCGATTCTATAATAGGATTTGGGACGTCCCCGGGACTCATCGCAAGTTGCCCAATGGGAGAATGGAAACACTTAGGCTTGGATACGTGAGAGCCGGAAAACGGGAACGGGTCTACGGTAGCTACCCCATATATACCTTTGATGAAGAAGAGGAAGCCCTGTCAGGAAATGCCAACCCCTCATCAGAACTGGATCTCGCAATCGAAGTGCCGAGTCCGTCATTTGAAGAGCGAATGGATAAGCTTATCAGAAAAGCGAGTCAAAAAGCCCGACACAACCATAATCGCGAGATGACCATCTACGAAAGAACCAGGACGCAACGTCTTCTTCAATAAGCTGCCAAAGACGAAAATACTCCTCCCTGTCAACCTCTTGTGCAAAAGTCCCGACGCAAAGGTAGAGACAAGTCAAAGAGCAGAAAAGGCGTTCGACAGCGACAAAGCGGGACTAAGAAGTTATGTGATCGGGTATTGCGCGGTCCGGATTTGTCCCTCATGAAGAAGATGAGTCGAGCGTATTCTTTCCCTCAAGACAAGACATGGAAGATACTTGACCTCTCTTTAAAACATCGAATGATTACACTTCCGAAGGCTAAACACCTTGAGCAAGCTAATGAGGTCTCTCATCCGGGCTATTGCTCTTATCACCAAGCCATAGGACACCCTATCGAAGACTGCTTCACCTTCAAGAATTGGGTCGAAGACCAATACCAGCAAGGCAGATTTGCTCTATCCGACAGCTGGAAGGTAACGCCGCTACATAAGCATGAACCCAAAGCCACGGGAGTAGAACCAGATCCACATCGGTCTTGGAAACGAGCTCATACCTGTCGTATGATAACGGTATCAAAAGAAGAGCCCAAGAATATAGATGACCTTCCCTGGTGCTTCGAAAACAATGACGACGAGGTAATCTCAGAATTTCCACCAGCGCCAAAAGAGCTGGAAGATGGCATACATATTACTGCGGATAACCTCAAGAAGATTGAGTTGGGGACGGCGAACGACCCACGGCCGACATTCGTCAGCGAGCTGCTATCTGAAGAAAGGGTGGCTGCGTTAAAAGACGTGCTTATGCAGCATAGAGATTGTTTTGCATGGAACTATTCTGAAATGCCAGGACTAGATCCAGAAATTGCTGTGCATAAATTAGCAATATCCCCGGACGTCAAGCCAGTCAAACAGGCGCCGAGAAGAATGCGGCTCGAGCTTGAGATGAGCATCAACGCCGAAGTCAAGAAGCTGATCGATTCTGGGTTTATCCAAGAAGTTCAATATCCTGACTGGATCGCCAACATCGTCCCGGTAATGAAGAAAAATGGGACAGTGTGCATATGCGTGGACTTCCGGGATCTCAATAAAGCCTGCCCGAAGGATGATTTCCCAGTGCCAGTAACCGAGCTGATGATAGATAACACGTCTACTCACGAGGTCTTCTCTTTCATGGACGGCTCATCAGGATACAATCAGATAAAGATGCATCCCGAAGACCAGAAGCATACCGCTTTTCGGACCCCTCTGGGAATATTCTGCTATAAGGTGATGCCCTTAGGTCTGAAGAACGCCGGTGCCACCTATCAAAGGGCCATGACGAAGATCTTTGATGACCTCATACACGAAATCATCGAATGCTATATCGACGACCTCGTTGTGAAAAGCAAATCATACGAGGAACATCTCGAGCATCTGAAGGCTGTATTTCAACGCCTTTGGCAATACAACTTGAAGATGAACCCGCTCAAATGCGCGTTCGGGGTATCCTCAGGTAAATTCCTAGGATTCATTGTCCGCCACCGAGGCATTGAGATAGATCCGTCGAAGATCAAAGCGATCATGGAAATGCCACCGCCAAGGACTCTCAAACAATTGCGTTCTCTCCAAGGGAAGCTCGCGTATATCCGGCGATTTATAGCCAACCTTTCAAGAAAATGCCGCCCCTACAGTCACCTGATGAAGAAGGGAACCCCGTTCGTCTGGGACCAAAAATGCCAAAGCGCACTAGACGAGATCAAGCAATACCTGCAGAACCCGCCAGTGCTGGCTGCTCCGGTCAAGGGAAAGCCTCTCATTCTGTATACAACCGCCCTTGAAGGTTCCTTAGGCGCATTATGGGCGCAAGAGAACGATCAAGGGAAAGAAAGAGCACTCTACTACTTAAGTCGAGTTCTACTGGGGGCAGAAAGCAACTACTCCCCTGTCGAAAAACATTGCCTGGCGTTGATCTTTGCGATAACCAAGCTCAGGCACTATGCGTTGGCACATGAAGTCCGCCTCATTTCGAAGGTGGACCCCCTTAAATATTTAATGTAGAAGGCCATATTGACAGGGAGACTCGCTAAATGGGCCCTGCTTTTGATGGAGTTCTCGATAACATATCAGCCTCTCAAGGCAGTGAAAGGCCAGGCCATCGCCGATTTCCTCGCTGAGCATCCGGTACCGGCCGACTCTCCTTTGAATTGCGAACTGCCAGACGAACACGCGTTTGATGCAATCGACGGTGGTAATATCCGATGGGAGCTTTATTTCGATGGAGCATCTTCCATGAAGAAGCGCAAACAAAGCACCCCTATAATCAAATCAGGGGTAGGTCTTATCTTCGTAACTCCACAAGGAGAGATAATGCGCTTCGCTTTCTCCTTAACAGAACCGAGGACGAACAATGAGGCCGAATACGAAGCTTTGATAACAGGCCTCGAGATCGCCATCGACATGGGAATTGAAAACCTCCTCATATACGGAGATTCCCAACTGGTCGTTAGTCAAGTAAACGGCGACTACCAGACATGCAAGCCAGAGCTGGTGAAGTATGGAGAGAAAGTACGGCAACTGCTGACTCAAATCCTCTCCTACACTTTGGAAAACATACCGCGCGCGGAAAATAGCAAAGCGGATGCATTAGCCAAGCTAGCTAAAGAACTAGCTGACAAGAACCTCGATGACGTAAGAATCGTGGTATAAAGCCGTCGAGTTCTTGCTCCGGCAGAAATATCTCCGGAATCATCAGAGGAAAAGGAAGCGATCGAGCAGAAGGCCATGCAAATAAAAGACCAAGAAATAGTTGAAGATTAGAGAGAAGTCTTCATAGACTACTTCAAATCCCGTCGAACGCCTGAAGATGCGTCCTTAAGACATCGGCTCATGAAACGAGCTCTGTCCTTCGCCTTCGTCAATAATACTCTGTACAAGAGGTCATTTGACTCTCTGTGGTTGAGATGCCTGGGACCTGACGAAGCGAAAAGAGTCATTCAGGAAGTTCACAACGGACTCTGCGGTTCTCACCAAGCAGGCCCGAAGATGAAGTTGAAGATTAAACGAATGGGATACTATTGGCCCACGATGATCCAGGACTGCCTCGAGTATGCGAAGCAATGTCACTCGTGCCAAATCCATGGGGACTGTTCATATCATAATATTGCAGTTTATATTCCCCAATTCTTATTCGTTTTATAAATAAACAGGTGCTTTTGACGCATGTCTGCTGCATGTTACAGGATACAGGTTCTTGGAGCGAATACAGTGAAAAAGACAAAAGACGATACAAAAGAGTGACTTTTGACCAACAAGTAGAAGTGTCCTAGTCAAGCCTAGACTAAGAACAGTGCAAGGTCCAAAATGTCAAGGCAAACGGTTAAAAGATCGCTACAAGTTTTCACTGAAAGATCTGGAGAAGAATAAGAAGCTAGACAGAGAAAAGTAGTGAAGAATAAAGAAGCCCAAATACCCAGAATGCAGCTCAAGAAATTTGGTGAGCTGAGCTCACCAAAGGGCCGCGGAACCGCGGCCCAAGGCCTACATTTGCCGCGGTTCCGCAGCCATTAAGTGCCCGTGTCGGTGTATTTTTCTGGTGTCGGTGCGTCGGTGCGAGGGTTGGGATTTTCCGTGGGCATATCTGTAAAATCACATGCGCGAGAATTTGTAACCCTAGTTTTCCCTGTTTATTTATAAATTGTAATCACAAGATTGTAAAGGCCATGCCTCTTTTCGTTTCACAAATTCAGATCTGTTATGCATTATTGTTTGGGGAGAGCCATCAATAAAAATTAGTAAGTTACTTTTATTTCTTTGCTTTAATTCTCTTTTAATTAGAATGTCTCTTAATCTCCTAATGAGCGAGTAATCTCCTTGCTTGTTAGAGTTAGCCTTAGGGAAATGTTTGAGAGATGAGATCTCTCACCCCTTTCATGCCCTTTCACACCTAAGAATTAGAACTCCATGCATGCACGCACACACCGCTCCCTACGGCACCTTATCCTTCGAGGTAATGGTGACACCGTAGTATAAAGGACCGGTTGCGCGTGTTTTCCATGGAGGTTAGGGTAAGGATCGATAAAGGAAGGACAAGAATCTAGAGGAAGAAATATCTTCCCAAAAGATTCTAATCCACTTTATTGATAATTACTATAACATCTAATATATCTAAAATAAGGTATTGAAAGCGGTGAGGAAACCTTTAATCTCCCAACTTCCCCTAAGCCTAACCCCAGCAAGACTTTAATTTAGATTAATTTAGTTTATTGATAGATCTAGGTTTTTTAGATTTAATAAATTAATCCAAACAACTATTGGAATCAACTCGTAAAAACACGTAAGAAAATTACACATCTCTGTGGATCGACCCGTATTCACCGGCTAGCTGCAAAGCGACGCCGTTTCTGATTACGGTTAACATATATTTTTGAACTAATCAAATGGCGCCGTTGCCGGGGATGGCGTAAAATTTCTTTTGTGTAATTTCGGGTTGATATAAATTTTTAAAATCATAAAAATCTGAAAATATAAAAAGTACAAAAAAAATTTCATTATTTTTATCTGTTTGAAGGGTTCCTTGTTTAAATCTTGCAGGAACAGCGAAGAATCGCAGATCTGGAAATTTACAGAAGACAAATCAGAAAAGTGCACATTAGAACAGAGAGGAAATTTGATAACAGACCAGTACAAATTTTCTGAGCCACTGATCTCCTCAACTGACCGCGAAACCGCGGCGTTATAGCGCCCAAAACCGCGATTCCGCGGTGGATAAGAGGCTTCTCTGCGCGAAATTAGCTCTGTTTGTTTTCTTTCCTCCCCCTCTGCCAACCTCCATATATCTCTTATGAAATTTTCTGCAGGAATTCTTTGCGCTAAAAATTCTTCTTCCCCCTTCTAAATAACAGATTTTCTGCAGGTTTCTTTGCGCCGCGCTAAAAAAATTGATTGCAAGTGAATTTAATGTTTTGCATAATTTAATCGGATTTTAAGGGGCTAATTGACCAAACTCAGATTGGGTGGGGATTTCATCACCCTTCCCAGGACCCCGGAAAACACTTTAAAGAATTTACATTGACCACAATTAATTAAAAAATACTAGACTCAGCCCTAAGGACATCGAGCTCAATAGGAAAAGGACTAGTATAGGCATCGACCGTTTATCCTAACTGACTTTGCGGTGTCAAGGCAAGTGTGTCAAGGCAAGTGGTTACTTAATTAGGACCGCTACTTGTAGCGGGGAGCCTCCCACTTACCTGGCACTTACCTGGCCGCAATTGATGGTGAAGAGGCGGTTTGAGGTCCTATTTCTAGCCCTAGTTAGGAGCTGTCTAGCAGACTTAGGTGACCCTAGATCTAGGCCTGATTGTGCATGTGTGGTTGATAGCATTTGTGTCACAAAGTCTCTTTTTCAAAAATCTCTTTGCAAAACTCTCACATAATAAAAAAAAAGAGAAAAATCTTTTCAAAACTTGCAACTTGTCGCTAAAGGAAACTTGCACCTCACTTCCACCACTTCCTTTCATTGACGTTATCTTACCTCCACATTCTGTTTTTCATTTTTTTTCTGACCGCACTACCCCTTAGTGTATGCCACTTTGGACTAGGGATATTAACGCCCGATTAGTCCGTGTTTCGTTGGTACCGACCGACGAACCCTTCGACACCGAAGTCGAAATTCTGTCCACTTTCTTACCTACACCTTCAAATTCTTCTTCCGACGGCATGTCGGGATTCAACCCCAAAAATACCTTACCGACGGGAATGATTCCACCTCCGTTAGGTGCGAATAACCTGAATCAACCACCTGTTGAAGCGCCCGCACGAGTTGCGCTCCAGGATCTCTTCTATCCCGTCCGCACTTCTTTACCTACCTGTCTTTCACCCCTACCGGCAAATGGGGACAATTTTGAAATAAAACCACATTTCATCAATATGCTGCCAAAATTTCATGGTTTGGAATCTGAAGATGCTTATATCTTTATCAATAAATTCCAAAATGTGTGCGCTATGATGAAAACGACCCAATTAAGTGATGACGCTATAAGGCTAAGGGTCATTCCTTTCACCTTATGTGACTTAGCCGAGAAGTGGCTATACAGCACAGCATCACATTCAATTAGAAATTGGGACAAGTTTGTTAAAGATTTTCTTAAAAAGTTTTATCCTCATCACAAGACCGCGAGAATTCGCAATGAAATAATACAATTTTCCCCGCTTCCTTCCGAACCATTTTGGAAGTGTTTTGAAAGATTCAAAGACCTACTTGTTCAATGCCCTCATCATAGGATCGAAAGTTGGCAACTTAGCCAAACATTATACGAGGGATTGAACCCGGCAACGAAGCAGTTGCTAGAAACTATTTGTCAAGGTCACTTTCTAACCAAATCTAGTGAGGAAGCATGGCAGTTTCTCGAGGATCTTAGTGAACAAACAATTCAGTGGAAGAGCACAAAGATCACCTCATCTTCTTATATTAGTCAATCTAGGGCATGCATACATCAAGTAGATATGTCGATTGCTATGAAGGCCGAGATGGCCGCACTTATGAAAAAGCTAGAAGCCATTGAGACCAAAATCTTATCGTCTTCTCCTGCCCCTGCTTTACTCCCACGAACTGTTTGTGCTTGTTGTTCGGATCCATCACACCTTACCGAAGAGTGTCCTTACAATCCACCTATTTAAGGACAAGATCAAATCAATGCTTCCTTTCAGCAACGACAAAGAAATGATCCTTACTCTTCGACCTACAATCCGGGTTGGAGGAGCCACCCAAATTTTGCTTGGAATCAAAATCAGCAACTCCAAGGAAACAACAACTTTCAAAGGCCTCCTCCACAACAACAAGCACCCCAACAAACTCAAAACCAGCAGCCTTTCCAACAATAACCTTATTCAAATCAAACGAACAATTTGGTTCAACCAAATGATGATAAGGTTATCTCGCTAAAAAAAAGTCTAGATGCATTTCTCAAGCAATCTATAGAATCCGCAACAAGATTTGAAAATTATGTTCAGTCTTTGATGCATAACAATGCTTCACACGATTAAAGCATCAAATCTATTGAAGCACAAATTGCACAATTAACTGCTGCATTGAGCGAGAGAGAAAAGGGAAAGCTTCCATCTTAACCATTGCCAAATCCCGGTCACACACAAAACGCATATCACAATCACAATGTAAATGCGGTGACCACGTTGAGATCCGGAAGAGTGTTGCAGAATAATGTGGGTATTAGTGATGACATCCCGTCGGTGGTTCTTCTTCTTCTTCTCCTCCTTCTTCTTCACCCTCATTTCCTCCGCTAGAGCCTATTCTCCATTCTTCAAAAGGCTCTTCTTCTTCTAATCCGAACGGACACACACTGGGATCCGTTCCTACTCCACATTCTACTCCACAGACATTTGACTCAACAAATTTTCAAAATGCTCCATTTCCAAACAGGTTGAGTCCCAATAAACCAACTGCACAAATGGAAAAGATTGTGGAGTTATTTAAGCATGTTAGCATAAATATACCTCTCTTGGATGCAATCCAACAAGTCCTTTCATACGTGAAAATCTTAAAAGGCTTATGCACCTCGAAGAGAAAGTCATCTCAAATACCTAAGAAAGTGCTAGTGACTAGTGCAGTGAGCAATGCTATTAACCACCCTCAACCCTTACCCCAAAAACGAAAGGACCCCGGCTGTCCTACGATTTCAATCACAATTGGGGATAAGAAAATTAATCGAGCACTTTTAGATCTTGGGTCTAGTGTTAACCTGCTTCCCTACTCCGTGTACGAACAATTAGGGGTTGGAGAGTTGAAACCCACTCGTTGTACTCTCCAAATGACTGATCGATCAATCACCCATCCAAGGGGTGAGCTAGAGGATGTGTTGATCAAAGTTGGGGAGTTCATATTCCCCGTTGATTTTATTGTTATGGATACACAACCTGTTACTAACTCACGGAACCAAATTCCGGTGATTCTCGGTCGACCATTTTTGGCCACTTCCAATGCTGTAATAAACTGTCGCAATGGCTCCATGACTCTATCCTTCGGGAAGATGTCTAGTGAGTTCAATATTTACAAGTTAGGAAGTCTGCCCCCCGTGCCTAAAACTAGTACACGAGAAGTTTGCTCTATTCACGAAATCACGCAGGAGGACTGCGAGCTTGAAAGATTCTTGTTTGATGAAAACAGTTTTGACACTACTAGTACGTCCCTCCTTGAGCCTACCACCGTTGACACAACCGATATGGATTATGAATGTTTCACTTTTTTGGATGATGACGACTCACAGCCCGAATATAAGTCTTTTGAATTTTTGGATGAGTTAGTTGAACCATCCGAATCGGTTGTTTGCAGTGATTTCGAACCTGTGTTGGAGTCCTTTGAGTTCGAGATAGATTCCGCAATGATTCTTTCGCCTCCGAAACTCGAACTCATGTCCTTACCGCCTCACCTTAAATATGCTTACATAGATGAGAATGAGACTTTTCCCATTATAATATCAGCCTCTCTAGCCTTCGAGCAAGAGAACGCTATTTTAAAGGTCTTACAAGATAGGCGGCAAGTTTTCGGTTGGACTATGGCGAACATCGAGGAGATCAGTTCCCATATAATTGAATATCATATGCAATTGATGGATGATGCCAAGTCAATAGAGGACCCACATAAACATTTTGGGGATATTGTGGTTGAACCACCCCCATTTCTTTTAATAAGCTACGAGAATGCCAATATTCCACTGATTGCTGATCATTCACATTCTCGTTTTGATTCATCACCACCTCCTGTATATTCACCTCCACACCTTCCATACCACCACTTCTATCTTCCCCAATTCTTTTTGGATCACTACAACTTATTCTTCCACCAACCGATACTCTTTACTGATAAATTTTTCAACTGGTTGGTGTTGACGTTTGGTCTATGCAAAGTTTGGCAGTAATGTCTAACATTGTTTAATTGAAGTTTGGGGGGGCTTTTCTGTATATATTTTTTTTAACAATAAAAAAATTATAAATAAATAAACAGGGAAGTGCCGGTATTTTGACCCTCTTGGTTTCGCATGACAGTGAGGACACTGTCAAGTTTAAGTTTGGGGGTATGCTCGGTATGTCTTCTTCCTTCGCATTCATTTGTATATATTTTTGCATTTGCATACTTATTTGAAAACCCATAAAAATTGAAAAATTTCAAAAATTATAAAAATAATTGTTTTCAATTTTGGCCATATTTGATTTGAGTTTGACAGATAGGTTAACTGGTTAGGAACAACTAGATCTTAGACTTAGTGAATTAAAAACCCTAAAGATAACCTTCCTTAAATTTTAACGGTAGAAAGTATATGCCTTATAATTTATTTAGAAATAGGCAAATTTTGGGTTCATTTCTTGGGCTAAGTCGAAACAAGGAAAGAGTATTGATGTTATTATTAGAGTATAAGTTTGAAAAATAGTTCCTAGTTTAAGTCTAAATTCTGAAAATATATACCCTACAATTTGCACAATCACGCACCTTGAAACTTGGAATAGTAGAAGAGACCTTGAAATGCTCTTGTCTAAAGTCCTTAGTACGAAGAAAATAAAAAATATACATAAGTGTGAATGAAGAATAAAAAAATGGATACTGGTTTTTGTGATTACTTAAGGCTGCAAAAATAGAAAAATATTTAGCGAGGGTGCTTCATCACCTAGTGCCTTAGACCAACTGGTTTGGGAGTCACTGCTAAAAGCCTTGGGTGTTGCATGACTAGGAATTACGCTTAAATGTGCAAACACATTTTGTAATCGGTCGTTGGTACCTCACGAAGTATTAACGGTCGCATGAAGGATGTGTAAGCAAAAATTCGATTAAAAATTCACCTATTAAGAAGTGCTTTGGACAACGGACAAGGGCATGATTGCTTGATTTGAATTTCCAAGTGTAGGGGTGATCTATACACACACGTGGGGATATGTGATTGGAATTTAGATGAGAGAAAGGAGTGAAGAATAGAACTTGTATCTTTAGTAGAGTTGATAGAAATTCCTAAGTGGAGATGGAACCCTAGAAGGAAAACTTAAGAAATGCCGAAAGCTAAGTAAATCTATAAAACATAAATAATCTTAAGTTAGATGATGGTGAAGTGTGAAGAATGTGGGTGGATAATTTACGGGTCGACGATAATAGAATTCTTTGTTAGAAAACCTTATTGGAGAACAAAAGTCAATAGGCTGAGTTGATAGGATTTTGTGGGTGTAATTCGCTGAAAACCCTCAGGAGACAACACTCCTCCTACTAGGGACACCTAGAAGTTTAACGGCTTGTTGCACTGCTCAGTGCAATAGCGTTTCCCTGCGAAAGTGCGGTTAGGATTTTAGTGAATAAAAATAAGTTTGCTCGAGGACGAGCAAAAGATAAGTTTGGGGGTATTTGTTCATATCATAATATTGCAGTTTATATTCCCTAATTCTTATTCGTTTTATAAATAAACAGGTGCTTTTGACGCATGTCTGCTGCATGTTATAGGATACAGGTTCTTGGAGCGAATACAGTGAAAAAGACAAAAGACGATACAAAAGAGTGACTTTTGACTAACAAGTAGAAGGGTCCTAGTCAAGCCTAGACGAAGAACAGTGCAAGGTCCAAAATGTCAAGGCAAACGGTTAAAAGATCGCTACAAGTTTTCACTGAAAGATCTGGAGAAGAATAAGAAGCCAGACAGAGAAAAGTAGTGAAGAATAAAGAAGCCCAAATACCCAGAATGCAGCTCAAGAAATTTGGTGAGCTGAGCTCACCAAAGGGCCGCGGAACCGCGGCCCAAGGCCTACATTTGCCGCGGTTCCGCGGCCATTAAGTGCCCGTGTCGGTATATTTTTCTGGTGTCGGTGCGTCGGTGCGAGGGTTGGGATTTTCCGTGGGCATATCTGTAAAATCACGTGCGCGAGAATCTGTAACCCTAGTTTTCCCTGTTTACTTATAAATTGTAATCACAAGATTGTAGAGGCCATGCCTCTTTTCGTTTCACAAATTCAGATCTGTTCTGCATTATTGTTTGGAGAGAGCCATCAATAAAAATTAGTAAGTTACTTTTATTTCTTTGCTTTAATTCTCTTTTAATTAGAATGTCTCTTAATCCCCTAATGAGCGAGTAATCTCCTCGCTTGTTAGGGTTAGCCTTAGGGAAATGTTTGAGAGATGAGATCTCTCACCTCTTTCATGCCCTTTCACACCTAAGAATTAGAACTCCATGCATGCACGCACACACTGCTCCCTACGGCACCTTATCCCTCGAGGTAATGGTGACACCGTAGTATAAAGGACCGGTTGCGCGTGTTTTCCATGGAGGTTAGGGTAAGGATCGATAAAGGAAGGACAAGAATCTAGAGGAAGAAACATCTTCCCAAAAGATTCTAATCCACTTTATTGATAATTACTATAACATCTAATAGATCTAAAATAAGGCATTGAAAGCGGTGAGGAAACCTTTAATCTCCCAACTTCCCTTAAGCCTAACCCCAGCAAGACTTTAATTTAGATTAATTTAGTTTATTGATAGATCTAGGTTTTTTAGATTTAATAAATTAATCCAAACAACCATTGGAATCAACTCGTAAAAACACGTAAGAAAATTACACATTTCTGTGGATCGACCCGTATTCACCGGCTAGCTGCAAAGCGACGCCGTTTCTGATTACGGTTAACATATATTTTTGAACTAATCAGGGACTTTATCCATCAGCATCCAAATCCACTCCATCCAACGGTGACTAGCTGGCCGTTCGAAATGTGGGGGACTGACATAATCGGCCCCATCGAACCAGTATCGTCCAGAGGACATCGTTTCATCCTGGCGACGACTGACTACTTCTCCAAATGGGCAGAAGCAGTACCGCTGAGGGAAGTGAAGACGGAGAATATCCTCCATTTCTTCAGGACGCACGTCATTTACCGGTTTGGAACTCCACGACGGATCATCTCCGATAACGGGCCAGCCTACAGAAGTCATAAGATTAGTCGCTTCGCGCAACAACACAACATAGACTGGAGGTACTCCTCAGTTTATAATTCCCGAGCTAACGGTCTAGCTGAGGCTTTCAACAAAACCTTGACAAAGATCGTGAAGAAGACGGTGTCCCGAAACAAAAAGGACTGGAACGAGAGACTGCAAGAAGCTCTATTGGCATATCGAACTACGTTCAAAACGGCCACGAACACAACGCCATACGCGTTGGTATTCGGTACAGAAGCAGTACTCCCCCTCGAGATAGAGTTACCCTCTCTACGAGTGGCAGTCCACTATGAGCTGACGGACGAAGAAAATGCTCACCTTCGGCTTGAGGAGCTTGATGCCCTTGACGAGACCCAGCTCATAGCACAACAAAATCTGGAGGCCTACAAAGCAAAGATGATGCGCTCGTACGAAAGATTGACCAGGCCGAGGACATTCCGCCAAGGAGAACTCGTGCTAGTGGTCAAAAGACCTATGATCCCCAATCGTGCCAAGCGGGGAAAATTTGAGCCAAACTATGAAGGCCCGTACATCAAAGACAAGGTCTACCAGGGTGGAGCGTATCTACTTATGGATATGCACGGTGAAAGACCTTTCAGGCCAATAAACGGTCGCTTCCTGAAGAAATACTACGCCTGACGAGTCACGGCCTAGGTTAATGATAGATGACGACGACTATGTCCGCTCGCTATCTTCCTAAGTCCAAACTCCATAAGTAGTAACCGACCTTCTTCAACAACGGACCGAAATGTCCTTAAACTAACAACGGACCGAAACGTCCTTAAACTAACAACGGACCGAAAAGTCCTTAAACTAACAACGGACCGAAACGTCCTTAAACTAACAATGAACCACTATGTCCTAAAACTAGTTGTTGACCGAGATGCCGATAAACTACGGTGGATTGCAATATCTCAAAGCCAATATAAAAAAAGAGAATAATAATAATAATAATAATAATAATAATAATAATAATAATAATAAACGGTATGTCCATAAGCAAAATGGGCACGGATGAAAACCCAAAAGGGCCCCGTGAGTAAAAACAGCAGGGCTACCGGTGAGTGTTTGTGAAAACTCGAAAGGGCGCAACCTCCTTAAAGGACACTTGCAGGGTCCTCACGACCTTGTAAGGAGAAACCACCCGAGTGAGATCCTTACGACTCACAAGGGAGCAACACACTTAGGTGTCCTCATGATTCCTAGGGAGAAATTACACTTGCGAGATTCTCACGACTCGTAAGGAGAACTCTCTTATGGGACCCTCACGGCTCATAAGACTTGAAAGTCTTAAGTTACAGAGACCTGAACCTGTTCTTAAGCAACCCCCACAAACTTCGATATTGCTCTACAAGTGGCTCAATACCGACCCTTGTATACAATCCACGGGCGCGAATAAACATTTCCCTAACCAAGTCCCATCCGTGACTAGGGATATGTTCATATGGCAAACAACCCTTGTAAGTCCTCTTGACTTATAAGGAGAAAACCTTTTTGTAAGATCCTTACGACTTTCAAGAGGACATGCACTTAGGAATCCTCACGATCCCCAAGGAGAAAACAAACCTACAAGATCCTTACGACTTGTAGGGAGAAATACCTTTGTGAGACCCTTACGGCTCATGAAGTCAAAAGCCTTAGTCGACAGGACCCTTAACCCTGTTTACTAAGCCACCTTTGTTCAACATCGACAGAAGCAAATGATGATTCGCTCCTGGCAACATCCCAGTTGTAGCGATGCTGATGCCGAAATCGGTGTCTAAAATCCAAGCTTGCAGCGAAAAGGCCAGCGAACCACACATGTATACGAAATAGCCGAAATGATAGGGCAACTTGCAATAAAAAGCAGCAAGTAAAAATGTACGCATGAAAAATAGCCGAAATGATGGGGCAACTCGCAATAAAAAGCAGCGAGTAAAAATAAAATAAATAGCCGAAATGATTGGGCACCGCGAAAAATAGCCGAAATGATGGGGCAATCGTGACCTTCGCGATATAAAAGCTGAAATGATAGAGTATCGCGGAAAAAGAAATAAAATAAAAATGAAATCCATGCCCTACAGGTGATATTACATCAATCCCTGTATACAATCCAGGGACGCAAACAAAGAAGGAATCGCACTCCTCCTCTCCCAGGTTTCATCAGAAGAAGAAGCCAGATCTCGATGAGTCACAGATAGCTTAGAGATCACCTCGACGTTCGTCTCATTGCAGCATACACAATATCAAGCAAAGCAGAACAACGGAAATTCCCAGTTCCGTGACTCGACGGTGTACAGATGACCGAGAGTCAAATCCCAACTCTGTGAAATGCGGACACAATCAGCAAAATTCCTGGTTACGTGGAACGCGGATAACGTCACTCTTTGACCCCGTGGAAAATGTCCAGAGCGGATCCTGGTCCTCACAGAGCATGGCAGTGAACCCGTGTGAAGCATCCAGAGCGGAGCCTAGTCCTCGCCGAGCACGGCAGTGAACCCGTGTGAAGCATCTAGTGCAAAATTCCTGGTTACGTGGAACGCGGATAACGTCACTCTTTCACCCCATGGAAAACGTCCAGAGCGGATCCTGGTCCTCTCAGAGAACGGCAGTGAACCCGTGTGAAGCATCCAGAGCGGAGCCTAGTCCTCGCCGAGCACTGCAGTGAACCCATGTGAAGCATCTAGTACAAAATTCCTGGTTACGTGGAACGCGGATAACGTCACTCTTTGACCCCGTGGAAAACGTCCAGAGCGGATCCTGGTCCTCGCAGAGCACGGCAGTGAACCCGTGTGAAGCATCCAGAGCGGAGCCTAGTCCTCGCTGAGCACAGCAGTGAACCCGTTGAAGCATCTAGTGAAAAATTCCTGGTTACGTGGAACGCGGATAACGTCACTCTTTGACCCCGTGGAAAACGTCCAGAGCGGATCCTGGTCCTCGCAGAGCACGGCAGTGAACCCGTGTGAAGCATCCAGAGCGGAGACTAGTCCTCGCCGAGCACGGCAGTGAACCCGTGTGAAGCATCTAGTGCAAAATTCCTGGTTACGTGGAATACGGATAACGTCACTCTTTGACCCCGTGGAAAACGTCCAGAGCGGATCCTGGTCCTCGCAGAGCATGGCAGTGAACCCGTGTGAAGCATCCAGAGCGGAGCCCAGTCCTCGCCGAGTACGGCAGTGAACCCGTGTGAAGCATCTAGTGCAAAATTCCTGGTTACGTGGAACGCGGATAACGTCACTCTTTGATCCCATGGAAAACGTCCAGAGCGGATCCTGGTCCTCGCAGAGCACGGCAGTGAACCCGTGTGAAGCATCCAGAGCGGAGCCTAGTCCTCGCCGAGCACGGCAGTGAACCCGTGTGAAGCATCTAGTGCAAAATTCCTGGTTACGTGGAACGCGGATAACGTCACTCTTTGACCCCGTGGAAAACATCCAGAGTGGATCCTGGTCCTCGCAGAGAACGGCAGTGAACCCGTGTGAAGCATCCAGAGCGGAGCCTAGTCCTCGCCGAGCATGGCAGTGAACCCGTGTGAAGCATTTAGTACAAAATTCCTGGTTACGTGGAACGCGGATAACGTCACACTTTGACCCCGTGGAAAACGTCCAGAGCGGATCCTGGTCCTCGCAGAGTACGGCAGTGAACCCGTGTGAAGCATCCAGAGCGGAGCCTAGTCCTCGCTGAGCACAGCAGTGAACCCGTGTGAAGCATCTAGTGCAAAATTCCTGGTTACGTGGAATGCGGATAACGTTACTCTTTGACCCCGTGGAAAACGTCCAGAGCGGATCCTGGTCCTCGCAGAGCACGGCAGTGAACCCGTATGAAGTATCCAGAGCGGAGACTAGTCCTCGCCGAGCATGGCAGTGAACCCGTGTGAAGCATCTAGTGCAAAATTCCTGGTTACGTGGAATGCAGATAACGTTACTCTTTGACCCCATGGAAAACGTCTAGAGCGGATCCTGGTCCTCGCAGAGCACGGCAGTGAACCCGTGTGAAGCATCCAGAGCGGAGCCTAGTCCTCACCGAGCACGGCAGTGAACCCGTGTGAAGCATCTAGTGCAAAATTCCTGGTTACGTGGAACGCGGATAACGTCACTCTTTGACCCCGTGGAAAACGTCCAGAGTGGATCCTGGTCCTCGCAGAGCACGGCAGTGAACCCGTGTGAAGCATCCAGAGCGGAGCCTAGTTCTCGCCGAGCACGGCAGTGAACCCGTGTGAAGCATCTAGTGCAAAATTCCTGGTTACGTGGAACGCGGATAACGTCACTCTTTGACCCCGTGGAAAACGTCCAGAGTGGATCCTGGTCCTCGCAGAGCACGACAGTGAACCTGTGTGAAGCATCCAGAGCGGAGCCTAGTCCTCGCCGAGCACGACAGTGAACCCGTGTGAAGCATCTAGTGCAAAAATTCTTGGTTACGTGGAACGCGGATAACGTCACTCTTTGACCCCGCGGAAAACGCCCAGAGCGGAGCCTGGTCCTCGCCAAGCACGGCCGTGAACCCATGTGAAGCATCCAGAGCAAACATCGGACTGTGGAGTCCTTAAAATCCACGGACTATGATGTCCTTAACGTCGACCGTGATGTCTTAAAACTATCGACCAACCACGATGATTCTAGACTGATTTTACCTTGGTTAAAGGGTACATCTCTTCACTCCTTTGATATCTGGCGTTGTAATTCCTCAACGTCTTCAAAGAGGTGACGGGTCCCGGTAACCACACATTTCGCGGACTGTGGAGTCCTTAAATCCTTGGACTATGAGGTCCTTAACCTTGACCGTGATGTCTTAAAACTAACATTGGACCGTGGAGTCCTTAAACCCACAGACTATGAGGTCCTTAACCTTGACCGTGATGTCTTAAAACTAACATCGGACTGTGGGGTCCTTAAACCCACAGACTATGAGGTCCTTAACCTTGACCGTGATGTCTTAAAAATAACATCGGACTGTGGGGTCCTTAAACCTACGGACTATGAGGTCCTTAACCTTGACCGTGATGTCTTAAAACTAATATTGGACTGTGGAGTCCTTAAATCCATGGACTATGACGTCCTTAACCTTGACCGTGATGTCTTAAAACTAACATCGGACTGTGGAGTCCTTAAATCCACGGACTATGAGGTCTTTAACCTTGACCGTAATGTCTTAAAACTAACATCGGACTGTGGAGTCCTTAAATCCACGGACTATGAGGTCCTTAACCTTGACCGTGACGTCTTAAAACTAACATTGGACCGTGGAGTCCTTAAATCCACGGATTATGAGGTCCTTAACCCTGACCGTGATGTCTTAAAACTAACATTGGACTGTGGAGTCCTTAAACCCATGGACTATGAGGTCCTTAACCTTGACGGCGATGTCTTTAAACTACGGTACCCTGGAGAACATCCCAAAGCAACCCCTGATCCCGTGAAATACGGATAAAGGCGACCGCACTCAGCACTTGTGGGTCCTCACGACCTGCAAGGAAGAAAACTCTCTTGTGAGATCCTTACGACTCCCAAGGGAGAACCCGCTTAAGAATCCTCATGACTCTTAAGAAGAACTTACACCTACGGGATCCTCTCGACCTGTAGGGAGAAAAACTCTTTATGAGACCCTCACGGCTCATAAGACTCAGAAGTCTTAGGAGGCAGACCTTAACCCTGAATCCTAAGCCATCGCTGCCCTGCAGTAGATCAAGATAAATTGTCTGCAGAACACATTCAATAAAAAGGGGACACACCATTGAGAAGAAAAAAATATGTCTTTATTCATAAACCAAAATGGATACAAAATACAATTCATGAAAGAGCAAAAAATACTCTCATTCAGGAGTATGCACAAAAAGAAGAAAAATAAATACAAGTTTTCAAGCCGGCGGGCGATTTAGTAATTTCGCTAGCTCATCCTGCTTTTGCTGGGCCACGGCTTCATTATTCAGGATCGCCAGAAGACGAGCCTCTGCCTGAGCCTACTGGGCCTGATACGAAGCAAGCCGGCCTTCAAGCCCTTTCTCGGTGGCCTTATGAACCTCGACCCTTTCACGAGTGAACGTGGCAGCCTTATCAAGAGCCACCACCTCTTTGATAGACTCTTGAAGCACCCGCCAGAGTTCATATGCTTTGTTGGCCTTGGCGGTAAGATTAGCTTGAAGCTCGCCCAGCGCTTTAGAATCCAGCTCCCTCTCTGAGAATTTACGGCCGAGCCTCTTCTCGCACGATGTCATGTTTGCCGCGCACCATGCTATCAGCCCCCGTAACTCCACCTTTGCAGCCACGGCCTCCGAGGAAAGGCAGGAACATTCAAGGGCGTGCAAGCAAGCCTCCACCTGCCGACAGAACTCCACCCAGACTCGCACCACCTCTTCGCTCTGGTAGGTGGAAAGAAAAGGAAGAGAACCGTTAGCTTCAGCGGCAAATGCTTCGGCTATAGTTGTGCTGCCAACACGAAGCTCCTCGATCAAGGATGACAAGGAGATAAGGCTCAACTGGGCCAAGCTCTCTGAGGCTCGCAAAGCATAGGGACCAGGCGGCATAGCGATACGCGATTCCAACGCTGTAGGGGCTGGCAAGATTGTTCAGATTTGAAAAATGTCAGTAAAACTCTTAAGCAAAAGAGCAAATGGGACTATATTGAAACGTCGCTCACCTACGGTCATGCAAGTGGGAGCTGATGGTTCCCCTGGCCCTTCAACGACCTCCACCTCGTCATCGGCCTCCAAAACTGTAAGAGGCATCAATGTTATTTCGCAGAATAGCAACAATGCCACAATAAAAAATGGCGAACGACGCTAACCTTGCTCAGAGGAAAGGACAATGCGCTGAGGAGAGATCGCCTGCGGTGCTGCCATCTCCATCAGATGATGAAATGATTGCCGGGGAGACAAATCAGCGATAGAGGCTGCCAGCCCGCGCAATTCTGAGAAAACAAAAGAGTTCAGACAACAGAAAGATTGCTAATTTAAAAATGTAGGAGGTTACCTTCAACACTCCTCCCATTCTGAGACGAGGGGATGGCGGCTTCAACGGCCTCCGCCATGATCTCCGGCTCCGACAAAGGGAGGGTAGTCCTGACCACCTCTCCTTCGGCCTCTGGGCCGCCCGCAGGAAGAGTCATTGGGGCGGCAACCCCTAATGGAGCCTCTACCAAAGGAGCAAGCGCTCCATGATCAGGAACCGCCACTGGAGGCTCTATGGCAAGAGGAATAGCATTGTCAGCCCCCTCCGCATCGAGCAAGGCTGCATCGGGAATATCAACAGGCTCTAGCTGCAACAAGCCCGTAGGAATCTCTCCCATCGCCGAAGACTCTATACAATTCATGCAAGAATAAGGATACGTACATACAGGTGTAAACAATCTAAAATGCTACAAAGAAGTATAAAAGGCATACCAATGCGCAACGAAGCCTTCAATATGGCTTCTTCAAGCCGATGCTCTTTCTCAAAGAGGCGTGCTCGCCGGGGTTCAAGGGTGGACTCATGGCCTCCGGTCCATAAGGAGAGCGCGTCCGTAGCATCCTTCGAGATGGCCCGCTTCAACGCCCTTTCACCCCACTCCTCCAAGGGGCCAATAAACCGCCGCCGGATCCATGAAGTGTCTTCATAAAAGATTACGGCAGGATAGGGCTTCTTCGGAACCCTGACGTTCTGGGACTCATCTTAGGAACGTCTTATAGCCTCAGCCAATTGTGCGGCCTCCTCGGCAGCCGAACCCGGGAAAAGAAGACCAGCGTCCGACTCTTGCACGACCAACGACTCATCTGGAAGTATGGGCTCTGACTCCGTTAAAGAATCAAGTAGGTTGGTGGCCACACTCTTCCGCCTCTTAGATCCAGAACCGGCCGCCGAAGACGACCGTTTCTTTCCCTGTGGAGCCTTGGTGCGGCGGCGGCCCACGTCGCCTTCAACACCCTCATCCCTATTACCCTCGCTTGGTGCCACAACCGAGGATGACACCGCCATTGTCGATGCTACGGGGGCAGTGCTGCAACGGGCGGTGGTGCTACTACTGGGGCCCGTCTACCCCGCGACCGGGTACCTAGGGGCATACCAACTGTTGGAGTAAGGTCCACCCCTGACTCCCCCGGGATGAGCATGGTGCCAGTATCCCTCAGAGGGAAGCAGACCGGAGCTCGCGGTCGCAACATAGTTCCCATGGCCGGAACCTGAGGAGGGGCATCATGACCAAGAAGCACCCTTCTCTCCTTAAGAATAATTGGGTTGACTCGATGGAGATACCAACCCATGAATGATCCCACGCATCGGGGCATGTACTCAGCTTCAGGGACCATGAAGTGGGAGCCGGTGTTCAACCTCACGAAATGATGAGCGGCATCGCGAACGACATCAAGTGAAGGGACCGACGCAACTATGAAAGCCTCGAAGGGAACGCCCTGGTCGTATCCAAGCTATCGGGCGAAGCGATGCGGGTTGTATCGCATGAAAAGAGCTGCACTGTCCTGGCGGAATACCAAATAGCCTGGTCTAATTGCATACAAGTGCACGGCCTCCAGGGACCTCAAAGAAGGTACGTTGTCCTTTGACCGGTCCAGAGTTGTTGAACTGGACCTGAAGGAGAAGACAAGACCCGATCATTAAAAACCAACCCGCCAGCAGTAGCGTAAGGAGAAATCAACACCCGAATGGCCCCGAATTGAGTCGGGTTGGCGGCAGAAGCATCCACCAATCGCATAAGTTGTGGGAAGGGGTAGGCGTCGTAAAATGCGGGCCTCTGATGCATAGCGAAAGCCCCCAACACGTGCATCTCGATCCAAAACGTGAAGTAATGAAGCGAAAAGTTTACTACATCCACGCCAGGAGTAGATGTGTTAGTTGCAGTGCCCAACCCATGATAAAGATGTGCCAACGCCGGGATACCGATGGCCAACCGCGTCCCCTCAGCGATACAATGAGCCGGGTAGATAACCGAGGCTCTCATAAAGCGGCGATACATGGGGATGACAAACCAACTGAGCCAGACACTGACAAACCCCATGAAGAACGTCTCTTCATCCATGCCGGGAGCTGCATTGGATTCGAAAGACATCGGCGACATAATGGGGATGTAGTACTGTGGTAGATCCGATTCAGTGGTCGGCAGCTTCTTCGGACCAAACCCAAAGGGATCCTTGATGTTTGCGAACTTCAGAGCTGTCTTCGACAGGACGTCCTCGCGAAGAAAGCAGGCAATGAAGCTCTTGAAAGTGACGCCATGCTCCTCAGATTCAGTGAACAATTGGTCAAAAATACCTAGCACCTTGATCAAGCTGGGACGCTTGTGGCGGACGGTGTTCTTGGCGGACAAGCTGTCAACCAGAGCAGGCTCGGGCTCAAAGACGTACTCGTCAGGAGGCAGCAACTCCTCATCCAGTGTACCCCTGATGGGCAATCCCGAGATTTCATAAAACTCTGCTAAAGAAATCGAGACCTTGCGGTCTCCTGGAATAAAAGTGTTGGTGGGGAGATTCCATTGGTTCAGGAACGCCTTAACCCACCAGACGTGCGGAGGTTGGTAGTGAAAGAGCGACGCATATATCGCCTGGTAAAGCCCGACCTTCTGCAGCCGCTCGCGATGGGCGGACAGGATGTAATGAGCCCAGAGGAAGTACCCCATAGGGTGTCGAGGGGTGAGCCCTATCTTATAGATTTGTCCCCATGGTTGGGCTTCACCCTGGCAAATACGCCGCCCTAGAATATCTATAGTCGGGATCGGATGGTTCGGGATACCGGTCGTTGAAGGCTCGAGCCGTCCCGCTGGAGTCCAATTTGGCATCTCCACAGCAAAAACCGTCCTCGGAGGGTCCATCGGCAAGAACGGGAAAGTAGGCTCTGTCGGTACTGCGCAGAGGAAACTCCGGCGACCCCGAATGATATGACTGTACCAAGTTCCCCATAGAAGTAAGCTGGTGCAGTTCGGATCATGAGCCCGGATCATCGCCATCGCTTCCTCGTCGGATTGTGATTGAGAAAAAGCGGCCTCTGAGCGAGTGAAGAGAAAGTACGGAACAGAAGCCATTGCACCTGAAATAAAGTAAAGGAAAACTGTCAAAAGTGAAGCCAGCAATATATATATATATATATATATATATATATATATATATATATATATATATGAGCATAAATATATACGTGAAGACAGTTGAAGAAAGCGATAGCAGACTCTTTTTATGGGACCGTAGGCTACAAAAACACATGGGCCCCACAGAATCAGGTTGACGGCTCGTTAATAATGAGGCCAAGCAATCATAATAAGACAAAGGGGATATCCTCAATAAATAGGCAGTGGGTTTCAAGTGGCCCTACACATCCCCCTAGAAGACAAATCTACCTTGAACTCTACAATAAATCAAACAGGATCAAGGGAATTAAATTCCCACAGAAAACATCATTGCAAGCTTCTTCTTCATTGATTACAGAAGGACAGCCTAGAGCAAGAAGACCCTACGAAGGCTCCATAGGAAGAACTGAGTTCTTCATAGGAATTAAATTCCTTATTAAGAGAAGGGAATTAAATTCCCAGAAACATTTTCTTTAAACGGAATTAAATTCCTTGGAAAGAGCAACGGATCTCATCATCTCCCTAAAGATCAAATGAACTCTGAGAGACCTACTGATTCGAAGATTAAGTGGTTTTCTATTTCTTTTTAGAAAAATGGGTTCATATTTAAAGGGGTGAAACCCTTGCTATGGATTTAAAATCCAGAAGGACATGAGAGTTCATCGTTTGTTCGAGAGCATTACCTGAAGAAAAGGACTCTTTTTGAACAGAGTTAAACTCTAAAAATTGTTCAAGGCAGAGGACTAAGCTCTGGAAAGGAGAATTAAATTCTCAAGAGAAGAAAGTTCTCAAAGAAGGAAGATGAGCAAAGTGAAGGCTCTTCTGAAAAGACATAGGCATTTATAGGATGGGATGGAAAACGTTTCATCTACCCTACTCCCAAATCAGATCCGACGGTCATAAAAGTGACAGCGTTTCACTCACGTGCAGACACGTGAGAACAACGCTGTGGGGGCATTTTTTCCCTGATTAAAAATCAGGAGAAGCTTCAGAAGAGGCATCACGTGCTCACATGTGACCAGTTGTCACGTGACGCTCAAAGCAGCAGCAAAAAGCACATTCAAGAAAAAGCTTCAGAAAAGGCATCACGTGCTCACACGTGACCAGTGGTCACGTTTTGGCACGTGATGGTTAAACAGCGGCCAGAGGACAGTGCGCAGAAGAAGAGAAGCCCATTCCAAGGGTCACGTGCCTACACATGACCAGGGGTCACGTGGCCACACGTGACCGGCTTTAAAAGCCTTATTATTTAACAGAATTAAATTCTAAGAAGAGATCATTCAAATCTTTCAAAAATAGAGAATGATTATTTGGAACCGCTGGATTAAAAATCTAAAGGTGATTAAATATCACCAATTTATGGAAAATCTTGGATTTGGAAAGATTCCCCCCTAAATCTAACCGAGATAACAAAGGGATATCTTTGGATTTAAAATCCAACGGTGAATAAAATTCACTTAACAATCTAAAGGCCCAGATTAATGATGAATATAAATCAAATCTCTCAACATACAAATCAAATCTCTCAATGAGAGATTTACTAAGCAGATTGATTCTCTTCCTTCTCCTATAAATAGGAGCCAAGAAAAGAAGAGAAGGAACCTTTTTGGAAGACCTTTTTCTAAAACTTTTTTCTGAAACCTTGAGACATTTGGATCTTTTTCTTTTGATACATAGAGAGAGAGAGAGAGATAGAGCCTTTGATTCTCTGCAAAAAGGAAAACCTTAGGTAAGAAAGGAAAAGAGAGGCTTCAAAGGAGAATTTAATTCTCAAAAGAGTTTAACTCTTATATAAAAAAGAACTTAGTTCTTTCTCTGGTTGAGGATCTGCAAAGTGCACATCTCCCCATGAATTGAGAATTTAATTCTCATTGGGTTGAGATCCTGCCATGCAGATCCAAAACACAGAGGAGGAACTGAGTTCAGAGAATTTAATTCTCACAAAATGATAGGAATTCAATTCCTTTGAGAAAAAGTTAGGGTTTAATCCTATGTTATGGGAATTTAATTCCTTCAAAAATGAACAGAACTAGGGTTTAACCCTAATTGAGAATATAATTCTCTCAAACTCACAGGAATTTAATTCCCTTAAGAAAAGAAACTAGGGTTTAACCCTATTAAGAATATAATTCTTCAGAAGTTTAGGGTTTAACCCTATGAACAGAACTTTAAAACATGCAGAGACCCACAGAATAAAACTCTGAAGTAGGAACCTCACCTGTTACCACATGACTTCTGCGAAGATATATAAAAGAGAGCTTTGAGGCAACGCCCCACGTGCCCTACGTGACCCCTGAAGCATATAAAGAAAAAGCAAAATAAACAGAGACTCTGGGGCTCCCTCACGTGTCACCACGTGACCCCTAATGGGTATTCTGATAAACCAGAGTATGAGCTCCCATCACGTGCCCGCACGTGATGGCTTTCAGGACTAAAAGTGTTAAACACTTATCTATAGAACAAAATAAAGAAAAGCAGGGTGCTCTCACGTGTGATCACGTGACCCCTCTTGTCTTAGTGTTCAACACTAAATTGAAACCTCTGTATCCAGTGTTTAACACCGATTTTTCTTAGTGTTTAACACTAATTTGGAAAACTCTATTTGCGGTGTTTAACACTGATTTTCTTAGTGTTTAACACTAATTTGGATTTGCTTAGTGTTTAACACTAATTTGAAAACTCTGTGCCCAGTGTTCAACACTGATTATCTTTTAGTGTTTAACACTAACTTGTCAACCTTATTCCCAGTGTTCAACACTGTTGGTCTCTAGTGTTTAACACTAGTCTTAGCCTAATTGGCTAAGTTTCCAGAGGCAAAGCCTCTCCTTCAATGAATCAACAGAGGGCCAATATCCCAGATACAATTGGACTTAGCCCAAGATGGCCATAAGTCCTCAATTCAAATTCAACTGGGCCAATGGGCTCATAATATAATAATTGATCTTAGTTTCCAAATTGGACTACAGATCACTTAATCTACCTTGGTGTAAGGGTATATCTCTTCACTCCTTTGATACTTGTCGTTGTAATTCCTCAACGTCTTCAAAGAGGTGTCGGGTCCCGATAACCATATACATTGATACGGACTGTGGGTTCTTAAACTCATGGACTATGAGGTCCTTAACCTTGACCGGAATGTCTTAAAACTAACATCGGACTGTGGAGTCCTTAAATCCATGGACTACGACGTCCTTAACCTTGATCGGAATGTCTTAAAACTAACAACGGACTACGACGTCCTTAACCTTGATCGTGATGTCTTAAAACTAACATCGGACCGTGGAGTCCTTAAATCCACGGACTACGACGTCCTTAACCTTGACCGCAACGTCTTAAAACTAACACCGGAACACAATGTCCTTAAATTACCTATTGACCGCAATGTCCTTAAACTAAACAACAGGGCTCCCCTAATCGCTCTCTTGTCGGATCTAAACGATCATGTTAAGTTGATCTTAGTCTAAAACTAGACTAACGTATCCTTAACAAACGTTTAAGTCGATCTTAGTCTCAAATAAGACTAACGTATCCTTAAACATAACCCCCCAAACCCAAATCTAAGAAAGATACGGATTTGGACTAGTCCACGCCCTACGGGCGATGTCATAACTCAGTCTCCGTATACAATCCACGGGCAACCAAACACAAAACAAACACCCACGACACGAAGTGACCATATGGAGAAGGAGAAAGTTGTTACCGCCATGCGGTAGCGTAATTAACTGCAGGGGCTTGCGCCTGCAGGGAAGAGCGTCTCCACAATCAAAAACCCCTCAAGCGAGGGGGAATCTGACGAAGTCTGCTACATCGGACGCATCCGTTTAGACCTTCGATGCATGGTGCCATAAATAAACTTGGTATCTTCGGAGAGGTAGACGGATATCACCAATTAGCATCTGTCCCGAATCTCAGGCAAGACGTCCAAGTCGCACCGCCATTCGGAGGGGAACATATATATGCAGCAGACCCATAGCATTAGACCGGTTTATTTATATGCAGCAGTCCCAGAGAAAAGTATCACGTGTTGGCATGCGAGATTTTCTGGCCTGTTCTTTATGTTAGGAAGGCGCATATATACTTTGTATATAAATGCCCACGTGCCTGCAAGTGAGGCTCACTTTCAGCCCTATTTGTTAAGCGTAATGCCTATAATTTTTGCTCCAAGGTGCATCTCGTGCGGGCACGTGATGCTCCGTTTGAGGAATTTTTCCATCGCTTTTTATTTACTATTTATTTATTTTTTATAAGGAAACAGAGGGTTTAGAACCTTGAGGAAGGAGAAGGAGGCACATAACCCTAATTTTTGAGAGAGTGAAAATGTTGTTGATTTTTTCATTATGTTTGCCTTTATAGGTTACACACTTTACTTATAGCCCCTTGAGTTTTACCAAATGTCACTTGTGCCACCTTATGCCTTATGTGCTAATCTCTTTTTTGCACATAAGCCATGGGGTTTACAAAATTTTGTCTTTTTCCCCATTTTACATACATTTATTTCTAAAAAAAGAATTACATTAAACTAATTTATGGCTTCATTTTTTGTCATGGAGTCGGTCCCTTCCATGCTCGGTCTTGATCTAGGCTTGGGCCCACATGGTTTGGGGTAGACTTTGATTTTGACTTGGTCAATCGGGGTGTAATTTTTCACCCCAACACTGGGAATGGCTTTGCATAACCGATCGCTTTACGTGACAGGGTACAGTGACAGAAATCAAATTAATCGCATATTGATTGATCCGGGGTCCTCAGTAAACATCATGAACTTGCGGACTCTAAAAAGTTTATCAATGGACATCCGACACATGTCAAGGGAGAGGATTGTCATCCAGGGCTTTAATCAAAACTGCCAGTAAGTTTTGGGATCCATAGCTTTGTCAATCAGGTTTGGAGACCTACAAACCGAAGCTAAGATATACGTGATCGACGCCAACACGTCCTATAAGATACTCCTGGGACGACCGTGGCTTCACAATTATGGTATCGTTCCGTAAACACTCCATCAATGCATGAAGTATACGAAAAATGGAGAAGAAAGACGCATTGACGGAGACATCCAGCCGTTCGGTGTGCATGAAGTCTGATATGAAGATTCTCGGTACTTCATGAACCCCCAAAATACTGAGCCACGGCTGACCAAAGATAGAACGGCCCCGAAACTCAAAAGCAAATCTGAGCCAGCTGTCACTTTCAAAAGCAAAACCCCTTAGTGCGTCAACGTTTCAGAACTGACACTGATGAGTCCGATGCTGGAAGTCCATCCTTCCGTAAAACTCACCCTCATTTCGGTAGCGATACGGACGAGTCTGATGCTGAAGGCCCATCAGGCAGCAAAATTCACCATCATTTCGGCAGCGACACTGAAGAGTCGGAGGAAAAGGACCCGCCTTGAAATAACTATACAGATTGGGCCCTCATGCAAAAAGCGAAGTTAGGAGAAACCTTCGAGATTACAGAAGGGTCCTTAGCTATCACAGGATGCTGGGATAGATGTGCAAGGAACTAAATGCTTTGTCGGTTTCTACCGTGAACCAACTGCAAATTTTCTACGTTCCCGGAAGGAAAAGTGGACAAAAGGGCATCCTGTTCTATGGGTCAAATCCTAGCGTGCATCCGGACGATTTGTCTGTCACGTGCCTTCCCTATGAGAGAGGCATAAGAGCTGTCCTTAATCCCAGATATTATGCGCTCGAGATGCAGGAATATTTTAAAAAGTGCGGATGTCGGTTATATCAAACGGAATCTGAAGCGAAGTTTTATCAGGGGTTGTGGCATCCACATCAAGCCCGAGCACTCATCGATGGATGAATCCCAGATAGAAGGGGCATAGGTTTCATTCAATATGATGCCAAAGCATGCTATATGATCCATGTTGGTGAGGCCAGCGAAAGGTCAAATGATGACGCGAGCTAGCCAAGCTAAAAGAAGCCCCCCGAGAGCTCGAAGACGGCGGACAAGCAACCTTCGATGAGCTAACCGAGATTGACTTGGGAACGCCCGATAGTCCAAGGCCGACCTACATCAGCTCACTCTTGTCAGAGAAAATGAAAGAGCAGATAGTCGCCCTTCTGCATGAGTTCGCTAACTTCTTCGCGTGGACGTACAAAGAAATGCCTGGCCTCTCTCCTAATGTGGTCATGCATAAGCTGGCTATATCTCCTGATGCCAAGCCGGTCAAACAAGCTCCTCGAAGAATGAGAAGGGAGATAGAAGAAAAGGTCATCGAGGAAACTAAGAAACTTATCGATGCTGGATTTATCAGAGAAGAGAAATATGCGGACCGAATTGCATGCATCGTCCCAGTGAAGAAGAAAAATGGGCAGATCCGAGTTTGCGTCGATTTCAGGGACCTTAATAAGACATGCTCTAAAGATGATTTCCCGCTCAAGTCATGAAAATGATGGTTGACAATACCTCAAATTACGAGCTGTTCACCTTCATAGATGGCTCGCTACGGTACAATCAGATAAAAATGTCGTATGAGGATGAGAAGCATACAACATTTCGAACCCCGATCGGCATATACTGTTACAAAGTGATGCCGTTTGGACTGAAGAACGCAGGTGCTACATATCAAAGGGCAATGACCAAAATCTTTGATGATTTAATCCATAAAGTCATCGAATGTTATGTTGATAATTTAGTTGGCAAGACTAAAACCAAGGTCGACAACATCCGAGATCTTAGGACCGTTTTCACCCGACTGAAGGAACACGATCTGAAGATGAATCCTCTGAAATGCGCTTTTGGCGTGTCGTTGGGAAAATTCTTGGGCTTCATAGTCCGACATCGACGGATCGAAGTTGACCCATCAAAGATAAAGCCCATCATGGAGATTCCTCCTCCAAAGAATCTGACGTAGCTAAGATCCTTTCAAGGCAAGCTTGCTTACATACGAAAGTTCATCTCGAAATTATCGGAAAGATGCAGGCCCTTCTTAAAGCTCATGAAGAAAGGAACTCCTTTCGTTTGGGATGCCGAATGTTAAGAAGCGTTCGAAAATATCAAACAGCACCTGTTGCACCCTTCAGTGCTTGCTGCTCCCATTCTAAATAAACCGTTGATTCTCTATATTGCCATGCTAAATGAGTCACTCCGTGCACTCCTTGTCCAGAACAACGACGAGGGAAAAGAAAATGCACTCTGCTACCTCAGTCGAACTTTAGTTGGGGCGGAACACAACTATTCCCTGATTGAAAAGCAATGCCTGGATTTGATATTCTCTGTGAAGAAGCTAAGGCACTATCTACTTGCTCATCGAGTTATGCTGATCTCCAAGATCGACCCGCTCATACACTTAATGACCAAGGCAAGCCTAGCCGGCAGAATGGCAAGATGGGCTGTCATGCTGCTTGAGTTTGACATAGTTTATACTCCTCATAAAGCAGTAAAAGGGCAAGCCTTCGCCGACTTTCTCGCTGCTCATCCTATACCAGAAGGGTCACCGCTAAATTATGAATTATCCGATGAATAAGTGCTGCACCTAGTAAATAGCGAGCCATGTTAGGAGCTATACTTCGATAGAGCCTCATCAATAAGGACCTCCAGCAAATCAAGCATCCCGGAGATAAAAGCAGGGATAGGATTGGTGTTAGTTACACCACCAGGAGGAACACTACGAAGTTCCTTTGCTCTTACCAAGCCTCGCACAAAAAAAGAGGCTGAGTACGAAGCTCTGATAGCTCGTCTGGAGCTCGCCATAGAAATGGAAATCCTTCGGCTATGGGTTTACAGTGACTCCCATCTTGTCGTCAACCAGGTGAGCGGCGACTACAAGATATATAAGCCCAAGTTAGCTCGATACAGAAGCCGAGTGGTGGAACTCATGAAACAGTTTAGCCACATTGAACTGATGAGAGTTCCTAAGGCGTTGAACGGAAAAGCCGACGTACTCGTTCACTTAGCCAAGGAGCTAGTTGATCCCGATGTGGGTGAAATTCTGATAACAGTCAGAAGCCAACAAATTCTGCCTCCGGTCTCTTTACGAGAAGAGGAAAGCGCAGAACAAAAGAGCAATCCTGCCGAAGAAGCTCTGATCTTTCAAGATGAGCTCGATTGGAGAGAACCCTTCATACAGTACCTCCGATACAATAAGCTGCCCGAAAAAAAATCTGCGAGAGTTCAGTTGAAGAAAAGAGCCCTCCGATATGTGTATGTAAATAATACACTATACCGCAGATCATATGACCAGCTCTGGCTCAGGTGTCTGTCATCGACCGAAACCTAAAAAGTCATGAAAGAAGTTCACTCGGGCATTTGTGGAGCTCACCAATCTGGCCCCAAAATGCAGCTTCAAATTAAACGACTTGGGTATTACTAGCCTACCATGATAAGGGATTGCGAAGAGCATGTGAAGAGGTGTTATCTTTGCCTAATTCATGGTGACTTCATTCATAAGCATCCTAATCCGCTGCATCCTGCGGTGGCGTCATGGCCCTTCAAAGTTTGGGGCACCGACATAGTTGGCCTAATTGATCCTCCGTAATCCAAAAGTCACTAGTTCATATTGGCCGCAACTGACTACTTTTCCAGATGGGCTGAAACAGTCCCGCTAAAAGAAGTCAAGACGGAAGATATTCTAACATTCTTCCGGCATAATATTCTATACCGCTTCGGTACACCAAGAAGAATCATATCTGACAACGGGCCTACTTTCAAGAGCTTCAAAGTCTCAAGGTTCGCTACTCAACACAAGATATACTGGAGATATTCTTCCATCTATAATCCAAGGGCGAATGGGTTAGCTGAAGCCTTCAACAAAACCATGTGCAAGCTCCTGAGGAAAAATGCCTCAGCCAATAAACGGGACTAGGATCTAAAGCTCCACGAGGCATTGTGGGCATATCATACCACGCACCGCACTCCAACTCAGTCCACTCTATACTCATTACTCTTCGGAGTGGAGGCGATCCTCCCCCTCGAAGTCGAAATTCCAAGCCTCAGGATGGTCATCCAGCACAATTTGACGGAGGAGGAAAACGTTCTCCTTCGGCTCGAAGAACTTAACGCTCTCGAAGAAAAGAGGCTCACAGTACAACAAAATCTGGAGCAATAATGAGCCCAAATGTCACGGGCCTATGACAATATGACCTATCTCCATGCTTTCAAGAAAGGCAAATTTGTGCTGGTCCTCAAAAGGCCGATCATCCCCAATCGACATGCCAAGGAAATATTCAAGCCAAACTGGGAAGGACCATACGTCATCGAGAAAGTGTTCGACGGAGGATCCTACCAACTAATAAGTGCCAAGGGAGAAAGGCCCATGCCACCCTTCAAAGACCGATATCTCAATAAATACTACGCGTGAATACTCCAAGTCATGGACAAATTGAGCACTCGGGCCCTACGGTCCGAATCATACATCCTGTAAAACCGTAAACAATCCACGGGCATAAACGACCCCTATCTCTCTCAAGTCCTACCAGCGAGACTCCATTTAAAGTCCCACCGACGATGAAGCTCCACCAATGTAAAAAAAATGGAGAGAAAAAAGGTATGTCCACAAGCAAAATGAGCACGGATGAAAACCCGGAAGTGCTCCATGAGTAAAAACAGTGGGACTGCCGGCGAGTTTGTGAAAACCCGAAAGGGCGCAAACTCGTGAAAAGAGATTAAATACACTCGCAAATTCCTCTCGGACTTGAGAGGAGAAAATCCCCGCGTGAGATCCTTACGACTCACAAAGGAGCAACACACTTAGGAATCCCCACGATTCTTAGGGAGAAAATACACCTGCAAGATCCTCTCGACTTGTGGGGTGAAAATGCTTTTATGAGACCCTTATGGCTCATAAAATTGAAAAGCCGTAGGTGATAGAGATCTAAACCTGTCTCTTAAGCCATCGTTCCCCAAAGGGCAATGACAAATTATGAGTCGGTCCTGGCATTACGCTTCAGTGTTAGCGGTGTTGATGCCGACCCAAAACCCAAATCCCAAGTTTTCCCAATGGCAAATGATGAGTCGCTCCTGGCAATACGCTTCAGTGTTAGCGGTGTTGATGTCGACCCAAAACCAAATCCCAAGTCCTTCCAGGGCAAATGATGAGTTTCTCCTGGCATTATTCCAGGACAGCAATACTGATGCTAAACAAATTCCAAATTCCTCTCAAATTAAAAAGTCCCGCCAAATAAGGCAGAAATCAAACAGATCAAATCAACATCCTATCCGGCAGCATTTCTAACCTCAAAAGTCCCGCTGGGCGAGTAGGGAACTCTCAAAACAAATCAAATCAAACAAGTCAACCAATCACCTCATCGGTGGAACCAAGCTCCACATCGGAAACAAATCAATCCTGACACCGCACAAAGCAGAGCAAGTCAACTTCAACCCTGACACCGCAAGAAGTGGAGAAAGTCAAATCAAGCACCGACCGTCCACGTCACAAAAATGGCAACACCGACCGTCCAAGTTGCCAAAAGGGTCGCACCGACCATCCAAGTCCAAAAAGGGCAGCACCGACCGTCCAAGTCGCAAAAAGGGCAGCACCGACCGTCCAAGTCACAAATTGGGCAGCACCGACCGTCCATATCGCAAAAAGGGCAACATTGACCGTCTAAGTCATAAAAAAGGCAGTACCGACCATCCAAGTGGCAAAAAGGGCAGCACCGACCGTCCAAGTTGCAAAAATGGCAGCACCAACCGCCCAAGTTGCAAAAAGGGCAGCACCGACCGTCTAAGTCGCAAATAGGGCAGCACCGACCGTCCACATCGCAAAAATGACAGCACCGACCGTCCACATCGCTAAAAGGGAAGCACTGACCATCCACATCGCGAAAAGGGCAGTATCGACCTCCACATCATCAAAACGGCCAAATCAAGTCAACCTCCACGTGAAAGAAAATCCATCAGTTTCATGCATACGACCCATATATGTGGTGATTGATCGTATATTTTGAAGTGTTTTGTATAATAACCACAATCAATAACGGTGTCGCATGTAGCTAGCCGAGATGAGTTCGGATCATTCGCAGGGATGCGTGAAACTTTTAATCTTACTTTAGACGAGTTGATTAGAAATAGGGCAGAGTGATTATAAATTTATGTTGAACACGGATGTAGAATATATAAGAAGAGGGTTTGTAGGGTTCGTTAGAATTTAGTAGTAATGGATGATTAAATAAAGATGGCTCCTTTTATCTTTTAATAGATTTAAAACTAGATCGATAATGATGAATGAAAATTAGGGTTTTTGGAGGGAATAGGGTTCCCACTCTTAACCCTTATCTTTTCATTGACCTCTATTCATGTATAGCTTCTACCAAAATAATTGTTAATCAGATCTCAAATCGTGGTCGAGACTATCAATAAATTGATAGCGCGCCCGATAAGGATGTTAATATTTATTTTGCTAAAGTTTATAAAATTTATAATATGTAAAAGAAGTTAAGGGATTTTTTCATCCATTGATCTACCCTAATCCTACGAACCCTAGCAAGCTAGGAATTACTCACGCATGTTAGGAGAAGAAGAAGAAAGGATAAAGAAGGAAATCATAATGCATAATTTAAATCCAGAAAGTAAATGCGAAATAATTAAGCAAATGATCTACCTTTATTAATCAACGTTATAAGTACAAATCCTTCGAATTTAGATTACAAGAAGAAGTTGCTCTCGATCTCTGCCTTGTAGGAAGTAGATGTTCCGTCGAAATTCACGTCACTCTATCACGTCGAATCGCGGACCTGTCGTGGATCTCTTGTTCGTTGACAGTGATTTGCTTCGTGTTAAAGGTGATAGTTTTCTAACTTTAGCTCTCGGTTCTTTAAATAGCTCAGAATTAGAAACCCTAGATCCCATGTGTTGGGATTTGCTGTTGTGATCACCCACAAAAAATATTAGATCCAACATCTACAAGAAGGCCGTGGATCCGCCGCGAATAGGGCATATTGGCCGCGGTTGGGCGGCTCTTTGGTGGCATCAGGATTCCAAATTTCTGGGGCTTCTACATGTTGACACGTGGACATTTTTTCCATGTTTGTATTCTACAAATATTTCTCTGAGTCTCTACCAATATTGATTTTACGATTTTATTGGCAGATTTTTGATCCTGGCATCTTGAATATCTCGATCTCCCGACATGAACTAAATCTGCACAATATTTCCATGAATAATGTTAGTAATATTTGTTATATTAGAGATATAATCTTAATCATTTTATATGGTAATAAATCTTTAAGAAATTTGATTAAGATTATTTGATATGATATGCATAATAAAAATATTATATAAATATTATATGCATATATTTTCCTTCATAATGTTAATTACAATATATAAACATATGGTAAAGAGTATTTTGCAGATAAACCCACATATGTTCTATATTTATAATAAAAACCTTCAAATATTTAAGAAAAGTAAGGAAAATTTTATATCAAAAGTGCAATATTTTCGACTGAGCAAATACCCCCAAACTTAAATTTGATCGTCCCGAGCAAACAAGTTATTCAAGAGAGGGAGAAAAAGAAAAACCTAGCACACTTTCGTAGGTAATCACGATTGCACTGAGTACGTGCAAGAAGCCTTTAAACCTCCGAGTGTCCATAGTAGGAAGAGTGTTGTTTCCTGAGGGTTTTCAGCGGATTACACCCACAAAATCCCATAATAAAAGAAAGAAGATGTAAATTACATACAAAAATAAGGATCATATAAAAGAAAGAACTTGAAAAGAAGAGTTTCCAACTATACTAGCTTTTCGGTTGTCATGAGCCTTGTATTAATGGTCATGAAAAGATGTCGGAAATCACATCATTCCTCAATAAAACATTGCCTTTAGTTCTCCTCCCTACTTTTGTTCCAAACATCGATCATATATCCCTACGTGTGTGTAAAAGACAACCCTACACTTAGAGAATTCAATTCAAGCTATCATACTCTTGTCCATCTTCCTTAGTACTTTTTAGTCGGTGAATATTTTAGATGGAATTGCTCACACATTCTTCATGCGACCGTTAATACTTCTTGAGGTACCAACCGACCGATTACTAAATGTGCTCACTTATTTAGGCGTAATTAGAAATTTTCTCGTCTTGCAACACCTAAGTCTTAGCAGTGGCTCCCAAACCAGTTGGTTTAAGGCACTGGGTGATAAAGCACCCTCGCTATATTTTTTTTATGCTGCCTTAAACAATTACAAAACTAGTGTTCATTTTTCTTCACCATTTTACTTATTTATTTATTTTTATTTTTATTTTTTGTTTGTATATTTATTTTCCTTCGTACTAAAGCTTTTAGACAAGAGCATTTCAAGGTATCCTCTACTATCCCAAGTTTCAAGATGTGTGCATGTGCATATAGTAGGGTATCAACGTTCAAATGTTTGGACTAAAAAAATAGGGACTATTTTTCAGACTTATTTTTATCCTCAGATTAGTGATTCGCTTCATCTTACTAACCTTTGGGACAACAGCTCATAACTACTTATCACTAGCTTCGTTTATGAAAACATCTAATTTTCTTGCTTTTCTCAAACTATTCCAATCTTTCATATGTAATTTTTCACTTTCAAACTTTCATTATCAATAAAAAAGAAATTTGTGCTTATATTTATATAATGCAAAATAATGCGTGAATAAGCACAAACCTCCCACAAACCTGTTTGCAGCAGTATCCTCACTGATGTCATCTGTTAAGCTTAAAAAACCTGTAGACTTGAGAGAAAAAGTTAGTAATGGGGGCATGAAATAATGAGAGCGAAATCCTCCCCCAAACTTATTTTTGGCTCACAATTTTGTAAAAATTTATTTTCAAGAGCCAAAATATTTTTTCTCCCCCCCAGACTGGAGTAAAATAGTATTAAGCATTTAAAATTATGAGGGGTGGGTTAAAGTTATTGGTCTATGCAAAATTTTACAAAGACCAAAAGTCAACACCAACCATTCAAAGATTTTATCAATGTAACAATATAGTTTGTGGAAGATTAGAGATTTGAAGAAGTGGGGAGATAGGAGGCGGAATCGATAGGGTTTACGTCTCGGTTGGTAGAGACGGAACGGTGATGGTGAACGAAAATGAGAATGTGAATGATTAGGAATGGATAGAATAGTCACATTCTCGTATGGGATAAGAAGAAATGGTGGGGGTTCAACTTCTTCGGGTGGAGGTTGATTTATCACAACATTCTTGTCCTTTAGGAATGCGAGTTCATCAACGAAAATATCTTCAAAACTTTCATCGATGGTCCGAGTGAACATTTCAATGTCAATATGTTTCGCGCCCGAATTTAACACACTTGATTTGTCAGAAATTATGGCGGTAGGAGACTCGAAAAGCTCATTTACCTTATTCTCAAAAGAGTCTAAATCAAGTTTCCTTTCAAGAATTATTGAACTCGAAATATCGGAGTGTGATTCATCAAATCTCGATAGAATTAAAGGAAGATTAGAAGAAGAACCAAAGAAAGTGGGAGATGAAATGGGTAAACAAATTTGTGTGTCGAGCATTATTAGACCAGATGTGGGAAATGAAGGCTGAATATCGTTCTGCTTCTCGGATAGGTCGGTGGTAAGGATAGAGTCGGTTAATTGTACAGGAAGATGTTCGTATTTAATAGAAGGGACATGATGGGTCGGAGAATCCAACTCATCTAACATAACGGTTTCATCTTCAAAAATATACTCAACATTTTCCTCAAAATTCAGCCCAACCATGCATTTATCATCAATTTCCAGACGCATATGGGGTTCGGGAAAAATAGTTAATGGTTCGAGATGATGTTCACACGGAAGTGAATCGTCCAAAATATTCCCAGCGTCAATATCCTCAATCAAGTGAAAGTTAAAATTCTCAGACACCTCATCAAAAGCATAGTTTTCAATCAATTTTAGTTCTAGAGTGGAGGTGTAGAGATCAAAAGTATTGGGTGTGGTTTCACTTGAAATGGACCCTTCACAATTGGGTAAATCAAACACTATAAAGTCACACAACTCATTAAATATTCTATCTTTAATTGGTGAATCATTTGGTGTACTCGATAGATTTTTGAAACTGGAGTTGTGGATATCAATTTGGGATGGAGAGGTTTGATTTGGAAGGGTGTACTGCTCACTCTCACCACTCAAATTCTCAATTTGTCCTATTGCCGTATCATACATTGAAATTTTTTGAGCTAGTTGGAAACCGGTTGCTCGTTCGTTAGGTTGTATGAGGGCGGTCATGGATGCATTCAATTCCTCTATCTGGTGGCATGACGCTATCCGAAATTCTTCTAATGACCATTCAAGACTATACATGGATTGTGAATGGGGTTTCAGTAAAAGATTGAAATTCTTGTGGAGAGGTGAAACTCCCAAATGGCTGTTTAGAAGAAATGCCTAGAAAAGGTGTAAAAGTCGGGTATGATTGATAGGAATCGAATGGTTGTGAAAAATGGACAGGGGTAGGATCAACATTTTGATAAGAATGTGATTGGAATTGTTGTCCTAACAAATTTGGATTAGTGAAAGGTTTGAAACTTTGGGATTCAGTCTTCGCAATATACCCAGCAATGGATATGCATTTAGATGGTTCCTCACTTGCTTTAAACGAATTATCAACATAAGACAATGTTGAATTTTGGTGAGGAGTCCAACTGTTTCTTTCCACTCTTAAAGACATGGTAGAGTCGGATGGTATACCGAAGCGATTATGAAAACACGAGATATCTGGTTCTGGATTGTTTCCCCAATAAAAGAGCAAAGATCTGTTCAAAACTTAAGAGGTAGTGCCTCATGTGCCTTCCACGAGGGCGTCAGCGCCAGAGTTAAAAACTCTTATATAAGCAGAGCCCGTGTGCAAAGCACACAAAACTCAAAAGGCAGCGCCTCATGTGCCTTCCACGAGGGCGCCAGCGCTAGAGTTAAAAACTCTTATATGAGCAGCGCCCGTATGCAAAACACACAAAACTCAAGAGGCAGCGTCTCACGTACCTTCCACAAGGACGCCGACGCAAGAGTTAAAAACTCTTATATGAACAGCGCCTGTGTTCAAAGCACACAAAACTTAAGAGGCAGCGCCTCACGTGCCTTCCACGAGGGTGCCAGCGCCAGAGTCATTGGCGCCGCACGTGCTCCTCACGTGGAAACCAATGTGCAAAGAACATGAGAGAATTAAAACCTTAATAATTGCCCACGTGCACAGCATATGAGCACCGGTGCCTTGTAGAATTAAATTATACTCTCTGTTAAACAGAGCCGTTGGATCAAAGATCCAACGGAGATGATAAATCATCAGGATGCAGAATTAAATTCTGTTGAGAGGAAATATTCCTCAAATCTTTCTAAACAAGAAAGATTGCCCTCTGTAAAACAGAGTACCGTCGGATTAAAAATCCAATGGTGATTAAAGAATCACCAATCTATAGAATAAATTATGTATGGGAAAATATTTCCCTAATCTCGTTAAAAGCAAGAAAATACCTTCTGTAAAACAAAAGTTCTTGGATCAAAGATCCAACGATGGGTAAAATCCCCAAATCAATTAGGATCTCTTATTAAGAGATTTCTTCAACTAATCGACAGACTCGCCTCTACTATATAAAGGACCCAAGACTCCAAGTCTAATATAGAGGAACCCCCTATAAGCTTCGAAAAAACCAAGCAGAAACCTTCAAAAAGGAAGAAAGAAGAAGGTCTCCCTTCTTAGAAAGAAGCTCTATGTAAATATAAAAGAAGAGAGATCAAAGCATCTCGTTTACCTATTGAAGGGTTTAACCCTTTTAAAAGAAGAACTTAGTTGTTTCTCTGGATCTGAGATCCATAAGACAAGTCTCCCACAAGATGAGAATTTAATTCTCATCAGGACAAATTTGTTCTTGGAGATCAAAGATTCAGAAAAAAACAAGGAAATTGAACTCCTCAGAACAAAATAAACAAGGAAAAATCACTGCCCCGCACCTTATGTGCCCCTCACGTGGGCGCCTCTCAATAAAGAGTGCTTAGCACTCAGTGACTGGCGCTCTGCACCCAGCGTCCCATGTGCCCCTAACGTGGGCGCTACTGAATAAGGAGTGCTTAGCACTTAGTGTGCGGCGCCTAGCGCCCAGCGCCTCACGTGTCTCTCACGTGGGCGCCACAGAACATAAAAGTGCTTGACACTCACCATGCAGCGCCAAGCGCCACACGTGATTCGCACGTGGACGCCATAAAGAGTGCTCAACACTCCATATAGAGACAAAAAAGAGTAAAGTGTGAGCGTCATAACTTACATAAGTGCTCAGCACTTTTTGCACAAAAAAAGGACTGGGCCCAAACAAGTGGTTAGCACTTCTTTTCAAATAAAAAAGAACTGAGCGGATCAAGCCCAAGTTGGCTAGGTCCCTAACCTAGATCAACCGAGCCCATGGGTTCATTATTTCCCAAATTGACCCCAGTTCCAAATACGACTATCGATCTCCCAACTGATGATATCCCAAAACGAGATTCGTCCCACATTCCCCCGAGGAAATCTTAGTCTCAAAATATGACTAATGATTTCCGGGTTTACCACTAATCCCTTTTCCCTCAAATACGGGAACTGGTTCAAGGGCACATCTCTCCACACCTCTGACACATGTCATTGTAATTACTCAACGTCTTCAGAGAAGTGGCGGGTCCCGACAGCCAACTGCTTTTTGGTGCATGCTTTTTGGTGCACTCCCCAAACTGACGTGCACATCCCAGATCAAACCACATCCCAAACTGGATGTATCCTATATCATCGTTACTCATCCCGACACGTAACAAATACACGTGCACGCAAGATGATTGACGGACCGAAACATTATTAAACTACAACAGACCGAAATGTCCTTAAACTACAACGGACCGAAATGTCCTCAAACTAAACGTTGCTTCCAAAATGGCGACAATGGACCGTAACGTCCTTAAACTAAAACCTCATCTCAAAAATGGTGATCTACAGACTGACATGTCCTCAAAGTACAACGTTGCCTCCAAAATGGCGACAACGGACCGTAACGTCCTTAAACTATAACCTCACCTCAAAAATGGTGATCTATAGACCGAAATGTCCTCAAACTATAACTTCACCTCCAAAATGGCGATAAGGGACCGAAATGTCCTTAAACTAAAACAACATAGCCCAAATGCTCTTTTGTTGAATCTGAAACAAAAATGATCCTAACACCCTGTTAAGTAGATCTTAGTCTCAAATTGGACTAATGTATCCTTAACAAAAAACCAGCTAAGCCTCCAACTGCTCGTATACATTTAAGTCAATCTTGATCTCAAAACGGATCAACGATCCTTAAATCAACCCAAACCCAAATCTAAAAATATACGAATTTGGACTAATCCACGCCCTACGGCCGACAACATAAATTAGTCTCCGTATACAATCCACGGGCAACCAAAAATAAAACAAACACACACGACACGAAGTGAACATCTGGAATAGGAGAAAGTGGTTATCGCGATGCGGTAATGTAATTAACTGCAGGGGCTTGCGCCTGCAGGGAAGAGCATCCCCACAATCAAAACCCCCTTGCAAACGAGGGGAAATCTGACGAAGTCTGCTACAAGGGCCGCATCCGTCCAAACCTTCGATATACGGTGTCATAAATCAACTTGGCATTTTCGGAGAGGTGGACGGATAAATCCAAATAGCATCTGCCCCCAAAAGTCAGGCCAGACGTCCCGACGTCCCGGTCGCGTTTTTCGGCGGTGAACAGATTCTTGCACGCCCGGTGGGACCTTTTCGTCTTTCCACTCCACACTTCGTGTGTCGTGTTCGTGAATAAATCGCGGTTTACTATGGTTGCCCTTGGATTCGAGGTACTAAGATTTGGTGTCTTGCTCCTGTGCAGAGAAAAGAAGATCAATGGCTTCCAAGTGTACCTGCAACAACGACTCCCCCTCCGTCCCCGCTGGTGGAGTGACATATGGGCCAAATGCGGCCTGTATCTTTTCAATGCCAGTAGAACAGGTGACTCAAGCCACCAATGGATTGTTCTTCGGGACCATGCTCCCGTCAGCAAGTTTCAGCGCCCCAGTGCCACCACATGAAGCTCCAAAGAAGTTGGTCTTCGATCGACTTGCAACCACCACAACCCCTCTCAATGGGTTGTCCAAGTCTGCCACCTCAGTCTTCAATAGGCTGAACTAAAGCTCAAGTGGGCCCGCAAAGAGGCTCGCAATACCTGAAGGGGTTATTCCGAAACGGATAGCCATTCCAGCTCCGGCAGGTGAAGTAGTCAAAGGGGCTTCTCCTCCTAAAGGAGCGGTCTTCACAAGATTGGCCGTTCCAACTCCTACTACGGGTGAAGTCGTCAAAAGAGCCTCCCCTACCGGAAATTTGGCCTTCGAAAGATTGGTCGTTCCCTCTCCATGGATGTCAGTCTTCGACAGGCTGGCACCAGCAGTAGCCCTTCATCAAAGCAGGGGGCATGACGAAGCCATTCCCACAACTGAGGCAATCCCATCTGCAAGGCATGCTCGACATCGCCACTGGTGCCGAGTGAGAAGAGTTGGAGACAACTCCTCCTATGGACTTACTCCACCAGCTCCAATGGTGGAAGTTGACGCTGCTATTTCAACCAGGAACAGCTTTGAACCGCTAAGGAGGGTTCGAAAAAACTCCCCAACCGCAGTGCTGAAGAAATCTCCACCACCTGCTGAAAACATGACGCATGCAAAGACGGAGCAGTCCCATCAATGGCTGTCCACCCAAATCCACAGAGTCTGGCGGAAAGTCCAGGATTCTGTGATCAACAAGGACCGCTCTCGTCAACCGGAGAAAATGCAGGTTCGAAAAGAGGAAAGTCATCCCTCCACCGTACAGCAAGGGACTTCTTTCACACAGGCACCTTCTACAATGGCTCCTTCAACTTCGACCTCCCATAAAAAGAGAAGGCTGGAGAATCTCCCACTACTGGCGGCAAATTCCAAAGGCGCTGGAACGAAACACCCTAAGTCTGGGGGCATGATCGTGCACATGGTGTACATGGCTTCCGGAAAAGAAGAGAGTCTTGATTCCATGAGTCATCGACCGCAAACTCGGCCATTGATAAAAGCTCGGAGCAACAACAAAGCGCCAGGAGATGCTAACGAAAATGGCAGCACTCACCGGACAAAAAGAAAGCCCGGAAGAAGCGTCTGAACAGCATCAGGAGCAAGAGACGATACGGAGTTCCTGCAAAGGGTGCTAGAAAGAAAGGACAAGGAGGTCGTGGACATGGTCAGAATGATGATCCAGCTAGAACCTCCAGCCCAAGATCCACCGTTAATCATCGAGGACGACAGAGGAGAAACATCGAACCCTTTTCCGGCGCTATCAGTGTCCAGGTAGGAAACGATCTCCTAAGATGCCCTTGATGATTACATAGCTCAACAAATACGAGCTCATCAGGAAAATGAAGCGGCTGGTTAAGTCGTCAGAACTGGACGACTGTACTCGGGCTGGTATGACCAAATCAAATACCCGCCGGGATATACCATCCCCAAGTTCCATGTGTATAAGGGGACAGGCAATCCACATCAGCACGTCGCTCAGTTCAGAGCCTTGTGCGGAAACACTGGAGGTGACGACAAACTGCTGCTTCGCCAGTTCGTTGGCAGCTTGTCAGAGACGGCGTTTGAATGGTACTTGGAGCTCCCAAATGACCCTGTCAAAAAATTCACGGAAATGGAACTGCTGTTCACACAGCTGTTCGCCAGTGAAAGCGAGTGCACCCCGATCACGGCATTAATCAATGCCAGGGTGAATCTAGGAAAGACCTGGGTTCAATATGCAATTCGACGGCGGAACCGATGGTCGAAATACGAACAACGCATTGAAGAAGCTCCGGCCGTGGGCATGTTCGTAGGGACCCTCGATCCTTATGTGACTGTATCCCAGTTTATGATGTTCTTCAAGCCGATCACCTTCCAAGATTTGATCAACAAGTTGGCCCAAATGGACCAGATAGGCCACGAGCCGTCCTCTTAAAAAACAGACCCTCGGAATGTAAAGAGCAAAGGGAAAGCGACATTCGTTGCCAACACTCAACAACAACCGAGTGACCTAAAACCGATTGCTCGCTAAAGCAACGCGCGCCTGCGCTAATCCCTCAAAGAGAAGCTAGGACGTGATTACTCGTTTCCCCGTGATAAAATGAGGAGACTGTTCGAACTGGCAATGCGCAACAAACTCATCACAATACCGGATCCGAGACATCCACTACAGCCCAGTGACGTCAACAATCCCAACTACCGCTCCTATCACAGAATAGTGAGCCACCCAATTGAGGATTTCTACGTCTTCAAAAACTGGGTCGAGCACCAATACCAACAAGGGAAGTTTGCGCTATCCGAAAACTGGAGGGTGAACCCGCCACAGAGGCACACTCCTAAAATGGTAGACACGCCTGGGGTATCATGCTCGTTTGTGGAAGAAGCTCCTTGGGAAGTGGTTCTTTCAGCTAAAACTAAAAGAACGCTGAAGGATCTTCAAGCATGTCCGGCGATCAAATGGAAAAGCCCGCTGGAGCCCGAGATCATTGAGGGGATCCTGAAATTGTGTCCCACACCGAAAACTGCTAACGATGGCCAAAACACCCAGGCCAAGCCTTCGAAGTCTTCTGTTAATATCAGATTTTTGCATTTTTATACCGCCCAATTTTTATCACATTGCTTATCGGTAGGTACTCTTGAGCCGTGTTTGCTAGGCAATTGCAGGATACAGGTTCTCGGCTCTGAACAGTGAAATTGATGGAAAAGCACGACAAATTCCGGATTACTGCCAACCACAGATAAAACATGGGTCTCCGCTCTCTATCCGTATGTTGCCGCACACCAGTTTAAGGGACAAAATGGCAAATCGATGTCATTTTCATGCACAAAGCTCAATGTCAACACAAGATCCAACATATCTACGCGGAGCTCGAGAAAATCATGGCAAAAGATCCACATCAAATCACCTTTTGATCTGCTGAAATTTTGGAAAAATTGTGAAGAGTTTCTGAGAAAAAACATATACCACACTGCAGAAAACAAAAAATGGGGGAAACTCACCAAAACTGAAGGCCCAACTCTCTACTATGGCCGCAGAACCGCGGCCGTACGGCCTTGTCTGCTAAAGTTGTTTTGGGGGTATTTAGGTCATTCCATCTTGGTTCTGAATATTTCCCTAGAGTTTCAGTTTCCTGCCTATAAATAGTCCAGAACTTGTCAAAGCCAAGTGTCCATATTCTTGTATTTAGATTTTAGAATACATGTGTTGTTCTTATTCCTCTTCTCATCTCTTCTCCATTAAAAACTTGTAGTGAGCTTTTGTGAGTAAAGAATGAATAAAAGAGTTCTCTTTGTTATCATGCTTGTCTTGCTCTTTTGATTAATTATAATTGCTTGTAATTTTCATTTGCTAATCTAGTTATTGTTATTTGTTGTTTGTTTCTTCCTTGTTCTCTTTTTCTTTATCCTTAAAACAACTATGATGCTTAAGCTTGATCCTTGCCAAGGTGAGGTCTCAAATAGCTAGTTGTAATCTTCTAACCTCTTTCTTTCTATCTTCCTCCTTTGTTTTATTTTTTTTCCTTATAATGGGTGAGTAGTTTTCATACTTGTTAGGGTGGGATAAGGAAAGTTTGAGAGAAGGAAATCTCTCACTCTTTTCTTGCCCAACATCTTAATTCGGACTCTCGTTAATTGAACCACAATCCGCTCCCTACGGCACCCTATCCTACATGATAGCGGTGATTCCTTAGTGAGACCGGTTGTGGTTGAATTAACCGGAGGTTAAGGCTAAGAGCCAAAAACGGACGGAAAAGTACCAAAAGGAAGAACTTATGCGTTGGAAAGCCTAGCTTATACTCGCAAGTTCCTTCCTAATCGTGCTAATCCCCGTTGTTGCCGATTACCGTAACACCGATATTAAGAGTGGCACGAAAGAAGTGAGCGACTCGTAACTCAAACTAACCTAATCCTAACCCTAACATGCTCTCTTTATATACCATTTTAGCACAAAGTTAATCTAAAAACAAACCTGGACATTTGGACTTAACTCGTTAAAGCACATAGAAAAAGATTCCCATCTCCCTGCGGACGACCCGTACTCAACCGGCTAGCTACAAGCAAAACCGTCTTGATTGCGGTAACAAACTTAGCACGCAAAAACTCTACCAATCAAATGGCGCCGTTGCCGGGGAGACGGTAGTTTATTTCTTTGTGTAATTTCGGGTTAATTTGTGAATATAAACATAACCGAAAAACAAAACAAAAAAATATACATTGTAAAAAAACCATCTTGTTATTTTTGATTAGTTTTTGTGCAAGTGTGCAGGATAAAAAGACGGTCGAGTTCAGTGCCAAAGACGTGGGAAGTTAGACCCATATCTCGCGGCTACACCGCGACGGATCAAGACGGAGCCAACGGTCTACTTTAAAATTCTGGAGCAGATACAGTAATCAAATCAAGATTCAGGAAATCCAGAAGAGAAGAGGACACCCAAGGCAGAACCTACCAGCAAAATGAAGCTCCAAAGCCACATTCAAGCCGCGGAACCGCGGCATAAGCTTGCTTAGGCCGTGGATCCGAGGTTGTAGGTTGCCTTCAGTGAGCCAAAACTTCTGTGAGTGTTTCTTTCTCTCTCCCCACTCCTCTGAACTCCACTGAACTGTGTTTTTTGCAGCATTCTTTGCGTAAACTCTCTTCCCCTTCCAATAAATTGTTTTTGTGCAGGATTCTTTGCACCGCGCTAAAAAAAAAAAATTGATTGCAGTTGATTGTTACTGCTTTGCATATATTAATACGGACTTTAAGGGGCTTGAAACTAATCCAGATTGGGTGGGGATTTCATCACCCTTCCCAGGACCCCAGAAATCACAAAAAGCATATGCATTGACCATTGTTTAATTAAAAAATACTAGACTCAGCCCTAAGGACTTCACGCTCAATAGGACAGAGGACCAGTTACAGGCATCAGCCGTTTATCCTATCCTGACTTTGCGGTGTCTAGGCAAATGTGTCCAAGGCAAGTGGTTACTTAATTAGGACCACTACTTACATAGTGGGGAGCCTCCCACTTACCTGGCACTTACCTGGCCGCAATTGGCGGAGAAGAGGCGGTTTGGGGTCCTATTTCTAGCCCTTTGGGACAGTTAAGAGCTGTCTAGCTGACCTAGGTGACCCTAGATCTAGGTGTGATTGTGCATATCTTGTTTGTGATTGCTTGAAGCCGTAAGTCCATACATATTTCTGTAAAGATCTTTCTAAAAAAAACACACACAAAAACCAAAACTTTTATAAAAGCTTGCCCTTTGTCGCCAAAATTCCATTTTTCACCCACCTCCTATCGTATTTCTCCATTGACGTTTTCTTACCCTCACCTTCTCCGCTTTGACTATACTAAACTCGTTTAGTGTATATCCGCTTGGACTCGGGACACTAGCGCCCACCTAGTCCGCGTTACGTTAGTTGCTACCGACTACGCGATCGACTCAGACGTCGAAACTCCGTCCACGCCTCTTTCATCCTTACCTTTGCCGGCCAACTCTGACGTTGACCGGAATTCTGTTCATACATCCTCACCTTCACCATCACCAACCTCTTTTTCCGCGATGTTAGGATTTAATCCAAACATCTCTTTGACTCCCCCAGGATTGACTCCACCTCGTATGGATGCAAATAACCCACCACCACGGCCTGTTGTAGCGCCGCAGCGAATCGCGCTCCAGGATCGTTTCTATCCCATCTTTTCTGCACTTCCCACCTGTCTTTCTCTTCCACCGGCCAATGGGGATAATTTTGAAATTAAGCCCCACTTCATTAACATGCTTCCGAAATTTCATGGGCTTGAATCTGAAGATGCATATATCTTCATCAACAAGTTCCAAAATGTTTGTGCCATGATGAAAACTACCCAGCTGTCGGACGATGCTATACGACTACGGGTCATTCCATTCACTTTATGCGATATTGCTGAAAAATGGATGTATAGCACCGCTTCCCACTCCATAACCAGTTGGGACGAATTTGTGAAAGATTTTCTCAAGAAATTCTATCCGAATCATAAAACCGCAAGGATCCGTAACGAAATCAACCAATTCTCTCAGCTTCCTACTGAACCCTTCTAGAAGTGCTTTGACTGGTATAAAGATCTTCTTGTTCAGTGCCCCCACCACGGTATTGAGAAATGGCAACTTTGCCAAACCTTATACGAGGGCCTGAACCCAGCAACCAAGCAGTTGTTGGAAACCATTTGTCAGGGACACTTCCTATCGAAATCTGACGAGGAAGCGTGGCAATTCTTCGACGACCTTGCGGAACAAACGCTTCAATGGGAGAGCACTAGACCAACTACTTCTTCTTCTTCCTCCACTTCTACTGGTCAGCCTAGGATAGGAATTCACCAACTCGATGTCTCTATTGCGATGAAAGCTGAAATGGCTACAATAACGAGAAAACTTGAAGCGATAGAGAGCAAATTTTCATCTCCTGCTCCTGCCCCTGTTCTTCCCCTTCGTACCATTTGTGCTTGTTGTTCCGATCCTTCTCACTTAACCGAAGAGTGTCCTTACAATCCACCATCTCAAGGACAAGATCAGATTAATGCTGCATTTCAGCAAAGACCGAGGAATGATCCATACTCTTCCACCTACAATCCTGGTTGGAGGAACCATCCCAATTTCGCCTGGAATTAGAATCAGCAACAATTCCAAGGCAACAATTTCCAGAGGCCCCCTCCTCCGCAACAACAAGCGCAATAACAAACTCAACATCAGTTTCAGCAGCCCTTCCAACCCTAACCTTTTCAAAATCAGACGAACAACTTTGCACCCAACAATTCTTTTCCACAAAACAACTTTGTTCCGTCAAACAAAGATAAAGTTTCCTCGCTAGAACGAAGTCTGGAGGCGTTCGTTAAACAATCGACACAATCCACCGCCAACATCCAGTCGTCTATTCAGTCTTTGGTGCAACACACTGCTGCACACGGGCAAAGCATCAAGACCATCGAAGCCCAGATTGCACAGCTGAATGCGGCGTTAAGCGAGCGAGAAAAGGGGAAGCTTCCATCTCAACCACTCCCAAATCCCGGTCACCCACATAATGTACATGTTGCTCTTGAACAACAGAACCATAGTGAGTGCCGTGGCTACATTGAGATCGGGAAGGATGCTGCACAACAACATCGGCACAGCAATTGAGGATAATGACACCCCGGTCGCTTCTTCTTCTTCTTCTTCTTCGTCTTCTGAGCCTATTCTCCATTCTTCAAAAGGCTCTTCTTCTTCTTCTTCTTCTTCTGCTCTGAACGGACCCACTTCTCACTCCACGAAAGCACCAGCTCTGGGATCTGTTCCAACTCCACAATCTCCTCCACAAGCATTGGACTCAACCAATTTTAAAAACGTTCCATTTCCAAACCGGTTGAGGTCCAATAAACAAAATCCACATATGGAGAAGATTCTGGAGTTGTTTAAGCAGGTTAACATCAACATTCCCCTTTTAGATGTTGTCCAACAAGTCCCGTCCTACGCGAAAATCTTAAAGGACTTGTGCACGAAAAAGAGGAAGTCTCAGGTACCCAAGAAAGTTTTCTTGGCTAGTGCTGTGAGTGATGCTCTTACCCAATCTTTACCGCAAAAACGGAAGGACCCTGGCTGTCCTACGATTTCTATTACCATTGGGGATAAGAACATCAACCGCGCACTATTAGATCTTGGTGCCAGTGTTAACCTGCTTCCGTACTCAGTATATTAGCAACTAGGTGTAGGAGAGCTGAAACCCACACACTGCACTCTCCAAATGGCCGATCGATCGATCACCCATCCTAGGGGTGAGCTAGAGGATGTGTTAATCAAGGTTGGAGACTTCATATTCCCCGTTGATTTCATTGTATTAGACACACAGCCTGTAGCTAACCCCCGGAATCAAATTCCGGTGATATTCAGTCGCCCATTCCTTGCAACCTCAAATGCTGTGATTAATTGTCGCAATGGTTCGATGAACCTGTCTTTTAGAAACATGACAATTGAATTCAACATTTTTAGGTTGGGGAATCAACCCACCGAACCTAATGCTCATATACTAGACGTTTGCTCAATCCAGGAGATCACCCCAGAAGAGTGTGAATTCGAGGAGTTTTTTTTCGATCATGATAACCTTAACGCCACTAGTGCATTCCTCTTCGAACCTACTGCTGCTTCTGCGCCCGATAATGACTACGAGTGTTTTACTTTCTCGAACGATCATAGCCCCTCACCACCCAGTTTGAATCCTTCGAATTTCCGGATGAGTTACCTGAACCATCCAACTCGGTCACTTACACTCGTTTCGAACCTTTGCTGAAATCCTTTGAGTTCGAGACCTTCTCACCAATCTTACCTTCAATCGTTTCACCTCCAACGCTCAAACTCAAGCCTTTGCCGTCTCACCTTAAGTACGCTTACTTGGGTGAGAACGAGACCCTCCCTGTTATCATCTCGGCTTCTCTAGCTCCAGAGCAAGAGAAAGCCCTTCTTGCGGTCTTACACAGCAATAGGCAAGCTTTTGGCTGGTTCATGGCGGACATCAAGGGGATTAGTCACCTGATCGTTGAACATCACATTCATCTGATGGATGATGCCAAACCATCCAGGGATCCACAAAGGCGACTCAACCCAGTCATGAAGGAGGCTGTGAAAAAGGAAATCGTGAAGTGTCTGGATAGTGGTATCATTTACCCTATCTCTGATAGCCAGTGGGTTAGCCCCATTCACGTTGTCCCCAAGAAATTAGGCATAACGGTCATTACTAACGAGGCGAATGAGTTAATCCTTAGTCGCACCCAAACTGGGTGGCGAGTATGCATCGATTACAGAAAACTCAACGCCGCAACGCGGAAAGACCACTTTCCGCTACCTTTCATTGACCAAATGCTTGAACGATTGGCCGGAGACGAGTACTACTGCTTTCTTGATGGCTACTCCGGCTATAATCAGATTCCCATCAACGAAAAAGACCAGGACAAGACCACATTCACTTGTCCTTTCGGCACGTTCGCATATCGTCGCATACCCTTTGGGTTATGCAATGCGCCCGCTACCTTCCAGCGGTATATGATGGGAATCTTCTCAGACATGGTGGAGAAATTCCTGGAGATCTTCATGGACGATTTCTCCATCTTCGGCGATTCCTTTAACGAGTGTTTGCTGCATCTTGACGCCGTATTTACCCGATGTAAGGACAAGAACCTCACTTTGAATTGGGAGAAGTGCCACTTCATGGTGCGTGAAGATATTGTCTTAGGACATATCATTTCGCAAAATGGCATAGAGGTTGACAAAGCGAAGATTGAGGTCATTTCCAATCTCCCTCCTCCCAGATACGTCAGAGACATCCGAGCCTTCCTTGGCAATGCTGGTTTCTATAGACGGTTTATCAAGGACTATAGCAAGATTGCTAGGCCCTTGACTCTTCTACTGGCCAAGGACATGCCATTCGACTTCAAATCGAGCTGTGTGACTGCGTTCGAGTCATTAAAAAGCTCGCTCACTTCTGCTCCCGTTCTTTCCTCACCTGACTGGATGCACCCATTTGAGATTATGTCCGATGCATCCGACTTTGCCAATGGTGCTGTCCTTGGACAATACATCAACAAGATGCCGCACGTAATCTATTATGCTAGCCGAACCCTGAACGACGCCCAACTTAATTATACAACAACTGAGAAGGAATTCTTAGCTGTTGTATTTGCTTTAGAAAAGTTCAGGCCCTACCTCATCGGCTTTCCAGTCATTGTCTACACAGACCATTCTGCTCTGCACCATCTTTTTGCGAAGAAAGATGCAAAATCTCGATTAATACGTTGGATCCTCTTGCTTCAAGAGTTTGACCTTGTCATCAAGGACAAAAGAGGATGTGAAAACGTAGTCGCCGACCATCTCTCACGACTCCCTTCTTCGCCGTCGCCTCAACTTCCGATCAACGACGTTTTTCCGGATGAACTGCTCTTGACAGTATCTCGCGAACCTTAGTTCGCAGATATTGTGAACTATTTGGCCACAGGGCTACTACCGACTGAATGGTCAAGTCAGGACAGACTTCGATTCTTATCCCAAGTAAAACACTTCTACTGGGACGAACCCTATCTGTTCAAGTACTGTCCCGACCAGATTATTCGTCGGTGTGTCCCTGACGATGAATTCAAGAGTGTGCTGTCATTTTGCCATGATGAAGCATGTGGCGGGCATTTTGGCCCCAGAAAGATAGCTGAGAAGATCTTGCAATGTCGTTTCTACTGGCCACAACTCTTCAAATACGCTCATGACTATTGCAAGACTTGCTCCCGGTGCCAACACTTGGGCCGGATATCCCGGAGGAACGAGATGCCGCTCCAACCAATCTTGGTTGTGGAGATTTTCGACGTTTGGGGGATAGATTTCATGGGGCCGTTTCCCAGCTCTTTCGGGAACTTGTACATCCTTCTCGCTGTTGATTACGTCTCTAAGTGGGTCGAGGCGGTGCCCAGCCACGACAACAAGGTTGTCGTTAGGTTTCTTAAAGAAAACATTTTCTCCCGGTTTGGGCATCCCGAGCGATCATTAGCGACAATGGAACTCATTTCTGCAATAAGACTTTCGAGGCCTTGATGCGGAAATATTCCATTAATCATAAGCTATCTACGCCCTACCATTCCCAAACCTGTGGGCAAGCCGAAGTTTCAAATCGGCAAATCAAGCAGATACTGGAGAAGACGGTTTCCAAGAACCGAAAGGATTGGTCATTGAAACTCACTGATGCCCTTTGGGCATTTCGAACAGCTTATAAGACCGATCTTGGCATGTCTCCCTATCGGCTTGTGTACGGAAAGGCTTGCCACCTCCCTGTCGAAATAGAGCATCGCGCATTTTGGGCGATAAAAGAACTGAATCTGTCTCTCGAAGATGCGGGCATCCATCGGAAGCTGCAGTTGAACAACTTGAGCGAGCTTAGGGATGAGACTTACGATGACGCGGTTGTCGTTAAGAACCAAACGAAGGTGTTTCACGATAAACACCTTTTGCGCAAAACTTTCGTACCTAGTCAGCAGGTACTGCTTTACGACACCCGGCTACACTTCCATCCAGGAAAGCTTAGATCTCACTGGAAAGGGCCGTATTTTGTGCGGAATGTGTATCCGCATGGCGCTTTGGATTTGGAGAATCCAAAGGATGGTTCATTTTTTAAAATAAATGGACACCGACTTAAACCGTACCTTAGCGCCGAACCAACAGAGGAGCTCCTGGTCTTATAGGAGCCGGTTTACCCTGCATAATCTTCCTCTGCCTATCACCAAACTTCGGTTATCCAGCCAAGAACAGTGGACACTGTTCCAAATAAGTTTGGGGGTATGTATATACCTTTTTTGTATATATTTGTGGATATTCTTTTCCATTTTTACTATTCTTCTTTTCTTTAAAAACAAAAAAAAGTGTGTGTATCTAACCGACAATTTTGACCCTTCAATGATCTCTTCATGCAATGACAGTGAGGACACTGTCTGGTTTAAGTTTGGGGGTACGCTCGGTACTCATTTCTAACCTTCGCATTCATATGTATATTTTGCATCTGCATACTAAAATCCATAAAAATCAGAAAATTTTCTAAAAATATAAAACTTTTCTGTCAAGTTAACTAGTGGGAGAACTCCGATTCAACATTTCGACGGTTTTGTTTGATAAGATAAGAATAACTAAATCTTATTTTTAGATTTTGAAAACCTGAAAGATAACTCTCCTTTGAAGTTAACAATAACTGATATACGTCTTTACATCACACTACACGTGTCGTGAGTTTTGGAAATTAGTTGACAAGTCTTTTATGTCTAAGGACTTTTAAATGGATAAATGATTTTCTGAGGATCAAATATGTTTGTTCTGAAATAATTAATATCAAGAATAGTTTATGAAATGAAGCGAATATGAAGGAATGTTATTGATGCCTTAATTGGATCTAAGTCTGAAAAATAACCCATCTGAAACTTGATTAGAATGATTACACACCTAACCCACTAAACACGTCTTTTTATCCAAAAAATAACTGAAATGCCGGTTATATCTCCGTTCGTATTGAATCATCATGATTTTCACACTAAATTGTCTTTTGTTTTTGGACCTAGGTAACTTGAGTAATTAAGTCCGCTGGGGTGTTTCTACACCTAATGCCCTAAAGCCAACTGGTTTGGGTGCATTGGCCCAAAGCTCGCTAAGAAGCCTAGAAAGTCCAGATTAAAACAAAGTCAAGCAACTGTTCTCTCCGAGTTAAAATTCCTAACGGTTCTTTGTGTGAGAATAATCTTGAAAAAGACAGGTTTTTATAATAAAATATTTCTAGCGGAGATATGAAGGTTTTATTCTACAATAAAGACTATTGCACGTTCACAGAGGTGTGTATGAAATGAAAACAAGAAAAAGGTGGAGTGAAAAATAAGACCTAGTTTCCTGTTAAGGAAGATAGAAATTCTCAAGTTGAAACTTTACTGGAAAACGAAACTTGAAAAATGCTTAACGCTTTATAAAACTTATGTGATCCTTTCAAAATTCTTATCTGGGCCTTATTGAGTGACATAATGACTTTATTCGACCCTCTAGAACTTAACGACACTATTTGCACTACACGTAAAGACATATAAAATCTTAAGTTAAATAAGAAGCGAGATGTGAAAAATAAAGGTTCGATAGTCTAGACTTAGGATAATAGAATTGTTATTTTCTGAAATAAAACTTCAGGGTTTGAATCATAGTTATTTTGCAAAACTAGCTTGACCGGATTTTGTGGGTAGTATCCGCTGAAAACCCTCAGGAGACAACACTCCTCCTACTAGGGACACCTAGAGGTTTAACGGCTTGTTGCACATGCTCAGTGCAATCACGTTCCCTGCGAAAATGAGGTAAGGAATTTTTGTGAATAAATTGGCTTTGCTCGGGACGAGCAAATGATAAGTTTGGGGGTATTTGTTCATATCAGATTTTTGCATTTTTATACCGCCCAATTTTTATCACATTGCTTATCGGTAGGTACTCTTGAGCCGTGTTTGCTAATCAATTGCAGGATACAGGTTCTCGGCTCTGAACAGTGAAATTGATGGAAAATCACGACAAATTCCGGATTACTGCCAACCACAGATAAAACACGGGTCTCCGCTCTCTATCCGTATGTTGCCGCACACCAGTTTAAGGGACAAAATGGCAAATCGATGTCATTTTCATGCACAAAGCTCAATGTCAACACAAGATCCAACATATCTACGCGGAGCTCGAGAAAATCATGGCAAAAGATCCATATCAAATCACCTTTTGATCTTCTGAAATTCTGGAAAAATTGTGAAGAGTTTCTGAGAAAAAACATATACCACACTGCAGAAAACAACAAACGGGAGAAACTCACTAAAACTGAAGGCCCAACTCTCTACTATTGCCGCGGAACCACGGCCTAAGCATGCTTAGGCCGCGGAACCGCGGCCGTACGGCCTTGTCTGCTGAAGTTGTTTTGGGGGTATTTAGGTCATTCCATCTTGGTTCTGAATATTGCCATAGTGTTTCAGTTTCCTGCCTGTAAATAGTCCAGAACTTGTCAAAGCCAAGGGTCCATATTCTTGTATTTAGATTTTAGAATACATGTGTTGTTCTTCTTCCTCTTCTCATCTCTTCTCCATTAAAAACTTGTAGTGAGCTTTTGTGAGTGAAGAATGAATAAAAGAGTTCTCTTTGTTATCATGCTTGTCTTGTTCTTTTGATTAATTATAATTGCTTGTAATTTTCATTTGCTAATCTAGTTGTTGTTATTTGTTGTTTTTTTCTTCCTTGTTCTCTTTTTCTTTATCCTTAAAACAACTATGATGCTTAAGCTTGATCCTTGCCAAGGTGAGGTCTCAAATAGCTAGTTGTAATCTTCTAACCTCTTTCTTTCTATCTTCCTCCTTTGTTTTATTTTCTTTTCCTTGTAATGGGTGAGTAGTTTTCATACTTGTTAGGGTAGGATAAGGAAAGTTTGACAGAAGGAAATCTCTCTCACTCTTTTCTTTCCCAACATCTTAATTCGGACTCTCGTTAAACCACAATCCGCTCCCTACGGCACCTTATCCTACATGATAGCGGTGATTCCTTAGTGAGACCGGTTGTGGTTGAATTAACCGGAGGTTAAGGCTAAGAGCCAAGAACGGACGGACAAGCACCAAAAGGAAGAACTTATGCGTTGGAAAGCCTAGCTTATACTCGCAAGTTCCATCCTAGTCGTGCTAATCCCCGTTGTTGCCGATTACCGTAACACCGATATTAAGAGTGGCAACGAAAGAAGTGAGTGACTCCTAACTCAAACTAACCTAATCCTAACCCTAAAAAGCTCTCTTTATATACCATTTTAGCACAAAGTTAATCTAAAAACAAACCTGGACATTTGGACTTAACTCGTTAAAGCACATAGAAAAAGATTCCCATCTCCCTGCGGACGGCCCGTACTCAACCGGCTAGTACAAGCGAAACCGTCTTGATTGCGGTAACAAACTTAGCACGCAAAAAATCTACCAATCATCTTCGAAGAAAAAGAAGAAGACCAAGAAGCCTGTGCAGCCTGCCGAGTATGACGACAAGCGCACGGACTTGCAAAGGTACATCGATGCGTTGGAAGAGTACATCCAGAAAGTGCGGACCCGAGTCACACTCGAAGAGTTTCTCAACCATATACTTGAGAACGAAGATAGTGACGATGGTGAGGGAAATGGCTCGTCGGGAGAAACTGAAGATTATGTATCGAGTTGCCACATGGTTTCTCATTCGTTGTTAAATGAAGAAGAAACTCCCTCGGCGTCGGAAAACAACGCATAGGAACTAGGGGCAGGACCGGTGCCAAAATCCCCGGAGCTTCCAGAAGGCCTAATTAACAGGTTGCTAAAAGAAGCCCTTCAAAAGAGCAAAGCTGACCGAGAACGTGAAATAGCCATATACGAAAAGGCCAAGCGTCGGCGTTAGGCTGAAGAAGTTGCGGTATAGATGAGTCGTAAAGTACTCCAACCGAGCCAAAGCACACCTGCTACAAACAAGAGCAGGATCAAAGCATAGAAGCGGTTCGCCAAAGCCTTGTTAATGTGAATGAGCTGCCCCCTCTCATGGAAAACACTCCCGGGAGTACGTGCCTCAACGAAGCGGATGTACATCCGAACTACTGCTTATACTATCGGAGGGTCACACACCCCACCGAAGAGTGCAATGCCTTTAATAAGCGGTGGAAAGGATACGTTGCTCACCGGCAACACTTCAAGCGGATGAAGCGTAAAACCCTTCGACAAAAAAGAAGCGCGACAGACGAGCATGAAGGAACGGCTGACAACTGTCATATAGTTGATACCAGTTCGACAAAATTAAAATCTCAAGTTCTTACATTCGGGAGCGATTATGAGGAAGAAATAACCCTCGGCCCTCTCTTCAAAGAATCCACCTCTGGAAAAGAAGAAGAGGAGAAGAGCTGTGAGAACATTCAGCTGCGTAACCGTACGTTACCTGAAAAGAACCTCGGGCCTACAAACAAAAGTTCAACCAAAAGGACAAGGGGAAAGAAAAAATTCCTGAGGAAATTGACCTCGATGAAACCCGTCTCATGGCGCAGCAAAACCTGGAAGCTTACAAAGCAAGGATGACACGCTCATATGAAAGACTAACTAGGCCAAGACCATTCCGCCAAGGCGAACCCGTGCTAGTCGTCAAAAGACTTATGATCCCCAATTGTACAAAACGAGGGAAATTCGAGCCAAACTATGAAGGACCGTATATCATAGATAAAGTCTACCAAGATGGGGCCTACTTGCTCATACATATGCATGGCGAAAGACCCTTCTGGCCAATAAATGACCGGTTCTTTAAGAAATACTATGCTTGACAAGTCATGACTCATGTTAATGATAGATGACGACGCTCGTGTCCGCTCGCTATCTTCCTGAGTCAAAACTCTAAAAATAGTATCCAACAGAATTTCCGCCCCGAACATGGTGACAATGGACCGAGATGTCCCTAAACTAACAACGGACCGAAATGTCCTTAAACTAACCGTTGTCACCAAAAGGGTGATAATGGACCGCTACGTCCTTAAACTGACAATGGACCAAGATGTCCCTAAACTAACAACGGACCGAGATGTCCTTAAACTAACCGTTGTCACCAAAAGGGTGATAGTGGACCACTATGTCCTTAAACTGGTAATGGACCACTACGTCCTTAAACTGGCAATGGACTGAAATGTTCCTAAACTAGTATTCCGTCTCAAACATGGCGTATCGCCTCAAATACGGCGATATCTTCTTGTGGGATCTATGTTGCAATCAAAGCTCCAACGGCAAAGACTGCGACCCAAGCCAAAAAAAACTGTACGTCCACAAGAGAAATGTGCATGGATGAAAACTCGAAAGAGCGCCGTGAGTAAAAACAACAGGGCTACCGGCGAGCTTGTGAAAACCTGAAAGGGCGAAATTTCGTTGTTAAAAAAACGGTATATCCACAAGTAAAATGGGCATGGATGAAAACCCGAAAGGGCGCCGTGAGTAAAAACAACATGGTTACCGGCGAGCTTGTGAAAACCCGAAATGGCGCAATCTCGTTGTTAAAAAAAATGGTACGTCCAAAAGAGAAATGGACACATATGAAAACCCGAAAGGGCGCCGTGAGTAAAAACAGCAGGGCTACCGGTGAGCTTGTGAAAACCCGAAAGGGGGCAATCTCGTAAAATTTTCACATATGAGATTATCTCGACTCGTAAGGAGAACTCCCCCTATGAGACCCTCATGACTCATAGGATTCAAAGTTTTAAATTACAGGGACCCGAACATGTCCTTAAGGCGTCGTATTCCCCAAGTTGCTGTACAGGCAGTCCGATATTGTCCCTTGTATACAATCCATGGGCACAAATAATCATTTCCCCCACCAAATTCCATCAATCACGAGGAATGTCCTCATATGGTGAACAACACTTAGAAGTCCTCTCGACTTATAAGGAGAAAATACTCTTATAAGATCCTTACGACTTATAAGAGAAAATACCACTTAGAAGTCCCCACGACTTCTAAGGAGAACATACACCTACGAGATCCTCATGACTCGTAGGGAGAAATAACTTTATGAGACCCTTACTGCTCGTAAAGTCAAAAAGCCTCAGTCGACAGGATCCTAACCCTGTTTGCTAAGCCACCTTTGTTCAAATCAGTAAAGGCAAATGATGATTCGGTCCTGGCAATATCCCAGTTGTAGCGATGCTGATGCCTAAATCGATATCAAATTCCAAGTCCTTTCACGGCAAATGATGATTCGCTCCTGGCAATATTCTAGTCACAGCGATGCTGATGCCAAGATTAATATCAGATCTTAAGTTCCATACTCGCAATAAAAATCAGCGAGCAAGAAATGCATATAAAAATAGCCGAAATGATGGGGCAACTCGCAATAAAAAGCAGCGAGTAAAAAAAATAGCCGAAATGATTGGGCACCGTGATAAAAAGCCGAAATGATTAGGCAATCGCGACTTTCGCGATATAAAAAGCTGAAATGATAGAGCATCGCGGAAAGAAATAAAAAAAAAATGAAACTTTTGCCCTACAGGTGAGTCTACACCGACCCATGTATACAATCCATGGGCACAAACGAAAAGAGAACCATATTTTCCCACCACGCTCTATCAAAGGGAGAGTCAAGTCTTGACGGTTCACAAAACAACCTAAAGACTATCCCAACATTCGTTTCGTTACAGCAGACGCAATGTCAACAACGGCGTTCTTTCTCACTCCAACAGAATGCAGAAGCGACCTCAATGAAGACTCCAGGGTCAAAACAAAGAGGAGGCATGGCAAAGTCCCTAGTTCCATGTCTCAACGGTTCACAAACAACCTAGAGACCACTTCGACACTCGTCTCGTTACAGCAGACATAGTGTCAACAATGGCGTTTCTTCTTACTCCAGCAGTATACAGACGCGACGTCAACAAGCGACCTCAGGGTCAAAACAAAACGGAGCCATGGAGAAGTTCTTAGTTCCAAGTCTCGGCGGTTCACAAACAACCTATAGGCCATCCCGATATTCGTCTCGTTGCAGCAGACGCAATGTCAACAACGACGTTCCTTCTCGCTCAAGCAGGATGCAGTCGCAACGTCAACAAACGACCCCATGGTCGAAACAAAGCGGAGCCATTGAAAAGTCCCCAGTTCCAAGTCTCGACGGTTCAAAAACAACCTAGAGACCACCTCGACATTCATCTCGTTACAGCAGACGCAATGTCAACAACGACATTTCTTCTCATTACATTAGGATGCAGACGCAACGTCAACAAGCGACCTCAAGGTCAAAACAAAATGGAGCCATGGTAAAGTCCCTAGTTCCAAGTCTCGGCGGTTCACAAACAACCTAGAGATCATCCTGACATTTGTCTTGTTACAGAAGACGCAATGTCAACAATGGCGTTCCTTCTCACTCCAACAGGATGCAGACGCGACGTCAACAAACGACCCTAGGGTCGAAACAAAGAGGAGCCATGGCAAAGTCCCTAGTTCCAAGACTCAACGGTTCATAGACAACCTAGAGACCACCTCGACACTCATCTCGTTACAGCAGACATAGTGTCAACAACGGCGTTTCTTGTCACTCCAGCAGGATGCAGACGCGACGTCAAAAAGCGACCTCAGGATCAAAATAAAGCAGAGCAATGGCAAAGTCTCTAGTTCTAAGTCTCGACGGTTTATAAACAACCTAGAGATCACCTCAACACTCATCTCAGTACAACAGCCGCAGTATCAACATCGGTGTTTCTTCTCACACCGGTAGGATGCAGATGCAATGTCAACAAACGACCCCGGGGTCAAAACAAAACGGAGCCATATCAAAGTCCCTAGTTCCAAGTCTCGAAGGTTCATAAACAACCTAGATACCATCTCGACGTTCGTCTCATTACAGCAGATGCAGTATCAACAACGGTGTTTCTTCTCACTCCAGCAGGATGCAGACACGACGTCAACAAAAGACTCCAGGGTCAAAAACAAAGCGGAGTCATGGCAAAGTCTCTAGTTCCAAGTCTCAACGGTTCAAAAACAACCTAGAGACCACCTCAACGTTCGTTTCGTTACAGCAGACGCAGTGTCAACAACGACGTTTCTTCTCACTCTAGCAGGATGCATACGCGACGTCAACAAAAGACTCCAGGGTCAAAAACAAAGCGGAGCCATGGCAAAGTCCCTAGTTCCAAGTCTCGACGGTTCACAAACAACCTAGAGATCACCTCAACACTCGTTTCGGTACAACAGACGCAGTGTCAACAGCGGCGTTTCTTCTCACTCCAGCAGGATGCAGACGCAACGTCAACAAACGACCCCAGGGTCAATACAAAACGGAGCCATGGCAAAGTCCTTAGTTTCAAGTCTCGACGGTTCACAAAACAACCTAGAGATCACCTCGAAATTCGTTTCATTACAGCAGACACGGTGTCGACAAAGAAAGCGAAGGCTAAATTCCTAGCTTCAGGGTCTTGACGGCAACTCAAATAAAACCCGAAAGACTATCGGAGATCATCCCACACCAGTGCCTAGTGGTTATGACTCATCGGGGCTCCCAAACTGAGCCTAACCTCAAGTAAAAAGCGGCATGGCAAAATTCCTAACGCTTGCTCTCTCGACGGTAATATGATCTAAGAAGATTACTGAAGACGTCTTGTCCAGCCCCCGAAGGGATCAGAGCTACGACAGTCGCGGGGCTATTCAAACAGCAGCGTAAAGATTGCATATCGGGGAATGCATCAGCCAATGCGACAGTACAACGGACAAAAAAACCCTAGTACCACAAAACCTAACGGACCTCTATCGCAAAGACCAGGGGTTATCCATGCGTTAGGGCAAGTTTTCCTAGAATCCCAAGTGAGGTAAACTAAACAAACTCCGGAATGATTTCATAAACTAGAGACTCCGGAATGAGTGAATAAACTACAAGCTCCGAAATGGGTTCATAAACTCGAGACTCTAGGATGAGTGAATAAACTACAAACTCCGAAATGAGTCCATAAACTAAAGACTCCAGAATGAGTGAATAAACTATAAGCTCCGAAATGAGTTTATAAATTAGAGACTTCGGGATGAGTGAATAAACTACAAACTCTGAAATCAGTCCATAAACTAGAGACTCCGGGATGAGTGAATAAACTACAAACTCTGAAATGAGTATATAAACTACTTCACACCAGATCAAGACATCAGAAAAAAGAGAAATGCCAGTATGAAATAAAATATGTCTTTTATTCATGAATTTAAGTGAATACAAGATACATTTCATTTAGGAATCAAAATGAATACATGTTATTCATGAATCAGAAGTTTAAAATCAGTACAAGAAAGGGGGTACAATGACACTTATTAAGGAGGAGGCGATTTCAACAAACTGACGAACCGCTCACGCGCTTCCCTCAACTCCTTCTCGCGTTCAACTATGGCGGCCAACTCCGCTTCGATTTGAGCTCGTTGTTGCAAGCAGAATAAAAGCTTCTCATCGATTTCCTGCTTGTAAGTTTCGCAATCCTGTGTGACCCGATCAGTGAAGTCAAGCTTCTGCCTTAGAGCCAGCCCGTCAGAAATACATCGTTGGAGGTTTGCTTCAACATGGGTACGCAACTGGACGGATTCGACGGAAGCCGCCTCATGCTCCTTTCACCTCAAGGCCGCCTCTTGTTCAAAATAACGAATGAAAGAGACACTCTGCTCGACCCACACAGCCCACTGAGAGTTTAAAGTCAATACCTTAGGAGCGAGACGCTTAAGCTCAATCTCATGCAAGAAAGCTTCGATCTTCCTGCAATAATCAACCCAAGAACCGATGAGATCTTCATTATGGAAGTTTATGAGCATTGCTAGCATTGGATTGACTTCATCTGCAAAATCCTTAGCAGAAGTGAGAGCCTCGGCGTCAAGATCCTCGATAAACTCGCTTAACATTCACCGGCTAGTCACTGCGCCCCTGGAAGATGGGCGTTTAGCGAAGGGCCACATGGGCATGGGAATACGGGACTCAAAAGGAGCTGAAGCCGGTGTAATCGCTGCAAAATAAATTACGGTCATATTTCAACTTGAAAGACAAAGAAGACACCTGACGGACGAAATCTACCGTACCAGCTGTTGAAGGTGGCAAAATAGGGAGCTCCGGAAGCTTGGCTATTCCTTCGCTCCATCCTTTGAACTGTGATACTGAGGTCAATATAAGGAAGGATTATTAGCAGAAAGTTTACTCACAAAAAAGAGAAACACTAAACAAAGAATATACTGACCACTGCTGGAAGAGGGAACAACTTCCGATTGGAAGGAAAAGTGCGGGTGTAGCACTTGGTATAAGTGGTCAAAGAGCGTGTTCCCCTCCGAAAGATGGCGCGACAGGACGTCTCGCCTGAGATTCGGGGCAGATGCTCATTGGTTTTATCCATCCACCTCTCCGAAGATGCCAAGTTGATTTATGGCACCATGTATCGAAGGTTTAGACGGATGCGGCCGATGTAGCAGACTTCGTCAGATTCTCCCTCGTTTGAGGGGTTTTTGATTGTAGGGACGCTCTTCCCTACAGGCACAAGCCCCTGTAGTTAATTACGCTACCGCATCGCGGTAACAACTTTCTCCTTCTCCAGATGATCACTTCGTGTCGTGTGTGTTTGGTTGCCCGTGGATTGTATACGGAAACTGAGTTATGTCGTCGCCCGTAGGGCGTGGACTAGTCCAAATCCGTATCTTTCTTAGATTTGGGTTTGGGGGTTGTGTTTAAGGATACGTTAGCCTCATTTGAGACTAAGATCAACTTAAACGTTTGTTAAGGATACGTTAGTCAAGCTTTTAGACTAAGATCAACTTAACGGGATCGTTTAGATCCAACAAGAGAGAAATTAAGGGAGCCCTGTTGTTTAGTTTAGTGACATTACGGTCAGTAGGTAGTTTAAGGACATTGCAGTCCAATGTTAGTTTTAAGACGTTGCGGTCAAGGTTAAGGACATCATAGTCCATAGATTTAAGGACTCCACAGTCCGACGTTAGTTTTAAAACATCACGGTCAAGGTTAAGGACATCATAGTCTGTTGTTAGTTTTAAGACATCCTGATCAAGGTTAAGGACATCATAGTCCGAGGATTTACGGTCAAGGTTAAGGACCTCATAGTTCATGAGTTTAAGGACCCTACAGTCCGTGAAATGTGTGTGGTTATCGGGACCCGTCACCTCTTTGAAGACGTTGAGGGATTATAACGACAAGTATCAAATGAGTGAAGAGATATACCCTTGAACCAAGATAGATTAAGTGATCTGTAGTCTAATTTGGAACCCAGACCAATTAAATATATTATGAGCTCATTGTCCCAGTTAAGTTTGAATTGAGGACTTATGGCCTTCTTGGGCTAAGTCCAATCATGTTTGAAATATTGACCCTCTGTTGGTCCATTGAAGGAGAGGATTTGCCTTTGAAACTTAGCCAATTGGGCTAAAGCTAGTGTTAAACACTAAAAACCAACAGTGTTGAACACTGGTAGATAAGATTATCAGATTAGTGTTAAACACTAGAAATTGTGATTCTCGAATCAGTGTTAAACACTAATAAATAACAGTGTCAAACACTGGCCACCAAGTTATCGGTTTGGTGTTAAACATTAACAGAGAGGAGATCACGTGGGAGCACGTGATGGCATCCAAAAGGTGGGGCCAGATCCCCATCATTTTGTTATACAGATAAGTGTTTAACACTTTTTATTCTGACAGCCATCACGTGTAGGCACGTGATGGGGCTCATGCTCTGGTCTATTAGAATGCTCATTAGGGGTCACGTGGTGACACGTGAGGGCACCCTAGAGCTTCTTTTCTTTTGCTTTTTCCTTATGTGCTTCAGGGGTCACATGGGGCACGTGAGGCGTTGCCTCAAAGTTCTTTTCTGTGGATCTTTGCAGGGGTCACGTGGTAGCATGTGACTCTGGTTCTTTGCATGTTTTAAAGATTTGTTCATCTTTTAAGAATTAAATTCTTCATAGGGTTAAACCCTAGCAATAACTTTAAAGGAATTAAATTCCTACTTTTTTGAAGAATTATATTCTCATATAGGGTTAAACCCTAATTTCTTTTCTGTAGAAATTAAATTCCTCATATATGTAAAGACTTAAATTCTGGCAACCCTAATTTCTTTTTTAAGGGAATTAAATTCCTGTGAGTTTGAGATAATTAAGTTCTCAACTAGGGTTAAACGCTAGTTCTGTCCATTTTGAAGGAAGTAAATTCCTATAAGGTTAAACCCTAATTTTATCTCAAAGGAATTAAATTCCTATAATTTTGTGAGAATTAAATTCTCAAAACTCAATTCCTCCTCTATGTTTTAGATCTGCATGGCAGGATCTCAACCCAATGAGAATTAAATTCTCAATTTATGGGGAGATGTGCACTTTGCAGATCTTCAACCAGAGAAAGAACTAAGTTCTTTTCTTTATATAAGAGTTAAACTCTTTTGAGAATTAAATTCTCCTTTGAAGCCTCTCTTCTCTGTTCTTACCTAGGGTTTTTCTTTTGCAGAGAATCAAATTCTTCCTTCTGAATTTTCAAGATTCCAAGGCTCTATATCTCTCTCTCTCTGTATGTGTCCTCTCTCTCTTTTTGGGCTCCTATTTATAGGAGAAGGAAAAGAATCAATCTGTTTGGTAAATCTCTCATTGAAAGATTTGATTTGTTCATTGAGAGATTTGATTTATCTTCATCATTAATCTGGGCCTTTAGATTATTAGGTGAATTTTATTCACCAGTGGATTTTAAATCCAAAGATATCTCTTTGTTATTTCGGTTAGATTTAGGGGGAAATCTTTCCAAGTCCAAGATCTTTCCATAAGTTGGTGATATTTAACCACCTTCAGATTCTTGATCCAATGGTTTCAAATAATTCTTCTCCATTTTGGAAAGATTTGAAGGATATTTCCTTAGAATTTAATTCTGTTAAAGAATAAGGCTTTTAAAGCCTGGTCACGTGTGGCCACATGACCGTTGGTCACGTGTGAGCACGTGACCCTTGGCATGGGCTTCTCTTCTTCTATGCTTTGTTCTCTTGCCGCTGCTTAACCATCTCGTGCCAACATGTGACCTCTGGTCGCGTGTGAGCACGTGATGCCTCTTCTGAAGCTTCTTCCTGATTTTTTAATCAGGGAACAAATGTGCTCTGTGCCGCTGCTTAACCATCACGTGCCAACACGTGACCACTGGTCACGTGTGAGCACGTGATGCCTCTTGAACAAATATGCTCTGTGTCGCTGCTTAACCATCACGTGCCAACACGTGACCACTGGTCACGTGTGAGCACGTGATGCCTCTTCTGAATCTTTTCCTGATTTTTAATCAGGGTACAAATGCCCCCACAACGTTGCTCTCACGTGTCTGCACATGAGTGCAACGCTGTCACTTTTATGACCGTTGGATCTGCCTTGGGAGTAGGGTAGATGAAACGTTTTCCATCCCCTCCTATAAATGCCCATGTCTTTTCAGAAGCGCCTCCACTTTGCTCATCTTCCTCCTTGCATACTTTTCTTTCTGAGAATTTAATTCTCCTTTCCAGAGCTTAGTTCTCTGTTCCAAAAATTTTCCAGAGTTTAACTCTGTCGACTGATTGCTTTTCCTCAGGTAATCATCTTGAACGACCGAAGGACTTTCATAAAAATCACCGCCGGATTTTAAATCCAGATCAAGGGTTTTTCCCTTTGACAATAACACATTTCTTTTTAGTTTAAGTTCTTCCACAAGAACATAAAACCATCTAATTTTGAAACTGTAGATCTCTTATGGTCTCTTTAACCTTTAAGGAGATGATGGTGTTGGTTGTCCCTTTCATGGAATTTAATTCCATCTCCAAGGAGCTCTGGCTCTGGAACCACATTTTCTGGGAATTTAATTCTCTTTTTCAAAAAAGGAATTTAATTCCTATGAAGAACCAAGTTCTTCCTTAGAGACCTTCATGGGTTTTCTTGCTTTGAGTTGTCTCTCTCACATCTGAGAAGGAGAAGCTTGTAATGAATTTTCATGATCTTCATTTTAGGTATTATGGATGCCCACTTGTATGATCTTGACGAAATTATTTCTTACGGAAATATTCGCGCACTGGACCGCAGCCAGAACCAGGAGTTCACCAACGCTCAGTGTGCTGAGGTCATGAGCCGCTTCGACGAGTACAACGGTCAGCTACTCCCTCGTCGCTCTTCTCTTTTGAGACTCATCATGCTGGCGATCTGGGAGGCGCTCCCTCTCTTTTGCACCGGAGTACCGCTCGGGGCATTGGATGCCGCCGAGGATAAAGTGCATTCAGTGTATCTGATGAGCCTAATCTCGAAGAGGAGGTAAGACAACCTCATTGATCTCTTGCACCAGGATTTTCAGCAGTCAGCTATACTTGCCGCCTATCGGAGGGTGGAAGACATTCGTGAGGACCTTGACGCTTGTGATCGCGAGAGAAAACATACTAGGATGGTTCGAAACGCTTGGAAGATCTTGGACAAAGTTACGTTCGAATTTCTCAATCCATGCCCCGCGTCTGAGGTCTTGCCATTGTAATCATTTCTTTTTATTTTGTATGAACTTTCAAAGTCTGAGTGATAAGTTTTATCGCGCCCTTCTGTGTTTGCATGCCCTTTTGTGGGATTTTGTCATTTTTGCTATTGTTGCTGTTGATGTTTTTAGCGTTCAGGGCATTATTCCACTTTTCAATACACACCAAGCATGGTGCTCACGTGCTCCTCACGTGGGGCCCTTTTAAGGGGTTATTTAATTTTTCATGCCATATTTTCTATGTATGGCATTAGATGCAGGAAATGAGCCTTGGAAATAGTCCCATCTCCTTGATTTCCAATGCCTTCCCTTTTTTGGGCCTTGGAAATAGTTCCACCATGCAATATTCTCCGTCCGCAGCATTTAATGCTCCTCTTTATAACCTGAGGCCAGGGCCTTCTCTTTCTCTTCACAGAGAAATCTATTCTCAATTTAGTGTGGTTTATCTTGGGGAAACAACTGAGTGCCATGGCCTGCAACCGCCCCCATGCTTGTCGACAGCCGTAGGAAGTGCCTATCGAGGAGCTGATTCCTCACTTTGCTGCGCGATTGGTGGATCCCCTTCTTACCGATGACGAATGTGATTCAGCGACATATGAACTCTCGATCCGAAGGGGGCCCCCTCTTCCAATGGGATCCCTTTGGCTTCGGATGATTCTTGCTGCCGTGCTTGCTGACATCCCTCCTCACCCAGCGGAGATGACCCTGGCGATGCTTGACGCAGCTGAAGACAAGCTTGAGTGTTTTCACGAAGCGTGTCTGATCACTCAGGCTCTGAAAGATTGCTTGGTTCACCTGTTGGGCCAAATAAAAGCCCGGCGGGCTATTATGTCTGCTTTTGCAGACGAACATGGCGCCAATCGGTGGGGAGCCACTCCTCATGAAAATCATCGCTTCGATGTGCTGGAGAAGGCGGCGAGGGAGTTAGAAAATTTTGAATACTGTTTTGTTCACCCTTGTGCCACTGATCCCTTGTTTGGCGATCTTTTCCCGGTAGCGTAGTATGCTTAAATCTATGTACTCTTTTTGTCATTGGCTGTTTGTATGCTTTTCTGTTGAATTTTCATGTTTGTCGGGTACTCGTATATGCGTCTTGCTTGCGTAAATGAGCTTCATATTTCGTCATGGAAATTTTCTTTAATTGTTAGCACTATCGTTATGTCGCATGCACATCAGAGCTTTGGGTATCATTTCCTTTCGAATATTCATATAGTTGTAAATGCATGCTCGGTAGGATATGCATCGGCGATTTTCCTTGTTGCCTCCCATATCAGGTGATTTGTGCGTGTTCTAGATCGAGTATCGTTGTCGAATGGAGGCTTGTTTATACAGTGCTCGAGTGTACCCGTCTTTCCTCGGAGGCTGTGGCTGCGAAAGCAGGCTTGCGAGGTTTGATTGAGCAGTGCGCGGCGAACATGGTGTCGTGCGAGAAGAGGCTCGGCCGCCAGTTCTCGGAGAGGGAACTGGCTTCTAAGGCATTGAACGAGCTTTAAGCCAATCTTACCGCCAAGGCCAACGAAGCGTATGAACTCTGGCGAGTGCTTCAAGAGGCCATCAAGGAGTTAGTGGCCATTGACAAGGCCGCCGAGTTTACTCGTGAAAGAGTCGAGGCCCACAGAGCTACCGAGAAGGAGCTCGAAGGCCGGCTTGCCTCATATCAGGCCCAACAAGCTCAGGCAGAGGCCCGTCTTCTGGCGATATTAGATCACGAAGGCGTGGCCCAGCGAAAGAAGGATGAGCTGACCAAGCTGCTAAATCGCCCGCCGGCCTGAAGACTTATATATCCCATTTTTTTCTTTTGTACATACTCCTGAATGAGAGCATATATTTTTTTTGTTCTTTCATGAATTATACTTTGTATCCATTTTGGTTTATGAATAAAGACATATTTTTCTTCTCAATGGTGTGTCTCCTTTTTTTTGAATGTGTTCTGTGGACAATTTATCTTGGTCTCTCTGCAGGGCAGCGATGGCGTAGGATTCAGGGTTAAGATCTTCCTCCTAAGACTTTTGAGCTTTACGAGCCGTGAGGGTGTCATAAAGAGTTTTTCTCCCTTCAGGTCGAGAGGGTCCCGTAGGTGTAAGTTCTTCTTAAGAATCGTGAGGATTCTTAAGCGGGTTTTCCTTGAGAGTCGTAAGGATCTCACAAGAAAGTTTTCTTCCTTACAGGTCGTGAGGACCCGCAAGTGCTGGGTGCGGTTGCTCTTATCCGTATTTCACGGGGTCAGGGGTTGGTTTGGGATGGTTTCCAGAGTATCGTAGTTTAAAGACATTGCGGTCAAGGTTAAGGACCTCATAATCCGTGGGTTTAAGGACTCCACAGTCCAATGTTAGTTTTAAGACATCACGGTCAAGGTTAAGGACATCATAGTCCATGGATTTAAGGACTCCATAGTCCAATGTTAGTTTTAAGACATCACGGTCAAGGTTAAGGGCATCATAGTCCGTGGATTTAAGGACTTCATAGTCCAATGTTAGTTTTAAGACATCCCAGTCAAGGTTAAGGACATCATAGTCCGTGGATTTAAGGACTCCACAGTCCAATGTGTGGTTACCGGGACCCGTCACCTCTTTGAAGACGTTGAGGAATTACAACGACAAATATCAAAGGAGTGCAGAGATGTACCCTTGAACCAAGGTAAAATCTGTCTAGGATCATGGTGGTTGATCGTTAGTTTTAAGACATTACGGTCGAGGTTAAGGACATCATAGTCCGTGGATTTTAAGGACTCCACAGTCCGGTGTTTGCTCTGGATGCTTCATACGGGTTCACTGCCGTGCTCTGCGAGGACCAGGCTCCGCTCTGGACGTTTTCCACGGGGTCAAAGAGTGACGTTATCCGCGTTCCACGTGACCAGGAATTTTGCTCTGGATGCTTCCCACGGGTTCACTGCCGATTTAGCGAGGACCAGGCTCCGCTCTGGATGCTTCACATGGGTTCACTGCCGTGCTCTGCGAGGACCAGGATCCGCTATGGACATTTTCCACGGGGTCAAAGAGTGACGTTATACGCGTTCCACGTGACCAGGAATTTTGCTCTGGATGCTTCCCACGGGTTCACTGCCGTGTTCGGCGAGGACCAGGCTCCGCTCTGGATGCTTCACACGGGTTCACTGCCGTGCTCTGTGAGGACCAGGATCCGCTCTGGACGTTTTCCACGGGGTCAAAGAGTGACGTTATCCGCGTTCCACGTGACCAGGAATTTGGCTCTGGATGCTTCCCACGGGTTCACTGCCGTGTTCGGCGAGGACCAGGCTCCGCTCTGGATGCTTCACACGGGTTCACTACCGTGCTCTGCTAGGACCAGGATCCGCTCTGGACGTTTTCCACGGGGTCAAAGGGTGACGTTATCCGCGTTCCACGTGACCAGGAATTTTGCTCTAGATGCTTCCCACGGGTTCACTGCCGTGTTCGGCGAGGACTAGGCTCCGCTCTGGACGTTTTCCACGGGGTCAAAGAGTGACGTTATCTGCGTTCCACATGACCAGGAATTTTTCTCTGGATGCTTTCCACGGGTTCACTGCCGTGTTCTGCGAGGACCAGGCTCTGCTCTGGACGTTTTCTACGGGGTCAAAGAGTGACGTTATTCGCGTTCCATGTGACCAGGAATTTTGCTCTGGATGCTTCCCACGGGTTCACTGCCGTGTTCGGCGAGGACCAGGCTCCGCTCTGGACGTTTTCCATGGGGTCAAAGAGTGACGTTATCCGCGTTCCACGTGACCAGGAATTTTGCTCTGGATGCTTTCCACGGGTTCACTGCCGTGTTCTGCGAGGACCAGGCTCCGCTCTGGACGTTTTCCACGGGGTCAAAGAGTGACGTTATCCGCGTTCCACGTGACCAGGAATTTTGTTGATTGTATCCTCATTTCACGGAGTTGGGATTCGACTCTCGGTCATCTGTATACCGTCGAGTCATGGAACTAGGAGTTGTCGCTGTTTCGCTTTACTTGATGTTGTGTCTGCTACAATGAAACAAACGTCGAGATGATCTCTAGGCTATCTGTGAGAGAAGAAGTGCGATTCCTTCTTTGTTTGCGTCCTTGGATTGTATACTGGGATAGATGTAACATCACCTTTAGGGCATAAATTTCATTTTTATTTTATTTCTTTTTCCGCGATGCTCTATCATTTCAGCTTTTATATCGCGCAGGTCGCGATTATCCTATCATTTCGGCTATTTTTTGCGGTGCCCAATCATTTCGGCTATTTATTTTTATTTTTTACTCGCTGCTTTTTATTGTGAGTTGCCCAATCATTTCGGCTATTTTCATGCATACATTTTTACTTGCTGATTTTATCGCAAGTTGCCCCATCATTTCGGCTATTTCTCGCATGCATGTGTGGCTTGTTGGCTTTTTGTTGCAATCTTGGATTTATACACCGATTTCGGCATCAACATCGCTACAACTGGGATGTTGCCAGGAGAGAATCATCATTTGCCTTTGTCGATGTTGAATAAAGGTGGCTTAGTAAACGGGGTTAAAGGTCCTGTCGACTAAGGCTTTTGACTTCATGAGCCGTAAGGGTCTCATAAAGGTATTTCTCTCTACGAGTCGTGAGGATCTCGTAGGTGCGTTTCCTCCTTAGGAATCGTGAGGACTCCTAAGTGCATGGTCTCTTATAAGTCGTAAGGATCTTACAAGAGTGTTTCCTCCTTATAAGTCGAGAGGACTCACAAGGGCTATTCACCGTATGGACATATCCCTAGTCACGGATGGGACTTTGTTAGGGAAACGTTTATTCGCGCCCGTGGATTGTATACAAGGGTCAGTATTGAGCCGCTTGTAGGGCAATATCGAAGGTTGTGGGGGGTTTGCTTAAGAACAGGTTCAGGTTTCTGTAACTTAAGACTTTCAAATCTTATGAGCCGTGAGGGTCCCATAAGAGAGTTCTCCTTACGAGTCGTGAGGATCCCGCAAGTGTAATTTCTCCTTAGGAATCTTGAGGAAACCTAAGTGTGTTGCTCCCTTGTGAGTCGTAAGGATCTCACGCGGGTGGTTTCTCCTTACAAGGTCATGAGGACCCTGCAAGTGTCCTTTAACGAGATTGCTCCCTTTCGGGTTTTCACAAACACTCACCGGTAGCCCTGCTGTTTTTACTCACAGAGCCCTTTTGGGTTTTCATCCGTGCCCATTTCGCTTACGGACATACCGTTTTTATTTATTTTTTTTTATTATATTTTTTTTCTATTTTTTTATCGGCTTTGAGATGTTGCAATCCACCGTAGTTTATCGACATCTCGGTCAACAACCAGCTTTAGGACATAGTGGTCCATTGTTAGTTTAAGGACGTTTCGGTCCGTTGCTAGTTTAAGGACATTTCGGTCCGTTGTTAGTTTAGGGAGGTTTCGGTCCGTCGTTAGTTTAGGGACGTTTCGGTCCGTCGTTAGTTTAGGGACGTTTCGGTCCGTCGTTAGTTTAAGGACGTTTCTGTCCGTTGTTAAAGAAGGCCGGTTACTACTTATAGAGTTCGGGCTTAGGAAGATAGCGAGCAGACATGGTCGTCGTCATCTATCATTGACCTAGGTCTTAACCCGTCAAGCGTAGTATTTCTTCAGGAAGCGACCGTTTATTGGCCTGAAAGGTCTTTCACCGTGCATATCCATGAATAGATATGCTCCACCCTGGTAGACCTTGTCTATGATATACGGGCCTTCATAGTTCGGCTCGAATTTTCCCTGCTTGGCGCGATTGGGGATCATAGGTCTTTTGACCACTAGCACGAGTTCGCCTTGGCGGAATGTCCTCGGCCTGGTCAATCTTTCATATAAGCGCATCATCTTTGCTTTATAAGCCTCCAGATTTTATTGCGCTATGAGACGGGTTTCATCAAGGGCGTCAATCTCCTCAAGCCGAAGATGAGCATTTTCTTCGTTTGTCAGCTCGTAGTGGACTGCTACTCGTAGAGAGGGTAACTCTATCTCGAGGGGAAGTACTGCTTCTGTACCGAATACCAACGCGTACGGCGTTGTGTTCGTGGCTGTCTTAAACGTAGTTCAATACGCCCAGAGAGCTTCTTGCAATCTCTCGTGCCAGTCCTTCTTGTTTCGGGACACCGTCTTCTTCACGATCTTCGTCAAGGTCTTGTTGAAAGACTCAGCTAGGCCATTAGCTCGGGGATTATACACTTGTGGCTTCTGTAGGCTAGCCCGTTATCGGAGACAATCCGTCGCGGAGTTCCAAACTGATAAATGACGTGCGTCTTGAAGAAATGGAGGATATTCTCCGTCTTCACTTCCCTCAGCGGTACTGCTTCCGCCCATTTGGAGAAGTAATCAGTTGTCGCCAAAATGAATTGATGTCCTCTGGACGATGCTGGTTCGATGGGGCCGATTATGTCAGTCCCCCACATTTCGAACGGCCAGCTAGCCACCGTTGGATGTAGCGGATTTGGATGTTGATGGATAAAGTCCCCATGAATCTGGCACGAGTGGCATTGCTTCGAATACTCGAGGCAATCCTGGATCATCGTAGGCCAATAGTAGCCCATCCGTTTAATTTTCAACTTCATCTTCGGGCCCGCTTGATAAGAACCGCAGAGTCCGTCGTGAACTTCTTGGACGACTCTTTTTGCTTCTTGAGGTCCCAGGCACCTCAACCACTGAGAATCAAACGATCTCTTGTACATGGTATCATTGACGAAGGCGAAAGATAGGGCTCGCTTCATGAGCTGATGTCTTGAGGACGCATCCTCAGGCGTTCGACGAGATTTGATGTAGTCTATAAAGACTTCTCTCCAATCTTCAACTTTCTCTTGGTCTTTTACTTGTAGGGTCGTCTGTTCAACCGCTTCCTTTTCTTCAGATGATTCCGGAGATAGTTCTGTTGGGGCAAGTACCCGACGGCTTTGTACCACGATTCTTACGTCATCAAGGTTCTCATCGGCTAGCTTCTTGGCGAGCTTGGCCAACGCATCCGCCTTGCTATTTTCTGCATGCGGTATGCTTTCCAGAATGTAATAGGGGATTTGGGTCAACAGTCGCTGCACCCTTTCGCCGTACTTTACCAACTCTGGTTTGCACGTATGGTAGTCGCCATTTACTTGACTGACGACCAGTTGAGAATCTCCATATATGAGGAGGTTTTCAATTCCCATGTCGATGGCGATCTCGAGGCCTGCTATTAAAGCTTCGTATTCGGCTTCATTGTTTGTCCTCGGCTCTGTTAAGGAGAAAGCAAAGCGCATTATCCCTCCTTGTGGAGTTACGAAGATGAGACCCACCCCCGATTTGATTATAGAGATGCTTTGTTTGCGCTTCTTCATGGAGGATGCTCCATCGAAATAAAGCTCCCATCCACCACCGTCGATCGCATCAAACGCATGTTCGTCTGGCAAATCGCAATTCAAAGGAGAATCAGCAGGTATCGGATGTTCAGCGAGGAAGTCGGCAATGGCCTGGCCTTTCACTGCCTTGAGAGGCTGGTAGGTTATCGAGAACTCCATCAAGAGTAGGGCCCATTTAGCGTGTCGCCCCGTCAATATGGCCTTCGACATCAAATATTTAAGGGGGTCCACCTTCGAAATGAGACGAACTTCATGCGCCAACGCATAGTGCCAGAGCTTCGTTATCGCAAAGATCAACGCCAGGCAGTGTTTTTCGATGGGGGAATAATTGCTTTCTGCCCCCAGTAGGACTCGACTTAAATAGTAGAGTGCTCTTTCCTTCCCTTGGTCATTCTCTTGTGCGCATAATGCGCCTAAGGAACCTTCGAGGGTTGTGGTATAAAGAATAAGTGGTTTTTCCTTGACCGGAGCAGCCAACACCGGCGGGTTCTGCAGGTACTGCTTGATCTCGTCCAGTGCGCCTTGGCATTTATGATCCCAGATGAACGGGGTTCTCTTCTTCATCAGGTGATTGTAAGGGCGGCACTTTCCTGAAAGGTTGGCTATAAATCGCCGGATGTACGCGAGTTTCCCTTGGAGAGACCGTAATTGTTTAAGAGTCCTTGGCGGTGGCATTTCCATGATCGCCTTGATCTTCGCCGGATCTATCTCGATACCCCGGTGCCGGACGATGAACCCTAGGAACTTGCCTGAAGATACCCCAAACGTGCATTTGAGAGGGTTCATCTTCAAGTTGTATTGCCGAAGGCGTTGAAATACGGTTTTCAGATGCTCTAAATGCTTCTCGTACGATTTGCTTTTCACCACGAGATCGTCGATGTAACATTCGATGATTTTATATATGAGGTCATCGAAGATCTTCGTCATGGCCCTCTGATAGGTAGCACCGGCGTTCTTTAAACCGAAGGGCATAACTTTGTAGCAAAATATACCCAGAAGAGTTCGGAAAGCGGTGTGCTTCTGGTCTTCGGGGTGCATCTTTATCTGATTGTATCCTGATGAGCCGTCCATGAAAGAGAAAACCTCATGAGTGGACGTGTTATCTATCATTAGCTGGGTGACCGGTACTGGGAAATCGTCCTTCGGGCAAGCTTTATTGAGATCCCGGAAGTCCATGCATATGCACACTGTCCCATTCTTCTTCATCACCGGAACACTGTTGGCTATCCAGTCAGGATACTGAACTTCCTGGATAAACCCAGAATCGATTAACTTCTTGACTTCGGCATTGATGCTCATCTCAAGCTCGAGCCGCATTCTTCTCGGCGCTTGTTTGACTGGCTTGACGTCCGGGGATATTGCCAATTTATGGACAGCTATTTCTGGATCCAGTCCTGGCATTTCGGAATAGCTCCATGCGAAGCAATCTCTATGATGCACAAGCACGTCTTTTAACGCAGCCACCCTTTCTTCGGATAGCAGCTCGCTGACGAATGTAGGTCGCGGGTCATTTGTCGTCCCCAACTCAATCTTCTTGAGGTTATCTGCAGTAGTAAGTATGCCATCTTCCAGTTCTTTCGGCGCTGGTGGAAATTCTGAGATTACCTCATCATCGCTGTTTTCGAAGCACCAAAGAAGGTCATCCATATTCTCGGGCTCCCCTTTTGATATTGCTATCATATGACAAGTACGAACTTTCTTCCAAGACCGATGTGGATATGGTTCTGCTCTTATGGTTTTGGGTTCGTGCTTTTGTGCCGGCGTTACCCTCCAACTGTCAGATAGAGCGAACTTGCCGAGCTGATACTGATCTTTGACCCAGTTCTTGAAGGTGAAGCAGTCCTCGATAGGGTGTCCCATGGCTCGGTGATAAGAGCAATAGCCCGGATGAGAGATCTTGTTAGTTTGCTCAGGGTGGTTAGACTCCGGAAGTGTAATCATTCGATGTTTTAAAGCGAGATCAAGTATCTTCTTTGTCTTATCTTGCGGAAAGGAGTATGCTCGACTCATCTTCTTCATAAGGGACGAATCCAGACCACTTGATTCTCGACAGCGAGACTTTTTAGTCCCGCTTTGTCGCTGTCGAACGCCTTTTCCGCTCTTTGACTTATTTCTGCCTCTGCGTCGGGCCTTTTGCACGACAGGTTGACAGGGAGGAGCATTTTCGTTTTTTGCAGCCTGTTGAAGAAGACGTTGCGTCCTGGCTTTCTCCTAGATGGCCATTTCGCGGTTATGGTCTGCCGAGCTTTTTGACCCGCTTTCCTGATGAGCTTGTCCATTCGTTCTTCAAATGACGGACTCGGCACTTTGATTGCGAGATCTGGTTTTGGTACGGGGTCGGTGTTTTCTGAAAGGGCATCCTCTTCTCCATCGAAGTTATATATGGCGTAGCTACTATGGACTCGTTCCCGTGTCCCAGATCTCATATATCCAAGCCCAAGCATTTCCATTCTCCCGTTGGGCAACTTGCGCTGAGTCCCAGGGACATCCCAAATCCTGTTGTAGAACCGAGCTTGTCGAATAGTCTGTTTTAAAGGTACCCCTTGGCGCTTCAATAGCCTTTTTAGTCCGTTCGTGTAGTATCTGGGCAAACGGATGGGTTAGAGCCTGTCAAGCGTAGAATCTGCGCCGTGCTAGATTTCTTTCTCCACTCTTGTTTCCGTGGACCGATAGAATAGGATCGCCTTTTCGCCTGGGAGGGACATAAAATGTCCGCAGGTCTTGCACATTGTAAGCTTCAAGTGCGTCCAGATCTTTGTAGTGCTTTTGCGGAACCAAGGTAATTTGCAAACTCTGATCACTACCGGGGAATTCTTGTATTGGCGGCCAGCTGGAGAACACAGCATTAACCTCATCTTCTGAGTCGCTTCCGAAGATCAATATAGGGGTGGACGGCCCCGGGTTGTTGCGTCGAGACGGTCCAGCGTAAACTATCTCTTCTTCTTCTTCGGTATCACTCCCGAAAACAGGAATGGTGGCAGCGGCTTTGTTCTCCGGTTTGCGACACCTCTCCGTGTCCTCGAAATTTGGCAAAAAGTACTTTGCATCTTCATAATTGCGGACTTCGTTCATGGAGAATGGGTTTAGCTCGCTTGTTACGGTGTACTCGAGACCATCCTTGAAATACTTCATACACTGATGTTGCATAGAAGGGATGATGTTGTACTCGTGTAACCAAGGACGACCGAGCAAGACGTTGTAGCAGGTCTTGGCGTCAATGACGTGAAACTTAATGTCCGTGACGAGTAGTCCGAAGAGTAATGTTAGTATCACCGATCCGAGGGTCCGTGATGACTAAGAATTGAAACCGGAGATGGTAATTTTATCACGAGCGAGGTGCTGAACGCTCATGCAGATTTCCTTCAACACCCGAACATTAAGAAGATTGACAGAGGATCCATTATCAACCAGGATTTTGCCTATCTTGATATCGTGGCAGTATCTAGAGACGTATAGGAGACGGTTGTGGTCGCACGTCCCAAGGAGAAGGTCTTCATCACCGAACGTGACATCAGCTGTGCGCACTTCTTCCAGTTCATCCTTCATCCTTTCTTCGGCGAGGAAGGGTTAGAATTGCTCGGGCTTTTGCAGCGCCTTGATTAATGAATCTCTCGCTTCTTTTGAAAATAAGAGGGCGTCAAGAATGCTGAGCTGCGAGGGTAGCTTCCTCAGGTGCGCTAGAATATTGTAGTCCACCTTACTCTTCTTAGGCGGGTCCTTGGCAGTCAGCTCTTTCATGGCTTGGTCATCTAAGGCGGTATCCTCAGTGACCTTTTCCTTTCCCTCATCTTTTCTAGTTGTGGGTCTGAGATTTTTTTCCGGGAGCATGCGATTGCGCAGCTGAATGTTTTCGCAGGCCTCTGGTTCTTCCTCTTTCCCTAAGGTGGATTCCTTAAAGAGAGGGCCCAAAGCCATTTCCTCATCAGAGTCGCTCCCGAAGGTGAGAACCTGTAATCTTCCGGCGTTGACCGTGTAACAGTTGCCGGTAGTTCTTTTGTGCCCTTCGGTCGTACTTCTCTCCTCCCGACGAGTTCTACGTTTCATTCGCTTAAAATGTTGCCGATGAGCAACATATCCCTGCCATCATGTCTTGAAAGCGTCGCACTCCTCAGTGGGGTGTGAAATCTTCCGATGATATGAGCAGTAATTAGGGTGCCTCTCCGCCCCCTGGAGCGTGTTTTCTTCCGAGGGTGGTAGTTTCATTCCCATTGACATGGCTTTGGAAAAACTTTTCCTCGTCTTGAATATGTTTTTATCCGCGTCGGGTGTCTTTCGATCTGGCGGGAGTGCTTCGACTCTTTCGTTTAGTCGCCTGCGTTTGGCTCCTTTTGATGCGGCCATCTCACGCTCCTGGTCGGCTTTACTTTTCAAACGAATCTCGTCTAGAAAGGCGTCGATCATTTCATCTGTCGGCCATATAAGTTCTGGTTTAGGCCGTGCCCTCAGTTTCTCAGTGCCAGGAGTTTTTTCATCGTCCGTAAACGAGTAGGAGATCACATGACAACTCACCACATATCCCTCGGATTCATCCGACGAGCTTTCTTCATTATCTTTCTCCCGAAAGACGTGGTTGAGGAACTCTCGGAGTGTGATGGGAGTCCGCACATTTTGATTGAACTCCTCCACCGCATCAATCTGTTTCTGCAAGTCCGTGCGCTTGTCCCCAAGCTTCTCGGGCTTTTTGGATTTCTTCTTCTTCTTTGAATATTTTGACGGCTGGGTATGAACGCTTTGGCTATCGCCACCAATTTTTAGAGCTGGGCGCGGCTTCAGCATCCCTTCGATGATCTGGGCTTCCAGCGGACTCTTCCACCTGATTGCCGGGCATGTCTGGAGATCACTCAGCATCCTTTTGGTTTTAGCTGAAAGAGCCACCTCCCATGGAGCTTCTTCAACAAAAGAGCACGTTGCCCCCGGTGTATCCATCTTCTTAGGAGAGTGCGGTTGTGGCGGGTTTACCTTCCACTTCTCGGACAGCGCAAACTTGCCCTGTAAGTATTGATCTTCAATCCATCCTTTGAAGACGAAACAATCCTCAATCGAATGGCTTACCGTTTGATGGTAAAGGCAGTAGTTGGGGTTATTCACCTCACTGGGTTGCGGAGGTCGCCTTGGATTTGGCAAGTTGATAAGCCTGTTGCGTACCGCCAGCTCGAATAGCCTCTTCGTCTTATCCCGCGGGAATGAGTAGGGGCGCTTCACTTTCTCATTATAATACCGCCGTCTTTCTTCCAGTTGATCCGCCAGCTTTGGGGCACCGGGTTGCTGCTGAGCGTTCGCAACGAAGGTTGCCTTCCCTTTACCCTTGTCATTCCGAGGTTCCGACTTCGGGGGAGGCGGTCTGTGACCCATCTGGTCCATCTGGGCCAACTTATCGATCAAAGCCTGGAACGTGGTTGGCTTAAAGAACATCATGAACTGTGAGATAGTTGCATGAGGATCTAGGGTACCCACGAACATGCCCACCATGGGCGCTTCCTCGATGCGTTGTTCGCATTTTGACCATAAGTTTCGCCAGCGTATGGCGTACTGGACCCACGTCTCACCTTGTTTCACCCTGGCATTAATCAATGCCGTTATCGGAGTGCGTTCGCTGGCGCTCGCGAATCGCTGCGTAAATAGCAGTTCCATCTCCGTAAATGTCTTGATAGAGTCGTTTGGGAGCTCGGAGTACCACTCGAACGCTGTATCCGATAAGCTACTGACGAACTGGCGAAGCAACAATTTATCATCACCACCGGTGTTGCCGCAAAGAGCCCTGAACTGGGCAACATGCTGGTGGGGATTACCCGTCCCCTTATAGACATGAAATTTCGGTATTGTATAACCCGGCTGGTATTTTATCTGATCATACCAGCTAAGATATAGTCATCCCATTTTTACGACCTGACTGGCTGCCTCAGTTGCCTGATGAACCCGTATCTGCTGAGCTATATATTCGTCTAGGTCATCTTTGGAGATTGCCTCCTCGTAGCTGTTGACAGAGCCGGTGGAGGATTTGACGTTTCTCCTATGCCGTCTTCAAGGACGATTGGAGAATCTTCAGCAGGAGAATCTTGTTGGATCATCATTCCTACCATGTCCTAGAACAGGAGGGTCATTCGCTTTATATTGGCTGCTTGTTCGGCAGCCTCTTATCCTTCTTCTCCAATATCCTACGAAGGAATTCAGCGTCAGTTTCTTGCTCCTGGCGTTGATCAGATGACGCTTCGGGGATTTCTTTCAGCTCGGTAAGTGCGGCCATCGCGTTCATCATTTCTTGGAGCTCTGCTGTTGCTCCTGAGCTTTGTTCACTGACCGTGTAAGCCGTCTATGACCCATGGATGCACGGCTGTCCTCCTTTCCCGACGCTATGTATATAGTATGGACCACGATGCCCCTGGACTTAGGGCGTTTAGGCTCACCGCCTTTAGCATTTGCTGCAGGCGTGGGGATTTTCTCCGGCTTTCTTCTCTTTTGAGTAGTCGACGTGGCGGGAGCCGTTGCAGCGGGCACCCAAGTGGTTGACGTCCTTTGCTGTTTGTCCGAACGGTTCTTTTCTTCGTGAACCTTCACCCTCTTCTGCTGGCGAGAGTGATCTTGGTCGATTATTGAGTCTTGGACCCGTCGCCAGACCTTATAAATCTTGGAGGATAGCCGTTGAGGAGGCTGCTCTGGCTTCGCTTCTGTAACACTCTCTGCAGGTGGAGGAGATCTTTTTAGCATAGTAGTCGGAGAGTTCTTACATACCCTCCTTAGTGGTTCAAAGATGTTCCCAGTTGGAACAGCATCATTAACTTCTACCATTGGAGCCGGTGGAGTTAGCCCTGAGGGAGAGTTGCCCCCGGCCTTCCTTACTCGGCGCCAATGACGACGTCGAGCGTGTGGAGCTGTTGGGGATGATCCGGTGACAGGGATGGTTTCGTCTTGCTCCCTGTCTGGATGAGACGTCGCTGGTGCCAGCCTGTTGAAGACTGACGTCTTTTGAGTGGCGGTGTCCAATCTGTCAAAGACAGTCCTTCGAGCCGGAGCGGGAGCTGGGACAGCCAGTCTTGTAAAGACCGACTCTTTGGCAGTAGAAGCCGCCTTGACGACTTCGGGAGCAGCTGTCTTCTTTGGGATGGCCATCTCAGGTATCATGGGCTTCTTGGCGGGCCCTTTGGAGTTCAGGCTCAGTCTGGTGAAGACCGAGGAGTTGGAAGACCCGTTGAGAGGGGCCGTGGGAATAGCAAGTCGATCAAAGACCGACTTCTTTGAAGCTTCCGGTACGGACATTGGGATGTTAACGTTCACCGGCGGGAGCATGGTCCCAAAGAATAGACCGGTGGTAGTTTGAGTCACTTGTTCTACAGGCATAGTATACAGGGAAGCAGCCTGCGGTCCATAGGCTACACCTCCAGGTGAGGCGGAGCGTCGGTTGGTTTTGCAGTTGGAGCAGCTTGAGCAGTTGCCGGCCATTGATCCTTTTGCTTTCTGCAGCAAACAAAACACCAAATCTTAGTACTTCGAAACCCAAGAGCAACCATTAGCGAACCGCGATTGGTTCGCGAATCACGACATACGAAGTGTGGAGTGGAAAGAGGAAAAGGTCCCACCGGGCATGCCAGAATCTGTTCCCCTCTGAAAGACGCGCAGGACGTCTCGCCTGAGATTCGGGGCTGATGCTAATTGGTTTTATCCGTCCACCTCTCCGAAGATGCCAAGTTGATTTATGGCACCATGTATCGAAGGTTTAGACGGATGCGGCGGATGTAGCAGACTTCGTCAGATTCTCCCTCGTTTGAGGGGTTTTTGATTGTGGGGACGCTCTTTCCTGCAGGCGCAAGCCCCTGCAGTTAATTACACTACCGCATCGCGGTAACAACTTTCTCCTGCTCCAGATGATCACTTTGTGTCGTGTTTGTTTGTTTTGTGTTTGGTTGCCCGTGGATTGTATACGGAAACTGAGTTATGTCATCGCCCGTAGGGCGTGGACTAGTCCAAATCCGTATCTTTCTTAGATTTGGGTTTGGGGGTTGTGTTTAAGGATAAGTTAGGCTCATTTGAGACTAAGATCAACTTAAACGTTTGTTAAGGATACGTTAGTCTAGTTTTTAGACTAAGATCAACTTAATGGGATCGTTTAGATCCAACAAGAGAGCAATTAAGGGAGCCATGTTATTTAGTTTAGTGACATTACGGTCAGTAGGTAGTTTAAGGACATTGCGGTCCAATGCTAGTTTTAAGACGTTGCGGTCAAGGTTAAGGACATCATAGTCCGTGGATTTAAGGACTCCATAGTCCGGCGTTAGTTTTAAGATATCACGGTCAAGATTAAGGACATCATAGTCTGTTGTTAGTTTTAAGACATCCCGGTCAAGGTTAAGGACATCATAGTCCGAGGATTTAAGGACTCCACAGTCCGACGTTAGTTTTAGGACATTACGGTCAAGGTTAAGGACCTCATAGTCTATGAGTTTAAGGACCCCACAGTCCGTGAAATGTGTGTGGTTATCGGGACCCGTCACCTCTTTGAAGACGTTGAGGGATTACAACAAGTATCAAAGGAGTGAGAGATGTACCCTTGAACCAAGATAAATTAAGTGATCTGTAGTCCAATTTGGAACCCAGACCAATTAATTATATTATGAGCCCATTGGCCCAGTTAAGTTTGAATTGAGGACTTATGGCCTTCTTGGGCCAAGTCCAATCATGTTTGAAATATTGACCCTCTGTTGGTCCATTGAAGGAGAGGCTTTGCCTCTGAAACTTAGCCAATTGGGCTAAAGCTAGTGTTAAACACTAAAGACCAACAGTGTTGAACACTGGGAGATAAGATTATCAGATTAGTGTTAAACACTAGAAATTGTGATTCTCGAATCAGTGTTAAACACTAATAAATAACAGTGTCAAACACTGGCAACCAAGTTATCAGTTTGGTGTTAAACATTAGCAGAGAGGAGATCACGTGGGAGCACGTGATGGCATCCAAAAGGTGGGGCCAGATCCCCCTCATTTTGTTATACAGATAAGTGTTTAACACTTTTTATTCTGACAGCCATCACGTGTAGGCACGTGATAGGGGCTCATGCTCTGGTCTATTAGAATGCACATTAGGGGTCACGTGGTGACATGTGAGGGCACCCTAGAGTTTCTTTTATTTTGCTTTTTCCTTATGTGCTTCAGGGGTCACGTGGGGCACGTGAGGCGTTGCCTCAAAGTTCTTTTCTGTGGATCTTTGCAGGGGTCACGTGGTAGCACGTGACTCTGGTTCTTTGCATGTTTTAAAGATTTGTTCATCTTTTAAGAATTAAATTCTTCATAGAGTTAAACCCTAGCAATAACTTTAAAGGAATTAAATTCCTACTTTTTTGAAGAATTATATTCTCATATAGGGTTAAATCCTAATTTCTTTTCTGTAGGAATTAAATTCCTCATATATGTAAAGACTTAAATTCTGGCATTGGGTGAAACCCTAATTTCTTTTTTAAGGGAATTAAATTCCTGTGAGTTTGAGATAATTAAGTTCTCAACTAGGGTTAAACCCTAGTTCTGTCCATTTTGAAGGAAGTAAATTCCTATAGGGTTAAACCCTAATTTTATCTCAAAGGAATTAAATTCCTATAATTTTGTGAGAACTAAATTCTCAAAACTCGATTCCTCCTCTATGTTTTAGATCTGCATGGCAGGATCTCAATCCAATGAGAATTAAATTCTTAATTTATGGGGAGATGTGCACTTTGCAGATCTTCAACCAGAGAAAGAACTAAGTTCTTTTCTTTATATAAGAGTTAAACTCTTTTGAGAATTAAATTCTCCTTTGAAGCCTCTCTTCTTTTTTCTTACCTAGGGTTTTTCTTTTGCAGAGAATCAAATTCTTCCTTCTGAATTTTCAAGATTCCAAGGCTCTATATTTCTCTCTCTGTATGTGTCCTCTTTTTTTTTTCCGGTTCCTATTTATAGGAGAAGGAAAAGAATCAATCTGTTTGGTAAATCTCTCATTGAAAGATTTGATTTGTTCATTAACAGATTTGATTTATCTTCATCATTAATCTGGGCCTTTAGATTATTAGGTGAATTTTATTCACCATTGGATTTTAAATCCAAAGATATCTCTTTGTTATTTCGGTTAGATTTAGGGGGAAATCTTTCCAAGTCCAAGATATTTCCATAAGTTTGTGATATTTAATCACCTTCAGATTCTTTATCCAACGGTTTCAAATAATTCTTCTCCATTTTGGAAAGATTTGAAGGATCTTTCCTCAGAATTTAATTCTGTTAAAGAATAAGGCTTTTAAAGCCTGGTCACGTGTGACGTTGGTCACGTGTGAGCATGTGACCCTTGGCATGGGCTTATCTTCTTCTGTGCTTTGTTCTCTTGCCGCTGCTTAACCATCACGTGCCAACACGTGACCACTGGTCACGTGTGAGCACGTGATGCCTCTTCTGAAGCTTCTTCCTGATTTTTTAATCAGGGAACAAATATGCTCTGTGCCGCTGCTTAACCATCACGTGCCAACACGTGACCACTGGTCACGTGTGAGCACGTGATGCCTCTTCTGAAGCTTCTTTTTGATTTTTTAATCAGGGAACAAATGTGCTCTGTGCCGCTGCTTAACCATCACATGCCAACACGTGACCACTGGTCACGTGTGAGCACGTGATGCCTCTTCTGAATCTTTTCCTGATTTTTAATCAGGGAACAGAGCACTCCTGCAAGATTGCAACAATATATGGTTAAGGCATAGAAAAATTGATATCTACAATAAAGCAACTAAATGAGAAACCCTTACCTTCCAAAACTCGGGGAGGCACAGAAGGAACCGTGACAGTCAAGGCAGCGACCGACGGTAATTCTTTGGCCAGTACAACTTCATGGTTTATTGCGCCTCTGCTCAAGACAAAGGAAATATCATCATATACGCATAGCAGGATTAAAAACTCAAATATAATAACCCAAGGAATACCTGGCAAGTCAGAAACCGAAACCAGGCCTGAAGCGTCACCAGCTGTGACGGCTTCTTCGGTTTCCATTGGGAGAGCAGATTCAACGCCCAAAGCTTTATCTTCTGATTCTACAAGGGCTGTTTTAACACTTGTGTCACCCGTCGATATCAAGGATCCACAGGGGGAAAGAGTGGCGGTTGGAACGATCTCAGACTCCAGAGAAAGATTGGACGCTTCATGCTCTTTGTTGCCGGCGCTTCACCTGTCCTGCCGTCATCCAAATTTGGTCCTGTAAACAAAAAATGCGTATGTTAAATAAATAGACAAGAGGGGAGGAGCTGTTATTAAGGACCGTGCGTTGTTCTACCTTGAAGTATTCGTTCACTCTCTTCACGAGCTATACGCGCAACCTGTCTATGGGCAGTAGACTGGGCAGGAGAAACATCCACCGAAAGAAGGTCGGCAAGCGGAACATTGCTGGAGCCTGCACCCACGGCCAAGACAGCATCGCGTTCCCTCGCCGCGTGCTTTCTGCGCTTCCCCTCAGCTTGAGCCATGAGAATCGACCTCCTTAAAACTTCCAACTAGAGGACGTCGTCGTCCGAACCGAGCTCTGCCTCCGGAGTCGCAACGGCGTCCATCATCGGCTTCTTCAGTAACGCCTCCTGTGGTGACTTTGGGATGGCTGCGGCCATGATCCGTGGCTTTAGAAGCTTTGCTGCATCACCACTTGGGATTGGCACTACACTTGAAATAACATGGGTTGTGGTAGTTCCTGCAATAAGGAGAAGAGAAGGCCCAGATCATGAATAAAAAGAATAAAGGAGTAATGAAACGAATTATACCATGGCCCAAAGAAGCGCGGAGCCTTTCTTCCTCCTCGAATATCCTGAAAGAAGCCGCGAGAGCCTCTTCGGCAGAAATACCTGTTGAAGAAGAGAGCGTTAATAAAAGCATAATAAAGGGAGAAGGTATAGGTACAGAAGAATGTAAATGAAGTATACCTGACTCCGTAATAGAGATCAACGCCGCTTCCTCACGAGCCAGTCGCTCAGAAGCTGTGAGGGCAGCCTGTAGATCAGTATCAGTTGCAGGCGTGTCAAACAAACCCTTATTGGTGCCATATTCACACAAGCCCTCACTGTAGGGAGCATGGGGATTCTGGCCGAATACGACGTCGGCAGAGAATAGAGATTTCTTTCTCTTCTGTGAAGTGACACCAACGGCCGACGATAAGAGCTTTCGCTTGACAGGCCTCTTCAGACGGCGGGTTCCGATCTCTTAACCGATACCCGAGTCTGGAGATGCCACGGCTAACGCAATTGCGGGAACATCCGGTTGAAGCTTCTCAGGGAAAGCTCGCGGGACCACAGCCGTAGTGATTTCTCTTAAAAAAGGACGAACGGTGGTCCGTCGCTTCAAAGGAATGGCTGGATTACCGGCCGGGACGGCATCCCTGTGATCAAGTAACAGCCACCTTTCCTCCCTGATAACAGCACCCATCGCATGCTAGTACCACGCCACATAAGCGTTCGAACCTTTCGGCACATAGCTCGGCTCACTAACGAGAAAATGGGACCTCGTATTTAATCGCATAAAATGGTGCAGCGCGCTGTGAATACCCTCTTCCGTAGCTGCCGACTCGACTAAGAATTCCTCGAGAGGAACACCTTGATTATAGCCCAGCTGTTGAGCGAAGCGGTGTGGGTTGTACCTCATGAACAACACTGAGGCGTTTTGTCTAAACACTACGATGCCCGGCCTGATAGAGTACAGGTACATAACCTCCTGGACCCTCAATGCAGAAGTTCCCCGTCCTTAAAAGTATCGCGCAACGGTTGGACCACTTTGGTGTATTCTTTGCCAATAGTCAAGACTTTATCGACAAAGGTCATACTTTCCCCAACCATGCATGGCCGAAGGAGCAATCTTTGAGCCTCTCGCTGTGACGGGTCTGGAGCGGAAGCGTCAACTAGGTACATGATCCAGGGAAAGTTGTAGCTTTCATAGAACTGGGGTCGTTTGTGAATGCCAAAGGCACCCAGCACGTGCATCTCAATCCATGATGTGAAGTAATGTAATGGGAGATACACGGGCTTTACCCCGGGCTGAGTAGTGTCAGCTGCTAAACACAGGCCGTGGTATAGATGAGCTAGCCCCACAATCCCAACGGCCACGTGCGTTCCCGTGACAATGCGATGGGCCGGATAAAAGACAGACAGCCTCATATAGCAGGGGTGCATGGGAAGCGCGAACTAACTCAGCCACAAGCCACTGAACCCTAGAAAGAACGACTCTTCGTCAACACTCGGGGCAGCGATCTCTGTAAAGGGGAAAACTGGAGTGTCCGGAATAAAGAAATTCTTTAGATCCGCTTCCACCGTCGGCAAGTTATCTAAACCAAACCCGAACGGGTCATCTAGTTTAGAGAATTTCATGGCCTGCTTAGACAGAACTTTCGGACGAAGAAATCGGGCGATAAAATCTCCGAAGCTAACCCCCTGCCCGCCAGACTCCAGGAATAGATTCTCGTACATATTCAACATCTTGATCAAGCTGGGGAACTGATGTTGAACGGAATTCTCCGGGGTAAGGCCCGTTACCACTGACTTAGTGGCAAAGATGTACTCATCGGGTGGAAGTATCTCCTCATAGTGCTCCCCTCTGACGGGTAAGCCAGAGATCTCCACGAACTCTTCCAATGAAACTAAAACTTCCCGATCTGAACGGAGAAAAGTGTGGGTCGGGATATTCCATTGTTCCAAAAAAGACTTGATCCACCACACATGGGGAGCGTGGTAATAAAAGAGAGACGCGTAGATTGCGGGGTACAACCCGGTCTTCAACAGCAGTGACTTTTTGGCTGATAGGATATACCGGGCCTACTGTAGGTAGCCGGCCGAATGACGGGGTGTCAATCCTATCATATAAAATTGCCCCCAAGGGCGCGACTCTCCTTGTCATATGCGTCCCCCCATAACGTACAAGGCCATCGGTGGCTGTACGGGTATCGACGCCATGGAAGGTTGAAGACGACCTTCCGAGGTCCAGTTAACCTCTTCTACGGCATAAGTCACTTAAGACGGATCGGCATAATGAATAGCTGGGATCGGCTCCGAAGGCGCTGCACAAGAAAAACTATGCCGACCCCGGATGATCTGACTATACCTTGACCCCCACAGGTGAAGAGAATTTTGCTCTGGTTCATGATCCTTAATAAGCGCAAAGACTTCCCGATCCACGGGCGTGACAGCAAAGGAAAATAGGAATTGAAAGCTATAGTACCTGAACAAAAGGAGAAGTGTTTGCTATCGACACCATGTTCAGGACTCTAACACTCTTCGGTACTTAAAAAAATTGTACTGCACTGCAATTCAAAAGAAGGGACAAGGGGGCCCACAAAATTAAGGTAACGCCCCATCAATGATGGGGCAGTCATTCATAGAATCCAAAATGATTCTTATTTAATGAGAAAACGTCATTGGACTGAGGAGTTAAACTCCCTCGAGAGCTGTGTTTCAAATCTGTCAAGAAAATAAGGAAGGGAATAAAATTCCCCAAAGATTTTCAGAGCCAAGCTCTGTAGAACAATAGGATAACATCCCAGAACCCTCAAAAGCAAAGCTTTCTAGCAAGGTAAAACCCCAAAGGTCTTCATGATCTGCAAGAAAAATCTTAGAACTCTAAGAGATCTTTCTAAAAGAAGAGCAAAGCTCTGATTAACGGGTTAAGAAACCCTAAAACATTTTTAAAGATCTACGATCTAATCACTACAAAAGAAGAGCAAAGATCTGTTAATGGGTTAAAACCCTAAAACATGAGAAGATTCCCTCAAAAGTTTGGTCATAATCCTTACCAAATTTTGGACAGAGTTCTGACTCTAGAAGAGTTTCCTTGGGCAAAGATCTAAGCTCTGGAAAGAGAATTAAATTCTCAGAAAGAAGAAGGTTAGGGAAGATGAACAGCGGTCATCTCAAGGGCCAAAGTCTCTACATATAGGCACAGGAAGACGGTTCAACTTCCAAGAAGTTCCGACGGTGGAAAAGGTGCCACCGCTGCACTCATGTGTGAGCCACGTGAGCACAACGGTGGGGGACATTTGTTTCCCCCAATAAAAGAGCAAAGCTGTGTTCAAAACTCAAGAGGCAGCACCTCACGTGCCTTCCACGAGGGTGCCAACGCCAGAATTAAAAACTCTTATATGAGCAGCGTCCATGTGCAAAGCACAAAAAACTCATGAGGCAGCGCCTCACATGCCTTTCACGAGGGCGCCAGCGCCAGAGTCATTGGCGCCGCAAGTGCTCCTCACATGGGCGCCAATGTGTAAAGCATATGAGAGAATTAAAACCTTAGTAAGCGCCCACGTGCACAGTACATGAGCGCCGGCGCCTTGTAGAATTAAATTCTACTCTTTGTTAAACAGAGCCCTTGGATCAAAGATCCAACGGAGAATATAAATCATCAGGAGGCAGAATTAAATTCTGTTGAGAGGAAATATTTCTCAAATCTTTCTAAACAAGAATGATTTCCCTCTATAAAACAGAGTACCGTCGGATTAAAAATCCAATGGTGATTAAAGAATCACCAATATACAGAATAAATTATGTATGGGAAAATATTTCCCTAATCTCGTTAAAAATAAGAAAATACCTTCTATAAAACAGAATTCCTTGGATCAAAGATCCAACGGTGGGTAAAATCCCCAAATCAATTAGGATCTCTTAATGAGAGATTTTTTGAACTAATCGACAGACTCGCATCTACTATATAAAGGACCAAAGACTTCAAGTCTAATATAAAAGAACCCCTCCATAAGCTTCGCAAAAAACCAAGCAGAAAGCTTCAAAAAAGAAGAAAGAAGAAGATCTCCCTTCTCAGAAAGAAGCTTTAGGTAAATAAAAAAGAAGAGAGATCAAAGCATCTCGTTTACCTATTGAAGGGTTTAACCCTTTTAAAAGAACTTAGATCTTTCTCTGGATCTGAGATCTACAAGACAGGTCTCCCACAAGTTGAGAATTTAATTCTCATCGGGACGAACTTGTTCTTAGAGATCATAGATTCAGAAAATAACAAGGAAATTGAACTCCTCAGAACAAAATATACAAGGAAAAATCATCGCCCAGCATCTCGCGTGCCCCTCACGTGAGCGCCACTCAATAAGGCGTGCTTAGCATTCAGTGGCTGGCGCCCAGCGCCTCACGTGTCTCTTTCGTAGGCGCCACAGAACATAAAAGTGCTTAACACTTACCAGGCAGCGCCTAGCACCTCACGTGCTTCGCACGTGGGCGCCATAAAGAGTGCTCAACACTCCATATAAAGACAAAAAAGAGAGTAAAGTGTGAGCGTCAGAACTTACATAAGTGCTCAGCACTTTTTGCACAAAAAAAGGACAGGGCCTAAACAAGTGCTTAGCACTTCTTTTCAAATAAAAAGAAAACTGAGCAGATCAAGCCCAAGTTGGCTAGGTTCCTAACCCAAATCAACCGAGCCCATGGGTTCATTATTTCCCAAATTGATCCCAGTTCCAAATTTGACTATCGATCTCCCAACTGATGATATCCCAAAACGAAATTCGTCCCATATTCCCCTGAGGAAATCTTAGTCTCAAAATATGACTAATGATTTCTGGGTTTACCACTAATCCCTTTTCCCTGAAATACGGGAACTGGTTTAAGGGTACATCTCTCTACACCTTTGATACATGTCGTTGTAATTCCTCAACGTCTTCAGAGAGGTGGCGGGTCCCGACAGCCAACTGCTTTTTGGTGCACTCTCCAAACTGACGTGCACATCCCAGATCAAACCACATCCTAAACTGGATGTATTCCATATCATCGTTGCTCATCCCGACACGTAACAAATACACGTGCACGCAAGATGATCAACGGACCGAAACGTCTTTAAACTACAACGGACCGAAATGTTCTAAAACTAAACGTTGCCTCCAAAATAGCGACAACGGACCGTAAGGTCCTTAAACTAAAACCTCACCTCAAAAATGGTGATCTACAGACCGAAATGTCCTCAAACTGCAACGTTGCCTCCAAAATGTGACAACGGACCGTAACGTCCTTAAACTATAACCTCATCTAAAAAATGGTGATCTACAGACCGAAATGTTCTTAAACTACAACTTCGCCTCCAAAATGGCGATAAGGGACCGAAACGTTTTTAAACTAAAACAACAGAGCCCAAATGCTCTCTTGTTAGATCTAAAACAAAAATGATTCTAACGCCCTGTTAAGTAGATCTAAGTCTCAAATTGGACTAACGTATCCTTAACAAAAAACCAACCGAGCCCCCAACTGCTCGTATACATTTAAATCAATTTTGATCTCAAAACGGATCAACGATCCTTAAATCAACCCAAACCCAAATATAAAAATATATGGATTTGGACTAATCCACGCCCTACGGGCAACAACATAAATTAGTCTCCCTATACAATCCACGGGCAACCAAAAAGAAAAAAAAACACACAACACGAAGTGAACTTATGGAGCAAGAGAAAGTGGTTATTGTGATGCGGTAATGTAATTAACTGCAGGGGTTTGCGCCTGCAGGGAAGAGCGTCCCCACAATCAAAAACCCTTCGCAAACGAGGGGGAATCTGACGAAGTCTGCTACAACGAACGCATCTGTAGGGTTATCTTAGCACCTTGTAAGGTTTTGGCAAGCATCAATCATGCTACTTTAAAATTTTTGGGGTGCTAAACAAACCCTAACCAAGATCTTAACTAAAGACTTAGGGTTAACTTGCATGTAAACAACTTTACATCTAAGAGAGAGGGATTACAACCTTTGTAGTCCATTCCTTCGCTTCATAAGCTCCGAGTAGTAGTCCTTTCATCGCGATCCATGAACTCCCAGACTCTAAAGAGGCTCCACAAGTCGAATGATCCATGGTTGCTTGAAGTCTTCCTTTTCGAAGATGATCTACCTTGAAGAATCTCAAAACCAAGCTCTCACTTATCTAATCAAGTATTAGTGAAGTGAACATCCTAATCTAAGTGGCTAGAATAGATGAGGATGATGAAGTAGGAATTTTGCTCTCTTTTGTTTTCAATTTCTCACTTTAAATCATCACAACACAAAAAGCTAGAAAGCTTTTTCTAGGAAGAAAAAGAAGAAAGCTTTTGTGATGAATAATGAATTATATGTTGTGGTTAAAATTACAACCATGAGTTAATAAATAAAGGCTTTAACTCATGTAAAGAAAAAACTATGGTTAAGTGTTTGGGTTGGGTTAACAAATATCTACACAAAATATCAAAGCTAAATGACAAAAGGAAAGCTTCATGAAGCTTCATGAAAAAAGCTAACACAAATCCAAACCCTAACTTGGTTTAAACTTAACAACCATGTTGCATTTGTAACCCTAACTTGTTACAATATTATATATCACATATACAATATATTTTGTCACAAAAGAAAATAATACAATTAACATATATCGCATATACATCAATGTATTATCCAGTGAGAAAATGAATCAATAAAGCGAGCTTATATTAGTTAACGTAATGTAATATATCACATATATAATTATACATTAAATTATCGAATCAACACTTGATCCAACAATCCGGCTATATTGCATATAACCGACTAATATAACATGTATCATTTCATCGAATCAATACTTGATCTGATGACCCGGCTATATCACATATATCCGGCCGATATCTCATATCGCGAGAATAGAATACAGTATCTCATATCATATTATTCTCGGTCCCGCACATATCACATATGTGCTCCTATTCCATTTTGCCTGAGCCAGGAAACCTCTGTGTAGGACTCTAAAGAATCGTCAATACGCCGGCAGTAGGTGATGATCATATCAAACACTCACAAGCTGCAAGTGGTCAGCTAAACGTAACAGCCACTCAGGTATTGAGCAATCAGAAGATCAACGATCAAGCCTGTACATTCTCCTGTGAATCCAATCAGTAAACACTACCGTACAATCCGGTCTCTTCGTCTGATATGTTGCATATCTAGTCTAGGGGTGGTAAACGTCAGACCCCAATAATCGATAAGTCGTGTCGATGTAAGGCTCATAATAGGTCGAGAAACTACTGATAACTCTTACCAGTAAATTTCCATATCAGCCCTGGCCAGGGACTTCCAGTTATAGCCAATCGAACACAGCACAACATCAACTCCCTATACCGGGAGAGACGAAACCCCTCCTATCGCTCATTGCCTCCATGTGATTCGGGACTGTACCCAAAAGCCACCGTTTTTCATGCCCTCTTGGACGAGGTAAGGTGGAAATCAAAGCACAGTGGGAATCGCACACGACTCTATGACGATCTCGGGTCTACAGACTAACCTGTACCAGTGTCACCGGAGAATTGCTATCTGACGATAGGTATAATACCATCCAGGAGTTCTCGGCGAGTCCGTTCAGTGTACCTAGTCTCCACTGAACACCCGTACACCATCTTTGACGTTGAACACCAATGGATGTGAGATCATCCATCACCTATATAATGGGTCAAGATGCGTATACGCTAGTCTACTCTGGAGTATCGATGCCCTGTCTCGATACACCCTCGACTAGAAACAGTTATAAGATGTACTCGTAGACTATCCTGGCCCCACTAGTATGATCTTTACCATAGTCCCAGTAGTCAAGTACATATCCTAAGGGCTTTATCAACATGTGAGAGCAAGACAGTAAACTAATACAAGTCAACATGTTAAGACAAAGTGAAACCAGATAGCATACTATCATGTCAAGCAAGAAAGTTCTCTTTATATATATCCAAGCATCCATTATAATAAACATCATATGTACAACAATGGTCTCTAGGGCATATACATAACTAACAGCATCTGTCCAAACCTCCGATATACGGTGTCATAAATCAACTTGGTATCTTCGGAGAGGTGGACGGATAAATCCAAATAGCAACTTCCCCCAAAATTCAGGCCAGACGTCCCGACGTCCCGGTCGCGTCTTTCGGCGGTGAACATGGATAACAAAGATTGGCAAGAGTTCGTCTGTTTGAGTTACCCATTGTGAGAAGGTGAAAAGAAAAGAAGGTGAAAAGGGAATGATTTAAGCTCTATTTAGATTGTTTTGCTTGGAAAGAGAGGCTTGAGGGTTGACTCAATAAAGCACAAAACGCAAAATCAAACTCTAAAACTAAGGTCATCTAGGTCAAGCGCTAGACCGCTCCTAGACATCCAAAGGACAAGTCGCGGGATCAATTCTCTACCACCTCTTTATCACTCTTGTGATCAGGTAAGTGCTAGATAAGTGGGAGGCATCCGTTATACGAATCACCGAAAATAGCGGACCTAATTAAGTAACCACTTTTCTTAGTCACACTTGCCTAGACACCACAAAAGAAATGCGGATAAGTGATAGATTACCCACGACCCACCTCTGTCCTAATTGAGCGCGACGGTCCTTAGAGTCTTGGTCTAGATATTTTTTAAATTAATATAGGGTTATACGGATGCTCGTTTTATGATTTGTGGGGCTTAGGAAGGGTGATGAAATCCCCACCTAATCTGGATTTTGGTTTTGCCCCTTAAAAGTCCGATTAAAAATAAGCAAAAAAAACCCGAAACCAAAACACTCAAAAAGATTTTTGAGTGGCGATATTTTGCAAAGAATCCTGCAGAAAATCAAATTATAGGATTTCTAGAGGAGAGAGAAAGATTTGAAGAATATACCAGAAAATTTTGGAGAAATGATTCCCCAGACACGCCGCCGTTCCGCGGCTAAATGCATGAAATTGCCGCAGTTTCGCGGCGGCTTAGTGGGTTCTGTTGCTTTTTTCGTCAGTGCACTCCCGTGCTCCTCTGGCCTTTGATGAATATCTCTGAATCTCTGTTTCCTCAATCCAATGACTCCAGATTCCCCCGCAAAAGTCGTGCAATAATCGTTAAATACAAAATATGCGGTTTTGTTTTATTTTTATGATATGGATCGAATAAGAATTCAACCCGAATAGTAAGAAAAAAAATTACGCAGAATCTCCGGCAACGGCGCCATTTGATTGGTTTGAAAGAGTGAAAGTAGTAACCGCAATCAATAACGGTGTCGCGTGTAGCTAGCCGAGATGAGTACGGGTCGTCCGCAAGAATGCGTGGAACTTTTAATCTTGCTTTAGACGAGTTGACTAGAAATAGGGGAGAGTGATTCTAGATTTATGTTGAACACGGATGAAGAATATATAAGAAGAGAGCTTGTAGGGTTCGTTAGAATTTATTAGTAATGGATGATTAAAGAAAGATGACTCCTTATATTTTGTAATAGATTTAAAACTAGATCGATAGTGATGAATGAAGATTAGGGTTTTTGGAGAGAATAGGGTTCCCACTCTTAACCCTTAACTTTTCATTGACCTCTATTCATGTCTAGCCTCTACCAAAACAATTGTTAATCAGATCTCAAATCGGGGTCGAGACTATCAATAAATTGATAGTACGCCCGATAAGAATATTAACATTTATTTTGTTAAAGTTTATAAATTTTATAAGATGTAAAAGAAGTTAAGGAATTTTTTCATCCATTGATCTACCCTAATCCTACGAACTCTAGCAAGTTAGGAATTACTCACGCATTTTTGGAGAAGAAGAAGAAGAAAGGATGGAGAAGGAAATCATAATGCAGCATTTAAATGCAGAAAGTAAATACGAAATAATTAAACAAATGATCTACCTTTATTAATCAACGTTACAAGTACAAATCCTTCGAATTTAGCTTACAAGAAGAAGTTGCTCTCGATCTCTGCCTCGTAGGAAGTAGATGCTCCGTCGAATTCACGTCGCTCTATCACGTCGAATTGCGGACCTGTCATGGATCTCTTGTTCGTTGACGGTGATTTCCTTCTTGTTAAAGGTGGTAGTTTTCTAACTTTAGCCATCGGTCCTTTAAATAGCTCAGAATTAGAAACCCTAGATCCCATGTGTTGGGATTTTCTTTTGTGATCACCCACAAAAAATATTAGATCCAATGGTTACAAGAAGGTCGCGGATCCGCCGCGAATAGGGCATATTGGCCGCGGTTGGGCGGTTCTTTGGTGGCATCAGGATTCCAAATTTCTGGGGCTTCTACATGTTGACACGTGGAGATTTTTTTCATGTCTGGATTCTACAAATATTTCTCTGACTCTCTACCAATATTGATTTTACGATTTTATTGGCAGATTTTTTATCCTGACATCTTGAATATCTCGATCTCCCGACCTGAGCTAAATCTGTACAATATCTCCATGAATAATATTAGTAATATTTGTTATATTAGAGATATAATCTTAATCATTTTATATGGTAATAAATTTTAAAGAAATTTGATTAAGATCATTTGATATGATATGCATAATAAAAATATTATATAAATATTATATGCATATATTTTCCTTCATAATGTTAATTATAATGTATAAACATATGGTAAAGAGTATTTTGCAGATAAACCCACATATGTTCTATATTTATTATAAACACCTTTAAATATTTAAGAAAAGTAAGGAAAATGTTATATCAAAAGTGCAATATTTTCGACTGAACATGTGGTGTGCATTTATTGATGGGGGCACTTTGTTGGGGTTAAAAATTACACTCCGGTTGACCAAGTCAAAGTCAGTCAACCCTCAGCCAAGCAGGCCCAAGCCCAAGCGAAGTGGGCTCAAGCCCAAGTTAGGACCAAGCATAGAAGGGGCCGGCTCCAGGCCAAGAATGAAAAAATAAATTAGTTTAATGCAATTTTTTATAAATAAATGTATGAAAAAAGGGCAGAAGCTAAAATTTTGTAAACCCCATGGCTTATGTGCCAAAAAAATACGCACATAAAGCATGGGATGGCATAAATGCCATTTGGTAAAGCCTGAGAGGCTATATGTAAAGTGTGTAGCCTATAAAGACAAATATGATGAAAAAATCAAGAACAACCTTTTCACTTTCTCAAAAATTAGGTTCTGTGCCTCCTTCTCCTTCCTCAAGGTTCTAAACCTTCTCCCTTTGTTTTGAATTAAATCAAGAGTTTAACTCTTCTTTTTCCCGAAAAGAAACAGTTTTTCACCATAAAACCCTAGAGGGGGAGCTCAAATCTTCTATCAAATCCCCAAAAGGGAAGATTTTTAAGTCTCACCCCTTTTTCTTCAAGATCCAGCCAACAGAGAGGAGGAAGAAGGAGACCCATCTCCAGAAACCCTACTTCTAAAAGATCCAAGGCAAAAAGGGAGAAGAAAGGGGTCCATTTTGATCATCTCCAAAGATTTATGGGAGTTCAACTCCATTTGTCAAGATCTTTTGGAGTTTAACTCCATAAGTAAAACCCTTTTAGGAGTTTAACTCCATTCAAAAAAATTTGGAGTTTAACCCCATAAATAAAAAATCAATTTTGGGTGTTTAACTCCACCCAAAATCTTTTGGAGATTAACTCCATAGATAAAAAATCCTTTTCGGAAGTTCAACTCCTAATTCTAGGGCTAGGCAGGGGGAATCTGTATACGCCCGAAAAGCGGCGCGTATTTCCCGTCTCAATGGGATGATGAAAAACACCTTACAGGCATATTGCTAGCTTCGGGTCTCTATGGAAATACATGCGAAGCCTAAAGACTATCAAATGTCATCCCACCCTAGAAGGGTACGGTCATGACTCATTGGGGCTCCAAATAGAGCTTAACCTCAAGGTAAAGCGCCGCGGTGTCGTCTAACGCTGAACCATTTGACGGCAATACAGTCATACCGGCCTAGGAAGGTTACTTAAGACGTATCCTATAGCGGTAGGGTTGGGTGATACAACAAGTAATCGGCTACTCGAAACCAGCGACCCGAGTGGGCGTAGATCGAGATGATATCCGCTGACATAAGGATGCGATGGATTTAACCCAGCACCACAAAACCTAACGGACGCCTATGTCAATAGGGGTTATGAATGTTTTATTTTAGGATAAGTTTATGCACATACCTAAGAGAAGGATAAATTGAACGCTCCGGAATGAGTAAATAAACTAAGCTAAGTCGTTTCGGCACAGAAAGAAAAGAAAAGTGCAAATATGAAAAGAAAAGATGCTTTCATTCATACTTCAAGAAAAAGGAACTACATACTGTCAGATAGGGATGACTACAAAGGAAACAAAAGACAAGATTAAAAGCAAGCGCTGCTATATCATCTAGGATTTACAGTGGCAAAACGCTAAATTCCGGACATGGATTCTCAAACTCAAAGGGAAATTTAATCAAAGCATCTTCAGCTTAATCGACTATTTTCTTATGCATCTTCTCTCGGATACAAGCTTCGGGATCATCGCTAACATCCTCCATTCTCTGGTACGAGGATATTATTGTTTTTGTTGGAAGGCGCGATGCAAAATAGTGACAAGGTCATCTTTCCGTTTCTTCGAGATCGGGCCCAGCAGATATACTGGATGCACCTTGTCCTCAGTGTCATCGAGTGCATGGAGCGGCATAGCCTTAAAAAGCCCAGGTAAAGCTTCCCTGATCGACCCAACGACGATCTTCAAAAGGGCAGAGCGATGAGAAAGCAATCTGCCATTGTGATCATGAAAGCGACGTATCATCATGTCAGCACATTGAGCGGTAGTATACTCTTGGCTTTGAAGGCAACCTTAAATGTGAATCTCTTCGTAGGAGACAACATCCTTGATGTCATACAAATGAACTGCTATTATACCTAGAAAAGGAAAAAATCAAAATGATATCAGAAATAGAACAAATCACTATAAGTCGAAACAGTATGGATTCTCTAGCTTCGATGCTAAAAGACCTCATTGATCCAAAAATTTGGATCTTGCCCCTTTAAATAATTATTAGGCACAAGCACATGGGTTCCCTGTAGAAAATATATATTTTCTATGGGACTTAGAACTTCTAATAGGCTCTGCGGGCGCAAGAACAATTCGTATAGAAAATAATATAATTTTCTATAAAACTTAAGTTCTAAAATAGTCTCTGCGGGCGCAAAAATAGTTCTTACAAAAAATAATATGATTTTCTATAAAACTTAAGTTCTAAAATAGCCTCTGCCGGCGCAAGAATAGTTCTTATAGGAAATAATATGATTTCCTATAGAACTTAAATTCTAAAATCCACATTAGCTCAAAATAATATATGCCCTCTATAGAGAATAAAATATATTTCTCTATAAAACTTAAGTTCTGCAAAATCCTAATATAGGGAAGGCCAATACGTGCCAGGCATATGCGCCAGATCTTAAGATCAGGAAAAACCGAAAATAGGTTTTAATATTCATATTTAAAGATCAAAATTTAGGCTTTGGTTTTTACCAAGATTTCTGATGTGATGTTTGAAAAAAATTTGGCAAGGGTTTCCTTCGATTAGATAAAGAAGAGATGGAAGCTTAAGCTTCGAAACAGAGCTTAAGCCCTTAAAGAAAGAAAATTTAAGTTTTCACGATATAAAGAAAAAAGAGAGGCGTAGAAACCTTAAGGCCTCAAGCCCTATTTATAGCAGGGCTAAGAGTCGGTTGGACTCCCCTCAAATATCGAGGAAATTTAAGGACCAAGATTTGACACCAGAGCCTCCACGTGATAGGCACGCGACATTTTTGGTGGGGGACATTTGTTCCTACCAATAAAATTGGTCAGATTAGGACTCAACTCTAAGCGTCAGAAAATTCTTGGCGCTCCTACACGTGTAACTCACATGGACATGCGCCAATTTGATCTGGCGCTGAAGATATCTGAAGCCCTAATTTCATGTAGCTCATGCTATATTAGGAAGTTAACTTCTCATATCTTTCAGAAAGATATCATAAAACCGAATAGCTTAAGCTATTTTGAGAAAATATTTTCTTTATCTTTCTAAAATAAGAAAGATCAAGATTAATAATATGAAATTGATTTTAACCCATCACCTTAATTGATATATATCAATTATGGTTCAATTAAAATCAAATCAAATCACCGATGAAATTGGGCTGCATTAGACTCAAGTCCAAGCGCCAGAAAACTCTTGGCGCTCCTTCACGTGCAACTCACATGGACATGTGTCAAGTTGATCTGGCGATGATAATATCTAAAACCCTTGTTTCATATAACTTAGGCTATATTTGGAAATTAGCTTCCCATATCTTTCTTAAACAAGAAAGATATATCGCCAGAAGCTTATGCTTCAAAAATTGATATAATCGAACAGTTTAAGCTATTTTGAGAAAATATTTTCACTATCTTTCTAAAACAAGAAAGATCAAAATCAATAACAGGAAATTGATTTCACAAAATGATACCGGTTAACATTAACCCTTGGATCCATAATCCAACGGTGCTTAAGCACCTGAGCTGATATTAGCTCTTTTATATATTCTTTTAAACCAAAAGAATCAATGGAATATCTTATCTGAACAAGAAATATATTAATCATATCAATAGATAACCTTTGGATCCATAATCCAACTGTGCTTAAGCACCCAGGTTTGATCTTAAGATCAATCAGAGAAATCTCAAAGAGAGATTGTCTCTACTTGCCCAACAATATTCACACCCTATATAAGGGACACTAGAGATCAAAATTGAAAAATATACATCACATACAGAGAGATCACCGATCTCATCAGCTTTCATAAAGAACTTAAGTTCTCTGCTGTAATACCCTAGTGCATTTATACTATTTTATATGGGGTATTACAAGTCTTGCAACAAATTTCTTTATTATTATTGCTTTTGGGTTGCGGATAGTGCAATTAACAGTTATAGTTATTATCCGACCCAGCCCGCATGGTTGAAACCCAACATGGTTCGAGATTACATCAAATATTTGCTAGTACAGAGTATCCGTGCAAATCTAGATATTATACACATATATAATATATTCCACATATCTTTTAATAATACAAAATTAAAACCAAATAATATATTTTAATATCTAGCCTTACATGTCATCGTACCCCATATCATGTGGTTGCACCCATATATCATGTCCATGTCCTAATTGTTAAAACAAACTCGTTTTTTATCGCTACGTATATTTACGTAGATCCATACTTGGGAGTATAAATTTTTATTTACTGGATATCATATTATGGTTTAAACTTTTACGTATATTCTCTATATTAAAAAACTAGTTTTTTGAATGGATACGGGTAATATTCGGAGTAATATGGTATTACCTGTAAAATACTATAATATATATTATAATATTATAACTAAATATATATATAACTGTTATAATATATATATATATATATATATATATATATATATATATATATATAAAATATTATTTATTAATAACTCTTTTCTTTCTATCTCTCTCTGTCTCTCTCTTTTCTCTTTCTATCTCTTCTCTCTCACGTCTCTCTCTCTAATATATATATATATATATATATATATGTATGTATATATATATATATATATATATATATATAAAGTTATAACGCCCTCTTCTCCCTCCTTTGCTCTTCTCCCTATCATCTTTCACCCTTCACGGCCACGACGACCTCGCTGCTAACGACTTCGCCTCGTCGCCGTCACCTCGTCGTCACCATTTCTCCTCTGTCCTTGCCAACCCAGTAACCCCAACAGCTAGTCTTCTTTTTCTTCTTTCTTTTCCTTCTCTTTTCTTGATCCCTGATCATCTCGTCGAAGTTGCGCAAGTCACGGATGATCCGGTCGACCCAGCCACCGTCGTCATCTAGCCTAGTCACCACGTCACACAGCTGCTCAGCCAGGTCCAGTCCTGCGCACGTAAGTTTGCATCGCGATGTTATTTCAACGTCGGAAGTGACATCCGTATCTCGACGTGAGATCCGATCAGGCAAGTTTTAAACTTGCAATATGCTATATTATTATATCAATATTTATATGAATAAGAATAGTGCATGTGTTTTATTATTCGGCAGAAATTACCGATTTACAGTTTTATAGTATCCGTCTGTATCCGTACCGATAATAGTTTATCTAGCTGCATACTGGAACATCATGATCTTATTATACTTACTACTATATCAGTTCAATATGTTATCTAGACTGCATCATACATGGTAATGAACGTATAATAGTTATTACAGATAGATACATATGCATCCTGGCATTAGTCGTGTTTCGATATTGATTACAGTTTTATATTGGTATCTATTTTGGTTAATATATTGCATGACATGTTCACGACCCACTACCAGACTTATTAACTTGGATCTTATTACTAATGCCGACCATCCTGACTCGTTGTCCTAACGGACGTGACTTGTTGTCTATATAGACAAGACCTGTACCTGCTTGATCCTGTGTTGGCATTAAATTTATATCATAGACAAGACATGTACCTACTTGAACACAAAGCCTTAGAGGTAAGGAGAAATCAATAATGAAACCTGACTTGTAACTCAACAGTTCGATACTTATAATGATCATTCTTTACGGGCTCGACTAGCCCCGGAATGATACTACTGACATTATTCGTCTGTACATGTTACATGTTTACTGTTTAGTGGAACGTCTCAGATTCAGCCCAAGAGTCTTAACCGTGGTCTCGGGCACGCACAAGAGACTATTAAGTTATATCGACGACTCCATTAAATTGATTTCAAAGACTTGTACAATAGATAACCTAGAAGCACATACTTTAGGATATACATCACATACATATATCTCACTGTTTTATATCTGTATTTATTATTTACGTGCATGTTTAATCATATTATCCTATCCTGGTTATTACTATTATTTTGATGTTATGACGCACTGACGTCTGGGTTTTGCATGGCCCAGTTCCTCTACCTTTATCGCAGGCAGATCAAGAGTACTTTAGCAATCAAGCTGAGCAATGAGGAGCTACCTATTTAGTTTAGAGACTCTTACTTTATTTATTTCAGCAGTTTATTTCTATTGATGTGAGCCATATTGAGACGCGATTCAGATGCTATTGTTTGTTGGATCTTGATTCGTTTCCGCTATATACATTTCTTGATTTTATTTATTATGGCAAATGGACATATGTTAGCTAGATTATATTCTACTGTTCTTGATATCCGATAGACAGCCGTAATATGACTGTGGAGGGATGATTCCTAACCACAGATAGTATGGTTGGCTCTGTTACGTGCCGTAGTTACGTATTTTGGGAAGCGGGGCGTGACATCTGCCTTTGAGTTTCTCCTTCTTCTTCCTCCATACTACCGAGATAAATAGGAGATCAATCTCCATCATCATAGAAATTTAAGATTCAGTCATAAGAAGGTTAACCTTAATTGATATACATAGAACTTTTTTAAATCAAGATCGTTTCTTTTTCATAAGAAACTTATGTTTCACAGATAAATTGTTTTGATCTTAGGATCTAGAGTTTGAGAAAGGAATCGAACCTACTTTATAAAAATATGATGGTGATGAGATGAACAAAAGTATGCATAATGATTGAGAGATCTCAGATCATTGATATAATGATCTTGGTGATCGTTAATAGAAACATTACCACTAACATAAGATTAAGCTTCGTGAAACTTAAGTTTCAATGATGTACATAATCAAAGGCAGATATGCCAATGATTTAAGTCCATGGCTAGAGACTTAAAAACTTAAGTATTTAAACCCTAGATCTATATAAGCACCTGTGGGTATGTGCCAGAGGCAGATGAGCCAATAGGCATGCGCCACATGGCAAGCGCCAACAGCAGAAGTGTTGGATATGTATGCCCTAGAGACCATTATTGTATATATATAGTGGATGCTTTGACATATGTATGTGCATGACAATCTTTCTCGATATGATAGTATGCTATTTGGTTTATTTTTATCTTAACATGTGTATATGTTTTACTTGTTATTGCGTATCGCTAATAGATGTTGATAAAGACCGTAAGATTATTGCTTGACTACCAGCGTTATGATGGTGATCATACATGTGGGGGTTGGGTAGTCCATAAGCACATCCTTAAATGTCCCTAGTCATGGGAATATCGAGACTGGGTATCGATATTCTGGAGTAGACTGGTGTATACGTTTCTAGACCCCGGCGAGGGGTGATGGTTGGTCCCATAGCCATTAGTGTTTGGCACCAAAGATCGTATACATGTGCTCACTGGGGATGAGTACACTGGAAGAAGTCGCCGAGAACTTCTAGATGGTATTATACCTATCGTCAGATAGCAGTTCTCAAGTGACATGAGTACAGCTTAGTCTTTAGACCTGAGATTTTCATTTGTCTCGTGTGAGTTCCCACTGTACTTAAATTACTACCATGTTTCCTGATTAAAAAATCGGAAGAAAAAAAAAAGAAAAGTTTCAGAGGAAGCATCACGTGCACACACGTGATCAGTGGTCACGTGTTGACACGTGATGGTAAAGCAGCGGAAAAGAACAGAGCAAAGAAGAGGAGCCCATTCGGAGGGGTCACGTGCTCGCACGTGACCGGTGCACACACGTGACCGGTGGTCACGTGACCGGGGGTCGCGTGCTCGCACGTGACCGGGGGTCGCGTGACAACACGTGACTGGTTTTAAAAGCCTTACTGTTTAACAGAATTAAATTCTAAAAAAGATCATTTAAATCTTTCCAAAATAGAGAAGAATTATGTAAAACCGTTGGATAAAGAATCCGAGGGTGATTAAATATCACCAATTTATGGAAAAATCTTAGACAAGGAAAGATTTCCCCCAAATCTCACCGAAAATAACAAACAGAATATCTTTGGATTTAAAATCCAACGGTGAATAAAATTCATTGTGTGATCTAAAAGATCAAATTAATTATGAAATCAATTAAAATCTTTCAATGAAAGATTCACAAAACAAATTGATTCTTTTCTTTCTCCTATAAATAGGAGCCAAGAAGAGAAGAGGAGTGACCTTTTTTTTGGGAGAGAAAAACAGAGAGGGCCTTGGAATCTTAAAAATTCAGAGAGAAAAGAAAGAAGAATTTGATTCTTTACAGAGAAAAAACCCTAGGTAAGAAAAAAGGGGGTAAAGGCTTCAAAAAGAGAATTTAATTCTCAATCCAAGAGTTTAACTCTTATATAAAAAGAAAAGAACTTAGTTGTTTCTCTGGTGGAAGACCTGCAAAGTGCACATCTCTCCATAGGTTGAGAATTTAATTCTCATCGGGTCGAGATCTTGCCAAGTAGATCTAAAACATAGAGGAGAAATTGAGTTTTGAGAATTTAATTCTCACAAAGTTATAGGAATTTAATTCCTCCAAGATAAAATTAGGGTTTAACCCTATCTAGGAATTTAATTCTCTAAAATTATAGGAATTTAATTCCTTCAAAATGGGCAGAACTAAGGTTTAACCCTAATTGAAAATTTGATTCTCTCAAACTCACAGGGATTTAATTCCCCTTAAAATAAAATTAGGGTTTCACTTTATATCAGAACTTGTTTCTTTACATATATGAGAATCTAATTCCTACAGAAAGAAAATTAGGGTTTAACCCTACCTAAGAATATAATTCTTCGAAAATAGGAATTTAATTCCTCCAAAGTTATAGCTAGGGTTTAACCCTATAAAGAATTTAATTCTTAAAAAGACAAACAAATCTTTAAACAGGAAAGAACCAGGGTCACGTGTCCCCACGTGACCCCTGTAAAAGATCCACAGAACAGAAGCTCTGGGCGCCCCCACGTGTCACCACGTGACCCCTAATGAATATTCTAATAAATCAAGGCATGAGCACCCATCACGTGCCCACACGTGATGGCTATGAGAATTAAAGGTGTTAAACACTTATCTGCAGAACAAAATGAAGGGGATCTGGCCCCATTTTTTGATGCCATCACGTGCTCCCACGTGATCCCCCCCTCTGTTAATGTTTAACACTAATCTGATAATTTTGTTGCCAGTGTTTAATACTGTTATCTGTTAGTGTTTAACTCTAATTTGAGAATCACAATTTTTAGTGTTTAACCCTAATTTGATAATCTTATTTCCAGTGTTCAACAATGTTGGTCTTTAGTGTTTAACACTAGCTTTAGCCCAATTGGCTAATTTTCTAGAGGCAAAGCCTCCCCTTCAATGGACCAACAGAGGGCCAATATTCCAAACATGATTGGACTTAGCCCAAGAAGGCCATAAGTCCTCAATTCAGACTTAACCGAGCTAATGGGCTCATAATATAATTAATTGATCTTGGTTCCAAATTGGGATACAGATCATTTAATCTACCTTGGTTCAAGGGTACATCTCTTCACTCCTTTGATATTTGTCGTTGTAATTCCTCGACGTCTTCAAAAAGGTGACGGGTCCCAACAACCATACATTTCACGGACTGTGGGGTCCTTAAACTCATGGACTATGATATCCTTAATCTTGACCGGGATGTCTTAAAACAAACAACGGACTGTGGGGTCTTTAAACTCATGGACTATGACGTCCTTAACCTTGACCGGGATGTCTTAAAACTAACAACGGACTGTGGGGTCCTTAAACTCATGGACTATAACGTCCTTAATCTTGACCGGGATGTCTTAAAACTAACAACGGACTGTGGGGTCCTTAAACTCATGGACTATGACGTCCTTAACCTTGACCGTGATGTCTTAAAACTAACGCCGGACTGTGGAGTCCTTAAATCCACGGACTATGATGTCCTTAACCTTGACCGCAATGTCTTAAAACTAACATTGGACCGCAATGTCCTTAAACTACCTATCGACCGCAATGTCACTAAACAAAACAATAGAGCCCCCCAATTGCTCTCTTGTCGGATCTAAATGATCCCGTTAAGTCGATCTTAGTCTAAAATTTGACTAACGTATCCTTAACAAACGTTTAAGTTGATCTTAGTCTCAAATGAGGCTAACATATCCTTAAACCCAAACCCCCAAACCCAAATCTAAGATAATACGTATTTGGACTAGTCCACGCCCTACGGGCGACAACATAACTTAGTCTCCGTATACAATCCATGGGCAACCAAATACAAAACAAACACCCACGAAACAAAGTGACCATCTGGAGAAGGAGAAAGTTGTTACCGTGATGCGGTAGCGTAATTAACTGCAGGGGCTTGCGCCTGCAGGGAAGAGCGTCCCCACAATCAAAAACCCTTCAATCGAGGGGGAATCTGACGAAGTCTGCTACATCGGACGCATCCGTTTAAACCTTCGATATACAGTGCCATAAATCAACTTGGCATTTTCGGAGAGGTGGACGGATAGCACCAATCACTATCTGCCCCGAATCTCAGGCAAGACGTTTCTTCGTCGCGCCGTCTTTCGGAGGGGAACAGATTCTAGCACGCCCGGTGGGACCTCTTCCTCTTTCCACTCCACACTTCGTGTGTCGTGTTCGCGAACCAATCGCGGTTTTCTAATGGTTGCCCTTAGGTTTCGAAGTACTAAGATTTGGTGTTTCGTTTGCTGCAGAAAGCAAAAGGATCAATGGCTGGCAACTGCTCGAACTGCTCCAACTGCAAATGCAACCGACGCTCCGCCTCACCTGGAGGTGTAGCCTATGGACCGCAGGCTGCTTCCCTGTTCACTATGCCTGTGGAATAAGTGACTCAGGCTACCACCGGTCTGTTCTTTGGGACCATGCTCCCGCCAGTGAATGTTAATATCCAGCCGCCGAAGGAAGCGCAAAAGAAGTCGGTCTTCGATCGGCTCACTACTAGAACGGCCCCTCTCAACGGGTCATCCAATGCCAACTCCTCGGTCTTCACCAGACTGAGCCTGAACTCCGATAGGCCGGCTAGGAAGCCCATGACCCCTGAAGTGGCCATCCCGAGGAAGATAGCCATATCTGCCCCTGAAGTCGTCAAGGCGGCTTCTCCTGCCAAAGAGTCGGTCTTTACAAGACTGACTATCCCGGCTCCCGTTCCTGCTCGAAGGTCTATCTTTGACAGATTGGATACCACTACTCAAAAAGAATCAGTCTTCAAGAGTCTGACACCAGCGGCGCCTCATCTAGACGGAGGGCAAGACGAAACCATCCCCATCACCGGACCATCCCCAACAGCTCGACATGCTCGACGTCACCACTGGTGCCGAGTAAGGAAGGCCGGGGGCAACTCCCCCTCTGGGCTAACCCCACCGGCTCCAATGGTGGAAATCAATGCCGCTGTTCCAACTGGGAACAGTTTTGAATTGCTCAGCAAGGTGCGCAGAAACTCTCTGACTGCCACGCTGAAAAGATCTCCTCCACCCGCTGAGAATATTACAGAAACAAGGCCAGAGCAGCCCCCTCAACGGCTGTCTTCTAAAATTTATAAGGTCTGGCGACGGGTTCAGGACTCAGTAATCGTTCAAGATCACTCTCACAGACAGAAGAGGGTGAAAGTTCAAGAAGAAAAGAACCGCCCTGTCAAACCGCAAAGGACGACAACCACTTGAGTGCCCACTATAACGGCCCCCTCCACGTCGACTACTCATAAGAGAAGAAGGCCGGAGAAAATCCCCACGCATGCGGCGAACGTCAAAGGCAGTGAACCCAAACGCCCTAAGTCCGGGGGCATTGTGGTACACACTATCTACATGGCGTCCGGGAAAGAGGATAGTCGTATATCCATAAGTAATAGACCGCTTACGCGATCGATGACTAAAGCTCAGGAGCAGCAGCAAAAGATCTAAGAAATGATGACTGCGATGGCCGCACTCACTGGGCCAAAAGAGAGCCCAGAAGCATCCTCGGATCAACGCCAGGAGCAAGAAACCGACGCCGAGTTCCTTCAGAGAATATTGGAAATGAAAGACAAAGAGGCTGTGGAACAAGCAGCCAATATAAAACGAATGGCCCTTCTGTTCCAAGACATGGTGGGTATGATGATCCAGCAGGATCCCCCGGCGGAAGATCCTCTGATTGTCCTCGAAGATGACAGAGGGGAAACATCAAATCTACCTCCGGCTCTTTCAACAGCTAAAGAAGAAACGATCTATAAAGCTGCCCTGGATGACTACATCGCCCAGCAGATACGAGTTCATCAGGCAACTGAGGCAGCCGGCCAAGTCGTCAAAACGGGGCGACCATATCCAAGCTGGTATGATCAGATCAAATACCCGCCGGGCTACACGATCCCAAAGTTCCATGTCTACAAGGGGACAGGAAATCCCCATCAACATGTAGCCCAGTTCAGGGCTCTTTGCGGCAACACAGGCGGCGACGATAAGCTCTTGCTTCGCCAATTCATCGGCAGTTTATCAGAGACGGCGTTTGAGTGGTACTCTGAGCTTCCGAACGACTCCGTCAAAACTTTCGCTGAAATGGAGTTGCTGTTTACCCAGTGTTTCACAAGCGCCAGCGAACGCACCCCGATAACAGCATTAATTAATGCAAGGGTGAAGCCGGGAGAAACCTGGGTCCAATATGCAATCCGATGGCGGAACTTGTGGTCGAAGTGCGAGCAGCGCATCGAAGAAGCACCAGCGGTGGGCATGTTCGTGGGCACCCTAGATCCTCACGCGACTATCTCACAGTTCATGCTGTTCTTTAAACCGACCACGTTCCAGGGCCTAATTGACAAGCTGGCTCAGATGGATCAAATGGGTCACAGACCGTCTCCCCCGAAGCCGGACTCTCAAAATGAGAAGGGTAAAGGGAAGGCGACCTTCGTTACGAACACCCAACAGCAGCCCAGTGCCCTAAAGCTAGCGGATCAACTGGAAGAGAGACGACGCTATTACAATGAGAAAATGAAGCGTCCTTACTCATTCCCACGGGACAAAACAAGGAGGCTGTTCGAGCTGGCAGTCCGCAACAGGCTTATCAACTTACCAAATCCAAGGCGACCACCGCAACCCAGCGAGGTGAATAACCCTAATTACTTCCCTTACCATCAAACGGTAAGCCATCCGATTGAGGATTGCTTCGTCTATAAAGGATGGATCGAAGATCGGTACCTTCAAGGCAAGTTTCCGCTGTCCGAGAAGTGGAAGGTAAACCCACCACAACCGCACACTCCTAAGAAGACAGACACACCGGGGACAACTTGTTCTTTTATTGAAGAAGCTCCATGGGAGGTCGTGCTGTCAGCCAAAACCAAAAGGATGCTGAGTGATATTCATACGTGCCCGGCGGTCAGATGGAAGAACCCACTTGAACCTCAAATCATCGAGGGGATGCTGAAGCCGCACCCAACTCCAAAGATCGGTGGTGATGGCCTAAGCACTCACAACCAACCATCAAAATCTTCAAGGAAAAAGAAGAAGAGATCCAAAAAGCCCGTGAAGCCTGGTGACAAGCGCATAGACTTACAGAAACAGATCGACGCGCTGGAAGAGTACAATCAAAAGGCACGGACTCCCATCACACTCCAAGAGTTCCTCAGCCACGTCTTTCAGGAGGAAGATGATGGAGAGAGCTCGTCGGATGAATCCGAAGGATACGTGGTGAGTTGTCATGCGATCTCTCACTCGTTTACGGACGATGAAAAAACTCCTAGCACTGAGAAACTGGGGGCAGAACCTGAGCCGGAACTTGTGTGGCCGTCAGACGAAATGATCTACGCCTTTCTGGATGAGATTCGTCTGAAAAGTAAAGCCGATCGGGAGGGTGAGATGGTCATATTGGAAGGAGGAAAACGCCGGCGACTAGACAAAAGAGTCGAAGCACTCCCGCCAAATCAAAAGACATCCGATGCGGATAAAAACAGATTCAAGACGAGGAAAAGGTTTGCTAAAACCATATCAATGGGAATGAAGCTACCACCCTCGGAAGAAAACACTCTCGGTGGAGCAGAAATGCATCCTAATTACTTCTCATATCATCAAAAGATTTCACACCCTACTGAGGAGTGCGACGCTTTTAAGAGATGGTGGAAGGGCTATGTTGGTCACCGGCAACATTTTAAACGGATGAAACGCAAAACTCATCGGGAGCAGAAAAGTACGACCGAGGAACACAAAAGAACTACCGGTAACTGTCGCACAGTCAACGCCGGAGGATCACAGGTTCTCACCTTGGGGAGCGACTCTGACGAAGAAATGGCTCTCGGTCCTCTCTTTAAAGAATCCATCTTAGGGAAAGAGGAAGAACCAGAGCCCTGCGAAAACATTCAGCTGCGCAATCGCACGCTTCCAGAAAAGAATCTTGGACCCTCAACTAGAAAAGAAAAGGGAAAGGAAAAGGTCACTGAGGATATCGCTTTAGATGACCAAGTCATGAAAGAGCTGACTGCTAAGGACCCGTCCAAGAAGAGTAAGGTGGACTACAACGTCCTAGCGCACCTGAGGAAATTGCCCTCTCAGCTCAGCATTCTCGACGCCCTCTTATTATCAAAAGAAGCGAGAGATTCGTTAATCAAGGCGCTGTAAGAGCCCGAGCAATTCCAAGCCTTCCTCTCCGAAGAAAGGATGAAGGATGAATTGGAGGAAGTGCACACAGCCGATGTCACGTTCAGTGATGAAGACCTTCCCCTTGGGATGTGCGACCACAACCGTCCCCTATATGTCTCCGGATACTGCCATGATATTAAGATAGGAAAAATCCTGGTTGATAACGGATCCTCCGTCAATCTCCTTAATGTACGGGTGTTGAGGAGATCTGCATAAGCGTCCAGCACCTCGCTCGTGATAAAATTACCATCTCCGGTTTCGATTCTCAGTCATCGCGGACCCTCGGATTGGTGGTACTAACATTACGCTTCAGACTACTCGTCACGGATATCAAGTTTCACGTCATTGACGCCAAGACCTGCTACAATGCTCTGCTCGGTCGTCCTTGGTTACACGAGTACAATATCATCCCTTCTACGCAATATCAGTGTATGAAGTATTTCAAGGATGGTCTCGAGTATACCGTAACAGGAGAGCTGAACCCGTTCTCCGTGAACGAAGTCCGCAAGTACGAAGATGCAAAATAGTTTTTGCCAGATTTTGAGGACACGGAGAGGTGTTGCAAACCGGAGAACAAAGCCGCCGCCACCATTCCTGTTTTCGGGAGTGATACCGAAGAAGAAGAAGAAGAGATAGTTTACGCTGGGCCGTCTCGACGCAACGACTCGGGACCGTCCGCCCCCATATTGATCTTCGGAAGCGACTCGGAAGATGAGGTTAATGCCGTGTTCTCCAGTCGGTCGTCAATACAAGCATTCCCTGGTGATGATCAGTGTTTGCAAATTACCATGATTCCGCGGGAGCACTACAAAGACCTTGATGCACTTAAAGCTTACAATGTGCAAAACCTGCAAACATTTTACGTCCCTCCCAGGCGAAAAGGTGAAAAGGCGATCTTATTCTACCGGTCCACAGAGACAAGAGTGGAGAAAGAAATCTGGCGGCACGGATTCTACACTTGACAGGCGCCAACCCATCCGTTTGCCCAGATATTATACGAACGGAATAAAAAGGCTATTGAAACGCCAAGGGGTACCTTTAAAACAGACTATTCGACAAGCTCCGTTCTAAAACAGGATTTGGGATGTCCGTGGGACTCAGCGCAAGTTTCCCAATGGGAGAATGGAAACGCTTGGGCTTGGATATAAGAGATCCGGGAAACGGGAACGAGTCCATAGTACCTACGCCATATATAACTTCGATGAAGAAGAGGACGCCCTGTCAGAAAATGCCGACCCCGCACCAAAACAAAATCCTCCAACCAAAATGTCGAGTCCGTCATTTGAAGAACGAATGGACAAGCTCATCAGGAAAGCGGGTCAAAAAGCTCGAGACGACCATAATCGCAAAATGGCCATCTATGAGAAAGCCAGGACGCAACGCCTTCTTCAACAGGCTGCGAAAGATGAAAATGCTCCTCCCTGTCAACCTGTGGTGCAAAAGGCCCGACGCAGAGGCATAAACAAGCCAAAGAGCGGAAAAGGCGTTCGACAGTGACAAAGCGGGACTAAGAAGTCACGTGATCAGGAATTGCGCGGTCCGGATTTGTCCCTCATGAAGAAGATGAGTCGAGTATATTCTTTCCCTCAAGACAAGACGAAGAAGATACTTGATCTCGCTGTAAAATATCAAATGATTACACTTCCGGAGTCCAAGCACCCCGAACAAGCAGGAGAAGTCTCATACCCAAACTATTGCTCTTATCACAGGGTAATAGGGCACCCTCTCGAAGATTGCTTCACCTTCAAGAATTGGGTCGAAGATCAGTATCAGCTCAGCAAGTTCTCTCTGTCTAACAGCTGGAGGGTAACGCCGCCACAGAAGCATGAGCCCAAAGCCACGAGAGTAGAACCAGATCCGCATCGGTCTTCGAAGCAAACTCATACTTGTCATATGATAACGATATCAAAAGAAGAGCCCGAGGATATGGATGACCTTCCCCGGTGCTTCGAAAACAATAATGACGAGGTGATTACAGAATTACCGTCGGCGCCGAAAGAGCTGGAAGATGAAATCCATACCACTACAGATGAGCTCAAGAAAATTGAGCTGGGGACGACAAGTGACCCGCGGTCGACATTCGTCAGCGAGCTGCTGTCTGAAGAAAAGGTGGCTGCGCTAAAAGACGTGCTCATGCAGCATAGAGACTGCTTCGCATGGAACTATTCCGAAATGCCAGGATTAGACCCAGAGATTGCTGTTCACAAACTGGCCATATCCCCAGACGTTAAGCCAATCAAACAAGCACCGAGAAGATTGCGGCTTGAGCTTGAGGTGAGCATTAACACTGAGGTCAAAAAGCTAATCGACTCCGGCTTCATCCAAGGGGTTCAATACCCTGATTGGATCGCCAATATCGTCCCAGTGATGAAGAAGAATGGGACAGTGCGCATATGTGTGGACTTTCGGGATCTCAATAAAGCCTACCCGAAGGACGACTTCCCAGTACCAGTCACCGAGCTGGTGATAGATAACACGTCCACTCACGAGGTTTTCTTATTCATGAATGGCTCATTAGGATACAATCAGATAGAGATGCATCCCGAATACCAAAAGCACACCGCTTTCCGGACCCCTTTAGGTATATTCTGCTATAAGGTTATGCCCTTCGGTCTAAAGAACGTCGGTGCCACCTATCAAAGGGACATGACAAAGATCTTCGATGACCTTATACACGAAATCGTCGAATTCTATATCGACGACCTCGTGGTTAAGAGCAAATCATACGAGGAGCATTTAGAGCATCTGAAGACCATATTTCAACGCCTTCGGCAATACAACCTGAAGATGAACCTTCTCAAGTGCGCATTCGGAGTTTCCTCGGGCAAATTCCTAGGATCCATCGTCCGACACCGAGGTATTGAGATAGATCCGTCAAAGATCAAGGCGATCATGGAAATGCCTCTGCCCAGGACTCTCAAACAATTGCGGTCTCTCCAAGGGATGCTCGCGTACATCCGGCGATTTATAACCAACCTTTCAGGCAAGTGCCGCCGTTACAGTCACCTGATGAAGAAGGGAACCCCTTTCGCTTGGGATCACAAATACGAGAGCGCACTAGACGAAATCAAGCAATACTTGCAGAATCCACCAGTACTGGCCGCTCCGGTCAGGGGAAAACCTCTCATTCTGTATACAACCTCCCTCGAGGGTTCCTTAGGTGCATTGTGGGCATAAGAGAACGAACAAGGGAAAGAAAGAGCTCTCTATTACTTAAGTCGAGTTCTACTGGGGGCAGAAAGCAACTACTCTCCCATCGAAAAACACTGCCTGGCATTGATCTTCGCGATGACAAAGCTCAGGCACTATGCGTTGGCGCATGAAGTCCATTGTTCAGTTGAAAATATTGCACTTTGGTATAAGTATTTTCCTTACATTTCTTAAATAATAAAAGGTGTTTATTATAAATATTAAACATATTTGGATTTATCTGCAAAATATTATTTTCCATATGTTTATATATTATAATTAATATTATGAAGGAAAATATAGACATTTTATATTTATATAATATTTTGGTAATTGAAAATATGCATATCATATCAAATATTCTAATCACAATTCTTAAAATATATAATATCATACAAATGGTTAGAATAATATTTCAAAATATATGCATAATATTTTAGTAATTAAAAGATGCATAGCATATCAAATATTCTTAATCATGTTTCTTAAAGATTTATTACCATATAAAGTGCATAGCATATTAAATATTCTTAATCAAGTTTCTTAAAGATTTATTACCATATACAGTGATTAAGACACTCTTTCTAATTTAATAAATAAACTAACATTATTTATAGAGATATTGTGCAAGATTTAGCTTAGGTCAAGAGATCAAGATGTTCAAGATGTCAGGATCAAAAATCTGCCAAAATCATAAAATCAATACTGACAGGGACTCAGAATCCAAGCATGGAAAGTCACTATATTAGGAAGTCACCATATATGGTAACTAGTTTTTCTTCTTTGAGGGCTATATAAAGGACCAAGGGCTAAAATTAGAAGGCATCAAGCCGAAGAGATCACGAAGTCCAAGACGGCTCACGCATCCAGGCCGATCATCAACTGTTCATCTACCTCCTTCGGAAGAGTTCGAGAAGCAAACCAAGTTTTTGTAATAATTTTCTAAGGAATAAAGTGTAGATTGTTCAAGTTGATTAATAAAGGTAGTTGTTTTATTTAATTCTTTTGCATTTTACATTATGTTTTACCTCTCTGTCTTTTCATCTTCTTTTCCCAACATGCGCGAGTAATTCTCCGCTTGTTAGGGTTCGTAGGATTAGGGTAGGCTAATGGATAATGAACATCCCTAAACCATTTTTAAGTCCTATAAAGTTTATGAACTTTATCAAAAGAATCATTAACATCCTAATCGGACGCGCTAGCAATTCTTTGCTAGTTCCGACCGCGATTAGAGATTAGATTAATGATTGTTTTGGTAAAGGCTAGATATGAACGGAGTTTCGTGTCGAGATAAGGGTTAAGAGTGGGATTCTTTTTCCCTCCAGAAACCCTAATCTACACGCATCACCGTCGTTCTAGTTCTAAATCTATTAATGGATAAAAAAGGGTAACTTTTAATTAATCGTCCATAACTACTAAATCCTAACGAACCCTACAAGCCCTCTTATTATATTAATTACATCTTTAAAATAATCTAGATCTATATTTTACATTCTTGTTTAACGTAGATCTAGAAATCTTTCTATAAAATTCTTTATCCCTCTTCTCTTTCTCAACACATCTAAAGTAAAAGTAAAAGGTTCCACGTTTCCCAGAGGACGACCCGTACTCATCTCGGTCTAGCTACGTGCGACACCGTTATTGATTGCGGTTAAACTACAAACACTCTTTCGAATCAATCAAATGACGCCGTTACCGGGGATACGTGCGTAATTTTTTTATTTTTACTATTTGTGTTGAATTCTTAGACGAGTCATATCATTATTAACACAAAACTGCAAATTGCATATTTAACGATTTGTGAGTGAATTTTGCGAGGGAATCTGGAGTCACGGACTTGAGGAAACAGGAGATCTAGGGTTTCACACTTCTCTGGTATCTTTCTTAACTCTTTCTCTCTCCTCTAAAATCCAATAAAATCTATTTTCTGCAGGATTCTTTGCAAAATAGCGCCGCTCAAAAATCTTTTTGCAAAAGTTTTGTGATTGGTTTTGTTTTGCATATTTAATACATACTTTAAGGGGCAAAGACCAAATCAAGATTAGGTGGGGATTTCATCACCCTTCCTAAGCCCCACAAATCATAAACCAACCATATAGATTAGCCCTTCATTAATTTAAAAAATATCTAGACCGGACTCTAAGGACTGTCGCGCTCAATAAGGACAGAGGAAGGTCGTGGGTAATCTATCGTTTATCTGCATTACGTTTGTAGTGCCTAGGCAAGTGTGTCAAAGGCTAGTGGTTTTTAATTAGGCCCACGACGTGGTTCCTTCCCACTTACCTGGCACTTACCTGGCTACAAGGGTAGTACGGAGGCGGTAGAGGATTTATCCTGCGGCTTGTCCTTTGGAAGTCTAGGAGCGGTCTAGAGACTGGACCTAGGTGACCTTAGTTCTAGGGTTGCTTGTGCATCTTAGGGAGATTTGTCTTGAGTCCCACTTTTTCAAAACAAGCCAATTTTAAATCACACACGCTGCCACTTGCACTAAACCCGCTCAGTGCATGCTCGGCTGGACACGGGATCCTAGTGCTCGTCTTGTCCGCGTTCCTGCTATCGACGCCGAAGTCGGTACTTCTTCATCTTCTTTTCCCCCACCACACACCACATCAACCGAGATGGACGGCACTCTATCAGAGTATAACACCACGCTGCCACCGCCCGTAGGTGCGCAGAATCCACCGCACATCTCTCTCCAAGAGAGATGCTATCATATCCGTGGTCCTCTTCCCACTTGTCTATCTCTTCCACCATCTAACGGGGATAATTTCGAAATTAAACCCCACTACATCAATCTGCTGCCCAAATTTCACAGGCTTGAGTCGGAAGACGCGTACGTTTTCATCACAAAATTCGAAAACGTATGCGCAATGATGGGTACTTCACAATTGACTTTAGATGCTATGCGCTTACGTCTACTTCCATTCACACTGTGCGACTTGGCAGAAAAATGGCTTTATAATACTGCCGCACACTCTATCACTAATTGGGATGAATTCGTCATAGCATTTCTTAAGAAGTTTTACCCAAATCATAAGACTGCCCATATTAGGAGCGAAATCAACCAGTTCACCTAGCTTCCCAATGAACCATTTTGGAAGTGCTTTGAACGTTTCAAAGATCTGCTTGTCCAATGCCCCCATCACGGAATACAAAGATGGGATTTATGTCGGATTATATATGAGGGCATTAATCCAGCGATAAAGCAGATGCTTGAAACAATGTGTCAATGCAATTTCATGTCTAAAGATGACGGTGAAGCATGGAAATATCTGGAAGACCTTGCTAAACACACGTTGCAGTGGGAAAGCGTAAGACCACCTTCAACTAAGGGAGGTATTCACCAGCTCGATGTTTCTATCGCAGTAAAAGCCGAAATGGCGGCGATTCAGAAGAAACTCGATGCTATTGAAAACAAGTTCTCAACATTCTCCCTAAATCAGGTCACGCTTCCTAAGACCGTCTGTGGTTGTTGTTCGGATCCTTCACACTTAACGGAAGAATGTCCTATGAATGCATCGTTTCAAGCTAATGCTGCTTTTCAGCAGCGACCTAGAAACGACCCTTATTCTTCCACGTACAATCAAGAATGGAGGAATCATCCTAACTTTGCTTGGAACCAAAACCAACAAAGCAATTATCAAAGACCTCCTCCACAGCAACCACAACCACAGAATCATCCCCCCTTTCAGTCACAAAATTTCCAAAATCCGGCCAACATTTCTACACCACAAGTGGCCGGTACTGACAAATCACTTGCACAAACTTTGGATATGTTCATAAAACAATCCATGCAAATTTCGGCTGAGATGAGGTCTTCTATTGATACCATAACGAAAAACTCCGCCTCCCATGGTGAGAATATTAAATCATTAGAAAACCAAATCGCACAGTTAAACGCCGCAATGAGTGCGAGAGAGAAAGGGAAACTCCCATCTCAACCCATACCTAATCCTGGCCACTCACAAAGTTATAATGTGAGTGCTGTTACCACGTTGAGATCGGGAAAAGTGCTGAATAACCGAGTGGGTGAGCAATGTGATGATAGTGACACCAATGATACCCCAGCTTCTTCTTCTTCACCTAATTCGTCTAGTCTCCCACCTTCACCCGAGCCTATTCTCCGTTTTCCCTAAGGCTCGAACCCTTCGCCCATTTCGCCAAATCTATCTAAGTCGATGCCCACTCCAATTTTGGGATCGAATCCGTCGCCACAGTCTTCTCCACAAACGTTGGACCCAAAACTTATTGATCAAGCGCCTTATCCAAACAGGTTAAGGAGCAACAGACCAAGTCCACAAATGGAGAAGATTGTGGAAATTTTTAAGCAAGTTATCCTCTCCTAGATGCTATTCAACAGGTTCCGTCATATGCGAAAATCCTAAAGGACTTGTGCACTAGGAAGAGAAAAGTTTAAGTACCTAAAAAAGTTTTCCTTGCGAGTAATGTGAGCACTTCTTTTACACAACAACTACCCAAGAAACGAAAGGACCCCGGAAGTCCTACAATTTCTATTTCCATTGGGGGTAAAAATATCAATCGTGCTCTACTCGATCTAGGTGCTAGTGTAAACTTGCTTCCGTACTCTGTTTATGAGCAATTAGGGATCGGAGAGTTAAAACCTGCGCATTGCACTCTTCAGATGGCCGATCGATCTATCACCCAACCTAGGGGTGAGCTAGAGGATGTGTTAATCAAAGTCGGGGAATTCATCTTCCCTGTAGACTTTATTGTTATAGATACACAACCTGTAGCAAACCCACGCAATCAAATCCCGGTGATACTCGGTCGACCCTTTTTGGCCACTTCAAACGCAGTAATCAATTGTAGAAACGGCTCTATCACCCTATCCTTTGGAAAGAAGTCAATTGAGCTTAACATTTATAAGTTGGGAAGTGAACCCTCCGAACCCTATGCTCATGTGTGTTCTGTCGAATTAATGGATGTCGACAGCAGCGAATTTGATCAACCTCATAATTCTGACTCTTTTTATATGTTGTTGCTTGACACGGACTCTTCCACCGAGTTGTCCGGGTCAACATCTAACGCTGATGAGGAACCTTTTATAGAGTTTGATGATCACCCCATTTTTTCTAATGATATTATTCTTCGGGGTATCGATGAAAGCTTTGAGCAAATTTTTGCTGATGAACTCGCATTTTTACAAGACACGGGTGTTGAGATGAATCAACTCCAAGATGAAGAAATTGGACCTCCACCCCTTCTTTTGGACAATTATGATAATGTGAGTAATCCATCATTACTATCACTGTGTCGTCTCTCCAAATTGAGACGCAATCTTTTTCCATTACACCTCTTGTCACCTCCCCACTTCTTCACGTCCATAGGTGACATGTTTTCCACCAACCTTGGTGCTTCATCGATAAAATTTTTGAATGGTTGGTGTTGACTTTTGGTCTTTGTAAGGTTTTACTTTGACCAATAACTTTACCCCCCAAATGATTTTAATTGCTTAACATTATTTAACTCAAGTTTGGGGGAGGGGATATTTTGGCTCTTGAAAGAAAATATTTTTACAAAATTGTGAGCCAAGAAATAAGTTTGGGGGAGGATTTCACTTACATTATTTCTTGTCCCCTTTTTCCTCCCAAGTCTACAGGTTTTTGAGCTTAACGGATAACATCAGTGAGGACACTGCTGTAAACAGGTTTGGGGGAAGTTTGTGCTTATTTACACATACTTTGCATTATACTATATATACGCACAAAAAAAATTGATAATAAAAGAATATAAAGTGAAAAATTACATCCAAAAGATAGAAATAGTTTAAGAAAACCAAGAAAATTAGAAGTTTTCTTAAACGAACTGGTAATAAGTAGTTATGAGCTGTTGTCCCAAGTGTTAGTAAGATGAAGGAAGTCATTAATCTGAGGATAAAAATAAGTCTGAAAAATAGTTCCTATTCTGGAAGCCAAACATTTGAATGTTGATACCCTACTAAATGCACTTACACACGTCTTGAAACTCGGGATAGTAGATGATACCTTGAAATGCTCTTGTCTAAAAGCCAAAGTATGAAGGAAATGAAAAAAATGAAGAAAATATAAAAATGGTGAAAAGAAAAAAATGAACACTGGTTTTGTTATCGCCAAGGCAGCAATAAAAAAATATAGCGAGGGTGCCTCTTCACCTAGTGCCCTAAGACCAACTGGTCTGGGAGTCACTGCTAAGCCTTAGGTGGTGCAAGACGAGGAAAATATTATCACCTAATCAGCAAGCACATGAGTAATCGGTTGGTTAGTACCTCAAGAAGTATTAACGATCGCATGAAAATGTGTGAGCAAATCTAAGTATTCATCAAATTAAAAAGTACTAAGGTAGATGGACAAGAGTATGATAGCTTGAATTGAATTCTCCGAGTGTAGGGATGTTCTATACACACACGTAGGGGTATATGATCGATGTTTGGACGAAAGGTAGGAATGAAAAATAAAGACGATGTTTTATTGAGAGATGATGTGATTTCTAACATATTTTCATGACTATTAAGATAGGGCTCATGACAACTGAAAAGCTAGTATAATTGGAAACTCTAAATTTTCAAAGTATTTCTTTTATGGTTCTTATCTTTATATGTAAATTTCACCATCTCTCTTTTATTATAGGATTTTGTGGATGTAATCCGCTGAAAACCCTCAGGAGACATCACTCCTCCTACTAGGGACACCTAGAGGTTTAACGGCTTGTTGCACGTGCTCAGTGCTATCGTGTTTGCCTACGAAAGTGTGCTATTTAGATTTTTCTTTTTCTTTTTCTCTTTCTCTTGAATAACTAGTTTTCTCGGGTCGATCAAAGCTAAGTTTGGGGGTATTTGTTCAGTTGAAAATATTGCACTTTGGTATAAGTATTTTCCTTACATTTCTTAAATAATAAAAGGTGTTTATTATAAATATTAAACATATTTGGATTTATCTGCAAAATACTATTTTCCATATGTTTATATATTATAATTAATATTATGAAGGAAAATATAGGCATTTTATATTTATATAATATTTTGGTAATTGAAAATATGCATATCATGCCAAATATTATAATCACAATTCTTAAAAGATATAATATCATACAAATTGTTAGAATAATATTTCAAAATATATGCATAATATTTTAGTAATTAAAAGATGCATAGCATATCAAATATTCTTAATCATATTTCTTAAAGATTTATTACCATATAAAGTGCATAGCATATTAAATATTCTTAATCAAGTTTCGTAAATATTTATTACCATATATAGTGATTAAGACACTCTCTCTAATTTAATAAATAAACTAACATTATTCATAGAGATATTGTGCAAGATTTAGCTTAGGTCAAAAGATCAAAATGTTCAAGATGTCAGGATCAAAAATCTGCCAAAATCATAAAATCAATACTGACAAGGACTCAGAATCTAGGCATGGAAAGTCACCATATTAGGAAGTCACCATATATGGTAACTAGTTTTTCTTCTTTGAGGGCTATATAAAGGACCAAGGGCTAAAGTTAGAAGGCATCAAGCCGAAGAGATCATGAAATCCAAGACGGCTCATGCATCCAGGCTGATCTACAACTGTTCATCTACCTCCTCCGGAAGAGTTCGAGAAGCAAACCAAGTTTTTGTAATCATTTTCTAAGGAATAAAGTGTAGATTGTTCAAGTTGATTAATAAAAGTAGTTGTTTTATTTAATTCTTTTGCATTTTACATTATGTTTTCCCTCTCTGTCTTTTCATCTTCTTTTCCCAACATGCGCGAGTAATTCTCCGCTTGTTAGGGTTCGTAAGATTAGGGTAGGCTAATGGATGATGAACATCCCTAAACCATTTTTAAGTCCTATAAAGTTTATGAACTTTATCAAAAGAATCATTAACATCCTAATCGGGCGCGCTAGGAATTCTTTGCTAGTTCCGACCGCGATTAGAGATTAGATTAATGATTGTTTTGGTAAAGGCTAGATATGAACGGAGTTCCGTGTTGAGATAAGGGTTAAGAGTGGGATTCTTTTGCCCTCCAGAAACCCTAATCTACACGCATCACCGTCGTTCTAGTTCTAAATCTATTAATGGATAAAAAAGGGTAACTTTTAATTAATCGTCCATAACTACTAAATCCTAACGAACCCTACAAGCCCTCTTATTATATTAATTACATCTTTAAAATAATCTAGATCTATATTTTACATTCTTGTTTAACGTAGATCTAGAAATCTTTCTATAAAATTCTTTATCCCTCTTCTCTTTCTCAACACATCTAAAGTAAAAGTAAAAGGTTCCACGTTTCCCAGAGGACGACCCATACTCATCTCGGTCTAGCTACGTGCGACACCGTTATTGATTGCGGTTAAACTACAAACACTCTTTCGAATCAATCATCCATCTTATTTCGAAGGTGGACCCCCTTAAATATTTAATGTCGAAGGCCATATTGACAGGGAGACTCGCTAAATAGGCCTTGCTCTTAATGGAGTTTTCGATAACCTATCAGCCTCTTAAGACGGTGAAAGGCCAGGCCATCGCCGACTTCCTCGTTGAGCATCCGATACCTGCCAATTCCCCTTTGAATGGCGAATTGCCAGATGAACTTGCATTTGATGCGATCTACGGTAGTGATACCCGATGGAAGCTCTCTTTTGATGGAGCGTCCTCCATGAAGAAGTGCAAACAGAACACCCCTGTAATCAAATCAGGAGTAGGCCTCATCTTTGTGACCCTACAAGGAGGGATAATGCGCTTCACCTTCTCCTTGACAGAGCCGAGGACGAATAATGAAGCTGAGTACGAAACTTTGATAGCAGGCCTCGAGATCGCCATCGATATGGGAATTGAAAACCTCCTAATATACGGAGATTCTCAACTGGTCGTCAGTCTAGTAAACGGCGACTACCAGACGTGCAAGCCAGTACTGGTGAAATATGGCGAGAAAGTACAGCAACTGTTGACTCAAATTCCCTCCTATACGCTGGAAAGCATCCGCGTACGGAAAATAGCAAAGCAGATGCACTAGCTAAGCTCGCTAAAGAACTGGCCGATGAGAACCTCGATGACGTAAAGATCGTGGTACAAAGCCGTCGGGTGCTTGCCCCAACAGAAATATCTCCGGACCCGGAATCATCCGGAGAAAAAGGACTGACTGGGCAAATGGCTATGCAAATAAAAGATCAGGGAAAGGCTGAGGATTGGAGAGAAGTCTTTGTAGACTACTTCAAATTCAATCAAACGCCTGAAGATGCGTTCTCAAGACATCAGCTCATGAAACAAGCTCTGTCTTTCGCCTTCGTCAATGATACTCTATACAAGAGGTCGTTTGATTCTCTGTGGTTGAGATGTCTGGGACCTGACGAAGCGAAAAGAGTCGTTCAGGAAGTTCATGACGGACTCTGCGGTTCTCACCAAGCAAGCCCAAAGATGAAGTTGAAGATTAAACGGATAGGCTTCTATTGGCCAATCATGATTCAGGACTGCCTCGAATATGCGAAGCAATGCCACTCATGCCAAATTCATGGGGACTTTATCCATCAGCACCCAAATTCTCTACATCCAACAATGGCTAGCTGGCCATTCAAAATGTGGGGAACTGACATAGTCGGCCCCATCGAACCAGCATCGTCTAGAGGATATCGTTTCATCTTGGTGACGACTGACTACTTCTCCAAATAGGCAGAAGCAATACCGCTGAGGGAAGTGAAGACGGAGAATATCCTCCATTTCTTCAAAGCGCACGTCATTTATCGGTTTGGAACTCCACGACGGATCATCTCCGATAATGGGCCAGCCTACAGAAGCCACAAGATCAGCCGCTTCGCGCAACAACACAACATAGACTGGAGATATTCCTCAGTTTATAATCCCTGAGCTAACGGTCTAGCTGAGGCTTTTAACATGACCTTGACGAAGATCGTGAAGAAGACGGTGTCCCGAAATAAGAAGGACTGGCATGAGAGACTGCAAGAAGCTCTCTAGGCGTATCGAACTACGTTCAAAACGGCCACGAACACAACGCCATACACGTTGGTATTCGGTACGGAAGCAGTACTCCCCCTCGAGATAGAGTTGCCCTCTCTACGAGTGGCAATCCACTACGAGCTGACGGACGAAGAAAATGCTCACCTTCGGCTTGAAGAGCTTGATACCCTTGATGAAACCCGCATCATAGCGCAACAAAATCTGGAGGCTTATAAAGCAAAGATGACGCGCTCATACGAAAGATTGACCAGGACAAGGACATTCCGCCAAGATGAACTCGTGCTAGTGGTCAAAAGACCTATGATACCCAATCGCGCCAAGCGGGGAAAATTCGAGCCGAACTATGAAGGGACGTACATCATAGACAAGGTCTACCAGGGTGGAGCCTATCTACTCATAGACATGCATGGTGAAAGACCTTTCAAGCCAATAAATGGTCACTTCCTGAAGAAATACTATGCCTAACAAGTCACGGCCTAGGTCAATGATAGATGATGACGACTATGTCTGCTCGCTATCTTCCTAAGCCCAAACTCTATATGTAGTAACCGGCTTACTTTACAATGGACCGAAACGTCCTTAAACTACCAGCAGACCGAAACGTCTTTAAACTAACAACGGACCGAAACGTCCTTAAACTAACAAGGGACCACTATGTCCTAAAACTAGTTGTTGACCGAGATGTCGAAAAACTACGATGGATTGCGGCATCCCAAAACCGATACAAAAAAGGGAATAAAAAAGGTATGTCCATAAGCAAAATGGGCACGGATGAAAACCCGAAAGGGCTCCGTGAGTAAAAACAGCAGGGCTATCGACGAGTGTTTGTGAAAACCTGAAAGGGCGCAACCTCGTTAGAAAAATAAAAAGAACAAATAAAAGGAAAGACGGTATGTCCATAAGCAAAATGGGCATGGATGAAAACCCGAAAGGGCTCCATGAGTAAAAATAGTAGGGCTACCGGCGAGTGTTTGTGAAAACCCGAAAGGGCGCAACCTCATTGAAAGACACTTGCAGGGTCCTCTCGACCTTGTAAAGAGAAACCACCTGCGTGAGATCCTTACGACTCACAAAGGAGCAACACACTTAGAAATCCTCTCGATTCCTAAGAAGAAATTACACTTGCGAGATCCTCACAACTCGTAAGGAGAACTCTCTTATGAGACCCTCACGGCTCATAAGATTTGAAAGTCTTAAGTTACAGAGACCTGAACCTGTTCTTAAGCAACCCCCACACAACCTTCTATATTGCCCTACAAGCGGCTCATACTGACCCTTGTATACAATCCACGGGCGCGAATAAACATTTCCCTAACCAAGTCCCATCCGTGACTAGGGATATGTCCATATGGTGAACAACCCTTATGAGTCCTCTCGACTTATAAGGAGAAAATCCTTTTGTAAGATCCTTACGACTTACAGGGGAACACGCACTTAGGAATCCTCACGATTCCCAAGGAGAAAACACACCTACGAGATCCTCACGACTTGTAGGGAGAAATACCTTTGTGAGACCCTTACGGCTCACGAAGTCAAAAGCCTTAGTCGACAGGACCCTAACCTTGTTTACTAAGCCACCTTTGTTCGACATCGACAGAGGCAAATGATGATTCGCTCCTGGCAATATCCCAGTTGTAGCAATGCTGATGCCTAAAACGGTATCAGATTCCGAGTCCTTTCATAGCAAATGATGATTCGCTCCTGACCATATTCCAGTTGTAGCGATACTGATGCTGAGATTGGCACCAGATTCCGAGCTCTACACTCGCGATAAAAAATCAGCGAGCTAAAAAAAATATGCAAATAAATAGCCGAAATGATTAGGCACCGCGAAAAATAGCCGAAATGATGGGGCAATCGTGACCTTCACGATGTAAAAGCTGAAATGATAGAGCATCGCGGAAAAAAATAAAACAAAAAAATGAAATTTATGCCCTACAGGTGATATTACATCAATCCCTGTATACAATCCAGGGGCGCAAAAAAAGAAGAAATCGCACTCTTCCTCTCCCAGGTTTCATCAGAAGAAGAAGCCAAATCTCGATGAGTCACAGATAGCCTAGAGATCATCTCGACGTTCGTCTCATTGCAGCAGACACAATATCAAGCAAAGCGGAACAACGGCAATTCCCAGTTCCATGACTCGACGGTGTACAGATGACCGAGAGTCGAATCCCAACTCTGTAAAATGCGGATACAATCAACAAAATTCCTAGTCACGTGGAACACGGATAACGTCACTCTTTGAGGAAACATCCAGAGCGGAGCCTGGTCTTCGCCGAACACGGCAGTGAACCCGTGGGAAGCATCCAGAGCAAAATTCCTGGTCACGTGGAACGCAGATAACGTCATTCTTTGACCCCGTGGAAAACGTCCAGAGCGGATCCTGGTCCTCGCAGAGCACGGCAGTGAACCCGTGTGAAGCATCCATAGCGGAGCCTGGTCCTCGCCGAACACGGCAGTGAACCCGTGGGAAGCATCCAAAGCAAGATTCCTGGTTACGTGGAACGCGGATAACGTCACTCTTTGACCCCGTTGAAAATGTCCATAGCGGAGCCTGGTCCTCGCAGAACACGGCAGTGAACCCATGGGAAGCATCCAGAGAAAAATTCCTAGTCACGTGGAACGCGGATAACGCTACTCTTTGACCCCGTGGAAAACGTCCAGAGCGGAGCCTGGTCCTCGCAGAACACGGCAGTGAACCCGTGGGAAGCATCCAGAGCAAAATTCCTGATCACGTGGAACGTGGATAACGTCACTATTTGACCACGTAGAAAATGTCCAAAGCGAAGTCTGGTCCTCGTAGAACACGGCAGTGAACCCGTGGGAAGCATCCAGAGCAAAATTCCTAGTCACGTGGAACGCGGATAACGTCACTCTTTGACCCCGTGGAAAACGTCCAGAGCGGATCTTGGTCCTCGCAGAGCACGGCAGTGAACCCGTGTGAAGCATCCAGAGCGGAGCTTGGTCCTCGCCGAACACGGCAGTGAACCCGTGGGAAGCATCCAGAGCAAAATTCCTGATCATGTGGAACGCGGATAACGTCACTCTTTGACCCTGTGGAAAACGTCCAGAGCGAAGCCTAGTCCTCGCCGAACATGGCAGTGAACCCGTGTGAAGCACCTAGTGCAAAATTCCTGGTCACGTGGAACACGGATAACGTCACTCATTAACCCCGCGGAAAACGTCCAGAGCGGAGCCTGGTCCTCGCAGAGCACGGCAGTGAACCCGTGTGAAGCATCCAGAGCAAATATTGGACTGTGGAGCCCTTAAAATCCACGGACTATGATGTCCTTAACCTCGACCGTAATGTCTTAAAACTAACGATCAACCATGATGATTCTAGACTGATTTTACCTTGGTTAAAGGGTACATCTCTTCACTCCTTTGATATTTTTTGTTGTAATTCCTCAACGTCTTCAAAGAGGTGACGGGTCCCAGTAACCACACATCGGACTGTGGAGTCCTTAAATACGCGGACTATGATGTCCTTAACCTTGACCGTAATGTCTTAAAACTAATATTGGACTGTGGAGTCCTTAAATCCACGGACTATGATGTCCTTAACCTTGACCATGATGTCTTAAAACTAACATTGGACTGTGGAGTCCTTAAAATCCATGGACTATGATGTCCTTAACCTTGACCGTGATATCTTAAAACTAACATCGGACTGTGGAGTCCTTAAAATCCACGGACTATGAAGTCCTTAACCTTGACCGTGATGTTTTAAAACTAAAATTGGACTGTGGAGTCCTTAAATCCACGGACTATGATGTCCTTAATCTTGACTGTGATTTCTTAAAACTAACATTGGACTGTGGAGTCCTTAAACCCACGGACTATGATGTCCTTAACCTTGACCGCAATGTCTTAAAACTATGGTACCCTGGAAAACATCCAAAGCAACCCCTGACCCCGTGAGATACGGATACGGGCAACTTCACCCATCACTTGTGGGTCTTCACGACTCATAAGGGAGCAAATTTTCTTGCGAAATCCTTACGACTTCCAAGAGAAAACACACTTAGGAATCCTCACGATTCTTAAGGAGAAATTACACCTATGGGATCCTCTCGACCTATAGGGAGAAAAACTCTTCATGAGACCCTCACGGCTCATAAAGTTGAAAAGTCTTAGGAGGCAGATCTCAACCCTGAATCTTAAGCCATCGTTATCCTGCAAAGAGATCAAGATAGACTATCCGCAGAATACATTCAATAAAATGGGACACACCATTGAGAAGAAAAATATGTCTTTTATTCATAAACCAAAATGGATACAAAGTAAAATTCATGAAAGAACAAAAAATATATACTCTCATTCAGGAGTATGTACAAAAGAAGAAAAAAAAGGGATATATAAGTCTTCAGGCCGGCGGGCGATTCAGCAGCTTGGTCAGCTCATCCTTCTTTCGCTGGGCCACGCCTTCGTGATTCAATATTGCCAGAAGACGGGCCTCTGCCCGAGCCTGCTAGGCCTGATATGAAGCAAGCCGACCTTCGAGCTCCTTCTCGGTAGCTTTGTGGGCCTCGACTCTTTGGAGAGTAAACTCGGCGGCCTTGTCGATGGCCACTACCTCCTTGGTGGCCTCTTGAAGCACTCGCCAGAGTTCATACGCTTTGTTGGCCTTGGCGGTAAGATTGGCTTGAAGCTCATTCAGCGCCTTAGAAGCCAGCTCCCTCTCCGAGAATTTGCGGCCGAGCCTCTTCTCGTACGACACCATGTTTGCCGCGCACCGCTCAATCAAACCTCGCAAGCCCGCTTTCGCAGCCACAGCCTCCGAGGAAAGACGGGTACACTCGAGCACTGTATAAACAAGCCTCCATTCGACGGCAATACTCGATCTAGAACACGCACAAATCACCTGATATAGGAGGCAACAAGGAAAATCTCCGATGCATATCCTACCGACCATGCATTTACAACTATATGAATATTCGAAAGGAAATGATACCCAAAGCTCTGATGTGCATGCAACATAACGATAGTGCTCGCAATTAAAGAAAATTTCCATGGAGAAATATGAAGCTCATTTACGCAAGCAAGATGCACATACGAGTACCCGGCAAACATGAAAATTCAACAGAAAAGCATACAACAGCCAATGACAAAAAGAGTACATCGATTTAAGCATACTACACTACCGGGAAAAGATCGCCAAACAAGGGATCAGTGGCACAAGGGTGAACAAAACAGTATTCAAAATTTTCTAACTCCCTCGCTGCCTTCTCCAACACATCGAAGCGACGATTTTCACGAGGAGTGGCTCCCCACCGATTGGCGCCATGTTCGTCTGCAAAAGCAGACATAATAGCCCGCCGGGCTCTTATTTGGCCCAACAGGTGAACCGAGCAATCTTTCAGAGCCTGAGTGATCATACATGCTTCGTGAAAACACTCGAGCTTGTCTTTAGCTGTGTCAAGCATCGCCAGGGTCATCTCCGCTGGGTGAGGAGGGATGTCAGCAAGCACGGCAGCAAGAATCATCCGGAGCCAAAGGGATCCTATTGGAAGAGGGGACCCCCTACGGATCGAGAGTTCATATGTCGCTGAATCACATTCGTTATCGGTAATAAGGGGATCCACCAATCGCGCAGCAAAGCGAGGAATCATCTCCTCGATAGGCACTTCCCACGGCTGTCGACGAGCATGGGGGCGGTTGCAGGCCATGGCACTCAGTTGTTTCCCTAAGATAAACCACACTAAATTGAGAATAGATTTCTCTGTGAAGTGAAAAAGAAGGCTATGGCCTCATGTTATAAAGAGGAGCATTAAATGCTGTGCATGGAGAATATTGCTTGGTGGAACTATTTCCAAGGCCCAAAAAAGGGAAGGCGTTGGAAATCAAGGAGATGGAACTATTTCCAAGGCTCCTTTTGTGCATCTAATGTTGTGCACAAAAAATATGGCATGAAAAATTAAACAGCCCCATCAAGAGGGCCCCACGTGTGGAGCACATGAGCACCACGCTTGATGTGTACTGAAAAGTGAAATAGTGCCTTACACGCTAAACACATCAGCAGCAACAATAGCAAAAATGACAAAATCCCACAAAAAAGGGGCATGCAAACACAGAAGGGCACGACAAAACTTATCACTCATACTTTAAAGTTCTTACAAAATAAAAAGAAACGATTACAACAGCAGGACCTCAGACGCGGGACATGGATTGAGAAACTCAAATGTGACTTTGTCCAAGATCTTCCAGGCATTTCAAACCATCCTAGTATGTTTTCTCTCGCGATCACAAGCATCGGGATCCTCACGGATGTCCTCCACCCTCCGATAAGCAGCAAATATGGCCGACTGCTGAAAAGCCTGGTGTAAGAGATCAATGAGGTTGTCTCGCCTTCTCTTCGAGATTAGGCTCATCAGATACCCCGAATGCACTTTATCCTCGGCGGCATCCAATGCCCCGAGCGGTACGCCGGTGCAAAAGAGAGGGAGCGTCTCCTAGATCGCCAGCACGATGAGTTTCAAAAAAGAAGAGCGACGAGAGAGTAGCCGACCATTATACTCGTCAAAGCGGCTCATGATCTCAGCACACTGAGCGTTGGTGAACTCCTGGTTCTGGCTGCGGCCCAGTGCACGAATGTTTCCGTAAGAAATAATTTCATCAAGATCATAAATTGGGCATCCATAATACCAGAAATAAAGATCATGAGAATTTAATAGACAAGCCAATCAAGAAGAATACTTGTCTAAATAAACAAAGGATTTCAAGCAACTCTGCACGCTCCCTAGGGAAAGGCACCATTGCAAGATTCTTCCTCTTGGTTACAGGAGACAACTCAGGGCAAGGAAACCCCAAGAAGTCCCCATGGGAAGAACTTAGTTCCTCACAGGAATTCAATTCCTTTTTGAAAAAGGGAATTAAATTCCCAGAAATTTTGGTCCAGAGCCAGAGCTCCTTGGGGATGGAATTAAATTCCATGGAAAACAACCGACATCATTATCTCCCTAAAAGATCAGATGAACCCTAAGAGATATACTGTTTGAAGATTAAATGGTTTTATATTTCTGTTGAAGAACTTGAAGAAAAAATGGATTCATGTTAAAAGGGTGAAACCCTTGATGTGGATTTAAAATCCAGAGAGTTTTTTTAAAAAAGAATGGAGGTTCTGTGATCGTTCAACATCATTACCTAAAAGAAAGAGTCTTTCTTAAACAGAGTTAAACTCTGAAAAATTTTCAAGGCATAGAACTAAGCTCTGGAAAAAGAGAATTAAATTCTCAAAAGAAGAAAGTTCTCAAAGGAGGAAGATGAGCAAAGTGGAGGCTCTTCTGAAAGAATATTGTCATTTATAGGATGGGATGGAAAACGTTTAATCTACCCTACTCCTAAGGCAGATCCGACGGTCACAAAAGTGACAGCGTTGCACTCACGTGCAGACACGTGAGAGCAACGCTGTGGGGGCATTTATGCCCTGATTAAAAAATCAGAAAAAAGAAAAGAAAAGTTTCATAGGAAGCATCACGTGCACACACGTGATCAGTGGTCACGTGTTGGCACGTGATGGTAAAGCAACGGCAAAGAACAGAGCAAAGAAGAGGAGCCCATTCGGAGGGGTCACGTGCTCGCGCGTGACCAAAGGTCACGTGACAACACGTGACTGGCTTTAAAAGCCTTACTGTTTAACAGAATTAAATTCTGAAAAAAATCATTTAAATCTTTCCAAAATAGAGAAGAATTATGTAAAACTGTTGGATTAAGAATCCGATGGTGATTAAATATCACCAATTTATGGAAAAATCTTAGACAAGAAAAGATTTCCCCCAAATCTTACCGAAAATAACAAACAGAATATCTTTGGATTTAAAATCCAACGGTGAATAAAATTCATTGTGTGATCTAAAAGATCATATTAATTATGAAATCAATTAAAATCTTTCAATGAAAGATTCACATAACAAATTGATTCTTTTCTTTCTCCTATAAATAGGAGCCAAGAAGAGAAGAGGGGGGACCTTTTTATTTGGGAGAGAAAAACAGAGAGGGCCTTGGAATCTTAAAAATTCAGAGAGAAAAGAAAGAAGAATTTGATTCTCTACAGAGAAAAAACCCTAGGTAAGAAAAATGGGGTAAAGGCTTCAAAAAGAGAATTTAATTCTCAATCCAAGAGTTTAACTCTTATATAAAAAGAAAAGAACTTAGTTCTTTCTCTGGTGGAAGACCTGTAAAGTGCACATCTCCCCATAGGTTGAGAATTTAATTATCATTGGGTCGAGATCCTGCCATGCAGATATAAAATATAGAGGAGGAATTGAGTTTTGAGAATTTAATTCTCACAAAATTATAGGAATTTAATTCCTCCAGGATAAAATTAGGGTTTAACCCTATCTGGGAATTTAATTCTCTAAAATTATAGGAATTTAATTCCTTCAAAATGGACAGAACTAGGGTTTAACCCTAATTGAGAATTTGATTCTCTCAAACTCACAGGTATTTAATTCCCCTTAAAATAAAATTAGGGTTTCACCCTATATCAAAACTTGTTTCTTTACATATATGATAATCTAATTCCTACAGAAAGAAAATTAGGGTTTAACCCTACCTAAGAATATAATTCTTCGAAAATAGGAATTTAATTCCTCCAAAGTTATAGCTAGGGTTTAACCCTATGAAGAATTTAATTCTTAAAAAGACAAACAGATCTTTAAACAGGAAAGAACCAGGGTCGCGTGTCCCTACGTGACCCCTGTAAAAGATCCACATAACAGAAGCTCTGGGCGCCCTCACGTGTCACCACGTGACCGCTAATGAATATTCTAATAAATCAAGGCATGAGCACCCATCACGTGCCCACACGTGATGGCTATGAGAATTAAAGGTGTTAAACACTTATCTGCAGAACAAAATGAAGGGGATCTGGCCCCACTTTTTTATGCCATCACGTGCTCCCACGTGATCCCCCCCTCTGTTAATGTTTAACACTAATCTGATAATTTTGTCGCTAGTGTTTAATACTGTTATCTGTTAGTGTTTAACACTAATTTGAGAATCACAATTTTTAGTGTTTAACACTAATTTGATAATCTTATTTCCAGTGTTCAACACTGTTAGTCTTTAGTGTTTAAACCTAGCTTTAGTCCAATTGGCTAATTTTTTATAGGCAAAGCCTCCCCTTCAATGGACCAATAAAGGGCCAATATTCCAAACATGATTGGACTTAGCCCAAGAAGGCCATAAGTCCTCAATTCAAACTTAACTGAGCCAATGGGCTCATAATATAATTAATTGATCTTGGTTCCAAATTAGGCTACAGATCATTTAATCTACCTTGGTTCAAGTGTACATCTCTTCACTCCTTTAATATTTGTCGTTGTAATTCCTCAACGTCTTCAAAGAGGTGACGGGTCCCAACAACCATACATTTCACGGACTGTGGGGTCCTTAAACTCATGGACTATGATGTCTTTAACCTTGACCGGGATGTCTTAAAACTAACAACGGACTGTGGGGTCTTTAAACTCATGGACTATGACATCCTTAACCTTGACCGGGATGTCTTAAAACTAACAACGGACTGTGGGGTCCTTAAACTCATGGACTATAATGTCCTTAAGCTTGATCGGGATGTCTTAAAACTAACAACGGACTGTGGGGTCCTTAAGCTCACGGACTATGACGTCCTTAACCTTGATCGTGATGTCTTAAAACTAACGCCGGACTGTGGAGTCCTTAAATCCACGGACTATGATGTCCTTAACCTTGACCGCAATGTCTTGAAACTAACATTGGACCGCAATGTCCTTAAACCACCTATCGACCGCAATGTCACTAAACTAAACAATAGAGCCCCCCGCCCCCTAATTGCTCTCTTGTCGGATCTAAATGATCCCGTTAATTCGATCTTAGTCTAAAATTAGACTAACGTATCCTTAACAAACGTTTAAGTTGATCTTAGTCTCAAATGAGGCTAACGTATCCTTAAACCCAAACCCTCAAACCCAAATCTAAGATAATACGGATCTGGACTAGTCCACGCCTTACGGGCGACAACATAACTTAGTCTCCGTATACAATCCACGGGCAACCAAACATAAAACAAACACCCACGACACGAAATGACCATCTGGAGAAGGAGAAAGTTGTTACCGCGATGCGGTAGCATAATTAACTGCAGGGGCTTGCGCCTGCAGGGAAGAGCGTCCCCACAATCAAAAACCCCTCAATCGAGGGGGAATCTGACGAAATCTGCTACATCGGACGTATCCATTTAAACCTTCGATATACGGTGCAGTAAATCAACTTGGCATTTTCGGAGAGGTGGACGGATAGCACCAATTAGCATCTGCCCCGAATCTCAGGCAAGGCATCTCTTCGTCGCGCCGTCTTTCGGAGGGGAACAGATTCTCAGGCACTATACTTAAATTACTACCATACTACGTCTTTACTGAGTCATGCAAACAGGTTTTAGCGATTGTTAGGGATTCGTCTCTCCCGGTATAGGGAGTCGATGTCGCACTGTGTTCGGTTGGCCCGCACCATAAGACCTTAGCCAAGGCAGATGAGATTTACTGATGGTTAGATCAGTAGTATCTCGGATCGATCCTAAGCCACATCGGCACGAATTATCGGGTTATTAGGGTCTGATGTTTACCACCCCTTAGATCCGGTATGCGATACTTTTAGACGAAGAGACCGGACTGTATGGAGATTATCACAGATAGGCTCAGTAGGGGTTCGGATGAGCTTGCTCGTCGGTCTTCCTTTCGATAAATACCAGGGTAGCCGTTATGTATAGCTAGCGCTGCTGACGTACTTGTGGTTATGAATTTATCCAGTAACTGTTCATCACAGAATACTGCATTTTATACCGCCCATTCTTACGCTCGGTTGTTTATAGGTAGGTGCTTTTAATCCGTGTTTGTTATATATTTGCAGGATACAGGTTCTCGGTTCTAAAATGGTGAAATTCATGGAAAACACGACAAAATCCGGGTTCCTGCCAACCACTGAGAACACGGTCTCCGCTCGTCATCCGTATGTTGCCAGATACCAGTTTAGGAAGACAAAATGTCAAATCAATGTCACCTTCATGCACAAGGCTCAATGGCAACAACAAGTTCCAAGAAATCTACGCGGAGCTCGAGACAATCATGATAAAAACATCCACAAAAAGTCCACCTTTCCTCAACAGAAATTCTGGAAGAATTGTGAAAGTATTTTCAGAAAATAGGTGTACCAGACAACAGGGGACTGCAGATCAGGGCCGTACAAGAAAACACAGCCCCTAATCCTACTATAGGGCCGCGGATCCGCGGCCAATAGGGGGTATTGGCCGCGGATCCGCGGCCATGTGGAGTCCTCACCTTGTCGTCTTTTGGGGGTATTTTGGGTACTTCCCATGTGCTCTGGTGGTTGCCCTAGATCTTCAACTCCCTGCCTATAAATACAGCAGAACTTGCCAAAGCCAAGGGTCATTCTTTTGTTCATTCTTTAGCCTCTTTTGTAGGATTTAGTTCTTTTTCTTCTTCTTTTTCATTCTTCTTCCATGAAATTGTAAGTGAGAAGCTTTTTTGTGGATGTGAATAAAGATGAAGGTTTTTTGTATTATCCTTTTTGTTTAGCTTCCCCCTTGAGCTCTCTACCTTAACTTGATCTTGCAACCTCTTAAGTGAGCTTGCAAGTTTAAGTTTTGGTCATTGGTCTCAAGGGGTTGTATCATTTCGTTCTCGCCTTAGTACTTCGATTCACATGCGTTCTCTACCCTTCACTTGATCTTGCAACCTCTTGATTGAGCTTGCAAGTTTAAGGGTTGGCTATTGATCACATGCTTGTCTTGAGTTCTATGGTTCTTGTAATTACTTTCTTGCATTTTTCATTCTTGTCTTTAATTACTTGCAATTTATTTCCATGCACTTTAATTACTTGCAATTTACATTCATGCACTTTCTTTCTTGTAATCTTTTCTTTTCTTTGTTCTTTTCTTTTTGTTCTCTTTTGTTCATTTTTGTGAATGATGTAATTATTATTGTTAAGAAGAAATACGGTATTATAAGTTAACATTTCTTTGCCAATTCCTTTTCCCGTTATTTTCCATTTGAACTTCGCCCAAACCATACGCAAGCGCTCCGTTAGGCACCCTACCCTGACAAGGTAACGGTGATTCCTAACCGCGACCGGTTGCGTTCGGTTTGGCCGGAGGCGAAAGCAAGAGACAAGAACGGAAGGACAAGGGTAAATAAGCCGGATTCCACGAATACCGCGCTTAAATCCCCTAATCCACGTTGTTGCCGATTGCTCTAGCTTCAATTGGTCAAGACTCGGCTCAAAGGTTTTGAGTACGGATTTCTTAGCTTACAATCTCGTATCTTTTCTTAACAACTTTATACTTGCAAATAAACACATAGGTTAGACCGAACAAACACACAGATTCTTTATTGACTCGTCTAAGACAAGAAGGTAAGATACCACCATCTCCCTGTGGACCGACCCGTGCTCAACCGGCTAGCTGCAAAGCGACACCGTCCTGATCGCGGTTACAGTTAAATTCTTTGAACATCCGACACGCCATCGGCGTGCGATCAAATGGCGCCGTTGCCGGGGAGACGGTAGCGTATTTTCTTTCTTGTTATTCGGGTTAATATTCTTTTTGTATATATATAAAAAAAAAGAAGAAGAAAACTCTTTTTGTTTTTTTTGATCATTTTTGTGGGCAAGAGTGCAGATTTTTGCGTATTTGCAAACTGCGATTGTGGGGAGCGAAGTGTGCATTCAAGGCAAGGGTGATTACGAAGTACAGTGCCAAAGATCCGGGTAGTTTGACCCGCGCAAGCAAACTTTTCAAGCTGACCGGATTTGATTCAACGGGGGTTTCCTAACCCAAAACTTAACGGTACGTATTTTACTAACACCTTCTTCTCAAATCCGATGCTTCCAATATACTATTCTTTGCAGGATTCTTTGCAAGTTCGCTAGCAAACGCTAAAAACTTGACTAACCCGTATTTGTTGCAGTGCCGCGCTTAAACTAAAAAACGATTGTTTTATTCTTTATAGAATTTTTATTGAATTGCGCATTGCATACATTAATACGGACTTAAGGGCAAGTGAACCCACAATATACGGTAAAGGATTTCATCACCTTTTCCGTGGCCCACAAATCACGAACTTGAGCATAACGTTTACCCGCACAAATTTAAAAGAAACTAGACTTTAAGCCTTAAGGACTTCGCGCTCACTAGGAGAAGTTAACTGTGTTTAGAACCTTGCTTAACGGTATATTGTTTACGGGGTGTCTAGGAAAGTGTTAACGGCGAAACCGCCAAAAGAGAAAGGGTTATTTAATTAAGGAACTTCGCGAAAGCGTTGGAAAACCTTCCCTTATCACTGCACTTACCTGGCCTCGTGATCAGTGTATCTTGAGCCTGTTTCTCGACACAGTTTTACTTCGACAATCAAGTTCTCGAGCAGGTCTAGTTGACCTAGGTGAACCCTAGAACGATTAGGTGTGTGGTATTTTTGTGTCGTGATTATTTTTGTCCATATTTTTTTGTGTATATTTCATTCTTTTGCTAACAACTAATAAAAAAATAAATAAAAAATCACATTCTTTTTCCCCTCCTTTTCTCTACCTTTCTCTCTCTCTCTCTTCATATCATGGGTACTCCACCTCGCAAAACTCTTGCCGAACTTTGGTACCCACAACCAGACATAACTTCTTACGGTTCTTGTTTTGGTCGAACTTCGAACGATCCCTCCATGCCCAAAATTTCTTTGAAAGATCGGATAGACGCGTCTAGGACGAACAACTGGACCCCGCAATCCACTTCGTATCAACCATTTCAAACATTCACACCTTCTTGCGTTGATACCCCTTTTGAAAATCCAGTTGTAACCCCGAGACCTATGTCTATTGCTGAACGTATTGAACAATCTCGTAGCCGATCTTTCACTCCTTTCACCACTACAAATTCTTGGGATCAACAATTCCATTCACCTTCTTATCCCACTGTTGATCCCACTCCTGTCCAGCCATTCAATTCCTACCAGTCCTACCCAACTTTTACACCTTCCCTAGACATTGTATCAGAACAGCCATTTGGGAGTTTTCAGTATCCAAACAACTTTGAATCTTTTACTGAAACCCCTTCACAACCAATGTCTAGTCTAGAACAGTCGTTGGAAGATTTTAGGGTAGCTTCAAGCCAACAGATGATGGATTTGAATGCGTCCATGGCCGCCCTCATGCAACCTAGTGATCCGGTAGCTAGTTTTCAACTAGCTCCAAATTTTTCAATGCATGATGAGGCGGCAGGACAGGCTGTGAATTTGAGTGGAGAGAGTAAGATGTACCCCCTTTCAAATCAAACCTACCCGTCCCAAATTGAATCCCACAACTCCTGTTTTGAATGTCTATCTAGTGTTCCAAACGATTCACCAGTTGAAGATAGAATGATTAATGAGTTGTGCGACTTCGTAGTGTTTGATTTGCCCGATTGTGAAGGGTCTCTTCCAAGTGAAACCGATCCCAAACCTTTTGACCTCTACACCTCCACTCTAGAACCTGAATTAATTGAAATCCATGCTTTTGATGAGGTGTCTGAGAATATTGATTTTCACTTGATCGAGAATATTGACGCTGGGAACATTTTGGATGATGAACCAGTAGATTTGGCTAAAGTTGTCTCTTCAAATCATCATCCCGAGTCTTTAACTGTTTTTCCCGAACTTCATATGCGTCTTGATATTAATGATAAAGGCATGGATGAGATAAATTTTGAGGAGAATATTGAGGATAGTTTTGAGGATGAAACAGTTTTAATTGATGAGTCGGATTTTCCAATTCATCATGTTCCTTTCATTGACTGTGTGCACCCTCCCGAAACCCTAACCGATGCCCCTCCTCGATCACTTCCCTCCATCCTTTCCATCGTTCTGACCTTGCAAGAACCCGTCTCACTTACATTTCATATGTCTGGTTTACCAAGTTCGGCGTACCCATGGTTTCTTACGAATCTTGAGGGATTCGACCCAATTTCTCGACGAGTAAATATATTAGCACAATCACTTTTCACACATCGCTCATCACAAATTGTGCTAATCTATTTACTCCATTTGCACCCTCAAGTTCGTATTCCACTTCTTTTTCCCTTCCGCCATTCTTCTTCCTCTCATATACCGAGACCGTATCCCGTTTCTCTTCGCATACGGTCTCGCGTATTGTCCTTCTCTTTTCTCTACGCCTTCTTCCACCAACCTGTACATTATAGCGATAAAATCTTTGAATGGTTCGTGCTCACTTTTGGCCTGTGTAAGGCCTTGTATAGCTTGATACTGTTCTTCCCCCCCTAAATCCTGAATTTCAACGCTTAACAGTGGAAACACTGTTTTACTTAAGTTTGGGGGGACACTTTTTTGTATATATTTTTGTTTTCCTTTTTTTGTATATAATTTGTTTCTAGGAAGCGCCGGCAATTTTAACCCTCTTGGTATAGCCTGACAGTGAGGGCACTGTCAAGTTTAAGTTTGGGGGTGTGCTCGGTAAGCTTTCTTCCTTCGCATTCATTTGTATATTTTGCATTTGCATACCTTATTAAAAACCCACAAAAATCAAAAATTTTCTAAAAACATAAAAACTTTTCTGTCAAGTTAGCTAGTGGGAGGACTCTGATTCAACATTTCGACGGTTTTGTTTAATAAAATAGGAATAACTAAATCTTATGTTGAGATTTTGAAAACCTGAAAGATAACTCTCCTTTGAAGTTAACTATAGCTAATATACGTCTTTGCATCACACTACACGTGTCGTGAGTTTTTGGGAATTAGATGACAAGTCTTTTATGTTTAAAAACTTTTAAACAGATCAAAGATTTTCTGAGGATCAAATAGGTTTGTTCTGAAATAAGTAATATCAAGAATAGTTTATGAAGTGAAGTGAATATGTAGGAATGTTATTGATGCCCTAATTGGAACTAAGTCTGAAAAATAACCCATCTGAAACTTGATTGGAATGATTACACACCAAACCCACTAAACACGTCTTTTATCCAAAAAAATAATGGAACTGCCGGTTATATCTCCGTTCGTATTAAATCATCTGATTTTCACGCAAAACTGTCTTTTGTTTTTGGACCTGGGTAACTTGAGTAATTAAGTCCGCCGGGGTGTTTCTACACCTAATGCCCTAAAACCAACTGGTTTGGATGCATTGGCCCAAAGCTCGCTAAGAAGCCTAGAAAGTCCAGATAAAAACAAAGTCAAGCAAGTGTTCTCTCCGAGTTAAAATTCCTAACGGTTCTTTGTGTGAGAATAATCTTGATAAAAGACATGCTTTTATAAAAAAAAATTTAACGGAGATATGAAGGTTTTATTCTATGATAAAGACTATTGCACGTTCACAGAGGTGTGTATGAAATGAAAACAAGAAAAAGGTGGAGTGAAAAATACGACTTAGTTTCCTGTTAAGGAAGATAGAAATTCTGAAGTTGAAACCTTACTGGAAAACGAAACTTGAAAAATGCTTAACTCTTTATAAAACTTATGTGATCCTTTTAAAATTGTTATCTGGGCTTTATTGTGCGACATGATGACTTTAATCGATCCTTCTGGAACTTAACGACACTATTTGCACTACACGTAAAGACATATAAATCTATAGTTAAATAAGAAGCAGGTGTGAAAAATAAAGGTTCAATGGTCTAGACTTAGGATTATAGAATTGTTATTTTCTAAAACAAAACTTTAGGGTTTGAATCTTAGTCATTTTACAAACTAGCTTGACGGAATTTTGTGGGTGTAATCCGCTGAAAACCCTCAGGAGACAACACTCCTCCTACTAGGGACACCTAGAGGTTTAACGGATTGTTGCACGCGCTCAGTGTAATCGCGTTCCCTGCGAAAGTGCGGTTATCACTTTATTTTTGTGAATAATTGGTTTTGCTCGGGACGAGCAAAAGTTAAGTTTGGGGGTATTTGTTCATCACAGAATACTGCATTTTATACCGCCCATTCTTACGCTCGGTTGTTTATAGGTAGGTGCTTTTAATCCGTGTTTGTTATATATTTGCAGGATACAGGTTCTCGGTTCTAAAACGGTGAAATTCATGGAAAACACGACAAAATCCGGGTTCCTGCCAACCACTGAGAACACGGTCTCCGCTCGTCATCCGTATGTTGCCAGATACCAGTTTAGGAAGACAAAATGTCAAATCAATGTCACATTCATGCACAAGGCTCAATGGCAACAACAAGTTCCAAGAAATCTACACGGAGCTCGAGGCAATCATGACAAAAACATCAACAAAAAGTCCACCTTTCCTCAACAGAAATTCTGGAAGAATTGTGAAAGTATTTTCAGAAAATAGGTGTACCAGACAACAGGGGACTGCAGATCAGGGCCGTACAAGAAAACACAGCCCCTAATCCCACTATAGGGCCGCGGATCCGCGGCCAATAGGGGGTATTGGCCGCGGATCCGCGGCCATGTGGAGTCCTCACCTTGTCGTCTTTTGGGGGTATTTTGGGTACTTCCCATGTGCTCTGGTGGTTGCCCTAGATCTTCAACTCCCTGCCTATAAATACAGCAGAACTTGCCAAAGCCAAGGGTCATTCTTTTGTTCATTCTTTAGCCTCTTTTGTAGGATTTAGTTCTTTTTCTTCTTCTTCTTCATTCCTCTTCCATGAAATTGTAAGTGAGAAGCTTTTTTGTGGATGTGAATAAAGATGAAGGTTTTTTGTATTATCCTTTTTGTTTAGCTTCCCCCTTGAGCTCTCTACCTTAACTTGATCTTGCAACCTCTTAAGTGAGCTTGCAAGTTTAAGTTTTGGTCATTGGTCTCAAGGGGTTGTATCATTTCGTTCTCGCCTTAGTACTTCGATTCACATGCGTTCTCTACCCTTCCCTTGATCTTGCAACCTCTTGATTGAGCTTGCAAGTTTAAGGGTTGGCTATTGATCCCATGCTTGTCTTGAGTTCTATGGTTCTTGTAATTACTTTCTTGCATTTTTCATTCTTGTCTTTAATTACTTGCAATTTATTTCCATGCACTTTAATTACTTGCAATTTACATTCATGCACTTTCTTTCTTGTAATCTTTTCTTTTCTTTGTTCTTTTCTTTTTGTTCTCTTTTGTTCATTTTTGTGAATGATGTAATTATTATTGTTAAGAAGAAATACGGTATTATAAGTTAACATTTCTTTGCCAATTCCTTTTCCCGTTATTTTCCATTTGAACTTCGCCCAAACCATACGCAAGCGCTCCGTTAGGCACCCTACCCTGACAAGGTAACGGTGATTCCTAACCGCGACCGGTTGCATTCGGTTTGGCCGGAGGCGAAAGCAAGAGACAAGAACGGAAGGACAAGGGTAAATAAGCCGGATTCCACGAATATCGCGCTTAAATCCCCTAATCCACGTTGTTGCCGATTGCTCTAGCTTCAATTGGTCAAGACTCGGCTCAAAGGTTTTGAGTACGGATTTCTTAGCTTACAATCTCGTATCTTTTCTTAACAACTTTATACTTGCAAATAAACACATAGGTTAGACCGAACAAACACACAGATTCTTTATTGACTCGTCTAAGACAAGAAGGTAAGATACCACCATCTCCCTGTGGATCGACCCGTGCTCAACCGGCTAGCTGCAAAGCGACACCGTCCTGATCGCGGTTACACTTAAATTCTTTGAACATCCGACACGCCATCGGCGTGCGATCAGTAACCCACTGCCAGTGTATTGCCAAGTCTTTAGAGTCCCATACAGAGGGTTTCTCTGGTTCAGGCGAAATGATGTAATGGCCGTATTTTGATACATGCAGGGTTCTAATTAAATGTGTGTACTAGATATACGGAATTTAATCGGGCGGATGATAATACTAGCCAGCTCAGGATTAAGCCGGATTATTAAATCAAGTATTGATTTAATAATTTACATATATATATATATATATTTCAATATGTATATTCTAGTATTATCTTCATTGTATTATTCTATCTCTTTGGGTATTCGTATTTCGATACGAATACGGGTGTATATATTCGGGGAATGTATAATGTATTTATACATGATACATTCTAGAAGGAGGACACCTCATTTTCTTGATTTTTTTTGTATAAATTAGAAATGAGGTGAAGGGGTGCGGTGTAAAGGAAGTATGGTGTTGGAAATAGCTTTGTATTTGTTTATTGTATTTGTATGCACTATTCAAGTATGGTTTCTATTTTCTATTTTAGAAAATAGATAAACATAACCATGCTAGCCATTTTATTTTCTCACATGAGATTACCATTCCACCATTTCCTTTCTCCCTCATCACTTAGCTCTTCTTCATCAACTTCTTCCCTACACTCTCATGAGTTGAGAATCAAGAGTAGAAAGAGATATAAAAATACTAGAACACTTCACTACTTCTCTAAGCACTCTAGATTAGCAACCTAGGGTCTTTAGTTGCTTCACTTGCTTACTTGTGTGAAGCTAGAGCTTTGAATCATATCCCTCGGATGGATCATCTTCGACAGAGGGAGACCGACGGACAAGCTCGATCCGGAACCTCTATGAGCTAAAGAAGAGGTTTTGAAGACTGAAGGGCATGAATCCATTTAGTATAATCACTTTTCATAGTATATAAACTCTTTATGGTTTTCTACTTTAAGTGTTTGGTTAATATTCTAGGGTTTAAGTTTCTAGCGCCTCTTCGAATTTTTGTTTATCATTCCGTATAGGCCGCGGTTGTAGCGGCAAGGGCGCTAAAAACTTTGTCAAGAAGCACCAGAGGCTAATATGATGAGTGGTTATGAATCCAAGAGCGCCCGTGGGCATGAATCAAAAGCAGATGCGCCAAAGGGCACATGCGCCACGCGACAGAAGCGCCAGTGGCATATGCAATATAATATCTTAAGTTTTAAACGCCAATAGCCCAAATATAAGGATCTCTGAGCCAGTAGAAAAGCTCTACGTGGCAAGCGCCATCCCCATAAACGTCAGTGGTCATAAGAACCCCATATACATGCGCCCAAGTATTATATACATGTTTCTTAGCCCAATATTGGCTAAGATATTTCTCTAAAGTTTAACCTTCTGGGAACAGTGCTTAACACTGTTGGGTTATGTAAAGTCCAAAATATACCATGGCCTAGAACTTAGCACTGTTGGGTAACAAGGCCCCACATTTAGTCTAAGATTAGACCGACTCCCTGAAATTTCAAATTTCTTTGATTTTCAAAGGAAAATCAATTAATCATACATATTTCAAGTCGACTTTAATTTAAAACTAGATTAATGGTCCTTATACACATTTTAAGTCGATCTTAATCTAAAACTAGGTTAATGATCCTTAAACCCTGGACTTATGGACCTCATTTATATGAGATCTGCGTCCTAAGTTCACTCAAAATACGATTTACGGGTTTGGACTAATCTGCGCCCTACGGGAGACAAAATTAGTCTTCATATACAATCCAAGAGCAGCCCCAATATAAACAATGTGTGTGTGTGTGTGTCACGATCCGGAAACGGAAGTGACTGACACTTAAATCACGCAACGTCTAAAGACGATGACGCAACTCAAGTAAGCTAAAACCCGGAATCTAAACTATTTTTAAAAGAAAAGGTGGGGGTGAAGTTTTAAAAAAATTGTGAAAAGTAAGGCTGGCTTTGAAACTTTGTTTGAAAAACGGACAGCACCTCCCTTGTAAATTTTGATAAGCACAAGTACAAATAGAGTAAATATAGAAGCATCCTACATTCGGGAGCTAAATCAACGCCCACTCGGCGGAAACACGACCACGCAGTAATATACAATGCTCAAAGGCGAAGGATCACATGAAAAATATAGTAACAACATAAGCAAAGCTAATAGTTGACTCAACCCAAGTTCAACACAAAAGAATATACAACAAGTTTCGACTCGATCTAAATCAAATAATAATACACATCCTGGTCGATGGAGTGACCCTAGATACAAGGAAATAAATAATACACAAGAGGTGGTTACTATGCATATAGCTCACCTAGCAAAATGCGCGATGAAAGCCTAAAAGATGCGTGCCGACGAGCTGCTAACTATCCCGAGCGATCTCTCCTGTATGGGACTAAGGCACAACGAGAATAAGTTGCCAACTCGGTGAATAGAATATTACATCACAAGATATATAATAATAATAATTATAATAATAATAATAATAATAATAATAATAATAATAATAATAATAATAAGTATGGTGAATAAAAGTGAGCACAATGAAATCAACATCATAATCATAATCATCATGAAACCCGTGTCAAATATCGCTAACCAGAATCTCATCATATCACACCAGTGAATCTGTATCGGTCTCTTCCACCTTTCTCGATCATCGGATCACACCAACCATATATCACAGCAATGTATCCGAATCGGTCTCTCCTCCTTCCTCGATTACAGAATTACACCAAACCTATCTCACACTGGTATATCCGAATCGGTCTCTCCCCCTTCATCGATTACCGGATCACCCCAAACATATCTCACACCGGTGTATTCGAATTGGTCTCTCCCCTTCCTCGATTACCGGATCACACCAAACATATCTCACACTGGTGTATCCAAATCGATCTCTTCCCCTTCCTTGATTACCAGATCACACCATACAAACCACACAAGAAAACCGTGATATCTGTACCGGTCTCTGTCACGCCCCGCTTCCCAGTAGACAGAAATGGTGATGTGGCAGGCCGCAACGCATTTACTAAGAAATAAATACGTTAAGCGTAATTAAGCAATATATAAAATGAACAAGAATGACAAGAGTAATAAAATAAACAGCAAATTTATTTACATTCATCTTTACGTACAATTGTTTGAAAAGAAAAGATACAATGAGTAAAGTAGTGCCAAAACAATGGCATACAAAATGAAAGTGCAGGTGAACTAGTAGTCAGGCTGAGTGGTAAGCTGGTCCAAGTCCTCCTGGCTAGGCTCAATCTTCTGAGAGTCCGGTCCTCCTGACGAACATTCTAAAGAAAAAAATAGAAATGAATTTCGTCAATGAACTAGCGCTCGGAAAGTCCCGAAAGAATAAGAAAGAGAATATAACATGTAATGTGAAATGAATAGGTAAGTGGTGTATGATTGATTGCCAGTATATGATAGTTATTTTAACGTGGTTGTTTGTAGCTTGATAAAGAAGGTATTCATGTATACGAGAGGAGTCCATCTTACCCCGTGGACTATGGTAATATATAGTACAAGGTCCCGTCATAACCCACAGGATAACGGCACGTGAATTCATGTTGGTGTTTTTTAAGTGACCTCTCGTGCCACGATATACATTCCATACCAATCTACCCCTTTATCCCCGCGTAATATATTATATAGATTATGTTTACAAGTCTTGCCAAAACCATGGATACAAAATATTCAAGTATTCATGTTCAGGATGTAGTCATGTATTCAAGCAATCATGTATTCAAGTTATAAGCATGGTTCGGTCAAGTCAAGTCAAGTATACATATTTGATATTGATATTTGAATTCCAGTATTCATGTTCATGATCAAGTGTTCAGGTTCTTGTTTGATTGGATTCATGTTCACGATATATTGAGTCAGACACTTGTACTGATTTAACTCTGGAATTTCTTAGGTTCAAGAGTCATCGATAACTGCTGCACATGGACGGCAGGATTTGTGTCTTTTTCCAAGACAATTACCATTGATAACTCCATTAAGTTGTCTACCTTAAATAGGCAAGCACTCACTTTCTCTGACTCCCTGGACCTAAGAGAATTGATCCCGCTTAAACCTATATTTACTAAAGTCCTTAAATATTGTTTTTATATAACTCGATGGGGTTTTATGAAAAAATATATTAATATAGATTAAAATAAACCTCGAGGGTGATTAGTATTACTTAGGGTTTTCATGAGTATGGATTTTAAGTATTTGGGGTCTTTTAGTGATATACACTTCACTTGGAAATTTCATGGTATTTTATTGAAAAACTTGTCCTTTTTGGTATCTTGATGGTATTTTATTAGCAAATTTGTTAATCTTTCATTTTGAGAAGAATTATAGGTTTATTATATTTGAAAATATGGTTTTATAATTTTTATATAATTTTTAATATTTTATTTTATTTTATTTAGAAAATTCGTATTTCTTTAAAACGTATTTAAATCCTTTCGAGATCGAATGCTCCGTGAGGAGGTCTGCATCTCGCTCTACTAGCCCAAGAATGTACGATAATCCGCACCATCCATTAGTGGGTCCCCTAAAGAGGGTTGTAGACGCATAATCGCAAAGGAAATAAAATACCGCTTTAAAAGAAATCCGGTTTTAGAATTATGTGGTATTTTATTGTAATATTATTCTTCGAAACGAAAATACATATAATGAGTATCGTACTATGAAACCAAGTGTACGTGTGGGGTAGGTCGTTACCCCGTGAAGTTTTTCCTAAAGGTATTGTTTTAACAAGTACTAAAAGTGGTGATTATAAAGTTTAAGGTATTTTAATGAAAAAGTTCTACTATGGTTGTTTCATATGAGAATTTTGATGAAATTTGATTCTAAACATTAGTGTTTAAGGTTACAGGTGATGTAGTAAAATTAGATTGACTAAATTGTAAAGAAAAAGAAAGTTATATGTTTTAGAAAAGAAGATGTCGGTAATAACTCCACTTCACTTCACTTGCACTAGGAACTTTTTAGAAATTTTTTGCTAGAATTTTCAGAATGGTGTTGAGCCAAAGTATGGGGTGGTATTTATAGTAGAGAATTTGGGTTTGGAAATTAAAATTATGAATTAAAAAGCATTAAAATGGTGTTAAATTGTGAAATGGAAGGTCCATATTTGATTGCAGGGAAATCAAACAGTGTAGAGGGGTTAGGGGTAGCTGAAGAGATGTGTGTACAAAGTACGGGACAATTTGGCCCCATCTTGACCGTCGGCGCCGGCTTGTAGGCATGTTTGGCCGGTCGTTTTGTGCCATCTGGCCTCGAGATTCGTGCCATCTGACTAATTCTCTGTTTACTCCATTTTTCACATGTTTGATTTTTTCTGAACTTTTCATTTCTCCATGTATTACACGTGCAATCTTTTGGGCTTCCAAAAGTTAAAAAATTAGAAAAAATAATTGTGTCTGATAGAAATCGAATACAGGGGCAACGTCACAGTAGTGCAAGAGCTTTACCAGTGAGCTATAAATTGTTTCTTGCTGTTATTTCACAAAAGTGACATATAACTCAAACTCAGGTTATAAAACTCATTTCTGTGCATTAAAATTGAAAATTCAGTACAGTAAATTCAGAGTCGTTAAATTCTACCCTCCTTAGAAAAATTTCGTCCTCGAAATTTACAATTAGATATAGACTAACTTTCAAAGAGGTAAGAGTATCTTGCACGCATGTCTTCTTCTCGTTCCCATATTGATTCTCCTGGCGAATTCTTTCTCCACATTACTTGGACCAAGTTTACTTCTTTGTTCCGTAATGTATTCACTTTTCGGTCCAGGATCTCAACGGGTTGTTGCTCGCAGGTTAAGTCATATTGTACTGTGAGCTCTGAGTGATCGAGTATGTGGCTGGGGTCGCTCATATATCGCCTTAACTGGGATATGTGGAACACATTGTGCACTCCTTCTAATGAGAGTGGTAGTGCCAAACGGTATGCCATTTCTCCAACTCGTTCGAGTATGTCGAACAGTCCTATGTATCTTGGATTGAGCTTACCCCTCTTTCCAAAGCGGATCACTCCTCTGTTTGGAGAGATCTTTAGAAAAACACAGTCTTCAAGTTGGAACTCCAGATGCCGCTACTTTGCATCTGCCTAATGCTTCTGTCGGTCTTGGGTTATGCGCATTCTTTCCCTGATCGTGTGAACCACGTCCACAGTTGCCACGATCATATATGGTCCAAGGAGTTCACGATCTCCAACGTCGTCCCAACTCAGTGGTGAACGGCACTTTCGTCCGTAGAGCGCTGCGAATGGTGCTATTCCAATGCTTGCCTGATAGCTGTTGTTGTATGAAAACTCAACAAGATGTATGTGATCTTCCCACGAACCTTCGAAATCTAACATACAAGTTCTTAGCATGTCCTCCAGAATCTGAATTGTTCGCTTAGACTATCCGTCCGTTTGTGGATGATAAGCCATGCTGAAATTCAGACTCGTTCCCAGGCTAGCTTGTAGACTCTGCCAAAACTGTGATCAGAATCTTGTGTCACGATCGGAGATGATGCAAACAGGTACTCTATGTAATCTCACGATCTCCTACATGAGTTCATGGGTATCAAATATGGCACCTCTTGAAGGTTTAAATCTTACTTTAGATTTATGCTTATCTCCATGTACTTCTTTGCTAACGTCTCGGTTAATTGGCCAATTCGAAATGGAATAAAGTGAGCTGACTTGGCGAGTCGATCCACAATAACCCATACTGCGTCGTTATCCTTCGTGCTGTGAGGAAGGACAGTCACGAAGTTCATGGTAATGTGCTGCCATTTCCATTCTAGGATTAGTAACGACTGAAGTAGACCAGCAGTTTTCTAATGTTCAACCTTCACGTGCTGACACACCAAACACTTGGCTATGCTCCTTGCTACTTCGCGCTTCATTCCATGCCACCAATAGTGTTGCCAAAGATCCCTGTACATTTTTGTACCACCGGGGTGTACAGAATAAGGAGAGCTGTGAGCTTCTTTCACTAACTCTTCTCGAACTGGGCTGTTTGGTATACATAATCAACTTCCATATCGAAAGGATCCGTCTTCGTGGATGATGAAATCAGTTCGAAGTCCACTTTCTACTTGTAGCTTGGCATCATTTTCTTGAGCTGCCTTGATTTGATTGACAAGAGTGGACTGGACTTGTAAGTTCATCAAATATGAAGCGTTACCTGGCATAACTACTTCGATCACTAATCCGTGCAATTCCTGTTGTAGCTTCCACTGAGCGGTGAGGTTCATTGCTAATGGCTGACGACTAAGTGCATCAGGAACTACATTCACCTTCCCAAGATGATACTGTAGGATGATGTCGAAGTCCGCCATGAGTTCTAGCCATCTTCTCTGCCGCATGTTTAATTCTTTCTGAGTAAATACATGTTTTAGACTCTTGTGGTCAGTGTATATATCCACTCATTCTCCTAGAAGATAGTGGGGCCAAATCTTAAGTGTGAAAATGACGGCTGCCAACTCCAGATCATGTGTTGGATAGTTGCGCTCATGAACCTTCAGCTCTCTTGATGCAAAGGCTACAACTTTTCTATGCTGGTGTAGAACACATCATAATCTCTTACCGGACACATCAAAATGCATAATAAATCCTCCAGATTGATCCGGTATTACAAGAATAGGAGCAGAGATTAATCTCGACTTGAATTCTACAAAAGCTTTTTCACATGCTTCTGACCACACGAATGCTTCATCTTTACGTGTGAGCTTGGTCATGGGTGCTGCAATCTTTGAGAAGCCTTCAATGAATCGTCGGTAGTATCCTGATAATCCCAAGAAACTTCGTATATCTTTCACCATCTTTGGTTTCGGCCACTCGCTGACAGCTGACACCTTAGCTAGATCTATTGAGATTCCTTCTCCTGAAACAATATGCCCGAGAAATCCGACTTAATCTAGCCAAAATTCACTCTTGCTGTACTTTGCATAGAGTTGATGTTGTCGCAATGTCTCCAGGACAATCTGTAAGTACTCGGTGTGTTCTTTCCGATTCTTTGAATACACCAGAATGTCGTCGATGAAGATGACAACGAACCTGTCTAAGTACTCTCAGAAAACTTTGTTCATCAGATTCATAAAGATGACAGGTGCATTGGTCACTCCAAATGGCATTACGAGATATTCATAATGAACATATCGAGTCCTAAATGCCGTCTTCGGAATGTCGGACTCCTTGACCTTCACCTGATGATAACCCGAACGAAGATCTAACTTCGAAAATATACAAGACCCACTTAACTGATCGAACAGATCATCGATGCGTGGTAGTGGATACTTGTTCTTGATTGTCACTTCGTTCAGAGCTCAATAATCCACACACATCCTGTATGAGCCTTCTTTCTTCTTCACGAGTAGTACTGGAGATCCCCAACTTGAAGTACTAGGACGAATCCAACATTTCTTCAGGAGTTCATCCAACTGAATGCGGATCTCCTTCAATCCTTCTGGACTTAACCAGTATGGAGCTTTGATTACAGGTTGCATACCAGGTTATAAATCAATACTAAACTTAATATCTCGATCGGGAGGCAAACCTGATATATCTTCAGGGAACACATTCTCGAATTCTCGAACTACATCGGGGTTTTCTTCTTCTGCCGGTAACGAGAAAACTTCTGCATCCTTCGGTTTAGCCTGGTATCTTCCTGGCTCTAAAGTTCTATCTCCACTTTTGAAATAGAAGACTGGGTGATCTTGTATCTTAAAGACTACCCTCATTTAACGGCAGTCAATAGTAGCATAGAATACTCCCAGCCAATCCATTCCCAACACAACATCGAAATTTAGGATGTCCAGTACTTTGAAATTCGCATAAAATTCTTTTCCGCAAACTACAACTGGACACTGATCAAACCCTATAATTGCTTTCAAAACTCCATTCCCGGAATTGACATTCCAGCTTGAAATGAGTGGCTTCACGGGAATCGCATGTGCTCTCACGAATCGTTGGGACATGAAGCAGTATGACGCTCCAGTGTCGAAAAGTGCGAGTGCAGGAAGGGTGGCTACTAGTATAGTACCTAAGTTGTGTGAGTTTGGGTTTAGATATAAGAAAAGTATAGTGATATACAAGAATTGAAAAGATTTGAAAGGATTGGGAATTACCAGTGATCACTTGGCCTGTGGCTTCGGCCTCCTCGACCGTCATTGTAAAAGCCTGACGTCGTAGTACATTCTTCCTTACTGGAGGCACATTCTTCTATCCTTAGGGCACGTTTCTCTGCCTTTGAGGCATGTTTCTCTATGCCTAATGGAATTGATGTTGAAGCTGTGCAGAAGGTCCAAGTGGAGCTGGTGCAGGGAAAGCTAGGCGAGGTGCAGGAGCCTGAATGGCTGGCCTCTTTGGAACTGGGATTGCGAGTCTGGGTGCTGGAGCTGGGTTGAAATGATATGGACGTGCTCCAATGGCGTGAGTAGATGCGCCACAAACCAAACACAGGCCATTTGGACGTCTGCAGTCCTTAGCCAGGTGTCCCGTCCTCTTGTAGTAGAAACAAAAGTCTGGACTGGACCAGTTAAATGATCCTCCCGGTCTTCTGGGTGCAAAATTTGGCTTAGAAGAGGATCCTCCTGTCATCTGTGTTGCAGGGCGTTTCACACCGACAGTCTGCGGTCTGCCCTTCTTCTTCACAACTGCCTCATAGCGTCGAACAACCTTCAAAGCAAGTTCATGGGTTAGGAAATCTCCTGTAGCGAGTGCAGCTTGGATTTCCGGGTCCAGCCCTTGCTGAAATTGTCGTGCCCGGATCTCAGCAGTAGGAATCAGGTATGCAGCGAACCTGTTACGACCTTGTGATATCAGTGTAGTGAGTGAGATCAGGAATTTGAATATTGAGACAATATCTTACCTGCTAAGCATGGTAAACTCAGCAACGTATTCATCCACATACTTGACCTACATCGAGCCTTGTTGTAGATGGATGAACTGCTGCTCCATATCAAAATGGGCAGTCTCAGGGAAGTACTTCGCATCGAACAGATTGCGAAACTTCTTCCACTCGATAGGTTGGGTGAGACGGCTTTCCTCAGCTTTCCACTAGACTCTGGCGTTATCTGTCAGTTGCAGCTTAGTAACTCTCATCCAGGCAATATTTGGCACTTGAGCTGCTGCCAGATCATCTTCGATCGATTGAGCTCATTTCTCTGGCTCAAGTGGGCTCTCTTTTCCTGCGAAGTGTTTTGGATGCATTGCCCGTAATTGCTCGACTCCGGATGCCTCAGCTTCGGGGCGGTGCATGAGAATAGCAGTCTGCTACTGCTGACCCTCCAACAAGCTCTTTATACCATCAAATAGTACCGTTTTCTTATTGATAGGAGCTGCAACGATAGGTAGTGGTGGTAGAGTAGGTGGTGGGGTGTTGCCATTGATATTGGTACTGGTGTTGTTGAGAGAATTCATGACCTTGATAGAAAAAGGAATGGTTAGGATGGATTCAAGAAATTAAAATTGTAAGGAATGTATAGTTGCTAATTCTTACAATTCTTGTGATATATTGCTTAAGACTTCATGCAGAACTGACCTGCATAGGCCGCCAACAAAACCTGTCACGCCCCGCTTCCCAGTAGATGGAAACGGTGGCGTGGCAAACCGCAACGTATTTACTAAGAAATAAATACGTTAAGCGTAATTAAGAAATATATAAAATGAACAAGAATGACAAGAGTAATAAAATAAACATCAACTTTATTTACATTCATCTTTACATACAACTGTTTGAAAAGAAAAGATATAATGAGTAAAGCAGTGCCTAAACAATGGCATACAAAATGAAAGTGCAGGTGCTAGTAGTCAGGCTGAGTGGTAAGCCGGTCCAAGTCCTCCTGGTTAGGCTCGATCTCCTAAGAGTCGGTCTTCCTGACGAACATTCCAAAGAAAGAAATAGAAAGGATTGTCGTCAGTGAACTAGCGCTCGATAAGTTCCAAAAGAAGAAAGAGAATATAACATGTAATGTGAAATGAATAGGTAAGTAGTGTATGATTGATTGCCAGTATATGATAGTTATTCTAACGTGGTTATTTATAGCTTGATAAAGAAATTATTCATGTATACGAGAGGAGTCCATCTTACCCCGTGGACTATGGTAACATGTAGTACAGGGCCCCGTTAAAACCCACGGGACAACGGCACATGAATTCATGTAGGTGTTTTTTAAGTGATCTCTCGTGCCATGATATACGTTCCATACCAATCTACCCCTTTATTCTCGCGTAATGCATTGTATAGATTATGTTTACAAGTCTTTCCGAAACCATGGATACAAAATATTCAAGTATTCATGTTCAGGATATAGTCATGTATTCAAGTAATCATGTATTCAAGTTATAACCAAGTTCGGTCAAGTCGAGTCAAGTATACATATTTGATATTGATGTTTGAATTCAAGTTTTCATGTTCATGATCAAGTATTCAAGTTCTTGTTTGATTGGATTTTAAGATTGGACTCAGAATGAGTCAGACACTTATACCGATTTAACTCTAGAATTTCTTAGGTTCGGAAGTCATCAGTAACTGCTGTATATGGACAGCAGGATTTGTGTCTTTTTTCAAGTCAATTACCATTGATAACTCCGTTAAGTTATCTACCTTAAATAGGAAAGCACTCACTTTCTCCGGCTCCCTGGGGCTCAAGAGAATTGATCCCGCTTAAACCTATATTTACTAAATTCCTTAAATATTGTTTTTATATAACTCGAAGGGTTTTTTTTTGAAAAAAAAATATATTAATGTAGATTAAAATAAACCTCGAGGGTGATTAGTATTACTTAGGGTTTTTATGAGTATGGATTTTAAGTATTTGGGGTATTTTAGTGATATACACTTCACTTGGAAAATTAATGGTATTTTATTGAAAAACTTGTCCTTCATGGTATCTTGATGGTATTTTATTGGAAAAATTGTTAATCTTTAATTTTGAGAAGAATTATAGGTTTATTATATTTGAAAATATGGATTTATAATTTTTATATAATTTTTAATATTTTATTTAGAAAATTCGTATTTCTTAAAAACGTATTTAAATCCTTTCGAGATCGAATGCTTCGTGAGGAGGTCTGCATCTCGCTCTACTAGCCCAAGAATGTGCGATAATCCATACCATCCATTAGTGGGTCCCCTAAAGAGAGTTGTAGATGCATAATTGCAAAGGAAATAAAATACCGTTTTAAAAGAAATTCGGTTTTAGAATTATGTGGTATTTTATTGTAATATTATTCTTCGAAACGAAAATACATACAATGAGTATCGTGCTATGAAACCAAGTGTGCGTGTGGGGTAGGTCGGTACCCCATGAAGTTTTTCCTAAAGGTATTGTTTTAACAAGTACTAAAAGAGGTGATTATAAAGTTCAAGGTATTTTAATGAAAAAGTTCTACTATGCTTGTTTCACATGAGAATTTTGATGAAATTTGATTCTAAACATTAGTGTTTAAGGTTACAAGTGATATAGTAAAATAAGATTAACTAAATTGTAAAGAAAAAGAAAGTTATATGTTTTAGAAAAGAAGATACCGGTAATAACTCCACTTTACTTCACTTGCACTAGGAACTTTTTAGAAATTTTTGGCAAGAATTTTCAGGATGGTGCCGAGTCAAAGTGTGGGGTGGTATTTATAGTGGAGAATTAGGGTTTGGGAATTAAAATTGTGAATTAAAAAGTATTAAAATGGCGTTAAATTGTGAAATGAAAGGTCTCTGTTTGATTGTAAGGAAATCAAACAGTGCATAGGGTTTAGGGGTAGCTGAAGAGGTGTGTATGCAAAGCATAGGGCAATTTGGTCCCATCTTGACCGTCGACGCCGGCTTGTAGGCATGTTTGGCCGGTCTTAAATATAAACTAGTAGTATAATAGTGTGGTACTCAAATATAGTACTAGTAGTATAATAGTTCATCAAGTGTCACGAGTAGGGTTTAAAATAGCGACACGAAATTTTATACAAAATTTTTGGTAGTCGGGCGTGCCATATGCCATCTGTAACGACTATAAAATCATTATACAAAAATTTTCTTTTTAATGTAAAGAAGAGAGTATCACAGCCTGAGTTGGAGTTATAAGTTACTTTTGCTAAATAACAGTAAGAAACAACTTGTATCTCACTGGTAAAGCCCTTGCACTGCTGTGACGTAGCCCCTGTGTTTGAACCCCATCAGGCACATTATATTTTTTTTGATTTTTTTTTAAATTTTTGGAAGCCCAAAAGTTTACATGTGTAATACACAGAAAAATGAAAAGTCAGAAAAATCAAACATGTGGAAAATGGAGTAAACCCTAATTCAATCTCGTGGCACGAATCCCAAAGCCAGACGTCACCAATCGACCAGCCAAATGCCCATAATGGCTGGCACCGACGGTTGATCCGAGCACAAAGAGCCCCGGGTTTTGCGCACACAGCCATTCACCTACCCCTAACTCTCATACACTGTTTAATTTCCCTGCAATCAAACAGTGACTCTTCATTTCACAATTAAACCACATTTTAATGCTTTTTAATCCACATTTTCAATTCCAAAACCCTAATTCTCCAGTATAAATACTACTCAATGCCCTAGCCCTTCACCATTCTGAAAATTCTACCCAAAACTCTCAAAAATTTCCTAAGTACAAGTGGAGTAAAGACGAGTTAGCAAGCGATCAACTTTCGGCGAAGATCGAAGCAACATCCGGAGCTCCCACGACACCCCCAAAGCTTTCCTACTCTTCTTCCCCGTCTTCTTAGCATAATCAAACGGTAAGTCCCTCTCAATCTCTTTTCTTCTTCATTGAAATCCTATTTCAAAACTTATATCGGTAAGTGGAGTTAATACCGATATCTATTTCTAAACCTTTAAAATTTACCTTTTTCCTATATATTATTAATCTAAATTCTTACACAATACTTGTAATCTTAATTATAAATGTTTAGAATAAATTTTAACCTAGAATTCCATGCAAAATAACCTTAATTTAAGTTTTTCATTTAAATACCATGAATTTTAAATATTATCTTTTTCTAGCTTTATTAAAACAATACTTTTAGGAAAACTTCACGGGGTAATGACCTACCCCACACGCACACATGGTTCCATAGCACGATACCTCTTTTATATTAATTTTTGTTACGAAGACATTATTACAAGAAAATACCACTTACTATAAAAAACGGATTTCTTTTAAACAGTATTTTAAATTCCTTTGCGATTATACCTCTACAACCCTTATTAGGGACCCGCTAATGGATGGTGCGGATTATCGCACATCCTTGGCCTAGTAGAGCGAGATGCAGACCTCCTCACGGAGCATTCGTTCTCGAAGATTTTAAATACGGTTTTTAATAAAAGCGCATTTTTCTAATTAAATAAAATTTAATTTTTAATAATTATATAAAAATTACAAATTCTTATTTTCAAAATATAATAAACTTATTTTTTCTAATAATGAAAGATTAACAAGTTTCAATAAAATACCATCAAGTTACCAAATGACAACTCTTTTCAATAAAATACCATAAACTTCCAAAGTTAATTGTTTATCACTAAAATACCTCAAATCCTTAAAACTCATGTTCATGAAAACCCTAATAATATAAATAACCCCTCGAGGTTTATTTAGAAACAATATTAAAATATTTTTCATAGAACCCCCTCGAGTTATATAAAAACAATATTTTAAGTACTTTAGTAAATATAAGTTTAAACGGGATCAATTCTCTTGAGCTCCAGCGAGCCTGAGAAAGTGAGTGATTGCCTATTTAGCTTAGAAAACTTAACCGGAGTTATCAATGGCAATTGTCTTGGAAAAAACACAAATCTTACCGTCCATGTACAGCAGTTGCCGATAATTCCCGAACCTAAGATTTCCAGAGTTAAATCAGTACAAGTGTCTGACTCGGTCTGAGTCTAATTCAAACCTGAATCTAATTCAAACCTGAATCCAATTCAAACCTGAATCTAAATTCAAACATGAATATGAACACTCGAATTCAAACCATCAATATCAAACATGTATACTTGACCTAACCAAATCCTGGTTATAATTGGACATGAACTTAACATGAATACCAGAACACAATGGTTGCTATTTAAACTGACTTGACTCGAACCATGAATACAACATAACATGAATACATGAATACTTGATATCGACATGAACTCAATCTTTCCACTTGATGTATTCATGGATTCGAGCAAGGCCTGTAAATTTATCGGTAATGTAGAATACATGGGGTGTTGGGGTAGTTCATGCGTGAATTCAACGAAATCTCAGGAGTCCCACTAGATCATGAATCCATGTCTACTAACACAAGCAAAATATCATGAGGGCCCGTGTTTCCTTTCTCCTGGATTACAGCCTGTTGGGTTTGGAATACTTCAACACTAAGTTGAAGTCCCATTACTAACACTTGATTCGGGCCCATGGTTCCTTACCCCTGAATTACAGCCTATTAGGTACGAGAACACTCTTGAGATTAGTTGACATTCACCCTTGAACTTATGTTAAATTAGTATACCCAAGTAGAGAACTGTTAAGACACTTACATTCACTTTATATTCACTATACCGACACTATACGACCATGGTATACTCTGCTCATGTTAGTTACCATGATATATAGAACTGCATGCTAAATAAACTTGCCATGTTTACATTAAACGACATGCTGACACACCATACTTCATAATCAACTGTTCATGAAATACATTTTTCTTTATCATTACACTTTATACTTCACTTCATTTCTTAGGGACTTACCGAGCGAAATTTTGCTGACGGGCATTCCACCCTTCTTTGTTTTCTTAGAATGTTCGTCAGATATCGTGGAGACTGAGAAGGTGGACACTACCGAGGAAGAGCACGAAAAGATCGTGACCCAGGCCTAAACTAGTTATCTTTTTCTCAGTTTATATATGCCACTTGTTTAGGCATTTCTATTCTTGTATTTTCTTTCAGTTGAAATCATGTATTGTAAATGGATCAATTTGAATGTAAATAAAGTTGTTGAATTTTAAATCTCATGCTAATTTTCTTTTCATATTGCTTCTTTTACGCTTAGCGTATTTATTCCGGAAAATGATCTTCTCAGAATAAATACATCGCGGGCCTCGTCACGTGCCGTTTCCGTCTACCGGAAAGCGGGGCGTGACACCATCCGCCCGATTTCACACTTGTGGATGCTAGTCCACTCACTAAAATTCGACTCGTACTATTCGAAGCCCACAAACACTTTCCCCTTCCTTGCCGTGTCGGACGCTTCCACGACCGATCCTAAACATTGAAACAACAACTTACTCACGTGAGAATCTAGACTACCGATATCGATATCTAAATAAGACGAACTAAACTCGCGTAGGTTAACACGCGCGACGATCGTATTCTATACGTGTGCAAAGTTACCTAGGACTACCCTGAATTGCGGTTAATTAATGAAAACACCTAATAGAGAGTTAAAATATCCGTATCGTATGCTAAAATATCGTGAAAAGTGAAGTAAAATACTCCCAGATTTTTGTATAGACTATCTAGAAGAAAAATAAGTCTGCCAAAGACCTAGTTTGAGACACAGAGAGCTCTCGACAAAAATTCAAGCCCTAACTCCTTGACCCAGCCGAAAATTGCGTCCAAAAGGGGTTTTCTGGCAGCCAAAGCTTCTTGGAATGGGCTCGGATTTCGATGGTGCACTCTAGGTTCATTAACAAGCTCCTAGTAATTTTCTTTTATTTTCTAAAGCACTGGAGTAACAGCTGAATCATTTTGAACACCAAAATTTTACAAAAAGCTAGTTTTAGGCATTTAGAAAAACATCATGGTGAATTGGTGAATTTGTGGTGCTTAAACAATAAGATAAATAGCATCAAAATACCTTTACCTATCCCAAATTAAGTTGTGATTATCAAAGAACCACACTAGTTCAATACTCACCTCAAAACCCTACTAAAAGGCTTAAAATCGACAAAAACACGAACTTTAACTTAAAACTAGTGTCTTCATAGTAAGTATTAGTTAAAACCTAAATAAAGATAGCACTTTTACCTCTTGATTTGGATTAGGAAAATCAACAAGCTTGAAATGTGGCTTCTAAGGTGAAAACTTGGTCTTAACTTCTAAGTGTTGAATGGAAAATTTGAATATCTTGATGGAAGCTTCACGGTGGAGTGATTTGTATTTGTATGTATGTGTTTTTAGAGTTAGAAAATTTTGAGGAGGAGAATGAGGAGAAGAGGAAATGGTGGAGAGGAAAGAGAAGGGTTAAGTCTAGCCATAACCCCATCTCACCATTCCTAATATTTAAAACCCATGCTTACACCCTTCCTCCATATTTTAATACTCATACATGTTCATACCCTCCATGTCTCCCTCTCTCTACAATTAAAAATTTTAACATAAAAAAGAATTTAAAAGATAAGGAAAAGTATTTAGCTTGCCATGACAACCAATGTATATTTAATTAAACCTTAAGCAAATTTTTATATTAAAAGACTTAACTATTTATGTATGTGTGCACTAATTATATAAAAAAACCAATTTAATTAAATGTCCTCTAGTTGAAATAAAACTAAGTATATCATTAATTATAAAACCCAAATTAATTAATTGTTCTCGTATGTACATTTTATTAATAAATGATTTTAAAGCAAACATTTAACTTTTGAAATGTTACAATATCTCCCCCTTAAGAAAATTCGGTCTCCGAATTTATATATATATATATATATATATATATATATATATATATATATATATATATATATATATATATATATATATATAATTTTTTTATCCCCAAATCTTGAAAACATTTTACCAAACTTAATCAAAAAGGGCTCTGAAGTCTCAAACCAAAATAGAAATGCTTCAGGGAAGGTGTGTGCACAAAACAAAAGTGTTATACGCGGGTAACTAACGCACAAGAGTCGAAATAACATAAACATCGCACCTACTTCAATGTCAGTAGGTTCCGAAGCATCCTAAGTAGTCATAGCAATGACTCTAGCTTGTCCTCCGTCCATGGCCGGACGTCCTCTGCCTCTGGGTCCCCGTCCTCTCGGCACCGGACCACCATAATCCCGGCCTCCCTGTGCAACTGCCTGATACAGAGTTGCGACGATCGAAGGAGGCAATGCCATCGGAGGAGCAGGTGGTAGGGGTAAAGTGGCCTGCCAAACTGTCGTCCCTCCCAGATGCCATACGGGACATCTCCTGGCTAAATGACCTGGCCTCCCACAATTGTAACATGCCGTCGACGACCTCTGCTAACCCTGTGAATACGAGCCATACATATGGACTTGGGTCCAACCTCTATCATCGCCGCATCCTGAAAATAACCCATCACAGCCTCTGCCTAACAGTCCGGAAACCGATCCACTAGATCGGGCCCGCTTCGATTCCAGAACAACTGCCGTCTCGTTCAAACGCTCCTCCACTCGTATCGCCGCATCAATAGCATGTGCATAAGTATCAAAATGCTGGGAGCTAATGGCAAGGAATAACTGTGTATCAAGGCTCCTCACAAATCTCTTCACCTTAAGCTTCTCAGTGGAAACCAAATACAGAGCATAGCACGACAGCTGGGTGAACTGCAAGTCGAAGTCGGCCATGGTCATACTTGCAAGTTTCTGCAATGCCTCAAAACTATGGGCCATGGCTTCTCTCACGCTCTGCGGAAGGAATCAGGCTAGGAAAGTTGTAGAGAACTTTGCCCAAGTCATCGGAGAAAGACTTTCTGCTCGTCCTTTCTCGATCGACTCGCACCATGTCTGGGCAAGCCCCTCCAAGCAAAAGCTAGTCAACTCGATCGATCTCTCATCCGAGCATCTCAAAGAACGACTGATCCTAGCCATCCTGTTAAGGAACGACTGAGAATTCTCTGCTGCATCCATCCCTGTGAATACTGGAGGCCTCAACCTCATAAACTCTGGAAGCGACACCTCCATGATCCCTGCAACAACGGGTGTAGCTGCCTGAGTGACGGGCTGCACGATGGGCTCCGGAGTAGGTGTAACCATATCAAGAGTCGGAGTCCAGCGGGCCTTAACCAATTGTTCGAGCATCTGCTGCAGACCCTGTATGCCTTCCTCCAGCCTGGTCATCCGGTCGGAAAAAGGATCGACCGGTCCTTGGGCCATCGGAATTACCTCCAGGTTAGTCCTCGTCCCTGGCAGACCTGCCATAGCCGCATCCCTAGCTACGGCTCTCTCAGCTCGTGTAGCCATTGCAATTGGAACATGAAAATAAGAGTAGGTAAGGTGTAACAACGGGAACAAAAGGATGCAGAGAGTCAAAGAAAGAATTAACAAGACATAAATTCTAAGGTCACTTAAGTGGAGTATCGTATTATAAATATACCGCGAAACATACGTACGCTACGTTATTCTATTTGAGTTACCTACTCCATCATATCAAGGTCAACCTACATAACGAAAGTTCGAGTCTAATACTCTTAAAGTCAAGTCTAAGTTCCGTAAGGTTAAGTTTAGGTTCCAAAAATATCATACCGTAGAATCCACATAGTCAAACCAAGAACTCGACAAGGGTTAAACCTAATGCTGTGATACCAACTTTGTTACGGTCTGGAAACGGAAGTGACCGGCACTTAAATCACGCAATGTCTAATGACGATGACGCGACTCAAGTAAGACAAAACCCAGAATCTAAACCATTTTTAAAAGAAAAGTTGGGGGGAAGTTTAGAAAACTTTTGTAAAAGTAAGGCTTGCTTTGAAACTTTGTTTGAAAAATGGACAGCACCTCCCTTGTAAATTATGATAAGCACAAGTACAAAGATAGTAAATATAGGAGCATCCCACATACAGGAGCAAAATCAATGCCCACTCGGCGGAAACACAACCATGCAGTAATATACGAAGCTCAAAGGCAAAAGATCACAGGAAAAATACAGTTACAGCATGAGTAAAGCTAATAGTCTACTCCTCCCGAGTTCGACACAAAAGAATATAAAAAAGTTTCAACTCGATCTAACTCAAATAATAATACACATCCTGGTCGATGGAGTGACACTAGATACAAGGAAAATAAATAATACGCAAGAGGTGGTTACTATGCATACAACCCACCTAGCAAAATACATGATGAAAGCCCACAAGATGCGCACCGACGAGCTGCTGACTATCTCGAGTGGTCTATCCTGCAAGGGACTAAGGTACAACGAGGGTGAGTTGCTGTTCACACCATAATATTGTATTATTATATTCCCCATTCTTATTCGTTTTATAAATAAACAGTTGCTTTTGAGACATGTCTGCTACATATTACAGGTTACAGGTTCTTGGACAGAAAACAGTGAAAACGATGAAAAGACGATGCACAAGTGGACTTTGACCAACAAACAGAAGACTCTTGATCAAGCCTACATCAAAGATAAAATTCACAAAGTACAAGGCAATGCAAGGTCCAAGATTAAAGCGAACGGTTAAAAGTCCACCGCAATTATTCACTGGAGATCTGGAAGAAACATAGAAGCTATTTTAATAAAAGAACCAAATAATAAGGAAGCCCAAAGACAGAAGAGCCAACAAAGGAAATTTCAAGGCCCGATACTTCCTTTTAAAAAGACAGAGACATAAAATTTTACCAAAGCTTGGAGTCTACTTTGACTAGGTCTTCCTAAGGATATTTTGGTAAATGTAGACATGTGAATCAATTGTAACATAGGGTTTCCTATCCTCTATAAATAGGAACTCTAAATCATTGTAAAGGCTATGCCTCCCTTCATTAATAAATTTCAGCATTATTTTGGAGAGCATCATTTTTTGTAAGTTCTTTATTTTCAGCCCTAAGTTAATTTTCTATTCTTGCCCTAGATAAATTTAAATTCCTTGCCCTAGTTAATCTTTTATTCTCTGCCCTAGATAAATGTATTTTAATTCCCTAATGAGTGAGTAGTCTCCTCGCAGGGTTAGATCTGGGGAAGGTTTGAGAGACGAAGATCTCTCATCCCCTTTCTTGCCCGTCATATATTTTCATAGGACTCTATGCATACATGCACATACCGCTCCCTACGGCACCCTATCCCTCGAGGTAGCGGTGATACCGTAGTATAAAGGCCCGGTTGTGATGGTTTTCCATTGAGGTTAGGGTAAGAATTTCTAAAAGAAAGACAAGAACCTAGAGGAAGAAACATCTTTCCAAATAGTTCTAATCCCTTTTATTAATAATTACCATAACACCTAATTAGATCTTCATATGGGTATAGAAAGCGGTGAGATTTATTGACTTTCCAAACTTAACCTAGACCTAACCCTAGCAAGATTTAGATCTAGATTAATTCAGTTTTTAGATTTAATAATCAATCCGGCTCCCATCGGAATTAACTCGTTTGAGCGAATAGGAAATTCACAACATCCCTGTGGACCGACCCGTACTCACCGGCTAGCTACCAAGCGACGCCGTTCTTGATTGCGGTAACATATATTTTTTATCGATAAAACTTCTCTAAATCAAATGGCACCGTTGTCGGGGATCGCGTGTTATTTCCTTTTTTGCAATTTCGGGTTAATCAAAATTAAAAAATCATAAAAATCTGAAAAATAAAAAAAATATATAAAAATATATATCATCTGTTATTTTTGGAAAGGGTATTTTTGTGAGAATTTTGCAGGATCTACACACAACTTCGGATCTGAAAAAATCCAGAAAGCGAAACAAATAACAGAAAATCTTTAAAATAGAGGATTACAACAGAAAAGGTGCAGAAGAAATCTGAAGCCCTGAACCGACACCCCGACCTTGTTTCCGCCGCGCAAACCCCGATCTGACCGCGGAAACACGGTTGGGAAAGTGACGCCAGCCTCTGCAATTTTTTCTGGCGGCCTGATTCCCTCTGCAGACCGCGTTTCAGTGGCAAGAACCCACTAATACCGCGGAAAAGCGGCGGTTTCGTCAAATCATCTTGAGAAAATTGCACTGTAAGCTCCTCTATTCTTGCTCTGGAAATCTAGATATATCTTTTCTGAAAAATCACTACAGGATTCCGTGCACTTTAAAAATCTTCCCCCTTCTAAATAACAATCTTGTGCAGGATTCTTTGCGCCGCATAAAATAAAATAAAAAGATTTGATTGCAAGTGATTTTTCTGTTTTGCATATCTTTAAAACTGACTTTAAGGAGCTTTTGACCAATTCAGATTGGGTGAGGATTTCATCACCCTTCCCAGGACCCCAGAAATCACATAAGGCATTTGTATTGAACAAATCTTTAATTAAAAAATACTAGACTCAGCCCTAAGGACGTCGCGCTCAATAGGATAGAGGACTAGTTATAGGCATCGACCGTTAATCCTAACCTGACTTTGCGGTGTCTAGGCAGGTGTGTCTAAGGCAAGTGGTTACCTAATTAGGACCACTACTTTTGTAGTAGGGAGCCTCCCACTTACCTGGCACTTACCTGGCCGCAATTGGCAGAGAAGAGGCGGTTTGAGGTCCTATCTCTAGCCCTTTGGAACAGTTAGGAGCTGTCTAGCTGACCTAGATGACCCTAGATCTAGGCCTGATTGTGCATTTTTGGTTGATCGAAAGTGTGTCTTAGCTCTTTTCTCGAAAATCTTTTTGCAAACAGTTCTAAATAAAGAGAAAAAGGAAAAAGGAATTATTTTTTAAAAAAAAACAACTTGCAAAACTTTGCCGCTAAGAAATCCTTGCACCACCTACCTTCTTTCTCTTCTCTTTCTTCTATCATGGGTACCCCACGTCATAAATCACTTTCCTAACTTTGGTATCCCGAACCTAGCTTTGCCTCGTACGTCAATTGTTTCAGTCGTTTTAAGGAAGATCCCTCCGTGCCCAAAATTTCTTTGAAAGATCAAATAGAAGCGTCTAGGAGAAACAGTTCGACATCGCAACTCGCTTTGTGTCAACCATGTCAACCTTCACCACCTTCGTACGATGACACCACTTTTTCAAGTCCTGCTGTAACTCCTAAACCGATGTCCATTGCTGAGCATATTGCTCAATCTCGTAGCCGATCTTTCACCCCTCTCCACACAACCACTTCTAGGGATCAACAAGTCCATTCATCTTTTTATCCAACTGTTGACCCTACTCCTGTCCAACCATCCAATTCCTACCAGTCCTACCCGACTTTCCTACCGTCACCAGACACTATTTCTACATAGCCTTTTGGGAGTTTCACATATCCCAACAATTTCGAATCTTTTACCGAAACCCCCTTACCACCCAAGTCTAGTTTGGAAGAGTCGTTGGAAGCTTATATTTTAGCAACAAACAAAATGGTGAGGAATGTAGATGCGTCCATAGCCTCCTTATGCCTCCCTATACCTCTTTTTATCAATAAAATTTAAATTTCTTTTGGAGAGCATCGATGCCTCTTTTCATTTCAGAAATTCAGATCTGACAAGTCTTGTGTAGATATTTGGAGAGAGCCATCTGTAAAGTAAGTAGGTAATTTCAATTCTTGCCCTAGGTAATTTTTCATTCTCTGCCCTAGATTAAATTTAATTCCTTGCCCTAGTTAGATAGTTAGATCTTTAATTCAATTGCCCTAGATTATTTTAGTTTTTAGATTTAATTAATCCATTCACACCGTTTGGAATTAACTCGTAAGAGCGATTAGGAAATTCACAACATCCCTGTGGACCGACCCGTACTCACCGGCTAGCTACTTGCGACGCCGTTCTTGATTGCAGTAATAGATAGTTTTGAGAGGAGCGAGTGAGTTCTACACATTTCCAAATCAAACCTACCCATACCCAATTGAAGCCCACAACTCCGGTTTTCCATCGATTGTCCCAAATGATTCACAAGTTAAAAATAAAACATCTAACGAGTTGCGTGACTTTGTAGTTCTTGATTTGCCAGAGTGTGAAGAACCCCTTTCGAGTGAAACCACACTTAATCCTTTCGAACTTTACACTTCCACTCTAGAACCTAAATCGATAAATATCCATGCTTTTAATGAGGTGTCAGAAAATATTGAGTTTCACTTGATTGAGGATATAGACGCCGGGATATTTTGGATGATGAACCAGTAGATTTGATTGAAATTTTATGTCCAATTCATCATCCCGAGTCATTAAATGTTTCTCCCGAACTTCATATGCGTCTTGATTTTGATGATAATGGCATGGATGAGTTAACTATTGAGGAAACTTATGAGGATAGTATTGAGAAGAGTCTTGAGGATAATATTGAGGTTGAACCATTTTTGTTTGATGTGGATTTTCCAATTCAGCCTCCTGAACCTTTAACTGTTATCTCACCCTCCCTCCTTTCCATCGTTCCGACCACGCAAAAGATCACGCTTGACGACTGTGAGCTTGAAAAATGTCCCTTTGAATCTGACACAGTTCTCACAGACGATAACGATTACGAGTGTTTCACTTTTTCGGACGATGTTGAAGACTCACCGCCCGAGTTTGAGTCCTATGAATTTTCAGATGAGTTAGTTGAACCATCAGACTCGGTTGCTTACAGTCGTTTCGAACTATTGTTGGAATCTTTCCAGTTCGAGACAGTTTACTACGGTGAGAATGAGACTATCCCTAATTCACTCCCTTTCGTCCTTCCTATCGTTCCGACCGTACAAGAGACCGTTACGCTTTCATCTCCAATACCAAGTTCGACGTACCCATGCGTTCTTGCGAATCTTGAGGGATTTGACCCCATTTCACGACGAGTTGATAGATTAGCACAATCACTTTTAACACTTCGGTCATCACAAATTGCGCTAATTTACTCACTCGAGTTACACCCTCAAGATCGTACTCCACTTCTTTCTCTTTTCCGCCATTCTTCTCCTCCGCCGAGATCATATTCCACTCTTCTTCCCATTCGGTCTCGTGTGCTTCTCATTTCTTTTCTTTCCACTCCCTCCTTTCACCAACCCTACCATCATCACGATAAAAATTTTGAATGGTTGGTGCTAACCTTTGGCTTGTGTAAAGCCTTGTTTAGTTTGGGGAGGACCTTGTTGTATATGTGTATATATATTTTTTGCTTTCTTTTTCTATAAAAAATAATTTAAAAAAATTTCAAAACAATAAAAAATTCAAATTTTTTTTTTATAAATAAATAAACAGGGGAGTGCCGACAATTTTGACCCTCTTGGTGCAGTCTGACAGTGAGGACACTGTCAAGTTTAAGTTTGGGGGAGGGTATGCTCGGTACATTTTCTTCTTTCGCATTCATATGTACATTTTGCATTTGCATACTTATTTGAAAAAAATTTGAAAATTTTTAAAAATTATAAAAATAAATGTATTCAATTTTGGCCGTATTTTGACTTGAGTTTGACAAATAAGTTAACTGGCTAGGGACAAATAAGTTAACTGGCTAAGAACAACTAGATTTTAGACTTAGTAAATTAAAAACCCTAAAAATAACCTTCCTTAAAGTTTAACGGTAGAAAGTATATGCCTTTGTAGTTTATTTAGAAATAGGCAAATTTTGAGTTCACTTTTTGGGCTAAGTCGAAACGAAGGAAAAGTATTAATACTTTTATTAGAGTATAAGTTTGAAAAATAATTCCTAGCTTATGTCTAAATTCTGAAAATGTATACCCTACAATTTGCACAATCACGCACCTTGAAACTTGGAATAGTAGAAGAGACCTTGAAATGCTCTTGTCTAAAGTCCTTAGTACAATGAAAATAATAAAAAAAAAGTGAATAAAGTAAAAAAAAATGAACACTGGTTTTTGTGATTACTTAAGGCTAAAAAAAATAGAAAAATATTTAGCGAGGGTGCTTCATCACCTAGTGCCTTAGACCAACTGGTTTGGGAGTCACTGCTAAAGCCTTAGGTGTTGCAAGACTATGAATTACGCTTTAAAAGTGCAAACGCATTTTGTAATCGGTCGTTGGTACCTCAAGAAGTATTAACGGTCGCATGAAGGATGTGTAAGCAAAATTCAATTAAAAATTCACCAATTAATAAGTACTTTGGACAACGGACAAGGATATGATTACTTGATTTGAATTTCCAAGTGTAGGGGTGATTTATACACACACGTGGGGATATAGAATTGGAGTTTAGATGAGAGAAATGAATGAAGAATAGAACTTGTATCTTTAGTAGAGTTGATAAAAATTTCTAAGTGGAGATGGAACCCTAGAAGGAAAAACTTAAGAGATGCCGAAAGCTAAGTAAGTCTATAGAACATATATAATCTTAAGTTAAATGATAAGGAAGTGTGAAGGATATGGGTGGATAATTTGCAAGTCGAAGATAATAGAATTCCTTGTTAGAAAACCTAATTGGAGAATTAAAATCGAAAAAGCCAAATTGATAGGATTTTGTGGGTAGTATCCGCTGAAAACCCTCAGGAGACAACACTCCTCCTACTAGAGACACCTAGAGGTTTAACGGCTTGTTGCATGAGCTCAGTGCAATCGCGTTTCCCTGCGAAAGTGAGGTTAGGTTTTTGTTGAGAATAAAAAATAAGTTTGCTCGAGGGCGGGCAAAACATAAGTTTGGGGGTATTTGTTCACACCATAATATTGTATTATTATATTCCCCATTCTTATTCGTTTTATAAATAAACAGTTGCTTTTTACGCGTGTCTGGTACATATTACAGGTTACAGGTTCTTGGACAGAAAACAGTGAAAACAATGAAAAGACGATGCAAAAGTGGACTTTGACCAATAAACAGAAGACTCTTGATCAAGCCTACATCAAAGATAAAATTCACAAAGTACAAGGCAATGCAAGGTCTAAGATTATAAAGCGAACGGTTAAAAGTCCACCGCAATTATTCACTGGAGATCTGGAAGAAACATAGAAGCTATTTTAATAAAAAAAAACCAAATAATAAGGAAGCCCAAAGACAGAAGAGCCAACAAAGGAAATTTCAAGGCCCAATACTTCCTTTTAAAGAGACAGAGACATAAAATTTTACCAAAGCTTGAAGTCTACTTTGACTAGGTCTTCCTAAGGATATTTTGGTAAATGTAGACGTGCGAATCAATTGTAATCTAGGGTTTCCTATCCTCTATAAATAGGAACTCTAAATCATTGTAAAGGCTATGCCTCCCTTCATTAATAAATTTCAGTATTCTTTTTGAGAGCATCATTTTTTGTAAGTTCTTTATTTTCAGCCCTAGGTTAATTTTCTATTCTTGCCCTAGATAAATTTAAATTCCTTGCCCTAGTTAATCTTTTATTCTCTGCCCTAGATAAATGTATTTTAATTCCCTAATGAGTGAGTAGTCTCCTCGCTTGTTAGGGTTAGATCTGGGAATGGTTTGAGAGACGAAGATCTCTCATCCCCTTTCTTACCCGTCATATATTTTCATAGGACTCTATGCATATATGCACATACCGCTCCCTACGGCACCCTATCCCTCGAGGTAGCGGTGATACCGTAGTATAAAGGCCCGGTTGTGATGGTTTTCCATTGAGGTTAGGGTAAGGATTTCTAAAGGAAGGACAAGAATCTAGAGGAAGAAATATCTTTCCAAATGGTTCTAATCCCTTTTATTAATAATTACCATAACACCTAATTAGATCTTCATATGGGTATAGAAAGCGGTAGGATTTATTGACTTTCCAAACTTAACCTAGACCTAACCCTGGCAAGATTTAGATCTAAATTAATTCAGTTTTTAGATTTAATAATCAATCCGGCTCCCATCGGAATTAACTCATTTGAGAGAATAGGAAATTCACAACATCCCTGTGGACCGACCCGTACTCACCGGCTAGCTACCAAGCGACGCCGTTCTTGATTGCGGTAACATATATTTTTGATCGATAAAACTTCTCTAAATCAGTTGCCAACTCAGTGAATAGAATATACTACCACAATATATATATATACATATATATATATATATAAGCATGGTGAATAAAAGTGAGCGTAATGAAATCAACATCATCATCGTAATCATATATATATATATATAAGCATGGTGAATAAAAGTGAGCGCAATGAAATCAACATCATCATCGTAATCATCACAAAATCTGTAACAACCCTAATTTTCTTATACACTTTTTCCTATAAAAAATTTTTCAAATATTTTTTCAAAAATCCATAAAGGGGTATTTATTGCCTGAGCACAAGATTTAAGTAATTAATTAGCAATTTAATTACAAGAAGGAGCTTGTAGCTCATTGATAATACCTTGCATTGCTGAACCAAGCCACCAAAGTTCAAATCCCATGCCCTACATTATTTTTAATATTTATTTTGTTTTAAATTTTTCTTCAATATTGTGTCTCTTCATCTTCTAAACCCCCATGTACAATTCAAATTCCTAGATCGGTTTCAGAGACCTTTGAAATCCCCATTTACTCCATTTTAATGATTTTTTAATACATTTTTACATTAAAACCTTTCATATACCCTATTTACTCCAATTTTTAATGATTTTATACATTTTTACATTAAAACCTTTCATATGCCCTATTTACTCCAACTTTTAATGATTTTATACATTTTTACATTTTTATTGAAAAACTCTTCACCTACCCTACCCCTAGCCTACCTTATAAATACACCCCCTCCCCTCTACCCTCTCATCCCAAAAATCCTAAGCCCACTCTCTCAAAATTTTCCAAGGGTTGTGTACTTTGAAAACAAGCTCGCGGCGAAACTCCGACGAAATTCCGGCGGAAATTCCGGCGACGTTTTTAGAAACAATCGGTGACGAAGCAACGCCTCGGCAACTTCTTTAGTTCCCCTATACTCTTTAGTATAGATCGAAACCCGTAAGTCCCATTCTATCTCTCTTTCTAATTCTCAAAAATACGAAATTACGAAATCCGATGGAATCGGACCAAATCCGATTTCCGATTCGGTTTTCTATAAAATTTCACTTCTAATCAATTCAAACATGTCTAAACATCTTTATCATGATTATTAAACATGTAAAAATCAATTTGAATAAGTTTTCAAACATGAAATGATAACCTTTTTAACTTACCGTATTTTTTTTACTTTAATACCATCATGTTTCAATTTCACATTTAACCCGTTAACATTGCTATACCTTAAAATAGATCACGAGGTAATGACCTACCACCTCACACACACATATGCAACCATAATACGTTATCTTGAAAACTCCTAATACGATAAAACAAGTTTTACATTAAAATACCATTCCTTAATAAAACCTTTTATAAAAGTTTAGGTTTGATACATTTGTTTAAACAATATCTTTAATAGGAAAAATACGATAAGTTGTAGACATCGATCGTTTATCTAAACCTGACTTTGTGGTGTCTAGGCAAATGTGTCTAAGGCAAGTGGTTACTTAATTAGGGCCACTACTTACTTACCTGGCACTTACCTGGCCGCAATTGGCGGTGAAGAGGCGATTTGAGACTTCTAACGACTTGTCGTTTAGACCTTTTAGAAATAGGCTAGTTGGCTTAGGAAACCTTAGAATCTAAAATACGGAAAATTACACTTTGCAAATAAATACCTTTTTCTTTATAAAACTGTTTTCTAAAGGATTAGTATTTTACAATATTTGCAAAGCGCCACTACAACCCATCTTTGGGGAACCCATTCGGAATTGTGCGGTTTATCGTGCACCCTCGGGCTAGTAGTGCGAGATTCAGACCTCCGCAAGGAGCATTCGGTCTCGAAAGTTTTAAAATACGACATCTTAAGAAAATGAGATTTTTGGAATATAAAATATTTATTAAAAATTATTTTTATATAAACATATGTATATTTATCATTTAAATATCTATTTTACTATAATATAAATTTTCCACTTTTTCCTAAAAATCACAATAATAAATTTTACACTAAAATACCATGAACTTCAAATAAATCAATATTACAGATAAATACCTATAACTAGGATATTTTCACTAGAAATATCACAACATAAAATACACCCTCATTACAAATCTAAAGACGAACAATAAATACTTGAGGTGTATTTTGAAAAGTATATAAAAGTATTTTTACATAAAACCCCCTCAAGTTTTATAAATTACCCTAAGGACCCTAGAAATTATAAGATTTCGATTCACATTTCTGATTGTCTGACTCGAGCTTGAGTCTGATTAATCTGACTTGAATATGATTCAAGTCAATCTATAATCTACAAGTTTCCACTTCAATATGAACTCATGAATTCATGAATCCAATATCAATCTATACATCTTGACTGAACCGAACCATGGATATACCTATTCCTTTTGCATGATTCTCAGTTATTCCATTTACATGACTCTATGGTTACAACCGCTTACTGATATCATGGTTTCGGTCAGTCAATCAATCTTACAATCAATACAATTTACAAGATAACAATACAAACAAGACATCGCGGGGTTTAAGGGGTAGACTGATACGGAATATGTTAAAGGTGGAACGAGGTGGTCGCTTAAGACGTAATTACATCCATGCCGTTGTTCCGTGGTATTATCGACGGAGCCTTGTACTACAGGTTACCAAGGTCCCCGGTGTAAGTGGGACTCCCCTCGTATACACTGGCATCTTCCGTACCAAGCTACAAACAACAGCGTTAATACAACATTACAATATTATAATACAACATTAAAAGCTACTCTCTCTCTCTCTCTTACTCTCTGTCTATTTCTCCCTTATCTTTGGGACTTACCGAGCGACATGTTCGCTGACGACATTCTATTTCTTTCTTCTTTGAATATCGTCAGGTGATTTGGACCCGGCAGAGATCGAGCCATCTGCAGAAGACTTGGAGCAGTTTGCCGAAGACCCAACACTTTAGTTTCATTGTACAATTTTCTTTTCAATACTTTTCATTTCCTGTTATGCCACTGTTTAGGCATCATTTTATTTCAGTTGTATTCTCTTTTAATGTATTGTACAAAAGAATGTTAATAAATAAAAGTTGATGTTCCTTTTATATCTTGTCTCTTGTGTATTTATTTTATATTGCTTAGATACGCTTAGCGTATGTACTTCTGAGTATATACGTAGCGGGCCTCGTCGCGTCCCTTTCGCCTTATACCGGGAAGCGGGACGTGACAGGTTTTGTTGGCGGCCCATACAGGTCAGAGCTGTATGGAACCCTAAACAATATAAAACACAAGAACCAGCAACTAAAACATTCTTTACAATCATGTTCCTTGAATCCCATCATTTCTTATTCTTTGAATCATATATCTTGAATCTGTCCTAACCCAAAATTCCCTCACCTCTTTTACAATTTTACCAAAACCTTCGCATCCTTTCATTTCTTCACACATTCTTCACATTTCTAAAACCCTTGCACCACCTTGTTATTTTTCGCATACTGTTAGTACACTAGCACCAAACTTTCCTTGAAACTGTTACACTATCCGTTTACAAATTTCGAGGATGAAATTTTTATAAGGAGTGTAGAATGTAACAACCCTAATTTTCTTATACACTTTTTCCTATAAATTTTTTTTCAAATATTTCTTCAAAAATCCATAAAGGGGTATTTATTGCCTGAGTATAAGATTTAAGTAATTAATTAGCAATTTAATTACAAGAAGGAGCTTGTAGCTCATTGGTAATACCTTGCATTGCTGAACCAAGCCACCAAAGTTCAAATCCCATGCCCCACATTATTTTTAATATTTATTTTGTTTTAAATTTTTCTTCAATATTGTGTCTCTTCATCTTCTAAACCCCCATGTACACTTCAAATTCCTAGATCGGTTTCAGAGACCTTTGAAATCCCCATTTACTCTATTTTAATGATTTTTTAATACATTTTTACATTAAAACCTTTCATATACCCTATTTACTCCAATTTTTAATGATTTTATACATTTTTACGTTAAAACCTTTCATATACCCTATTTACTCCAACTTTTAATGATTTTAAACATTTTTACATTTTTATTTAAAAACCATTCACCTACCATACCCCTAGCCTACCCTATAAATACACCCCCTCCCCTCTACCCTCTCATCCCAAAAATTCTAAGCTCACTCTCTTAAAATTTTCCAAGAGTTGTGTACTTTGAAAACAAGCTCGCGGCGAAGCTCCGAGGAAATTCCGGCGGAAATTCCGGCGACGTTTTTAGAAACAACCGGTGACGAAGCAACGCCTCGGCAACTTCTTTAGTTCCCCTATACTCTTTAGTATAGATCGAAACCTGTAAGTCCCATTCTATCTCCCTTTCTAATTCTCAAAAATACGAAATTACGAAACCCGGCGGAATCGGAACAAATCCGATTTCCGATTCGGTTTTCTATAAAATTTCACTTCTAATCAATTCAAACATGCCTAAACATCTTTATCATGATTATTAAACTTGTAAAAATCAATTTGAATAAGTTTTCACACATGAAATGATAACCTTTTTAACTTACCGTATTTTTTTCACTTTAATACCATCATGTTTCAATTTCACATTTAACCCGTTAACATTGCTATACCTTAAAATAGATCACGAGGTAATGACCTACCTCCTCACACACACATATGCAACCATAATACGCTATCTTGAAAACTCCTAATACGATAAAACAAGATTTTACATTAAAATACCATTTCCTTAATAAAACCTTTTATAAAAGTTTAGGTTTGATACATTTGTTTAAACAATATTTTTAATAGGAAAAATACAATAAGTTGTAGACATTGATCGTTTATCTAAACCTAACTTTGTGGTGTCTAGGCAAGTGTGTCTAAGGCAAGTGGTTACTTAATTAGGGCCACTACTTGTAGTGGAGAGCCTCCCACTTACCTGGCACTTACCTGGCCGCAATTGGCGGTGAAGAGGCGATTTGAGGTTTCTAACGACTTGTCGTTTAGACCTTTTAGAAATAATCTAGTTGACTTAGGAAATCCTAGAATCTAAAATACAGAAAATTACGCTTTGCAAATAAATACCTTTTATTTTATAAAACCGTTTTCTAAAGGATTAGTATTTTACAATCTTTGCAAAGCGCCGCTACAACCCATCTTTGGGGAACCCGTTCGGGATCGTACGGTTTATCGCGCACCCTCGGGCTAGTGGTGCGAGATTCAGACCTCCGCAAGGAGCATTCGGTCTCGAAAGATTTAAAATACGACATCTTAAGAAAATGAGATTTTTGGAATATAAAATATTTATTAAAAATTATTTTTGTATAAACATATGTATATTTATCATTTAAATATCTATTTTACTATAATATAAATTTTCCACTTTTTCCTAAAAATCACAATAATAAATTTTACACTAAAATACCATGAACTTCAAATAAATCAATATTACAGATAAATACCTATAACTAGGATATTTTCACTAGAAATATCACAACATAAAATGCACCCTCATTACAAATCTAAAGACGAACAATAAATACATGAGGTGCATTTTGAAAAGTATATAAAAGTATTTTTACGTAAAACCCCCTCAAGTTTTATAAATTACCCTAAGGACCCTAGAAATTATAAGATTTCGATTCACATTTCTGATTGTCTGACTCGGGTTTGAGTCTGATTAATCTTACTTGAATATGATTCAAGTCAATCTATAATCTACAAGTTTCCACTTCAATATGAACTCATGAATTCATGAATCCAATATCAATATATACATCTTGACTGAACCGAACCATGGATATACCTATTCCTTTTACATGATTCTCAGTTATTCCATTTACATGACTCTATGGTTACAACCGCTTACTGATATCATGGTTTTGGTCAGTCAATCAATCTTACAATCAATACAATTTACAAGATAACAATACAAACAAGACATCGCGGGGTTTAAGGGGTAGACTGGTATGAAATATATTAAAGGTGGCACCAGGTGGTCACTTAAGACGTAATTATATCCATGCCGTTGTTCTGTGGTATTATCGACAGAGCCTTGTACTACAGGTTACCAAGGTGCCTGGTGTAAGTGGGACTCCCCTCGTATACACTAGAATCTTCTGTACCAGGCTACAAACAACATCGTTAATACAACATTACAATATTATAATACAACATTAAAAGATACTCTCTCTCTCTCTTACTCTCTGTCTATTTCTCCCTTATCTTTGGGACTTACCGAGCGACCTGTTCGCTGACGACATTATATTTCTTTCTTCTTTGAATGTCGTCAGGTGATTTGGACCCGGCAGAGATCGAGCCATCTGCAGAAGACTTGGAGCAGTTTGCCGAAGATCCAGCACTTTAGTTTCATTGTACACTTTTCTTTTCAATACTTTTTATTTCCTGTTATGCCACTGTTTATGCATCATTTTATTTCAGTTGTATTCTCTTTTCATGTATTGTACAAAAGAATGTTAATAAATAAAAGTTGTTATTCCTTTTATATCTTGTCTCTTGTGTATTTATTTTATATTGCTTAGAAACGCTTAGCGTATGTACTTCTGAGTATATACGTAGCGGGCCTCGTCACGTACCTTTCGCCGTATACCGGGAAGTGGGGCGTGACAAAATCCGTGTCAAACATCGCTAACCAGAATCTCATCATATCACACTGGTGTATCTGTATCGGTCTCTCCCCCTTCCTCGATTACCGGATCACACAAAACATATCTCACACCGTTGTATCCGAATTGATCTCTCCTCCCTTCCTCGATTACCAGATCATACCATAAAAACCACGCAAGAAAACCGTAATATCCTTACCGGTCTCCTCCTTTCCTCAATATCCGGATATCATCACATACAAACGAGGTTTATAATTATTATACAATAATAATTACTTATGATATATATATATATATATTAGTGTCCTATACCACTGATATATATCATCATCGATAAAGGCCGCAATTTCACAAGATCAACCATATATAACGCATAACGAAAACATAGTAAGCAGCAATTAATACTTACTAATAGCATGAAGATAATCTAATATTAATAACATGGCAGTTTCTAAGTGTCATGGCAGTACCAACGATGTGTAGTGTGCATGCGAGTCTGTGATTGTGCAACATGACAATCGTTGGTAGTTGTGCACTGTTCTATTGAGTGTGTTTCTATAGCAGGGCAATCGAAATATAAGAGATGAAATGGAACATGACATTTTAACTACGCAGTTGTGCTGTGTTCAATCGGATGTGTACATGCAAGCGTAGCAATTAGATGTAGAACTTAGCAAATGTACTGATATGACAATTCAAATAAGTATATGCAATAAGGCTATTCTAGTCAATATAATTGGTGTGGTGATTCTAGCAAGTATATAGATATAGAAACACGGTGTGGTACTCAAATATAATACTAATAGTATATTAGTTCATCAAGTGTCACGTGTAGGGTTTAAAATAGTGACACGAAATTTTATACAAAATTTCTGGTAGTTGGGGGTGCTATACGCCATCCGTCCGATTTCCCACCTGTAGATGCTATTCCACTCAAAAAAAATCGACTCGTACTAGTCTAAGCCCGCAAACACTTTTCCGTTCCTTGCCGTGTCGGACGCCTCCGCGACCGATCCTAAACATCGAAATAACAACTTACTCATGTGAGAATCTAGACTACCGGTATCGATATCTATATAAGACGAACTAAACTCGCGTAGGTTAACACGTGTGACCATCGTATGCTATACGTGTGCAAAGTTACCTAGGACTACCCTGAATTGCGGTTAATTAACGAAAATAATAAATCGAGAGTTAAAATATCTGTATCGTATGCTAAAATATCGTGAAAAGTGAAATAAAATGATCTCGGGATTTTGTATAGGGTATCTGGAAGAAAAATAAGTATGACAAAGACCTAGTTTGAGACATAGAAAGCTCTCGACAAATATTCAAGCCCTAACTCCCTGACCCAGCCGAAAATTGCGGCCAAAAGGGGTTTTCTGGCCGCTAAAGCTTTATGGAATGGGCTCAAATTTTGAAGGTGCACTCTAGGTTCATTAACAAGCTCCTAGTAATTTTCTTTTATTCTCTAGAGCACTGGAGCAATAGCAGAATTATTTTGAACACCGAAATTTTACAAAAAGCTAGTTTTAGGCATTTAGAAAAACATCATGGTGAATTGGTGAAGTTGTGGTGCTTAAACAACAAGATAAATAGCATTAAAATATCTTTATCTATCCCAAATTAAGTTGTGATTATCAAAGAACCACACTAGTTCAATACTCACCTCAAAACCACACTAAAAAACTTAGAATCGACAAAAACACGAACTTTAACTTAAAACTATAGTCTTAATAGAAAATATTAGTTAAAACCTAACTAAAGATAGTACTTTTACCTCCTTATTTGGATTAAGGAAGTAGCAAGCTTGAAATGTGACTTCTAAGGTGAAAACTTGGTCTTTACTTCAATTGTTGGATGGAAATTTGAATATCTTGATGGAGGCTTCATGGTGGAGTGATTTGTGTTTGTATGTGTGCGTTTTTTAAGTTAGAAAATTTTGAGGAAGAGAATGAGGAGAAGAGGAAATGGTGTAAAGAGTTAAGATGAAAGGAAAGAAAAAGGCCATGTCTAGCCATAACCCCATCTCACCATTCCTAATATTTAAAACCCATGCCTACATCCTTCTTCTATATTTTAATACTCATACATGCCCATACCCTCCATGTCTCCCTCTCTCTACAATTAAAATTTTTAACATAGAAAAGAATTTAAAAGATAAGGAAAAGTATTTAGCTTGCCTTGATAGCCAAAGTATATTTAATTAAACCTTAATCAAATTTTTATATTAAAAGACTTAACTATTTATGTATGTGTGCACTAATTATATAAAAGAAAACCAATTTAACTAAATATCCTCTAGTTGAAATAAAACTAAATATATCATTAATTGTAAAACTTAAATTAACTAATTGTTCTCATATATAAAAAGTTCATTTTATTAATAAATAATTTTAAAGTAAACATTTAAACTTTTGAAATGTTACAATATAACACGACACGAATTGATTTACCTGGAGCAGGTGAAAATTGTTATCGCAATGCGATAACGTAATTAACTGCAGGAGCTTGCGCCTGCAGAGAAAAGCGTCCCCACAATCAAAATCCTTTCAAATGAGGAGAAATCTGATAAATCTACTAAAACGGTCGCATCTATCCAAAGCTTCGATATGCGGTGCCATAAATCCACTTGGTATTTTCAGAGAGGTGGATGGATATTTTCCATATAATATCTACCTCTAAATTCAGTCTCCGCATCTCAGTCCAATTTTCGGCAGTAAACAATTACTATTCGTTGTTATGTTTTATGACCTTATTCGGCTAATGTTCCCATGCAACCTAGATGAAGAGCATTGGTGTCTGGTTGTTCTTAATAAAAAGCTTGAAAAATAGTAAGTATTGGATTCTCTAAAAAATACATATTTAGTAAAATATCGAACTCTTGTAGAAAACATTATAAGCAATCATCTATGAGTAGTTATTTGCCTTTTAAATACGATATTATTTACGTGGTTTAATATTCAATTCTTATACATGCAGAGTTGTGCTTTGGAGAGACGATTGGATGCGGCCATAAAAGCCTAACCAGAATTGCTAGTAACCTTTGACGAATTTACAAAAGGAAATGACGATTGTGGTTTGTATTTATGTAAATATATGGAACTGTAGAATGGAAAGGAGCTTACTTTTGAGATGGATGAGGTGCTAACATGAATCACTTGGTTTAAATTTCCGCAATTTTCTTAATTAATTATCCTGCTTCTTTTCAATGCAGAATATAGCAAAGTTGTTCCAAAAGAAGCTCATTTCTCTCCTGCTAATTTCCGCACACAACAGAGAAGAGGACGTAAAGAAAGCAATTCATAATTTGGTTCAGGAAATGTAATCAATTTGGTTCTAAGCGGAACTTCAATTTCTCCAAGCGGGACTTTCTGCTTAATAATTGGAACTTTAAGTATACTACGTAGGACTTTAAACTAACTGAGTGGGATTTTTGGTTTCAAACGTACTTGAAAATTGGGATTGTTTGCTCCTCAAGTGGGGCTTTTTGTTCTTTCATGTGGTACTTTAGGATTCGTAGGTGGAATTTCTGTTTTCTGAGTGGGAAAATTTGAGTTGCATTAACTTCTTATAATAATAATTTGTAAATTAAAATGTATCTATTATGAAGATATGAGAATAAATTGACTTTGTTTTCAATTATCTTTTCTTATTTACAAGGTTTTAAATCAGGAACTTTCAATTTCTTCTAAAAGGGATTTTATTTTACTCCAAGTGGAATTTTCTGCTTAATAACTGGAACTTTAAGTTTACTACGTGGGATTTTAAGCAAACGAAGTGAGACTTATATAAAACTGGGATTGTTTGCATCTCAAGTGGGCCTTTTTGTTCTTTCATGTGGCACTTTAGAATTCCTAAGTGTCCCTTCTGTTTTCTGAGTGGGAATTTCTAAGTTGTTTTCTCAGTTCCCTAAGTGGAACTTTCTGCTTACCCACTGGAACTTTAAGTCTACAGTGTGAGGCTTTAATATTACAAAGTGGGACATTTGACTTAAGATATATTCACTGGAATTGTTTGGTCCCACTTATCGTTAGAAATATCCCACTTAGCAGTAGAAAGTCCCACTTTGAAACTATTTAGTACCACTTTAAATCAGGAATTTTCAAGCTTATAAGGTTTTAAATCATGAACTTTCAAGTTCTTCTAAACGGTATTTTATTTTTCTCTAAGTGGAACTTGTTGTTTAATAACTGAAACTCTAAGTTTACCACGTGGGACTTTAAGATAACTGAGTAGAACTTTTGACTTCAAACGTACTTAAAACTCATGATTGTTTACTTCTTAAGTGGGCCTTTTTGTTCTTTCATGTGGTATTTTAGGATTTCTTTATGGCCCTTTTGTTTTCTGAATGAGAAATTCTAAGTTGTTTTCTGAGTTCCCAAAGTGGAAATTTCTGCTTACCAACTTGAACTTTAAGTCTCCACTTTAATATTATAAAGTGGGACATTTGACATAAGAAATGACTCACTGGAATTGTTTGGTCCCACTTATCATTAGAGATGACCCACTTAGTAGTAGAAAGTCCCACTAGAGAACTATTTAGTACCACTTTAAATTATGAACTTTCAAGTTTACAAGGTTTTAGATCAAGAACTTTCAAGTTCTTGTAGGCGGGACTTTATTTTTTTATAAGTGGAACTTTCTGGTAAATAACTGAAACTTTAAGTTTACTATGTAGAACTTTAAGATAATTTAGTGTGACTTTTGACTTCAAACTGGGATTGTTTGCTCTTCAAGTTGGCCTTTTTGTTCTTTCATATGGTACTTTAGGATTCTTTGGTGGCTCTTCTGTTTTCTGAATGGAAAATTCTGAGTTCCATAAGTGGAAATTTCTGCTTACTAACTGGAACTTTAAGTCTACAACGTGGGACTTTAATATTACTAAGTGGAACATTTGACTAAAAATGTACTTGACACTAGAATTTTTTGGTCCTCAATTAGGCCTTTCTCTTCTTTTATATGAGAATTTATAGTCCCTAAGTGGGGCCATCTATTTTCCTAGTGGGAATTTATTTTAAGTTGCATTAACTTATGATAATACTCTACTTTGTAAATTAAAATGCATCAGGTATGGAAGACGAGCGAATAAATTGATCAAATACACATCATAAACAGAAAACCTAAAGGATCGTTCATTACATATGTCCAAGAAAATACCCAACACAAATGGAAAAAAAAACAGAAAGAAACCACATCACCAATCCAAACACAAGCATCTTCTTCTCCATTGACCTCATCACTTTAATTTCATATGAAAGTCGTGAATTTTGAATAACATATCATTCTTGCATTGCTGATCCATCATCGTCTAAGCTCTCTCAGTTTGCAATTTCAGATCCAACATGTGAATTAGAAAAACCCCGAATTCTAAGTTTGTTATCCCATGCAAATGCCCCACAATCTCCATCTTGGTTCCATTTAGGGCTCCTTCAAAACTTTCTTCAAGGGTTATTTATAGTTCTCGAAGTATAGGGCTTAGCCAAAAATCCGCATTCACAAACGATCTTGATGGTAGGCCTTTTAATCCCGCAGCGGGAACTCGAAACTAAAGAAAACATGCTGATTTAGGGTTTAGATTGAAGAGAAAAAACTTGAGAAGAAGACCCTAAAATGGCTTGGAGAAGAAGACTTAATCTCATTAATTTTTTGACAGGCACATGTGAATCATGTCCATTTTCTGCTTTAAAACCGGTCAAAACTACTTTACAGCCGGTCATTTCAACCAGATAATCTGGTTCGTTAGTGTAGGGTTCCTAGGCACTCTCAAGAGGTCTCACAAGGCATCAACTATGCCAATTTCAAATTTTACAAGTGCCGAGAAACCCTAATACGGATCGTTGACTAGAATTTTAGGCGAAACAAGAAGCTAGTTAACAATTTAACTAAGCGAACGGAAATACAACCTTTGTAGAACTGGTTCTCCACCTCCATAGCTCCATGATGAAGTCCCCTTGCTGTCCAAATCCAATCCCGGGCTCTAGCGTCGGCTTCATCGGAGAAATGGGCGGGCTAGGTCATCGACAACGATGCCGAAGATGATCTACGTCGAGGTATCACAAGATCAAGCTCCCACTTCACCAAGTCATGAAACTTGTGAAGAAAACACCTTATACTACTTGGCAAGAGGTAGAGGATGAAGAAATAGGAGAAGGGTTCACTTTAGAATTGGATTTTTCACTCTTTTCATCAAATCACCAGTGATGAAAGCTAGGTTTTCTTCTTGAAGAAGAACAAGAAGAAGATGATAGAATATTATGATAAGTTAATTAAAATACAAAAGAAAATGAATACTTATCATAATATGAACCATGGTTAGGTGTAGAGAATTGACTAAGGTTAGATGAATGGTTAGGGTTAAGCATGAAGACAAAATGGTCACTTTGGTCAAAGCTTCATGAAGCTTCAACAAGCTTCAAGAATGAAAGCAACCATTTTGTTTTCTTATCCCATTTCCTTTTAATCCAAATTAAAAAGATAAATGAATGAATAAATAAAAACCCTAACCATTTACTTAACCAAGGTTTAATTCTTTACACAAACCCTAGCATTCATGTATCATCAAACATGATACAATCAAGTGTACAAAAGTATATCGCATATACAACTTGTGCAATGCAAGTGAGAAAATCCATTTAAAGTGAACCAATACTAGTTAATGCAAAGTAATATATCAAATATATAATTATGCATTAAATCATTAAATCAATACTTGATTTAACGATCCGGTCATATCGCATACAACCGACTAATATCCAATGTATCGGCTTATCGAATCAATCCTTGATTCGATAACTAGGTTATATTGCATACAACCAATCGATACATTCATCGCGAGAATGAAATACGGTATCACATACACGCATTATTCTCGGTCCCGCACATATCTCATATGCGCTCCTATTTCGTTTCGCTTGAGCCAGGAAACCTCTGTGTAGAACTCTAAAGACTCGTCAATACGCCGGCAGCAGGTGATGATCATATCAAACATCCACAAGCCGCAAGCGGTCTGCCAAACGTAACGGCCACCCGGGTATTGAGCGATCAGAAGATCGACGAGCAAGCCCGCTCACACTCCTGTGAATCCAACCAGTAACACTTACCGTACAGTCCGGTCTCGTCGTCTGATATGTCGCATATCTCGCCTAGGGGTGGTAAACGTCAGACCCCTATAGTTCGATAAGTCGTGTCGATATGTGGTCTATAACAATTCGAGAAACTACTGATAACAATTACCGGTAAATCTCAACAACCCTGGCCAGGGATTTCCGGTTATAGCCAATCGAACACAGCGCAACATCAAGTCCCTATACCGGGAGAGACGAATCCCCTCCTATCGCTCATTGCCTCCATGTGATTCGGGACTGTACCCAAAAACCACCGTTTTGCACGCCCTCTTGGACGTGGTAAGGTGGAAATCAAAGCACAGTGGGAATCACACAAGACTCTATGACGATCTCGGGTCTACAGACTAACCTGTACCAGTGTCACCAGAGAACTGCCATCTGACGTAAGGTATAATACCATCTGGGAGTTCTCGGCTAGTCCGTCCAATGTACCCAGTCTCCACTGAGCACCCGTATATCATCTCCGATGTCAAACACCAATAGATATGGGATCATCCATCGCCCATCTGTATGGGTCGAGAAGGTATACGCTAGTCTACTCTGGTATATCGATGCCCCGTCTCGATACACCCACGACTAGGGAGCTTGAAGGATGTACTTATGGACTGCCATGTCCCCACTAGTATGATCCGCATCATAGTCCAGGTAGTCAAGTACACATCCTAAGGGCTTTACCAACATGTAACAGAGAGACAATCAGTGTACACGTTAAGGTAAAGATCAACCAGATAGCATACTATCATGTCGAGCAAGAAAGTCCTCCCTATATATGTCCCAGCATCCACTACAATATACATCCAATGTACAGTAATGGCCTCTAGGGCATACATATAACTAACAATCTCCCACTTGCACTAGGGCCATCTGATAGCAGTGGTTGTAGTATCTCATACTCAACCATCTCATAAAAGTCCCTCTCTGGGAAAAGGCCTTTGTGAGTGGATCCGCCGTGTTGTCCTCTGAGTCTACTCTCCTAACCTCGATCCGTTAGAGATCAACCATCTCCATGATGAGGTGATACTGCCTTAGAATATGTCTGAATCACTGATGGGACGGACGTTCCATGGCATAAGCCACAACTCCATTATCACACAATGGGAGGAACTAAGTTCATCTCATGAACTGATATACACCCAGACAGCCTCTTTGGTAGCATCTTAAGTAGCGATGTATCCAGCCTTTATCGTCTAGTATGCCACGGTATCTAGCTTGGAACTTTTCCAACATACCGTCCCTTCACTGAGGGTAAAGACAATGCCTGTGACTGACATTCAGTCGTCTTTATCACCCTGGAACCCTTCCAGTGATTCTCCCCAGGATCGATTGATACCATCTCACTAGTGAGTATTCTAACATCCATTTAGATCTATCTCATAGATCCACTAGTGAGTATTCTAACATCCATTTAGATCTATCTCATAGATCCAAAACCCAGGATTTAGTAGGTATCACTTTGATCCTATATGGATAATCATTGTGATAAGTGGAGATTGACCGAGCGTAACATAGGAAACTTTTTCCCTATCAAGAGTATGTTATCCACGTACTCTACGAGGATCACAACCATACTCCCTACTACCTTTTTGTATATACAAGGTTCATCTACCATTTTGATGATGTCAAACTCTTTGACTAACATATCAAAACAGATGTTCCAACTCCGCGATGCCTGCTTTATCCTATAAAGTATCTTGTACACGTTTCCGCTGCTCCCACTGTTTACGAAGCCCTCTGGCTGTGTACTTATAGACGCCCTCTTCTAAAACATCATTTAGAAAAGCTGTCATGACACCCAACCACCAGATATCGTAGTCATGGTATGTAGCCGTGGCAAGTAGGATCTGGATGGACTTAAGCATAGCTACTGAAAAAGGTTTCATCATTATCCACGCCTGGTCGATGAAGAAAACCTTTAACAAGTCTAGCTTTGAAAGTCTCAACTTTTCCATCTACACCAAGTAATCTTCTCAAGATATACTTGCTCCTGATGGGAATTTAACCCTTCAGATATCGCAACCAAAGTCCATACTTTGTTGGTGTATAGGGATTCCATCTCAGATCGATAAACATCCAGCCATTCTTACAGAGTCTCACTCCTGATGGCCAGCTCGAAACTAGTTGGGTCATCATCTCATGATGCAATCCTCGCTCCCACTGTCATAGAGAAACCGAAGTATCTCTCAGGTGGGTGAGGAAACCTACTAGATCGGCGGAGAGGTTGAAGTTCGTTGGTTACTATTGAATCATTTGGTTCTATCAAATCATCTGCTGTAGTTTGTATAGCTGGAACGTTTCCAGTTCTACAAAACTGACCTTGCCTCGATCTTGTCCGGATTTTGCTTTTAGATATAAGCCAGACAACCCCAAATCTTAACAAACTTAAGATATGGGCTCTTCCCATACCATATCTCATATGGAGTGGTAGGCACAGATTTGATTCGAACCCTATTCAATAGATATGCAACTTCATAAGTGCATAACTCCCTAAAAGGAAATAGGAAACTCAGTAGTACTCATCATAGAGCACACCATATCATATAGGGTGCTATTGCTCCGCCCCGATATACCATCGTGCTATGGTGTATTCGGAGGAGTAATGCTGAGAGAGAATCTCATTCTCCTTTAGAATAGTCCAAGAATTCTGTGCACAAGTATTCTCCTCCTTGATCTCATCATAGGACATAATACTTATACCCGTATTTTGGTTCTCTACTTCTAACTTATATTCTGTGAATATCTCAAAAGGTTCGGACTTATGTTTCAACAGGAACATAGGTCTGAATCTCGAAAGATCATCAGAGAATGTAATGAAGTACAAAGAACCGGTCCTGGCATGTGTAGACAGGGGACCTTCATACATCAACATGTATCATCCCAAGAGTTCACTAACTCTTTCTCTGCTTCCAGTAAACAGAGCTATGGTCATTTTATCTTTGTGACATAACTGGCAAGTTTCATAAGATGTAAATTCAAACTGATTTAAATATGCATCTTTATGTAACTTCAGTTAGTCGGGTCGCATTGATATGACCTAGTGTACAATACCTCAAGAAGGATCCGTTCATTTCTGAACTCTTCCTCTTATGTGTGTTCTGTATACTAAGAACTGTAGTTTGATTTAGAACATCAATACTTTTAGATAACGTGCCTGAACCGATCAACTTTTGATATAGGAAATATTCAAAACATTATCCAACAATACAAAATTTTATCATTTCTTTACTAATAAAGAGACTGATATGATTTTGTATATCAGGTTCGGTATCTAATAACATTCGTTCAGAATCAATGTATTTGTAATACAGGGTGACAGTGACCAACAGACTTGGCTGCAACACTTGCCCCGTTTTCTGTCTCATGAAACTTATCACCCGTTCTCAGTTCTCTACCTTTCTTTAGCCCTATGTAACTAATTACATATCTGGGATCCTGATCCGGTATCAATATACCCAGGACGTAGAGAATACAGAGAAACGGTTCTTTGTAATGAACACACCCGAAGAAGATGCATCATCATGCACTTTCTTTGTTTGGGCGGCACGGGAAATCTGGTATTCCCCAATTTCCTGCTTTGTCTTATAACATTTATAAGTTGGAGCGGGACCAACGTTCTCCAGCTCAGTATAACAAGCGGGTTCGGTCAAATATCCGTATTATTATCTTGATTAAGGCGTGACATGGTCGCTACCAGGAAAAAGAGAGAAGAAAACACTCAGCGTGCGCTCTTGCAAGAATAGATTGGTTATTATTTTATCTAATCAGGATGGCTCCCACTGTTTTTATCAAATCTTCCTTCAAACCCTAAAAGGAAAGACTAGCCGGGATTAATTACACACTACAAGTTCGCCAGTCTTTCAGCCAGGCCAGTGTCGGTACTTTGAGGGAGGTCCCCCGTGCTTTCGCACGAACCTAATTAATGTAAACCTCGTTTTCCCAGAGGCGTAACCTCGTTAACACCTTTCTAGACACCTACTTGATCGGCTAATTATAATGTGTAAAACTCTCCCAGGAGTAACTCTTACTCGCAGCGGGTATCGGGATCCAACTATCTCATAGAAGGTATGCAATCTCATTGCAAATTTCAACACTTGAAATTCCCGATATTGTTTTGCCCCAAACAATCTATGACCTTGACAAGGTCAACAAACCATAGACCGCAAGTCAAGTTCAACCCGTCATTTCTTGATTGAATCAAACCCACCCGCACGACCCTTGACAAGGTCAACAAGGCCGTACGACTACCCTAACCCAATCTGCATCATATGCATAAGAAGATAAATACTGGTTAGCTACCGCACACTGCGCCTTGACAAGGTCAACAAACGCAGCACGAATACTAAACAGGACTTATCTGAAATGACGGAGGGCTACGACAGGTTTTTCTGAAAACCTATTGCGTAATGAACTTGATATCGTTGTAGGATCGAATGATTTTAAAATGGAGTGTTTTTTAGGCTTTTCTAGTTTTGCTAAAGGAGTCACTCCCGGTGAAGGGATCGTCGGTCCTTTCCTCGTCGAATGAGGTGCGGGATATATCATATATATCACTGTGCAAAGCAAAAACTCTTAAAAGCAATCAAAAGACAAACCGAGTGTGTAGCATCTACCAGTTATTGCTAAAGGAGTCACTCCCGATGAAGGGATCTCGGTCCTTTCCTTATCGAATAAGGTGCAGGATATATCACATATACCGCTGTGCAAAGCAAGAACTGTAGCTACCTGTTTTATTTTGCAATTCGATTCTATAACATCTTAGGTTTCTTTTATTTCATTAATCTCATTAATGAAGTCCCATCATTTAAAGTACCTAAACATCACAGATAAATACGACGTACACTTATGCCATCCGCATTCACCTCGATGTCCCCTCGTACACCGTTAGGTTAGGTAACTAACGGCAGAGCGGGGCAGGGCTAGCGCGGGTGTAAAACATAAGTAACGTCTATATAATATATCATATATACTATATACTGTATCTATCACAGAACATCACATGATCACATCACAGATATTGCAGCAGAAGAAACATATGAAATATTGGATATACTAGGACGTCCGTGTTTTCAATACGAGCCAGTATAAAACACGGATTCCACGGTCGCGATGAATAGCCAAACCCACACCCCAAGACCCCTACGAGAGCGGCAAGCAACCCTACCAATTCTAGAGTTAGGAGACCTGGACTCGAATCCTCGAGTTGGTCTCCCACTGGACTCCAGAACCCGGTTACTTGTGCCCTCCTCCTTGGGTCTATCCTAGTGCGAAAAAGTAAATAATATACAAAAGGTGACAACTTCCGCAACCTGGAAGTGCCCCAATAAAAGAATATTACTTACAAGTTTTTACATGAATGAAAATCAAAAACACTCATCTCACATAAAATCCCCCGGCTATTCAAACACGACGATCCAATATAACATATCCAGCAACACATAACATCACATGTCATCAACGTAAGTAAATATGCACATCCCAATTATCGTTGACATATAGCAACGAAACCGGCGATATCACATATTACACTTACGGTCACAGAAAAGAAAGTGTAAAACTACAACAGTTGGAATCCGCAATTTCTTTAGACATCGCATGCCTAATCAAATGAATTATTTAGACATCACATGCCTAACAATTATAAACCCCGCATTTTAGTCTCATTATCGAAAACTCTTTTCAATATAAAGTCGGGCAATTCAACAAGATTCCCGACATCCTGATCGAATGCTCGTCGCAAACTTTAGTAGACGGCTGCACCCCCGATGCCGCCGACGAAGTGCACCAAGGCGGAACACCGTTGTCGCGAGCACCCGAACGGATGCTTTCGGCGACGGGGTTCTCCTACAGTCACTTGGTCGGGGCTAAGGGGTGTAGTCGTTTATTAAGTTTATCCGGCGAGTATCCGCGTACGCTAAGTGATTGCGACGGACTTTTGATCACATCAAAATTCTGTGGCAACCGATCAAGTGAGACTAAACTGCTATGTTTATAACATTCATTCAGTTATCTCATAACTACTTGTGGATTCCAAGTATTGTATCGCATTCCAGATAAACAGAAAATGTTAAACTTTCCGATCGAACAGTCAAACACCCAAGTTTTCCCGAAACAGCTCAACGCATGAAATAAGTTTAACAGCATTCAGTTCGTGCCTCTGTACCAACGGTCCAGCCGTAGAAGGGTCAAGCCAACGCCTCACATGTGGCACGCCGTACTGCCCCAAACCCGAAGGTTCAACGAGCAGTTCAAGACGGTCACATAATCGAGTTAAGGTTTGTTGTCTTCTAGAGGGGCCATCGCATTACTTGCACTACTTAGAACGTGATTAAACTTCAGAAATATCCAACAATTGGAAATTTCCCGGCAGGGGAAAAAGTGGGTATTTATGTCCGGCCGAACTTTTTAACATATTCTAAAATTTACCCGGAAAAACACACTGACAAAATTAGACAATCCGATCGAAACACCGAGTCCCCAATACAACCCAGAAAATTCAACTCTTGGATGATATTTAAAAATTCCCATAAAATCCAGCATCAGAAAAGAGGAATTACTGTGCAACACTTACTGTGAGAGTCGACCGTACGGCCGCAGAACCGCCGCATGAGCCATGCACATGCCGCGGAACCGCGGCGGTTGAGATGAATTAGGATCTCGTTTTGCACCATAACTCTTAGATCTTCCTGCTGAATTTTTTAAGAATTTTTAATCTGGAAAAAACCCAGTTTTTGAAAAAAGTCCAGAGAGCATTTTTTGTGTTAGGGTTTCGGTTCGATCAGACTTCTAACTCCGTCTACGCATCGCCTAAGGCTTTAGCTAGGCTCTGATACCACTGTAGGGTTCCTAAGCACTCTCAAGAGGTCTCACAAGGTATCAACTATACCAATTTCAAATTTTACAAGTGCCGAGAAACCCTAATACGGATCGTTGACTAGAATTTTAGGCGAAACAAGAAGCTAGTTAACAATTTAACTAAGTGAACGGAAATACAACCTTTGTAGATCCGGTTCTCCACCTTCATAGCTCCATGATGAAGTCCCCTTGCTGTCCAAATCCAATCCCGGGCTCTAGCGTCAGCTTCATCGGAGAAATGGGCGGGCTAGGTTTTCGACAACGATGCCGAAGATGATCTACGTCGAGGCATCACAAGATCAAGCTTCCACTTCACCAAGTCATGAAATTTGTGAAGAAAACACCCTATACTACTTGGTAAGAGGTAGAGGATGAAGAAATAGGAGGTGGGTTCACTTTAGAATTGGATTTCTCACTCTTTTCATCAAATCACCATTGATGAAAGCTAGGTTTTCTTCTTGAAGAAGAACAAGAAGAAGATGATAGAATATTATGATAAGTTAATTAAAATACAAAAGAAAATGAATACTTATCATAATATGAACCATGGTTAGGTGTAGAGAATTGACTAAGGTTAGATGAATGGTTAGGGTTAAGCATGAAGACAAAATGGTCACTTTGGTCAAAGCTTCATGAAGCTTCAACAAGCTTCAAGAATGAAAGCAACCATTTTGTTTTCTTATCCCATTTCTTTTTAATCCAAATTAAAAAGATAAATGAATGAATAAATAAAAACCCTAACCATTTACTTAACCAAGGTTTAATTCTTTACACAAACCCTAGCATTCATGTATCATCAAACATGATACAATCAAGTGCACAAAAGTATATCACATATACAACTTGTGCAATGCAAGTGAGAAAATCCATTTAAAGTGAACCAATACTAGTTAATGCAAAGTAATATATCAAATATATAATTATGCATTAAATCATTAAATCAATAACTTGATTTAACGATCCTAATATCCAATGTATCAGCTTATCGAATCAATCCTTGATTCGATAACTAGGTTATATCGCATACAACCAATCGATACATTCATCGCGAGAATGAAATACGGTATCACATACACGCATTATTCTCGGTCCCGCACATATCTCATATGCGCTCCTATTTCGTTTCGCTTGAGCTAGGAAACCTCTGTGTAGGACTCTAAAGACTCGTCAATACGCCGGCAGCAGGTGATGATCATATCAAACACCCACAAGCCGCAAGCGGTCTGCCAAACGTAACGGCCACCCGGGTATTGAGCGATCAGAAGATCGACGAGCAAGCCCACTCACACTCCTGTGAATCCAACCAGTAACACTTACCGTACAGTCCGGTCTCGTCGTCTGATATATCGCATATCTCGCCTAGGGGTGGTAAACGTCAGACCCCAATAGTTCGATAAGTCGTGTCGATATGTGGTTTATAACAATTCGAGAAACTACTGGTAACAATTACCGGTAAATCTCAACAACCCTGGCCTGGGATTTCCGGTTATAACCAATCGAACACGGCGCAACATCAAGTCCCTATACCGGGAGAGACGAATCCCCTCCTATCGCTCATTGCCTCCATGTGATTCGGGACTGTACCCAAAAACCACCGTTTTGCACGCCCTCTTGGACGTGGTAAGGTGGAAATTAAAGCACAGTGGGAATCACACAAGACTCTATGACGATCTCGGGTCTACAGACTAATCTGTACCAGTGTCACCAGAGAACTGCCATCTGACGTAAGGTATAATACTATCTGGGAGTTCTCGGCAAGTCCGTCCAGTGTACCCAGTCTCCACTGAGCATCCGTATATCATCTCCGATGTCAAACACCAATGGATATGGGATCATCCATCGCCCATCTGTATGGGTCGAGAAGGTATACGCTAGTCTACTCTGGTATATCGATGCCCCGTCTCGATACACCCACGACTAGGGAGCTTGAAGGATGTACTTATGGACTGCCATGTCCCCACTAGTATGATCCGCATCATAGTCCAGGTAGTCAAGTACACATCCTAAGGGCTTTACCAACATGTAACAGAGAGACAATCAGTGTACACGTTAAGGTAAAGATCAACCAGATAGCATACTATCATGTCGAGCAAGAAAGTCCTCCCTATATATGTCCCAGCATCCACTACAATATACATCCAATGTACAGTAATGGCCTCTAGGGCATACATATAACTAACAGTTAGTTCCAAATTGAACGGTCCACCCTTTTTAAATTTTTTCTTTAATACTATTTTTGATCTACCGAATCACCACACCTCTTTTAATAGAAAATTGATATGGTAACAATATTATTGTCTTGGAAATTGGATATTTTGTCTTATTTTGAACTAACAAAAGATATTCTCACCACTTTAATGTTACCTCCAAATCCAAGTTTTCAAACACATATCAATTTGTTGCAAACAAACAAAGAATTGGAAACTTTTTGGACCATAATCTTTAAATTTGGTACAAACCAAACAAAAAATTACTAAATCCAAGTTTTTTCTATTGTAAGGATTTAAATCCATTTTCACGGCTCCCTCAACAAAACAGGCCCTTATTTTAGTCTTCTGAGTTGATTGTCAAATCTGGAGTTTGCAATTGATATTTATCTGGGCCAACCCAAATCATGATGTGGCAGCTGACCGGTAACATCGAAATACTTCAATAATGCATGCAAAGTTTTGAAGATGATATATGAAAGTATCAACCTTAGAGACAGCTACATATGGAAATATTTAAAGCTTTTGAGAGTGATGTCTATGAGAAGGAAAAAAAGAAGCCGCACTGATGCCCTCGTCATAAGTAAAATATACTAATAAAAATGCAACTAGTACATAGATTAAAATAGTGCACAATTTATTTATTGAGAAAGTCTAAGAAAGATGACGTATGGGCTGAGGGTAATGGCATTCTGGTGTCCTTAGGCTGTTGCATAAAAAAAATTGGCTTCCAATGAGGAAACACTTTTCATTTCAATGGAATCCATATAAGTTACAAAGATTGATATTGTAATTCTCTATATAAGAGATATCATATCCTACTCTCTACCAATAAGATATCCAGTGGCCAACATGGATTCTACCGGTCCTGTGGAAAAGGTATTTTTTTCAAGAGAAAAAAGGGTTACGGTCGATCATAGTGAACTCGCTGGGTCATGAGACCTAGCTTCTGAGTCTTGTCCCAACTATACTCCAAGGACCCCATCTCTCTGTTTTACAGGGGCGGAATCAGGAAGACTAGCGGGGGCCTCGGCCTCGGCAAGCCTCCGGCAAATGCTTTACATGCTATTCATCGGTTTGTTTTTATACCTACTATGAATATGTATACTTGGTATGATTTAACAAGTTTAAAGTTAATCTAATGGTAAAGACATATAATTTTGATTCTAAAGATGTTGGTTCTCAAGCCCTGCATTTACATGTTACAGTCAATATTCAGTTTTAGAAATATTTTTAATATATAAATATAATTTTACTATAAAATATTTTAACTTGGCCTTCTCAAAAAAAATTCCAGTTCCGCCATTGCTGTTTTACCTCATTTGGCGCCGCAACAACCGAACTTGTTGCGGTCAACCGACCATAGCTGAAAATGTGAAACTAATTCGGTAGTACAATATAATTTAGATATCCACTTTTACTCATATATTCAAAAGATATTTATGGTATTAATAAGCTGCATACTTTTATTTCTTAGATGAACGCTAATAGCAAATAAAAATGGGTATGTAAATTATTCTCCATATATTTATGCTGAATTAGTGGGCCTTACTAAACAAATAGCGGGACCTACCGTATCGTAGTGATATGGCAATGAAAAGTGTTGGATGTCGGATTGGACTCAACCCAATTGGGTCCGTCTAATTTCGTAGGGGATTCCGGTTTGGTCTGGGACATGCTTGCAAGCAGATAGAGCCAACCATAGTGATATGGCAAGCTTTAGGACTTGTTCGAATGAACAGTGTGAAATCATGGTTGTGAAATCATGATTTGTAACTAAATCATATTTTGGGATGTGTTCGGATGAGCATAGTGAAACCTTGAATTTGTAAACATAATTTTTTTTAAAATTTAATATATTAAAAAATAATAATAATAACGTACTGATAGGAGCCCTATTTAAAAGTTATTTAGGAGGGGCACCATCTTCCCACAGGAAGAAGATAAAAAAAAATTTAATGGAGGGGCCCACCATCTCCCCACCGTTCAACGAGCGGTGGGAAAAGCTTTCCCCTTGCTTTTCGCACTACTCGTTTTGAGCGGTGGACGCCCATTGCCGTTCTTTTTGAAATGGGGAGCGGCGATGGTTGAGCGGCGTGCCCCTAATTGCTAGGCTAGACGCGATCTATTCTATCTATGTTTATGTATTGCTTTAGGAGGTTAGGTTTTGCAATCAAGAAAGAGAAAGAACCACCGGTCTATCGTCAATACTGTATTTATTTTGTAGGATGTATGTGATTAGAAATTCGTGCTTGCTTGATTATGATTATTATTATTATTATTATTTGAATAATAAGCCATGAGTTTGAACCCTCAGCCTCTTGATGAACATCGAAGAGACTTTACCACTAAGATATGGTGGCACTCATTTTGCTTGGTTCGGATTTTCAATATTTTTCTTACTATAGTACAAAAAGATCGTGAACTTTTCAAAAATATCAAAATTTTCCGATTTCATCCTGATCGCACGCTTTCGGCGTGTCGAGTTTTAAAAGTTCTAAAATTTAACCACGATCAGGACGGTGTCGCTTTGCAGCTAACCGCGATGAGCATGGGTCGTCCGCAGGGAGACGGAGCGTTTTTGGTTCTTGTCGTAACGAGCTAATGCGCGTGGGCGGAATGTTCGTTATCTATCCTATGTGTATATATGCAAAGTATAAAGTTGTTTAGGAAAAGTTACAATAGTGTAAGCTAAGGGAATCCACACTAAAACCTTTGAACCGAACTTAACGATTGAAGCTAGAGCAATCGACAACAACGTGGATTATGGTGCTTAAGCACGGTATTCGTAGAATCCGGCTTATTGACCCTTGTCCGTCCGTTCTTGTCTCTTACATTCACCTCCGGCCAAACCGAACGCAACCGGTCGCGATTAGGAATCACTGTTATCTTGGTAGGATAGGGCGTCTAACGGAGCGCTTGCGTAACGTTTGGACGGAGTTCAATTGGAAAATACAGGAAAAGGAAATGAGCAAAGAAAACCTTAACTTACAATATCATATTCGTTTCCTAATAACACATATTTACAATCATTACAATAGCAAACCAAAAGAGCAAAGAAAAGATAAGCAAAGAAAAGAAAAGAACAATACAAGTAAGTAAATTGCATAGAATGAAAAGAGCAAGAATGTAAAGCATGGAATTTAAGTTGCAAGAAAGAAAATGCAAGAAATAAAAGAGTAAGAAAGAAAAGCAAGTAAGAACAACTAGGAACCAAAGAGCACATTACACACTATGGGTTTAATAACCCAAACTTAAACTTGCAAGCTCAATTAAGAGGTTGCAAGATCAAGAGAGGGCTAAAAACACAAGGCAAATGAAGACACAAAAGAACACTTTATTGATCTTCAAGAATGATACAACCCTTGAGATCAATAACCAAAACTTAACCTTGCAAGCTCAATGAAGAGCTTGCAAGATCAAGTTAAGGCAAAGAACTTAAGGGGAAACTATGTACAAATACAAAATGAAAAGAGAAACAAAGCTTGGACAAAAGAATGATACAAAAATGTGAGAGCTCATCCTTGCTGCCTAGTTCTGCTTTTATAGGCTCAAAAACTGAATAAACAAACAATAAAAATGTGATGACAAGGCAGCAAGGGGGGCCCACAGAAAAGTGGGGGCATTTGGGGAAAAAGCGGCTGGCCACAATGGTGCTCATCTCGGGTCAAATCCGAGCTCTGGGTCTCGTTCTTTGTGTGTTGGCTTGTTTTGTCCCCCACATCACTCTGATATTGTTTGCTTGGTCAGTAGAGGCTTTGGATGCACTCAGGGCTTGGAGGGAAACTTGTAGCTATGAATCACATCAACACTTTATGCATTGAATGCACCATTAATGCACATCACACCATGCCCACTTGTGCCATGATTCATGGCCGCCCCATCATGGTCTATGCTCCAAGAGTCTTGTATTCACACATGCAATGTGTTGGACCAAAAATGTGTACACTTTATTTATTTGCAAAATAACTCTTGGGATATCGGTCGGTTTCCAGTTCTGGTTGCAGTGGAGGCTCACATATAATATATCCGTGGTTTTAAGTGTTTTTCCAGTATTATGTCACGGATGCCTGTAATCTGTAATACTGAGCAGACATTGGTTAATAGTGCTGATATATAACAAAATAGATAACGAATGAGCGGTATTGAAATGCAGTTTTTAGTGATGAACAAATACCCCCAAAATTATCGTTTGCTCGTCTCGAGCAAAAGAAAATCCTAGCCTCACTTTCACAGGGAACGCGATTGTACTGAGCACGTGCAACAAGCCGTTAAATCTCTACGTGTCCCTAATAGGAGGAGTGTTGTCTCCTGAGAGTTTTCAGCGGATACTACCCATAAAATCCCGTCAAGCTAGTTTCATAAGTTAACATTGATTCTACTCCTACAGTTTAGTATCTAGGTTAGAAATTCTATTATCCGAAATTAGAAATATCCAACCCTTATGTTTCACACCTCCTATCTATTTAATCTTAGATCCTATACGTTCCAAAAATGTTTAGAAAGATGTTGGTATCTCCTGAGTTTTTCTTCTAAAGTGCTGTCTCAAATCAGGGATTTTTATCAACTTTACAGAAAATATAAGTCTTATTCTTCATTTCTATCTTTCATCCAAACATCGATTGTATACCCCTACGTGTGTGTAAATTATTCACCCCTACACTTAAGAATTCAATTCAATCTATATTACCCTTGCCCTAATACCTAATACTACTTCTTTTCGTTAAATGATGGACGGTGTTGCTCACACACTTTTCATGCGACTATTAATGCTTCTTGAGGCACTAACGGCCGATTATTGAATGTGTGAGCTTAAAGCGTAAATAGATGATTCCAGGTCTTGACTTTATTTCTTTTTTCTTTTTCTTTTATTTTTTTTCTTTTTCAAAACCGGATATATTTTTCAATGATGCTCTTTTGGTGTTTACCTTTAATTACCGTTTTTTCTTTCATACCAGGTTTTCAGGTAAAAGTATTTCTAGGTATCCTCTACTATCCCAAGTTTCAAGGTGCGTGTATGTGCAGTTTGTAGGGTATATACTTTCTAAATTTGGATTTAAGAATAGAAACTATTTTTCAGACTTATCCTTCAATAAAGCTTCAATACTTTCCCTTCATCTTGATTTAACTCAAGAACTGAACTCAAGATTACCTACTTCTATAAAAAAAACTGTAAGGACGTATAATTACCAAGTTTAAACAGAATGAGGGTTATCTTTAGGGTTTTCAATTTCTAAACCTAGGATTTAGTTATTTCTAACCTATCAACTAAACTTTCGGAATAAAAATCTAAGTTACCCTATTTGTTAACTTGACGACAAAGTTTTTATATTTATATAAAATTTTCGATTTTTGTGGGTTTTTAAATATGTATGCAAATGCAGAATATACAAATGAATGCGAAGAAAGAAAGTTTACCGAGCACACCCCCAAACTTAAACTTGACAGTGCCCTCACTGTCAGGCTACACCAAGAGGGTCAAAATTGTCGGCGCTCCCCAAAAACAAATTATACAAAAGAAAAGAGAAAACAAAAAATATATATACACAAAAAGGGTCCCCCCCAAACTTAAGTGAAACGGTGTTTCCACTGTTAAGCGTTGAAGTTCAGAATTAGGGGGAGAGAACAGTATCTATCTATACAAGGCCTTACACATGCCAAAAGTGAGCACCAACCATTCAAAAAATTTACCGTTATGATGGTGTGGTTGGTGAAAGAATACGGAGAGAAAAGAAATGGAGAATACGCGAGACCGTATGCGGGTAGAAGCGGGATACGGTCTCGGTATATGAGAAGAAGAATGGCGGAAGGGAGAAAGAAGTGGAATACGAACTTGAGGGTGGAAATGGAGTGAATAAATTAGCATAATTTGTAATGACCGATGTATAGAAAGAGATTGTGCTAATCTATCAACCCGTCGAGAAATGGAGTCAAATCCCTCAAGATTCGTGAGAAAACATGGGTGCGCCGAACTTGGTAAACCAGACACAGGAAGTGAAAGTGATACGGTGTCTTGCAAGGTCGGAACGATGGAAAGGATGGAGGGAAGTGATTGAGATGGGGTATCAGGTTCAGGAGGGTGTACACAGTCAATGAAAGGGATATGATGAATTGGAAAATCCGACTCATCAAGAAAAACTGGTTCATCCTCAAAAATATCCTCCAAATTTTCCTCAAAATTCAGCCTATCCATGCAAATTTCGTCAAAATCAAGACGCATATGGAGTTCGGGAAAAATAGTTAATAACTCGGGATGATGAATTGGAGAGAAAAACTCATCCAAAGCAGTGGGTTCATCATCCAAAATATTCTCAGCGTCAATGTCCTCAATTAAGTGAAAATTAATTTTCTCAGACACCTCATCAAAAGCATGGATTTCAATCGATTCTGGTTCTAAGATGGAGGTGTAAAGGTCAAAAGGATTGGGTGTGGTTTCATTCAAAAGGGACCCTTCACAATCGGGTAAATCAAACACTACAAAGTCGCACAACTCATTAACCCTTCTATCTTCAATGGTGAATCGTTTGGAACATTAGATAGAAATTCAAAATCGGAGTTTTGTGATTCAATTTGTGACGGGTAGGTTTGATTTGGAAGGGGGTACAGCTCACTCTCACTACTCAAATTCTCAACCTGTCCTACCGCCTCTTTATACATTGGAAAATGTGGAGCTAGTTGAAAACTAGCTACCGGGTCACTAGGTTGTATGAGGGCGGCCATGGACGCATTCAAATCCACCATCTGTTGGTACGACGCTACCCTAAAGTCTTCCAACGACTGTTCCAGACTATACATGGGTTGTGAAGGGATTTCAGTAAAAGTTTCAAAGTTGTTTTGGTACTGAAAACTCCCAAATGACGGTTCAGAAGCAATGTTTAGGGAAGGCGCAAAAGTCGGGTAGGATGGATAGGAATTGAATGGTTGGACGGGAGTAGGATCAACATTATGATAAAAAGGTGGTTGGAACTGTTGATCAAAAGAATTTGAGGTGGTGAAAGGAGTGAAAGATCGGCTACGGGATTGTTCAATATGTTCTGCAGTAGACATAGGTCTTGGAGTTACAACAGAACTCGAAAAAGGGGTATCAACGTAAGAAGATGGTGAAGGTTGAAATGGTTGATACAAGGTGGATTGTGGAGTCTAATTGTTTGTCCTAGACGCGTCTATCCGATCTTTCAAAGAAATTTTGGGCATGGAGGGGTCGTTCGAAATTCTGCCAAAGCAAGAACCATAGGAAGCAATGTCTCGTTGTGGGTACCAAAGTTCGGCAAGAGTTTTTCTAGGTGGAGTACCCATGATAGGAAGAGAAGAAGAAGAAAAGTAAGGGAAAAAGAATGTGGATTTTTATTTTTTAGTTAGTTATTAACAAAAGAATGAAGTATACTCACAAAAAGAATCTGGACAAAAATAATCACGACACAAAAATACCACACACCTAATCGGTCTAGGGTTCACCTAGGTCAACTAGACCTGCTTAAGAACTTGATTGGCGAATTAAAACTATGTCGAGAAACGGGCTCAAGATATACTGATCACGAGGCCAGATAAGTGCAGAGATAAGGGGAGGTTTTCCTACGCTTTCGCGAAGGTCCTTAATTAAATAACCCTTTCTCTTTTGGCGGTTTCGCCGTGAACACTTTCCTAGACACCTCGTGAACGATATACCATTAAGCGGTGTTCTAAACACAGTTAACTTCTCCTAATAAGCACGAAGTCCTTAAGGCTTAAAGTCTAGTTTCTTTTAAAATTTGTGTGGATAAACGTTATGCTCAAGTTCGTGATTTGTGGGCCACGGAAAAGGTGATGAAATCCTTTACCGTATGTTATGGGGTTCGCTTGCCCTTAAGTCTGTATTAATGTATGCAATGCGCAATTCAATAAAAATTCAAAGAATCAAAAAATCATTTTTTACGTTTATGCATAGCACTGCAACAAATACGGGTTAGTCAATTTTGGCGTTTGACAGTGAACTTGCAAAGAATGTTGTAAAGATATTATATTGGATGTGTCGGATTTGAGAAGAAAGTGTTAGTAAAGTACGTACAGTTAAGTTTTTGGGTTAGGAAACCCCCGTTGAATCAAATCCGGTAAGCTTGAAAAGTTCGCTTGCGCGGGTCAAACTACCCGAATATTTGGCACTGTACTTCACAATCACCTTAGCTTGGAATGTACACTTTGCTCTCCACAATCGCAGTTCGCAAATCCGCAAAAATCTGAAATGTCGGAAAACGGATATTAGTGCGGAAAAACGATACGCATGCCCAAATACTTGCACACTAAAAATTATAAAAAACAAACAATAAAAATAGGACAAAAACAGAACACTGGAGAACATGATAAAATTTTGGAGCAAATGGTGAAGCTTTGGCTGGCGAGCTCGGATTATTAGGGGGTGTCGTCGGTCGGTCCTTGGAGATAGGGCTCCAAATTTCTTCTGGTGTCCCACTGTTCTATAAGTATCTCACCGGTATTGTTTGATTTTTCAATTTAGTTCCAGAGTGTGAGCAAGAAAGAATTCCAGAGAGCAAAATCAAGTTAGCAAAGTTAGTGTTATTGTTTTGGTTTTTGAAATTTTTATGTTGTTTTAAAAATAGAGTTAGTTGTATAAATGAGATGTACAATGATTAACCCAAAATAAAAAGAATTAAAAAGTTACCGTCAACCGGCAACGGCGTCATTTGATCGCACGCTTTTGGCGTGTCGAGTTTTAAAAGTTCTAAAGTTTAACCGCGATCAGGACGGTGTCTCTTTGCAGCTAGCCGCGATGAGCACGGGCCGTCCGTAGGGAAACAGAGCGTTTTTGGTTCTTGTCGTAACGAGCTAATACGCTTGGGCGGAATGTTCGTTATCTATCCTATGTGTATATATTACAAAGTATAAAGTTTTTTAGGAAAAGTTACAATAGTGTAAGCTAAGGGAATCCGCACTAAAAACCTTTGAGCCGAATTTAATGATTGATGCTAGAGCAATCGGCAACAACGTGGATTAGGGTGCTTAAGCACGGTATTCGTGGAATCCGGCTTATTGACCCTTGTCCGTCCGTTCTTGTCTCTTGCTTTCGCCTCCGGCCAAACCAAACGCAACCGGTCGCGGTTAGGAATCACCGTTACCTTAGTAGGGTAGGGTGCCTAACGGAGCGCTTGCGTAACGTTTGGACGGAGTTCAATTGGAAAATACGGGAAAAGGAAATGAGCAAAGAAAACCTTAACTTACAATATCATATTCGTTTCCTAACAACACATATTTACAACTATTACAATAGCAAACAAAAAGAGCAAAGAAAAGATAAGCAAAGAAAAGAAAAGAAAACAATACAAGTAAATAAATTGCATGGAATGAAAAGAGCAAGAATATAAAGCATGGAATTTAAGTTGCAAGAAATAAAATGCAAGAAATAAAAGAGCAAGAAAGAAAAGCAAGTAAGAACAACTAGAAACCAAAGAGTACATTACACATCATGGGTTTAATAACCCAAACTTAAACTTGCAAGCTCAATTAAGAGATTGCAAGATCAAGAGAGGGCTAAAAACACAAGGCAAATGAAGGCACAAAAGAACACTTTATTGATCTTCAAGAATGATACAACCCTTGAGATCAATAACTAAAGCTTAACCTTGCAAGCTCAATGAAGAGGTTGCAAGATCAAGTTAAGGCAAAGAACTCAAGGGAAAACTATGTACAAATACAAAATGAAAAGAGAAACAAAGCTTGGACAAAAGAATGATACAAAAATGTGAGAGCTCATCTGTTCCCCTCCGAATGACGGCGCGCAAGGCTGCGATGTCTTGGCACTGAGATTCGGGGCAGATGCTAATTGATGCTATCCGTTCACCTCTCCGAAGATGCCAAGTTGGTTTATGGCACCATGTATCGAAGGTTTGAGCGGATGCGACCGATGTAGCAGACTTCGTCAGATTCCCCCTCGTTGAGGGGTTTTTGATTGTGGGGACGCTCTTCCCTGCAGGCGCAAGCCCCTGCAGTTAATTACGCTACCGCATTGCGGTAACAACTTTCTCCTTCTCCAAATGGTCACTTCGTGTCGTGTGTGTTTGTTTTATGTTTTATTGCCCGTGGATCGTTTACGGAGACTGAGTTATGTCGTCGCCCGTAGGGCGTGGACTAGTCCAAATCCGCATTATCTTAAATTTGGGTTTGGGGGTTTGGTTTGAGGATACGTCAGCCATACTTGAGGCTAAGATCAACTCAAACGTTTGTTAAGGATACGTTAGTCTAACTTTGTGACTAAGATCAACTTAACGAGATCATTTAGATCCTACAAAAGAGTGTTTGGACTCCAATGTTCCAGTTTAGGGACGTTTCGGTCCGTCGTATGTGTGGCCGTCGGGACCCCTCACCTCTCTGACGACGTTGAAGGATTACAACGACGGATGTCAGAGGAGTTCAGAGATGTACCCTCGAGCCAGAGTTAATTAGGGGGATTCGTAGTCCAGTCTGCTTGAAGGTTTAAGGACGCGTTAGCCATCTTTGAGGCTAAGGTCAACTTAAACAGGACCGTTTAGATCCGACAAAAGAGCATATAGGGGCTCTATTGTTCTAGTTTAAGGACATTGCGGTCCGTGGTTAGTTTTAAGGACATTGCGGTCCGTGGGTAGTTTAAGGACATTGCGGTCCGTGGGTAGTTTAAAGACATCTCGGTCAAGGTTAAGGACGTCATAGTCCATGGGTTTAAGGACTCCACAGTCCGGTATGTGCTCTGGATGCTTCACACGGGTTCACTGCCGTGCTAGGCGAGGACCAGGCTCCGCTCTGGATGCTTCACACGGGTTCACTGCCGTGCTCTGCGAGGACCAGGATCCGCTCTGGACGTTTTCCGCGGGGTCAAAGAGTGACGTTATCCGCTTTCCACGTAACCAGGAAGTTTGTATCATGCATGGGTTTAAGGACCCCACAGTCCATGTCATGAATGGTCTTCGGGACCCGTCACCTCTTTGAAGACATTGAGGGATTACAATGCCAAATATCAAAGGAGTGAAGAGATGTACCCTAGAACCGGGGTGGATTAAATAGTCCTTGGCCCAATTTGGGTCAAGATTGATCAATTATGTTATGAGCCCATCGGCCCAGTTAATCACAAATTGAGGACTTATGGCCAGCTTGGGCTAAGTCCAGTCAGGTCTGGAATATTGACTCTTTGTTGGTCCATTGAGGGAGAATGTTTGCCTCTATCCCTTTAGCCAATTGGGCCAAAGCCTAGTGTTAAACACTTCAGAGCAATCAGTGTTGAACACTGGGAATAAGGTTGTTGAGTTAGTGTTCAACACTAAGAGATAATTGGTGTTAAACACCAGCAATAAGGCTTTTTCCAATTAGTGTTAAACACTAAAACAGATCAGTGTTGAACCCCGCCAATAAGGCTTTTTAATCAGCATTGAATGCTAAGGCCCGACAGTGTTTTAACACTGGGCTTGAGAGTTTTAAATTTAGTGTTAAACACTAAGGCGAGAAGGGTCATGTGGCAGCACGTGAGAGCGCCCTCCCTTCTTTTGTTCTGCTGAAATTATCATCTCCTTCAAGGCGTCACGTGCCATCACGTGAGGGGCATTCAAATGCCTGTGTATTAAAGTTTCTGCCAAGGTCAAGTGGGTCACGTGGGGTGCTGCCTCAAAGGGGCTTTCTGTAGGGGTTTTTTGGGGGGTCACGTGGTGGCACGTGACCCTACCTCTATGTTTTTTAGAGGATCTGTTACTCCTTTTTTCAGGAATTAAATTCCTCGAACTTTAAATTTCAGAGGAATTAAATTCCTATTTCCTTTTGAAGACTTGTAGAGTTGAACTCTGAATTTTCTGTAGGAATTAGATTCCTCGTTTATGTGGAGAACTGAAGAGGGTTCAACCCTTAATAAAAGCTTTCAAGGAACTATACTTCCCATTTTAAAGAATTATAATTAAGGGAATTAAATTCCTGCTATTTCCACAGAACCACATTCTTAATTAGGGTTCAACCCTGTTTCTTTTGTTTTGAAGGAATTAAATTCCCATGATACAGGGTCGAGCCCTAATTTTATTTTTTAAAGGAATTGAATTCCTATAGTTCTGCGAGAATTAAATTCTCATGCTTGCGTTCCTTCTCTATGTTTTGGATCTGCATGGCAGGATCTCAACCCATTGAGAATTAAATTCTCAACCTAAAGGGGAGATGTGCACTTTGCAGATCCTCTATCAAAGAGAGAAGAAATGTGCTCTTCTGTTTTATGTATCAGAGTTAAACTCTGTTGGGAATTAAATTCCCCCTCTTTCAAAAGGCCTTCCCTTTCTTACCTAGGGTTTTTTGCAGAAGATCCAAGTCTTTTCCAAGTATCAAAGCTTTTCTCCTTTTTTCTTTCTCTGCGCCTGTCTCTCTTTTGTGTCTCTTGGCTCCTATTTATAGGAGAAGCAGCTGAATCAATTAGTTTTGGTAAATCCTTCATGGGATATTTGATTTGCATCCATTATTCATTCTGGACCTTTGGATTATTAGGTGAGTTTTATTCACCGTTGGATTTCAAATCCAGAGATTCTCCCTTTTTATTTTGGTTAGATTTAAGGGGGAAATCTTTCCAAACCCGAGATTTTCCATAAATAGATGATATTTAATCATCTCTGAATCTTTAATTTGATTGGATGCATATAGTTGCGTTCCTTTGGAAAGATTTGCATTTCTCTCAGAATTTAATTCTGTTGACAAAAAGGGCTTTGAAAGCCGGTCACGTGTGACCACGTGATCCATGGTCACGTGTGAGCACGTGACCCCCTTTGGAATGAGCCTTTTCCTTTCTTCTGATTGTTGCTTAAGCGTCACGTGCCACCACGTGACTCTTGGTCACGTGTGAGCACGTGACCCTTGTTTGAACTCTTTTTCCTTGGTTCGTCTGGAGAACGAGTCTGCTGCTTTGAACGTCACGTGTCAACACGTGACCCTGATCATGTGGAAGCACGTGACCTCTTCTGAAGCTCTTTTCCTTGACTTGATCAGAGAACTTGTGTGTCTTCGACGCTTGTATTTAAATGTCACGTGTCGCCACGTGACCCTGGTCACGTGGGAGCACGTGACTCTTTCTGAAGCCCATTTTCTTCAGCGTAGTCAGGAGACTGAACTCGACTTGATGATGCTTTTAAGGTGTCACATGCCAACACGTGACCGCTAGTCACGTGTAAGCACGTGACTCTCCTCTGAAGCTTTTCCCAGAAGCTTTCCTGATTTTAAATCAGGAAACAAATGCCCCCACAGCGTTGTTCTCACGTGTCGGCACGTGAGTGCAACGCTGTCATCTCTTGCGACCGTTGGATTCATTTAGGGATTTGGGAGATGAAGCGTTTTCACTGTTTTCTATAAATACCGCTGTCTCTTCATAGGAGCCTTCACTTTGCTCATCTTCTTCCTCTGAGAATTTCCTCTTTGAGAATTTAATTCTCGTTTCCAGAGCTTAGTTCTCTGTTTTGAAACAGTTTGCAGAGTTTAATTCTGTTCGAAAAGAACCTTTTTTCTCAGGTAATGGTGTTGAACGGCCAAAGCGCCTTCGTCTTTAAAAGCACTTTTTGGATTTCAAATCTGTATTAAGGGTTTCGCAAAGAACCCATTTTTCTTCAAGTTTTTTTCTCTTAAGAACAGGGAACCTTCGAACTGTAGATCTCTTAGAGTTTAGGCGATCTTCGGGGAGATGATGACAGCGTTTCAACTCCCTGGACTTTAAGTCCGTCAAAATTATTCCTGGGAATTTAATTCCCTTTTTCCTGATAAGGAATTTAATTCTTATGAAGAACTCAGTTTCTTCACCCAGAGGCTCCTTGGGGTCTCTTGGCCCGAGGCTGTTCTTCTGTAATTAATGCGAGGGGGATCTTGTAATAATTCTCGTGACTTTTATTTCAGGTATCATGGATGCCCATCTGTATCGTCTTGACGAGATCATCTCGTACGGGAATATTCGTGCGCTGGGCCGCAGTCAGAACCAGGAGTTCACTAATGCTCAGTGTGCCGAGATCATGGGCCGCTTCGACGAGTACAATCATCGGCTACTTCCCCGTCGCTCTTCTCTTCTGAGGCTGATCGTGCTGGCGATCCGGGAGGCCCTTCCTCTCTTTTGCGCCGGCATACCACTCGGGGACTTGGACACTGCTGAGGACAAGGTGCATTCGGTATATCTTATGGGTTTGATCTCAAAGAGAAGGCGGGATGATCTCATCGATCTCCTTCATCGGATTTTTCAGCAGTCAGCCATATTGGGTGCCTACCGGAGGGTAGAGGACATCCGAGGGGACCCCGATGCTTGTGACCGTGAGAGAAAGCATACCCGGGAGGTTCGAAATGCTTGGAAGATCTTGAATAAAGTCAATTTTGAGTTTCTCAACCCATGCCCCGCGTCTGAAACCGGGTGATGTGAACACGTTTCAGATCGATCATCTCTGTCGACCGGGGGCTCATTTATACGGTCTTGTAAATGTCTCGTGTTCGAGGCTGTGGTTGCGAGTGCGGGCTTTCGTGGCCATGTAGCGAACATATTGTTGTGTGAGAAAAGGGTTCGGTCGTAAAAATTTTTGAGAGAGAGCTAGCCTCCAAAGCGCTGGGCGAGCTTCAGGTCAGCCTCACAGTTAAAGCCAACAAGCGTATGACCTTTGGCGAGTGCTTCAGGAATCCATCAAGGAGGTGGTAGCTCTTGATAAAGCTGCCATGTTTACTCGCGAGAGGGTTGAGGCTCACAAGGCCACTGAAAAAGAGCTTGAAGCCCGGTTTGCTTTATATCAGGCCCAGCAAGCTCAGGCGGAGGCTCGTCTTCTGGAGATCCTGCGTCATGAAGCCGTGGCTCAACAACAGAATGACGAGCTGGTGAAATTACTGCACCGCCCGCCGGCTTAAGGACTTGTATCTTTTCTTCTATTTTTTGTACATACTCATGAATAAGGGTATCTTCCTTTTTTGTTTCTTTCATGAATTGTATTTTGTATCCATTTTGGTTTATGAATAAAAGGTACAATTTTTCTTCTCAATGACGTGTCCCCTTTTTGTTGAATGCATTCTGCGGATATCCTATCTTGATTTCCTTGCAGGACAGGGATGGCTCAGGATTCAGGTTTAAGATATGCTTCCTAAGACTTCTGCATTTTACGAGCCACGAGGGTCTCATAAAGAGTTTTCTCTCCCAGCCGTGAGAACTTGTGAGTGCCGGATGCGGTTACCCTTGCCCGTGTTCTACGGAGTCAGGGGTTTCTCCAGATATTGTAGTTTAAAGACGTCGCGGTCAAGGTTAAGGACCTCATAGTCCGTGGATTTAAGGACTCCACAGTCTGACGTTAGTTTTAAGACATCACGGTCAAGGTTAAGGACCTCATAGTCCATGGATTTAGGGACTCCACAGTCCGATGTTTGGTTACAGGGACCCGTCATCTCTTTGAAGACGTTGAGGAATTACAACGCCGGGCATCAAAGGAGTGAAGAGATGTACCCTTAAACCGAGGCAAAAATCTGTGAGGAATAGGGGTGGTTGGTTGTTAGTTTTAAGACATCGCGGTCGAGGTTAAGGACGTCATAGTCCGTGGATTTTAGGGACTCCACAGCCCGGTGTTTGCTCTGGATGCTTCACACGGGTTCACTGCCGTGCTTGGCGAGGACCAGGCTCCGCTCTGGGCGTTTTCCGTGGGGTCAAAGAGTGACGTTATCCACGTTCCACGTAACCAGGAATTTTGCACTAGATGCTTCACACGGGTTCACTGCCGCGTTAGGCGAGGACTAGGCTCCGCTCTGGATGCTTCACACGGGTTCACTGCCGTGCTCTGCGAGGACCAGGATCCGCTCTGGACGTTTTCCACGGGGTCAAAGAGTGACGTTATCCGCTTTCCACGTAACCAGGAAGTTTGCACTAGATGCTTCACACGGGTTCACTGCCGTGTTAGGCGAGGACTAGGCTCCGCTCTGGATGCTTCACACGGGTTCACTGCCGTGCTTGGCGAGGACCAGGCTCCGCTCTGGGCGTTTTCCGTGGGGTCAAAGAGTGACGTTATCCACGTTCCACGTAACCAGGAATTTTGCACTAGATGCTTCACACGGGTTCACTGCCGCGTTAGGCGAGGACTAGGCTCCGCTCTGGATGCTTCACACGGGTTCACTGCCGTGCTCTGCGAGGACCAGGATCCACTCTGGACGTTTTCCACGGGGTCAAAGAGTGACGTTATCCGCTTTCCACGTAACCAGGAAGTTTGCACTAGATGCTTCACACGGGTTCACTGCCGTGTTAGGTGAGGACTAGGCTCCGCTCTGGATGCTTCACATGGGTTCACTGCCATGCTCTGCGAGGACCAGGATCCGCTCTGGACGTTTTCCACGGGGTCAAAGAGTGACGTTATCCGCTTTCCACGTAACCAGGAAGTTTGCACTAGATGCTTCACACGGGTTCACTGCCGTGTTAGGCGAGGACTAGGCTCCGCTCTGGATGCTTCACATGGGTTCACTGCCATGCTCTGCGAGGACCAGGATCCGCTCTGGACGTTTTCCACGGGGTCAAAGAGTGACGTTATCCACTTTCCACGTAACCAGGAAGTTTGCTGATTGTATCCGCATTTCACGGGATGGGGGTTGACTCTTGGCGATATGTGTCGCCGAGTCATGGAACTTGAGGCTGCCGCTGTTCCGTTTCGCTTGACGTTGTGTCGTCGAGACAATGAAGCTAGGAATTTGGCCTTCGCTTCATCTGCTGGTATCGCGTTTGCTTTATCGAGACGAATGCCATGGTGGCGATCACTAAGTTATCTGTGAACCGCCGAGATTTTGCTTGTTTCTTTTATTGCAAGTTGTCCCATCATTTCGGCCATTTTTTCATGCATGTGTGGCTTGCTAGCTTTTGCGGCAAGCTCAGATTTCTTGGATACGGGTTTCGGCATCAGCACCGCTACAACTGGAATGTTGCCAGGAGCGGATCATCATTTGCCTCTGTCGACGTTTGAACAAAGATGGCTTAGCAAACAGGGTTAAGGGTCCTGTCGACCAAGGCTTTTGACCTCATGAGCCGTAAGGGTCTCACAAAGGTGTTTTCCCTACAAGTCGTGAGGATCTTGCAGGTGTGTTTTCTCCTTAAGAATCGTGGGGATTCTTAAGTGCATGTTCTCTTGTAAGTCGTAAGGATCTTACAAAGAGGATTTTCCCCTTATAAGTCGAGAGGACTTGCGAGGGTTGTTCACCATGTAGATATATCCCTAGTCACGGGTGGGACTTTGTTAGGGAAATGTCTATTCGCGCCCGTGGATTGTATACAAGGGTCAGTCCGAGCCGCTTGTAGGGCAATGTCGGAGGTTGTGGAGGATTTGCTTAAGAACAGGTTTGGGTTTCTGTAACTTAAGACTTTCAAGTCTTATGAGCCGTGAGGGTCTCATAAGAAAATTCTCCTTACGAGTCGTGAGGATCTCGTAAGTGTATTTTCTCCTTAGGAATCGTGAGGATCCCTAAGTGTGTTGCTCCTTTGTGAGTCATAAGGATCTCACGCAGGTGATTTCTCCTTGCAAGGTCGAGAGGACTCTATAAGTGTCTTTAAACGAGGTTGCGCCTTTTCGGGTTTTCACAAACACTCGCCGGTAGTCCTGCTGTTTTTACTCACGGAGCCCTTTCGGGTTTTCATCCGTGCCCATTTTGCTTTATGGACATACCTTTTTTTTTTTTTTTATCATCATCTTGCCAGCCTAAAGATGCTGCGGCAGTAGTTTAGGGACGTTTCGGTCCGTCGTTAGTTTAAGGACGTTTCGGTCCGTCGCTAGTTTAAGGACGTTTCGGTCCGTCGTTAGTTTGAGGACATTTCGGTCCACCGTTAGTTTAAAGACGTTTCGGTCTGTTGATAGTTTAAGGACGTTTCGGTCCGTTCATAGTTTAAAGACGTTTCGGTCCCTTGTTAGTTTAAGGACGTTTCGGTCCGTCGTTAGGGAAGGGCCAGCTACTGCTTGTAAAGTCTGAGCCTAGGAAGATAGCGAGCGGACATAGTCGTCGTCATCTATCGTTGACCCAGGCTGTGGCTCACTAAGCATAGTATTTCTTCAAGAAGCGGCCATTTATTGGCCTGAAAGGCCTTTCACCGTGCATGTCCACGAGTAGATAGGCTCCACCCTGGTAAACCTGGTCTATGATGTACGGGCCTTCATAGTTTGGCTCGAATTTTCCCCGCTTGGCACGATTGGGGATCATAGGTCTTTTGACTACCAGCACGAGTTCGCCTTGGCGGAATGCCCTTTGCCTGGTCAATCTTTCGTACGAGCGCGTCATCTTTGCTTTGTAGGCTTCTAGATGTTGTTGCGCTATAAGTCGGGTTTCGTCGAGGGCATCAAGCTCCTCAAGTCGAAGGTGGGCATTTTCTTCGTCGGTCAGTTCGTGGTGGACTGCCACTCGTAGAGAGGGTAACTCTATCTCGAGGGGGAGTACTGCTTCCGTCCCAAATACCAACGCGTATGGCGTTGTATTTGTGGCCGTCTTGAATGTAGTTCGATAAGCCTAAAGGGCTTCTTGCAGCCTCTCTTGCCAGTCTCTCTTATTCCGGGAGACGGTCTTTTTTATGATCTTCGTCAAGGTCTTATTGAAGGCCTCGGCCAGACCGTTGGCTCGCGGGTTGTAAACTGAAGAATACCTCCAGTCTATATTGTGCTGCTGCGCGAAGCGGCTAATCTTATGGCTCCTGTAGGCTGGCCCGTTATCGGAGATAATCCGCCGTGGGGTTCCAAACCGATAGATGACGTGCGTTTTGAAGAAATGGAGGATATTCTCCGTCTTCACTTCCCTCAGTGGTACTGCTTCTGCCCATTTGGAGAAGTAATCAGTTGTCGCCAGGATAAAACGGTGTCCCCGAGATGATGCTGGTTCAATGGGGCCGACTATGTCAGTCCCCCACATCTCGAATGGCCAGCTGGCCACCGTTGGGTGTAGCGGATTTGGATGTTGATGGATAAAGTCTCCATGAATCTGGCACGAGTGGCATTGCTTCGCATACTCGAGGCAGTCCTGGATCATTGTGGGCCAGTAGTAGCCCATTCGTTTAATCTTTAACTTCATCTTTGGGCCTGCTTGGTGAGAACCGCAAAGTCCGTCATGAACTTCCTGAACGACTTTTTCTGCTTCGTCAGGTCCTAAGCATCTCAGCCATAGAGAATCGAGCGATCTCTTGTATAGGGTATTGTTGACGAAAGCGAAAGATAGAGCTCGTTTCATGAGCTGATGTCTTGAAGACGCTTCTTCGGGCATTCGGCGGGACTTAAAGTAGTCTGTGAAGACTTCCCTCCAGTCTTCGGCCTTCTCATGGTCCTTTATTTGTAGGGTCATCTGCTCAGTCGCTCCCTTTTCTTTGCATGATTCCGGAGATATTTCTGCCGGGGCGAGCACTCGACGGCTTTGTACCACGATTCTGACGTCATCGAGGTTCTCGTCAGCCAGTTCTTTAGCGAGTTTGGCCAACGCGTCTGCTTTGCTGTTTTCCGCGCGCGGTATGTTCTCCAAAGTATAGGAGGGAATTTGGGCCAACAGTTGTTGCACCTTTTCGCCGTATCTCACCAACTCCGGTTTGCACGTTTGGTAGTCACCATTAACTTGGCTAACGACCAGCTGAGAATCCCCATATATAAGGAGGTCTTCAATTCCCATGTCAATGGCAAGCTCGAGACCTGCTATTAGGGCTTCGTATTCAGCTTCATTGTTTGTCCTCGGCTCTGTTAAGGAGAAGGCGAAGCGCATTATCCCTCCTTGTGGAGTCGCAAAGATGAGGCCTATCCCTGACTTGATCATTGGGATACCTTGCTTTTGTTTCTTTATAGAGGACGCTCCATCGAAATAGAGTTCCCATCGGGTGCTTCCACCGCTAATCGCATCAAATGCATGCTCGTCCGGCAAGTCACAATTCAAAGGAGAATCGGCCGGTATCGGGTGCTCAGCGAGGAAATCGGCAATGGCCTGGCCTTTCACCGCCTTGAGAGGTTGATATGTTATCGAGAACTCCATCAAGAGCAGGGCCCATTTAGCGAGTCGTCCCGTCAATATGGCTTTTGACATCAAGTATTTAAGAGGATCCACTTTCGAGATGAGGCAGACTTCGTGTGCCAACGCATAGTGCCTGAGCTTTGTTATCGCGAAGATTAACGCCAAGCAATGTTTTTCAATGGGAGAGTAATTGCTTTCTGCCCCCAGTAGAACTCGACTTAAGTAGTAGAGTGCTCTCTCTTTCCCCTGATCGTTCTCTTGCGCCCATAGTGCGCCCAAGGAACCTTCGAGGGCGGTGGTATAAAGAATGAGGGGTTTTCCCTTGACCGGCGCAGCTAATACCGGCGGGTTCTGCAGGTACTGCCTGATCTCGTCTAGTGCACCTTGGCATTTTTTATCCCAGACGAATGGGGTTCCCTTCTTCATCAGTTGACTGTAGGGGCGGCATTTGCCTGAAAGATTTGCGATAAATCGCCGGATGTATGCGAGCTTCCCTTGGAGAGACCGCAACTGTTTGAGGGTTCTTGGCGGGGGCATTTCCATGATGGCTTTAATCTTTGACGGATCTATCTCAATACCTCGGTGTCGGATGACGAATCCCAGGAATTTTCCCGAGGAGACTCCAAACGCGCATTTGAGGGGATTCATCTTCAAATTATATTGCCGAAGGCGTTGAAATACAGTCTCTAGGTGCTTTAAGTGATCTTCATATGACATGCTCTTTACTACGAGGTCGTCGATATAGCACTCGACGATGTCATGTATGAGGTCATCGAAGATCTTTGTCATGGCCCTTTGATAGGTAGCGCCGGCGTTCTTTAGACCGAAGGGCATAACCCTGTAGCAAAATACACCCAAAGGGGTCCGGAAAGCGGTGTGCTTCTGGTCTTCGGGATGCATTTTTATCTGATTGTATCCTGAGGAACCGTCCATAAAGGAGAAGATCTCGTGAGTGGACGTGTTATCTATCATTAGCTCGGTTACCGGCACCGGGAAATCATCTTTTGGACAGGCTTTGTTGAGATCCCTGAAATCCACGCATATACGCACCGTCCCATTCTTCTTCATCACAGGGACGATATTGGCGATCCAATCGGGATATTGGACTTCTTGGATAAATCCAGAATCGATCAGTTTCTTGACTTCGGCGTTGATGCTCATCTCAAGCTCGAGTCGCATCCTTCTTGGCGCCTGCTTGACTGGCTTGGTATCTGGGGATATTGCTAATTTATGCACAGCGACCTCCGGATCTAAACCTGGCATCTCGGAGTAGTTCCACGCGAAGCAATCTTTATGCCGTAGAAGCACGTTTTTTAACGCGGCCACCCTTTCTTCAGAGAGTAGCTCGCTGACAAATGTTGGTCGCGGGTCCTCTGCCGATCCCAACTCAATCTTTCTGAGGTTATCTGCGGTAGTATGTATACCGTCTTCCAGTTCTTTCGGAGCGGGCGGGAATTCTGAGATAACCTCATCATCGCTGTTCTCGAAGCACCGGGGAGGGTTGTCTATCGTAATCGTATAACAGGTGCGAATCCACTCCCGGGGCCGAGGCGGATCCGGCTCTGCTCTTGCGGCCTTGGGCTCGTGCTTTCGTGGCGGCGTTACCCTCCAGCTGTTGGATAAAACGAATCTGCCCCGTTGGTACTGGTCCTCGACCCAGTTCTTGAAGGTGAAGCAGTCTTCGGTAGGATGTCCTGCGGCCCGGTGATAAGAGCAATAGCCCGAGCGAGAGGCCTTGCTAGTTTGCTCAGGATGCCTAGACTCTGGGAGCGCGATCATTCGATGCTTTAGGGCGAGTCTGAGTAACCTTTCCGTCTTGCCTCGGGGGAAGGAGTATGCTCGACTCATCTTTTCTATGAAGGACGAATCCGAGCCGTGCAATACCCGATTACGTAACCCTCTAATCCTGCGTCGTTGTTGTCGGCTCTTCTTCTCGCTTTTCGACTTATTTCCGTCTCCGCATTGGGTCTTTCATATGATGGGTTGACAAGGATGAACGTCTTTGTCTTTTGTAATCTGTTGAAATAGACGTTGCGCCCTGGCCTTCTCGTAGATGGCCATTTCGTGGTTGGGGTCTTCCCGACCTTTCTGACCCACTTTCTTGATAGGCTTGTCCATTCGTTCTAGAAATGACGGACTTGGCGCCTCAATCGCGTGGTCTGGTTTTGAAGAGGGGTTGGCATCTCCTGACAGGGCGTCCTCTTCTTCATCAAAGGTATATATAGCGTAGCTGTTATGAGCCCGTTCTCGTTTTCCGGTTCTCGCGTATCCAAGCCCGAGTGTCTCCATTTTCCCATTAGGCAATTTGCGTTGGGTTCCAGGGACATCCCAAATCCTGTTGTAGAACCGAGCCTGTTGAACAGTTTGTTTTAAGGGTACCCCTTGGCGCTTCAATAGCTTCTTTAATCCATTTGTATAGTATCTGGGCAGACGGATGGGCTGGAGTCTGTCGCATGTAGCATCTACGCCGTGCCAGATCTCTTTCTCTACTTTCGACTCTGAGGATCGATAGAATAGGATCATCTTCTCACCCTTTCGCCTGGGGGGGACGCAAAACGTTTGCAGCTCTTGCACACTGTGAGCTTGAAGCGTGTCGAGGTCCTTGTAGTGTTCTCGCGGTACCATGGTGATTTGCAAGTTATGGTCATCGCCAGGAGGTGCTTGTATTGAAAGCCGATTGGAGAATACGGCATTGACCTCATCTTCCGAATCACTTCCGAAGACCAGTATGGGGGTGGGCGTCCTCCGGTTGTTGCGTTGAGATGGCCCCGTATAAACTATCTCTTCTTCTTCTTCGGTATCGCTTCCGAAAACAGGGATGGTGGCGGCGGCCTTGTTCTCCGAGTCGTGACACCTTTCTGTATCTTCAAAGTCTGGCAAAAAGTATTTCGCATCCTCGTATTTGCGGACTTCGTTCACGGAAAATGGGTTCAGCTCGCCCGTTACAGTATACTCGAAACCATCTTTAAAGTACTTCATACACTGATGTTGTGTAGAAGGGACGATGTTGTACTCGTGTAACCAAGGACGGCCGAGCAAGGCGTTGTAACAGGTCTTGGCGTCAATGACATGGAATTTGATGTCTGTGACGAGAAGCCCGAAGCGTAACGTTAATATCACGGACCCGAGAGTCCGTGACGATTGTGAATCGAAACCGGAGATAGTGATTTTGTCACGAGCGAGATGTTGCACACTCATGCAGATTTCCTTCAACACCCGAACATTAAGGAGATTGACGGAGGATCCATTATCCACTAGGATCTTGCCAATCTTGATGTCATGGCAGTACCCAGAGACATATAGGGGACGGTTATGGTCGCACGTCCCGAGAAGGAGGTCTTCATCACCGAAAGTGACATCGGCCGTATGCACTTCTTCCAGTTCGTCCTTCATCTTTTCAGTGGCGAGAAAGGCTTGGAATTGCTCAGGTTCTTGTAGTGCCTTAATTAGTGAGTCCCGTGCTTCTTTTGATAATAGGAGGGTGTCGAGAATGCTAAGCTGAGAAGGTAGCTTCCTTAGATGCGCGAGGATGTTATAGTCCACTTTACTCCTCCTAGGAGGGTCTTTGGCAGCCAATTCTTTCGCGACTTGGTCATCCAAAGTGATATCTTCAGTGACCTTTTCCTTTCCCTTATCTTTTCTGTTCGTAGGCCCGAGATTCTTTTCCGGGAGTGTGCGATTGCGCAGCTGAGTGTTTCCGCAGGCTTCGGATTCCTCATCTTTCCTTAGCGCGGATTCTTCAAAGAGAGGGCCCAGAGTCACTTCTTCGTCAGAGTCGCTCCCAAAGGTGAGGACTTGCGACCCCTCGGCATGAGCCATATAACAGTTGCCAGTAATTCTGTTGGGCCCGTCAACGGCGCTTCTTTGCTCACGACGGCTCTTGCGTTTCATGCGTTTGAAATGTTGCCGACGAGCAACATATCCTTGCCACCATATCTTAAAGGCGTCGCACTCCTCTGTGGGGTGTGAGACTTTCCGATGGTATGCGCAGTAATCGGGGTGTTTCTCCGCCCCATCGTGCGTGTTTCCTTCCGAGGGGGGTAGCCTCATTCCCATTGACATGGCTTTGGCGAACCTTTTCCTCGTCTTGAATATCTTCTTGTCCATCTCGGATGCCTTTCGCTCTGGCAGGGGTAGTCCAACTCCCCCGTTCGGTCGCCCGCATTGGGTTCCTCCTGATGCCGCCATCTCACGCTCCTGATCTGCTTTACTTTTTAGACGAATCTCGTCTAGAAAGGCATTGATCATATCAGTTGTCAGCCTCGCACGCTCTGGTTCGGGCTCCACCTCTGGCTTCTTGGTGTCAGGAGCTTTCTTGCCATCGGTAAGCGAGTGGGAGATTACGTTACAACTTGCCACGTACTCTTCGGATTCATCCGATGAGCTCTCTTCATCATCTTCGTCTTGAAAGGTGTGGTTGAGGAACTCTCGCAGTGTGACAGGAGTTCGTGCCTTTTGACTGTATTCTTCCAGTGCGTCGATTTGCTTCTGCAAGTTCGTGCTCTCGTCTCCAAGCTTCGCGGGCTTCTTGGATTTCTTCTTCTTTTTCTTCGAAGCTTTTGACGGCCGGGTATGAGTATTTGGGCCCTTATCAGCAGTCTTCGTAGTCGTGCGGGGCTTCACTGCTCCTTCGATAATTCGAGGTTCAAGAGGGTCCTTCCATTCGATTGCAGGGCACGCATGAAGGTCTCTCAGCATCCTTTTGGTCTTTGTTGATAGCACGACCTCCCATGGAACTTTTTCGATAAAGGAGCAGGTTGCCCCCGGTGTGTCTGCCTTTTTAGGAGTATGTGGTTGTGGCGGGTTCACCTTCCACTTTTCGGACAGTACAAACTTCCCCTGGAGGTATTGATCTTCGATCCATCCTTTGAAGACGAAGCAATCTTCAATCGGATGGCTTACCGTCTGATGGTAAGGGCAATAGTTGGGGTTATTCACCTCGGTGGGTTGCGGCGGTCGCCTTGGATTCGGGAGGTTAATAAGTCTGTTGCGTATTGCCAGCTTAAATAACCGTCTCGTCTTGTCTCGTGGGAACGAGTAGGGACGCTTCATCTTTTCATTATAATATCGGCGTCTTTCTTCCAATTGATCTGCCGATTTCGGGGCGTCAGGCTGCTGTTGGGTGTTCGCGACAAAAGTCGCCCTTCCTTTACCCTTGTCATTCCGAGGTTCTAGCTTCGGGGCAGGTGGTCTATGACCCATCTGGTCCATCTGAGCCAACTTGTCGATCAGAGCCTGGAATGTGGTTGGCTTAAAGAACATCATAAACTGGGAGATAGTTGCGTGGGGGTCTAGGGTTCCCACGAACATACCCACTGCGGGTGCTTCCTCAATGCGTTGCTCGCATCTCGACCACAAATTCCGCCAGCGTATAGCGTACTGGACCCAGGTTTCGCCCGGCTTTACCCTGGCGTTAATCAAAGCAGTAATTGGAGTGCGCTCGCTGGCACTTGCGAACCGCTGAGTGAACAACAACTCCATTTCAGCGAACGTTTTGATGGAATCGTTCGGGAGTTCCGAATACCATTCGAACGCTGTTTCTGATAAGCTGCCAACGAACTGACGGAGTAACAGTTTATCGTCACCGCCGGTGTTACCGCAGAGGGCCCGGAACTGGGCGACGTGCTGATGAGGATTGCCGGTCCCCTTATACACATGGAATTTCGGTATCGTATAGCCTTGCGGATATTTGATTTGATCGTACCAGCCTGGATACGGTCGCCCTGTTTTCACGACTTGACCAGCTGCCTCAGTCGCATGATGAACTCGGATTTGCTGGGCTATGTAGTTAGCCAAGTCAGCCTTAGAGATCGTCTCCTCCTTGGCCGTTGAGAAGGCTGGTGGTGGATTTGACGTCTCTCCTCGATCGTCTTCAAGAACAATCGGCGGATCTTCGGCGGGTAAGTCCTGTTGGATCATCATTCCTATCACATCTTGAAAGAGAAGGCCCATCCGTTGTATGTTGGCAGCTTGTTCAGCAGCCTCTTTGTCCCTTTTCTCCAGTGTCCGGCGAAGGAATTCAGCGTCGGTTTCTTCCTCCCGGCGTGCGTCTGAGGATGCTTCTGGGTTTTCCTTTGGCCCGGTGAGCGTTGCCATAGCATTCATCATTTCTTGGAGCTTTTGTTGCTGCTCCTGGGATTTCGTTACGGATCGGGTTAGCGGTCGGTGGCCTGTAGAAGTGCGGCTCTCCTCCTTTCCAGAGGCCATGTATACGGTGTGGACCATCATGCCCCCAGACTTAAGGTGTCCGGGCTTGTTGCTTTTAGCCGTCGTTGCATGTCGAGGGATCTTCTCGGGCTCCCTCCTTTTATGAGCCATGGAGGTTGAGGGGGCCGTCGAGGTGGGCGTCCAAACAGCCTTTTGGGTTTTCGCCTGGTGACCACCTTTCGGGTGGATCTTCAGCTTCTTATGCTGGCGGGAGAAGTTTGGATCGATGATTGAGTCCCGGGCCCGCCGCCAAACCTTATAGATTTTGGAAGACAGCCGTTGAGGAGATCGGGGCTGTTCTGATTCTATTTCCACAACCTTTTCTGATGGGGGAGGAGACCTCTTCAGCACTGCGGTAGGGGAATTCCTTCGCACCTTATTTAGCATTTCAAAGCTGTTTCCAGTTGGAACAGCAGCATTAACTTCTACCGCCGGGGCTGGTGGAGTCAATCCAGAGGGGGAGTTGCCCCCAGCCTTCCTTATTCGGCGCCAATGACGACGTCGAGCGCGTCGAGCAGACGGCGTAGAGTCAGATATAAGAATGGTTTCATCTTGCCCCCTGTGTGGGTGGGGGGTCGTTGTTGGTGTTAGCCTGTTAAAGACCGATGTCCTTTGTACAGCGGGAGCGGGAGTCGAAGCTGTTAATCTCGTGAAGATCGATTTCTTGATTGGGGAAACCGCCTTGGCGATTTCGGAGGCAGGAGCGGCCTCCTTCTTAGGAGCAATTTTCTCTGGGATTGTAGGCCTCATGATGAGTTCGCAAGATTTCTGGTCCAATCTAGAGAAGACCGAGGCGTTAACGTTGGGCGATTCGTTGAGAGTGGCCGCGGCAGGGGTAAGACGATCAAAGACCGACTTCCTGAGAGTTTCCTTTGTCAGCACCGGCGCCACGAAGCTTGATGAGGGGAGCATAGTCCCAAAGAACAATCCGGTAGTGGCCTGAGTCACCTGGTCCGCCGGCATTGTGAACAACGAAGCAGCTTGGGGTCCATAGGCTATACCTCCCGGCGAGGCAAAGCGTTGGTCGCAATTGCAGCTTGAGCAGTTGGAGGATTTCGCGGAGGTAGCAGCCATCGATCCTTTGTTTTCTGCAATAGGCAAGGCGCCAATTCTTAGTATCTTGAAACCCAAGGGCAACTGTTAGCGAACCGCGATTGGTTCGCGAATCACGACATACGAAGTGTGGAGTGGAAAGAGGAAAAGGTCCCACCGGGCGTGCCAGAATCTGTTCCCCTCCGAATGACGGCGCGCAAGGCTGCGATGTCTTGGCGCTGAGATTCGGGGCAGATGCTAATTGATGCTATCCGTTCACCTCTCCGAAGATGCCAAGTTGGTTTATGGCACCATGTATCGAAGGTTTGAGCGGATGCGACCGATGTAGCAGACTTCGTCAGATTCCCCCTCGTTGAGGGGTTTTTGATTGTGGGGACGCTCTTCCCTGCAGGCGCAAGCCCCTGCAGTTAATTACGCTACCGCATTGCGGTAACAACTTTCTCCTTCTCCAAATGGTCACTTCGTGTCGTGTGTGTTTGTTTTATGTTTTATTGCCCGTGGATCGTTTACGGAGACTGAGTTATGTCGTCGCCCGTAGGGCGTGGACTAGTCCAAATCCGCATTATCTTAAATTTGGGTTTGGGGGTTTGGTTTGAGGATACGTCAGCCATACTTGAGGCTAAGATCAACTCAAACGTTTGTTAAGGATACGTTAGTCTAACTTTGTGACTAAGATCAACTTAACGAGATCATTTAGATCCTACAAAAGAGTGTTTGGACTCCAATGTTCCAGTTTAGGGACGTTTCGGTCCGTCGTATGTGTGGCCGTCGGGACCCCTCACCTCTCTGACGACGTTGAAGGATTACAACGACGGATGTCAGAGGAGTTCAGAGATGTACCCTCGAGCCAGAGTTAATTAGGGGGATTCGTAGTCCAGTCTGCTTGAAGGTTTAAGGACGCGTTAGCCATCTTTGAGGCTAAGGTCAACTTAAACAGGACCGTTTAGATCCGACAAAAGAGCATATAGGGGCTCTATTGTTCTAGTTTAAGGACATTGCGGTCCGTGGTTAGTTTTAAGGACATTGCGGTCCGTGGGTAGTTTAAGGACATTGCGGTCCGTGGGTAGTTTAAAGACATCTCGGTCAAGGTTAAGGACGTCATAGTCCATGGGTTTAAGGACTCCACAGTCCGGTATGTGCTCTGGATGCTTCACACGGGTTCACTGCCGTGCTAGGCGAGGACCAGGCTCCGCTCTGGATGCTTCACACGGGTTCACTGCCGTGCTCTGCGAGGACCAGGATCCGCTCTGGACGTTTTCCGCGGGGTCAAAGAGTGACGTTATCCGCTTTCCACGTAACCAGGAAGTTTGTATCATGCATGGGTTTAAGGACCCCACAGTCCATGTCATGAATGGTCTTCGGGACCCGTCACCTCTTTGAAGACATTGAGGGATTACAATGCCAAATATCAAAGGAGTGAAGAGATGTACCCTAGAACCGGGGTGGATTAAATAGTCCTTGGCCCAATTTGGGTCAAGATTGATCAATTATGTTATGAGCCCATCGGCCCAGTTAATCACAAATTGAGGACTTATGGCCAGCTTGGGCTAAGTCCAGTCAGGTCTGGAATATTGACTCTTTGTTGGTCCATTGAGGGAGAATGTTTGCCTCTATCCCTTTAGCCAATTGGGCCAAAGCCTAGTGTTAAACACTTCAGAGCAATCAGTGTTGAACACTGGGAATAAGGTTGTTGAGTTAGTGTTCAACACTAAGAGATAATTGGTGTTAAACACCAGCAATAAGGCTTTTTCCAATTAGTGTTAAACACTAAAACAGATCAGTGTTGAACCCCGCCAATAAGGCTTTTTAATCAGCATTGAATGCTAAGGCCCGACAGTGTTTTAACACTGGGCTTGAGAGTTTTAAATTTAGTGTTAAACACTAAGGCGAGAAGGGTCATGTGGCAGCACGTGAGAGCGCCCTCCCTTCTTTTGTTCTGCTGAAATTATCATCTCCTTCAAGGCGTCACGTGCCATCACGTGAGGGGCATTCAAATGCCTGTGTATTAAAGTTTCTGCCAAGGTCAAGTGGGTCACGTGGGGTGCTGCCTCAAAGGGGCTTTCTGTAGGGGTTTTTTGGGGGGTCACGTGGTGGCACGTGACCCTACCTCTATGTTTTTTAGAGGATCTGTTACTCCTTTTTTCAGGAATTAAATTCCTCGAACTTTAAATTTCAGAGGAATTAAATTCCTATTTCCTTTTGAAGACTTGTAGAGTTGAACTCTGAATTTTCTGTAGGAATTAGATTCCTCGTTTATGTGGAGAACTGAAGAGGGTTCAACCCTTAATAAAAGCTTTCAAGGAACTATACTTCCCATTTTAAAGAATTATAATTAAGGGAATTAAATTCCTGCTATTTCCACAGAACCACATTCTTAATTAGGGTTCAACCCTGTTTCTTTTGTTTTGAAGGAATTAAATTCCCATGATACAGGGTCGAGCCCTAATTTTATTTTTTAAAGGAATTGAATTCCTATAGTTCTGCGAGAATTAAATTCTCATGCTTGCGTTCCTTCTCTATGTTTTGGATCTGCATGGCAGGATCTCAACCCATTGAGAATTAAATTCTCAACCTAAAGGGGAGATGTGCACTTTGCAGATCCTCTATCAAAGAGAGAAGAAATGTGCTCTTCTGTTTTATGTATCAGAGTTAAACTCTGTTGGGAATTAAATTCCCCCTCTTTCAAAAGGCCTTCCCTTTCTTACCTAGGGTTTTTTGCAGAAGATCCAAGTCTTTTCCAAGTATCAAAGCTTTTCTCCTTTTTTCTTTCTCTGCACCTGTCTCTCTTTTGTGTCTCTTGGCTCCTATTTATAGGAGAAGCAGCTGAATCAATTAGTTTTGGTAAATCCTTCATGGGATATTTGATTTGCATCCATTATTCATTCTGGACCTTTGGATTATTAGGTGAGTTTTATTCACCGTTGGATTTCAAATCCAGAGATTCTCCCTTTTTATTTTGGTTAGATTTAAGGGGGAAATCTTTCCAAACCCGAGATTTTCCATAAATAGATGATATTTAATCATCTCTGAATCTTTAATTTGATTGGATGCATATAGTTGCGTTCCTTTGGAAAGATTTGCATTTCTCTCAGAATTTAATTCTGTTGACAAAAAGGGCTTTGAAAGCCGGTCACGTGTGACTACGTGATCCATGGTCACGTGTGAGCACGTGACCCCCTTTGGAATGAGCCTTTTCCTTTCTTCTAATTGTTGCTTAAGCGTCACGTGCCACCACGTGACTCTTGGTCACGTGTGAGCACGTGACCCTTGTTTGAACTCTTTTTCCTTGGTTCGTCTGGAGAACGAGTCTGCTGCTTTGAACGTCACGTGTCAACACGTGACCCTGATCACGTGGAAGCACGTGACCTCTTCTGAAGCTCTTTTCCTTGACTTGATCAGAGAACTTGTGTGTCTTCGACGCTTGTATTTAAATGTCACGTGTCGCCACGTGACCCTGGTCACGTGGGAGCACGTGACTCTTTCTGAAGCCCATTTTCTTCAGCGTAGTCAGGAGACTGAACTCGACTTGATGATGCTTTTAAGGTGTCACATGCCAACACGTGACCGCTAGTCACGTGTAAGCACGTGACTCTCCTCTGAAGCTTTTCCCAGAAGCTTTCCTGATTTTAAATCAGGAAACATCATCCTAGCTGCATAGTTCTGCTTTTATAGGCTCAAAAACTGAATAAACAAACAATAAAAATGTGATGACAATGCAGCAAGGGGGCCTACAGAAAAATGGGGGCATTTGAGGAAAAAGTGGTCGGCCACAATGGTGCTCATCTCGGGTCAAATCCGAGCTCTGGGTCTCGTTCTTTGTGTGTTGGCTTGTTTTGTCCTCCACGTCACTCTGATGTTGTTTGCTTGGTCAGTAGAGGCTTTGGATGCACTCGGGGCTTGGAGGGAAACTTGTAGCTATGAATCACATCAACACTTTATGCATTGAATGCACCATTAATGCATATCACACCATACCCACTTGTGCCATGATTCATGGCTGCCCCATCATGGTCCATGCTCCAAGAGTCTTGTGTTCACACATGCAATGTGTTGGACCAAAAATGTGTACACTTTATTTGTTTGCAAAATAACTCTTGAGATATCGGTCGGTTTCCAGTTCTGGTTGCAGTGTCGGCTCACATATGATATATCCGTGTGTTTTTCCAGTATTAATAGTACCAATATATAACAAAATAGATAACGAATGAGCGGTATTGAAATGCAGTTTTTAGTGATGAATGTTCACACCATAATATTGCATTATTATATTCCCCATTCTTATTCTTTTTATAAATAAACAGGTGCTTTTGACGCATGTCTGCTACATATTACAGGTTACAGGTTCTTGGACAGGAAACAGTGAAAACGATGTAAAGACGATGAAAATATGGACTTTTGACCAACAAATAGGAGGATCTTAGTCAAGCCTACATCGAAAGACAGTTCACAATCAACAAGGCAACGCAAGTTCCGAAATGTGAAGGCAAAATGGTTAAAAGACCCATTGCAAAATGTTCACTGAAGATCTGGAACTAATGTAGAAGCTCAATTGATAAAATAAACCCAAGAACCAGAAGCCCAAAGAACCCTGAAGAAGCCCATAAAAAATTGATCAACCAATCTTGTCAAAGGGCCGCGGAACCGCGGCCCAAGCCTGCCATTGCCGTGGTTCCGCGGCCGTCCTATGCCCGTACACAGATTAAATTTTACCATAATGTTTTTGCGGCTCTGAAAAGATTTCCTAAGGGCTATTTTTGTAATTTCAGACATACGAAACAAATGTAACCCTAGGGTTTCCTATTCTTTATAAATAAGAACTCTTATCATTGTAATTTCTTTATGCCCCTTTTAATAACAAATTCAGAATTCTTTATGGAGAGTATCGGTGCCTCTCTTCAATTCATCTATTCAGATCTGACAACCCTGCGTAAATATTTGGAGAGATCCATCTGTAAAGTAAGTAGATTTATTTATTTTCTTGCCCCAGATAATTTCAATTTCTGCCCTAAATTAAATTTATTTTCCTGCCCTAGTATAGATTTTATTTATCTGCCCTAGTTATAACTTTCAAATAATTGCCCTAGGTAGAATAATTAGGTTTTTAGATTTAATAACCAATCCGAACACCCATCGGAATTAACTCGTTAGCGCGATTAGGAGATTCACAACATCCCTGTGGACCGACCCGTACTCACCTGCTAGCTTCATGCGACGCCGTTCTTGATTGCGGTTTATAAATAGTTTTTGAGACAAATCAAATGGCGCCGTTGCCGGGGATGGCGTAGAACTTTCCTTTTCGCAATTTCGGGTTAATCAAAATTTTAAAAAAATCATAAAAATCTGAAAAATCATAAAAAAATATAAAAATATTTCATCTGTTATTTTTTGGAAGGGATACTTTGTTGTTTGAATTTTTGCAGGATATACAAAATCGGATCTGGAAATTTCCAGAAAGCAAAACAAAAATCAGAAGATCTAAACAGCAGGGGATTAATTCAATAGAACACCAGAGAAAATTTGGAGATCTGAACCGTCCAAAATACCGCGGATCCACCGCATTAACCTGCTCCCGCCGCGGAAGCGCCGCCATCTGGTGACGTCAGCAAAATCTGAACACGTGTCCCGCACGTATAACCGCAGAACCGCCGCGGTAGGCCCTCTTTAACCGCGGAAACGCGGCCTTTTGGTGACATCACCCTCTGCAATTTGCACTGTAAGCTCCTCTGTTATTTCTTCCCTGCAAATTTCAATATATTTTCTGAAAAATGCCTGCAGAATTTGGTGCGCTTTAAAAATCTTTCTCTTTCCAAATAATAAGTCTTGTGCAGGATTTTTGGGCCCCGCTTGAAATAAAATTGTTTGCAAGTAATATTTTGCTGTTGCATATCTTTTCTCTAAAATCTTTTTGCAATAATTTTTTCCAAATAAAGAGAAAAAGAATAAAAAAAGGGAATTTTTTTTAAAAACTTGCAAACTTTTGCCGCAAACAAATCCTTGCACTAACAAACATTCTTTCTTTTCCCCTTTCTTCTAACATGGGTACCCCACATAATAAATCACTTGCCGAACTTTGGTATCCCGAACCTAATCTTGCGTCGTACGTCAACTTGTTCGGTCAATTTAAAGACGATCCCTCCGCGCCAAAAATTTCTTTGAAAGATCGAATAGAAGCGTCTAGGAGAAACAGTTTGACTTTGCAACCCACTTTGTGTCAACCAAGTCAACCTTTACCACTTCCATGTGTTGATACCTCTTTTTCAAGTCCTTCTGTCACTCCTAAGCCGATGTCCATTGCTGAGCATATTGCTCAATCTCGCAGTCGATCTTTCACCCCTCTCCATACATCTAGTTCTAGGGATCCACACGACTGTTCACTTTTTTATCCACATGTTGACCCTACCCCTGTCCAAACACCCACTTCCTACCAGTCCTATCCGACCTTCCCACCTTCACTAGACATTGATTCTACACAGCCATTAGGGAGTTTCACATATCCAAACAATTTCAAAATTTTTACCGAAACCCCCTTACTACCCAAATCTAGTTTGGAAGAGTCGTTGGAGGCATATATCGCAGCAATAAATAAAATGACTAGGAATGTGGAAGCGTCCGTGGCCGCCCTTATGCAACCTGCTGAACCGGTAGCTAGTTTCCCGCTAGCTTCAAATTTTTCAATGTATAAGGAGGCGGTTGGACAGAGTGATAATGAGAGAGGATTTCCAAATCAAACCTATCCATACCCAATTAAATCCAACAACTCCAATTTTCAAACATGTGTCCAAAATGATGAGTTATGCGAATTTGTAGTGTTTGGTTTGCCAAATTGTGAAAAACCCCTTTCGAGTGAAACCACACCTAATCTTTTCGATCTTTACACCTCCCATCTAGAACCTAAATCGATAAACATCCATGTTTTTGATGAGGTGTCTAAAGATATTGATTTTCACTTGATTGAGGATATAGACGCCGGGAATATTTCGGATGATGAACCTGTCGATTTAATTGAAATTTTATGTTCAAATCATCATCCCGAGTTATTAAATGTTTCTCCCGAATCTCATAGGCGTCTTGATTTTGATGATAATGGCATGGATGAGTTGAATTTTGAGGAAAATTATAAGGATAGTATTGAGGAGAGTTTTGAGGATCATATTGAGGTTGAACCATTCTTGTTTGATGTGTCGGATTTTCCAGCTCATCCTCTTAAACCTTTACCTAAATCACCCTCCCTCCTTTCCATCGTTCCGACCATGCTTGAAGACTGTGACCTTGAAAATTTTTCCTTTGAATCTGACATAGTCCTCACAGAAGATAACACTTACGAGTGTTTCACTTTTTCGGACGGTGTTGATGACTCACCTCCAGAGTTTGAGTCCTTTACATTTTCAGATGAGTTAGTTGAACCATCAGACTCGGCTGCTTACAGTTGTTTCGAACCATTGTTGTAATCGTTCCAATTCGAGACAGTTTACTACGGTGAGAATGAGACTATCCCTCAATCACTCCCTTTCGTCCTTCCTATCGTTCCGACCGTATAAGAGACAATTACGCTTTCATCTCCAATACCAAGTTCGGCGTACCCATGTTTTCTTGCGAATCTTGAGGGATTTGACCCCATTTCACGACGAGTTGATAGATTAGCACAATCAGTTTTCACACTTCGGTCATCACAAATTGCGCTAATTTATTCACTCAATTTACACCATCAAGATCGTACTCCACTTCTTTCTTCTTTCCGCCATTCTTCTCCCCCACCGAGACCATATTCTACCATTCTTCTTCCCACACGGTCTCGTGTGCTTCTCATCTCTTTTCTTTCCACTCCCTCTTTTCACCAACTATACCATTACCACGATAAGATCTTTGAATGGTTGGTGCTAACCTTTGGCTTGTGTAAGGCCAAGCTTAAGTTTAGGGGGAACCTTTTTGTATATATGTATATATATATTTTGTTTTCTTTTTCTATAAAAAATAAAAAAATTCAAAACATTAAAAAATAATTTTTTTTATAAATAAATAAACGGGAGAGTGCCGATATTTTGACCTTCTTGGTTTAGCATGACAGTGAGGACACTGTCAAGTTCAAGTTTGGGGGTATGCTCGGTACGTCTTCTTCCTTCGCATTCATTTGTACATATTTTTTGCATTTGCATACTTATTTGAAAACCCATAAAAATTGAAAAAAATTCAAAAATTTATAAAAATTAATGTATTCAATTTTGGCTAATTGACTTGAGTTTGACAAATAGGTCAGCTGGCTAGGAACAACTAGATCTTAGACTTAGTAAATTAAAATCCCTAAAAATAACCTTCTTTAAAGTTTAACAGTAGAAAGTATATGCCTTGTAGTTTATTTAGAAATAGGCAAATTTTGGGTTCACTTCTTAGGCTAGGAAAATGGAGATAAGTAGTTCTCAAACTGACATCAACCGTTCTTGATCAGCCAACTCCACATCGAAACGAAGGAAAAATATTAAAGCTTTTATTAGAGTATAAGTTTGAAAAATAGTTCCTAGCTTAAGTCTAGATTATGAAAATGTATACCCTACAATTTGCACAATCACGCACCTTGAAACTTGGAATAGTAGAAGAGACCTTGAAATGCTCTTGTTTAAAGTCCTTAGTACAATGGAAAAAAAGAAATATATATATGTGTGAATGAAGAATAAAAAAATGGACACTGGTTTTTGTGATTACTTAAGGATGCAAAAATAGAAAAATATTTTGCGAGGGTGCTTCATCACCTAGTGCCTTAGACCAACTGGTTTGGGAGTCACTGCTAAAGCCTTGGGTGTTGCAAAACTAGGAAGTACGCTTTAAAGTGCTAACGCATCTTGTAATCGGTTGTTGGTACCTCAAGAAGTATTAACGGTCGTATGAAGGATTTGTAAGCAAATTTTATTTAAAAATTCACTAATTAATAAGTGCTTTGGACAATGGACGAGAGTACGATTACTTGATTTGAATTTCCAAGTGTAGGGGTATATTTACACACACGTGGGGATATGTGATTAGAGTTTAGATGAGAGAAAGGAATGAAAGATAGAACTTGTATCTTTAATAAAGTTGATAGAAATTCCTAAGTGGAGATGTAACCCTAGAAGGAAAACTTAAGAAATGCCGAAAGCTAAGTAGGTCTGCAGAACATATATGATCTTAAGTTAGATGATGAGGAAGTGTGAAGAATATGGGTGTATGATTTACGGGTCGACGATAATAGAATTCCTTGTTGGAAAACTCTTTTGGAGAACAAAAGTCGAAAAGCCAAATTGATAGGATTTTGTGGGTAGTATTCGCTGAAAACCCTCAGGAGACAACACTCCTCCTACTAGGGACACCTAGAGGTTTAACGGCTTGTTGCACGTGCTCAGTGCAATCGTGTTTCCCTGCGAAATTACGGTTAGGATTTTAGTGAATAAAAATAAGTTTGCTCGAGGACGAGCAAAAGATAAGTTTGGAGGTATTTGTTCAAACCATAATATTGCATTATTATATTCCCCATTCTTATTATTTTATAAATAAACAGGCGCTTTTGATGCATGCCTGCTACATGTTACAGGTTACAGGTTCTTGGACAGGAAACAGTGAAAACGATGTAAAGACGATGAAAATATGGACTTTTGACCAACAAATAGGAGGATCTTAGTCAAGCCTACATCGAAAGACAGTTCACAATCAATAAGGCAACGCAAGGTCCGAAATGTCAAGGCAAAACGGTTAAAAGATCCATTGCAAAATGTTCACTGAAGATCTGGAACTAATGTTGAAGCTCAATTGATAAAATAAACCCAAGAACCAGAAGCCCAAAGAACCCTGAAGAAGCCTATAAAAAATTTATCAACCAATCTTGTCAAAGGGCCGCGGAACCGCGGCCTAAGCCCGCCATTGCTGTGGTTCCGCGGTCGTCCTATGCCCGTACACAGATTAAATTTTACCATAATGTTTTTGCGGCTCTGAAAAGATTTCCTAAGGGCTATTTTTGTAATTTTAGACATGCGAAACAAATGTAACCCTAGGATTTCCTATTCTTTATAAATAGGAACTCTAATCATCGTAATTTCTTTATGCCTTCTTTTAATAACAATTTCAGAATTCTTTATGGAGAGCATCGGTGCCTCTCTTCAATTCATCTATTCAGATCTGACAACCCTGCGTAAATGTTTGGAGAGATCCATCTGTAAAGTAAGTAGATTTATTTATTTTCTTGCCCTAAATAATTTCAATTTCTGCCCTAGATTAAATTTATTTTCCTGCCCTAGTATAGATTTTATTTATCTTCTCTAGTTATAACTTTCAATTAATTGCTCTAGGTAGAATAATTAGGTTTTTAGATTTAATAACCAATCCGAACACCCATCGGAATTAACTCGTTAGCACGATTAGGAGATTCACAGCATCCCTGTGGACTGACCCGTACTCACCGGCTAGTTTCATGCGACGCCGTTCTTGATTGCGGTTTAGAAATAGTTTTTGAGACAAATCAATGAACACATCCGTTTTCAAATATTTTACTTCTAGCTAAGAGTGTCAAATGAACCGGGCCGGGTCATAATCAGGTAGGGTCACTTTTGACCCAAACAAAGTCGGGCTCGGGTGGACCCGACCCATTTAATAATAGAGTTAGCTTTCTAAAACCCATACCCGACCCATTTAATATTCAGGTCGGTCGACCCGATCCGTTTAATATTCAGGTTGGATCATAATCGGGTTACCTGACCCAATCTAAATTGATTTATGACTTTTATTGTTTATGCACGAGCGATACAAATTAACTATTATAAATTTAGCGCTAATGAATAAATTTACGGATATTCAAAAAATATAATCCAAACAAGTCAGAGAATATGGAAAAAAAAGAAAGAAAACTAATCGAATTGGAGATAATGTTTTCGAGTCAAACGGGTCGAAGCGGGTCATGATACGTGACCCGTACTAGACTCGTGTAATAAACGGGTCGGGTCGGGTCGGGTCAACCCGTTTATAAACAAAGCGGGTATGGGTCTGGTAAACGGATTCGGGTATTTTTGACAGGCCTACTACTAACACACGAAAATCACAAAATTTATAAAAATCTTAGAATTTTTTTCCTTTCGTTTTACAATTTTCTGTATGCTATATAATATAATAAAATTGTGAAATTTTCATCCATCTAAATTTTTTCCTTTTTCTATTATTTATTATTTTACTTGCTATAGAGTATGAAATTGCAACATTTTCAAAAATCCCAAAATTTTCTATTTTATTTTGGTTTTTCAACATTTTAGTAAGAATAGCAAACAAAAATTGCAAAATTTTCAAAAATTTCAAAAATAAATCTTGTTTTCTTCCCATTTTTCATTATTTTACATGTCATATAGCACATGAAAACCATGAAACCTCAAAATTATCAGAGTATTCTATTTTTTCGGTTTTTCAATATTTTAGTTTCTTATACTTTTGAAGAACTTCGGGATCTCAAGAAATCTAAATATTATGTGAAGTAGAAGAAAATGTATTCGATTACTACTAAAACCTAACAAAACAAAAAATATGATTCGAATACTCCTAGTGATTGGGCTCCTAGCAACAAAAGAAATCACAAAATTAAAAAATTCCCAATATATTTTGTTTTCTTCAAATTTCCAATAATTTACATTCTGCACATAAAAATCTCAAAATTTTCTATTTTCTTTTTTTCAATATTTTGCATATTATTGAATACAAATATCGCAAAATCTTCAAATATTCAAAAGAATTTTTTGTTTTTATTGAGTTTTTTAAATTTTTTTTATTTGCTATAGACTATAAAAATCATGAAATTTTTAAAAGTCTCGCATTTTCTGGTATCTTCTGTTTTTGTATATTTACATGTTACAACACAAAAATCTTAAAATTTTCTGTTTTCTTCAAGATCATGCAAAGCTTTTATAGCACACGAAAATTGCAAAATTTTCTAAAATCCTATTTTTTATTTAAAATTTTAATGCCTTACATGCTATATAGTGTATGAATATAGCGAATTTCTTAAAATGTTAAAAATTCCTTTTTTGTTTTTAATATTTTTTCAATACCAAAAGAAAAGCACAAAAATTTTAACTCAATTTTTTTTGGGTTTTTAATATTTTGCGAGCTGTAGCATATAAAAATCATGAATTTTTTAATATATTTTATTAGCAAAACCTAAGTAGTGAAAATAGGAAGAGATTTCAAAGAAGGGGGACAATTAAAAATTTTACGCTATATAAGCCTAATTGTATAAGATAAAAGAATGATAAACCCATACCTAATCCGAATTTTTTAATGTTTTGTTAGGAAGAACTAAATGGTTTCTGATGGAGGCTGAAATCTCTCTTTGATGTTGTCCTCCGTCGATCTTACTGCAAGCATTCTTGAACGGTTGAGATTGAGAGTGGAAAATGGATGTGTGGATCTCGATGGGTAGTTGTTGAAGCCGAGCTACCTGCAAGGGAAGTCCTGGGGTGGGTGACCACTGTAGGACCCTCCGACGATCAAGTAAGTATCGAGGTATAAAGGCAGGATAGCGGCGTATTGGAATTGATTTTGACTTACCTGAATCGTCTGGAAGAGGAGGTTTATATAGCGGTCGCATGAGGGCGATCCGGTGTGAGATTCCTGGCGTCCGTTGCGTCCTTACGGTACGTTCGCGTTGATGGCGGGACATGCTCATTAATAGCGAGATACGCTCGTTAACGGAGAAATGTGCCAACATGAGATGCGGGACGTGGAGCGGCAGAAATCTCGTTATGACGAGATACGCGGATTCGTTACGGGGGCGCTTGGGCTCCGTGCTCTTGGTCGGACAGGGAGGCTGAGGAGCCACAGCCCGGTGGATAGCTTGGAGTCGAGCGAGAAGGTCGAGGAGTCTCAGCTTGGTATCTGCTAGGAGTCGAGCGAGGAGGCCGAGGATACCCGGCCGCTTAAGTACATATGGGGGTGTTTCCCCCAATCAGAGTGCAAAGCTCTATTTAAAATTTTAAATTTTGAAATTTAAACCGAGGCAGCGCCTCACGTGCCAAGCACGAGAGCGCTAGCGCTAAGAACGTCGGCGCTAAGAGTCAAAGACTCTGAGGTAGCGCCTCACGTGCAAAACACGAGAGCGCGAGCTCTATGAGCGCCCGTGCTAAGAGTCAAAGACTCTGAGGCAGCGCCTCACATGCAAAGCACGAGAGCACCTGCGCCAAGTTCGCCAGCGCTAAAAGGCAAAGACTCTAAGGCAGCGCCTCACGTTCAAAGCAAGAGAGCGCCAAGCGCTAGAACTAAATGTTCTCCACCATTGGATCGAATTTCCAACTGAGATGAATAAATCATCAAATTACAGAATTAAATTTTGTTGAGGAAATACTCCTCAGATCTTTCCAAATAAGAAAGATGGTGCTCTGTAAATCAGAGCACCGTTGGATCAAAGATCCAATGATGATTAAAAATCACCAAGATACAGAATAATCTCTGTATGGGAAAATAATTTCCCAATATTGTTAAATAACAAGAAAACTATTTTCTGTAAAACAGAAGCCCTTGGATAAAAAATCCAACGGTGGGAAATATTCCCCAAATCAATCAGAAATCTCTCAATGAGAGATTTGCTTAACTAATTCAACAAATCAGCCTCCCCTATATAAAGGACCCAAGACTTCAAGTCTTGCACAGAAGAACCCCCCCTAAAGTTCTCAGAAAAGAAAAAGAGAAGAGCAAGCTCTAAGAAGAAGAAATTTTCTTCAAGGTAAATAATAATAAGTGAGATAATAACATCCCCTTCATATTTGAGAGTTTAACTCTCATATCAGAAGAACTTAGTTCTTTTTTTAGATCACAGATCTATAAGACGAAGTCTTTCACAAAAGAAAAGAGAGCACATCATCGCATCAGAAAAAAGAAGAAATTTGTTCTTAGATCTATGAGACAAAGTCTCCCATAAAAAAAACAAAAGAGATCATAATATCTCTTCATAAAGAAGAATTTAGATCCGTGAAACAAAGTCTCTTATAAACGAGAACTTAATTCTCAGAGCACAGAACTGATCAGAGCTGCCAAAGAAGCACTTTAGCGCTCCAAGTCTGGCGCTCAGCGCCACGTGCTCCTCACATGAGCGCTATAAGAAGCGCTTCAGCGCTTCATGTATGGTGCCAAGCGCGCTATGTGCTTCTCACGTGGGCGCTACTTTATAAGAAGCGCCTTAGCGCTCCAGGTCTGGCGCCAAGCGCACCACGTGCTCCTCACGTAGGCGCTGTTTTTATAAAGAGCGCTCTGCACTCATTGGTTAGCGCCAAGCGCGCCACGTGCTCCTCACGTGGGCGCTACTTTATAAGAAGCGCCTTAGCGCTCCAGGTCTGGCGCCAAACACGCCATGTGCTCCTCACGTGGGCTCTGTTTTTATAAGGAGCGCTCTGCACTCATTGGTTGGCGCCAAACGCCAATCGCGCCACGTGCTCCTCACGTGGGAGCTGTTTTTATAAAGAGTGCTCTGCACTCATTGGTTGACGTCAAGCACTCTACATGGGTACGTGGGCGCTCCTTGACATAGAGTGCTCTACACTCATTACACAGAACCCAGCGCAATGAAGAGTGTTCAACACTCATAAAAAAAAAAGAAAATGAAGTGAAGTGTGAGTGTCAGAACCCACATAAATTCTTAGCATTGTGTGCACAGAGAAGGGACTGTGCCCTAGCGAGCGACTAACACTTCATTCAAAAGAAAGAGAAATCACAAAGACTAAATGGGCTAAGCCCAAGATGGCCAAATTCATAATCAACCGAGCCTATGTGCTCTTTATTGGACTTGGTCCCAAACAAAATCATCAAATCTTTGTTGAACATTTATTGGTTTAACGGTACATCTATTCATACCTCTGATACATGTCGTTGTAATTCTTCAACGTCTTCAGAGAGATGGAGGGTCCCAATAACCAATAACTTTTGGTGCATCTCCAAACGGTTAAACCAAAACCTTACAGACTATGATGTCTTTAAACCGGACTACGATGTCCTTAAACCCAATGGACCATAACGTCCCTAAACTAAACTTTATGGACTATGAGGTCCTTAAACTCATGGACTATGATATCCTTAAACCCAGTGGACCGCAACGTCCCTAAACTAAACCCCACAGACTATGATGTCTTTAAACTCCATGGACTATGATGTCCTTAAACTTATAGACCGCAATGTCCCTAAACTAAAACGGAAGAGTCCAAATACTCTTTCGTCGGATCTAAATGATCCCAAAATCCTGTTGAGTAGATCTTAGTCTAAAATTAGACTAACGTATCCTCAACAAACGTTTGAGTTGACCTTAGTCTAAAAAAAGACTAACGGTCCTTAAACCAACCCAAACCCAAATCTAAGAAAATACGGATTTGGACTAATCCACGCCCTACGGGCGACAACATAAATTAATCTCCATATACAATCTACGGGCAACCAAAAATAAAACAAACACACACGATATGAAGTGACCTTCTAGAGCAGGAGAAAGTGGTTACCGCGATGTGGTAACGTAATTAACTGCAGGGGCTTGCGCCTGCAGGGAAGAGCGTCCCCACAATCAAAAACCCCACACAATGAGGGGGAATCTGACGAAGTCTGCTACAACGGCCGCATCCATCCAAACCTCCGATACAGGGTGCCATAAATCAGCTTGGCATCTTCGGAGAGGTGGACGGATAAAACAAAATAGCATCTGCCCCCAAATTCAGGCAAGACGTATGTCTTCCCGGTTTTCGGCGGTGAACAGATTCTGGCACGCTCAGTGGGACCTTTTCCTCTTTCCACTCCACACTTCATGTGTCGTGTTTGCGAACGAATCATGGTTTAATATGGTTGCCTCTAGATTCAAGGTACTAAGATTTGGTGTCTTGCTCCCGTGCAGAGAAAATGGCTTCCAACTGCACCAGCTGCAACAACAACTCCCACTCCATTCTCGTCGGAGGAGTGACCTATGGGCCCCAAGTGGCCTCCATCTTCGCCATGCCAGTGGAACAGGTGACTCAGGACACTACTGGACTATTCTTTGGGACCATGATCCTACCGGCAAGCTTCAGCGTCCCAATGCCGTCACAGGAAGCTCCGAAGAAGTCGGTCTCTGATCGGCTCACCATTACCATGGTCCCTCTCAACGGGTCATCCGATTCCAAGTCTACTGCATCAGTCTTCAATAGGCTGAGCCTGAGCTCCAGCGGGCCCATGAAGAAGCCTGCAATACCCGAGGGAGTTATCCCGAAGCAGATAGCCATTCTAACTCCAATAGACGAAGTCACCAAAGGGGCTTCTCCTGCTAAAGGATCGGTCTTCACAAGACTGTCCATTCCAACTCCTACTTCAGGCGAATTCACCAAAGCTGCTTCCCCTGCTCAAGGGTCAGTCTTCGACAGGTTGGACGTTTCTTCTCGGCGGACGTCAATTTTCAATAGGCTGGCACCAACAGCAGCCTTTCACCAGAACAGGGGGCATGATGAAGACACCCCCGTAACTGAGCCAATACCATCCGCAAGACACGCTCGATGTCTCCACTGGCGCCGAGTGAGGAAAACTGGGGGCAGCTCTCCCTCTGGACTGACTCCACTAGCTCCGATGGTGGAAATTGACGCTGCTGTTCTAACTGGGAACAGCTTTGAGCTGCTCAGGAGGGTGCGCAAGAACTTTCCAACCTCTACATTGAAGAAGACCCCTCCACCTGTGGAGAACGTTACAAAGCCGAAGTCAGAACAGCCTCCTCAGCGACTGTCCTCCAAAATCCATAGGTTCTGGCGAAGAGTCCAAGACTCTGTGATTGACAAAGATTATTCTCACCAGCTAAAGAAGACGAAGGCTCGGCAAGAGGATGACCATTATTCTGCCATACTACAAAAGGTGCCGTCTGCTTGGGTGCTTGCTGCAACGGCCCCCTCAACTTCGACCGCCCACAAAAGGAGAAGGCCGGAGAAAATCCCCGTGTCTGCGACCAATCTCAAGGGCACTGAATCCAAACGCCCCAAGTCTGGGAGCATGATAGTGCACACCATTTACATGGCGTCCGGAAAAGAGGATAGCTGTATCTCCACGGGTTATCGACCACTTACACGGTCTGTGGCAAAGGCTCAGGAGCAACAACAGAAAAAGCTCCAAGAGATGCTAACGAAGATGGCCGCACTCACTAGGCCAAAAGAAAGCTCGGAAACATCGTCGGAGCAGCGTCAGGAGCAGGAAACCGATGTCGAATTCCTCCGAAGAATGCTCGAGAAGAAATACAAAGAGGCCGCGAAACAAGCGGCTAACATAAAGAAAATGGTGCTTCTATTCCAAGATATGGTCGGGATGATGATACAGCCGGATCCCCCAGCTGAAGACCCTCCGATAATTCTTGAAGACGATAGAGGGGAGACATAAAACCCTCTTCTGGCTCTATCAGCAGCTAAGGAAGAGACCATCTCCAAATCCTCCCTTGACGACTACATAACTCAACAGATACGAACTCACCAGGAGAGCGAAGCCGCTGGCCAAATCATCAAGACTGGACGACCCTGTCCGGGTTGGTACGATCAAATAAAGTACCCACCAGGATATACGATCCCTAAATTCCATGTATATAAGGGGACAGGTAATCCACACCAGCACGTTGCTCAATTCAGGGCTCTGTGCGGTAATACTGTGGGTGACGACAAACTGTTGCTTCGTCAGTTTGTTGGAAGCTTGTCGGAGACAGTATTCGAGTGGTATTCCGAGCTCCTGACTCTGTCAAGACATTTGCAGAAATAGAGCTACTGTTTACACAAAGATTCGAAAGCGCTACCGAGCGCACCCCGATCACCGCATTAATTAACGCTAGAGTGAAGCCGGGAGAAACCTGGGTTCAATATGCGATACGGTGGCGGAACCTATGGTCGAAGTGTGAACTGCTTATAGAAGAAGCCCCTGCAGTGGGCATGTTCGTAGGGAACCTCGATCCGCAGGAGACCATATCTTGGTTTATGATGTTCTTCAAGCCGACCACTTTCCAAGCCTTGACCGACAAGCTGGCCCAAATGGACCAGATGGGCCATAGACCACCCTCATCGAAAACGGAGCTTCGAAATGAAAAGGGTAAAGGGAAAGCTACCTTCGTCGCCAATGCTGCCGAGTGATCCGAAACCAGCTGCTCGCCAAGGCAACAAATCGCAATTCCTCAACGAGAAGTTAAGATGTCCTAACTCGTTTCCCCGGGATAAAACGAGGAGGCTGTTCGAATTAGCGGTGCGTAATAGGCTCATCACCCTGCCAGACCCGAAATGCCCACTGCAGCCCGGTGACGTCAACAATCCCAACTACTGCCCCTACCATTGAATGTTAGGCCATCCGATCGAAGATTGCTTCATCTTCAAAAACTGGGTTGAAGACCAGTACCAGCAAGGCAAATTCGCATTTTCTGAAAACTGGAAGGTAAATCCGCCACAATCGCATGCTTCTAAAAAGACGGATACATCGGGGGCATCATGCTCGTTTATAGAGGAAGCTCCATGGGAAGTTGTCCTCTCGGCAAAAACTAAGAGAATGCTGAAGGATCTTCAAGCATGCCCAGCAATCAGATGGAGAAGCCCGTTAGAGCCGGGAATCATTGAGAGGATGCTGAAACTGCACCCAACGCCGAGAACTGGTAATGATGGGCAAAACACCGAGGCCCGGCCGTCAAAATATTTAAAGAAAAAGAAAAAGAACAAGAAGCCCGCGCAGCCTGACGACAAGCGCACGGAGCTGCAAAAGCATATTGACGCGCTGGAAGAATATAACCAGAAGGCGCGAACCCCGGTCACACTCCAAGAGTTTCTCAACCACATCCTTAAAAGTGGAGATAACGACAATGATGAGTGAGACGACTCGTCAAAGGAACCCGAAGATTATGTGGCAAATTGCTACATGATCTCTCATTCGTCGCTAAATAACGAAGAATCTCACTCGGCATTAGAAGATAACATAGTGGAGCTGGGGGCAAGAGCAGTACCAACATCATTCTTGGATTATGTGATAAGGTCTACCAAGGTGGGGCTTGCTCGCTCATGGATATGTATGGAAAGAGACCCTTTCGGCCAGTAAACGGCCGATTCCTGAAAGGATACTACGCCTGACAAGTCACGGCCTAGGTCAACGATAGATGACGACGCCTATGTCTGCTCGATATCTTCCCAAGCTTAAACTCTATGAGTAGTATCCGGCGAAACTTCGTCTCGAATGTCCTTAAACTAACAGTGGACCGTAACGTCCTTAAACTAGCTATGGACCGTAACGTCCTTAAACTAACAGTGGACCGAAACGTCCTTAAACTAACAATGGACCGTAATGTCCTTAAACTAGCTATGGACCGAAACGTCTCTAAACTAGCGATGGACCGTAATGTCCTTAAACTAGCTATGGACCGCAATGTCCTAAAACTAGCGATGGACCGCAATGTCCTAAAACTAGCTATGGACCGAAATGTGTTTAAACTAACAGCGGACCGAAACGTTCTTAAACTAACAATGGACCGTAATGTCCTTAAACTAGCTATGGACCGAAACGTCCCTAAACTAACAATGGACCGTAATGTCCTTAAACTAGCTATGGACCGAAACGTCCCTAAACTAACGATGGACCGTAATGTCCTTAAACTAGCTATGGACCGCAATGTTCTAAAACTAGCGATGGACCGTAATGTCCTTAAACTAGCTATGGACCAAAATGTCTTTAAACTAACAGTGGACCGAAACGTACTTCAACTAATAATGGACTGTAACGTCCTGAAACTAGCTATGGACTGAAACGTCTTTAAAGTAATACAAACCGCAGCATTCTAGGGCTGACGCAAAAAATATATATATATATATATATAAATAATTAAAAAATGGTACGTCCATAAGCAAGATGGGCACAGATGAAAACCCAAAAGGGCTCCGTGAGTAAAAACAGCAGGGCTACCGGCGAGTTTGTGAAAACCCGAAAGGGCACAATCTCGTTAAAAGATACTTACAAGGTCCTCTCGACCTTGTAAGGAGAAAACTACCTGCGTGAGATCCTTACAACTCACAAAGGAGCGACACACTTAGGGATCCACGATTCCCAAAGAGAAATTACAGTTACGAGATCCTCACGACTCATAAGGAGAACTCTCTTATGAGACCCTCACGGCTCGTAAGATTCAAAAGCCTTAAGCTACAGGGATCTAAACCTGTTCTTAAGCCATAACATCTCCCAGACTTCCCTACAAGTGATTCAATGCTGACTCTTATATACAATCTACGGGCACAAAGAAACACCTCCCCCACCAAGTTCCCGCCAATGGCTCGAAATTTCCCCGCTTGGTGAACAACACTTGTATGTCCTCCCGACTTATAAGAAGAAAACACTCTTGTAAGATCCTTACGACTTATAAGAGAACACACACTTAAGAATCCTCATGATTTCTAAGGAGAAATTGCACCTATGAGATCCTCACGACTTGTAGGGAGAAATATCTTTATGAGACCCTTACGTCTCATGAAGTTAAAAGCCTTAGTCGACAGGATCCTAACCCTGTTTGCTAAGCCACCTTTGTTCGACATCGACAGAGACAAATGATGATTCGCTCTTAGCAATGTCCCAGTGGTAGCGATACTGATGCCTAAATCAGTATCAAATCACAAGTCCTTTCACGGAAAATGATGATTCGCTCCTGGAAACATTCCAGTCACGGCGATGTTGATGCTAAGATTGGCATCAGATTCCAAGTTCCATACTCGCAGCAAAAAGTCAGTGAGCTATAAATGCATATGAAATAGCCGAAATGATAGAGCAACTTGCAACAAAATCAGCAAGTAAAATATATGCATACAAAAATAGCCGAAATGATTGGGCAACTCGCAATAAAAAGCAGCGAGCAAAAAGAAAAATAGCCGAAATGATTGGGCACCACGAAAAAATAGCCGAAATGATTGGGAAATCTCCACTTTCGTGATATATAAAGCTGAAATGATAGAGCATCGCGGAAAGAAATACAAAAAATGAAATGAAACTTTTTGCCCTACAGGCGAGTCCATACTGATCCCTGTATACAATCCATGGGCATAAACGAAAAGGGAACCACATGTCCCAACAAACTCTGTCAAAGGGAAAGTCAGATCTCGACAGCAATATCTGCATCCCAAAAGACTAACAATGGCGTTCATCCTCATGCCAGCAAGGCACGGACGTGACACCACCAATCGGAGCCACGGCAAAATCCCCAGTTCCAAGACTCTACGGTTCACAGACAACCTAAAGTCAGCCCCGACACCGCAGAAAGCTGAGCAAGTCACTGACCCCGTCACGGAAATATGTCAGCAAATGACCCCATCACGGAAATACGTCATCCAATGACCCCGTCTCGGAAATACGTCATCAAATGACCCCGTCTCGGAAATACGTCAGCCAATGACCTCCGTCTCGGAAACAAGTCAACCAAACTCCAGGGAAATCAGTGTCCTTGGCAACACCTCAATTCAGGAAAATCAGCGTCCTTGGCGAGAACCTCAATTCGTTTCGACCCGCAGAGAAATCAGTGTCTTTGCAGGAATCTCTTGATACATCTCCACCCCAGGGAAATCAGTATCCTCGGCAAAACCTCGATTCAGGGAAATCGGCGTCCTTGGCGTGAACCTCAATTCGCGTCAACCCGCAGAGAAATCAGTGTCTTTGCAGGAATCTCTCGATTCGTCTCAACCCCAGGGAAATCAGTGTCATTGGCTAAACCTCTCGATCGAAGGAAATCAGCGTCCTTGACGAGAACTTTTCGATTCATTTCGACCCGCAAGGAAATCAGAGTTTTTGCAGGAATCTCTCGATTCGTCTCAACCCCAGAGAAATCAGTGTCCTTGGCAAAATCTCGATTCAGGGAAATCAGCGTCCTTGGCGAGAATCTCAATTCGCGTTGACCCGCAAGGAAATCGGTGTCTTTGCAGGAATCTCTTGATTCGTCTTAACCCCAGGGAAATCAGTGTCCTTGGCAAAACCTCGATTCAGAGAAATCAGCATCCTTGGCGAGAATCTCAATTCACGTTGACCCGCAAGGAAATCAGTGTCTTTGCAGGAATCTTTTGATTCGTCTCAACCCCAGGGAAATTAGTATCCTTGGCAAAACCTCGATTCAGGGAAATCAACATCCTTAGCGAGAACCTCGATTCGCGTCGACCCGCAAGGAAATCAGTGTCTTTGCAGGAATCTCTCGATTCGTCTCAACCCCAGGGAAATCAGTGTCCTTGGCAAAACTTCGATTCAGGGAAATCAGCGTCCTTGGCGAGAATCTCGATTCGCGTCGACCCGCAAGGAAATCAGTGTCTTTGCAGGAATCTCTCGATTTGTCTCAACCCCACGGAAATCAACGTCCTTGGCAAGAACCTCGATTCGCGTCGACCCGAAAGGAAATCAGAGTCTTTGCAGGAATCTCTCGATTCGTCTTAACCATAGGAAAATCAGTGTCCTTGGAAAAACCTCAATTCAGGGAAATCAGCGTCCTTGGCGAGAACTTCGATTTGCGTCAACCCCAAGGAAATCAGTGTCTTTGCAGGAATCTCTCGATTTGTCTTGACCTGCGGGGAAATTAGTGTCCCTACACATAAAGAAAATTCTCTTGTGGGATCCTTATGATTCTCAAGAGAAAACACACTTGGGAGTCCTCACGATTCCTAAGGAGAAAAGATACTTGCGAAATCCTCTCGACTCGTAGGGAGAAATAGCTCTTATGAGACTATCACGGATTATAAAGTTGAAAATTCTTAGGCGGAAGATCCTAACCCTATTTTCTAAGCCACTGCTGCCTTACAAGGAGGTCAAGTTGGATTATCCATGGGCCACACTCTCCAAAGTCGAATCTTGACAAAGAGAGAAACAACCACTTACGAGTCCTCTCGACTTGTAAGCAGAAAATTCTCTTGTGAGATCCTTACGACTCTTAAGAGGAAACACACTTAGGAATCCTCACGATTTCTAAGGAGAAAATACACCTACGAGATCCTCTTGACTTGTAGGGAGAAAAGTCTTTATGAGATCCTCACGGCTCATAAAATTGAAAAGTCTTAGGCAGCAGACCTGAACCTGTTTCCTAAGCCATCGCTACCCTACAAAGAGTTCAAGATGAACTATTATCTATCATCTACAGACCACATTTGCCAAACTTACCTGCCAGAGAAATGAAGGTGCTACTCAAGAGTACGAAAACTGCTTTGCGCCAAGTCAAAACAAAAGGGCATAACCCATGGACGTCAACCACATACTATGCAAGGCAGTAAAGAGAACATTTGATTCGCATCCAGTTAAGCGTTCGAAGCGTACCCACTCATGTATGTGCGAAAAGGTTTAATGCATAAAATAAACGCACAGAAAGGAAAAATTTGTTATTCATACTTCAGAAAATTTCTTACATTGATGAAAACAGTAAACAAGAATATCATTAAAATGTTTACAAGGGTATAACACTAAATCCAGGACATGGGTTGAGAAATTCGGAAGTAAAGCCGTCTAAAATACTTCTGGCCTCTCGGACCATTCTTGTATGCATCCTCTCACGATCGCAAGCGTCAGGGTCCTCACCGATGTCATCTGTCCTCCGATAAGCAGAGATTATCGTTGTCTGTTGGAAAATTTGATGCAAGATATCAACGAGATTATCTCTCCACTTCTTCGAGAACAGGCCCATCAGATATACTGAGTGCACCTTTTCTTCGGCATCATCCAATGCCTTAAGCGGCATGGCTTCATAAAATCCAGGAAGTGCTTCCCAAATCTCTCTCACAACGAACTTCAAAAGAGCGGAGCGACGAGGAAGCAGCCGACCGTTGTATTCATTAAAGCGACTCAAAATTTCAGCGCACTGTGCGTTTGTAAACTCCTGGTTTTGGCAATGGCCTTGTGCGCGAATGTCTTCATAAGAAATAATTTTGTTAAGATCATATAGATGAGCTGCCATAGCGTCTGAAAAGAAGAATCAGTAAGAGTTTAGTGGTTAGACTGATCAAGAAAATGCTTATTGAAACAGACATGGGAATTTAAACAACTCTTGATATCCTCGCGGAGAAAACAAGTTCTGATTAAGACACTCAACAAATTTGAGTTGGTGCAAATAAAAGAGGAAATCTTAAAAGGAATCTCATTTAATGAGAAACTCCTTGGGCCAAGGAGTTAAACTCCATTAAGAGCAGTGCTCTGCAACAGAAATGACACCTGTCAACTCTAATTATGAGGGGAATAAAAAATCCCCCAAGAATTCTAAAGAGCCATGCTCTGCGAAGAAGATTGAACAAGCCATCAGAACCCTTAAAAAGCAAAGCTTTTACAGAGGTAAAACCCCAAGATCTTAAAGATCTGAAATACAAATCTTAGAAACTCTAAGAGTTCTTCACTAATGAGTTAAGAAAACCTAAAAAATATCTCTTTAGATTTATGATCTAAGAAAGAGCAAATCTCTGTTAAGAAACCCTAAAATGGAATTCTTTAGATCTATGATCTAGGAAGAGCAAAGCTCTGTTTTAATTAACGGTTTGAAGATCTGTGATCTAGAAAGAGCAAAGCTCTGTTTAATGGGGTCAAGAATGATTCTTACCAAATATTTGAACAAAGAAAGTTCTTGGAGGCAGAGATCTATGCTCTGAAGAGATAATTCAATTCTCAGAGAAAAAACAAGAAAGGGAGAAGATGAACAAGCAGTCATCTCAAGGGCCAAAGGCCCTATTTATAGACATTTGAAGTCGATCCGACTTCCAAGACAATCCAATGGTGGAAAGGCTGCCACCGCTGCACTCACGTGTGAGCCACGTAAGCGCAGCGGTGAAGGGGCATTTGTTTCCCCCAATCAGAGAGCAAAGCTCTATTTAAAATTTCAAAATTTGAAATTTAAACTGAGGCAGCGCCTCACGTGCAAAGCACGAGAGCGCTAGCGCCAAGAGCGCCATCGCTAAGAGTCAAAGACTCTGAGGCAGCGCCTCACGTGCAAAGCACGAGAGCGCTAGCGCCAAGAGTGCCAGCGCCAAGAGTGCCAGCGCTAAGAGTCAAAAACTCTGAGGCAACAACTCACATGCAAAACACAAGAGCGCCAGCGCTAAGAGTCAAAAACTCTGAGGCAGCGCCTCACGTGTAATGAACGAGAGCGCCAAGCGCTAGAACTAAATGTTCTCCACCATTGGATCGAAGATCCAACTGAGATAAATAAATCATCAAATTACAGAATTAAATTCTGTTGAGGAAATAATCCTCAAATCTTTCCAAACAAGAAAGATAGTGCTCTGTAAATCAGAGCACCGTTGGATCAAAGATCCAAAGATGATTAAAATTCACCAAGATACAGAATAATCTCTATATGTGAAAATAATTTCTCAATCTTGTTAAATAACAAGAAAACTATCTTTTGTAATACAGAAGCTCTTAGATCAAAGATCCAACGGTGGGAAACATTCCCCAAATCAATCAGAAATCTCTCAATGATAGATTTCCTTAACCGATTCAACAAATCAGCTTCCCCAATATAAAGGACCCAAGACTTCAAGTCTTGCACAGAAGAATCCCCCATAAACTGCAAGTTCTCAGAAAAGAAAAAGAGAAGAGCAAGCTCTAAGAAGAAGAAATTTTCTTCAAGGTAAATAATAATAAGGTAGATTATAACATTTTTTTCATATTTGAGAGTTTAACTCTCACATCATAAGAACTTAGTTCTATTTTTAAATCACAGATCTATAAGACGAAGTCTTTCACAAAAGAAAAGAGAGCACAGCATCTCATCAGAAAAAAGAAGAACTTAGTTCTTAGATATATGAGACAAAGTCTCCCATAAAGAAAAACAAAAGAGATCATAATATCTCTTCATAAAGAAGAACTTAGATCCATGAGACAAAGTCTCTTATAAATGAGAACTTAATTCTCGGAGCACAGAACTGATCAGAGCTGCCAAAGAAGCGCTTTAGCGCTCCAAGTCTGGCGCTCAGCGCCAAGCGCACCACGTACTCCTCACGTAGGCGTTGTTTTTATAAAGAGCGGTTGCCGCTAAGCGCCAAGCGCGCCACATGCTCCTCACATGGGCGCTACTTTATAAGAAGCATCTTAGTGCTCCAGGTCTGGCGCCAAGCGCCAAGCGTGCCACGTGTTCCTCACGTGGGCGCTGCTTTTATAAGGAGCGCTCTGCACTCATTGGTTGGCGCCAAACGCCAATCACGCCATGTGCTCCTCACCTGGGCGCTGTTTTTATAAAAAGCGTTATGCACTCATTGGTTGGCGCCAAGCCCCAAGCGCTCTACGTAACCCTCACATGGGCGTTCCTTGACATAGAGTGCTCTACACTAATTACACAGAACCCAGTGCAATGAAGAGTGTTCAACACTCATAAAAAACAAAAGAAAAGGAAGTGAAGTGTGAATGTCAGAACCCACATAAATGCTTAGCATTGTGTGCACAGAGAAGGGACTGTGCCCTAGCGAGTGTCTAACACTTTATTCAAAAGAAAAGAGAAATCACAAAGACTAAATGGGCTAAGCCCAAGCTGGCTAAATTCATAATCAACCGAGCCCATGTGCTCTTTATTGGACTTGGTCCCAAACAAAATTATCAAATCTTTGATGAACATTTATTGGTTCAAGGGTACATCTCTTCATACCTCTGATACATGTCGTTGTAATTCTTCAACGTCTACAGAGAGATGGAGGGTCTCAATAACCAATAACTTATGGTGCATCCCCAAACGGTTAAACCAAAACCTTACAGACTATGATGTCTTTAAACCGGACTACGATGTCCTTAAACCCAATGGACCGCAACGTCCCTAAACTAAACTCTATGGACTATGAGGTCCTTAAACTCACGGACTATGATGTACTTAAACTCAATGGATCGTAACGTCCCTAAACTAAACCCCACATACAATGATGTTTTTAAACTCCATGGACTATGATGTCCTTAAACTTATGGACCGCAATGTCCCTAAACTAAAATGGTAGAGTCCAAATACTCTTTCGTCGGATCTAAATGATTCCAAAATCTTGTTGAGTAGATCTTAGTCTAAAATTAGACTAATGTATCCTCAACAAACGTTTGAGTTGATCTTAGTCTAAAATAAGACTAACAGTCCTTAAACAAACCCAAACCTAAATTTAAGAAAATACGGATTTGGACTAATCCACGCCCTATGGGCGACAACATAAATTAGTCTTCGTATACAATCCACGGGCAACCAAAAGTAAAACAAACACACACGATATGAAATGACCTTCTGGAACAGGAGAAAGTGGTTACCGCGATGCGGTAACGTAATTAACTGCAGGGAAGAACATCTCCACAATAAAAAAAACCCTCACAATGAGGGGGAATCTGACGAAGTCTGCTACAACGACCGCATCCGTCCAAACCTCCGATACAAGGTGCCATAAATCAACTTGGCATCTTCGGAGAGGTGGACGGATAAAACCAAATAGTATCTGCCCCCAAATTCAGGCAAGACTTATGTCTTCTCGGTTTTCGGCGGTGAACAGGGGGTACTCAGGGGAGGCTTCTCCGAAAGGTCGGGTACCACCACGTTACGGGTCCCGATGAAGATTCATAATGTACTACACTGACTCCCCGTCATAGCCCCCAGGGGTCCAGAGGGTATGCGCAGACGACACGTCATCTCCCACGTGTCACAATCTGAGATATTCCTGTTCATGAGCCTCATCATTAGCCCCCCACTCTCGCCCTGATCTATTTATGGGTCAGGATCGAGAGTGGTAGGCCTGGCTTTTAGTGATTCAACCGAAGATTTCCTTGCGATGGGTTGCCCGATGATGACGCGACGTTTGGTGGCAGCTCCTCTCAGATTGCTGGATCCACGTGGCGGTTTACGTAGCGCCTCAGTTCCCGTGCGTATCTTTGGTGATGTAAGCGGATCAGTGAAATGATTATGCTTTTAAAGAGGGGTGCCATTTTGTTTGCCCACCGGTTCAATTACGCGCCATGTGCCCGCTGTTGAGTGGCGGGGGCATGAGGGGCTGTCACTGAATCCTGCCGTGAGGAGACGTGCCCAATGGCTAGTCGCCATGTGGAGCCCTAATATCTGCTAGGCACGACTCTTCGTTTTGGCGGGAACCGATTTGGGCCGTTAGATGCCTTCTCGTGGAGTGTATAAATAGGAGGGGCTCTCTTATGCAACACCTTGCCCTAGTCGACTCTCAATGCTTGAAGATTGATCGGTGCCCCTCTTCTTAGGTCGGAACTTCAACCAAAATTTTCCTCGGTAGGTCATTTCTTGAATCAGGTTAGATGTCTTCCTACGAATTATCTGTTGGCGTAGTAGGGATCGAGTCGGGCGATGAGACTTCAGTTTCTGAAGTCTAGTCCAGTAGTTCTTCTTCCTCCTCGGCTTCCGATAGCCGAGAGAGTCCTTCTTCTTCTTCATCTTCTGGGGGGGTCGCTGTTAGGAATATGTATGCCCTAGAGGCCATTATTGTATGATATAGTGGATGCTTGGACACATATATAGAGGACTTTCTTGATTGACATGATAATATACTATTTGGTTGCTCTTTATCTTAACATGTACACTTGTATTATTATACTGTCTCTCTGATACATGTTGATAAAGCCCTTAGGACGTTTGTTTGACTACCAGGACTATGATGCAGATCATACTACTGGGACTTGTGTAGTCCACAAGCACATCCTTTAATTGTTCCTAGTCGAGAGGATATCGAGACAGAGCATTAATATTCCAGAGTAGACTAGTGTGTACGTTTCTTGACCCTGTAGGGGGCGATGGTTGATCTTATAACTATTGGTGTTTGACATCAAAGATTGTACACAGGTGCTCATTAGAGAATGAGTACACCGAACATGACTCACCGAGAACTCCTAGATGGTAACATACCTATCTTCAGATAGAGTTCTCTGGTGACATGGGTACAGGTTAGTCTGTAGATCCGAGATCGTCATAGTGTCTTGTGTGGTTCCCATTGTGCTTTAATTTCCTCCCTACCACGGCTCAAAGGAGTCGTGCAAACAGGTAGATTTTGGGTACAGTCCCGAGTCACATGGAGGCAGTAAGCGATAGGAGGGGTTTCGTCATCATTATATAAACCCTAATTATCTAGTTAGATTCTAGGTAAGTGTTGCTTAGCGCCAAGAAAATTTGAAAATTGCATGCTTGATGCCGGTTTTAACCTCATGGTGGTGCTAGGGTACACTTTCATGGTATCAGAACTAAGAATGAAAACCCATCTAATGAGCTAAGAAAAAAACTAAGTGAAGAATGGCTTGATGATTATTTTATTTATCATCCTACACTATTGAAGCATGGTCACAATTTATTATTGATAGATATTGTATGCTTCAATAATGTGGAAGTTTGATGTCATTCTTCACTTGGTTTTTTCCTTAGCTCATTTGATGAGTTTTCATTCTTAGCTTTGATACCATGAAAGTATACCCTAGCACCATCATGAGGTTAAAACCGATATCAAGCATGCAATTTTTAGTTTCCTTTGTCTCACGTCGTCGGGGGGCGATAAGGGCCCCCAAGGCGAGCATCGGGAACATCTGCGATGCTCCCTCGGTCTTGAACCGTCTGGATGAGCTTTCTAACATCCGGGTTCAATTTCATATCCCCTCCAGCTATTCAGTCCATTTGGCCAGGGAGGGTGAACGGGCAGACCAGGTACAGGGTAAAGAGATTACTCTATACCTGGAAGCATTCCGGGCAGGGATGCGTCTGCCCTTCCCACATGAAGCTTGAGCCATGCTCCATTGTTTCCACTTTGCCCTGGGGCAGCTAGCGCCGAATTCGTGGAGAATCTTCCTCGGATTTCTGGTCTGGTTGAAAATTGATCGGATCCCTTTTGATTTGAACATCCTTCTTTCCTTCCATTGTTATAAAAACCACCCCAGTACCAGTAAGGAAGAACCGAGCTGGGTGTATCTTTCGTTTAAAAAACATAAGGGTAGGACGGCCGGGTCAGGGGTAGTGGTTGTCCCTTCCTCCATCCATGAATGGAAGGAAAAGTTCGTCTTCGTCGGGCCACCGGAAGGTGAGTATTGGTCAGTGCCCATCCAATGGCATAGGTCTGATTGTCCTAGGGTTAGGCAGTCGAACACCCCTGAGACAAGAGTGGTGTTGCGGTGGGAACCGATCCAACGGGCCGATGTCCTGCTTTCCGAGTAGACTCTGAGCTGGGTTGGACTCAGTCCTACATGCTTTACGAGTAAGTCAGGGCGTTCGTCGACCTATCTAGACTTCGTTAAAATTTCGTTACCGATCTTTTCTTTATGTGTACCTCGCAGAGTCTATAGATCGTCAGAAAATTATGACTGCCATGGCCGCCAAGGCCCAGAGGAGGAAGGGCGGTGGCTCCAGCTCGGCTCGGCCAGCTCCAAGTATGGCTCCCCGGCAAGCTCCTTCTGCTGTAACAGTCCTAAACTTTCTGTACGGATTTTTTTCAAAATACAGAAAAGAGTACCTTAGCCTGAGCACAAGTTATAAATTTGATTTGCTTTTGAACAGGAAGAAAGCACTTGTAGCTCATTGGTAAAGTCTTGCACTGCTGTGACGTAGCCCCCGTGATTGAATCCCCCAGCCACATTATCTTCTTATTTATTTTTCTTTTAATTATTTAGAAGCCCAAGAGTTTACACATGCACTACACGTAAACTGAAGAGACACGGAATAAACAAATACGTGCACTAGGGTATATGAGGCGACATAGACACGTGGAGAGAATCCCACACCCCAACCCCGCAACTCGACCGGCCAAGATGCATTTCGACCGGTACCGCCGGTTGGAACCGTAGCTAATGCTACAAAATTTTCTCCATTGCAACGCTTCGCCTACCCCACTTCCCCCATATTGTTTGATTTTTCTGCACATTGGCAGAGGGATTAAAATCACCTCTTTAATCCTTTTAAATGCAAATTTTTAATTCTCCAATTCAATACACTAAACCCTAGTTTTCTCTATAAATACCACACCATATTTCATTCCTCCTCATTCAGAATTTCCCCATAAAAACTCTCAAAAACTTTCAGGTCTTATAGTGTGCAAGTGGAGTTAGCAAAGGGCGAAGTTCTAAGGAGATTCCGGCGAACGAAACGACGCCCCAACGCCTTTCTTAGTTTCCTCTCTCCCTTCTCTTGTTCAATAGCCAGTAAGTCCCCTCTCCCCCTCTCTTCTTCTTCTTTAAAAACTTTCATTTCTAAAACCCGACGGAAACGGAGTTAATCCGACTTCCGATTCGGTTTTTCTTTAAAAAGATTATTTTTCTTAAAAAATCAACACCATAATCTCATATAATATTTAAGAAACATTAAAAAAACATATTTAAACAAGTTTCATTCCAAAAGAATCTCTATTGAAACTTTTATTGTATTTTTACGGTAAAATACCACATACTTCATTTACGACATAAAACAACATAAAACTTGTATTACCTTTAGATAACTGTTCATATCAGAAAACTGCATTTTAATACCGCTCATTCATTATCTATTTTGTTTTATATCGGTGCTATTAATCAGTGTCTTCTCAGTAATTACAGATTACAGGTATTCGTGATACAACACTGAAGACACACTCAAGATCACGGATATAGCATTTGGGAGACGACACTGTAAATCAGAACAGAAAACCGACCGATATTCAAAAATCTCTTTTGCAATAACAAGTGTGCACATAATTTTTGGTCCAACACAATACATGTGTGACAGTAGCTCTTTGATATGGACCATGGACCATATGGGGGCTGCCCTTGCACAAATCATGCGAGTAGGCACATGTGTGGGTGTGATGTGGATTGATTGTGCATTGAATGCTATAAAGTTTTGATGTGATATTGGCATCATGTTTCCCTCCAAATCTCTGCATGCAAACCAGGATTAAAATGATAAAACAAGCATCACCAGAGTGATGTTGAAGGAGACACAAGACCACACAATGAATACAAGCCTCATAGCTCGGTTTTGGACTGGTCACTACCTCACATTTACCGAGCTCGCCGACCCCCTTGCCCCAATGTGCACCAAACTTCTGTGGTCCCTCCCTTGCTGCCACGTCACTTTATTTTTACTGCTTGTTTATTTTTCTTTCGTGCCTATAAAAGCAGACCAGTGAGCAAGGGAAGGGATCTCTCTCATTCTCTCATATTCTCATATACATTTTGATAGTTTCATTATTTTTGGTTTAGCTTGAGAGTGAGTGGGCTTCAACTTGGTTTCTTCTTCTTCTTCCCTCTTAAAGCTCTCTTTGGAGAGCTTCATTAAGGAGGTTGAACAAGTAACCAAAATCTTGTACCTCTTCTTCAAGTGTTAATAATATTGTTGTTTCTTTTATACTTACTTTCTTTTCTTTACTTGCTTTGTTTTTCTTTTTATTATGATGCTTAAATAATCTTCTTTGGTTGTGGTAATGGTAAGGAAGTGAGATGAAAGGCTTTGCCTCCTCCTCCTCTTGTTTATGTTTAATGTGCTTAACTATATGATTCTAACTTAAAGATTGTTTATATATTGATGTGATATAGTATTTTTAAACATGGTTACTTTGTAACCTCCTCATATACCATATTCACTCCCTTTCCCCATTTCAATGTTTAAGTTAAAATCAATTAGTGTTAAGGTTGCTAGGTTTGGATATCGTATTTTGTGATCAAGTGTTTGACAATCTCTTGGTTTCATATACGATATACCATCACAAACACCCAGCAAACTCAACACTAAAATCATTTGCTCTCACTCACTAATTGTGTTTTTGATGTTGTGGTATGCTTGGTAAGTCTTGTGTTTAGTATTGATACCTCAAGCTTGGACATACAACGGTAAGTGAACAAAACGGACTAGTTTCGTGTTTGCGGAGAATATTGGAATTTGACGACTTGTGTCTCGCAACCGCTTTGACAAGTTATGCTTCATGCCGGGATCAACGCGAGAACGAAAAACTCATGATCAAAGGATTGTCGAGGGAATCGTCACGATTCGACCTTCCGAGCCAAAGCCACGACCATTCTTTCTTAACTTGTTTTCCTTATTTCTTTGTTTTCGTATTCTTTCTATTTTTTTATGACAACCAACCATTTGTTAATTTGTTGATTCTTAAATCACAAGACCTAATACACAATTCCCTGCGGATCGATCCATCCTTGCCGGCTCGCTACAACGCGTCGTGCACTTGCGGTTTATAAATATTAAAATGAGAACGAGAACGAGCTCGCGTACGCATTCCATTTCCTTAAACGATCACATTTTCAAAACATAAGCGTTTGCGCGCGCGGGTGAGTTCCCAACAATAACTCACGAGGTAACGACCTACGTCATCACAATACACATCTTTGACATAGCACGATGAAGTTTTGGGAATATATTCATGGGATAATACGACATTACAAATAAATACCTTTAACTTGCAAAACCATTTCTTTAAAAAGCGTGCTAAACAATTCCTTGCAATTGCGCCTGTACAACCCACTTTTGAGGACCCCATTCGGGATGGTGCGGGTTATCGTACATCCTCGGTCCTAGTAGAGCGAGATGCAGACCTCCGAAAAGAGCATTTGATCTCGATGGAATTTTAATGCATTTTTCTTTAAAAATGAGATTTCTACAAGAAAATAAATAAAATTTATTTATATATATATATATATATATATTATCAAATTATCTATTTTAATTATATTATATAAATATTCTAAGTTTTCCAAATCAAAAGAATCACCATTACATGAAAATACCATCCAAATACAAAACAATTTCAATATTTCAGTAAAATACCATATACTATGAAAACTAGGTTCTACTCACTAGAAATTTCACTTTTATAAAATATACATTTATGAAAACCCTAAAGACGATAATTAAATACTTGAGATGTATTTTGAAATTATACCAAAATTATTTTTATATAAAACCCCCTCAAGTTATACTAAATTACAATAAAAACCCTAGTAAACATAGGTTTAAGCGGGACCAGTTTCTTGAGCATCAGGGAGCCGGAGAATATGGGTGCTTTCCTATTTAAGGTAGACAATCTAACAAACGGTGTTATTAACACGGTAATTGTCTTGGAAAAAGATACAAACCCTGACGTCCATATGCAGCAGTTATCGATAACATCAAAACTAATTCAGGATTTCAAGTTCTTTTCAAAGTATCTGACTCAGACTGAGTCTCAATCTAATCAATCTGATTTGAATGTTATTCAAGTATAAACTACAATTCAATATGAATCCTTCTATTCAATCTATATCAATTTACATTGACCGAACCGAACCATGGATATACTCCGTCTATATGACTCTCCATTTATATCCATTCCATTTACTGATATCATGGTTTCAGCAAGTCATCCATATATATAACAAAACAATACAATCAATAAAAAAGATATCGCAGGGTTTATAAGGGGTAGATTGGTACGGAAGGTGTTAGAAGTGGTACGAGAATGAAACCATAATACACCTAACCTGAATATCCATTGCTATTGTACCGTGACTGAATGGTTCATTGTTCTCCGTATACCTTAGTCTCCGGAATAGTGTGACTCTTCTCGTATACACTGGCATCTTCTGTACCAAGCTACAAACACTACTGTTTCTCCCAATCAGAGCAAAGCTCTGTTTGAAATTTAAATTTCAAATTGAAGTAACGTTTCAGATGCAGCGCCAAGTGCGCTGCACCCTAAGCAACGCACCATGTGTGCGCTAGCGCTAGGTGCGCTGCGCTCAAAGCAGCGCACCACGTGTCAAACACGGGTGTGCTAGCGCTAAGTGCGCTGCGCTCTGAGCAGCGCACCACGTGTCAAACACGGGTGCGCTAGCGCAATCTGCGCTGCCTTTTAAACAGCGCACCACGTGCAAAGCACGGGTGCGCTAGCGCTGGAATTAAAAACTCCCCACCATTAGATCAAAGATCTAATAATAATGATAAATCATTAATTAATCAGAATTAAATTCTGTTAAAGAAAGATTCCTCAAAATCTGCTAAATAACAAGATTGTGCTCTGTAAATCAGAGCACAGTTGGATCAATGATCCAATGGTAAAAAAAATTACCAAAAGACAGAATAAATTCTGTATGGAAAGATTTATCAATATTGTTAAAAACAAGAAGATTGCCTTCTGTAACACAGAAGCCCTAGGATCAAAGATCCAATGGTAGGGAAACATCCCCAAATCAATCAGAGAAAGATCTCTTTAACTGATTCAACAAATCAGCTTGCCCTATATAAAGGCCCTAAGACTTCCAGTCTTAAATAGAGAAACCCCCCCATAAACTTTGAGAAACTCAAAGATAAAGAGCAAGCTCTTGCAAGAAGATCCTTCTTCAAGGTAAAATGATAATGATGAACATAGAGATGAAATCATCTCATAAAAAGAAGAATTTACTTCTTTAAAAATCATAGATCTACAAGACCAAGGTCTTTCACAAAAGGATCAAGAGATCTCATCATAAAATTAAAAAGAAGAAGAACATAATTCTTCTCATAGATCATGGATCTATAAAGGCAAAGCCTTTAATCAATATAAGAGATTGGAAATATCTCCTGCAAAATAAGAACTGTTGTTCTTAGATCTTGAGACAAAGTCTCTTTTAAAAGAACATAAATTTGTTTCCCAGATCATAAAATTGATCAGATGCGCTTTGCGCTCTTGAACTGCGCTTTGCGCTCTTGAACTGCGCTTCTGCGCTCTCTGGACTAGCGCTCAGCGCCAAATGCGCCACGTGTCAATCGCGTATGCTCCAACTAACCACTAGCGCTCTGCGCTCTTGAAATAGCGCACTGCGCTCATGGGCTGGCGCTCAGCGCCAAGTGCACCACGTGTCACTCACGTGTGCGCCACTAAACTGAAAGCGCAATGCGCTCATGAACTAGCGCTCAGCGTTCATAAACTGGTATCATGCGCTCATCATCTGGCGCCTAGCGCTGAGTGCGACGCGTGTCCCTTACATGTACGCCATGTGGCAGAAGCGCACTGCGCTCTTTGACTGGCGCAAAGCGCCTAGCGCGCCACGTGTTGCGCTGACAGAACATAAATTGTTCTTTAATAAGCCCAGAGCTCTGATGAATGCTCTGCATTCAATAAAAGACAAAAACATTGTCAAGATATAAATCAATGCTCAGCATTGTTGAAAGGGCCAAGCCCAAATAAAGGCTCAACAGCCCAAAATAAAATGTTAAACATTTTAACCTGATTGGACTTAGCCCAAGTTTGGCCATAAGTCCTCAACTCATATTAATTGAGCTCATCTGCTCATAAATATGTTAACAGATCTTAGCCCTAAATTGGACTACATATCTTTCAACCAACTTGCGTAGGTTCGAGGGTACATCTCTTTACTCCTCTGATATTTGTCGTTGTAATCCTTCAACGTCTTCAGAGAGGTGACGAGTCCCGACAACCAAACATTCTACGGACTATGGGGTCCTTTAAACTCACGGACTATGATTTCCTTAACCTTGACTGTAAGGTCTTTAAACTCATGAACTATGATGTCCTTAACCTTGACTGTAAGGTCTTTAAACTCACGGACTATGATGTCCTTAACCTTGACTATGAGGTCTTTAAACTCACGGACTATGATGTTCTTAACCTTGACTGTGAGGTCTTTAAACTCACGGACTATGATGTCCTTAACCTTGGACCGAGATGTCCTTAAACTAACATTGGACTGTAATATCCTTAAACTAATCGACCGCAATATCCCTAAACTAAACAATAGAGCCCAATTGCTCTCTTGTTGGATCTAAACGATCCTGTTAAGTTGATCTTAGTCTAAAAATTAGACTAACGTATACGTAACATACGTTTAAGTTGATCTTAGTCCCAAAATGAGACTAACGTATCCTTAATCCCAACCCCAAACCCAAATCTAACAAGATACGGATTTGGACTAATCCACGCCTTACGGGCGACAACATAAATCAGTCTCCGTATACAATCCACGGGAAACCAAAAACAAAACAAACACCAACGACATGAATGTTAGTGTATATGCCCTAGAGGCCATTACTGTATCATACTAGTTTGTATATTACTTAATGGAAGCTTGGGATATTCACCTTGTATAGACAATCTTGCTCAATATAGTAGTATGCTACTTGGTTTGTTTCTGCTTTAATGTGTACACGTGTTTATTTTAGTATATCACCTATACACATTAGTGGAGCCCTTAGGATCCTTGCTTTATTACCAGCGTTGTGATGGCAGTCACACTAGTGGGGGCTGGGTAATCCACAAGCACATCCTTATGCAGGTCCCTAGTCGTAGGACTATCAAGACAGGGTATCGATACTCCGGAGTAGACTAGCGTATGCGCTTCTCATCTCAGTGTGGGAGACGGTCTGTCCCACAGCCGTCAGTACGTCGTACTTGAGATAGTATGCGGGTGCTCGTTAGGTTACGAGTACACTGGACAGGACTCGTCGGGAACTGATGGTTGGTACTATACCTATCGTCAGTTATCAGTTCCCAGGTGACATGAGTACAGCTTAGTCCGCTGACTTGACACTGTCACTTCGCCTCGAGTGTGTTCCCACTGTACTTAGATTACTACCCTACCACGGCTCAAAGGAGTCGTGCAAACATGTAGCAGTTGGGTGCAGTCCCGAAGCACTTGGAGGCAGTGACGGTTAGAGAGGATTCGTTTCTCCCGGTATTGGGGGTTGACATCGCGCTGTGTCTAGGAGAGCCATTACACAAGTCGTCCCTGGCCAGGGAAAGAGAGATATACTGGTAGGTTTCCAGTGTTATCTCAGAGTGTTCTGGGCTACACTCCAACACGACTTGTACCGCTATTAGGGGACTGACGTTTACTGCCCCCTAGGCCCGCCATGCGATGTTCTCAGACGAACAGACTGGACTGAACAGAGATTGTCACATTCAGGCTCAGCAGGAGTTCAGATGGGTTTCACCTCGTCAGTCTTCTTGTCGGCATCTACCTAGGGACCGTTACGCACAGCTAGTGCCGCTTGCGGTCTGTGGTTAAACCCACTGCCAGCGTAGTGTCGAGTCTTTAGAGTCCCACACAGAAAGCTATTCGTCTTTAGGCAAAAGAGTAGAGGTCGCATGGTTTTGCGACAGGGTTCGGTCACATCCGTGCACTTGTGCACGTTTAGTGTCCGGGCAGTTAACACTAGCGGGCTTTGGTTTAAGCCAGATCCTAGTGTACGTTTTGGGATTGGTTTTATCTCGTTTGTATTCATGTTCCTCGGAACGCGGATGCGGGTGTGTATGCACAGTTGACAGAGAGACAGAGGCAGAGGATTCTCATTGGGGTTGTTGACTGTTGACTATTGACTTTTGCAAAACCCTAACGAGAATAAGAAATATGATTAATGATAATATTAATTAAGTATTATTGTGTCATGGTTGAGATGAAGAGTTGACTTTGTTGACTTGTTGACTTTGTTGACCGGTTGACTAGGTTGGACTAGTTGACCACCACCATTACAATGGCTATCATTTCATGGCAAAGACTTTTGCTTGCTTGTTTCTTTTTGCAAAATGAGTGCATGAAATGATATGTCCATTTTGACTTGAACCATCACATAATACTCAATTACTATTATGAGTTATCATGATTTTGGATTATGACAGCATGGGAGCCAAAAGTCTTGCTCATTCATTCATTTGCTTTCTCTCTCTTGAGCTCTCTCATCCTCAAGCTCTCTTCCTCTTCCTCTTGCTCTCTCTCTAGCTCAAGGCAACTCCCTCTCATGAGTTGAGAAACATTGCCTTAGAGATAAAAGAAAACCCATATCACTTCTCTACTCATCCTAGTTCACAAGGTTTAGCAAACCAAGTGTTCTAGTTTCTTCTAGTTTGAAGAGAAGTGATTGATCATTTCTTTGTGTGTCGGTTTAGAAAATGTATAGAATCACAATCAAAGAATTATTTGACCGCAATCAACTACGGTGTCGGATGTAGATTGTTAGTGAGTGCGGATCGTCCACAGGGAAAGTGTAATAGTTCGTCTTTTGAATTAGATGAGTTGAAACTTTAAAGAAAAGAAAACAAAACAAAACAATTCATGATTTATATTTGAAGTTCAAGAATTAGAAAATCTAGATCTAATAACAAGAAAAAGATAGAATCAAGAATTGATAGTTTGATGATTTTTCCAAACCAAATATCAAGAATCGAAATGAGGCTCGTAGGAATCGATCGGATCTATAGATGTGATGTAATCTTACAATTACGTATTCTTATCCTTCGATGAATTGATACTAGATCGATGATGATTGATCGAGAATTAGGGATTTCTTATGAAACTAGGATTTCATCTTATCCCTTATTCTTTCTTCGATATCATTCACATTCTAGCCTCTAGTAAATTCAAGAAACGATCGTAAATCCCTAATTTCGAGCGATCACAATCAAGAAAGCATCGCAACGAAACTAGGTCATCGATTCTTGAACTTGCTAGGGTTTACAAAACTCGTAGGACTTAAAAATCGTATTAAGATTTGTTACATCATCATTCTAATGATCGTCTCGACTCCTTTACGAGCGGAGTTTTACTCAAACATCATCACAAGAACTACAATTACAAATTGAGATCTAATCATGATGCAAGAATTAAAAGAAAGCAAGATTAAAGAATTTCACCTTTTATTTATATCAACAATTTCGTTACAATCGCTTAAGAACTACAAGAGGAAGAACTCGATCGTCGATTTGGCTTCGCTCGGCTCCGTGAGTCGCGGATCGGCTTGGATCACTTGCTCGGTTGGAGATCGGCTCGGCTCCTAAAAGGTTGAAGGCTTCTTGCTTGATTGGTACTCAAGATCTTGAATTTGGAGTGGACTTAGGGTTAGGGTTTCGCACAAGTCTTGTCACTAGACTTGTGGAAGAAGATGATGTAAGAGGGAAAGAATTAATGAAGAATTAGCTAACTAAAGAACTAATGATGAACCACCTCAACCCTTAGATCTAGGTTCCTATTTATAGCCATCAAAACCCTAGATCTAGGATTTGAATTTTAAGTTTCCCTCCAAAAGTTTGTTAGATGAAATTTGAATTTCCCTCCAAAAGGTTGTTAGATGAAATTTGAATTTCCCTCCAAAAGGTTGTTGAGGAGAAGCTTCTAGATGTGATTAGTTAGGAGGGAGCTTCTAGAAGAGATTAGTTAGGAGCTTAATTAGGATTAGCATGCTTAATGATCTTTGCTGATCTGGCAGAAGCTTCGAGAGAATTCTGGAATTTGACATATCTTTCTGAGCTGTAGGCCTTGAAATATGAATTTTGCACTAAAAATAATTTGCTGATCTGACCAAACCGCCACGGAACCGCGGCGCAAGCCGGCTCCCGCCGCGGTTCCGCGGCTCTTTTGAAGAGTTGGGGCTCGGGCTCTCTGGTGCTTGTTGGTCTTGAGTTGTGGGCCTTTCTTTGATATGTTGAATTATATTTCTCTCTTTGGATTGCTACCAGATCTCAAAACTTGGAGTTGGTGTAATGTTTGATCAGCAAATTGATAATTTTGGCTTTTCTTCCGGATTTTCCTGCACAATTTCTCAAGACAAGTGTTGCGCAATATAGAGATGATGCAATGCCATGAAATGCAGTCAATTTCCCTTAAAGTGCCGGTTTAAAAGTCTAACACATGAAATCTGATATTTAACGATTGATTTGCTAATATGTGAAATATGAATACCGAACACTTCTAAATGAATGCAAAAGATAGGGAAATTGCCGTGTTAAAAATTCATTATTTTCGACTGATCAAATACCCCCAAACTTAATTTCGATCGTCTCGAGCGAATGTTTTATTAAAACGAGAAGGAGAAAATAAAGAAAGAGAAAAACTAACTAGCACACTTTCGTAGGCAACACGATTGCACTGAGCATGTGCAACAAGTCTTTAAACCTCTAGGTGTCCCTAGTAGGAGGAGTGTTGTCTCCTGAGGGTTTTCAGCGGATTGCACCTACAAAATCCAATAATAAAAGGAAGATCATGAATATTACATTTAAAGACAAGAATTGTAAAAGAAAGACTTTGAAAATTAGGGTTTCCAACTAAGCTAGCTTTTCGGTTGTCATGAGCCCTATCTTAATGGTCATGAAAAGATGTCAGAAATCACGTCCTCCCTCAATAAAACATCGTCTTATTCTTCATTCCTATCTTTCTTCCAAACATCGATCATATAACCCTACGTGTGTGTAAAGAACATCCCTACACCCAGAGAATTCAATTCAAGCTATCATACTCTTGCCCATCAGCCTCAGTACTTTTTAATTAATGAATATTTAGATGAGATTGCTCACACACTTTCATGCGACCGTTAATACTTCTTAAGGTACTAACCGACCGATTACTCCTGTGCTTGCTTACTTGGTGTATTTTCCTCGTCTTGCACCACCTTAGGCATAGCAGTGACTCCCAGACCAGATGGCCTTAGGGCACTAGGTGAAGAGGCACCCTCGCTATATATTTTTTTTATTGCCCTTGGTGATAACAAAACCAGTGTCCATTTTTCTCACCACTTTATATTTTGTTCATTTTTTTTATTTCCTTCATACTTTTAGCTTTAAGATAAGAGCATTTCAAGGTATCCTCTACTATCCCAGGCTTTAAGACATGTGTAAGTGCGAATAGCAGGGTATCAACGTTCAAAATGTTTAGCTTTCATAATAGAAACTATTTTTCAGACTTATTTTTATCCTCAGATTAGTGACGTCTTTCATCTTACTAACTCTTGGGACAACGGCTCATAACTACTTATTACTAGTTCGTATAAGAAAACTTCTAATTTTCTTAGTTTTCTTAAATTTTTCTAATCTCATGGATGTAATTTTTCACTATCTAAACTTTTATTATCTTATTTATGTATAAAAATATTTTTATATTTTGAAATTTTTTAAATTTTTATGGTTTTCAAAAAATGTTTTGTGCTTATGCAAAGTGATATGCAAATGATGCGAAAATAAGCACAAACCTCCCCCAAACTTGTTTTCAACAGTGTCCTCACTGTTGTCATCTGCTAAATCTGAAAAACCTGTAAGCTTGGGAGGAATTAATTAGTGGGGACAAAATATTTAAGTGAAGACCCTCCCCTAAACTTATTTTTGGCTCAATATTTTGTAAAATTTTTCTTTTCAAGAGCCAGAAAAATTGTCCCCCCAAACTTGAGTTATGCAATGTTAATCTTTGAAAATCACATGAGGGGGTCAAAAATCAGTGGTCGATGCCAAGCTTTGCAAAGACCGAACGTTAACACCAACCATTCAAAAATTTTATCAATGCAGTGCTCTGGTTGGTGGAAGAAGAAGTGGGGAAAGGTTAAGTGATGGAATAGAATGTGTGTGCGTCTCGTTTTGGAGAGACGATGCAGTGAATGTGATGGATTACTCGCATTCTTTTTACAAGTCAAAAGAAGGGGTGGAGGTTCAATTTTATTGATTGGGAGATGATTCATCTCAACACCCGTGTCATTTAAAAATGCGAGTTCATCAGCGAATATCTCCTCAAAAGTTCTATCAATACCCCGATGAATAATGTCATCACAAAGTGCGGGGTGATCTTCAGACTCTAAGAACAGTTCATAATCCGTGTTAATTGTTGACCCGGACATCTCAGTGGAAGAGTCCGTATGTGTATGATACATAGTTGGGTCAAACAATAACGTATGAAAAGAGTCAAGATCGGTATCAGGAGGATCATCAAATTCACTGCTGTCGACATCCATTAAGTCGACAGAACATACCTGAGCAATAGGTTCGGAGGGTACACTTCCCAACTTGTAAATGTTCAGCTCTATTGACCTATTCCCGAAAGATAGTGTCATAGAACCATTTCGACAGTTGATTACTGCATTGGAAGTGGCCAAAAAGGGGTGACCTAAAATCACCGGAATTTGATTCTGTGGGTTCGCTACAGGCTGTGTATCAATTACAATAAAATCCACAGGGAAGATAAATTCCCCGATTTTTATTAACACATCCTCCAGTTCACCCTTAGGTCTGGTGATTGATCGATCAGCCATCTGGAGAGTGCAATGGGTTGGCTTCAACTTTCCGATACCTAGTTGCTCATAAAATGAGTATGGAAGCAAGTTAACACTAGCGCCAAGGTCTAGTAGAGCACGGTTGATGTGTTTTTCCCCAATAGAAATGGAAATCGTAGGATATCCAGGATCCTTACGTTTCCTCGGTAATTGTTGGGGGAAAGCTGTGTCTACTGTTTTTGCCATGAATATCTTCTTGGGCACTTGAGTCTTCCTCTTCCTAGTGCACAAGTTCTTAAGAGTTTTCGCATAGGACGGAACTTGTTGGATAGCATCTAGGAGAGGGATGTTGATGTTAACTTGCTTAAAAATGTTCATAATCTTCTCTATATATGGACTCGGTATGTTAGCCCTTAACCGATTAGGATAAGGTGCTTTAGCAATAAGCGCTGGATCCATCATAGGAGAAGGAAGTGTGTGTGGACCCGATCCCAAAATAGAAGTGGGGATCGTCCGTGGAGGAGTAAAAGAGGTGGGCTGAAGTGGCGAGCCTTTTGGGAAATGAAGAATAGGCTCGGAAGAAGGTAGAAGAACAAGGATCAGAACTAGAAGTGTGTGTGTGAGGAAAGGTCTCAGCCGGGGTTTTATTGATTGATTTATCGGTATCATCAAACTCTTCCCCAAGGTGTTTGTCAAGCACTCTTCCAGATCTCAACGTGATTGCATTCACATGATGTGAATAACCAGGATTGGGTAAAGGTTGAGCTGGAAGTTTCCCTTTCTCTCTTGCACTCATTTCGGCTTTTAGTTGTGCAATTTGTTCTTCCATCGATTTGATGTTCTCATTTTGAGAGATAATGATCTTCATCACATTCTTGACGGAAGATTGCAAACTTGCCGTCCCTTGGATGGATTGTTTCATGAAAGTATCCAAGGTTTGTGCTAGTGCAGAGGTATTATCTGTACCGGTCAATTGCAAAGGACTAGACGGTGCAAAAATGTTGGCCGGATTTTGAAAGTTTTGTGCTTGAAAGGGGTGCTGACTCAATTGAAGTGGTGGCTGCTGTTGTGGTGGAGGGACCCTTTGGAAATTGTTTTGGGTTGGAACCGTGTTTTGAGATTGGGATTGGTTCTAAGCAAAGTTAGGGTTATTCCTCCAACCCTGATGATATGTGGAGGAAGATGGATCGTTTCTAGGTCTTTGAAATGCGGCATTGGTATGCTCATGACCTTGAAATGGACATTCTTTCGTCAAGTGAGACGGATCAGAACAGCAGCCACATACAGTTTTGGAGAGTGACATTTGATTTAGGGCGGCGGCTAAAAATTTATTTTCCATAGTCTCGAGTTTCTTGTGTATAGCTGCAATGTCAGCTCTAACTCCTATGGAAATATCATTGCCCTCCCTAGACAATTGACTCACACCCTCCCACTGTAAAGATTTATCAGCGAAATCTTCTAAAAAATTCCAGGCTTCCCCATCATCTTTAGTCATGAAGTTGCCTTGACACATGGATTCAAGGGTCTGTCTTGTGTAAGGAGTAATGCCCTCATAAATGATTCGGCACAGTTCCCATCTCGGGATGCCGTGATGTGGACATTGGACTAACAGATCCTTGAAACGTTCAAGACATTTTGAAAATGTTTTATTTGGAAGCTGGGTGAATTGATAGATTTTGCTACGGACTCGAGCTATCTTTTGATGTGGGTAGAATTTCTTAAGGAATGCTTTGACGAAGTCTTCCCAATTTGAAATGGAATGTGCGGTGGTGTTATACAGCCACTTCTCGGCTATATCGCACAAGGTGAATGGGAGAAGACGAAGACGCAAAGCATCCACAGAAAGCTGTGAAGTACCCATCATTACGCATACATTTTCAAATTTCGTGATAAACACGTATGCGTCCTCAGACTCGAGACCGTGAAATTTTGGTAGAAGGTTGATGTATTGGGGTTTAATCTGAAAATTTTCCCCGTTGGCTGGTGGAATGGAAAGACAGGTGGAAAGGGGGCCTCGTGTAGGATAGCACCTCTCTTGGAAAGAGATGCGAAGTGGATTCTGCGCACCAACGGACGACGGCAGAGTAGTGGAAAAGAAATTCAATGGAGACGGATCCATCGATGTGGATGTGGTGGTGGGTAAAAGAAAGGGTAAATGTAGAAATACCGACTTTAGGGTCGATCAGGGAACGCGGACTTAACGGGCACTAGAATCCCGTGTCCAGCCTATCTTGCACTAAAAAGGGTTAGTACAAGTGGCAGCGTGAATTTATAATTAGGGGAAATGATATGAATGCGATGTTTGTTTTGAAAAGATATGGATTTTTGAAAATATGATGCAACACAACAAATGCAACACACAAAACCCTAAAATCTAGTGGTCACCTAGGTCCGGCTCTAGACCGCTCCTAACTGCCAAAAGACAAGTCGCGGGATAAATCCTCCACTGCCTCTTTGTTCCTCTGTGGCCAGGTAAGTGCCAGGTAAGTGGGAAGGTACTCCACTACGTAAGCAGTGGGCCTAATTAATAACCACTAGCCTTCGACACACTTGCCTTAGACACCACAAGAAAACGCGGATAAGCAATGAATTACCCACGGCCTTCTTCTGTCTTAAGTGAGCGCGACGGTCCTTAGAGTCATCTCTAGATTTCTTTTAATTAATGAGGGTGAATGCGGATGCAAGTTTGTGATTTTTTTTGGGGGCTTAGGAAGGGTAATGAACTCCCCATCTAATCTGGATTTGGTCGTGCCCCTTAATTTCTGTATTAACATGCGAACAACCAAAAATCAAAACACGCACAAATTTTTATTTTGCTTTTTGCGCGCTGCGAATATTTGCAAAGAAACCTGCACAAAATGTTATTTGGAGCAGATGAGGGAGAAGATAAGAAAGTGTAGAAGTATACCTGAAATTTTGGTAGAATGATGCAGCAAGTACGCCGCGGAACCGCCGCAGTTGCACGCTAGGGCCGCGGAATCGCGGTGATATGAGTAGATCACTGCTCCAAAATTTTCCTGCAAGCTTCTGTTCACTCCCTCAGATCTCTGGTAATTTCAGAAAAAAAATTCTCCAGCTCCAATGATTCCAGATTTCCTCGCAATCAAATCACAACACACGTATTAGGGTTTGTGCGAGTTTAGATCTAAAAATTATAATGGAATAAATTTTTCAACTCAAATTTCAAAATATGAACAATTAGCGCACTATCCCCGGCAACGGCGCCATTTGATTGATCATTTCTTTGTGTGTCGGTTTAGAAAATGTATAGAATCACAATCAAAGAATTATTTGACCGCAATCAACTACGGTGTCGGATGTAGATTGTTAGTGAGTGCGGATCGTCCACAGGGAAAGTGTAATAGTTCGTCTTTTGAATTAGATGAGTTGAAACTTTAAAGAAAACAAAACAAAACAATTCATGATTTATATTTGAAGTTCAAGAATTAGAAAATCTAGATCTAATAACAAGAAAAAGATAAAATCAAGAATTGATAGTTTGATAATTTTTCCAAACCAAATATCAAGAATCGAAATGAGGCTCGTACGAATCGATCGGATCTATAGATGTGATGTAATCTTACAATTAGGTATTCTTATCCTTCGATGAATTGATACTAGATCGATGATGATCGATCGAGAATTAGGGATTTCTTATGAAACTAGGGTTTCATCTTATCCCTTGTTCTTTCTTCGATATCATTCACATTCTAGCCTCTAGTAAATTCAAGAAACGATCGTAAATCCCTAATTTCGAGCGATCACAATCAAGAAAGCATCGCAACGAAACTAGGTCATCGATTCTTGAACTTGCTAGGGTTTACAAAACTCGTAGGACTTAAAAATCGTATTAAGATTTGTTACATCATCATTCTAATGATCGTCTCGACTCCTTTACGAGCGGAGTTTTACTCAAACATCATCACAAGAACTACAATTACAAATTGAGATCTAATCATGATGCAAGAATTAAAAGAAAGCAAGATTAAAGAATTTCACCTTTTATTTATATCAACAAATTCGTTACAATCGCTCAAGAACTACAAGAGGAAGAACTCGATCATCGATTTGGCTTCGCTCGGCTCCGTGAGTCGCGGATCGGCTTGGATCACTTGCTCGGTTGGAGATCGGCTCGGCTCCTAAAAGGTTGAAGGCTTCTTACTTGATTGGTACTCAAGATCTTGAATTTGGAGTGGACTTAGGGTTAGGGTTTCGCACAAGTCTTGTCACTAGACTTGTGGAAGAAGATGATGTAAAAGGGAAAGAATTAATGAAGAATTAGCTAACTAAAGAACTAATGATGAACCACCTCAACCCTTAGATCTAGGTTCCTATTAACCCTAGATCTAAGATTTGAATTTTAAGTTTCCCTCCAAAAGTTTGTTAAATGAAATTTGAATTTCCCTCCAAAAGGTTGTTAGATGAAATCTGAATTTTCCTCCAAAAGCTTGTTGAGGAGAAGCTTCTAGATGTGATTAGTTAGGAGAGAGCTTCTAGAAGAGGTTAGTTAGGAGCTTAATTAGGATTAGCATGCTTAATGATCTTTGCTGATCTGGCAGAAGCTTCGAGAGAATTCTGAAATTTGACATATCTTTCTGAGCTGTAGGCCTTGAAATATGAATTTTGCACTAAAAATAATTTGCTGATCTGACCAAACCGTCGCGGAACCGCGGCGCAAGCCGGCTCCCGCCGCGGTTCCGCGGCGCTTTTGAAGAGTTGGGGCTCGGGCTCTCTGGTGCTTGTTGGGCTTGAGTTGTGGGCCTTTCTTTGATATGTTGAATTATATTTCTCCCTTTGGATTGCTACCAGATCTCAAAACTTGGAGTTGGTGTAATGTTTGATCAGCAAATTGATAATTTTGGCTTTTCTTCCGGATTTTCCTGCACAATTTCTCAAGACAAGTGTTGCGCAATATAGAGATGATGCAATGCCATGAAATGCAGTCAATTTCCCTTAAAGTGCCGGTTTAAAAGTCTAACACATGAAATCTGATATTTAACGACTGATTTGCTAATATGTGAAATATGAATACCGAACACTTCTAAATGAATGCAAAAGATAGGGAAATTGCCGTGTTAAAAGTACATTATTTTCGACTGATCAAGAAGCCAAAGGTAGAAGCTTTCAGGTGGATCCATCTTCGGCGCAAGGAGACGACGAGGTGAGGCCGATCCGACCACCGCAAGGAGTTGAAGACGAAGGAGTTCAAGATAAGGTATAACCACCTAACCAAGTAGGCAAAACTCTTATTAGGTTTGTTAGATAGTTGTTTAACAAAGATCTGTATTTTGAGTCCATGTTACCACCTCTAGAAAAATCGTTTTTCATCATTTCCGCAAGCCCGTAAGTACCGGGAGAGGTAACGTGGACTTACAGTGGTATCATAGCCAGGTTAAACACTATCTAACATGTTGGCAAAGTAACTAGAAGTTCGATCGGAGAAAAAGTCGCGAAACGAACACGAAAAATCAAGTTTCTGTCGATTCTGTATTCTGTTCAAAAAATAATAAATCTTGCACCAAAAATCGACTCAGGCTTTTAAAAATACACCCAAGAAATTTGGTCCACTGGCTCGGTCAAAGCGCCGCGGAACCGCGGCGGAGCATGCTCCCGCCGCGGATCCGCGGCCGAGTTGATTCGGCCGTGGCACAAATTTCCTGCAGTGTGATTCTGGGGTTGTTTTGGGATTTTTACAATATGATTTTTCAGCCCAGATTTTCCAGAAAGTAAAATTTGTTTTTGGGGCCTAAAATCCGTATTTTGATCGAACTTCTAAAGACTTAATCTAACGGGTTATATCTGTGATGTGATATATGTATTGAACGTCTGCTAATCGCTATACGTCGATTAGTGGGGGTTATACATATCTGTGATCTGTAATGTTGATGGTATGTGTATATGAATTCATTGGATTGTTGTGGATGAATAGCCGGGGGGTTGTGAGATGAGAGTTTTCTTTTCTTTCAATTCGTGTAAATCTGTAATTGATGTAATATTATTTATATGGCCGCACAACCGGGATGGGGTTTTAGCCGTCATTGTATAATTTCTTTTACTGTTTTTGCTCCTAGGATAGACCCAAGGTGGGGTGCATAAACTACCGGGTATCTCGAAGCGCCGAGTGGCCTACTCACGGTGTTGAGGGAGGTTGCTTCGCTTCGAGTACTTGGCTAATAGTTTGTCGCACCCGTAGGGGTCTAGGGTGGGGTCTTGGCTATTCATCGCGACCATGTAATCCGCTCTTCGTTACAGGCTCGTACGGATTGCGGATTCCTAGTATATCCAATGTGTTCATCTGTGATCTGGAATGGCTATCATTGCATGTGACGAATGTGTATATCAATTTATGATATCCATTTAGGCGTTGCTTATGTTTTGCATCCACGCTAGTCCATCCCCCGCTCTGTCGTTAGTTAAGTAACCTAACGGGTAATGACGGGGCCCTGTGACGAATGCGGATGGCATAAGCGTACGTCATATTTTCGTTGTTTTCTGCAATGGTAGGATTAAATGATGGGACACAGTAAAATTAATGCAAGAAAAATAAACCAAGTAAAAGTCATTGGAATACTTTCAAAACCACTCGGTTCTTTTCAAAACCAAATTTTAAATGCGGAGCATGAACCACTCCTTTTTGAAAGCTATCTCGTTCCTTCAATTATATCAAGTTCACTACGTTCACGGTTTTGCCAAAACCATTCGTAGCCCTCCGTCGTTTCACATGAATGGTCAATAAGTATTCAAGGTATGTATGTTGGCCAAAGTCAAGGCATAGTGATTGGTAGCTATTGGATATTCATATGCAGCATAGATAGATGTGATGGTTTGGGACAGTCGTACTGCCATGTTGGCCAAAGTCAAGGGTAGGTGCGGGTGGGTTCAAATTAACCTGGAGAATGACGGGTAGAACTTGACATGTGACTTATGATATTTTGGCCAAAGTCAAGGTCATAAGAGCATGGGGCAAAAATCCACATCGGCAGTTTCAAAAGAAATGAAACTTGCTAGCACTGCATACCATTTGGAGTATGATGATTCTGGTAGGATTCCTTCAGTTTTGTTACGCGATGATATTTGGGTCCCGATCCTACTGTGAGTATATGCTACTCCTCGGGAAATTTCTTACTTAACGATCAATGCTATAAACCAAGTAGGTGTCTAGAAAGGTGTTAGCGGGGCTACGCCCCCAGGGAAAAAAGGTTATTTAATTAAGGAACTTCGCGAAAGCGTTGGAAAACCTCCCTCGAAGTACCGACACTAGCCTGGCTGAAAGGTTAAGCAAGAATTGTACGGTGAGATTGATCCTGACTAATTCTTCCTTTTTGGTTTGAGGAGAGATTCGAGAGACAGTGGGAGCCATCCTGTTTAGACAAATTAAAAACCACTCTAAACTTGCAAGAGCATCATGCTAAAGTGTTTCTTCTCTCTCTCCTAATTGCAGCGACCAAACATCATGACCGGACTTAAGTTACTACTAGATAAAAACATACTGACAGGGCCAAACTACAAAGATTGGCTCAGGAATGTCAAAATGGCAATCACTTATGACAAGTTGGGGTATCTCCTTACCACCAAAGCTCCCCCTGTCCCAGGTCCCAAAACCAGCATCGCGGATAGGGAAATCCGTAAGACCTGGGAAATCGATTGCGCGAAGGCCAAGTGCCTCGTGCTTGCCTCTATGGACAATGAACATCAGAGGAGGCACGAGAATATGAACCTTGAATCCATATTTCTCCATACAAAAGAACTGTATGGAGAGCAATCTCGTATCGCCAGATACGAAGTCTCGAAAAAGCTGTTTTCGGTGAGATTGACCGTCGGATCATCGGTAGCGGAACACGTGCTTAAGATGATTGGATTCATTGATGAGCTCGCGGACCTAGGGACCACGTTAGAGAACGAGCTCTACACGGACTTGATTCTCCAGTCCCTTCCTTCCACTTACGCCCAGTTTATCCTGAACTTCAACTTGCAAGAAAAGGAAGTTAAACTTTCAGAACTCCTCAACATGCTGAGGAGTGCAGAGGGCACCCTACAGAAAGGTAAGGAAATATCCACTTTGTTTGTAGGAGGATCTTCCTCTTCTAGGTCCAAGGCGAAAGCCAAGGGAAATAAGAAGAAAGCCCCCGCCAAACCAAGGGGCGGTGTTAGTAAAGTGGATACGAAGGGAAAGGCAAAAGCAACAAAGATAGCGGGGAAGCTTGTAGGGAAGGAAGAGTGCTTTTACTGTCACAAGAGTGGACACTGGAAGAAAGATTGCAGGGCTTGGAAGGCCAGAACACAGGATCTGAAGCAAGTTGTGGCTTCAGCTTCAGGTGTGTATGTTATTGAAAACTGTCTATCAATAAACTCTACTTCCTGGGTATTGGATACCGGATCAGGATCTCATATCTGTAATTCTTTGCAGGCGTTGAGAAAGCATAGGTTTTTGAAGGCAGGTGACATGACCCTCAAAGTTGCAAACGGAGCTAGCATGGATGCTAAGGCCGTGGGGGACTATCACCTGGGAATGTCAGATGGACATGTTTTGGTTTTACGTAATTGCTTTTTTGTACCCAATGCAACTTGTAATATCATTTCTGCATCTTTAATATCTAAAAAAGGTTATGAATTTGCGTTTGTAAGTAATGTTGTAAACATTCACCTTAATCAAGTTCTGATTGGGTCAGGTACATTAAGCAATAGTATATACGTATTAAACCAACCACAGATTTTCAATGTCCAGAATACACACAAAAGAAAGTCTCCGGAAATAAATCAGGCTTTCTTATGGCATTGTAGACTGGGTCACATCAATGAGAGAAGGTTGACGAAGTTACATACAGAAGAATATTTGGATCCGTTCGAATATCAATCATATGCAACTTGTCAATCCTGTCTCAAAGGAAAGATGACAAAGACTCCGTTCACTGGACACGGAGTAAGAGCGAGCTAGCTCTTGGGACTCGTACACAACGACGTGTGCGGTCCAATGTCTACGCATGTACGAAGCGGTTATTCTTACTTCATTACTTTCATGGATGACTTTTCAAGGTACGGATATGTCTTCTTAATAAAACATAAATCCGAAGCCTTTGGAAAATTCCAGGAATACAAGAATGAAGTAGAAAAACAAACAGGAAAAAGTATCAAGACACTAAGATCTGATCGAGGTGGTGAATACTTAAGTGCCGAGTTCCTGGATTACCTAAAAGGGAATGGAATTCTCTCTCAGCTTACTCCTCCATACACTCCGCAGCATAACGGTGTATCGGAGAAACGGAACCGAACCCTGTTGGATATGGTATGGTCCATGATGAGTAAGGCTGAGTTACCGCGATCATTCTGGGGATATGCACTAGAATCAGCTGCATACCTTTTGAACCGAGTTCCAACTAAGACTGTGCCTACTACACCATATCAGATGTGGTGTGGGAAGAGACCCTATCTTAATCACATTAAGATATGGGGATGTCCAGCTTTTGTTAAAAAGCAGCATGCGGACAAACTCGAGGCATGCTCGGTACAGTGCAAGTTTGTGGGATATCCAAAGAACTTCAAGGGATATTTCTTCTATTGCGAAGAGGAACAAAAGGTTTTTGTTTATCGTCATGCCCACTTCTTGGAAACTCAGTTTTTGGAAAAATAGATAAGTGGGAGCGCAATAGAACTGGAAGAAATTCCGGAACCACGAGCTATTACTGAAAGCTTAGTAGAACCAGAGGGTTCGAAAGATCAGGACATTCCTACGCCGCTCCGTAGAAGTAGTAGGCACTCTCATCCGCCCGAGAGATACTACGGTTTTCTCATAGACGGGGATAGAGAGGATTGCATCATTGATAGTGATGAGCCGACTAGCTTCCAGCAGGCCATTCAGAGCGTTGACTCGGTAAAATGGCTGGATGTAATGCGGACCGAAATGGAGTCCATGTACATCAATAAAGTATGGACGTTGGACGTTGCTCCAGATGGGGTAAAACCCGTAGGATGCAAGTGGATCTTCAAAAGGAAGATTGGTGTAGATGGACAGGTTGAGACCTATAAAGCTAGACTTGTTGCAAAGGGTTTTCGTCAAAGACCTGGCTTGGACTATGACAAGACCTTTTCTCCAGTAGCTATGCTAAAATCCATTCGGATCCTTCTTGCTATCGCTGCCTTCCACGATTATGAGATTTGGCAGATGGACATAAAGACTGCTTTTCTAAATGGAAATTTAGAGGAGTGTGTCTATATGGACCAACCAGAGGGTTTCATTCAGAGTGGGAGCAGCGGAAAGGTGTGCAAGTTGCTTAAGTCCATCTATGGACTAAAGCAGGCATCGCGGAGTTGGAACATCTGTTTTGATGAGACGGTCAAAGAATTTGGCTTTATTAAAAATCCAAATGAACCATGCATCTATAGTAGATTTGTAGAAAGAACTGTCGTATTCCTCATTTTGTACGTGGATGACATTCTTTTGATAGGAAATGACATTCCTATGCTACAATCTGTCAAGGGGTTCTTGTCGCACAGGTTCTCCATGAAAGACGTGGGTGATGCCTCTTACATTCTGAAGATCCGGATCTATCATGACAGATCCAAGAGAATATTAGGACTTTCACAGTCCAGGTACATAGACACCATACTGAAAAGATTCAGTATGGAAGATTCCAAGCGCGGTAATCTACCAGCTTGTCACGGGATCACCCTCTCCAAAGAGATGTCTCCCAAAACTGATTTGGAAAGGGATCGCATGTCTATTATACCCTACGCTTCTGCGGTAGGCTCTATAATATATGCGATGTTGTGTACCAGACCAGATGTAGCTTATGCACTGAGTGTGGTAAGCCGGTATCAGTCAAACCATGGGGAGAAACATTGGATAGCGGTAAAGAACATTCTCAAGTACCTGAGAAGGACTAAGGAGATATTCTTGGTGTATGGCGGAATAGACCTCTAGATCGGGGCCTTTGCTGACTCCAGCTTCCAGAGTGACAAGGATGATTCCAAGTCCATGTCGGGTTATGTCTTTACCCTCAATGGAGGGGCGGTGTGTTGGAAGAGTTCCAAACAGGAAACCGTTGCTGACTCGACGATGGAAGCGGAATATATCGCTGCTGCAGATGCTGCAAAAGAAGCCGTCTGGATAAGGAAGTTCTTAACATAACTTCAGGTAGTTCCGTCCATTGTTGATCCAATACCTCTGTATTGCGACAACAACGGGGCTATAGCTTTAGCGAAGGAACCCAGGTCCCATCAGAAGTCCAGACACATCTTGAGGCGATATCACCTGATCAGGGAGATCGTGGGTCGCTAGGAGATCGAGGTTCGGAGAGTTTCTACGGAAGATAACACTGCTGATCCACTCACGAAGGCCTTACCCCAGACTCAGTTCGAGCGGCTGATCGAGATGATAGGTCTTCGATACGCCAGTACATGGCCTTAGTGCAAGTGGGAGATTGTTAGTGTATATTCCTTAGAGGCCATTACTGTATCATACTAATTTGTTTATTACTTAATGGAAGCTTAGGATATTCACCTTGTATAGACAATCTTGCTCAATATAGTAGTATGCTACTTGGTTTGTTTCTGCTTTAATGTGTACATGTGTTTATTTTAGTATATCACCTATACACATTAGTGGAGCCCTTAGGATCCTTGCTTGATTACCAGCGTTGTGATGGCAGTCGCACTAGTAGGGGCTGGGTAATCTACAAGCATATCCTTATGCAGGTCCCTAGTCGTAGGACTATCGAGACAGGGCATCGGTACTCCGGAGTAGACTAGCGTATGCGCTTCTCATCCCAGTGTGGGAGACGGTCTGTCCCACAGCCGTCAGTACGTCGTACTTGAGATAGTATGCGGGTGCTCGTTAGGTTATGAGTACACTGGACAGGACTCGTCGGGAACTGATGGTTGGTACTATACCTATCGTCAGTTATCAGTTCCCAGGTGACATGAGTACAGCTTAGTCCGCTGACTTGACACTGTCACTTCGCCTCGAGTGTGTTCCCACTGTACTTAGATTACTACCCTACCATGGCTCAAAAGAGTCGTGCAAACAGGTAGTAGTTGGGTGCAGTCCCGAAGCATTTGGAGGTAGTGACGGTTAGACAGGATTCGTCTCTCCCGGTATTGGGGGTTGACATCGCGCTGTGTCTAGGAGAGCCATTACACAAGTCGTCCCTGGCCAGGGCAAGCGAGATATACTGGTAGGTTTCCAGTGTTATCTCAGGGTGTTCTGGGCTACACTCCGACACAACTTGTACAGCTATTATGGGACTGACGTTTACCGCCCCCTAGTCCCGCCCTGCGATGTTCTCAGACGAACAGACCGGACTGTACAGAGATTGTCACATTCAGGCTCAGCAGGAGTTTAGATGGGTTTCACCTCGTCAGTCTTCTTGTCGGCATCTACCTGGGGACCGTTACGCACAACTAGTGCCACTTGCGATCTGTGGTTAAACCCACTACCAACATAGTGTCGATTCTTTAGAGTCCCACATAGAAAGCTATTCGCCTTTAGGCAAAAGAGTAGAGGTCGCATGGTTTTGCGACAGGTCGCATGGTTTTGCGACAGGGTTCGGTCACATCCGTGCACTTGTGCACGTTCAGTGTCCAGGCAGTTAACACTAGCGTGTTTTGGTTTAAGCCAGATCCTAGTGTACGTTTTGGGATTGTTTTTATCTCGTTTGTATTCGTGTTCCTCGGAACGCGGATGCGGGTGTGTATGCACAGTTGACAGAGAGACAGGGGCAGAGGATTCTCATTGGGGTTGTTGACTGTTGACTATTGACTTTTGCAAAACCCTAATGAGAATAAGAAATATGATTAATGATAATATTAATTAAGTATTATTGTGTCATGGTTGAGATGAAGAGTTGACTTTGTTGACCGGTTGACTAGGTTGGACTAGTTGACCACCATCATTACAATGGCTATCATTTCATGGCAAAGACTTTTGCTTGCTTGTTTCTTTTTGCAAAATGAGTGCATGAAATGATATGGTCATTTTGACTTGAACCATCACATAATACTCAATTACTATTATGAGTTATCATGATTTTGGATTATGAGAGCATGGGAGCCAAAAGTCTTGCTCATTCTTTCATTTGTTTCTCTCTCTTGAGCTCTCTCATCCTCAAGCTCTCTTCCTCTTCCTCTTGCTCTCTCTAGCTCAAGGCAACTCACTCTCATGAGTTGAGAAACATTGCCTTAGAGATAAAAGAAAACCCATATCACTTCTCTACTCATCCTAGTTCACAAGGTTTAGCAAACCAGGTGTTCTAGTTTCTTCTAGTTTGAAGAGAAGCCAAAGGCAGAAGCTTTCAGGTGGATCCATCTTCGGCGCAAGGAGACGACGAGGTGAGGCCGATCTGACCACCGCAAGGAGTTGAAGACGAAGGAGTTCAAGATAAGGTATAACCACCTAACCGAGTAGGCAAAACTCTTGTTAGGTTTGTTAGATAGTTGTTTAAGAAAGATCTGTATTTTAAGTCCATGTTACCACCTCTAGAAAAATCGTTTTTCATCATTTCCACAAGCCCGTAAGTACCGAGAGAGGTAACGTGGACTTACAACGAAGTGACCATCTGGAGAAGGAGAAAGTGGTTACCGCGATGCGGTAGCGTAATTAACTGCAGGGGCTTGCGCCTGCAGGGAAGAGCGTCCCCACAATCAAAAACCCCTCAAATGAGGGGGAATCTGACGAAGTCTGCTACATCGGCCGCATCCGTTTAAAACTTCGATACACGGTGCCATAAATCAACTTGGCATCTTCGGAGAGGTGGACGGATAGCACCAATTAGCATTTGCCCCGAAATTCAGGCGAGACGGACCCGCGCGGTCGCGTCTCCGCGTTTTCGGCGGGGAACATCTACGTTAACCTAACAATCAAATATTATATTAGTTATACTCTCTTTTCTGCCTATTCTACTTCTCTCTTTTTTGGGGACTTACCGAGCGATTGTTCGCTGACGACATTCCTTTTCTTCTTTCTTTGGAATGTTTTCAGGTGATTCGAACTCATTAGAGCTCAAGACCAGCCAGGAGCATCTGGAGCAGTATACTGAAGACCCGGGGCATTAGACTTTACTTGTACACATTTTCATTTCAGTTCATGGCATTGTTTAGGCATTGATTTCCATCCATATATTTACATGGTTGTACCTGTAAAAGAATATTTAATAAATAAAGTTGTTGTTCATTTACATTCCTTTCTCTTGCGTACTTTACTTTATATTGCTTAGATATGCTTAGCGTATTTACTTCTGAGTAAATATGTCACGTGACCTGTCGCGTCTCCTTGCCGTACACTGGGAAGCAGGTGTGACACCTGCCAAAGCTTCCGCAGCGCTCCCAGTTCCGGAAGAACGCCATGGGGGAATTCAAAAACACGCGCGGGATTCGGTGCCACGAGCTAGGATAGAGGCGCCGCCTGCACCCGAATCCCCCCTCAAGAGGCGGAAGATGGTGGTTTCTCGGCCGCCTTCGACCGGGATTCAGGTGGAAGGTGGTTTTTGCATCGAGGTGACCTCGGGGCTCTCTGTGGCCGACAATTTATTGGCAGACATAGAGAAGGCGGCGGGGCCCAAGATTCCCCGAAGCACGATGAAGGTCTAGGTTGCCGCGATAGCTCGGGAGGCTGTTTAGGTCGGTAGCTTTTTCCAAGAGTTTCTCAAGTGTTTTTCACTCGGTTTTTAGCTTTTTAACACGGTTCCCATTTTCCTTAGGTCCTCCTACACTGCGCCCTCTTTACTGCAATGGAGTCTGAGGAGGTGGATCTGGTGATAAAAAGGGCGGGCAGATCTTCCTCGCGAGAGGAGGAGATTCTCGCCCGGCTGCAACAGGCGGAAGAGAAGGCGGCCCTCCTCGACTCTAGGTTGGTCGCGGAAGGTCTGACAGTTGCCAAATTGAAAAAGTCCCATCGGCTCCTGACCGAATCCAACCGGTCTATCTATGCCCAGATTGGGGAGTTCAATGGGCTCTTCGATGCCATGAAAAGGCAGAGGGACTCGTTCAAGCGGGATGCTCGGGCAGCCTGAGAGGCGGCGAAGCTTGCGGAGGGGAGAGCGAAAAGGGTCGTGCAGGAGTATAAGACTTATGACCAGTTCTACCTCGACCTCGCTGATTCCACGGCCTTGGGTAGCACAACACCCTCGACGCCGTTAAGGAAGCCATGCCCGGGTTTGACAATCGGGAGCTTCGTGCCCGGTATCCCCTAACTGAGGAAGCACCACAGGGCAAAGGTGCCGAACCGGCCGGATGGCACGTGGCGGCGGCCATAGACGCCGATCCGGAGGTCGCCATTATAGCCCATGATGGAAGCGTCGAGCCAGGGGAAGGACCGGCCAAGCAGGCGACCTGAGCTATCTCTGTAATAGTTATCAATTTTGTACACCTCCGGGCATTTTTGTAAGGCTGGGGAGCCAATAATACCTTGTAGATAACTTTGAATGTGAATAAAGTATTTTTAGCTCGTAAGTGTTTTTGCCTCCGAAGCCTTTTTTATCCTGCAAGCATTTTTAGCTCTGAAGCCTTTTTCTCTCGGAAGCCTTTTTATCTCTCAAGTGTTTTTAGCTCTCCTTTGGAGTGCTTCTATTTTCGCAAGCGTTGGGAGAGTGCGACGTAAGAGCTAAGCCAAGCATATGCAGACCGGTGTCTACCCTTTCCTCGGAGTCGAGGCGCCGATCGTGCATCGGGTATGAATCGAGCGATAGCCAACGGTAGGCAAACCGGTGCCTTCCCTTTCCCCGGAGTCGAGGCGGTGATCGTGCATCGAGTATGAATCGAGCGATAGCCAAGGGTAGGCAGACCGGTGCCCCCTATATATAAGTCTTGAGCGGGATGAACAGGGAACTAATCGGCCATCTCTTAACGAGGGCTTTGGATCCGCGGGTTGACTGGGTAGGAAGCTGTCTTGAATGGATGAGCCGAGCAAAAAGCTACTCGGTTGCCTCATGTCGAGGGCTTTGGATCCGCGGATTGGCTGGGTAGGAAGCCACCCTCAGCGGATGAGCCGAGCAGGAAACTACTCGATTGTCTCTTGTCGAAGGCTTTGGATTCGCGGATTGGCTGGGCAGGAAGCTGCCTTCAGCGGATGAGCCGAATAGGAAGCTATTCGGTTGCCTCTTGTCGAGGGCTTTGGATCCACGGATTGCCTGGGCAAGAAGCTGCCCTCAGCAGATGAGCCGAGCATGAAGCTACTCGACTGCCTCTTGTCAAGAGCTTTGGATCCACGGATTGACTGGGCAGGAAGATGCCCTCAGCGGATGAGCCGACCAGGAAGCTACTCGGTTACTTCTTGTCGAGGGCTTTAGATCCGCGGATTGACTGGGCAGTAAGCTGCCCTCAGCAGATGAGCCGAGCAGGAAGCTACTCGGTTGCCTCTTGTCGAGGTCTTTGGATCGGCGGATTGCCCGGGCAGGAAGCTACCCTCAGCGGATGAGCCGAGCAGGAAGCTACTCGGCTGCCTCTTGTCGAGGATTTTGGATCCATGGATTGACTGGGCATGAAGCTGCCCTCAGCGGATGAGTCGAGCAGGAACCTACTCGGCTGCCTCTTGTCGAGGGCTTTCTGAATTCTATAGTTTTTCTCTGAGATGTCGTTCAACCTTCCATGACCCATATAGGGGAATGGTGACTGGCATGGATGATACGTGGCAGTACCTTATTAGGAAAGTACGATATTCTGTGATTTGCGTTTTTGCGCGAGTAGATCTCGGCCGTTGGAAGATTTTTGTTGAGGCTATAAATATCGAAGGTATGGTTTCACCTTCGAATTCTCATATTGGTTTCTTTCTGGTCATGTGTTTCTTGAAGATGACCGGCCGCGTATACACCATCAAGGAGATCGTATCTCGGGACGATGTGTATTTTTATAATCTCGATCATTCCTAAGAGACGTACGAGGCAATGATAGGCCGCTTGGAGGGCCACTGTGGGTGCCTACTTCCCGACGATCTCCTCACCTTCAAGTGCTAATCTACGCGATATGGAGGTCTTCCCCAGGTCTGTATAACTCCCTATCTCCGTAGTTAATAGACGAGACGTTTGATAAAATGTATACGGTCCACGAGTTTGTTCTGATCTCGAAGAGCAGGCGGGACCGCTCGGTGGACATTCTTCTTGAGTGTTTCCAGCAAAAATTGATCGTTGCGTCATGCTCGGTGGATGGGGACCCCGGCGAGTCTGTGGCTTCTAGAGTGCACGGGTACTGTCAAAGGGAGCGAGCGGAGGCTGCCTGGGCTCAGCTGGAGGAGCTTTCTTCCGAGTATCATCACCAATGTTTTCTTAATCCTCTTCCTCCTTTGCTATAATAGTTGTAAGGCTGGAGAGCCCATAATACCTCCGAATAAATAAGTTTTTCTTTGGTTGAGCTTATGGTGTATTGTCTCTTTCTTCCTCTCCATACCTTTTTTTTTACTTATGCCTCCTCCAACCCCCAAGCTCGGGGCCGAGGAAAGTAATGAAGGGCTGGAGCCCCGGGGTGGTGCAGAAGTCTATTCTGTGAGAGGACTTATTTTGGAAAACTTAGTTAATGCGGAAAGAAATTGCATTATTCAAAAGAGGGTACATGTTTATCTATACAACTTAAGTTTTTTGGCGTTATATGGCCTGGGAAAATTATGCCCTCCGGAGTCCTGGAGGTGGTAAGCTCCACTGGGCAATACTTCTGTTATGAGAAATGGTCCATCCCACTTCGGGAAGAACTTATGTAGCCTCCCTTGGTCTACGAATTCGTTTCTATATAAGACCAGGTCTCCTGTCTTGAAGGTTTGATGCTTAACTCGGGTATTGTAGTAGCGGGCGGTTTGCTGCTGATAGGCGACCGCCCTGATTTGCGCTCGATCTCGTTTTTCTAACAAGATGTCCCAGTTGCTTCGCGGTGCTAAGGTATTAGCTTCATCATCGAAGTGTTCGACCCTATAACTGGGCAATCCAATTTCTGCGAGGACGATTGCTTCGATACCTTAGTAGAGGATGAACGGAGTTTCTCCCGTTGGCGTTTTCCTTGATGTCCGCAGTGCCCAGAGCACACGAGGCAGTTCCTCGACCCAGCTTCCTTGCCTCCCCTCCAGGAAAGCCCAGAGCCCGTGAATGACGCTTCGGTTTGTTACTTCGGCTTGCCCGTTGCATTAGGGGTGTGCTACCGCAGAGAACTTCATCAATATGTGGTAGTCGCTGCAAAACTCATTGACTTTGTCATTCTCGAAATTGGTCCCATGGTCGTTGATGATTCACCTCAGGATTCCAAATCGGGAGATTATATTGTTCTGTAGAAACTTTATCGTAGAGGCGGGGTTTGGTTTCCTGATGGGCCCGGCCTCGATCCACTTTGTGAAGTATTCTATCGCAACAAGAATGTACTTGTGTCTGCCCGTGCCGGTAGGGAGCTGACCTACCATATCCATTCCCCACTATGCAAATGGCGAAGAAGAACTTAGCGGCGTTAGTTCGGTGGCGGGGAGGCGAGGAATGCTATCGAAGAGTTGGCAGCTTTTGCATCATCTAACCAGTCTCTCGGCATCTTAATGTATTCCCGACCAATAGTACCCCTGGAGCAGGGTCTTTTAGACCAGGCTACGGATCCCTTGATGCACCCCTCCGACCCCTTCGTGTATTTCCCGTAGGACGTAGTCTGCTTCGTGGGGATCAACACACCGGAGCAGAGGTTGAGTGTATGACTTTTTGTTTAAGTTTTCTTTTCTCCATACGAAATGGCGAGTTTTGGCCCGAAACCGACGGGCCTTGGCTCGGTCCTTTGGAAGAATTCCTTCTTTCAGGTATTCTACGATGGGCTTTCTCCGATCCGGGGCATCCTCTTGAGTCGTGTAGATTTAGAGCGTTGCCTCCCCATCTTCGATACTGAGCCGAGATAGGACTTCAAAGAGGATATTTCTCTTATGATGGGCCGAATAGGAGGAGGCGAGTTTGCTCAGCGCATCGGTCTCGGCGTTCAAATTTTTGGGAATTTGCTCCACTTGGACTTCGTCAAAGTTTTTTCGAAGCCTTTTTACCTACACAAGGTATTTTATCATGAGTGGTTCTCAGGCTTCGAAACGACCGGTTACTTGGCTGACGACCAGCGCAGAGTCGCTACGTATCCGGACGGTCTTCAGTCCCACTCCGGAGGCGATTTGTAGTCCTGCCAATAAGGCCTCGTATTCCGCGACATTGTTCGATGTATTAAAACCAAGCTTTAGGAATTATTATATTTCCGCGTCGTTCGGGCCTCGGATGATCATGCCTGCCCCACTTCCTTCTTCTGTATCCGTCTACATATAGCACCCAGTCTGGGATTGGGCCGGGTACTTCCTCGACCGAGGGCCGTGAGTCGAGGCTTTGAGCAGTCGTTCCTTCCCTTGTGGGGATGGTGCACTCAACAACGAAATCAGGTAGGGCCTGGGCTTTGATGGCCCGTTTGGGTCGGTATTTGATGTCGAATCGGGACAGTTCCCATCTCCATTTCTCTAGACGGCCCGACGATTCGGGGGAGGTGAGGATATTCCCTAGAAGTCTTTCAGTAAGGACGAGAATTGTGTGCGCCTGGAAATAGTGTCATAACTTTCTGGAAGCGACGACGAGCGCCAGGACTATTTTTTCTATAGCCGGGTATCTAGTTTCCATGTCCTTGAAAATATAGCTCACGTAGTAGACCGGCTTCTGCGTCCCTTCGAATTCCCTGACGAGCACAGAGCATGCGGCTTGGTCGGAGACAGCTAAGTATAGTAACAGTTCATCACCTTCGACTGGTCTGATGAGAAGCAGCGGGGTCACCAGGTGGGTCTTGAGTTGTTCTAAAGAGTTTTGGCATTCCTCGGTCCATTCAAACCTGGGAATTTTTCTGAGGGCTTTGAAGAAAGGGAGGCATTTTCCCCGGCTCCGGACATAAAGTGACTCAATGCGGCCATCCTCCCGGTGAGTCGCATGATATAGGTATTGCTTTTGGGCATTGTCATGTTAAGGATGGAGCTGATTTTCTCTGGGTTTGCCTCGATTCCTTGATGGGTAACCATGAAACCGAGGAATTTCCCGCTTATAATGCCGAACGTGCATTTAGCTGGATTCAGTTTCATCTTGTATTTTAGCAAGACATCGAATGCTTCGTCGAGGTCCGTGTTCCCCTTCGAAAGGCGGCGCACAGGACCGCGATGTCCTGGCACTGAGATTCGGGGCAGATGCTATTTGGTTTTATCCGTCTACCTCTCCGAAGATGCCAAGTTGATTTATGGCACCGTGTATCGGAGGTTTAGACGGATGCGGCCGATGCAGCAGACTTCGTCAGATTCCCCCTCGCTTGAGGGGTTTTTGATTGTGGGGACGCTCTTCCCTGCAGGCGCAAGCCCCTGCGGTTAATTACGCTACCGCATCGCGGTAACAACTTTCTCCTTCTCCAGAATTTCACTTCGTATCGTGTGTGTTTGTTTTGTTTGTGGTTGCCCGTGGATTGTATACGGAGACTGAGTAATGCCGTCGCCCGTAGGACGTGGATTAGTCTAAATCCGTATTTACTTAGATTTGGGTTTGGTGTTTTTAGTTTAAGGATGCATTAGTCGCGTTGCGGCTAAGATCAACTTAAACGTTCGTTAAGGATACGATAGTCCTGTTTAAGACTAAGATCAACTTAACGTGATCGTTTAGATCCGACAAAAGAGTGTTTGGACTCTATTGTTCCAGTTTGGGAGATTCATAGTCCAATTTGGGACTAAAATCTGTTTGGAGGATACGTTAGCCATTTTTGAGGCTAAGATCGACTCAAACGTTTGTTAAGGATACGTTAGTCCAGTTTGAGACTAAGATCAACTTAACGGGACCGTTTAGATCCGACAAAAGAGCATTTGGGCTCTATTGTGCCAGTTTAGGGACGTGGTGGTCCATATTCCAGTTTAGGGACGTGGGGGTCCGATATTAGTTTAGGGACGTTCCGGTCCGATATTAGTTTAGGGACGTTTCGGTCCAATATTAGTTTAAGGACATTTCGGTCCACGAGTTTAAGGACCCCCGCAGTCCATATCGATGTGTGGTCGTTGGGACCCGTCACCTCTTTGACGTCGTTGAGGAATTACAACGACGGATGTCAAAGGCGTTCGGAGATGTACCCTCGAACCGGATGTAAATTGATTTAGAAGAGTAATTTTGCTCAGTCAATTTAATTTAAGGACTTATGGCCAAAATTGGGCTAAGTCCAGTTGAAATGTTCAACATTTTATTTGCTTTTGCATTGCATTTTTATTTGGGCCTTGCTCAGAAAGGATGCAGAGCATCAATTTGTTTTGGGCTCTGCCCTTTTAGGAATGATGCAAGGCATCAATTTTATTTGGGCTCTGCCCTTGTATAAAGGATGCAAAGCATCAATTTATTTGGGCTCTGCCCATTTATTGCCTTGCAATTTATTTTGGCCTGTCAGGTCATTTTGATTTGGGCCTGGCCCTCTTAGTAATGCATTGCATTTGTGCAAAGCACTGTTAATTTGAGAATCTTTTAGATTCAAGAACCGATGGTTCAAAAAAAAGAAGTGCAAAGCACTATTTGATTTAGATCTAAGAAAAAACAAGTTTTTTCTTGTTTTTCTTATCTCTGAGAACCAAAAGTTCATAAAAGTGCAAAGTACTATTAATTTAAGAACCTTTTAGGTTCAAGAACCGATGGTTCATAAAACAAGTGCAAGGCACTATTTTTATTTTTATTTTATTTTTATTTATTTATTTATTTATTGAAGATCCATGATCTTGTTTACAAGAGAAATCTCTCTTCTTTCAAAAGTTTTTACCTTTTTTTATTCTTCTTCAAGAGTTCTCAAGAGTTCTCTTCTCCTTTTTTTTAGCAAGATCGTCCTCCCTTTGAAATGAGGTATGGGGTCCTTTTTATAGTGCCCATAAATTAGTTAAAGTTTGTTAAAAAAATCATTCTCTGAGTGATTTGGGGAATTTTCCCCACCGTTGGATCTTTAATCCAAAGGGCCCTGTTTTACATAAGAAATTTTCTTGTTTTAACAAAAAACAGAAAAGATTTCCTTAAATCTTCATTTTGTTTTTGCGCAACTCCCCAGCGCGTGACACGTGTCGCGCAGCGAAGCGCTTGCGCAACAACGCTTGCGCAACTGCGCAGACACGTGTCGCGCAGTGAAGCACTTGCGCAACAGCGCTTTGCGCAACTGCGCAGACACGTGTCGCGCAGCCGTGCGCTTGCGCACCAGCGCTTTGCGCAACTGCGCAGACACGTGTCGCGCAGCCGTGCGCTTGCGCAGCAGCGCTTGCGCAACTGCGCAGACACGTGTCGCGCAGCCGTGCGCTTGCGCAGCTGTGCTTGCGCAGACACGTATCGCGCAGCGGTGCGCTTGCGCAGTTGTGCTTGCGCAACTGTGCAGACACGTGTCGCGCTGCGGTGCGCTTGCGCAGTTGAGTGTTGCTTATGTTTTTTAAAGAGCCCTGCTCTGATTGGACGTACTGCCTTGGGCGTTGCGTTGACGTATCAACTTCTGACACGTGGCGCGTTGCGCGCAGCGCAAAGAATCTGAAGCGTTGCTTCATTCATTAAAATTTTAATTTTTCAAAGCAAAGCTTTATTTCTGATTGGGGGAAGATGAAGCGTTGCTTCATCTCCCGCCTTGGAATTTGAATAGAGCTTTGCTCTGATTGAGGTAAACAAATGCCCCCCCACCGCTGCGCTTACGTGGCCTCCAAACGCAAGCGCAACGGTGGCAGAATCCGAACCGTCGCGACACCTTTTGGCAGTTGAAGAGGCAATTGATGCCTATAAATAGGACCTTTGGTACTTTAGATGATTTTCATCTTCACAATTTTATTTTCAAAACTCAGAGCCCTGCTCTTTATTTTCAAGAACTGCAAGAGTTGAACTCTTTAAAACTTTTTAGGTGAAAATTTAAATTAAGATTAAATTAAATTAGATTAATTTTCATCAACAGAGCCTTGCTCTCCATAGATCCCTGATCTAAAGAAAACCCATTTAGGGTTTCATTTAGCAGAGCTTTGCTCTAAAGGGGTCCAAAAAGAACTCAGGAGAATCCTGTTAGGGTTCCATTAATAGAGCTTCGCTCTATAAAAGATTTTTCTTATATCTTCTTAATTAATGGAGCTTTGCTCCTCCCAAATTATATGGCACTTGATAATATTATTATTATTATATCATTTTTTCCCAGAGCGGAGCTCTCAATGTTCTCAAGGAATTTTCCTCAAATTCTCCTCATAACTGATTTTGACTGGTGTCGCTCCTGTCTGCAGAGCATTGCTCTCGAGGAGTTTAACTTTTAACTTTCTGTATTTTCTTGTTTGTTAATCTCCCTGTATTGTTTTCTTCAGGTATTATGGCGGTGCGTCTATACAGCTTGCACGAGTTCATTACTTACGACGATATCCGTGCTCAGGGTCGTCAACAAAACCAAGAGTTTACGGACGCTGAATGTGCAGAAGTCATGGGTCGTCTGAACGCAAGCGGTGGTTGGCTGTTGCCTCGTCGTTCAGCCCTTTTGAAAGTCGTGTTAGGAGCCATATGGAGAGCACCTCCGGATCTTCATGAGGCCTTACCGCTTAACGCACTGGATGATGCCGAAGACAAGGTGCATTCAGTGTACCTGACAGGGCTGATCTCAAAGAAACGGCGGAACAGCCTCGTTGACATCCTACACCAAGTCTTCCAGCAGACGACGATAATTGCCGCTTATCGAAGGCCGGGGGGCTTGCTGATGATATTGACACGGAGGAGCGTGAAAGACTGAGCATAAGAATAATTAGAAAGGCCAGAAGAACTCTGGATGGCCTTACTTTCGATTTCCTCAATCCGTGCCCCGGGTCTGAGGTTATACCGTTGTAATAATTTGAATAATGTTTCTTATTTATTGTTCTTATGATTGTAAGAAGGAATTTTCTAGCAGTATGAATGGAACTCTCCCCTCTTTTTATTTCAGCTTGTCTTATTCCTTGTCTTGAGTCTTCTGCTTGTGCATAAATGAATGCGATACGAACTCCCGATCAAATGTAGATCAGATATTCTTTCTGTCATCTTCTTTTTATTGTAAGCAGGCTGTCTTAATAACCATGATTGATGGATATCTAAAACAAGTATTCTGACTTTCTTAAGAAATAGCGATGGCTTAGGCTGCAGGTTCAGGTCTACTGCCTAAGACTTTTCGACTCTATGAGCCGTGAGGGTCCCATAGAGGTTTTTCTGCCTACGGGTCGAGAGGATCCCATAGGTGGATTTTTCTCCTTAGGAATCGTGAGGATTCCTAAGTGTGGTTTCCTCTTGTAAGTCGTAAGGATCCTACAAGAGAATTTTTCCCTTTTACGAGTCGAGAGGACTTGTAAGCGGTTGTTTCCCTCCTTGTCGAAGTTCGATGTTGGAGAGTGAGACCCGTGGATGGTATGCAAGAGACCGTTTTGGGCCAACTGGCAGGGTCCCAATGCTTAGGAAACGGGCTTCTTTTATGCCTACTGCCTAAGGCTTTATCTCACGAGTCGAGCCGTCTCGACAATTTTTCACAAGTCGAGACGAATCGAACGTTTCTCGCAAGAACATCTTAACGTCGCATTTAACCTCTGCTCTTTACGACAGAAGCCCGTTAAGGTTGGCGGTACTTAAGGTTTTGGCCATCGTACCATCGCATAAGCTGATATAGTTCTCGATAGGCAATCATGTTGTTCGAGTAGCCCTGCGACTGCCGTGTCTCTGATCCTTTCGGGGGCTGGACAAGACGTCTTCAAGCAATCCTCCTTGGCAGTTTGACCGTCGGAAGAGCAAGCGCTAGGAATTTGCCATGCCGCTTTTTACTTGAGGTTAGGCTCATTTTGGAGAGCCCCGATGAGTCATAACCACTCCGCGCTGGTGTGGGATGATCTCCGATAGTCTTTCGGGTTTTATATGAGTTGCCGTCAAGACCCTGAAGCTAGGAATTTGGCCTTTGCTTCATCTGCTGGTATTGCGTCTGCTGTATCGAGACGAATGTTGCGGTGGGAACTAGGGATTTTGCCGTGGCTCCGTTTGTTTGATGACGTTGCGTCTGCTGTATCGAGACGAACGTTGGGGTGACATCTCGTCTGCTGTATCGAGACGGACGTCGAGGTTGTCTTTAGGTTGCTGGTGAACCGTCGAGGTTTGGAACTAGGGATTTTGCCGTGGCTCCTTTCATTTAATGACGTTGCGTCTGCTGTGTCGAGACGAACATTGGGATGACATCTCGTCTGCTGTATCGAGACGGACGTCGAGGTGGTGACCATTCTGTGCTGGTGCGAGATGATCTCCGGTTGTCTTTCCGGTTTTATATGAGTTACCGTCAAGACGTCGAAGCTAGGAATGTGGCCTTCGCTTCGTTTGCTTTGGCGTGTCCAAATCCTGTTGGAGGACGAACGCTGGGGTTAACATTTCGTCTGCTGTATCGAGACGAACGTCAAGGTGGTGACCACTCTGTGCTGGTGCGAGATGATCTCCGATTGTCTTTCCGGTTTTATGTGAGTTACAGTAAAGATGTTGAAGCTAGGAATGTGGCCTTCGCTTCGCTTGCTTTGTCACGTCTGAATCCCTGCTGGAGGAAGAACGCTGGGGTCGACATCTCGTCTGCTGTATCGAGACGGGCGTCGAGGTGGTGACCACTCTGTGCTGGTGCGAGATGATCTCCGATTGTCTTTCCGGTTTTATGTGAGTTACCGTAAAGACGTTGAAGCTAGGAATGTGGCCTTCGCTTCGTTTGCTTTATCATGTCTGAATCCTTGCTGGAAGAAGAATGCTAGGGTTGACATTTTTTCTGCTGTATCGAGACGAACGTCGAGGAGGTGACCACTTTATGTGAGATGATCTCCGGTGGTCTTTCAGGCCTTATATGACTTGCCGTTAAGATCTTGAAGCTAGGAATTTGGCCTTCGCTTCATTCGCTCATACTGTGTCTGGTGTATTGAGACGAATGCTGAGGTGGAGCTGGGATTTTGCCATCACTCCGCTTTGTTTCGACCATGGGGTCTTTTGTTAACTTTGCATGTACACCCTGCTGGGCTGCGAAGGAACGCCGTTGTTGACATTGCGTCTGTTGTGACGAGACGAATGCTAAGGTGAAGTTGGGATTTTGCCGTTACTCCGCTTTGTTTCGACCGTGAGGTCTTTTGTTGACGTTGCATCTGCCTCCAGCCGGACTGCGGAGGAACGGTGCTGTTGACATTGCGTCTACTGTATCGAGACGAATGCTGAGGTGAAGCTGGGATTTTGCCATCGCTCCGCTTGATGGTGTAATATCCGTGTCCTGCTGGAATGAGGAGGCACACCGTTGTTGGTCTCCAAGCTGTAGATGTGGCCATTGAGATTTGGAACTAGAGACTTTGCCATGGTTCCGTTTTGTTGCGATTCTGAGGTCGGTTGTTGACGTCATGTCTGCATCTAGTTGGAGTGAGGAGAAACGACGTTGGTGATCTCTAAGTTGTCGATGTTGACGTTGAGACCCTGAAGCTCGGGATCTTCGTTTGCTTCATTTGTTGACATTGTGTCTGTAATATTGCGACAAATGTCAATATTGTCTCTAGGTTGTCTATGAACCGTCGAGATTTGGCTTCGCTTTCTGATGGAGCCTGTTGGGAAGGTATGGTTCCCTCTTTATCTGTGCCCCTGGATTGTATACAGGGATCGATGTGATTTCACCTGTAGGGCAAAAAGTTTCATTCTTTCATTTTTTTTTATTCTTTCCGCGATGCTCTATCATTTCAGCTTTTTATATCACGAAAATCGCGATTGCCCAATCATTTTGGCTATTTTTCGCGGTGCCCAATCATTTCGGCTATTTTTTCTTTTTACTCGCTGTTTTTTTATTGCGAGTTGCCCAATCATTTCGGCTGTTTATTTTATTTTTACTCGCTGTTTTTTATTGCGAGTTGCCCAATCATTTCGGCTATTTTGCATGCATACATTTTTACTTGCTGATTTTGTTTGCAAGTTGCCCCATCATCTCGGCTATTTCGTATGCATTTTTTTTGGGGCTCGCTGATTTTTTTTTCGCGAGTAGAGGATTTGGGATCTGATACCAATCTTGGCATCAGCATCGCTGCGACTGGGATATTGCCAGGAGCGAATCATCATCTGTCATGAAAGGACTTGGAATTTGATACCGATTTAGGCATCAGCATCGCTACAACTGGAATATTGCCAGGAGCGAATCATCATTTGCCTCTGTTGATCCCGAACAAAGGTGGCTTAGTAAACAGGATTAAGGGTCCTGTCGGCTAAGGCTTTTGACTTCATGAGCCGTAAGGGTCTCACAGAGGTATTTCTCCCTACAAGTCGTGAGGATCTTGTAGGTGTGTTTTCTCCTTGGGAATCGTGAGGATTCCTAAGTGCATGTTCTCTTGTAAGTCGTAAGGATCTTACAAAAGGGTTTTCTCCTTATAAGTCGAGAGGACTTACAAGTGTTGTTTGCTGTACAAGCATATCCCTAGTCACGGATGGGACTTTGTTAGGGAAATATTTATTCGTGCCCGTGGATTGTATACAAGGGTCATTATGAGCCGCTCGTAGGGCAATATCGAAGGTTGTGGGGGTTGCTTAAGAACAGGTTAAGGTTTCTGCAACTTAGACTTTCAAATCTTATGAGCCGTAAGGGTCCCACAAGAGAGTTCTCCTTACGAGTCGTGAGGATCTCGCAAGTGTATCTTCTCCTTCGGAATCGTGGGGATCCCTAAGTGTGTTGTTCCTTTGTGAGTCGTAAGGATCTCACGCAGGTGGTTTCTCCTTACAGGGTCGAGAGGACCCTATAAGTGTTTCTTAACGAGGTTGCGCCCTTTCAGGTTTTCACAAACACTCGCCGGTAGCCCTGCTGTTTTTACTCACGGAGCCCTTTCGGGTTTTCATCCGTGCCCATTTTGCTTGTGGACATACCGTTTTTTTTTATTCTCTTTTTTTCATTTTTCCTTTTTTTTTCTTTTCTTTTCTTTTTCTTCTTCTTCTTTTTTTTTTAAACGAGGTCGCGCCCTTTCGGGTTTTCACGAACACTCGCCGGTAGCCCTGGTGTTTTTACTCACGGAGCCCCTTCGGGTTTTCATCCGTGCCCATTTTGCTTGTGGACATACCGTTATTATTATTATTATTTTTTTTTTAACGTCAGCCTGAAGATGCTGCGGGTTGGGAGTAGTTTAACGACGTTTCGGTCATTTGCAAGTTTTAGGACATTGCGGTCCATCATTAGTTTAAGGACATCTCGGTCCGTTGTTAGTTTAAGGACGTTTCGGTCCGTTGTCGCCGTATTTGAGGCGAATATCTGGTTTATTGACTTTTCGGTCTATGAGTCCTTCTCCATGAATGAACATGATGCCTCCGGCGTATCCATCTTCTTCGGAGCGTGCGGTTGTGGCGGACTCACCTTCCAGTTCTCAAACAGCGCAAACTTGCCCTGTTGGTATTGGTCTTCAACCTAGTTTTTGAAGGCGTAGCAGTCCTCGATCAGGTGACCTACTGTTTGGTGGTAAGGGCAATAATTAGGATTATTAATGTCGCCTGGCTGCAACGGACGTTTTGGATTCGGCAGATTAATGAGTCTGTTGCGCACTGCCAGCTCGAACAGTCCCCTTGTTTTATCTTGCGGAAACGAGTAAGGACGTTTCAACTTTTTCTGGAGGGATTGCCGCTTGTTGCTTTGGCAAGCAACCAGTCTAGGGTCACCTGATTGTTGGTGAGCGCTGGCGACGAGGGCCTTTTTTCCTTTTCTTTTATCCTTTTTGTTCGATCCTTTGTTTACGGGGCCGAGATTTTTTCCGAGTAGCATGCGATTGCACGGCTGAACGTTCTCGCAGCTTCTCAATTCCTTTATTTTTGAAATAGATTCCCCGAGGGAAGAGTTGGGGGTAGGTTCTTCGTCAGAGTCGCTTCCAAAGGTGATAATTTGTGATCCCTTGAAGTCGGCTATATGACAGTCGGCGGCAGCTCTTTTGCGCTCATCTATCGCATTTTTCCGATGTCCACAAGCTTCACACTTTGTCCTGTCGAAGTGTCGCTTTTGAGCGACATACCGTTGCCACCAACAGTTAAAGGACTCGCAGTCTTCGGTAGGATGTATGATCTTCTGATGATATAAACAGAAGTTAGGGTGCATCTCTACCTCAGAGAAAGAATTTTCTTCATAGGGCGGTAGCTTCATTCCTACTGATAGAGCTTTGGCGAACCGTTTCCTCATCTTGAATTTGTTTTTACCCGCAGTGTATGGCTTTTGATTTGACGGGAATACCTTGGTTCTTTCCAGTATGGCCATTTCATGCTCTTGATTGGCTTTTGCTTTCAGACGAATTTCATTTAGGAAGGCATCGATCAACTTGTCTGACGGCCGCGGAATTTCTATTTCAGGGTCCGCCATTGATTTCTCAGCGCAAGGAGCCTCCTCATCATCCGTCAGTGAATGAGAAATCACATGACAAGTCGCTACGTAGTCTTCGGATTCATCCGATAAGTTTTCTCCATCGTTTTCATCCTCGACGAAAGAACAAGTTGCCCCCGGCGTGTCCGTCTTCTTTGGAGAGTGCAGCTGTGGTGGGTTTACCTTCCAGCTTTCAGACAGCGTGAACTTGCCTTGCAGGTATTGATCCTCGATCCATCCCTTAAAGACGAAACAATCCTCAATCGGGTGACTTACCGTTTGGTGGTAAGGGCAATAATTGGGATTATTAAGATCGCCTGGCTGCGACAGACGCTTTGGACTTGGCAGATTGATGAGTCTGTTACGCACTGCCAGCTCAAACAGTCTTCTCGTTTTATTCTGAGGAAACGAGTAAGGACGTCCTAGCCTCTCTTCGAGGGATGGGCGTGGACGCATGTTGTTTTGGCGAGCGACCGGCTTTGAGTTGCTCGACTGTTGCTGAGCGTTGGCGACGATGATCGCTTTTTCTTTCTCATTTCGGGAATCGGGTCTTGGAGGAGACGGTCTATGGCCCATCTGGTCCACTTGGGCTAATTTGTCGATCAAGGCCTGGAAGGTGGTCGGCCTGAAGAACATCATGAATTGCGAGATGGTCGCCTGCGGATCGAGAGTGCCCACAAACATGCCTACCGCAGGAGCCTCTTCTATGCGTTGTTCGCATTTCGACCATAGGTTCCGCCATCGTGTTGCGTATTGAACCCACGTTTCGCTTGGCCTTATCCTGGCATTTATTAGTGCTGTTATCGGGGTGCGTTCACTAGCACTCGCGAATCTTTGTGTAAACAGCAGTTCCATCTCTGCAAATGTTTTGACAGAGTCGTTAGGTAGCTCCGAATACCATTCAAAGGCTGTTTCTGATAAGCTACCGATGAATTGACGTAGTAACAATTTGTCATCGCCTCCAGTATTGTCGCATAAGGCCCTGAATTGAGCGACATGCTGATGCGGATTCCCTGTCCCTTTATATACGTGAAACTTAGGGATCGTATATCCCGGCGGGTAACTGATTTGGTCATACCAGCCCGGATAGGGTCGTCCAGTTCTAACAATTTGCCCAGCCGCTTCACTCGCCTGATGAGCTCGTATTTGCTGAGCTATATAGTCGTCAAGTGCGGCCTTGGAAATGGTTTCTTCCTTGGCTGCTGAAAGAGCCGGAGGAGGATCAGATGTTTCCCCTCCATCATCTTCAACAATGATTGGAGGGTCTTCAGCTGGAGAGTCCGGCTGTGACATCATCCCTACCATATCTTGGAAGAGGAGGGCCATTTTCTTTATGCTGGCTGCTTGTTCCGCGGCCTCTTTATCCTTTTTCTCTAATATCCGGCGAAGAAACTCAGCATCGGTTTCTTGTTCTTGACGCTCATCCGAGAACGTTTCAGAGCTTTCTTTTGGCCCAGTGAGTGCAGCCATTGTAGTCATCATTTCCTGAAGCTTTTGTTGTTGCTCCTAGGCTTTCGTCACGGATCGGGTGAGCGGTCGGTGGCCCGTAGAAGTGCGGCTTTCCTCCTTTCCAGAGCCACATAAACAGTGTGCACCACCATGCCCCCAGATTTGGGGCATTTGTGTTCAGCGTTTTTATGCTTCGCCATGTTCACAGGGGCTCTTTGTGGCATCCTTTTTTGAATGATTGGAGTTAAGGGAGCCGTTGTAGTGGGCACCCAAGTAGCTTTTGCTTTTTGTGGTTTGACAGAGTAATCCTTCCCCTGCCGAACCTTCATCTTTTTCTGTCGTTGGAGGCAGTCTTGATCGATCACCGACTCTTGGACCTGTCGCCAGACTTTGTAAATTTTAGAGGACAGCCGTTGAGGGGGCTGCTCTAACTTCTTCTCTGGAGTATTCTCCACAGGTGAAGGAGTTCGTTTCAACATCGCAGTAGGAGAGTTTCTGCGCACCTTGTTGAGCAGTTCAAAGCTGTTCTTGGTTGGAACAGCAGCATCGATCCTCACCATCAGAGCTGACGGAGTTATCCCAGAGGGGGAGTTGCCCCCAGCCTTTCTTACTCGACGCCAGTGGCGACGTCGGGCATGTCGTGCTGATGGGGTTGTTTCCACTATAGGGGTGACCTCCTCATGCCCCCTATGTTGGTCAGAATATACTGGTACCAGCTTTTTAAAGATCGACGTCCGTTGAACGGGGACGGCCAACTTGTCAGAAGCGGACTTCTGAACATGGGAAGCAACCTTGGTGATTTTGCCAGGAACGGGAGTTGGAATGGGTATCCGCTTCGGGATAACGCCTTCTGGTATGGCAGGCTTCTTCATGAGCCTGTTAGAGCTCTGGCCTAGTCCGTTAAAAACTGAAGCAGTGGAGTTGGACGACCCGTTGAGAGGGGTCGCGGCAGTGGTGAGTCGATCGAAGACCGACTTCTTTGGAGCTTCTTGCAATGTCATTGGGGCGTTGAAGCTCAGTGATAGGAGCATGGTCCCAAAAAATAGTCCAGTGGTGGCTTGAGCCACCTGCTCCACCGGCATTTTGAAAAGGGAGGCCGCTTGGGGCCCATAAGTCACTCCTCCAGTAATGACGGAGCGAGAGTTGTTGCTGCAGGCGATGCAGTTCGAAGCCATTGATCTTCTGTTTTCTGCACGGAGCAAGACACCAAATCTTAGTATCTTGAATCCACAGGCAATCACAGCAAACCGCGATTTGTTCGCGAACACGACACACGAAGTGTGGAGTGGAAAGAGGAATAGGTCCCACCGGGCGTGCCAGAATCTGTTCCCCTCCGAAAGGCGGCGCACAGGACCGCGATGTCCTGGCGCTGAGATTCGGGGCAGATGCTATTTGGTTTTATCCGTCCACCTCTCCGAAGATGCCAAGTTGATTTATGGCACCGTGTATCGGAGGTTTAGACGGATGCGGTCGATGTAGCAGACTTCGTCAGATTCCCCCTCGCTTGAAGGGTTTTTGATTGTGGGGACGCTCTTCCCTGCAGGCGCAAGCCCCTGCAGTTAATTACTCTACCGCATCGCGGTAACAACTTTCTCCTTCTCCAGAATTTCACTTCGTGTCGTGTGTGTTTGTTTTGTTTGTGGTTGCCCGTGGATTGTATACGGAGACTGAGTAATGTCGTCGCCCGTAGGACGTGGATTAGTCCAAATCCGTATTTACTTAGATTTAGGTTTGGTGTTTTTAGTTTAAGGATGCATTAGTCGCGTTGCGGCTAAGACCAACTTAAACGTTCGTTAAGGATACGATAGTCCTGTTTAAGACTAAGATCAACTTAACGTGATCGTTTAGATCCGACAAAAGAGTGTTTGGGCTCTATTGTTCCAGTTTGGGAGATTCATAGTCCAATTTGGGACTAAAGTCTGTTTGGAGGATACGTTAGCCATTTTTGAGGCTAAGATCGACTCAAACGTTTGTTAAGGATACGTTAGTCCAGTTTGAGACTAAGATCAACTTAACGGGACCGTTTAGATCCGACAAAAGAGCATTTGGGCTCTATTGTGCCAGTTTAGGGACGTGGTGGTCCATATTCCAGTTTAGGGACGTGGGGGTCCGATATTAGTTTAGGGACGTTTCGGTCCGATATTAGTTTAGGGACGTTTCGGTCCGATATTAGTTTAAGGACGTTTCGGTCCACGAGTTTAAGGACCCCCGCAGTCCATATCGATATGTGGTCGTTGGGACCCGTCACCTCTTTGACGTCGTTGAGGAATTACAACGACGGATGTCAAAGGAGTTCGGAGATGTACCCTCGAACCGGATGTAAATTGATTTAGAAGAGCAATTTTGCTCAGTCAATTTAATTTAAGGACTTATGGCCAAAATTGGGCTAAGTCCAGTTGAAATGTTCAACATTTTATTTGCTTTTGCATTGCATTTTTATTTGGGCCTTGCCCAGAAAGGATGCAGAGCATCAATTTGTTTTGGGCTCTGCCCTTTTAGGAATGATGCAAGGCATCAATTTTATTTGGGCTCTGCCCTTGTATAAAGGATGCAAAGCATCAATTTATTTGGGCTCTGCCCATTTATTGCCTTGCAATTTATTTTGGCCTGTCAGGTCATTTTGATTTGGGCCTGGCCCTCTTAGTAATGCATTGCATTTGTGCAAAGCACTGTTAATTTGAGAATCTTTTAGATTCAAGAACCGATGGTTCAAAAAAAAGAAGTGCAAAGCACTATTTGATTTAGATCTAAGAAAAAACAAGTTTTTTCTTGTTTTTCTTATCTCTGAGAACCAAAAGTTCATAAAAGTGCAAAGCACTATTAATTTAAGAACCTTTTAGGTTCAAGAACCGATGGTTCATAAAACAAGTGCAAGGCACTATTTTTATTTTTATTTTATTTTTATTTATTTATTTATTTATTGAAGATCCATGATCTTGTTCACAAGAGAAATCTCTCTTCTTTCAAAAGTTTTTACCTTTTTTTATTCTTCTTCAAGAGTTCTCAAGAGTTCTCTTCTCCTTTTTTTAGCAAGATCGTCCTCCCTTTGAAATGAGGTATGGGGTCCTTTTTATAGTGCCCATAAATTAGTTAAAGTTTGTTAAAAAAATCATTCTCTGAGTGATTTGGGGAATTTTCCCCACCGTTGGATCTTTAATCCAAAGGGCCCTGTTTTACATAAGAAATCTTCTTGTTTTAACAAAAAACAGAAAAGATTTCCTTAAATCTTCATTTTGTTTTTGCGCAACTCCCCAGCGCGTGACACGTGTCGCGCAGCGAAGCGCTTGCGCAACAGCGCTTTGCGCAACTGCGCAGACACGTGTCGCGCAGTGAAGCACTTGCGCAACAGCGCTTGCGCAACTGCGCAGACACGTGTCGCGCAGCCGTGCGCTTGCGCAGCTGTGCTTGCGCAGACACGTGTCGCGCAGCGGTGCGCTTGCGCAGTTGTGCTTGCGCAACTGCGCAGACACGTGTCGCGCTGCGGTGCGCTTGCGCAGTTGAGTGTTGCTTATGTTTTTTAAAGAGCCTTGCTCTGATTGGACGTACTGCCTTGGGCGTTGCGCTGACGTATCAACTTCTGACACGTGGCGCGTTGCGCGCAGCACAAAGAATCTGAAGCGTTGCTTCATTCATTAAAATTTTAATTTTTCAAAGCAAAGCTTTATTTCTGATTGGGGGAAGATGAAGCGTTGCTTCATCTCCCGCCTTAGAATTTGAACAGAGCTTTGCTCTGATTGGGGTAAACAGTCCGCAGCGTGTCCGACTGACGAGACGGATTTTATAAGCATGTCGTCGACGTAGACTTCTATGTTTTTCCAGATCTGTGCTTTAAATAGTTTGTTGACCAGTCGCTGGTACGTGGCTCTGGCGTTCTTGAGTCCGAATGGCATTACCCTGTAGCAGTATACGCCCCGATCCGTGGTGAAGGCTGTCAGCTCTTCATCGGCCAGGTTCATTCGGATGCTGATTATAACCGGAGAAGACGTCCATGAAGCTTAGCAGTTCATGACCGGCCGAGCTGTCCACTAGGTGATCTATCCGAGGAAGTGGGTAGTTGTCTTTGAAGCAAGCCTTATTCAAGTCAGTGAAATCGACGCACATGCATCATTTCCCGTTTGCCTTCTTGACCATGACCACGTTCGCCGAGTAGTCCAGGTTTCTGATGAAGTTTGCAGTGAGCAATCGATCCATCTCGTCCTCTATCACCTTCTGTTTAATTGGAGAAAAACTTCTTTTTTTTTTGTTGGATCGGCCTAGCTTTCAGGTCGACCCTGAGCTTGTGGGAAATCACCTCTGGGTTGATCCTGGCATATCCGCTGGTGTCCAAGCGAACACATCTGAATTGTCTCAGAGGAATCGGATCAGGCCTTCGCGGATGTCCCCTGTCAAGAGAGAGCCGATCCGGATTGTCCGGACGTCAACTCCCTCTATGAAGGGAATTTCTGCCAACGCTTTCACCGGGATGCCTCGAACTTCCTTTCGGTCGTCGCGTGTGTCTAAAGACCCCTGAGGATCATGTGTGTCTTCAAAATCATCACCTTTCTCTCCAGCGGGGGGACGTTGAGGTGAGGCAGATCCTAGTAGTTTGTTGGTCCCCATAGGCTCGGCCTATTCCCCCATTATCTAAAGGGAATTTGAGCGCAAGGTGGTAAGTCGAGATCTGAACCCGGAGGAAGTTTAAGGTGGGGAATCCCAGGAGAATGTTGTAGGATGATGGGACCTTAGCAACGAGGAAGTTCACCGGTACGGTTCGCGTCTTTCCCGCTTCTTCAATGTTGAGGAGGAGGGTGACTGATCTCTCGGCCAGGACGGAATGGTTGGTGAACCCAGAGAGAACACGGGAGGTTGGCTGAAGGTCGAATGAATCTAATCCCATACGCTGGAAACAGTCGTAGAACAGGATATCCGCTGAGCTCCCTGAATCGATCAATATTCTTCGGACCTCGTAATGGTGAACACGGGCCGATATCATAAGATGGTCATTGTGAAGAAGTGATATTCCATGAAGGTCTTCGTCGGTGAAGATGATTGGGCCATCCTTCCTGCATTTCTTATGGAGTGGATCACTTACGCCCCCGACTGGCAGGAGATGGTGGTTCCCTATGCTTTCCGGAGTTGGATCCATCAAAATGACCATGATTTGCCTGATTGTTAACTCCCCGGGTGGGGTTTGGTCTTTTTTCTCCCATTCCATCTGTCGCTTGTTTCATAAGTATTTCACCAGGTGGCCAGAGCGGATCAATTCCTCGATGTAATCACGGAGCTGCTTGCAGCTCTCGGTTGGGTGACCCTGCGACCTCTGATAGGCATAGTACGGGCCGCGGAGCCGCTTGCCCGTCCTCTGGGTAGCTGGTGGGAGCTTAAAGAACCTCTCGCCTTTAGCCTCCTCTAACAGCTCGGTCTGGGAAATGTTCAGAGGAGTGTACTCCTAAAACCTTGGGGAACAAGGTTTCAGACGATCAACTTTCTTTTTATCTTCCCTGTCCCGTCTTTTCCGGTCTGCTTGGTCACCTATGGTCAGGTTAGAGTTCACCTCCGACTCGAATTGGATTTCTCACTCGGTCCATGCTTTCACTTCGGCCATGGTCTTAGGTTGCGCCAATACAAAAGAGCCGAGCCACTCTTTGTGCCTAAGACCCGACCTCAGTGCGGTGATAATTGTTTCGTCACGGTTCTCAGGAACTTCCTGGAGGTCATTGTAGAAGCGGGTGACATACCCCTTGAAGGATTCCTTGTCTCCGCTCTTGATGGTGAACAGGTACTCTACCGTCCTTTTCTGTCGTCGGTTACCGATGAAATGACCGAGAAATTGGGTAGCCAGCCTATCAAAGGTCGAGATGGAGCGCGGCGCAAGCCCTCGGAACCAATCCCGGCCAGCTCGGATAAGGATGGTAGGGAAGGCCCTGCATTGAGCCGCGTCCGAGTTGTCTTAGAAGCTCATGGCGTCCGTGAACGCGTCCAAGTGGTCCTTCGGGTTGGCCTTTCCATCGAAAAGAAGCACTTTGGGCGGTTTGTTCCTGGAAGAGACACGCTCGGCTAAGAGTTGTTCTATAAATGGTCCGGTGAGTGAATTAGCGGAGTACTTCGTCCCTTCGCCGGACGTGTGGTCGTCCTGTCATATGTCCTCAATTTTCTTTTCGAGGGCCTCGATCCGTTAGTGGTACCCCGAAGATTCTCCATAGTCGGAGAGCCGGCTATCTTTGATCTGATCTTGCACGACGGTGCGGTTTCGGTTTTTCTCTATCACATTTTTTAAATTCTCGTGCAAGACCCTTCTTGTTCGTCGTTTGCGTGGCCTCGACATGAGTGAGGGCGTTGGTCGTACTTGGAACCAGGAAAACTGACCGACACCTCTTCAGGGGGTGAGAGAACGTGGCAGGTGTCGAAACGACGGCCTGGTCTCCTCTGAGATCGGGGCGTCGAACTGTCTGGCGCCCATTGGGTCATTGAATCATTTCCTGCATGTAGGTTGTAACTGTTGTAATCGGCACGCCGGCGTTCGTTAACATCAGGGTGGGCGCGATTGAGGTCAAGGACCTGAGTGCGGGTTCCTGCCAGCATGCGTACATTCCCATCCCGGAAAAGTGGAACTGCGGTTTGGTGGACGTGGCTGGCCACTTGAACGCGGGCAAGCGCGTCCACCATCGCCGTAAGCCTGTCGATCTTAGCGGATAAGGCATTGATAATGTTAGGAGGGGGAGTAGGGCATTCCCCGCCTCCATTATGGGGGATGGGGCGGCTCATGCTGGGATCTTCGCGACCGTCGCTTTCCATTGAACCGAAGGCGGGGGATCAACTTTTTGCGGTGGAAAAGTCCTTAAGTTCCCACAGACGGGAGCAGCTGATGGAGGCTGAAATCCCCGTCAGATGTTGTCCTCCGTCGATCTTGCTGCAACCGTTCTTGAACGGTTGAGATTGAGAGTAGAAATCGGACGTGTGGATCTTAATGGGTAGTTGTTGAAGCCGAGCTACATGCAAGGGAATTCCCGGGGTGGGTGACCACCGTAGGACCCTCCGACGATCAAGTAAGTACCAAGGTATAATGGTAGGGTAGCGACGTATTGGAATTGATTTTGACTTACCTGAATCGTCTGGAAGAGGGGGTTTATATAGCGGTCGCGTGAGGGCGATCCGGCGCGAGATTCCCACCATCCGTTACACCCTTACGGCACGTTCGTGTTGATGGCGGGACACGCCCATTAATAGCGAGATACGCTTGTTAACGGAGAAACGTGCCAGCGTGAGATGCAGGACGTGGAGCGGCAGAAATCTCGTTCTGACGAGATACGCGGAGCCGTTACGGGGGCGCTTGGGCTCCGTGCTCCTGGTCGGACAGGGAGGCCGAGGAGCCTCAGCCCGATGGATAGCTCGGAGTCGAGCGAGGAGGCCGAGGAGTCTCGGCTCGGTATCTGCTCAGGGTCGAGCGAGGAGGCTGAGGATACCCGGCCGCCTAAGTACATATTGGGGTACTCCGGGGAGGCTTCTCCGAAAGATCGGGTACCATCCCGTTACGGGTCCCGAGCCCGTCATAGCCCCCAGGGGTCCGGAGGGTATGCGCAGACGACATGTCATCTCACACGTGTCGCAATCTGGGATATCTTATTCATGAGCCTCATCAGTTTCATTTGAGTCGGGTCTACCGTTCAGGCAAATGAGTTTTGTATTATACCCGGACCTAATCCGAATTTTTTGGATCTGATCTTGTAACTGCTCGACTAGTTCTGATAGCTTTAGGATATTGTCGGGAAAGCTAGGAAATATCGAGTTGGGTAACATCGGACTCAAGTCAACTTAACCCGATTTTCACCCCTACTTGGTTGATTGCTTCCGCTATCTATTTATATTATGAATCTAATCTACTTTCAGATCTAGATGGATCAAATGTTATAGGGTTTTTTTTAAAATAGAATGGTTTGAATTTAAAATTATAAAAATAGGATAGTTTGATTTGTATTTGTGAAAATAGGGCGGTTTGGTGGACCCCACCCCCCTCCCCAGTTTAGAGGGCGGGTTCCTAGAACCCGCCCTCTACCTATTATAGAAACCCGCTCTCCCCTCAATTTTGAAGAGGGCGGGTTAACCCGCCCTCAATTAAAAAAAATTATGGGGAGGTGGTGGGGTCCACCAAACCACCCTATTATCATAAATATAACACAAACTATCTTATTTTTATAATTTTAAATTAAAACTACCATATTTCAAAAAAAACCCAATGTTATATGCTCAAAATAAACAAATTGCAACTCAAACCAAGTCAACTGGGGTCAGCAAAACCAACTTAACCCGAATCAAAACTAGTGGCATTAAACCTCCATTGTGGTTTGCAACTTCTTACCAAAAACTAACCAAAACCAGTTGTATAAGAAAATTACCAAAGCTATCAATTAAGTATATTCCACATAGGCTATGGCATCTATAAATCGGCAGCATCCACGTATAAATGTTCAAATTTTGAAGCCATCGTACATCTGTACTCAATCACGAAATTGGTACTCCAAGTACATGAAATCTATCATGTCGCTAGAAAAATGATCATTCATCCATTGTCATCATCCACGCGTTCATAGAACCTCACAATCTTGTGGGCCCCAGCAAGGAAAAGATTCCACAATGCTGACACGCATTCATAGAACTTTACAATTTTGTCCCCAGGATTCAGCAGAGATGTTTCCTGAGAGGGGTTATTTATATACGAGTCCTCTAAATACCTAGAGATTCTTAGTGAATACCTGAAATAAAAAGGGAGGGAAAAATTCTTTCACAAAAAATCCCAATTTTTTCCCCACATATTACACAAGAAAAAGAAAGAGCTTGATCCATGAGGAGCTAACAAGGGAAAGACCCGCAAGCTTTGTATTGGAATCATCTCCTAAAAGTGAGCCTTTTTCGCTGTTCCTTTTTAATTTATATAAAATTTTCCTATTGCAACTTGGATTTTTGTTTGTAATGACTTTTTCCTCTACTTGCCAATTTGCTAATTGTTGATGCTTCTTAATCTTTCACTTGCACAAAAGGAGGAATAGATCAAGTATTTATTCACTAGATTTTCATCTATTTTCATTTGCTGAGCTATCATTTATTCTTGTAAAATCTCCATTTTTGATCATTGTTGTACTTATTGTCCTTGTTTTGGAATTCTCTAATGATGTTTTTTTTTCCTTCCTTTTTTGGGTTTCTTGAATTGGGTTTTGCAATAGTGAAACAACCTTGCATGAGATGAGGGTTTGAAGAATTTCAAGAATGGAAAATACAGTTGATTTTGATCTCATCATGGATGAGCTTTTGTCAGGAGATTGTTGGTTTGAAACCCCCGATTACTCTGACATCTTCTACAATAGCAATTCAACTTCTATTGATAGCCCTTTCAGTTTTCCGTTTTCGGAAACCGAAGAAATTGCAGCAAACCCAGCTGCAAATGGAGAAACCCTAACAGAGAAAAGCCCAACTGTTCCACTAAAAGAGAGACTAGTCCATGCTCTTAGATCCATCAAAGAATCCCAAAGAGGAACTGATGTTCTTGTTCAAATATGGGTCCCAATTCGAAGCGGAGGCAAGCAGTTTCTAACAACATGTGGCCAGCCTTTTTCGTTTGATACTAATTCTCAGAGCCTTGCAAGTTATAGAGCGATCTCGACGAGTTTCCAATTTTCTATTGAGGAGGAGAACTCTGGTGAGATTGTAGGACTGCCCGGCCGGGTGTTTCTTGGGAAAGTTCCGGAATGGACACCGGACGTTCGGTATTTTAGAAGTTACGAGTATCCTCGAGTTGATCATGCTCGGTTGTATAATGTTTCGGGGTCGATTGCGCTTCCTTTGTTTGAAAGAGATGATCGATCTTGCATTGGAGTTGTCGAGGTTGTGTTGACTACACAGAAGACCAGTTATGGCTCTGATGTTGAGAACATTTGCAATGCTCTTCAGGTTTGTTTTGAAATCCTAGTTTCTATGACATTAAATGTTTAGTTCCTCTTTTATTCAAGTATTCAATTTTACTTGTGCTTATGGATTTCCCCCTTAATTTTTGTGGCAACACAACATTTCCAAGTAATTCTTGAAATACAACCCCGCATTCTCATGCTTTTATCAATATGTGCGCATAATATGTAAATATATAGGGTGTAATCCTAAGAAATCAATACATTGGTTTTGTTATATATAATGTATCTCACTCTTATCATTTTCATTTCATATTAATATCTCATTGTTAGTAGATTAAGAAATCTCTTATACATGTTCAGTTTTTCCCCTTTGCCTATTAAAATTTTATGTGTTCATGTTGTCTATTAATTTAAATCCAACTACTTTATTGTATGTTTTTTTTATAGACATGATCTTCAATTTCTCTGCTGAGCATATAACACAATACATTTTTCAAGATAGCTTCCTGTTTTGCTTGGACACTGCAAATTTGAGCTTCTTGTTGTGCATCATACTTGTATATGCGATGGCACTCCATTTACATAACAAATAGTTCGATGCCTCCATGTAATTGTGACACTCGTTGTCAACAGTGCACATTCGTATCAAGTAAATTTAGTCTATGTTGAGCTACCGATCTTGATGGTTTTTAACCAATTAATTTCATAAAGCTGGTGATATCGTCGGGGGGGGGGGGGGGGGGATCTTATATAAGATTTGAAAGTAACGTCCTTTTCATTTTGATATTTCTGAATACAAATGTTACTTGCAGGCGGTCGATCTCAGAAGTTCTGATGTACTCAATGATCTTCGAATAAAGGTGTGCTAGATACCCATCTACACATTATAGGCCACTCAAAATAAAATTCATCAAGTAATGACAAAGATTTTGCTTCTTTCTTTTTCAGGTAAGCAACAATTCCTATCAAGCTGCTTTGCCCGAGATCCAGCAAGTGCTAAAAACCGTTTGCAAGACCCATAATCTTCCACTAGCTCAAACATGGATCAGTTGCATTCAACAAGGCAAGCAAGGCACCCGCCATTCAAATGAGAACTACAAGAAATGTATCTCAATCATTGACGCCGCTTGTTATGTGCACGATCCTTCGATGTTGTGCTATAACGAGGCGTGCTCAGAGCACCACTTGTTTAAAGGCCAAGGAGTAGTTGGTAAAGCATTTGAAACAAATGAACCGTGCTTTTCTCCTGATGTAACCTCTTTCGCCAAAACCGAGTATCCTCTCTCACATCATGCTAGATTGTTCAATTTACGTGCATCCGTAGCGATTCGGCTTCGAAGCGTTCATACAGGGAAAGCAGACTTTGTGCTAGAGTTCTTCTTGCCCATTAATTGCATCGAAAGTGAAGAACAGAAACTGATGCTTAATTCATTATCCATCACAATACAAAAGGTTTGCAAAAGTCTAAGGGTTGTAACTTCCAAGGAGATAGAAGATGACGCCATGTCAGAAGTTGTTGAACCATGTCTCGTGTTTGATGATTGTGTTTTTGAAGGAAATCATAGACCAAATGATGAAAATCTTCGGTTTCTCTCATTTTGTTCTTCTTCAGCTGGAATAGAAAAAATCACGGAGGTTCAAGGGAAGGAAGAGGGCGATATACTTCCTTTTTACACGCCTTTGGAATTTAGCGAGCATGAGATTGAAGAATTCAGAGTCTCTTCTAATTTGGATACATCAGCAAAGGATGCATTGCATCAAAAACAAGATAAAAAATATTATTTATATAGAGAACCTAACTACCTACGGAGTGGAAGGGCAATCGAAAAGAAGCGTGCAAAGTCAGAGAAGACCGTTAGCTTGCAAGTGCTTCGGCAATATTTTGCTGGTAGCCTGAAAGATGCAGCACTAAGCATTGGAGGTAAACTTCATCCTTCTCAAGAGCAATGTTTTGATATCGCCGACATGTCTAATATGGCGCCAATATCTAGTATTTGTAGAGAAAATGAAAACTTTTGCGGCATAATCTGGAAAACCTCCAAAATCTATCAATGCTTGGCAGATAGCCAACAATTTCTTTTAAATATAAAAACTATTGAACTCCGCGAACATTACGTTTACTTTACTGTTACGTGCATTACACATGCCCAAACGACTGCTTGAATGTGCATGATATGCCACATTTACCTATCTTTTGGTTTGCTAATAAATAGATCTGCGAAAGTGATGACCTTACTGTTACATGCATTACACGCCCAAATGACTGCTCGAATGTGCATGATATGTCACATTTACCTGTCTTTTGGTTTGCTAATAAATAAATCTGCGAAAGTGTGACTTTATATAATGCTTGTCTACAAATTTTGTTGTTTCAGTGTGTCCTACTACTCTTAAAAGGATATGTAGACAGCATGGGATAACTCGTTGGCCATCACGAAAGATCAGAAAAGTCGGCCACTCGCTGAAGAAACTACAGGTTGTGATCGACTCGGTCCAGGGTGCTGAAGGGACCTTTCAATTTAGTTCAGTATACGAAAATTTCATGAAATCTTCCATCCCTGATGAAGAGCAAACCTATAATCCGATTTCTTCGAAATCAGTTCAAGAACAAGAAGTAGAATTTTGTTCCCTTATTTCTTCATCAAACTCTCTTTCCTCCTCTTCGTTCAGTCTGAGCTCGGGTTCAAGTTTGGGATGCACTAGCGGCTTGGAGCAATCGATTCATGTACCTCAACTTGTAATCAAGCAAGAAGCTAACAAAATAGCCAAGCTCGAAAGAGAGAAAAGTGATGTAGACTTGCAGCTCTCAATCCAAAAGCCGTCTCAGTTGCAAACAAAGAGGTCAGGGGTGTTCAAAGTGAAGGCGGTTTATGGTGAAGAGAAAGTCCGATTCAGGCTAAACCCAAGTTGGGGCCTTCGAGAACTAAAGCAAGAGATAACAAAGCAGTTCAACATAAGCGAGACTTGTTCTGTGGACATAAAGTATTTGGATGATGAGTCTGAATGGGTACTTTTGACATGTGATGCCGATCTGCAAGAATGCATTGATGTGTATGAATCATCTACCGGTAACACTATCAAAATGTCTGTGCACTATGTTGCTTGGTCAAGCCTTGGCGGTTCTTGTGGATTCTCAGCATTATCGTGAACAATATCAGATGCTTAACTGATTAGACGAAGTGGGTTTTGCTTTGAGACATCATACCAAGCAGACAAGTATGAAATCTTATCCATAGCCTAAAAAAGCGAGGAAATGCCTTAGTTTGCAGTTAAGTCGGGATAACTGGAGTTTTGTACGGTTATTTAAGGTTATCTCCAAATTCCTAACATTTTTAAATTTGATTTTTGAATTAGTAGAAGGGGGTTAGTTGTTTACAACCAAAAAGTTGAAATAACTAGACTTATCAAACTCCGGTCCTACATCATTTATGTTCACTCCTTAGAAAGATGAGAAACAATCTTTTTGGAGTTTAACATTATTCCGAATCCAAACACATAAGAGTTCATTTTGAAGTGGAGTAAGAGGATTTATCTTGCATAACTTATAATTTCACTTGACAAATAATTTGGTCATCTCAACTCTAAAGCTAAACAGTGCCTATTAAGCCTAACCTCATAATTAGAGAACAATGCCAAAGAACTAACTATAAATTCTTGGTGTATTGTAAAATCTTCCTGATGCCTCATTTGCTTTCATACTTTGTGCAGGCGTGTTGGTGATCAATCTTCGGTAAAGTTGATGCTCCGACATCTTACTTAGAAATAGTTGCCTTGCACCATGATTTTGTTGGCTGTGAACAAATAATGCTGCTTCGCAACGAAGCTCTCCGGATTTTGGGCTATATAAGTACTCATACTAGAGCATATTGAAATAACATAGGATTATACTAATACTTGTACGGTCTCTTAGAGTTGGTGAAACGATATTTTCCCAGTCTGTTGTTCTCAAAAGTGGAAAGTACTACAACGGTCATCTGATGAATTCCACGGCAAGGTGCCTATTGCTATTACTCTTTTTAGGCAACTAGATAAAATGATGATTTCTCAGAAGAGTATATAATTTACAAGCTTTCGTAGAGTCTGTAAACAAGGCAAGATATGAATATCTTCCATATGCATCGGTAATTATGTAAGCTTTTACTCCCTTCCGATATGATCTTGACAGAAAATCTTATTTTTGCCTCCTTTTGTTCATTCGGTGGTTTGAGTAAGAGTGTAATTGTACTGCAGTGGAACTTGTAATGAGTTCACTTGCATGAGTTTTGGGCAAATAATTATGTCGGGCTTGTAATACCCTTTTATTTTGTTAATTGATAACTTTATTCTTCTTGCAGTACATTTCCTTTGAAGGTTTATATTTAAGGAAAATTGTAGCTGTGAACTTCATAGCCACATATTCTACGGTTTGGATGGATCCCACTTTTTAAGTTGGGGTGGGCCCAAATCGGTAAAATGTGTGTGAAGTTCACAGCCACACTAACCTCATTTATTTATGTCCAGAATTTAATGATATAACCTGCTTAAGTTGAATTCCCGACCTTTGTGAAATATATTCTCAATGTCATCTTACTAATTGTAATTTTGTCAATGTCAGCTCACTAATGGTGGTCTCCATATTAGGTTTTTGGGATGACCATCCTTCCAGCTAAAATTTGGCTAGTCTGGAGATGCAAAATTTAGGTTGTACTCGTTGAATTTCGAGCATTTGAACGCATGTTAGCCTGCAAAGTTGAGACCGATGATAGCAAGGTCCAAGTTTGATGCAGAAAAGATGATCTAATCAATTTTGGGGGGGAAAATCAGCTGAAGTTTTTCCTTTTTTTCACCCTTTTTATCTTTTGGCAAAGAATCAGCCGAGTCTAAGAAGCAAGAATTCATGAGAACAATTATAATTATCATAAAATAGTATTTATACTGGAACAAGCAAGGTGGTTAAACTAAACTGATGTCTGAATATTATGATTATTCTATCACTACAATATGTGAACAAAACATTTAAGGTTTACTAAACATTTGAATCAAACAAATTACTTGTTCAAACATACAACAGGACATTGTATTTCTAGAAAAAGAAAGCAGAGATGTTATATTTCATAAGAACGCTCAAGAAACATCCTGAAACATGTTGCTTGAATGACGAATCAATTCACAGGCATCAGTTTAGGAAGCTATTATTACAGCCAAAAAGAATGAAATTAGGAAACTAGAAGGTCCAGAAATGTGTATTTACAATTATTTTCTGTAAGATCCAATATTCATCTAACAAATCAAAGAATGCAAGTATGTATATACTGGAGCACCTCTATCCTAGTGGCTGATAGTTACGAGTATGAGCTAATCTCTAGAGAATGTAGTTTTATCCGTATCGGTTCAAAGCCGATCACTGGAAACAGAAAAACTGATAGTTCATTTAGCTACAGTCATGACATCACCTACGTTGACATGGCAAGACCTGATGTATTTATCATCATAATGCGCATATTTGGACCAGAATCCCTTGAAGTGCGCATAACCAAGATCTTGCCACGGCTTGTTCTTTCCGTTGTTGTAATGGATGACTGATGCATTGTTGATTAGGGATATGTCGGTGCCCGGTTGATAACCAAGGGCAAGAACGTGCCAGCTTTTATCAAGTACATAGGTGAGGTTGTAAAATGTCATTAAACCTGGAGGCAGCGTGCCCAGGTTCCACAGTGTTCGGTCCATGTTCTGTATTTGGAAAACAAAAAAAAAACAAATTAAGTTAAATACTAAATATTGTCTATAAATAAGTCGATCTCGTTCTGTTGGATGAAGTACAAAAAAATGGTGACCATTGGAACAAATACAAGTTAGGTATCAAATGTTCCTCAGAAATGGGGTGTGTGTGTGTGGGGGGGGGGGATCATAATGAAAATTCTAATATTGAGAAAATCATTGTATTTTATATTGTTCGATTCTACAGTTGCAACCTATAACTTATATGAGTTCATAGGAAGTTAGGAACTTGTATATATCACACACCTAGCAAGTGTGATTACTCAATCTTTGTGGTCATGGCTCATGACGATATCCAGAAACAGGAGATCTAACAAATTAAATGGCAAACTTATTTTCATGCTATGGCTTACTACAAGTTCAAGACTTATATGTTACATTTATATGCACAGGTATTGTCATGGGAGAAATACTGACTTTAAGTACCGACTGCCTTAAAATGGACAGAGCAGAACGTTTTCTCGAAAATAAAGGGTAAATTCAAGATCATGCCAGTTAAACAGAAGCGGAACGATACTAGTTGAATTTATGGGGAAAATAAAGTCAAAGTGAAGTTGTGAACTGGACCACAAAAACACTCATTAACCGGCCATGCATAATTTTTTTTATAATTTCAACTAATTTTAGATGTAGATACCAAAGAGAAACTCAGGGGGGAGGGGGACGAAACCAAGTACTGCAAAGAACACAGATACATAATTAAGCAAATAGCTATAAGATAAAAATCACGACTGCATACCAAGTTTTGCCAATAATGATATACTCCTGTAAGGTTCCGCTTCCTCCACTGCTTCAAGTCAAAGAGGTTCATTCCAAATGCCCGTCCACAAGCCTTTGGGTTGAAGTGCTTAGAGATTTCTGGGTTAGAGAAATTTAGATACGTGTCGAAGGATTTGCAGGTTTCTTATGGGGACGAGCAATGCTAGCATATACCTTTGCCAATATAATTTGGTATCTCATGTACTTCAAAAGGTTATCTGCCGAAGGATTTTGGAATTCTCTTCTCCATGTGTTGTATTTTCCTCCGCCTGTGATGTCGAATCTATTTGAGCGTTCAACGGCCTCCGGTTGCATCTTGAGCTCAGCATCTTCATTCATGTGAATCAGTTCTTCCGCTCTGCTCTGCCTCCTCTCCTCACGCAATTTCTGAAATTAAACGAGTTAAAATGGTAATACAATAAAATCAGGATTTGAAAGGTCAAGTAATCACCCGACGTTCAAGCTTCATCAGGTCAACCTCTGCATAATGATGCCATTGACCAATTGAAGCTTGATGATGGTCATCCAATACACTGATTAGGCTGCCTGTGTAAGCTTTCACCCTCCTGGAATTTTAAAGGAGATAAATCGAGATCTAAACCGCAGTGTATTAATTTTCTTTGCTAATACAGGCTGAGTGGCAAGAATCTTGAAAATATGAACAGCAAGACATGCTTACAAACTCTATTTATCTCTTTAGCTTATCTTCTGATGCAAGTCTGCTACTTGCAGAAACTATTCTAAATTTAACATGATTGATGTTCTTTAATGATGATTTTAAATGATCCAGGAAGAGCAAGAGAAAGTACCGGATCGCTATTTTTCTCTCCACCATTCTCGCCATCATATTTCTCAATCACCCAAAACGGAGACAAATCCTTTGACTCGACAGTATGTGTTTTGACGACTCCAAAGGGATCGGTATACACCGTTGTTATATCGATGTTCTGCACATACATTGATGGCATGCATATATTAAGACAAGTTAAACGTAGATGAATAATATGCAGTCTAGTTCACCTTATTTTCTTGATTTGAGCCAGCATGTCCTACTGAATTATCTGCACTGAGTTCAAGTTCCTGTATGGCCAACATTGAACATTCCAAGTGAGAACGACCGCAGTATTCTAGATATTAACACTATGATATTCTGATGTAAAAATACATAGAATCTTTTCCTAGAAGATGATGCAATTATTGTTCATCTCTGGAAAATATATCAAATTTTCAAATAATTAATTTTATTCGTGAATGGAATTTGTTACAGAGCTTAGAGAAATGTTTAAAAGACTTCCTGACTTAAAGGATATCGCAGTTTACAGTTTTATCGACAACACTATAAAGCACACTTTACAACCCTAATTGAACATAGATTTCAATATTTTTTACTTCATGTAAAAACTGATTTATTTTGTTCAGATATGTTAGATATTTATGCATCTAATAAATGCAGACGCAGATGCAAAACTTTAGACGCAGATGCAGACGCAGACGCAGATGTAAAAACTCAATTTATGGTTTTAAACCGATAACCAATAAACAAATTGATATCTAGACCATTTTTTTTCTGGGTGGGAGTTGGTGAGAGCCTTATCCAGGCGATTTCCGGCCGGCCGGCCATCCAACGGCGGGTCGCCGACCAGCCATCCCTCTAAGAAATCACTCCTTTCTCGGTCAACTTTACGAGGGGAAGCTCATCATCGACATGGGAAAAGACGGTGGGGAACCAGAGCAACGTCGTCGTGGGGCATCATCGGAGAGGGAGGGGAGGAACCCTCAAAACCACTCGAGGTCACCATCGAAGAGGCAGGAACGTAGGGAAGACGGAAGTCGACCTCTTGTTGAGCGATGGCTCACTCGAGGTCGGAGCAGATCGTGCAGGACTGGGTCTCCGGCGAAGGGGCATACTTCGAGCTTAGGTCGACACAGGGTGGAGCCAGAACAACATCGACGTGAAGTGTCCTTGGAGAGTGATTTCATCTCAAAAACTATCCGCAGTCAAGAACGGCGTGGCTTGTTAGCTAACCGATGTATATGGGTCGGTCCACAGGAATTTGTGAATCTTCTAATCGCGCTTACGAGTTAATTCCGATGAGTGTTCGGATTGATTTATTAAATCTAAACACTAAATCTATCTATTCTAAAATTATCTAGATCTAAATCTTGCTAGCTTTAGGTTTAGGAATGGTTTGGAAATGTAAATAAATCTCAACGCTTTCTATATCCAAATTAAGATTTAAGAGGAGTTATGGAAATTATCAATAAAGGGTATTAGATCCATTCGGGAAGGTATTCCTTCCTCTAGGAAACCCTATGTTACAATTAATTCGCACGTCTACATTTACCAAAATATCCTTAGGAAGACCTAGTCAAAGTAGACTTCAAGTTTTGGTATAATTTTATGTCTCTCTCTCTTTAAAAGGAAGTATTGGGCCTTGAAATTTCCTTTGTGGGCTCTTCTGTCTTTGGGCTTCCTTATTATTTGATTCTTTTATTAAAATAGCTTCTATGTTTCTTCCAGATCTCCAGTGAATAATTACGATGGACTTTTAACGTTCGTTTTGTAATCTTAGACCTTGCATTGCCTTGCACTTTGTGAATTTTATCTTTGATGTAGGCTTGATCAAGAGTCTTCTGTTTGTTGGTCAAAGTTCACTTTTGCATCGTCTTTTCATCGTTTTCACTGTTTTAGATCCAAGAACCTGTAACCTGTAATATGTAGCAGACATGCGTCAAAAGCACATGTTTATTTATAAAACGAATAAGAATGGGGAATATAATAATACAATATTATGGTGTGAACAAATACCCCCAAACTTATCTTTTGCTCGTCCTCGAGCAAACTTATTTTTATTCTTTACAAAAAAAACCAACCGCACTTTCGCAGGGAAACGCGATTGCACTGAGCTCGTGCAACAAGCCGTTAAACCTCTAGGTGTCTCTACTAGGAGGAGTGTTGTCTCCTGAAGGGTTTCAGCGGATACTACCCACAAAATCCTATCAATTCGGCCCATTACTTTTAATTCTCCAATTAAGCCTTCTAATAAGGAATTCTATTATCGTCGACTCGTAAATTATTCACTCATATTCTTCACACTTCCTCATTATTTAACTTAAGATTATATATGTTTTATAGACTTACTTAGCTTTCGGCATCTCTTAAGTTTTCATTCTAGGGTTCCATCTCCACTTAGGAATTTTTATCAACTCTACTAAACATACAAGTTCTATTCTTCATTCCTTTCTCTCATCTAAACTCCAATCACATATCCCTACGTGTGTGTATAAGTTACCCCTACACTTGGAAATTCAAATCAAACAATCATACCCTTGTCCGTTGTCCAAAGCACTTATTAATTGGTGAATTTTTAAATGAATTTTGCTACACATCCTTCATGCGACCGTTAATACTTCTTGAGGTACCAACGACCGATTACAAAATGCGTTTGCACTTTAAAGCGTACTTCTTAGTCTTATAACACCCAAGGCTTTTTAGCAGTGACTCCCAAACCAGTTGGTCTAAGGTACTAGGTGATGAAGTACCCTCGCTAAATATTTTTCTATTTTTTGCAGTTTTAAGTAATCACAAAAACCAGTGTTCATTTTTTTTTCTTTATTCACTTTTTTTCTTTTATTTTCATTGTACTAAGGACTTTAGACAAGAGCATTTCAAGGTCTTTTCTACTATTCCAAGTTTCAAGGTGCGTGATTGTGCAAATTGTAGGGTATACATTTTCAGAATCTAGACTTAAGGGAATTATTTTTCAAACTTATACTCTAATAAGAACATCAGTACTTTTCCTTTGTTTCAACTTAGCCTAAGAACTGAACTCAAAATTGGCCTATTTCTAAATAAACTACAAAAACATATATTTTCTACCGTTAAGCTTTAAGAAAGGTTATTTTTAGGGTTTTTAATTTACTAAGTCTAAGATCTAGTTGTTCCTAGCCAGTTGACCTATTTGTCAAACTCAAATCAAACATGGCCAAAATTGAATACAATAATTTTTGAAAAATTTCAATTTTTTATGGGTTTTTAAAATAAGTATGAAAATGCAAAAATATGTACAAATGAATGCGAAGGAAAAAGACGTACCGAGCATACCCCCAAACTTAAACTTGACAGTGTCCTCACTGTGATGCCATACCAAGAGGGTCAAAATGTCAGCACTCTCCTGTTTATTTATTTATAAATTTTTTATTGTTTTGAAAATTTTTTTATTTATTTTTTATAGAAAAAGAAAACAAAAAATATATATACATATATACAATAAGGTCCTCCCCAAACTAAGCAAGGCCTTACATAAGCCAAAGGTGAGCACCAACCATTCAAAAATCTTATCGTGGTAATGGTAGGGTTGGTGAAAGAATGGGGTGGAAAGAAAAGAAATGAGAAGCACACGAGACCGAATGAGAAGAAGAGTGGAATATGGTCTCGGCGGAGGAGAAGAATGGCGGAAAAGAGAAAGAAGTGGAGTACGATCTTGAGGGTGTAACTCGAGTGAGTAAATTAGCGTAATTTGTGATGACCGAAGTGTTAAAAATGATTGTGCTAATCTATCAACTCGTCGTGAAATGGGATCAAATCCCTCAAGATTCGCAAGAAGGCATGGGTACTCCGAACTTGGTATAGGAGATGAAAGCGTAACGGTCACTTGCACGGTCGGAACAATGGAAGGTAGGAAAGGGAGTGAATTAGGAATATTCTCATTCTCACCGTAGTAAACTGTCTCGAATTGGAAAGATTCCATCAATAGTTCGAAACAACTGTAAGCAACCGAGTCTGATGGTTCAACTAACTTATCTGAAAATGTAAAGGACTCAAACTCGGGCGGTGAGTCATCAACATCGTCCGGAAAAGTGAAACACTCGTACGTGTTATCGGCTGTGAGAACTGTGTCAGATTCAAAGTAAAAGTTTTTAAGCTCACAGTCGTTAAGCGTGATCTTATGCGTGGTCGGGACGATGGAAAGGAGGGAGGGTGATTTAGTTAAAGGTTCAAGAGGATGAATTGGAAAATCCGACACATCAAACAAAAATGGTTCAGCCTCAATATTATCTTCAATACTCTCCTCAATACTATCCTCATAATTCTCCTCAATATTTAACTCATCCATGCCATTATCATCAAAATCAAGACGCATATGAAGTTCGGGAGAAACATTTAAGGATTCGGGATGATGAATTGGACATAAAAGTTCAATCAAATCGACAGGTTCATTATCCAAAATTTTCCCGGCGTCTATATCCTCAATCAAGTGAAAATCAAATTTTTCTGACACCTCATCAAAAGCATGGATATTTATCGATTCAGGTTCTAAATTGGAGGTGTAAAGGTCAAACGGATTAGGTGCGGTTTCACTCGAAAGGGGTTCCTCACAATTTGGCAAATCAAGCACTACAAAGTCGCACAACTCATCATTTTGGACACATGTTTGAAAATTGGAGTTGTTGGATTCAATTGGGTATGGGTAGGTTTGATTTGGAAATCCTCTCACATTCTTACTCTGTCCAACCGCCTCCTCATACATTGAAAAATTTGAAGCTAGTTGGAAACTAGCTACCGGTTCAGCAGGTTGCATAAGGGCGGCTATGGACGCTTCCACATTCCTAGTCATTTTGTTTGTTGCTGCAATATAAGCTGCCAACGACTGTTCCAAACTAGACATGGGTGGTGTAGGGGTTTCGGTAAAAGATTCGAAACTGTTTGGATACGTGAAACTCCTTAATGGCTGTGTAGAAACAGTGTCTAGTGAAGGTGGGAAAGTCGGGTAGGACTGGTAGGAAGTGGATGGTTGGACAGGATTAGGATCAACATGTGGATAAAAAGATGGATGGACTTGTTGATTCCTAGAACTAGATGAGGGGAGAAGGGTGAAAGATCGGCTACGAGATTGAGCGATATGCTCAGCAATGGACATCGGTTTAGGAGTTACAGCAGGACTTGAAAAAGTGGTATCAACATATGAAGATGGTAAAGATGGACATGGTTGACACAAAGTGGGTTGCAAAGTCGAACTGTTTCTCCTAGACGCTTCTATTTGATCTTTCAAAGAAATTTTGGGCACGGAGGGATCTTCTTTAAATCGACCGAAACAATTGACGTACGACGCAAAGTTAGGTTCGGGATACCAAAGTTCGGCAAGAGATTTATGATGTGGGGTACCCATGATAGAAGAAGGAGAAGAGAAAGAAGATTGGAGTGCACGGATTTCTTAGCGACAAAAGTTGCAAGTCATTTTATAAAAAAAATTTCCTCTTATTTTTTTATTTGTTTTGCAAAAATTTTCGATAAAGGGCTTAGACACAAATGCAATCAACCAGAAATGCGCAATCAGGCCTAGGTCAACCAGAAATGCGCAATCAGGCCTAGGGTCACCTAGGTCAGCTAGACAGCTCCTAACTGTTCCAAAGGGCTAGAAATAGGACCTCAAACCGCCTCTTCACCGCTAATTGCGGCCAGGTAAGTGCCAGGTAAGTGGGAGGCTCCCCGCTACAAGCAGCGGTCCTAATTAAATAACCACTTGCCTTGACACACTTTCCTAGACACCGCAAAGTCAGGTTAGGATAAACGGCTGATGCCTATAATTAGTCCTTTGTCCTATTGAGCTCGAAGTCCTTAAGGCTGAGTCTAGTATTTTTTAATTAATAGATGGTCAATGCATATACCTTATGTGATTTCTGGGGTCCTGGAAAGGGTGATGAAATCCCCATCCAATTAGAATTGGTCAAAAGCCCCTTAAAGTCAGTTTTAAAGATATGCAAAACAGAAAAATCACTTGCAATCAAAGATTTTTATTTTATACGGCGCAAAGAATCCTGCACAAGATTTGTTATTTGGAAGGGAAGATTTTTAAGCGCAAAGAATTCTGCAGGAGATTTTTCAGAGAAGATATCAAAGATTTGCAGAGGAGGAGATCAGAAGACTTACAGATTTTATTTTATTTTTATTTTTTACCGCGCTTCTACCTTTTCTTTTTTTCGACCAAAACGCGGCGGTTCTGCGGTCGCAGGTAGACTCGCGCGGCGGTTCCGCGGCCGAAATGGGGTCGCGTGAAGGTTTTTTTTTTGGGGACCAGATCACCGCGATTCTTCTTGTTTGACTCGGTCCACCAAATTTCTTCTGTTGTCTATTGTGATATTCCTCTGTTTGTTCGAATTTGATATTTGCTGTTTTGATCTCTGTAGATTTCCAGATCCAAATTTGTTCGTAGATCCTGCAAAATTCACACAAAAATATCCTTCCCAAAAATAACAGATGATATATTTTTATATATTTTTTTTGATTTTTCAGATTTTTATGACTTTTTTTTTAATTTTGATTAACCCGAAATTGCAGAAAGGAAATAACACGCCATCTCCGGCAACGGCGCCATTTGATTTGATCTCAAAAACTATCTATTACCGCAATCAAGAACGGCGTCGCTTGGTAGCTAGCCGGTGAGTACGGGTCGGTCCACAGGGATGTTGTGAATCTTCTAATCGTGTTTACGAGTTAATTCCGATGGGTGTTCGGATTGATTTATTAAATCTAAAAACTAAATCTATTTATTCTAAAATTATCTAGAGCTAAATCTTGTTAGGGTTAGGTTTAGGAATGGTGTAGAAACGTAAATAAATCTCAACGCTTTCTATACCCAAATTAGGATCTAAGAGGAGTTATGGTAATTATCAATAAAGGAGATTAGATCCATTCGGGAAGGTGTTCCTTTCTCTATGTTCTTGTCTTTCCTTTAGAGATCCTTACCCTAACCTCCATGGAAAACGCATGCAACCGGGCCTTTATACTACGGTATCACCGCTACCTCGAGGGACATGGTGCCGTAGGGCGCGGTGTGTGCGTGTATGCATGGAGTCCTATTGATTATATGTGATGGGTAAGAAAGGGATGAGAGATCTCATCTCTCAAAATCCTTCCCCAAAGCTAACATCTAAGGCAAGGAATTAAAAATCTAAACTAGAGCAATTAAATAAAACTACTTACAGATGGCTCTCTCCAAACATCAACACAGGGTTGTCAGATCTGAATTCATGAACTGAAAAGAGACACCGATGCTCTCCAAAAGAATTCTAAAATTTATTAATGAAGGGAGGCATAGCCTTTACGTTGATTTAGAGTTCCTATTTATAGAGGATAGGAAACCCTAAGTTACAATTGATTCGCACGTCTACATTTACCAAAATATCCTTAGGAAGACCTAATCAAAGTAGACTCCAAGTTTTGGTAAAATTTTACGTCTCTCTCTCTTTAAAAGGAAGTATTAGGCCTTGAAATTTCCTTTGTGGGCTCTTCTGTCTTTGGGCTTCCTTATTATTTGGTTCTTTTATTAAAATAGCTTCTATGTTTCTTCCAGATCTCCAGTGAATAATTACGGTGGACTTTTAACGTTTGCTTTGTAATCTTGGACCTTGCATTGCCTTGCACTTTGTGAATTTTATCTTTGATGTAGGCTTGATCAAGAGTCTTCTGTTTGTTGGTCAAAGTCCACTTTTGTATCGTCTTTTCATCGTTTTCACTGTTTTAGATCTAAGAACCTGTAACCTGTAATATGTAGCAGACATGCGTCAAAAGCACCTGTTTATTTATAAAACGAATAAGAATGGGGAATATAATAATACAATATTATGGTGTGAATAGAGAGGGGCGGAAGAAACACTCGCAACCGCTCGATGCCGCCGTCAAAGAGAAAAGAAGGCAGGGTAAGCCGAGGTCGTCCTATTTTTGAGCGAGGGCTCACTCGAGGTCTGATACCACTCAGAGAGAGAGAGATTTGTATACAGAGATTTGAGAGAAATCTCCTAGAGTTGTTCTTGTGTGTAAACTTGATTCAAGTATAGTAGACATTGGACTGCATCTCCTGGGAGAGACAAACTGAAGATGAAGACGAAGGATGCAGATTCCAAACGGTCCTTCTTGGAAGTGACGGAGGACTACTTGCCGCAACCAGAGCCTCGACCTCCGATGACTCGTCAACCGGTGACCTACACCCCCAGGCACAACGTCCCGCCTCAAACAAGGAGCCCTGATCAAAGGAGGAATGCAATGACGGTGGGGAAAGCGTCTACGAGGGACCTAGCTCGACACCAGCGCCGCTACTATCAAGGGTCATCGTCGAAAAGCAACAAGGCGCAAGTTAGGGAGGAGTATAGAGTTAAAGATAAAACCTTTTCTCATGATGAAGCAAGGAGGATTGTGGATGAAACTGTTGCTCGTAAGAAGAAGATGGCTGAAGACCCAAAGCTCCTCAACACGAGGTTCTCAGCAGCGGGGCCGACGCTGGTTGACGATGATGGATGGAATAGGTCACCGGCAACAGTCAAGGGAGAGGAATACGTCATCAAGACTCTAACCTCTGAGTTACAACAAGCGGCGGAGGCGACGACAAATCTCAAGTGCTCCGTGTGCAAGAAATATGGCCACACACAAGATTTCTGCAAGCCCAATAGAACATGCTTCAAGTGTAATTTCGGGGACCACTTGATTGCAGATTGCCCACTACTAAAGAAGAGGAAGCAGGTTTTTGAGAGCCGGAGGATGGTGGTGCCATACGACGAGGGTATGGAGTCGAGGAGGAAGGAGCTTGCTAAAAAGCTAGGGGTCATCAAGTTGTTACACTATAATGGTGAGGCTCCGATGGTGTTCAGGGTGGTGGCTAACCTTAGGAGCATGAACTACGACTTCAATAGACACCAATGGGCACTGAAACCTCACCGATAGGGTTATATATCGAACTTTCCCGACGAAGTCTCCCTCACGGCTGTTTCGAGGTTCTCTAGGTGGAAGGATGAAGCAAACGACTTTACGTTTAGTATTTTACGATGGACTGGACATGAGGGCTCCGCGTCGTGCCGCGCCGTCACAAATCGGAGGTCTGGGTTCGAGTTTATAATGTCCCTATACACGCTTGGTCATGGTGAACTTTTGAATGTCTTAGTGTTGGAGTTTGGCATCCTGCTTGAGCTTGACCCTAAGATTGAAGCACAAGAGATACAAGAGGCAGCGAGGATTAGGGTGGGTTTCCATGGCAGTGAAACGATGCCTAGGTCTAAAGAGTTCACGATGCCGGGCAGAGTAATGACGGTTTTCTTCTCGATGGATGGGGTGCGTCCATTAAAATGTTATGAATATATCCACCGAATATGTGGGAGAAAACGACCGACAAAAGAAAACAATTATACAAATAAAATGGAGACGAAGGATTTTTATAGTGATTCAACAATTTGCCTAGTCCACTTTTCCGCATTAGCTTGCTTATTCTTTCTTTATAAGATACAAGATTACAATTCTTTCTCACTGCAAACTTGGAGTATGCAGATTTGTTGGCCTCTGTTTCATTGTTTTCTCAAATCCTAATACCGAGTGTATGGATTTATAGGGGAGAGAGAGAGTTATGAAAAACACTCTTACCCTTTTGCATTAAAAGCCATCAGAATGGTCACTTTCATTTCCTCCCTCAAATAAATGCATGCCTCTTTCATTTTCTCCATGCATTCAATGTCTCCATATCACATCACTTTCAAATATTTAATTTCCTTGTCCCCTTATAATTTCACGCAGCATTTGGCCACCATCCGCGTGCGCTAATTGTTTATCAGCGCATGCATCAAATTTCTGGACCGGACCGGATTTTTTCTGGGCTGATTTAATAAGATATTTTCAGGATGCTCAATAATTTCAAGTCATTTTTAACAATCACCACCTTGACTTAATAACTAGTGAATCTCGCACTTTCTTGAAATCTTGAAATGCCATTTTCGTTATCCTGGACTTCAACAATCTATTAGACAAATTAAGTCAAAAGTATTTTTACCGTAATCTTATTTCCTTCTTATAATCCGAAAGAATATACTTCCTAGTACAGCGCCTCCTCATCACTAATCGTGGAGGCCAACTGAGGCATTGCGCAACCTCAGTTTTTCAGTACGTAGTGACAATCTTGGTAAACATATCCGTTAGGTTCTTAAATCCAAGAATCATTTCTAATGACAATGTTCCATCATCTATAAGCTCGCGGATAAAATGATACCTCAACTGGACGTGCTTTGTTCTTGAATCAAATATTGGATTCTTTGCAGATGAATATCGCCCTTACTGACATGGAAAAGAGTATTGTTGTCTTGCTCTTTGTCTAACTCTTTCAAAAAATTCTTCAATCAAATCATCTCCTTTGCAGTTTTAGATATAATCATATAGCCTGCTCCGGTGGTTGATAAAACAACTCTTTGCTGGAGTTTAGACATCCAACTCACGACCGTACCATCCAAAGCGAACGCATAACCCGTTGTACTCTTCCAGTCATCCAAGTCACCATCTAAATCTGCTTCGATGAATCCATGTAAAGTCACACTGCTTTTCTTGAACTGAAGTGTCATACCTGAGATGCCTTTGAGATATTATAGAAGCCACTTCATAGTTTCCCAATGTATCCTTCCAGGATTCGCCGTGTATCTGCGTACTACTCTTACTGCATGTGCTATGTCAGGTCGGGTACAAATCATAGCATACATCAAACTCCCAACCACTGAGGCATATAGAACATTTTCCATATGTTTTCGCTCCTCATCTGTCTTGGGTGGTTGTGTCTTGGTAAATTTGAATTGATTTCCCAAAAGAGTGCTTCTGTACTTTATATCATGAAAATTGAACATTCTCAGCTCCTTCTCTATATACTTCTCTTGGAATAACTTCAGAATTCCTTTGCTCTATCTCTGATGATCCTTATCCCAAGTATTTGCTTTGATGGTCTTAAGTTCCTCATCTCAAATTCTTTTGACAATTGTAGTTTTAGCTTGTTGATCAACTTCATGCTAGATCCTGCAACAAGCATGCCATCCACATACAAAAGCAAAATAATATAGGAGTCATCAAAATTCTTGAAGTAACAAAAATGGTCCATCTTACTTCTTATGAAACCATTGTCACACATGAAGTTATCAAACTTCGTGTACCACTTCCTGGGAGCTTGTTTCAACCCATACAAACTCTTCTTTAAACTACACACAAAATTTTCTTTACCAGGAACTTGAAAACTTTTATCTGGTTGCACCATGTATATGTCCTCATCTAGATCATCATGAAGAAAAGTCGTTTTCACATGTAATTGCTCTATATACAAATCCCCAGCAGTAACAATACTAAGCACCAATTTGATAGTAGTTAATTTGACTACAGGAGAAAAAATTTCGGTGTAGTCAATACCTTTCTTCTGCTGAAAACCCTTCACTACTAACCTTACTTTATATCTCGTGCTGCCATCATTCTCTTCTTTCATCCCTCCACAGTCGCATTACGGCTGTCTATCGGATATCAAGAACAGAAAAGAATATAATCTAGCTAGTACATGTCCATTTGCCACAGTAAATAAAGTCAAGAAAATGCATAAGCAGAAACGAATCAAGATCCAATAAATAATATCTGAATCATGTCCCAATATAGGCTCACATCAAAAGAAATAAAACTGCGGAAATAAATAAACTAAACATCTATAATAATACACGTTCAATTACTCATTGCTCGACTTAATTGCTAAAGTACTCTTGATCTGCCTACGATAAAGGTAGAGGAACTGGATCATGCAAAACCCAGACGTCAGTGCGTCATAATATCAAAATAATAGTAATAACCAGGATATAAGCATATAATTAAATATGAATATAAGTAGCAAACAAATATATAAAACAATGAGCTATGTGTATGTATGGGTGTGTGATGTATATCCTAAATCTGTGCTTCTAAATTATCTATTCTAAAAGTCTTTGAAATCAATTAATGTAATCACATCGTAACCCAACAGTATATATCCCGTTTATTCCCCACGGGACCACGGTAACAATATTTATTCCGTAACGCCCGGAAACATGGCAAACAAGTATTTATTCCGTAACGCCCGAAAAATGGCAAACAAGTATTTATTCTGCAACGCCCGGAAAAACGACAAACAAGTATTTATTCCGCAGTGCTCGGAAAAACGAAAAACAAGTAATAATATTCTCTTGAGTTACGTTTTGGTTACATTCTTGATTTCCTCTTTCCCCCCGAGGTTTGTGTTCAAGTCAAGTATTGCCGATATAAATCTAGTGCCAACATAGGATCAAGCAGGTATAGTTCTCGTTTATGCAGATAACAAGTCACGCCCGTCAGGGCAACACGTCAATATTGTTGGCATTAGTAACTAGATTCAACAAGTCAGGTAGTGTGTCGTGAATATGTCATGTAATGCATATGTATCAAATAGATACCCAATATGAAACCGTAATCAATATCGGAACACGGTACACAACTGATGTTAGGATGCATATGTAGCTATCTGTAATAACCATTGTACATCCATTACCATGTATAATGCAAACTAGATAACATGTTGTACTGATATAGTAGTATAACGATATCATGTTGTTCCAGCATGCAACTTGATAAGTGATTATCAGTACGGATACGAACGACTATCGTAAAACTGTATGTCTGTAATATTTGCTGAATAATAAAACACTTGCACTATTTTTATTTATATAGATATCGATATAGTAACATAGTATGTTGCAAGTTAAAACTTGCCTAATCGGATCTCACGTCGAGATACGGATGCTACGTCCGATGTCGGAATAACGCCGCGATGCAAACTTACACGCGTAGGACTGGACCTGGCTGAGCAGTGACGTGAGGACTAGGCTGGACGACGATGGTGACTGAGTCGTCCGGATCATTAGCGACCTGCGCAACTCTGGTGAGAAAATCGGAGAATCAAGAAACGATCGGAAAAAAGAACAAGAAGAAGGAGAAGAAGACTGGGTGTTGTTGTGTCGAGTTCTGGGGTGACGAGGACATAGACAAGACGACGGCGACGATGGCCGACGGCGACGTACTACGTCGGTGAGGTGACTGGGGTACTTGGGGTTGCTGCAGGGGTTGGGGATTGCAGGGTATGGTGCTGGTGGTGGTATGGGGTGCCAGGGAAAGGAGAGGGACATGAGGAGGCGAAAGTGCTGGCGACGGCGAGGGCTAACAGTGAGGGGTTGGGGGTTTCTGGGTTGGCGTCGAGGTACAGGGTGCTTCGAGAAAAGAGAGGGGGAGAGGAGGTGGAGGTGGTGACAGAAGAGATGAGGTTGATGAGGTGGTGGTGACCACGAGGTGAGGTCGGCGGCGATGGCGACGAAGACGTGGGCAAGGGTTTGGGTTTTTCGCGGCTGAAGAAAGAAAAAAAAGAGAGGAGGAAATAGAGAGAAGTTAAATAAGGGTTTAAATATAATATATTAAGTTATATAAAAATATACATAGTGAGATCGAGAGAGAGCAAGCGACGTGAGAGAGAGAAGATCGAGATTAATAATAATTAGTTATAATAAATATATTATATATAGAGAATAATAGAGGAAAGAAGCCATAAGAGGGAATTTCCTCCTATGGCGTCAAAAAGTTACACCCTCGCTCATTTTTTCCGACGATCGGCATCCACCATCTTCATCGTTATCATCTAAGATGTAGGTACACCAAATTTCATGTGATTCTACAACAATTTCACCGTTGATTTAGTGGGTTCAAAATTAACGGTTTATCGACAATAGAACTTTTTATATTGCTAAATCAACGGTGAAATGGTTGTAGAATCACATAAAATTTGGTGTACCTACATCTTAGATGATAACAATGAAGATGGTGGGTGCCAATCGTCGGAAAAAATTAGGGAGGGGGTATTTTATCGACGCCATAGGAGGAAATCCCCCCTATGGCATCTTTCCTCCATTATTCACTTATATATATATGCATATGCTGTTTGTTTAGTTGTTTATAAAAAAATATTATAATATATATGTCTTAGATTTAAATAGCTAATATCAAATTACTCCGAAAATTACTCGGGTTCTTTCTAAAAATCTAGTTTTTAAATATGAAGAATATACGTAAAAGTTAAAACCATAATGCGATATCTTGTCAATAAAAATGCATACCTCCAAGTACGGATCTACGTAAATATACGTAGCGATCCAAACGAGTCTGTTTTAGCAATTAGGACATGAACATGATGTACGGATGCGGGTATGTATATACAGATGAGGGGTATTCTTGTAATTCTTTACAAGATAACTTTAGGGTTGCCATTTCTTTTGTTTTGTTTTGTATTAAACATTTAGGGGTTTCTTTAAATGTTTAATATTGTTGTGATGGAGAGTGTGAGTGCAAGTCTTGGCATTTGGCATTGAATAGTGCTTGTGATTCATGGTGTTGGGTCTTGTGTGGGTTTGGTGAGATGTGATTGTGAGATGGCAGATCTTTACTTGTGCTAGGATTTTCTTTAGTTGCTCACAATTTTTTCTCACAACACTCACAAGAAAGAAAAAGAACAGACACTTTTTTCTTTGGTTGCTTTTTCTTTAGCCAAGTCTTGAGCTCACACTTCTTTCACCTATGGCTTCTACTTTAACCTCCACCCATTCCATCTCATGAGTTGAGAATCCTTGGGTGTATTGAGACAAAATGATCACACACTCTCTCTACTTCATCTTAGGAATGCAGGCTAGCAAACTGGATGCCCGAGTTGCTTCGGTTTTGAAGCGGGAGCCCGTATTACTAATCCTCGACGTGGATCGTCTTCGACGAGGAAGACCGGAGACCGAACTTCATCGAGGCAGCCGCGAGGAGCTTGGGCAGAGGTTGAAGACCGAAGGACACGGATCGATCGGTATATCCTCTCCAAACTCTTTTCATATAACTAGTATAGGGTTAATGGTACAATTCGTCGATTAGAGTTCGCCGGTTTTTAAAAGTTTTTGTTCCGCGTTTGGCCATGGATTGATGGTCGGGACGCTTCCGTAACCCTACATGGTATCAGAGCCAACCCATTAACCACATACTAGTTGGTTTAGACAATGTTAAAGTATCGAAACCGAAACAACTCCGAAACAATACCAACGATATTCCATTCTCTGTCGAAATTTTATTGGTCTTCTAAAAATATTTTAGCAACTGCAGAAGACTACCTACGCGACCACTAGAGCACACACTAAACACGAGCCCCTAATTCAACTATGGACCCGGCCACATTGGCCTAAATTCTGAGCTGGTCGGTCTGGTATTGGACTTGGGACTTCGTATTTTATGTGTGATCTGGTCTCTGGAATATTGGTTCAGTGGTATTACTTGTTTAGCCCAGTTTTGATATGGTTTTATCTAGTAGTTTGGGGTTATTCAGGGTTATTTCTAACTCGATATTTCTAACATTGTTTAAAGTTTACAATGCATACATTTCTATCTGCGACCATGAATGTCATTAGAGTGGTACAACTTGTCTAATTGCTATAGTTCTTTTAGACGGGTTTGCGAATGTGACATTCACGTCGATGTTCTGTGTTGTGCTGTATTGTTGCGGATTCGTCGTGGTGGATAGCTTGGTTGCAATGTTAGTACAGTTTAGTTTTATTTGTACATTTGATATCGTGGGACGAGCATCCGACATGTGGACTGCTGTCATTTCCTGCTTGTATATTATTTATTTGGGGCACGACTGGGTTGAGGTCGATGTCACCGATGCACATATTTTCTTTTCTGTAGTAGGATCACCCCGCGATAGAGTGCACGGATAGCCGGGTTCTGGAGGGCAACGGGTCCGCATCTCATGGCGTTGAGAAGGAGGGAGCCTCACTCTAGAATTGGCAAGCTATTCGCTGCACTCGTAGGGGGTATAGGTTGACCCAAGGAGGTGTGCTCAAGTTACCGGATTCCGTGAAGTGCTGGGTAGCCCATTCACTTTGATGAAGGGGGTTGTCTCGCTTCTGGTTTTGGCGGGTAACTTGCCGCGCTCGTAGGGGTCTAGGTTTTCATTGCACAGGCTATCCACATGACCCAGGGAACGTCGGGTTTCACTTGAGGCTCAAAGGAAACCCGGGGCTCCCAGATTATCTGTATTGTTCTATGATACTTATTGCTTATTTGTGGTTTTGCATTTATCACGCCTGGAGCGATTATTATATATTGCTATATATATACTAGTAGATGTTGTATATATTTTACATCTGCGCTAGTCCAGTCCCCGCTCCGTCGTTAGTTAAGTAACCTAACGGGTGATGACGGGACCCAGTGGCGAATGCGGATGGCATATACATACATCATATTTTCGTTCTTTTGTGGTGTGATTAATTGATGGGACCGCGTTAATTCAGATTAATGCAAGGAAAACAGACCTATTCAATGTTGTTGGAACAATTTCAAAAGCTGTTATTATAAGGACGTTTTCTTGTGTTTTGCACAGCGGTATTTGGTTATGAATATCCAACACCTCATTCGATGAGGCAAGAGCCGAGATCCCTTCACCGGGAATGACCACTTGGGCATAAGTTTGCGTCATGGTAATAACTTCACTATAGTCGATTACTATTTGCTTTGCATCGCGGTATTCAGTAGGGAATATCCTGCACCTCATTCCACGAGGAAAGAGCTGAGATCTCTTCACAGGGAGTGACCTCTTTAGCAAAGGTTTTCGCCACTATATATTTATAAAAAGCTATCCGGTTCCTTCAACGATATCAAGTTCATTATGTTAAAGGTTTTTTTCCAAAAACCATTCGTAGCCCTCCGTCATTTCAGACGGGTAGCACTTAGTATTCATGCTATGTTTGTTGGCCTTCGTCATGGCACAGTGTATGGTAGCTATTTGTTACTTTTCTGTTGCATAGATAGATGCGTTGGTTTGTGACAGTCGTACTATTATGTTGGCCTTCGTCAAAGGTATGTACGGGTGGGTTAAAATTAACCTGGACAATGACGGATAGAACTTGACATGTGACTTATGATATGTTGGCTTTCGTCAAGATCATAAGAGCATGTGGTAGAAATCACATCGGGAGTTTTCAAACATACAGGAAACCTGCCAGACATGCGCATACCTTCTGGAGTGTGATAACTTGAATGGATTCTATCAGGTTATCATGCGATGATAGTTGGATCCCAATTCCCACTGATGAGTTGGTTTATTCTTCAGGTGATTTTAGATGATCCCGACTAATTCTTCTTTCAGGTATGGAGGAGAATTTGAGGATACAGTGGGAGATATCCTGATTAGATAAAGTGATTGACCATTCTGATTTAGGTTAGAGTGCACGTTGAGTGTTTCTTTTCTTTCTCTCTTTGGCAGCGACCATGGCCCGACTCTAGACTATAACTCAGTAACCAAGTTAACCGAACCTTCTTAAAACACATTGACTTTTGGATTGTCAGAGTTGCATACTTCATTGCCACTCCTACTTTTACCCTTTGTGTTTCTGCGGAACATTCCGTATCACTACGAACATCCACATTTATTGGATATGACCATCGTATAGTTACATACAAACTCGAAAAAACTTGTTTCAGATTCAAGAATGGTTTCCGGTTCTGGAGAAATTGAATAGAACTATTCAGTTTTCTTTTCCTTTTACCTTCTCTCGATTGTGAGGACTCCTAAGATTAGGAGAGGGTACACCTATTGCACTTATTGGATAGTCTTCTTCCAAACCATAGGCAGGTGCCGAAAGGTGGGGAAGGAAGAAAACCAATTAGCCTAAGTGTGGTGTACAGAAGGTAAAAGTAAAGAAAAATAAAGGATTAGAAAGAGGGCAAAGTAAATTGCGAATGCTATCATTCACGACGAAACCACGTATATCATCGCCACTCCTACTTCACCTTTGCATTTCTCCGGTTCAGGAGAAATATAATAAGGTTTATTCAGTTGTCTTTTATTTTTACCTTCTCTCAAGTTGCAAGTACTCCTACGATTAGGAGAGCACACCTATTATGCTTACCGGATAGTCTTTTTTCAAACCATAGGCTAGTGCCGAATGGTAGGGAAGGAAGAAAACCATTTAGCCTAAGGGTGATATACAGAAGGTAATGAGTGAAGACAAATAAGGAATTTGGAGAGATGAAAACGAAATATACGGTCATAGTCATGAATCTGCATAATGGAAGAGACATTACTAAGAATACCCGGCTGCCCCTTCGAAACATTTTATGTTCCAGTTTCACTATGCGTTGTTAATTGAAAACCAATTTTCCAATTAGATCCTTACTCCAGGGTATGTTTTTACCAGGTTTGATTCTCACATATGTATGGTTTTACAGATGATGAGTGGGAGTAAGTTATTGGGAATTAGGTGATTATATTCTCATTATATCGGAATTCGTTGTAATTGGTGATATTTGAGGAAATCACCTAGGGGTTTTGCCTGATGGCAGATATTTGGTTTTGAATATCCGTTGGTATGCACTAATTTCAAACTAATATATCTGTACGTTTATTTTATAAAGTGAGATATAACTTTTTGAAATTAAGTCCATGACATTTACCTATATTAGTTGATGATTGGGTAAGGAGCATTAAACAACGGTGTAATTCTTCTTAACCACTGTACAATTTTTAACCTACGACGCATAGGGTTTGTGTTATTAAACTCAGGGGACTTACACAAAGCATTGTATGTTGTCTAGTGTCCATTAGGACAAAAGGGTTGGTACTCGTACTATATTCTGTTTACTTGTGACTTCTCCAGTTTTAGACAAGTGTTTCGTATAAATACAAGGTCCATGTATTGAGAAGTTATAGGTACAAGAATAAAGTAGATAATCATGTGTTGCAAGTATCAGGATTCTTCAAAGTGATCGAAGATGTAGATACTTGTGTTTGGTATTCAGTTGAAAGTAATGGTTTTGAGAACTTGCTTCTCTTTCAGGTTACTGATATCTGGATGCACTTCTAAGTTGAGTAATATTGATCGGTCTCTCTCCATTTAGTTGACATGTACTGGAGACAGCTGCATGATTTGAATCTGGTTCCAATTAAATCAGTGCCTCTGTTTCTATATTGTATATAGAATGGTTCATATCTTAACGATGTTAAGGGATATGGAGTTGTCCGGCTTATGCTTAAAACTAGACCGTGGACATACTCAAGGCACGTTTTTGTAATGGCAGTTTGTGGGTTATCCCGGGCTATGACAAGGGTTAACTTTCTACCATCTGGAAGATCAATAGTGATATTGTTCTTGACTCGCCACAGTTTTAGTAAAATGGATTTTTTCAGAAAACAGTAGTGGGAGTATGGTAGAACTGGAAGTGATTCCAGAACCATAAACGATTACTGAAAATTTAATAGAACCTAAAGATTCAATTAGGGTTTGACATTCCATTAGCCACTCTGCAGATATGGTGGTTAACCTCAAGCGCCCGAAAGGTACTTCGGTATCCTCAAAGACGGTGACAGGGAGGTTCTTGTTTACCCAGACTTACCATTACTGCCGTTCTAGACTATGAGACCCGGTATGAGGATGAGTATAGTGTCGTTCTAAACTATCTTTAGAAATGCACGTGTATATGACTCTGCCAGAGGGTTGTTGTAGTCAGTGGGAGCAGCGGAAGCATAATGGACAAGTAGCTTGTATCTATTTATAGACTAAAGCAGGTATATCGGAGATAGATCATTTATTTTTGATGTGATAGTCATAGGCTTTGACTTCATCAGAATAAGAGATGGATCTGTTAAGAAGGTAGTAGGGTGTGATGTCCTGGTATTTACATGACATACACTTTGTAGGAAGTGAAATTCCTACACTACGATCAGTTATACTGTGGTTGCCACACAGTGGTTTCTCCACATAGGATATGGATGTTATATCAGGCATTTTGGTTACTAGATCTATAGTTTTAGATCTAGATTTGGGTAGTTTCCCAATCTGGGTACTTTGACACTATTCTAAAGGTGTTTTAGAATGGACGACTCCTGGCATGGTAGTGTACCTGCAGGTGATGGAGTCACCCTCTCTAAAGGTGTCTTACAGACTAAAGGGGAGAGGGATGTGCATGATTGGCATATCACTTGCTTAGGCAATTGAGTCAATCATGAGATGTCAAGTACCACACCAGATGTTGTTTTTACACTAAATGCAATAAGTTGATATATTAATCCAAATCCTGGAGAAACGTTCGGAAGCAGTTTTTAAACATAAGTAAATGTTCTAGGGATTTGGTAACGGCAACCTCCTTCGGGAGACGGTTATCATTCCAGGCTTCCAAGGTGACCTGGATAACAGAGTGACTGTCAGAGTTGTAGTTTTTCCTTTTACGAGGGACAATAGTTTGGACAGTTGGTCCAAGAGGATTCTGTCACGACCCGAAAGTACGGAACATGACCGGCACTTAAACTACGAACGTCTCGAGGCGTACGTAATCTAAGTAAACCGAAAACCCAGAAATCCAAACCAAGAAAAGTAGTAGAGAGTAGGAAAAACCAATTTAAATCAAGTAGTTTTAATAGCATAAGCCGAAGTATGCGGGTTTCTAAAAACATCAGAAATTTACTGAAAATTTCAGCAGAGTCTCCTTTGTAAATACTGGCTCCCAAACGGGATACAACATGAATAGTATACGAAATCAATAAAAGGCATCCCCAAGCGGGAGCTAGCTCTTCGTCAATCGACGGTCACAACCACACAAGCAATATAATATACAACGCCAACGGCGAGGATCAAAACTCAAAAGGAAACTCAAAACCACCAGAAATATAACGAGCGACTCTAAGGTCGAAAGAATAAACAACACTGGTCTCTAACTCAATAAATACATGTTTGGTTGATGGAATTCTAGATACAACAGAATAATGATATACAAGATAAATAATGGGGGTATGATACAAGTAAACCCACCTACTAGCAAATCACCCGAATGGAACTGAGCCCGCAAGCCGTAATGAAACCTGTACGGCAAATCTGCAAGAAACTGGGGCACAACGGGGGTGAGTTGCCAACTCGTGAATAGAAAAACATCTACGCACAGAAATCGCATAAATAACGCAACCTAGGTCAATGATCATAATATCCTCAAATAAGTATATAACATGCAGCCTATAACAAGGCTAGGGTAAATATCTAACCCGAGTGTAATCTCATGTGCCCGTGTCAGTGCCTCAAGTAGCAATATATCATATGAATGAGGTATGAATGCATGAAACAGAATACATGTAAATGAAGAAACTGTTCTCATAAATTAGTGAGATTTCCTTCGTATTTTTAAACTGAGGTATCATAATGAAATCAGTATCAACAGTGTCTAGCATCGACACAAAACATAAATCTCACTGTCTCGAAATATCAATGTCTCAAGCTCAATATCTAGGGCGCCGTCAGTCCGGACCGGCCCCTACCATCCATCTCAAGACCACGACGGTATCCTCCGGATATCCGACGCGTCGGGTAATATCACCGGTAGGTAGTGCTCCCCAGCCAGGCTCAACGTCAACACCACATTCCTCTTGCCCCGGGGTACCATACCGGGCCCACCATGTACCCGTGACGGTTCCTCCACTCCTCGACACGGATCTCCAAAACCACAGCAAACTCATGGTGGACGACACTTTACATCACTAGAAAACCGCAACATTTTATATTTTAAAAGATCATAAGTTGTAAATTTTGCGGCTTTCCCCGAAATCCAGAAATATCATAAATCTCAAGAAATCATCACAAGTGCATATGTCAATGATAATGAACTAGGCATGAACAACTGATTAACAGTATGCATGAAGTGGTAGGTAATAACTACAATGTCTAATATGGCATATAAGGGAAGTACACTAATATCATGTCAACACTACTAGCTAACAATCTAAGTCAAGCAATTATATTCTCTAAAGTGTACGTGACATGGCAATTACCGATGAAGATGTGTGTGAGCCGGCAAGTAGGTGTACGTGGTATATACGCATCATCGGTAATGGTGCTGGTGTCCTAACAGCATGATATCAATAATGGAATATGCAGCAAAATAAATATGCGAGGCAGAGCGAACAACAATAATGTGCGGGAGCTGAATACTAGACACAACGATAACTAATCTGCAATAATCTAAATATAAGTCCTATAAATGGTGCCTTTTGAAATAACACGAATCGTGGGGTTTTGAAAATAGGGGCTACGGTGTTTTTATGAAAAGATACGTCGTTTTTGAAATATCCGTAGATTCCCTTAAGCTGTCTTTAAAAATGCCCACGATTCGTTAGTTTTTGAAATAGGTCAGAAGTCTAATCTAATCTAACAACTACACTAAACTATACGGCTGAACTAACAAGCTGAACTACATGTAAGGAAACCGCCTATCATCTGAGTCGATACATATACATACCTGTATATGTATAGTCGGTGATCCCGCCTCAATAATATCATATCCGATACCATATCTATAATCAGGCATCCCAAGTCGAGAGTGCGGATCAATCATCAATATAGCTCGTACGTAAATCCGTCGTACGGCACCCCAATCTGGGTACGGGTCAATATCACATTCATCCTACTATTCACCTAGTATCCTCTTTATCCAAGATCATAGTCTAGGATACTGACCCATGTCTTGCACAATACTGATACCGCCTAAGTATGCATGGACGTGTGTGAAACACTACGTCCAGGACCCGCTACAACGGCATGTCGTATCTCAAATACGAACCCTGCTAGGTCACCGAATTCACAACTTCAATACAAATCCCATCGACTCATCTCAAACCCAAATATCATCCTCAAATCCGTATGTGAACACATAGTCCCATACCCATGTGAACACATAACTATATTTTCCGTAAAGCACAAAAGAAGGAAGAAAGTATGCAAGTATGGGTTGGTGTGTGCATGTGTAGTGCGACCACTACTCTAGGGTTTTATGACACTAAATCATCCAAGAACACCAAATATCCATATTATCATCAATATACTCAAACAATATATAAACAATATATATATGTGTGTATACGTATTCGTATACATCACCACGAATTGCGGGGGTGCTATACGCCATCCACCCGACTTCTCCCCGTAGATATAAATCTACTCACCTGGTCCTCGCTCACCGGTGCCGACGTCGCCACGCGCTTGCTTGTCGTCTCAAAGTCCGCATGGGGTACCTACATATCATAATTCACCGTATTGCATTAAAATTCGACTCATGACTAAAACGACTCATGAATCCCACATAGGTCAAAACCTATGGTTGCCTTTATAAATCAACCCCAAAAACCCTCGATGTCGGCGTACAAACGCCAAACCATCGAGAAAAATCCAAACACATCAATCGTGATTTCAAAACTCACTAATTATATAAGAAATAGGGTTTAGTTCATCAAAACCATAAAATTAAACAATTCGTTTTATTTTCCAAAAACCTAGTTAGCATAAATTCCCATTTCGGTTCAAAACTTGATGTTTTACCCAAACTAAATATTTTGACGATTCTAATGACCAAAATGCTCACTTAATATCATAATTAGGTCATACAAATCGCCTCCATATTTTTAATCTCACGAATTAGCATTAACTCAAATTTCAAGTTTGCAACAAATATCGATTTTAACACTTTTCAAGGTAAAATTCACAATTTATCAATTAAGCATGGTTTTGCACGATCAAAGTCGCTAAACAACAAATTAAAATGCTAATAAAGTCATCAAAATCTAAATTACATTTTAAATCTCAATTTTATATGTATTTCACTAAAACCTAGTTTGCAAATTACATAATTAATACAAATTTGAATTTAACAAAAGTATAAACTACCAACTAGATTAGTTTTGGCATAACAACAACATGTTAAACTATTCAATTATCCCATGATCAATTACAAGAACCCCAACTTAATTTCACAACCCTAATCTAGAATTTTCCAAACCCTCACTTAATAATTTCCACTTGAAATTAGAACCCAAGTTAACATTTAACTACTTAGCTTATGAAAACAATACCAACAAATTAACCACTAGATAAGATTATACCTCCAAGACTTGTAGATTAACATGCATCATAGCCTCCCAAATTAGCTTCTATGCCCCAAAATCCATGCTAGATGGGCTAAAGAATAATGGGTAAGTGTTGGATTTGAATTTAGCTTTGATTTTGTGTTAATTTGAAGCATTTTGTGGATTTTTTTGTGATGATATGAGAGGGAGAAGAGGGGGGAAAGCTGCTGCAGTGGGGGGGAGGTAAGTTTCGGCCAAAATGGGGGGGATGAGGAGAGAGAGAGAGGTGTTGAATGAAAGGGTCAAAGAAAGCCATACTTCAAGTCAACACTTAACATCTTTTCCTTTATTTTTCCTTTTCTTTTCTTTGTTTGTTTTGACTTTTAAGTGGGGAGATGAGTGGGGGGGCTGCTGAATTCAGCAAAGGGGTAGAGGAAATGGGTGTGTGTGGGTGTGGGTACGGGTGTGGGGTGGTGAAAAATGATAAATACAATACCCCAAACATCCATTTACGCTAAAAAAAGCCTTTTTTTCTTCAATAATTTCTAAACCGTTTTGGCAAATGATTTCGTTCCAAAAACCCCATGATAAATTTTTATTTAATGTTTTATGATGCACAAAATTTGTTTCAACTCATTCCAATTTGTAATTTTCCCTAATTAAATGTATTAGTGACGGCTTAAATAATAATAAAATAATATTTTTTTTCAGAAAATTTGAAATTTCACCAGCGGCTCAATAAACACCAAATAATAGCAATTACATAGTTAGAATATGTATATTTAATTTTTATAATAAGATATTTGTATTTTTGACTTTTTACAGAAAACCCCCTTATTTTACCGTTTTTTCGAAATTCCACCGAAACGATTTTCAAAACGTTACAATCTTCCCCCCTTAAAGAAATTCGGTCCCCGAATTTAAATTCAAACTCCCCCAAATACTAAAACATCTAAGAAAACCCATCAAGTCGTCGGGGCTCCGAAATTGTAAATACATAAAACAAATCGTAGCGCAGCGCATGCGCTTGAAAAATGAGTATATAACTCAAATCAAAACTCCTCCAAGCATCCCGCGATCATCGGAGTCGTGGAGAGGACATCAATGCCAAATCCAAATCAAAACCAATATGATATAACTCGAAACTATAAATGTAAATATCGAATCTATATCTGTAAGTATCTGAAGGAAATGCATGCCTAATCCCTTTAAGTCGCTGTGCAACGCGTATAACACTGCACAGTGGCGGACGTCTATCATAAGAAAATAACTATATACATATATACCTTTGTTTGAAATGTACGTTCCGCCGTTTTGGAAACAATTTAGAAGGGTCTCCTTGTTTTAAACATTTCGTGTCATATCAGACACGAAGGTAAATACGGAGGCTATAGCTCGCTTTTTGGAAATCCCTTCAATAACTATCAATGCATGCAAAAATATATTCAGGTACTGTCCTCTGACTAGTCCTGCTCAGTACAAAAATACATAGCAATATCATAAAAACGCACTGCTCTATACGAAATCAATCCCAAAATATGCACATGAATGCTGCGTGCGTCTGGTGCGCACGGAAATCAAGATCCATGAATGTGCCATCTATGCGCACAGAAATAACATCTAAGTGCATCGGGTGTGCACGAAACATCTGTCGTAGGCAGCATGTGTGCCTGACAGCAAAATCAGGTGCATCTAACATGCACGAAAAATCTCGATTTAGTGCATCTGGTGTGCACCAAAATCACACTTCAAAACATGCGCCCAACATGCGCGAAAATCCAAATCAGGTGCATCCATCGTGCACGAAATCATGAAATCCAATATCAAGTGCCGAATATACGCAAAAATCCAATCAGGTGCACAAGGTGCACAAAACAATTATCGAACATCACCATCGAAATCGAAGTCCAGGGCATCTAAATGCACAATATATGCAACACTGCACTGCAAACATATATGAACTATACCGAGTGCAAAAACCAAATCGTGTGCGTATATACGCACAAATCAGCTCAACTGTATGAGATCCATATAACCATAAACATGAGAACCAAGGCACGAAAACGATATCAAGTGCAGCAACCGTGCAAAAATCGTAAATACTCAGCAGGTGCAACCATGGTCCATGAAGACAAATATCATGAAACTCAATCATCAAAATCAACCATGTGAATAAATCACCCAAAACATCGAAATCAATAATGGCGGAACAGTACCGCTCAAGTGCATTCTCTAAGAATCTCGGCCAACTGTCGCGGTCACTAGTGGGACGTCTCGTCGATGATCATGAACTCTGTCCTGCTGGTGTGCGTAACCATGACCACTCCTGGGTCAAGGTCTTCACTGTGAATTACCAATCTTTCAGTCCATCGGCTCATCGGCCCTGTCAGGTGTGCTAACGGGGATGATTCCGTTCTGGCACTCCTCTGGTCATCTCTTGGTCAATCATCGCGACCACTCGTAAGACAGCATATCACTGGCGTCGGCCTCTGGCTCTCTGAATGTACGTGACACATCTGATCCTGGGTGCGAGTATCATTGCAGCAGTGTCCTGGAAGGAATCCTGCTCACGGTCTCTTCCATGTCTTGTCTCTGCCAACTGTCCGTTAGTCATTGTCCTTTCCTATATCTGCATCTTGCTCTGTAACGGCTGCATACCCATCGTGACTCCTTCTGGAAAGTATACCCAGTACTCTGCCTCGGCATGCGCATCGCATCTCTGATGTCGGCGGAGTGGAACGTCATCTCATCTAGATCTGGTATGAACCTCTTACTTCACTTTTCTCTAATGTCGTCTGCTTTGGACTCGTCTCATCGCGGCTGCATGGATTGTGCTCCAACGACTATCCTCGTATCTGGAGTCTCCCAAGAATGCATCTCACCACCTAGCATCCGAATTAAGTCGAGCCATCCGATCGAGTCGTCAAAACCTCATAATCCCCCAAGAGCTCAACATCTTGGGCACAGTTTAATAGTATCGAGTACATACCACAGCATCGGTGGTCCAGCCGTAGAAGGGCAAACCCAAGCCTCACTAATGGCGCCGTAGAACTGCCGCAAACCCGAAGGTTCAAAGGCTTTCACACGGTCATTAAGTCGAGTTAGGGTTTCATTCTTCTAGAGGGACCATAGAATTGCCTGCATGTCTTTCCGACTACTTAAAACTTGGAATAATAGGTTGCTGACATTCGATCGTCTCTGTCGACTCTCAACGTCTCCGCGTGAAATCGTCTCCAGCTGGAATCAATCTATCTGATGACCTCGCATCGGGGTAGACGAACGATCCACAAGTCCTAGTCATTCATCCTCGATGACTAGCGACCTTCTATCATCTCTTAGTACAACTCGTTCTGCACTAACGCCATCATCTGGGGCAATATCTCGTCGTTCGCAGCAATAACTAGCTCGCTCACATGCACGCTGAACAGTGCCTCGACCATCATGAATAAGCAACACACCAACGGTCATCAAAATCTGGCTAGCCTCTGTCAGTGGCTCAATCCTCTAGTGTCGATCAGCACCTCCGAGTAACCTCATAAAGGCGATCCGCCAAACGCTCATGGCGCGGAAACACAGTAAAAAGACACATCTCTGCAATCGTGTGTCGCCGGAATTTCGCCCTGGTCAGTCCTCGTTCGTGACGAGCTTGTGCTGACCGCAACTCTAGCCGTAGCTCTCCCTGCCGGTAACCGTAGCAGCAAAACCAAACTGGTACCGACGAGGCTAGATCAGGAAGGAATATAATACAGAACAAGGAAATGTACATCCTAAGGCTTCATAAGTGGAGTGGCGTGTCGTAAATATGCCGCGGAACATACTAACGGTACGTCACTCTACTTTAGTCACCTATTCCATCAACCAAGGGTCATCCTACGCTCCGAAGGTAAAACCTAACGCTCTGATACCAACTTTGTCACGACCCGAAAGTACGGAACATGACCGGCACTTAAACTACGAACGTCTCGAGGCGTACGTAATCTAAGTAAACCGAAAACCCAGAAATCCAAACCAAGAAAAGTAGTAGAGAGTAGGAAAAACCAATTTAAATCAAGTAGTTTTAATAGCATAAGCCGAAGTATGCGGGTTTCTAAAAACATCAGAAATTTACTGAAAATTTCAGCAGAGTCTCCTTTGTAAATACTGGCTCCCAAACGGGATACAACATGAATAGTATACGAAATCAATAAAAGGCATCCCCAAGCGGGAGCTAGCTCTTCGTCAATCGACGGTCACAACCACACAAGCAATATAATATACAACGCCAACGGCGAGGATCAAAACTCAAAAGGAAACTCAAAACCACCAGAAATATAACGAGCGACTCTAAGGTCGAAAGAATAAACAACACTGGTCTCTAACTCAATAAATACATGTTTGGTTGATGGAATTCTAGATACAACAGAATAATGATATACAAGATAAATAATGGGGGTATGATACAAGTAAACCCACCTACTAGCAAATCACCCGAATGGAACTGAGCCCGCAAGCCGTAATGAAACCTGTACGGCAAATCTGCAAGAAACTGGGGCACAACGGGGGTGAGTTGCCAACTCGTGAATAGAAAAACATCTACGCACAGAAATCGCATAAATAACGCAACCTAGGTCAATGATCATAATATCCTCAAATAAGTATATAACATGCAGCCTATAACAAGGCTAGGGTAAATATCTAACCCGAGTGTAATCTCATGTGCCCGTGTCAGTGCCTCAAGTAGCAATATATCATATGAATGAGGTATGAATGCATGAAACAGAATACATGTAAATGAAGAAACTGTTCTCATAAATTAGTGAGATTTCCTTCGTATTTTTAAACTGAGGTATCATAATGAAATCAGTATCAACAGTGTCTAGCATCGACACAAAACATAAATCTCACTGTCTCGAAATATCAATGTCTCAAGCTCAATATCTAGGGCGCCGTCAGTCCGGACCGGCCCCTACCATCCATCTCAAGACCACGACGGTATCCTCCGGATATCCGACGCGTCGGGTAATATCACCGGTAGGTAGTGCTCCCCAGCCAGGCTCAACGTCAACACCACATTCCTCTTGCCCCGGGGTACCATACCGGGCCCACCATGTACCCGTGACGGTTCCTCCACTCCTCGACACGGATCTCCAAAACCACAGCAAACTCATGGTGGACGACACTTTACATCACTAGAAAACCGCAACATTTTATATTTTAAAAGATCATAAGTTGTAAATTTTGCGGCTTTCCCCGAAATCCAGAAATATCATAAATCTCAAGAAATCATCACAAGTGCATATGTCAATGATAATGAACTAGGCATGAACAACTGATTAACAGTATGCATGAAGTGGTAGGTAATAACTACAATGTCTAATATGGCATATAAGGGAAGTACACTAATATCATGTCAACACTACTAGCTAACAATCTAAGTCAAGCAATTATATTCTCTAAAGTGTACGTGACATGGCAATTACCGATGAAGATGTGTGTGAGCCGGCAAGTAGGTGTACGTGGTATATACGCATCATCGGTAATGGTGCTGGTGTCCTAACAGCATGATATCAATAATGGAATATGCAGCAAAATAAATATGCGAGGCAGAGCGAACAACAATAATGTGCGGGAGCTGAATACTAGACACAACGATAACTAATCTGCAATAATCTAAATATAAGTCCTATAAATGGTGCCTTTTGAAATAACACGAATCGTGGGGTTTTGAAAATAGGGGCTACGGTGTTTTTATGAAAAGATACGTCGTTTTTGAAATATCCGTAGATTCCCTTAAGCTGTCTTTAAAAATGCCCACGATTCGTTAGTTTTTGAAATAGGTCAGAAGTCTAATCTAATCTAACAACTACACTAAACTATACGGCTGAACTAACAAGCTGAACTACATGTAAGGAAACCGCCTATCATCTGAGTCGATACATATACATACCTGTATATGTATAGTCGGTGATCCCGCCTCAATAATATCATATCCGATACCATATCTATAATCAGGCATCCCAAGTCGAGAGTGCGGATCAATCATCAATATAGCTCGTACGTAAATCCGTCGTACGGCACCCCAATCTGGGTACGGGTCAATATCACATTCATCCTACTATTCACCTAGTATCCTCTTTATCCAAGATCATAGTCTAGGATACTGACCCATGTCTTGCACAATACTGATACCGCCTAAGTATGCATGGACGTGTGTGAAACACTACGTCCAGGACCCGCTACAACGGCATGTCGTATCTCAAATACGAACCCTGCTAGGTCACCGAATTCACAACTTCAATACAAATCCCATCGACTCATCTCAAACCCAAATATCATCCTCAAATCCGTATGTGAACACATAGTCCCATACCCATGTGAACACATAACTATATTTTCCGTAAAGCACAAAAGAAGGAAGAAAGTATGCAAGTATGGGTTGGTGTGTGCATGTGTAGTGCGACCACTACTCTAGGGTTTTATGACACTAAATCATCCAAGAACACCAAATATCCATATTATCATCAATATACTCAAACAATATATAAACAATATATATATGTGTGTATACGTATTCGTATACATCACCACGAATTGCGGGGGTGCTATACGCCATCCACCCGACTTCTCCCCGTAGATATAAATCTACTCACCTGGTCCTCGCTCACCGGTGCCGACGTCGCCACGCGCTTGCTTGTCGTCTCAAAGTCCGCATGGGGTACCTACATATCATAATTCACCGTATTGCATTAAAATTCGACTCATGACTAAAACGACTCATGAATCCCACATAGGTCAAAACCTATGGTTGCCTTTATAAATCAACCCCAAAAACCCTCGATGTCGGCGTACAAACGCCAAACCATCGAGAAAAATCCAAACACATCAATCGTGATTTCAAAACTCACTAATTATATAAGAAATAGGGTTTAGTTCATCAAAACCATAAAATTAAACAATTCGTTTTATTTTCCAAAAACCTAGTTAGCATAAATTCCCATTTCGGTTCAAAACTTGATGTTTTACCCAAACTAAATATTTTGACGATTCTAATGACCAAAATGCTCACTTAATATCATAATTAGGTCATACAAATCGCCTCCATATTTTTAATCTCACGAATTAGCATTAACTCAAATTTCAAGTTTGCAACAAATATCGATTTTAACACTTTTCAAGGTAAAATTCACAATTTATCAATTAAGCATGGTTTTGCACGATCAAAGTCGCTAAACAACAAATTAAAATGCTAATAAAGTCATCAAAATCTAAATTACATTTTAAATCTCAATTTTATATGTATTTCACTAAAACCTAGTTTGCAAATTACATAATTAATACAAATTTGAATTTAACAAAAGTATAAACTACCAACTAGATTAGTTTTGGCATAACAACAACATGTTAAACTATTCAATTATCCCATGATCAATTACAAGAACCCCAACTTAATTTCACAACCCTAATCTAGAATTTTCCAAACCCTCACTTAATAATTTCCACTTGAAATTAGAACCCAAGTTAACATTTAACTACTTAGCTTATGAAAACAATACCAACAAATTAACCACTAGATAAGATTATACCTCCAAGACTTGTAGATTAACATGCATCATAGCCTCCCAAATTAGCTTCTATGCCCCAAAATCCATGCTAGATGGGCTAAAGAATAATGGGTAAGTGTTGGATTTGAATTTAGCTTTGATTTTGTGTTAATTTGAAGCATTTTGTGGATTTTTTTGTGATGATATGAGAGGGAGAAGAGGGGGGAAAGCTGCTGCAGTGGGGGGGAGGTAAGTTTCGGCCAAAATGGGGGGGATGAGGAGAGAGAGAGAGGTGTTGAATGAAAGGGTCAAAGAAAGCCATACTTCAAGTCAACACTTAACATCTTTTCCTTTATTTTTCCTTTTCTTTTCTTTGTTTGTTTTGACTTTTAAGTGGGGAGATGAGTGGGGGGGCTGCTGAATTCAGCAAAGGGGTAGAGGAAATGGGTGTGTGTGGGTGTGGGTACGGGTGTGGGGTGGTGAAAAATGATAAATACAATACCCCAAACATCCATTTACGCTAAAAAAAGCCTTTTTTTCTTCAATAATTTCTAAACCGTTTTGGCAAATGATTTCGTTCCAAAAACCCCATGATAAATTTTTATTTAATGTTTTATGATGCACAAAATTTGTTTCAACTCATTCCAATTTGTAATTTTCCCTAATTAAATGTATTAGTGACGGCTTAAATAATAATAAAATAATATTTTTTTTCAGAAAATTTGAAATTTCACCAGCGGCTCAATAAACACCAAATAATAGCAATTACATAGTTAGAATATGTATATTTAATTTTTATAATAAGATATTTGTATTTTTGACTTTTTACAGAAAACCCCCTTATTTTACCGTTTTTTCGAAATTCCACCGAAACGATTTTCAAAACGTTACAGATTCTGAGAGAGGCATGGCACAGGATACTGATTAAATTCAGTTGACAATACGGTCTAAGAAGTTTACTGGATTTGGAGTTCATTTGTGAACTGGGTCCCATCAGATATCCAGGCATATTCTAATACAGGTATTGCTCATTTCGGGATATGGTTTTCTCCACGAACTTGGGATAAAGAGAGACATAGAAAGAAACATTGGTGTGGATCCACTCACTGGGGCTATTTCTCGAACGCAATAATTTTACAAACGAGCTTTGTGAAACTGATTAGTAGAGAAGTTGGGTGCTCGGTATCACACGGGCTGTGAGTATGCGACACCGCAATAATTAGCCTTAAGTGCAAGTGGGAGATTGTTGGCTATAGTGCCCTCAAGTCAATTATTGGATCATAGACACGTGATTGCAATGATTGAGGGAGGACATATACCGGTAGAATAGTCTTACTCGAGATGATAGTATACTATCTGGTTTGTCTTTATCATCGTTTACATGCTTCGGGTGATATTATAGATCACTATTACATGTTGATAGAGCCCATAGGATTCTTGCTTGACTACCAGCAGTATAATGGCATCATATACGTGAGAATTGGGTGGTCTATAAGCATATCCTCAAAGTGTCCCTAGTCGTGGGAGTTTCAAGACTAGGCATCGATACTCCAAGAGTAGACTAGTGTATATGGATCGAGACCCCGTCGAGGGGCGGTGGCCTGTCTCACAAGCCATTGATGTTAGTTGGTACACCTAAGATGTATACATGTGCTCATTGGGTTATGAGTACACCGGACGGACTCGCCGGGAACATGCTAGTTGGTATTATACCTATTGTCAAATAGCAGTTCTCCGGTGACATGTGTACAGGTTAGTCTATCGACCTGAGATCGTCATTTGTCTCGTGTGAGTTCCCACTGTGCTTTGATTACTACCCTACTACGGCTCAAAGGAGTCATGCAAACAGGTTTTAGTTGGGTACAGTCCCGAGCCACATGGAGGCAGTGAGCAGATCGTCGGGGGATTCGTCTTTCCCGGTATTGGGGGTTGATGTCGCGGTGTGCACGGGTGGCCATCACCAGAAATCCTCGGTCGGGATAGACGAGAATTACCGATCTAGGATCGGTAGTTTCTCAGTTGGTGATAAATTTCATGCCGACACTAAATATCGCGTTATTAGGGGTCTGATTTTATCCACCCCTAGACTCGATATGCGATACTCATAGACGAACGGACCGTACTGTACGGATATTGTCACTGTCATGCTCAGTAGGGTTTCAGGATGAGTTTGCTCGTCGGCCTCCCTTTCGCTCAATACCTGGGTAGCCGTTACGTACAGCTAATGCTACTGACATGCTTATGGTTAAACCCACTGCCAGCGTATTGACGAGTCTTTAGAGTCCCACACAGAGGGTTTCCCTGGTTTGGGCGAAACGTTGTAGAGGCCGTATGGTTTTATGGCAGGGTTCGATCATATTCGTGCACTTATGCACGGATCATGATCGGACGGATAATACTAGTGGGCTTTGGTTTAAGCTGGATCCTAGTATTATATTGTTGGATTATTTTCGTCTCATTGTATTCGTATTCAGTCAGAATACGGATGCGGGTATGTATACACAGATGAGGGGTATTCTTGTAATTCGTTACAAGATAACTTTAGAGTTTCTATTTCTTCTCTTTTGTTTTGTATTAAACATTTAGGGTTTTCTTTAAATGTTTAATATTTTTGTGATGGAGAGTGTGAGTGCAAGTCTTGGCATTTGGCATTGAATGGTGCTTGTGACTCATGGTGTTGGGTCTTGTGTGGGTTTGGTGAGATGTGATTGTGAGATGGAAGATCTTTACTTGTGCTAGGATTTTCTTTAGTTGCTCACAATTTTTTCTCACAACACTCACAAGAAAGAAAAAGAACAGACATTTTTTTCTTTGGTTGCTTTTTCTTTAGCCAAGTCTTGAGCTCACACTTCTTTCACCTATGGCTTCTTCTTCAACATCCACCCATTCTATCTCATGAGTTGAGAATTCTTGGGTGTATTGAGACAAAATGATCACACACTCTCTCTACTTCAACTTGGGTATCTAGGCTAGAAAACTGGTTGCCCGAGTTGCTTCGGTTTTGAAGTGGGAGTCCGTATTACTAATCCTCGACGTGGATCGTCTTCGACGAGGGAGACCGGAGACCAAATTTCATCGAGGCAGCCGCAAGGAGCTTGGGAAGAGGTTGAAGACCGAAGGACATGGATCGATTGGTATAACCTCTCCAAACCCTTTTCATATAACTAGTATAGGTTTAATGGTACGATTCGTCGATTAAGGTTCCGTTAGCGCTGGTTTTTAAAAGTTTTTGTTCCGCGCTTAGCCACAGATTGATGGCTGGGGCACTGCCGTAACCCTATAATATGGATGTCTACCCCTCTTGTCACGACCCGAAAAATTAGCTCGTGACCAGCACTTGAATCACGCAACGTCTAAAGGCGTAACGGAATTCAAGTAAGCTGAAACCCAGAAATCTAAACCTTTTAAAGAAAATAAAGGAGGTGAAGTTTTGAAATAAAGGTATAATGAAATCAAGTTTTCTTAATGCATAGAAAAGGAATATGAAAATGCAAGTGAAGTTTACGAGTTTGAAAATGTGTTTCGTCTTTTAAAAAAAATTTGGGCAGCACCTCCTTTGTATTTTTTGATCCAAAACCACAATACATGATAATATAAAGACATCCCAAGCGGGAGCTAGCTCTTCGCCAAACGGCGGATCACAACCACGCAAGACAATATATGTAAGTATACGACGCCCAACGGCGAAGTTCACCACAAAAAGAAAAAGAAATAAGCAAGACATCAAAGCACAAGTAGCGGAAAATCCCCCCGCTCTAACCACAAGTAGCGGAACCCCCCCTCCGCTCTAAGTCTCGCAACCACAATCTCACTAAGTCTCATTACTTATACAATTTACTAATTTTGATTGATGGATTTGACTAGATACAATGTGAAATATAAATACAAAAGTGGGTACGATACAAATGCCCCACCTACCAATGCAAAACACCCAAATGAATCTATGTGCCAGCGATGCCGCTACGGATCCATGCGGTCAACCTGCAAGAAGTGTGGCACAACAGGGTGAGTTGCCAACTCGTGAGCAGAAAAACATCTACAAGTAGAAATCGAATAAACAACGACTCCTAGGTCAACTATATCATAAAAGTAATACTATGATATCTAGGGTGACCGGATCATCATATGTGCCAACAATGTAATCAATACCTATATATATATGCGGATATAATCCGACAATATAATCAATGTATGTAAGCATGTAGATCTCATCCAACCATATAATCAATGTATGTATGTATGTGGATCTCGTCCAACCATAATCAATGTATACATGCATGTGGATCTCGTCCAACCATAATCAATGTATGTAAATATCATAAAAGCACATGCATGAAAGTATGAGGATATAAATCAACGGTGTCGCTCGCGACCCATCAAAATCATGGAACCTGGGTGTCCAACATCGACACCCGAAAATATCATGAAACCGTGCCCAGTATCGATACGTAAATCTTCATATATCGGGCCCCGTCAGTCCGGATCGGTCCACGGGCTCCGTCTACGGAATCGGCCCTCGGCCCCGGCAGTACGGATCGGCCCGTATCATCTCTCGACTCCGGTCGGTATCCTCCGGATATCCGCCGAGTCCAAATACTATCACCGGTAGGTAGTGGTCCCTTTGCTAGGCTCATCATCTACTGCACGACAGATCCGTTCTCGCCCCGGGGTACCATACCGGGTCCACTATGTACCCGCAACCGGCCTCATCCAGCTCCTCGAATCGGGTTTCACATGTCACATGTCTCAGAACCGAGAAAATGCATGGTGGACGCACTAAAATATCATATCAAGAGAAACCGGGTTTTTAAAACAACACATAATCTCTTTTAAAATGTTAACGGTTCTCAAATGCAGAAATCTCATGAAAACAACATATCTCAATGCGTAAAATCATAGAGCATGACGTATGCAGCATATAATAGAAATGTAAGCATATCCGTATATCATGCAACACGGAACAGTGATATGACATATTAAGGGAACCGCTCTTTTAAATGATTCCAGTTTTTAAAATATAACATGCGGTTCCCTATTTTCACCAGTTATATATGGGTGTACAAGTGATATATACGCAAGCATGTTATGCGAAGAATCATATCATGATACAGCAATCCTACTGTGTAGTGATATGGAAATTATCGATGATGAAGTGTGAGAGCCTACAATCTGTGTACGTGTAATATACTCATCATCGATAATGGTGCAGGTGTACTATCATAGGTATAAGTAATGCAATGCGAATAACATGAAAGCAGCATAAGGTAAATCATGTGCAAATGCTGACGGGTATACGTATATACAAGACCGAGTCAGTGAATCTATCAATCGGCATCTAGCCACACAATATCACGTACGTTATAATCCATCGTACGGGAGCCTCTAGTCAAGGGTATGGATCAAACATCAAGTCAAACTCATCTCGTACGGAAAATTATCGTACGGCGGCATTAAAACATTAAGGATCCTATCAACCTTTACGATAATGAGGGGTACGGACCTAACGTCTCGTACGACATATCACACATGATTCACGATATTCAATATATATATTTATATACCTATGTCCTAGGTTTCATCCATAAAAATCTCATATCAGGGGGACCGGCAATCAATCATCTCAATCGACCCGCATCCATATACCAACATATCACCAAATTCATCATATCGCATCGCACAATTCTTTTCATCACATTTATATCTCACATCGAGTCAAATGTTATATATATTCATTCTACCTTTACTGTTAGAATACTGATCTAATCTAACATAGACACCCGAACCATACAAATAGTTTTTGAAAGATGCGAATCGTAGTTTTGAAAGTAGGGCTACGTTGTTTTTAAAGAAAAGATATCATTCGAAAATCCGTAACATCCCTCAAGGTATCTGTTTAAAAGATGCATACGATTCTTCAGTTTAGAAATAAGTATGGTTCGGATGATACATCTACGTCGACTATCTAGTCCTATAGTACCCTAAATGGCAATATCAACAAATATCATTCTCAAGTTCCGTCATCACATATAGTCGTATCATATCGCTTCTAACTATCCTTAGTTTCTAATATGGTTTATCTAACTATCCTTTTTACTCTATCTATAGTTTTCTATAAAAGGTTTCATTAACCATAATCTACTTATAGATCGGTCTCCATCAAAGTGTGCGGGGGTAGTATACGCCATCCACCCGACTTCCCCCATAAATATAGATCTACTCACAATGATCCTCGCTTGCTGGAGTCGATGACGCTACGCTCTCCTCGCCATATCGAATCCCACGCGGGGTACCTACAACCAATACCCAATCGCAAATGCGTATTAAAATCAAGGCGGAAAACCAAAACGACACACGTCTCGCTCATAGGTTAAAACCTATAGCCTCGCATGAAAAATACGACCAATAACCCTAGTCGTTGACGTTCAAACGCCACACGATGGAAATCTAATATCAAATACCAAAATCAAGTCAAAACGAACCCGCAAAATAAAGCATCGACTCAAGAAAACACCCCCAGATTTTACCCTAAGCCAAATTGGTCAATTTTGCACATATGGAGGGTCTAATTTACTGATGTAGGAGCTACAGAACAAGCACGGGTCAATTTGGAAGTACCAAGGTCGCAATTTGTGGCCTAAAAGATTAAATCTGCCGCCTGGGTAGGGGGTTTGGAGCTCTGGCCTTCAGGATAACTTCTAAGTTGCCTGCATGACTCACAGTAATCGCTAAATAATTTTTAGGGTCCCCGGGTGTTAGCAGATTCCAAAATACCCTCACAATTCACATAATTATCCGATGTCGGGATTTCTAAGTTCGTATTCTGGGGGTTAAGTATCAGGTTTTGGTCAGTATATGATCCCTACAGGGGTTATAAGGTCTCTACTAATCTCAATTACACATCACTACTCAAGATTCCCTCAAACCCTAACTTGAAATTTCCAAACCTCACTAAACAACATCTAAACACTTCTAAACATGTATAGGTGCTAAGGTGAATGAAATACAATATAAATGGTGCAAAAATTACCTCATTTGGGCAACCCATGAAAAACCCTAGTTTGCCAATTGTTAGTGTATATGCCCTAGAGGCCATTACTGTATCATACTAGTTTGTATATTACTTAATGGAAGCTTGGGATATTCACCTTGTATATACAATCTTGCTCAAAATAGTAGTATGCTACTTGGTTTGTTTCTACTTCAATGTGTACATGTGTTTATTTTAGTATATCACCTATACACATTAGTGGAGCCCTTAGGATCTTTGCTTGATTGCCAGCGATGTGATGGCAGTCACACTAGTGGGGCTGGGTAATCTATAAGCACATCCTTATGCAGGTCCCTGGTCGCAGGACTATCGAGACAGGGCATCGATACTCCGGAGTAGACTAGCGCATGCGCTTCTCATCCCAGTGTGGGAGACGGTCTGTCCCACAGCCGTCAGTACGTCGTACTTGACATAGTATGCGGGTGCTCGTTAGGTTACGGGTACACTGGACATGACTCGTCGGGAACTGACTAGTTGGTATTATGCCTATCGTCAGTTATCAGTTCCCAGGTGACATGAGTACAGCTTAGTCCGCTGACTTGACACTGTCACTTCGCCTCGAGTGTGTTCCCACCGTACTTTGATTACTACCCTACCACGGCTCAAAGGAGCCGTGCAAACAGGTAGTAGTTGGGTGCAGTCCTGAAGCACTTGGAGACAGTGACGGTTAGAAAGGATTCGTCTCTCCCGGTATTGGGGGTTGACATCGCGCTGTGTCTAGGAGAGCCATTACACGAGTAGTCCCTGGCCAGGGCAAACGAGATATACTGGTAGGCTTCCAGTGTTATCTCAGGGTGTTTTGGGCTTCGCTCCGGCACGACTTGTACCGCTATTGGGGGACTGACGTTTACCGCCCCCTAGGCCCGCCATGCGATGTATCATACGAACAGACCGGACTGTACGGAGAATGTCACATTCAGGCTCAGTAGGAGTTCAGATGGGTTTCGCCTCGTCGGTCTTCTTGTCGGCACTACCTGGGGACCGTTACGCACAGCTAGTGCCGCTTGCGGTCTGTGGTTAAACCTACTGCCAGTGTAGTGTCGAGTCTTTAGAGTCCCACACAGAAAGCTTTTTGCCTTTAGGCAAAAGAGTAGAGGTCGCATGGTTTTGCGACAGGTCGCATGGTTTTGCGACAGGGTTCGGTCACATCCGTGCACTTGTGCACGTACAGTGTCCGGACAGTTTGCACTAGCGGGCTTTGGTTTAAGCCAGATCCTAGTGTACGTATTGGGATTGGATTTATCCAGTTTGCATTCGTGTTCCTCGGAACACGGATGCGGGTGCGTATGCATAGTTGACGGGGAGACAGAGGCAGCGGATTCTCATTAGGGTTGTTGACAGTTGACCGTTGACTATTGACTTTTTGCTCAACCCTAATGAGAATATGATATGCGATTAACAATTATATTAATTAAGTATTATGGTGACATGGTTGTTGACTTTTGTTGACTTTGTTGACTTGTTGACTTTGTTGACCGGTTGACTAGGCTTGACTAGTTGACCATCATGATAACCATAGCCATCATTTCATGGCAAAGATTTTTGCTTGCTTGCTCATTTGTGCAAAATGAGTGCATGAAATGATATGATTATGGTTGCTTCAACCATCACATAACACTTGATTTGGTATAATGAGTTATGATGGTTTTGGATTATGAGAGGGTGAAAGACAAAAGAAAGGCTCATTCTTACTTGCTCATTCTCTCTCTTGTTCTTGAGCTCTCTTGCTCTTGCTTTCACCCTCTTCCTCTTGCTCCCTCTCTTGACTCTATGGTTCATATATCTCATGAGTTGAGAATCAAGAACCATAGATAAAACCCCATACAAACTCTTCTCTACTCATTCTAGTTCACAAGATTTAGCAAACCAAGTGAACTAGTTTCTTCAAAGAACGAAGAAGGAGCCAAAGGTTGGAGCTTTCAGGTGGATCTATCTTCGGCGTAAGGAGACGACGGGAAGAAGCCGATCCGGACCTCCATTGGAGTTTGAAGACGAAAGAGTTCAAGACAAGCAAGGTATAACCCCCTAACCGAGTAGTTAGCAACTCATAGTTAGGTTGTTAGTTAGATCTTTAACCAAGATCCGGGTTATAAGTCCATGTTACCACCTCTATAAAAATCATTTTTTATCAAATTCCGCATGCCCGTAAGTACTGGGAGAGGTAGCATGGACTTACAGTGGTATCAGAGCCTAGTTAAACTCTATCTAACATGTTAGCAAGTAACTGGAAGATCGATCAAAGAAAAAGTCCCGAAATGAACCCCAAAATTCGAAGTTTCTGTCGATTTTTATACTGTTCAAAAGTTGATTATTTTCATCTCTAAAATCGGCTCAGGCTTTTGTATGATCACCTACAAAATTTGGTCCAACGATCGAGTCAAAGCGCCGCGGAAACGCGGCGGGAGCACGCTCCCGCCGCGGATCCGCGGCCGAGTTGACTCGGTCGAGGTCCAGGTTTGGTGCAGTGTTATTCTGGGGTTGTTTTGGGATTTTTGGAATATATATTTTCTGCCCAGATTTTCCAGAACGAAAATTTTATTTTTGGGGTCCCGAAAATCCGTATTTTTGATCGAACTTCTAAAAGACTTAAGCTAACGGGTTTTTCTGTAATGTGATATTTGTATTGAACGTCTGCTAATCGCTATATGTCGATTAGTGGGGGTTATACAAATCTGTGATCTGTAATGTTGCTGGAATGTGTATATGAATATGTTGGATTGTCGCGGGTGAATAGCCGGGGGTTGTGAAACGAGAGTTTTCTTTTCTTTCAATTCATGTAAATTTGTAAATTGATGTAATAATTATTTGTATGGCCGCACAACTGGGTCGGGGTTGTAGCCGTCATTGTATAATTTCTTTTTACTGTTTTTGTTCCTAGGATAGACCTATGGAGGGGGTGCACAAACTACCGGGTATGCCGAAGTGCCGAGTGGCCTACTCATGGAGATGAGGGAGGTTGCTTCGCTTCGGGTACTTGGTGGGTAGTTTGCCGCGCCCGTAGGGGTCTTGGGTGGGGTATTGGCTATTCACCGCGACCGTGTAATCTGCTTTTCGTTACAGGCTCGTACGAATTGCAGTTTCCTAGTATATCCAATGTATTCATCTGTGATCTGAAATGTTTATCATTGCAGTATATCTATATATGATATTATTTAGGCGTTGCTTATGTTTTACAGACGTGCTAGCCCAGCCCCCGCTCTGTCGTTAGTTAAGTAACCTAACGGGTAATGATGGGGCCCAGTGGCGAATGCGAATGGCATAAGCGTACGTCATATTTTGGTTGTTTTCTACAATGGTGGGATTAATTGATGGGACGCATTAAAAGAACTAATGCAAGAATATCACGCATTAAAAGAACTAATGCAAGATAATAAACCAAGTTAAAGTCGTTGGAACACTTTCGAAAAACCACTCGGTTTTTTTCAAAACCAACTTTTAAATGCGGAGCTTGAGCCACTCCTTTTAAAAGCTATCTCGTTCCATCGACCAAATCAAGTTCACTACGTTCACGGTTTTGCTAAAACCATCCGTAGCCCTCCATCATTTCAGTTAAATATTCGGTAGTATTCAAGCTATGTATTTTGACCTCACGCCAAGGCATAGTGATTGGTAGCTGCCAGATATTTATCTGTTGCATAGATAGAATGCGTTGGTTTGAGATAGTCGTACTGCCATTTTGGCCTACGTCAAGGGTATGTACGGGTGGGTTCAAATTAACCTGGATAATGATGGGATGAACTTGACATGTGACTTATGACATTTTGACCTCACGCCAAGGTCATAAGAGCATGGGGCAAAAATCCACATCGGGAGTTTCATAAGTACTGAAACTTGCTAGATTTGCATACCATTTGGAGTGTGATGATTCTGGTAGGATTCCTTCAGTTTCGTCACGCGGTGATATTTGGATCCCGATCCTACTATGAGTATATTCTACTCCTCGGGAAATTTCTCACTTAACGATCAATGCTATAAACCTAGTAGGTGCCTAGAAAGGTGTTAGCGGGGCTACGCCCCCAGGGAAAAGATGTTCTTTAATTAAGGAACTTCGCGAAAGCGTTGGAAAACCTCCCTCGAAGTACCGACACCGGCCTGGCTGAACGGTTAAGCAAGTATTGTGCGGTGGGATTGATCCCGACTAATTCTTCCTTTATGGTTTGAGGAGGGATTCGAGAAACAGTGGGAGCCATCCTGTTTAGACAAACTAAAAACCACTCTAAACTTGCAAGAGCATCATGCTGAGTGTTTCTTTTTCTCTCTCCTAATTGCAGCGACCAATCGATATGACTGGACTTAAGTTACTTCTAGATAAAAATATACTGACAGGGCCAAACTACAAAGATTGGCTAAGGAATGTCAAGATGGCAATCACTTACGACAAGCTGGGGTATCTTCTTACCACCAAAGCTCCCCCTGTCCCTGGTCCTACTTCCAGCGTCGCGGATAAGGAAATTCGCAAGACTTGGGAGATTGATAGCGCGAAGGCCAAGTGCCTCGTACTTGCCTCGATGGACAACGAACATCAGAGGAGGCACGAGAATATGGACCTTGAATCCATATTTCTCCATACAAAAGAACTGTATGGAGAGCAATCTCGTATCGCAAGATACGAAGCGTCGAAAAAGTTATTTTCGGCAAAGATGGCCGTCGGATCATCAGTAGCCGAGCACGTGCTAAAGATGATCGGCTACATTGAGGAGCTCGCGGACCTAGGGACCACATTGGAGAGTGAGCTCTATACGGATATAGTTCTTCAGTCCCTTCCTTCCACTTACGCCCAGTTCATACTGAACTTCAACTTACAAGAAAAAGAGGTTGAACTTTCAGAGCTCCTCAACATGCTGAGGAGCGCAGAGGGCACCCTACAGAAAAGTAGGGAAACATCCACTTTGTTTGTAGGAGGATCATCTTCTTCTATGTCCAAGGCGAAAGCCAAGAGAAAGAAGAAGAAAGCCCCCGCCAAACCAAGGGGCGGTGTTAGTAAAGTGGATATGAAGGGAAAAGCTAAAGTAACAAAGAAAGCGGGGAAGCTTGTGGATAAGGAAGAATGCTTCTATTGTCATAAGAAAGGACACTGGAAGAATGATTGCAGGGCCTGGAAGGCCAGAACACAGGAATTAAAACAGGTTGCAGCTTCAGCTTCAGGTGTGTATGTTATTGAAAATTGTCTTTCAATAAACTCTACTTCCTGGGTATTGGATACCGGATCAGGATCTCATATCTGTAATTCTTTGCAGGCGTTGATTAACCGTAGGGTTTTGAAGGCAGGTGACATGACCCTCAGAGTTGCGAACGGAGCTAGCATGGATGCTAAAGCCGTGGGGGGACTATCACCTGGGAATGTCAGATGGACATGTTTTGGTTTTGCGTAATTGCTTTTTTGTACCCAACGCAACTTGTAATATCATTTCTGTATCTTTAGTTTCTAAAGAAGGTTATGAATTTGCGTTTGTAAGTAATGTTGTAAACATTCACCTTAATCAAGTTTTGATCGGGTCAGGTACATTGAGTAATGGTATATACGTATTGAACCAACCACAGATTTTCAATGTCCAGAATACACACAAAAGAAAGTCTCCAGAAATCAATCAGGCTTTCTTATGGCATTGTAGACTGGGTCACATCAATGAGAGAAGGTTGACGAAGTTACATACAGAAGGATATTTGAATGCGTTCAAATATCAATCGTATGCCACTTGTCAATCCTGTCTAAAAGGAAAGATGACAAAGACTCCGTTTACTGGACATGGAGTAAGAGCGAGCGAGCTCTTGGGACTCGTACACAGTGACGTGTGCGGTCCAATGTCTACACATGCGCGAAGCGGTTATTCTTACTTCATTACTTTTACGGATGACTTCTCAAGGTACGGTTATGTCTTCTTAATGAAACATAAGTCCGAGGCCTTTGGAAAATTCCAGGAGTATAAGAATGAAGTAGAAAAACAAACCGGCAATAGTATTAAGATTCTAAGATCGGATCGAGGTGGAGAATACTTAAGTGCCGAGTTCCTGGACTATTTAAAAGAGAATGGAATTCTCTCTCAGCTTACTCCTCCATACACTCCGCAACATAACGGTGTATCGGAGAGGCGGAACCGAACCCTATTGGATATGGTGCGGTCCATGATGGGTAACGCTGAGTTACCACGATCATTCTGGGGATATGCGCTAGAATCAGCCGCATACCTTTTGAACCGAGTTCCCACTAAGACTGTGCCTACCACACCATATGAGTTATGGAGTGGGAAGAAACCCTATCTTCAATATCTGAAGATCTGGGGATGTCTAGCTTTTGTCAAAAAGCAGCATGCGGATAAACTCGAGGCACGCTCAGTACTGTGCAAGTTTGTGGGATACCCAAAGAACACCAGGGGGTATCTTTTCTACTACGCAGAGGAACAAAAAGTCCTTGTTTCTCGAAATGCCCACTTTCTAGAACACCAGTTCTTGGAAAAGGAAATAAGTGGGAGCGCAGTAGAACTGGAAGAAATTCCAGAACCACGGACTATTACTGAAAGTTTAGTGGAACCAGAGGGTTCGGAAGAACAGGACATTCCTACGCCGCTCCGCAGGAGTAGTAGGCAGACTCATCCGCCCGAGAGATACTACGGTTTTCTCATAGACGGGGATAGAGAGGATTGCATCATAGATTATGATGAGCCTACTAGCTTCCAGCAAGCCATTCAGAGCGTTGACTCAGTGAAATGGCTGGATGCAATGCGGACCGAAATGAAGTCCATGTACACCAACAAGGTATGGACGTTGGACATTGCTCCAGACGGGGTAAAACCCGTAGGATGCAAGTGGATCTTCAAAAGGAAGATTGGTGTAGATGGACAGGTTGAGACCTATAAAGCTAGGCTGGTAGCAAAGGGTTTTCGTCAAAGACCTGGCTTGGACTATGACGAAACCTTTTCTCCAGTAGCCATGCTGAAATCCATTCGGATCCTTCTTGCCATTGCTGCCTTCCACGATTATGAGATCTGGCAAATGGACGTAAAGACCGCTTTTCTAAATGGAAATTTGGAGGAGTGTGTCTATATGGACCAACCAGAGGGTTTCATTCAGAGTGGGAGCAGCGGAAAGGTGTGCAAATTGCTTAAGTCCATCTATGGACTAAAGCAGGCATCGCGGAGTTGGAACATTTGCTTTGATGAGACGGTCAAAGAATTTGGCTTTATCAAAAATCCAGATGAACCATGCATCTATAGTAGATTTGTAGCGAGAACTGTAGTATTCCTCGTTTTATACGTGGATGACATTCTCTTAATATGAAATGACATTCCTATGCTACAATCTGTCAAGGGGTTCTTATCACACAGGTTCTCCATGAAAGACCTGGGTGATGCCTCATACATCCTGGAGATCCGGATCCATCGTGATAGATCCAAGAGGATATTAGGACTTTCACAGTCCAGGTACATCGACACCATACTGAAAAGATTCAGTATGGAAGATTCCAAGCGCGGTAACCTACCGGCTTGTCACGGGATCACCCTCTCTAAAGAGATGTTTCCCAAGACTGATTTGGAGAGGGATCGCATGTCTATTATACCCTACACTTCTGCGGTAGGCTCTATAATGTATGCGATGTTGTGTACCAGACCGGATGTAGCTTATGCACTGAGTGTGGTAAGCCGGTATCAGTCAAACCCTGGGGAGAAACACTGGATAGCGGTAAAGAACATTCTCAAGTACCTGAGACGGACTAAGGAGATGTTCTTGGTGTATGGCGGAAACGACCTCCAGATCGAGGCCTTTGCTGACTCCAGCATCCAGAGTGACAAGGATGATTCCAAGTCCATGTCGGGTTTTGTCTTTACCCTCAATGGAGGGGCGGTGTGTTGGAAGAGTTCCAAACAAGAAACCGTTGCGGACTCGACGATGGAAGCGGAATACATCGCTGCATCTGATGCCGCAAAAGAAGCTGTCTGGATGAGGAAGTTCTTGAAAGAACTTCAGGTGGTTCCGTCCATTGTTGATCCAATACCTCTGTATTGCGACAACAACGGGGCTATAGCTTTAGCGAAGGAACCCAGGTCCCATCAGAGATCCAGGCACATCTTGAGGCGGTATCACCTGATCAGGGAGATTGTGGATCGCCAGGAGATCGAGGTTCGGAGAGTCGCTTCAGAAGATAACACTCCAGATCCATTCACCAAGGCCCTGCCCCAGACTCAGTTCGAGCGGCTGATCGAGATGATAGGTCTTCGATACGCCAGTACATGGCCTTAGTGCAAGTGGGAGATTGTTAGTGTATATGCCCTAGAGGCCATTACTGTATCATACTAGTTTGTATATTACTTAATGGAAGCTTGGGATATTCACCTTGTATATACAATCTTGCTCAAAATAGTAGTATGCTACTTGGTTTGTTTCTACTTCAATGTGTACATGCGTTTATTTTAGTATATCACCTATACACATTAGTGGAGCCCTTAGGATCTTTGCTTGATTGCCAGCTGTAAGTCGATGTAGTACACCCCAGTACTTGTGGGGAGGCGGAATTTTCAAAAACGATCAAGTTTAAAGAACGAACATCGACTAACCGCTTGAATCGAAGCTAAACTATAAATAACCGTACACAAAGAGTTTCTTATCTATTGTGTTTAGGGATTATACCAAATGAAACCGGTCCTTCGTCTTTGTGTTCTCCTTTGTTCTCCTCGACCTTCTCTAGGTAGTAGACGATCCACCCGAGAGCAAAACACCAAGCTACACCTCTAACTTGAGGTAACTAATCTACTTTGATTGCTAATCAAAGAAGAAAGGATGATATAGAGTGAAGGTAATGGATGTTTAAGTCTAACTAAACCTTTGATCTCAACACATGAGGATTAAGGATTAGTCTCTTGAAGATTAGAGCTTGAGGAGAGAGAATGTGAGATGAGATAATGAGATGAGAGAGAGTGTATCATAATATATTATGAAGCATTCTTATTAAAGAATAATGAATAAAAAGAAATGAATAAGCATGCTTCATAAATGAAAAGAGGTGATTCATTAACATGAGTCATTAAGCATTTATGATGCATTAATGATCATGATGAATCACCCTCATGACTCACTAATCTTATCCAAAGCTTATGTCACCTTAACCTCCTTAGTCACATCTTCTAGAAGCTTCTCGTACAATTACGAGAACGCCCCTCCAATCCGCAAAAATACGGAAAAACTTTAGACTGTAAAAATCCAATAACCGGATACCAGTAACTGGCTTAAACCAAAGCCGACTGGTAAAAACTGTCCGAAAGTCGTACGTGCGTAAACGCACGTATGCGTCCGAACCCTTTGTCGCAAAACCATGCGACCTCTATATCGTTTCGCCTGGAGTAGGAAACTCTCTGTGTGGGACTCTAGAGACTCGACTACTACGTTGGCAGTGGGTTTAACCACAGACCGCAAGCGGCACTAGCTGTACGTAACGGTCCCCAGGTAGTTGTCGATAAGAAGGCCGATGAGAAACCCATCCGAACTCCTACTGAGTCTGATGTGACAATCTCCATACAGTCCGGTCCGTTCGTCCAAGACTATCGCATATCGGGCCTAGGGGGGCGGCAAGCGTCAGTCCCCTAATAGCGGTATAAGTCGTGTCGGAGGGAAGCCCATTACACCCTGAGAAACTACTGGAACCTACCAGCAAATCTCGCTTGCCCTGGCCAGGGACTTTGCGTAATGGCTCTCTGACACAGCACGATATCTACTCCCAATACCGGGAGGGACGAATCCTGTCTAACCGCCACTGCCTCCAAGTGCTCGGGGCTGCACCCAACTGCTACCTGTTTGCACGACTCCTTTGAGCCGTGGTAGGGTAGCAATCTAAGAACAGTGGGATACACTCGAGGCGAAGTAGCAGTGTCAAGTCTGCGGACTATGCTGTACTCATGTCACCTGGGAACTGTTCACTGACGACTGGTATCAAACCAACCAACAGTTCCCTGTGAGTCCTGTCCGGTGTACCCGTAACCTAACGAGCACCTGCATACTATCTCCAGTACGACGTACTGACGGCTGTGGGACAGACCATCTCCCCAACTGGGATGAGAAGCGTACACACCAGTCTACTCCGGAGTATCGATGCTCTGTCTCGATAATCCAACGACCAGGGACCTGAATAAGGATGTGCTTGTAGACTACCCAGCCCCCACTAGTGTGACTGCCATCACAACGCTGGTAGACAAGCAAGATCCTAAGAGCTCTATCAACACGTACACTCACATATTAAGATAGAAAAACCAAGTAGCATACTACCATGTTTAGCAAGATTGTTATATACATGTGAATATCCCAAGCTTCCATTAAGTAATATACAAGCTAGTATGATACAGTAATGGCCTTCTAGGGCATAAACACTAACAATCTCCCACTTGCACTAGGGCCATGTACTGGCATATCGAAGACCAATGATCTCGAGCAGCCTCTCGAACTGAATCTGAGGAAGGGCCTTCGTGAATGGATCAGCAATGTTCTCTTCTGAAGCAACTCTCCGAACCTCGATCTCCTGACGATCAATGATCTCCCTGATCAGGTGATACCGCCTCAAGATGTGTCTGGACTTCTGATGGGACCTTGGTTCCTTCGCTAAAGCTATAGCTCCGTTGTTGTCGCAATACAGAGGTATTGGATCAACTATGGTAGGAACAACCTGAAGTTCTGTTAGGAACTTCTTCATCCAGACTGCTTCTTTTGCGGCATCGCAAGCAGCTATATACTCCGCTTTCATCGTCGAGTCGGCAACGGTGTCCTGCTTGGAACTCTTCTAGCACACCGCCCCTCCATTGAGGGTAAAGACATAACCCGACATGGACTTGGAATCGTCCTTATCACTCTGGAAGCCGGAATCAGCAAAGGCCTCCAACCTGAGGTCTTTTCCGCCGTAAACCAAGAACATCTCCTTAGTCCTCCTCAGGTACTTGAGAATGTTCTTTACTGCTATCCAGTGTTTCTCCCCTGGGTCTGACTGATACCGGCTTACCACGCTCAGTGCGTAAGCTACATCTGGTCTGGTACACAACATCGCATACATTATAGAGCCTACCGCAGAAGCGTAGGGTATAATAGACATGCGTTCCCTTTCCAAATCAGTCTTGGGAGACATCTCTTTGGAGAGGGTGATTCCGTGACAAGCCGGCAAATTACCGCGCTTAGAATCTTCCATACTGAATCTTTTCAGTACAGTGTCGATATACCTGGACTGCGAAAGTCCCAACATCCTCTTGGATCTATCACGATAGATCCGGATCCCCAGAATGTAAGAGGCATCATCCAGGTCTTTCATGGAGAACCTGTGTGACAAGAATCCTTTGACAGATTGTAGCATAGGAATGTTATTTCCTATCAATAGAATGTCATCCACGTACAAGACGAGGAATACGACACTTCTGGCCACAACTTTACTATATATGCACGGTTCATCTGGATTTTTGATAAAGTCATATTCTTTGACTGTCTCATCAAAACAGATGTTCCAACTCCGCGATGCCTGCTTTAGTCCGTAAATAGACTTAAGCAGCTTGCATACTTTCCCGCTGCTCCCACTCTGATTGAAACCCTCTGGCTGATCCATATAGACGCTCTCTTCTAAATTTCCATTCAGAAAAGCCGTCTTTACGTCCATCTGCCAGATTTCATAATCATGGAAGGCAGCAATAGCAAGAAGGATCCGAATGGATTTGAGCATAGCCACTGGAGAAAAAGTTTCGTCATAGTCCAAACCAGGTCTTTGACGAAAACCCTTTGCAACAAGTCTAGCCTTATAGGTTTCCACCTGTCCATCTACACCAATCTTTTTCTTGAAGATCCATTTGCATCCTATGGGTTTTACCCCATCTGGAGCAAAGTCCAAAGTCCATACTTTGTTGGTGTACATGGACTCCATTTCGGTTCGCATTGCATCTAGCCATCGTACCGAGTCGCCTCTCTGGATGGCCTGCTGGAAGTCAGTAGGTTCATCATCATCTATGATGCAATCCTCTCTATCCCCGTCAATAAGAAAACCATAGTATCTCTCAGGCGGATGAGACGGCCTACTACTCCTGCGGAGGGGTGCGGGAATGTCCTGTTCTTCTTGAACTTCTGGTTCTACCAAACTTTCAGTAGAAGTTTGTGGTTCTGGAATTTCTTCCAGTTCTATTTCGCTCCCACTTGATTCCTTTTCTAAAAACTGATGTTCTAGAAAATGGGCATTACGAGAAACAAATACCTTTTGTTCCTCTGCGTAATAGAATAGATATCCCCTGGAGTGCTTTGGATATCCCACAAACAAACACTTTACTGATCGTGCCTCGAGCTTGTCCACATGCTGCTTTTTAACAAAAGCTGGACATCCCCAAATCTTTATATACTGTAGATGGGGTTTCTTCCCACTCCACATCTGATATGGAGTGGTAGGCACAGTCTTGGTAGGTACCATGTTCAAAAGATATGCCGCTGATTCTAGCGCATGTCCCCAGAAAGATCGCGGTAACTCAGCATTACTCATCATGGATCGTACCATATCCAATAGGGTTCGATTCCGTCTCTCCGATACACCGTTATGCTGTGGAGTGTATGGAGGAGTAAGCTGAGAGAGAATTCCTTTCTCTTTTAGGTAACCTAGGAACTCGGCACTTAAGTATTCTCCACCTCGATCAGATCTCAGTGTTTTAATACTTTTGCCTGTTTGGTTTTCTACTTCATTCTTATACTCTTGGAATTTCTCAAAAGCCTCGGATTTATGTTTCATCAGATAAATGAATCCGTATCTTGAGTAATCATCCGTGAAAGTAATGAAATAGGAAAAACCACCTCTTGCATGTGTAGACATTGGACCGCATACATCGCTGTGTATGAGTCCTAAGAGCTCGCTCGCTCTTACTCCTTGTCCAGTAAATGGAGTCTTTGTCATCTTTCCTTTGAGACAAGATTGACAAGTGTCATAGGTTTGATATTCGAACGTGTCCAAATATCCTTCTCTATGCAACTTAGTCAACCTTCTCTCATTGATGTGACCCAGTCTACAATGCCATAAGAAAGCTTTATTTAAATCTGGAGACTTTCTTTTTAGTGTGTTCTGGACATTGAAAATTTGGAGTTGGTTTAAAACATATATTCCGTTATTTAGAGTACCGGACCCAATCAAACCATGATTAAGGTGGATGTTGACAACATCTCTTACAAACGTGAAATCATAACCTTTATTTGATAACAAGGAAACAGATATGATATTACACGTTAAGCTGGGTACAAAATAACAGTTATGTAAAACCAAAATGTGTCCACTCGTCAATCCTAGGTGATAATCCCCGACGGACGCAGCTCCCATGCTAGCTCCGTTAGCAACCCTGAGGATCATATCACCTTCCTTCAGCACTCTACGGTTTCTCAGTGCCTGCAATGAATTGCAAATATGAGATCCTGATCCGGTATCCAATACCCAGGAAGTAGAGTTGATCGACAGACAATTCTCAATTACAAACACACCTGAAGTCGAAGCCACAGCTTGCTTCGGTTCCTGGTTCTTGGCGTTCCATGCCTTGCAATCCTTCTTCCAGTGCCCTTTCCTGTGACAATGGAAGCACTCATCCTGACCTACTATCGGTACTGCTTTCTTTTTCTTTCCCTTCCCTCCCACCTTACTAACACCTCCTCTAGGTCTGGGTGCGGCCTTCTTCTTCCTTCCTTTGGCCCTAGCCTTGGACCCGGAAGAAGATGAACCGCCAACAAACATAGCGGGTGTTTCCCTTGATGTCTTCAAGGTGCCCTCTGCATCCTTAACATGTTCAGGAGTTCCGGAAGTTCAACTTCTTTTCTTTGAAGGTTGATGTTCAGGATAAACTGGGCGTAGGTGTGAGGAAGGGACTGGAGAATAAGGTCTGTATAGAGCTCATTATCCAAAGTCGTCCCAAGGTCTGCGAGCTCTTCAATATAGCTGATCATCTGTAGGACATGTTCACCTACCGATGACCCGGCAGCCAACCTCGCTCGAAACAAGTTCTTAGAGGTCTCGTATCTTGCTATACGAGATTGCTCTCCATAAAGTTCCTTTGTATGGAGAAATATGCCATCTAGGGACATATCCTCGTGCCTCCTCTGATGTTCATTGTTCATCGAGGCAAGCACGATGCACTTGGCTCTCGCGCAATCTAAATCCCAGGTTTTGCGGATTTCCTTATCCGCATTGCTGGATTTGGGACCAGGGACAGCAGGTGCCGTAGCGGTGAGGACGTACCCCAGTTTGTCATAGGTCAAAGCCATTTTGACATTCCGCAGCCAATCTTTATAGTTTGGCCCCGTCAGTATATTTTTCTCTAAAAGTAACTTAAGTCCAGTCATTTTCAGGGTCGCTGCAATTAGGAGAGAGAGAAGAAAACTCTTTAGCATGATGCTCTTGCAAGTTTAGAGTGGTTTTTAGTTTATCTAAACTGGATGGCTCCCACTGTTTCTCGAATCCTTCCTCAAACCATAAAAGAAGAATTAGTCAAGACTATTCTCACCGTACAATACTTGCTTAACCGTTCAGCCAGGCTGGTGTCGGTACTTCGAGGGAGGTTTTCCAACGCTTTCGCGAAGTTCCTTAATTAAATAACCTCTTTTCTCTGGGGGCGTAACCCCGCTGACACTTTTCTGGACACCTACTAGGTTTATAGCATTGATCGTTAAGTGACGAATATCCTGATAAGTATCAAATACTCACAGTAGGATCGGGATCCAAAAATCATCGTCTGATAATGTTGTAGGAATGCTACCAACATTCATCAAACTCAAAATGGTATGCATCTCTTTGCAAATTTCAGTTTCTTTAGAAATTCCCGATATAAGTTTTTGCCCCATGCTCTTATGACCTTGGCGTTAGGTCAAAATGTCATAAGTCACATGTCAAGTTCTACCCATCATTATCTTGTCAATTTGAACCCATCCGTATATATCCTTGACGTTCGGCCAAAATGATAATACGACTGTCCCAAACTAACTCATCTATCTATGCAACAAATGAATATCCAGCAGCTACCAAACACTATGCCTTGGCGTTAGGTCAAAATACATAGCTTGAATACTACTGAATACCCAGATGAAATGACGGAGGGCTACGACTGGTTTTGGCGAAACCGTGAACGTAGTGAACTTGATATAACCGAAGGAACCTGATAGCTTTTAAAAGGAGTGGTTAAAGCTCCGCATTTAAAAATATCTGTTTTAAAAATAACCGAGTGGTTTCTTTTAAATTGTTCCAACGATTAAAACTTTGGTTTATTTTTTCTTTGCATTATAGATAATGCGTCCCCTCATTAACCTATCATTGCAGAAAACAACGAAAATACAACGTCCTCTTATGCCATCCGCATTCGCCACGGGGTCCCGTCATCACCCGTTAGGTTACTTAACTAACCACAGAGCGGGGGCAGGGCTAGCGCGGGTGTAAAACATAAGTGATGTCTAAATAGCTACAATATATATAGATATTTTACATTCGTCTGACGCAATGATATTCATTCCAGAACACAGATAAACAATATTGGATTTGCAAGCAATCTGTATTTCTTTTGAGCCTGCAAGAAAAGACAGATTACACAGTTGTGATGAATAGCCGTTACCCCACCCTTGACCCCTACGGGTACGGCAAACTACCCACCCGGCAGTCTGTGTACCCCACCTTGGGTCAGTCCTAGGAGCAAAAACAGTAAAATGAAATAATACAACGGTGGCTACGACCGCAACCTGGAAGTGCCCCGCAAAAATAATATTACAACAAATTACATTTACAATAAATGAATTAAACAATAACCCATTGCTAACCCCGACTATACACCACAACAGTCCAATACAGTTTATATGCACAAACAGATATAACCATTTCAGAAATGTGCAACCCCCTGCCAACCGACATACTAGCAGTTAGGGGAGGTTTACGAACACATTAAACAATCACAGATATAATCCAATATGCAAATACTGTACAATTTCGATCGATTAAACAACATCAATATTGCTCCAAAATCTGCTCTGTTAAACAGTAACCTGAGCAAAATTAAAATATTCCAGTAAACCCCAAATATCACAGAGAAGCAACAGAAGAAAATTGGGCTCCTGACTCGCCAACTCGGCGGCGGAAGCGCGGCGACTCAGTAGGCTGAGGCCGCGGTTCCGCGGCGAGTTAGGCGATTCAGGGGCCTATTTTTCTTGGGTGTTCTCCTGTGGTCATGTCAAGCTCTCTGAACACACCTGAAAAATTTTTGGACTTCATTTTAAGTTCGACAGAAACTGGACAGATTTAGGGTTTTCCGGCTTCGTTTTTCCGTTCGAAATTCGTACAAATTTGCAATTAAGTTATTTAGTGTTTAGCGAGGCTCTGATACCACTGTAAGTCGATGTAGTACACCCCAGTACTTGTGGGGAGGCGGAATTTTCAAAAACGATCAAGTTTAAAGAACGAACATCGACTAACCGCTTGAATCGAAGCTAAACTATAAATAACCGTACACAAAGAGTTTCTTATCTATTGTGTTTAGGGATTATACCAAATGAAACCGGTCCTTCGTCTTTGTGTTCTCCTTTGTTCTCCTCGACCTTCTCTAGGTAGTAGACGATCCACCCGAGAGCAAAACACCAAGCTACACCTCTAACTTGAGGTAACTAATCTACTTTGATTGCTAATCAAAGAAGAAAGGATGATATAGAGTGAAGGTAATGGATGTTTAAGTCTAACTAAACCTTTGATCTCAACACATGAGGATTAAGGATTAGTCTCTTGAAGATTAGAGCTTGAGGAGAGAGAATGTGAGATGAGATAATGAGATGAGAGAGAGTGTATCATAATATATTATGAAGCATTCTTATTAAAGAATAATGAATAAAAAGAAATGAATAAGCATGCTTCATAAATGAAAAGAGGTGATTCATTAACATGAGTCATTAAGCATTTATGATGCATTAATGATCATGATGAATCACCCTCATGACTCACTAATCTTATCCAAAGCTTATGTCACCTTAACCTCCTTAGTCACATCTTCTAGAAGCTTCTCGTACAATTACGAGAACGCCCCTCCAATCCGCAAAAATACGGAAAAACTTTAGACTGTAAAAATCCAATAACCGGATACCAGTAACTGGCTTAAACCAAAGCCGACTGGTAAAAACTGTCCGAAAGTCGTATGTGCGTAAACGCACGTATGCGTCCGAACCCTTTGTCGCAAAACCATGCGACCTCTATATCGTTTCGCCTGGAGTAGGAAACTCTCTGTGTGGGACTCTAGAGACTCGACTACTACGCTGGCAGTGGGTTTAACCACAGACCGCAAGCGGCACTAGCTGTACGTAACGGTCCCCAGGTAGTTGTCGATAAGAAGGCCGATGAGAAAACCCATCCGAACTCCTACTGAGTCTGATGTGACAATCTCCATACAGTCCGGTCCGTTCGTCCAAGACTATCGCATATCGGGCCTAGGGGGGCGGCAAGCGTCAGTCCCCTAATAGCGGTATAAGTCGTGTCGGAGGGAAGCCCATTACACCCTGAGAAACTATTGGAACCTACCAGCAAATCTCACTTGCCCTGGCCAGGGACTTTGCGTAATGGCTCTCTGACACAGCACGATATCTACTCCCAATACCGGGAGGGACGAATCCTGTCTAACCGCCACTGCCTCCAAGTGCTCGGGACTGCACCCAACTGCTACCTGTTTGCACGACTCCTTTAAGCCGTGGTAGGGTAGCAATCTAAGAACAGTGGGATACACTCGAGGCGAAGTAGCAGTGTCAAGTCTGCAGACTATGCTGTACTCATGTCACCTGGGAACTGTTCACTGACGACTGGTATCAAACCAACCAACAGTTCCCTGTGAGTCCTGTCCGGTGTACCCGTAACCTAACGAGCACCTGCATACTATCTCCAGTACGACGTACTGACAGCTGTGGGACAGACCATCTCCCCAACTGGGATGAGAAGCGTACACACCAGTCTACTCCGGAGTATCGATGCTCTGTCTCGATAATCCAACGACCAGGGACCTGAATAAGGATGTGCTTGTAGACTATCCAGCCCCCACTAGTGTGACTGCCATCACAACGCTGGTAGACAAGCAAGATCCTAAGAGCTCTATCAATACGTACACTCATATATTAAGATAGAAAAACCAAGTAGCATACTACCATGTTTAGCAAGATTGTTATATACATGTGAATATCCCAAGCTTCCATTAAGTAATATACAAGCTAGTATGATACAGTAATGGCCTTCTAGGGCATAAACACTAACACCAGCGATGTGATGGCAGTCACACTAGTGGGGCTGGGTAATCTATAAGCACATCCTTATGCAGGTCCCTGGTCGCAGGACTATCGAGACAGGGCATCGATACTCCGGAGTAGACTAGCGCATGCGCTTCTCATCCCAGTGTGGGAGACAGTCTGTCCTACAGCCGTCAGTACGTCGTACTTGAGATAGTATGCGGGTGCTCGTTAGGTTACGGGTACACTGGACAGGACTCTTCGGAAACTGACTAGTTGGTATTATGCCTATCGTCAGTTATCAGTTCCCAGGTGACATGAGTACAGCTTAGTCCGCTGACTTGACACTATCACTTCGCCTCGAGTGTGTTCCTACCGTACTTTGATTACTACCCTACCACGGCTCAAAGGAGCCGTGCAAACAGGTAGTAGTTGGGTGCAGTCCTGAAGCACTTGGAGGCAGTGACGGTTAGAAAGGATTCGTCTCTCCCGGTATTGGGGGTTGACATCGCGCTGTGTCTAGGAGAGCCATTACACGAGTAGTCCCTGGCCAGGGCAAACGAGATATACTGGTAGGCTTCCAGTGTTATCTCATGGTGTTTTGGGCTTCGCTCCGGCACGACTTGTACCGCTATTAGGGGACTGACGTTTACCGCCCCCTAGGCCCGCCATGCGATGTATCAGACGAACAGACCGGACTGTACGGAGAATGTCACATTCAGGCTCAGTAGGAGTTCAGATGGGTTTCGCCTCGTCGGTCTTCTTGTCGGCACTACCTGGGGACCGTTACGCACAGCTAGTGCCGCTTGCGGTCTGTGGTTAAACCTACTTCCAGCGTAGTGTCGAGTCTTTAGAGTTCCACACAGAAAGCTTTTCGCCTTTAGGCAAAAGAGTAGAGGTCGCATGGTTTTGCGACAGGGTTCGGTCACATCCGTGCACTTGTGCACGTACAGTGTCCGGACAGTTTGCACTAGCGGGCTTTGGTTTAAGCCAGATCCTAGTGTACGTATTGGGATTGGATTTATCCAGTTTGCATTCGTGTTCCTCGGAACACGGATGCGGGTGCGTATGCACAGTTGACGGGGAGACAGAGGCAGCGGATTCTCATTAGGGTTGTTGACAGTTGACCGTTGACTATTGACTTTTTGCTCAACCCTAATGAGAATATGATATGTGATTAACAATTATATTAATTAAGTATTATGGTGACATGGTTGTTGACTTTTGTTGACTTTTGTTGACTTGTTGACTTTGTTGACCGGTTGACTAGGCTTGACTAGTTGACCATCATGATAACCATAGCCATCATTTCATGGCAAAGACTTTTGCTTGCTTGCTCATTTGTGCAAAATGAGTGCATGAAATGATATGGTTATGGTTGCTTCAACCATCACATAACACTTGATTTGGTATAATGAGTTATGATGGTTTTGGATTATGAGAGGGTGAAAGACAAAAGAAAGGCTCATTCTTACTTGCTCATTCTCTCTCTTGTTCTTGAGCTCTCTTGCTCTTGCTTTCACCCTCTTCCTCTTGCTCCCTCTCTTGACTCTATGGTTCATATATCTCATGAGTTGAGAATCAAGAACCATAGATAAAATCCCATACAAACTCTTCTCTACTCATTCTAGTTCACAAGGTTTAGCAAACCAAGTGAACTAGTTTCTTCAAAGAACGAAGAAGGAGCCAAAGGTTGGAGCTTTCAGGTGGATCTATCTTCGGCGTAAGGAGACGACGGGAAGAAGCCGATCCGGACCTCCATTGGAGTTTGAAGACGAAAGAGTTCAAGACAAGCAAGGTATAACCCCCTAACCGAGTAGTTAGCAACTCGTAGTTAGGTTGTTAGTTAGATGTTTAACCAAGATCCGAGTTATAAGTCCATGTTACCACCTCTATAAAAATCGTTTTTTATCAAATTCCGCATGCCCGTAAGTACCGGGAGAGGTAGCATGGACTTATACCAATGTCATCAAAATCCCACTTTTCTTGGTCCAATGTGTAGATGAAAAGGATGGGATCAACTTTTGTGAAGGGAGTATAGGGTTTAGGTGAATGTTTGGAGATGGATCTTGGGGTAGAGGTGGAGGGAATGAGAAGATGAAGAAGGAGAGAAGAAAACAAATGGGGGAGGATGAAGATGGCTGCCCTCTCACTTTCTTTTCTCTCTTATTCTCACCCCCACTCACTATTTACCCTTTCTCTTTTTAAACTTTTCTTATTTATTTAAAACCAAACTATATAATACCCCAAAACAACACAAGAAACAACATGTAACCAGAATGCGACATGCCATGGTGCACTAACCATGAAAAACTGTAAAAACACGGATTTGGCCTAATCGCGATTAGCAGTGCACTAATCGGGTTTTCATTTAAACTGCATATAATAAATTTTAAAAATGCCAAATCGTTTAAATATATTATTAAATGAATAAATCATTTTAATTTCCATTTATTTCATAATTATTGGTATATATTTATACTTTTTTTTCGAAAACCCCAATTTTGCAAATCGGGCAGTTTTCGGGAAATATATTATTTTAATATTAAATCCCAAAAATAATATTTTATATTTTCTGAAATGTTACAATCTTCCCCTTTAAAGAAATTCGGTCTCCAAATTTAAATTTAAACCCCTAAAAACCTAAAACATTTCAATAGTCTACTCAAATAAAAGGGGCTCCGAAATCACGGAAGATGCAGAAACAACACAGCGCGTCAAGTGCGCATGAAAACGAGTAAAAACTCAAAAACCGAACTCCGTCAAGCGTCACGCAAATAATCGGATTCGCAAGCATATCCTCGGAGTTACAATAGAGATACAGATCTCGAAATCCACTACTGAAATCCAATACACACTAGTCAAATACTATAATACGTGTATAGTACGCATCTTTGAAAACTCCAAAATATGAATAAAATACATGAAAAATCTTTTCTAAATCGCCACGTGAATGCGTAACCCACGGCATAAGTGACGGACGCTCATTTGTAAAATAATAATATATGTCCATATATGTATTGCTAAATATACGTTCCGTCGTTTCAAAATATCCCAAAAGGTTTTCCTTTAAAAACGTTCGCGTCGCTCACGAACACGTAGGAAATAACGAGACTATATCTCCTTTCAAAACCCTCTTGAAAATCTTTTAATGCATGCAAGGTACTCAGGTACCGTCCTTAGATCAGTCATGTTTGGCTACTACACAATATAGTGCCCAACATGAAAACAAAGTGCTCAAAAGCAAAATCAGCCTCAAAAGGTGTATCCAATAATCACATGCGTTTGGTGCGCACGGAAATCAAATCTAAACACAGGTGCCACTATACGCACAAAGCAAAACTAAGTGCAACGGGCGTGCACAAAAACATCTGTCCAGTGCAACGGGTGTGCACGACAACACATCTGGCGCATCTATTGTGCACGAAAACAACATCTGGTGCATCAAATGCACGAAATACCATCAATAACTCAACGCATAAAAATCAACATCGAGTGCACCAAGGTGTATAAATCAAAAACGTGTGCAACTATGTACACAATATCCATATCAATGCACTGCAAGCACATGTAAGCTATACCGAGTGCAAAAATCATATCATTCGTATGAAATCCACGATATCATAAACACATGCTACGAAGGTACAAAATTGACATCAAATGCAATGAATATGCACAAATCGCAAATCAATACAACGGTGTATAAAATATATATCAAGTGCGATAACTATGTGATTGATGTGAAAAAGTGTTTGTAGAATAACCGCAATCAATAACGGTGTCGCTTGTAGCCAGCCGAGATGAGTACGGGTCGTCCGCAGGGAAACGTGGAATCTTTTTATCTTACTTTAGACGTGTTGAATAAAATAAACGAAGAGAAGGGGATAGTTTATTTAAGATCTAAATTAATTACGGATGTAAATTATATAAGAAAAAGGATTGTAGGGTTCGTTAAGATTTAGTAGTCATGGATGATTAATAAAGATGACTCATTTTATCCTTTAATAGATTTAAAACTAGATCGACGGTGATGCATGTAGAATAGGGTTTTTGGAGGGAATAGGGTTCCCATTCTTAACCTTTATCTTTGCATGGTTCTCCGTTCATGTCTAGCCTTTACCAAAATAATTGTTAACACTAATCTCAAATCGTGGTCGTGACAACCAATGAATTGATAGCGCGCCCGATTAGGGTGTTAACAATTCTTTTGATAAAGTTTATAAACTTTATAGGACTTAAAAAGAGTTAAAAGATTTTAATCATCCATTGATCTACATAACCATACGAACCCTAACAAGTGGAGAATTACTCACGCATGTTGGGAAAAGAAGATGAAAAGACAGAGAGGGAAAACATAATGTAAAATGCAAAAGAATTAAATAAAACAACTACCTTTATTAATCAACTTGAACAATCTACACTTTATTTCTTAGAAAATGATTACAAAAACTTGGTTTGCTTCTCGAACTCTTCCGAAGGAGGTAGATGAACAGTTGATGATCAGCTTGGATGCGTGAGCCGTCTTGGACTTCGTGATCTCTTCGGCTTGATGCCTTTTAGTTTTAGCCCTTGGTCCTTTATATAGCCCTCAAAGAAGAAAAACTAGTTACCATATATGGTGACTTCTTAATATGGTGACTTTCCATATATGGATTCTGAGTCCCTGTCAGTATTGATTTTATGATTTTGGCAGATTTTTGATCCTGACATCTTGAACATCTTGATCTCGTGACCTGAGCTAAATCTTGCACAATATCTCTATGAATAATGTTAGTACTATTTATTAAATTAGAGAGAGTATCTTAATCACTATATATGGTAATAAATGTTTAAGAAACTTGATTAAGAATATTTAATATGCTATGCACTTTATATGGTAATAAATCTTTAAGAAACATGATTAAGAATATTTGATATGCTATGCATCTTTTAATTACTAAAATATTATGCATATATTTTGAAATATTATTCTAACCATTTGTATAATATTATATCTTTTAAGAATTGTGATTAGAATATTTGATATGATATGCATATTTTCAATTACCAAAATATTATATAAATATAAAATGCCTATATTTTCCTTCATAATATTAATTATAATATATAAACATATGGAAAATAGTATTTTGCAGATAAATCCAAATATGTTTAATCCAAATATGGAAAATAGTATTTTCCTTCACACATCTGATCCTGGGTGCAAATCTTATCGCAGCAGTGTCCTGGAAGGAATCCTGCTCAAGGTCTCTTCCGATCTCGCCCATGCCGAACTGTACGTAGGCTGGTACTCTTGCATAATCTTTTCTCGTTTTTTGGACATCTGCGCTCTCAGCACTGCATCTCCTCAGGAACTGGATGTATCCCAACACCTCTGTATACACATCAAATCTCTAATCTCAACGGGGAGTAACAACAGCTCGCAGCATCTCGCATGAACCTTTGGTTCCAATCGTTTTTATCATCGTCCACCTTGACGTCACGCCATGCTATCTGCGTACTTCAATGTTTCTTGACCACGGTCAATCCGAAGTCTCTCACACGGACTCGAAGTCACGAACTTGATATCTTCATCACTCTGTAGAAGATATCTGGCCAAACACATCCTCGGGAGCTCGTCCCAACCATCGGAGGAATACTCCATACTCGTTCGTTCCCTATCAACTTACAACGCATTTGGGGAGGTCCTCTATCCAAAGCTGGTCAGCTTGCTGATCTCTCATCACATGATATCCGGACGACGTCAAACTTTTCGATCGATTCGTCAAAGTCCCATAATTCCGAAAGCTCAACACCTGAGCATAGTTTAATAATATCTGGTACATACCACAATACCTATGGACCAGCCGTAGAAGAGCAAACCCAAGCCTCACTGAAAGCACCGCTAAACTGCCGCAAACCCTAAGGTTCAAAGTGGTTCCATGGTCATCATGTCGAGTTAGGGTTTCATTCTTCTAGAGAGTCCACAGAATTTCTTGCATGTTTTTCCGATTATTTTAAACTTAGAAAAACGGGCTTCCGACATTCGATCGTACTTTTTAACTTCGCCTAGAAGGCAATGCGAATCCCCTTCGTCCGCATGCAAAACAATGCCTCAATCCTCCAGAAAAGACGATACATCAACGGTCATTTCTGGATCGGCCTACTCTAGATTTGACTCAACTGGGCCTGCGTCGGCGCATCAATCTTACGAATCACCCTCGTCTCTTAAATCGGGGTAGACTAGCTATCATCTGTCGCATCTCTGCCTGGGAGCTCCAGCGATCTCAGCCCGTAAAGTCTGGGGGCGACATCCTATCAATCTCAGCAACAGCTGGGTCATCTGTCTGCACGGTAGATGACATCACATTCTCTAAGCTCGGCTGTACATTAACAGTCCTCTCGCAACTGGCAGCTCTAACAATGGCCCGATCATCCGGTGCGAAACCAACCACTCGCCTCAACAAGAGGTCACAACATAAATACTAACTCGAGACGTTTCCCATGTCACCAGAAAAAACAATGGTCAGTTCTCGTCCCTGATGAGCTCGCCCTGACCGTGATACTAGCAGCAGCTCAAACTTCGCTCAAACCATGGTGACCGGAACCTCGATCGAGTATCGATAAAAAACAGATCAAAGGCATGAAAGGAAACGACAGATCCAAAATGGATACATGATCATAAGAAGGAACATCATCAATGAGAGTATGATCATGGAAACAAATATAATCAAGAATCTCAAATGGATGTATAATCATGGGTATAAAGAGAATCATAAGTCTCAAAAATATGTACATTCTAAGGTTTCTTAAGTGGAGTATCGTATCGTAAATATGCCGCAGAACATACGTACGGTACGTCACTCTACTCAAGCTACCTACTCAATCAATCAGGGTCAGCCTATGAAATGAAAGTTTGGGTCTAATACCCCCCCGTTCAAGTCTAAGTTCCGTAAGGTCAAGTCTAGGTTCCGAAATACATACCCGCCCTAGAATCCGCTTAGTCAAACATAGACTTGAACCAAGGTTAAACCTAGCGCTCTCATACCAACTTTGTCACGACCTGAAATATTAGCTCGTGACCAACACTTGAATCATGCAACGTCTAAAGGCGTAACGGAATTCAAGTAAGCTGAAACCCAAAAATCTAAACCTTTTTAAGAAAATAAAGGAGGTGAAGTTTTGAAATAAAGGTATAATGAAATCAAGGTTTTTTAATGCATAGAAAAGGAACATGAAAATGCAAGTGAAGTTTATGAGTTTGAAAACGTGTTTCGTCTTTTAAAAAAAATTTGGGCAGCACCTCCTTTGTATTTTTTGATCCAAAACCACAATACATGATAATATAAAGGCATCCCCAAGCGGGAGCTAGCTCTTGGCCAAACGGCAGATCACAACCACGCAAAACAGTATATGTAAGTATACGACGCCCAACGACGAAGTTCACCACAAAAAGATAAAAAAAATAAGCAAGACGTCAAACCACAAGTAGCGGAAAACCCCTCGCTCTAACCATAAGTAGCGGAACCTTCCCCCCCGCCCCCCGCTCTAAGTCTCGCAACCACAATCTCACTAAGTCTCATTACTTATAAAATTTACTAATTTTGATTGATGGATTTGACTAGATACAATATGAAATATAAATACAAGAGTGGGTACGATACAAATGCCCCACCTACCAATCCAAAACACCTAAATGAAGCTATGTGCTAGCGATGCCGCTACGGATCCATGCGGTCAACCTGCAAGAACTGTGGCACAACAGGGTGAGTTGCCAACTCGTGAGTAGAAAAACATCTACAAGTAGAAATCGAATAAACAATGACTCCTAGGTCAACTATATCATAAAGGTAATACTATGATATCTAGGGTGACCGGATCATCATATGTGCCAACAATGTAATCAATACCTATATATATGTGGATATAATCCGACAATATAATCAATGTATGTAAGCATGTGGATCTCGTCCAACTATATAATCAATGTATGTATGCATGTGGATCTCGTCCAACTATAATCAATGTATGCAAATATCATAAAAGTACATGCATGAAAATATGAGAATATAAATCAACGGTGACCCTCACGACACATCAAAATCATGGAACCTGGGTGTCCAACATCGACACTCGAAAACATCATGAAACCGTGCCTAGCATCGACACGTAAATCCTCATATATATCGGGCTCCATTAGTCCGGATCGGCCCATGGGCTCCGTCTGCGGAATCGGCCCTCGGCCCCGGCAGTATGGGTCGGCCCGTATCATCTCTTGACTCCGGTCGATATCCTCCGGATATCCGCCGAGTCCAAATACTATCACCGGTAGGTAGTGGTCCCTCTGCCAGGCTCATCGTCTACTGCACGACAGATCCGTTCTCGCCCCGGAGTACCATACCGGGTCCACCATGTACCCGCAATCGGCCTCATCCTGCCCCTCTAATCGGGTTTCACATGTCACACGTCTCAGAACCGAGGAAACGCATGGTGGAAGCACTGAAATATCATATTAAGAGAAACCGGGTTTTTAAAACAACATATAATCTCTTTTAAAATATCCACGGTTCTCAAATCCAGAAATCTCATGAAAACAACATATCTCAATGCGTAAAATCAGATAGCGTGATATATACGATATATAATAGAAATGTAAGCATATCCGTATATCATGCAACATGGAACAGTGATATGGCACATTAAGGGAAAACCGCTCTTTTAAATGATTCTAGTTTATAAAATATAACATGCGGTTCCCTATTTCCTAATAAAACCAGTTATATATGGGTGTACAAGTGGTATATACGCAAGCATGTTATGCGAAGAGTCATATCATGATGCAGCAATCCTACTGTATAGTGACATGGCAATTATCGATGATGAAGTGTGTGAACCTACAATCTGTGTATGTGTAACATACGCATCATCGATAATGGTGCAGGTGTACTATCACAGGTATAAGTAATGCAATGCGAATAACATGAAGGCAGCATAAGGTAAATCATGTGCAAATGCTGACGGGTATATATATCTACAAGACCGAGTCGGTGAATCTATCAATCGGTATCTATCCACACAACATCATGTACGGTATAATCCATCGTACGGCAGCCTCTAGTCAAGGGTATGGATCAAACAAGTCAAACTCATCTCGCACGGAAAATCATCGTACGGCGGCAATAAAACATTAGGGATCCTATCAACTTTTATGACAATGAGGGGTACGGACCTAACATCTCGTACGATATAGCACACATGATTCACGATATTCAATATATATATATTTATATATCTATGTCCCAGGTCTCATCCATAAAAATCTCATATCAGGGGGACCGGCAATCAATCATCTCAATCGACTTGCATCCGTATACCAACATATCACCAAATTCATCATATCGCATCGTAGAATTCTTTTCATCACATTTATATCTCACATCGAGTCAAATGTTATATATATACATTCTACCTTTACTATAAGAATACTGATCTAATCTAACATACACACCCGAACCATACAAACAGTTTTTGAAAGATACGAATCGTAGTTTTGAAAGTAGGGCTACGATGTTTTTAAAGAAAAGATATCATTTGAAAATCCGTAACGTCCCTCAAGCTATTTGTTTAAAAGATGCATACGATTCTTCAGTTTAGAAATAAGTATGGTTCGGATAACACATCTACGTCGACTATCTAGTCCTATAGTACCCTATACGGCAATATCAACAAATATCATCCTCAAGTCCCGTCATCACATACTAGTCGTATCATATCGCTTCTAACTATCCTTAGTTTCTAATATGGTTTATCTAACTATACTTTTTACTCTATCTATAGTTTTCTATAAAAGGTTTCATTAACCATAATCTACATATAAATCGGTTTCCATCAAAGTGTGCGGGGTGTTATACGCCATCCACCCGACTTTCCCCGTAGATATAGATCTACTCACACTGATCCTCGCTTGCTGGAGTCGATGACGCCACGCTCTCCTCGTCGTCTCGAATCCCACGCGGGATACCTACAACCAATACCCAATCGCAAATGCGTATTAAAATCAAGGCGGAAAACCAAAACGTCACGCGTCTCTCTTATAGGTTAAAACGTATACCCTCGCATGCAAAACACGACCAATAATCCTAGTCGATGACGTTCAAACGCCACACGATGGAAATCTAATATCAAATACCAAAATCAAGTTAAAACGAACCCTCAAAATAAAGCATCGACTCAAGAAAACACCCACAGATTTTACCCTAAGCCAAATTGGTCAATTCTGCACATATGGAGGGTGTAATTTACTGATGTAGGAGATACAGAACAAGTACGAATCAATTTGGAAGTACCAAGGCCTCAATTTGCGGCCCAAAAGATTAAATCTGCGGCCTGGGTAGGGGTTTGGGGCTCTGGTCTTCAGGGTAGCTTCTAGGTTTCCTGCATGACTCACAGTAATCGTTAAATAATTTTTAGAGTCCCCGGGTGTTAGCAGATTCCAAAATACCCTTACAATTTACACAATTATCCGATGTCAGGGTTTCTAAGTTCGTATTCTGGGGGTTAAGTCTCAGGTTTTGGTCTGTATATGATCCCTACAGGGGTTATAAGGTCTCTACTAACCTCAATTACATATCACCACTCAAGATTCCCTCAAACCCTAACTTGAAATTTCCAAACCTCACTAAACAACATCTAAATACTTCTAAACATGTATAGGTGCTAAGGTGAATGAAATACAATACAAATGGTGCAGAAATTACTTCATTTGGGCAACCCAAGAAAAACCCTAGTTTTCCAATGTCATCAAAATCCCACTTTTCTTGCTTCAATGTGTAGAGGAGAAGGAGGGAATCAACTTTTGTGAAGGGAGTATAGGGTTTAGGTAAATGTTTGGAGATGGATCTTGGGATAGAGGTGGGGGGGAATGAGAAGATGAAGAAGGAGAGAAGAAAACAAATGGGGGAGGATGAAGATGGCTACTCTCTCACTCTCTTTCCTCTCTTATTCTCACTCGCACTCACTATTTATCCTTTTACCCTTTCTCTTTTTAATCTTTTCTTATTTATTTAAAACCAAACTATATAATACCCCAAAACAACACAAGAAACAACATGTAACTAGAATGCGACATGCCATGGTGTACTAGCCATGAAAAACTGTAAAAACACGGATTTGGCCTAATCGCGATTAGCAGTGCACTAATCGAGTTTTCATTTAAACTGCATATAATAAATTTTAAAAATGCCAAATCCTTTAAATATATTATTAAATGAATAAATAATTTTAATTTCCATTTATTTCACAATTATTGGTATATATTTATACATTTTTTTCGAAAACCCCAATTTCGCAAATCGGACAGTTTTCGGGAAATATATTATTTTAATATTAAATTCCAAAAATAATGTTTTATATTTTTTGAAATGTTACACCTCTTCAGTGAAAGATCTACATGACATCATCAATGCAGAAGTGAAGTAACCGCATATTCCTAGTTTCGGGTATTGATGGCAAGCCTAAAATCCATTGGGTGTGATCTCACCCCAGAAAGGTGCGGTTATGACTCATCGGCGCTCCAAATCGAGTCTAATTTCAAGTAAAGCGCCACAGGAATACCTAACACTGGATCTTCTAATGTTAATGTGAATATTCCAACCTAAGAAGACTACTTGAAGGGATCAGAGACACGACAGACGTGGGGCTACTCAAGCAGCAACCTAAGGGACTGTATGTCTAGAATATATCAGCCAACGCTACAGTACGATAGATTTAACCCAGTACTACAAACCTAACAGACTCATGTATTGAAAAGGGATATCTATATTTCACGTTAGGATACACCTAGGCGATCCTCTCGACTCATAGGGAGAAACATCTTTATGGGACCCTCACGGCTCATAAAATTGAAAAGCCTTAGACGACACAGATATCAACATGTTTCCTAAACCATTGTTGCCCTACAAGGAAGTCAAAACTAACTCTTGTATACTATCCATGAAACACATTCTCCAAAGTTGCATACCGATGAAGTGAAAAGGCCACTTATGGGTCCTCTCGACTCGTAAGGAGAAAATACTCACGTGAGATCCTTACGGCTCACAAGGGTGAAAGACACTTAGGAATCCCCATGGTTCTTAAGGAGAATATTCACCTGAGAGATCCTCTCGACTCATAGGGAGAAAAACCTTCTTGAGACCCTTACGACTCATGAAAATGAAAAGGTTTTAGGCGACAGGGATCCTAAACATGTCTCCTGAGCCATCAATTTTATAGCGATGCATAACATTGCACTACTTAACCCACGTACATAACACCAATGGCCTTCGCATTCTTTTGGTGCTATATGTTGATGGCATAGTAATTACTGGCGATGATGCGACTGGTATTACACAGCTTAAGCACCACCTTCAAAAAAATTTTCAGACTAAGGACCTTAGGAGTCTTAAATATTTTTTGAGTATCGAAATTGCTCGATCGAAGGATGGCACCTGTATTTCACAGCGCTGACTGAAGCGGGAATGTCAGGATGAAAACCCATAGCGGCTCCAATGGATCCTAATACTATGTTGCTTCCGAGACAAGGTGGCTCAGTTGAAGATCCCAGAAGATACCGACGGTTAGTCGGTAAGTTGAATTACCTTAGCGTCACTCGACTTGATATCTCATACCCAGTTAGCGTTGTGAACCAATTCATGGCTGATTCTCGAGTGGCTCATTGGGATGTGGTGATTAGAATACTTCGCTATTTGAAGAATACTCTAGGAAATGGTCTATTGTACTCGGATCATAGATATTCAAGAGTAACAGGCTTCACTGATGCAGATTGGGCTGGGTCTCTATCCGATCGCAGATCTACTACAGGATACTGTATTTTTGTAGGAGGTAACTTGGTCTCTTGGAAGAATAAAAAGCAAAGCGTAGTGTCTCACTCCAGCGCCAAGTCAAAATACCGGGCCATAGCGAATACCAGTCGTGGGCTTGTATATATTCGATTTCTACTGGGAAAGCTTGGTTTTGAGCCATATTCCTCTATACGTATATATTGTGATAATAATGCTGCAATCTATATTGCCTCAAATCCTATGTTCTATGAGCGAACGAAACATATTGAGGTGGATTGCCACTTCGTGAGGGAGAAGATCGAAGATGGGATCATCGATACTTACTATATTCAATATGCTTATTGATTAGCAGATTTATTCACAAAACCCTTAGGAAGGGATAGAATACAGTTTATTTGTAACAAGCTGGACGCATTTGATATGTATGCTCCAACTTGAATGGGTGTTAGAATACCCGTAGTGTACACGGGTTTATTATATATAATTAGATGCTTAACATGTGTGTAATAACAAAATGGCTTTGCGTATATAAAAATGAGAATTAGGCTTAGACCAATCTATCCATTTACATTTCTCTAATTCTTTCTTTTTCTCTCTCTTTCACAGTTTCGTCGATTTTGGATCCGACTTTGATGTTTGCGATAGATATTGAACGTCGAAGCTTTGTTGATGAAATGATGATGAGAAATAAATAAAATCGACAATGATGGTAACCACGGGCCTCACACACAAGGGACTCACTCCCTAGAGGAATCACTCTTCATACCGAATCACACGGCAAACTTCGCAAATAACTCTAAAAGATTCAAAAATCTCATAAAGATTTTCAATGGCAAATTTTTTATTAATCAATATTACTCATCATCCCCAAAAATGGTTCTAGGGTTTTCTTAAATAGCAAAATCCTAGATTCAATTATAAAATAAAACCACATAAAATATAAAATTGCAAAATTAAACTTTAAAAAAATAATAATCAAATATATCATAAACAAATAAAATATTTGCTTATTGGTCCTTCATCAATATGTATCTTCGATTCCTTCCTATTCTATACAATCTCTATGCCAAAAGTAGAATATATATTTGTTATCCGGAAATGTCGGCTTCATAAGAAACCACATCATTTTTGAATAAGCAATCATTGGAAAAATTAAACTCTTGTGTTATCTATTTCTTTATCGTTTCTCTCTTTTTCCCCCTTTTTTGTTTTTCTAAATATGTTAAATGGGTCCATTGTTAAATAGATCTATTATTTAATTTACAGGTATGATCTTAATTTTTAATTTTCCCTTTTGGTTTCTTGTCATTGTCTTCCTTTAAAGAGTGAACCATCAAAAGGTCCGATCGATGATCCTATTTTATGACCATGACTCTCCCGAGACAAGGAAAAGATTAATGATGAGTTTGATTATTGGTTTAAATTCTCTAATACCCAAAACAGTATTATATAAATATTGATCAATCACTTCTCAGTTAAGCTACTCTTGGACTAGAATCACAAAGGCTTATATGATCATTTCAATGTTGGGGGTGAAAAATGATTGGAACAGATTCTCTCAGATTTCATTATAAATTAGTGAAATTCATTAAAAATTGTAAAGCTAAAGCTTTTCTATCACAAATAACAATAACAATATCTATAATATCTGAACAAACCGTTTTACCAAACACAAGATCCTAACAACTTAAACTACAAACAGAGTTAGCACCAAGAATCGCCGGAACGATCCCAATAACAGTAAAGATCAAATCACAGAATAAAGAAATCGCATCGCGAACAGAAATCTCTAAGGTATGTTCCACAAAATGATCGATCTTGAGATCATCCATCAAGTATCAGAGGAGTTCCCAAAGCCTAGATCACCAAAACAGAAGCAAGAAAATCCTATAATGGCCATTCATGCTAAAATCAAATGATGTGCTGTGATGGAGGTTTGGATTTCCTTCGGCCGTCAATTTGTCGCGAGCGTTGGTGAACGGCTGAGATTGGTGTTGAGGGTTGCCTCCTTGAGCGTGTGGATCTCAGTGGGCTTGTTATGAGGTGAAGCCCGGCTATCCGCAAAAGAAGTCCAGGGGTGATTGGTTGTATCACCGTGCACCCTCCGATGATCAAGTTAGCCGAGAAATTTGGACAGAGTAGCAGCTTATTAGAATAAAATTGCGTTACCTGAGTCGTCTGAGAGAGAGGTTTTTATAGTGGTCGTTTAGAGCGAACTGGCACGAGATCTTCGCCGTCGGTTACGCTCCTGACGTTACGCCTGCATGAGTGACGGGATCCTCCCATTAGTGACGAGATATGCTCGTTAATGGGGGATACAACGACGTGGAACGCGGGAGGTTGGGTGGCGGATATCTCGCTTTTGGCAAGATACGCGGAGCCGTGGCGGAGACGCTTGGGCTCTGCGTCCTTGGTTGCTCGGTAGAACCGATGAGGCTTAGCTCGGCGGGAGGCTCGGAGGCGAGCGGGAGGTCGAGGAAGATCGGTTATGTAATAGCTCGGAGGAGAGCAGGAAGGCCTGAGGAAGCTTAGCGTGTAGGAGGGCTCGGAGGCGAGCCGATGGTTATTTGTAAGGCGAGCATAGGAGTGTTCAGGGATCCATCGAAGGTCGGGTCATGCCTCGGGACGATAGCCCGGGGGATGACTCCAATATATGGTGCTTGTCCTGTTTCCGTGAGCTCCGGGACACGTCATCTGCCACGTGTCATGATCTGGGGAGCTCTCACTTATGAGTATCATCATTAGCCCCCCATTTTCGTCTTGACCTATTTATGGGTCGGGTAGAGAGTGGTCCAGATCGGTTTTCCGGGCTCAGCCAGTTGTCAAGAATTTGTCAGCGCGGATTTTCGGGGTGACTCGACGTAGGGCGGTTGCGTTGTTCAGATCTTTGAGCCCGCGTGTCGTATCCCGGGTGCTTGGATCTCTACGCATATCTTGGATGACGTCAGCGGATCAGAGGAAAGAATCGTGCATTTAAAGAGGAGAACCGATTCGCTTGCACGTTTTTTGAGGCGCAGGCCATGCGTCCGACGCGGATTGGCGGACGTGACAGGCTGTCGCTATCGCCTGCGCCCGAAGGGACGTCTCCAATGGTCGTTCGATACATGGGGCGTCGACGGCTGGCAGACGCAAAACTTCGTTTTGGTGGGAAACGATCTGAGCCTTCGGATGCGTCCCGCCAAACAGTATAAATAGGAGTGGGATCCCCCTAGGGTTCATACTTTCCCTACTATTTTCCTTTGCTGCGAGAGATTGCTCGGCGCTCTATCCTTTAGATCGGATCCTTCACGCTCTTTCCTCGGAAAACTCTTTTTTCCTTTGAATCAGGTTAGATGTCTTCTTCTTAGGAGTCTGTTAAGATAGTTAGGGTAGAGTCTAGGGAGTCTTCCACCTCTTCCCGAGAGGGTTTCGTTATTGCTTCCTCATCGTCGGGCCCGCCGTGTAGAGTCAGGGCTACCCGCGCTGCTAGCCGCCCGACTGCGATGAGGGTCCCTAAGGTGCGCATCAGGAATGGCTACGTGCGCCCTCTGTCTTGAGGGATCTGGACGAGCTTTCCGAGATTCGGTCTCGTTTCTATATCCCCTATAACTATTTACTCCGTTTGGCAAAAGGGGGGGCGAAGGGGCGGACCGGGTGCAGTGGAAGGAGATTGCTCTGTATTTGGAGGTGTTCCGTACGGGAATGCGTATGCCCTTTCCAACCAAGGTATCCAGGATACTTCGTTGGTTCCAACTCTCGCCGGGACAGCTTGCGCCGAACTCGTAGAGAATCCTCCTCGGGTTTCTGGTCCGGCTGAAGCTTGAGGAGATCCTCTTCAGCTTGACCCTTCTTACTTCCTTTCTCTGCTATAAAAATCACCTCGGCACCAGCAAGGACGAGCCGAGATGGGTGTATTTTTCCGTTAAAAAACGCAAGGGTGGGGTGGCTGGGTCAGGTGTGGTTGTCGTTCCTTCTTCCATCCATGATTGGAGGGAGAAGTTTGTATTCGTCGAGCCACCCGAGGGTGAAGACTGGCCTATGCCTATACAGTGTCACCGGGTCGACTGCCCGCGGGTGAAGCAGTCGTCCTCTCCCGAGGCGAGGGTGATGTCCATGTGGGAGCCGATCCAGCGGGCCGACGTCTTGCTTTCCGAGCAGGTCCTTAGCTGGGCTGGGCTCAGCCCCGCGCGCTTTGTGGGTAAGTTAGGAGATTGGACGATCTGTTTAGACCTCAGTAATTTAGTTTTTGCCCTTCTTATATCACTAACTTCTCTGTGCTTTCTCCCTTTGCAGGACACATGGACCGGTCCAAATTTCTAGCTGCCATATCCACCATGGCCCGGAAGAAGGCCGGGGGCGTGGTCTTGTCCCGAGCAGGCCCGAGCTCGCCCTTGAAACTGTCCCCACCGGCGAAGTCCTCTGCAGCGCCTCGGGCCCCCGATGACCGTCGTGGGGGCAGCCAGAAGCACGCCTGAGACCCGGAACCCCAGGCGAGGGAGGAGGAGGAGGTGACCGAGGTCGCCCTCAAGAGGAAAACGACGGTCTCTCGCACGCCGTCTACTGATATCCCCGAGGGGATTCCGGTGCAGGAGGGGATGTCTGCTTCATGGTCCCCTCGGAGCTTTCCGTCGCGACAGCTTGCTCGTGGACATGGAGCATTCGGCCATGGGAAAGATTCCGTGGGGGACCCTGAAGGCCTAAGTGGCCGCCATCGCTCAGGAGGCTTTTCAGGTCGGTATTTGTTTAATTGTTGTCTTAATTGCCTTTTTTTAACCCGAACACTTCTAAATCCATCTGTTGCTTCCCTTAGGTCCTTCTATATTGCGCCCTCATTGTCAACATGGAAGCCGAGGAGATTGCCCCGGCCATGTGGAAGGTGTGGGAGTCGTCTTCGGAGGCGGAGGATCTGCACCTTCAGCTGCTGCAGGAGAAGGAGAAGACGACCGCCCTTGCACCCCGGTTGGCCGCTGGGGAGCTCATGCTCTCCAAGAGCCAGGAGTCCTACCGGCTTATTGGAGAGTCCCACCAAGCCATGTAGGGCAAGTTGGAGGAGCTGGGTAAGCGTCACACCTTAATGTATAAGGCGAGGGACGCCAGCAAGAGGGAGACCGAGGCTGCGATGATCGCCGAGCTTCGGGCCCGCAAGTCGGTGGACGCGTACATGGCGTCAAACCAGTTCTACACCGACCTCGGCGAAGCCTCCGCTATTGTTTGGCATGCAGTCCTTGATGCCCTCAAGGAGTTGATGCCGGAGTTTGCGGACGGTGAGCTCGGTGCTCGGGTCCCTCTCTCGGTAGAAATGCCGCAGGTGGCCGGCGCCGGAGGCGGGACGGCTATGGAAGAAGAAACCTCGGCCCCTGAGGGCGGTGCCGAACAAGGCGAGGTCCTGGCGGAGCCTGCTGCTTGAGCTCCTCTTTTTTTCCTTTTAGCTACGAAAAATTTTGTAAGCCCCCGGGCAATTTTTGTGAGGCTGAGGAGCCCCGAATACCTTGTAAATGCCTTTTTAGGACATAAATAAAACCGAGTTTATCTTTCTCTGCGTAACAATGTTTTTCTTGTGCGAGTACTTGAGTTTGTTGGTCTCTTTCTCCATGCAAATGTTTGGCCGTAGGTCAATGACCGACCTTTTAGATGACGATCGCGCGTCGAGTGTAAACCAATTAGTTGTCAAGTATAGGAAGGCTGGTGTCATCCCGCCTCCAAAGTCGAAGTGACGATCGTTCACTTAGGATACATCGGGAGACTCTTCTGAGTTGGATGGAGTGTAAGCCATTCCTTAGATTCGGTTCTTAGTGTTAGGCGAACAACAACCAAGTCAGAGTTGGTCGGCAGCGGCAGGTTCTCCTTTTACGTGGTTCCCAGATCTCCATCTTGGGATGGTGAGAATTCACCACTCGGAGGTTAGATGAGTAGGGATCTGCACGGTTGCCCCTTGGTGGAGAGTTGATCCTTGACGTTGGTGGGTAGGAGTGTACCTTCCAAGGGTCGACCGAGCAGGAAGGCTGCTCGGTGGCCTCTTGATGAGGGCTTCGATCCTTAGCATCAGTGGGTAGGAAGCAGACCGCTAAGGATTGGCCGAGAAGGGAAGCTGCTTGGTGGCTTCATGAGGAGGGCTTCGATCCTTAGCGTAGGTGGGCACAATGTTCTCGCTAAGGATTGACCGAGCAGGGAAGCTGCTTGGTGGCCACGTGAGGAGGGCTTCGATCCTTAGCGTAGGTGGGCACGATGTGCCCGTTAAGTATTGACCGAGCAGAGAAGCTGTCGATGGCCTCGTGAGGAGGGCTTTGACCCTTAGCATAGGTGGGCAGGATGTGCCCGCTAAGGATTGACTGAGCAGGGAAGCTGCTCAGTGGCCTCGTGAGGAGGGCTTTGACCCTTAGCGTAAATGGGCAGGATGTTCCCGCTAAGGATTGACCGAGCAGGGAAGCTGCTCGGTGGCCTCGTGAGGAGGGCTTCGTTCTTTAGCGTAGGTGGGCATGATGTGCCTGCTAAGGATTGACCGAGCAGGGAAGTTGTTTGGTAGCCTCGTGCGGAGGGTTTCGATCCTTAGCATTGGTGGGCATGATGTGTCCGCTAAGGATTGACCGAGCAGGGAAGTTGCACGGTGGCCTCATGAGGAGGGCTTTGATCCTTAGCATAGGTGGGCAGGATGTACCCGCTAAGGATTGTCCGAGCAGGGAAGCTGGTTGGTGGCCTCGTGAGGAGGGCTTTGACCCTTAGCGTAGGTGGGCATGATGTGCCCGCTAAGGATTGATCGAGCAAGGAAGCTGCTCGGTGTCCTCGTGAGGAGGGCTTCGATCTATAGCGGAGGTGGGCAGGATGTTCCTGCTAAGGATTGTCTGAGCAGGGAAGCTGCTCGGTGGCCTCATGAGGAGGGCTTTGACCCTTAGCATAGGTGGGCATGATGTGCCCGCTAAGGATTGACCGAGCAGGGAAGCTGCTCGGTGGCCTCGTGAGGAGGGCTTCGATCCTTAAAGTAGGTGGGTACGATTTTCCCGCTAAGGATTGACAGAGTAGGGAAGATGTGCGGTGGTCTCTTGAGGCATCGGTCAGTCTCCCTCGACTCGTAAACTATGGAAGAGAGACCGTCGCGGATAACGCGTGGTAGAAATGCACAGGCGAGGCGCGTCGCTCCGTAGTGCATGTCGTTCCAACTCCCATTGCCCGCTTGGGGCCCATGAGGGACGGTATGGTCACCACGCGGCAGCTCCGTATTGGGAAATTTGTGAATATCCCGTGATTCACGTTGATGCACGCGAAAATTTTGGCCTTTAGGGATTCTGTTGAGGCTATAAATAGTGAAGGCATGTTGGTTTTCTTCAGCGTTGCATTTCTGAAAATGGCCAGGCTTGTCTACTCCATCGAAGAGATCATCTCCCGCGACGACGTGTACCTCTATGATCAGGAGTGCACGGAGGAGACATACCAAACGGTGGTCGAATGCGTAGAGGACCACTTCGGCCTCCTACTTCCTCGGCGGTCACCTTTCTTCCAATTGCTCATGTACGCAATTTGGAGGATGTCCCCGGGTTTGTTCAACGCCTTGTCTCCGCAACTATAGGACGAGGCGCTCGATAAGATGCACACGCTCTACGTTCGAGGCCTCATCTCGAAGAACAGACATGATCGATCGGCGGCCCTTCTTTTGGAGTGTTTCCAAAAGATACAGATCGCGGACTCTTGCCTAGCGGGGGGGAGCTCTAGTGCTTCCTGGCATCTCGGGTCCGTGGGAAACATTAGAGGGAGCGGGCTGAAGAGGCTAGGGCTCGGCTGACGGAGATCTTATCGGAGTACCATAAGCAGTGCTTTCTCGACCCCTTACCCACTCTGTTGTAATTTTAATTTTTTTGTAAGGCTGAGGAGCTTATAATACCTCTCAATGAATAAAATTCTTCTTTTCTGATGTGTTTTGTCTTCTCTTATCCCTTAGCATTTTGCATTTTCTCTCAGAAATGAATCTAGGGATCTCGGTACCGTGAAAGAGAACAAAATTTATGGAAGAAGTCTCTTATAACTTGGGAGACTTAATAAAAACTACATTGCTTCAGAAAAAAGAAATTACACTTATTTGTATAGTTTGAGTTTTTCAGCCTTATAGGGCCAAAGAAACTTCTGCCCCCCTGTGTCTTGTAAGCGGTAGGCTCCACCGGGCAATACCTCGGAGATGAGGAAATGGCTGTCCCACTTTGGGGAGAACTTATGCAGTCTTCCCTGATCTACGAATTCGTTCCGCCTTAAGACCAAATCTCCTGTCTTGAAGGCATGATGCTTAACTCGAACGTTGTAGTATCGAGCAGTTTGTTGTTGATAAGCGGCGGCTTTGATCTGTGCCCGGTCCCGCTTCTCTAGCAAGATGTACAAATTAGTCTGGAGCGGCGAGGTGTTTGCTTCTCCATCGAAGTGTTCGACTCTGTAATTGGGCAGTCCGATCTCTGTTGGGACTATTGCCTCGGTGCCGTAGCATAGGATGAAGGAGGTCTCTCCCATGGGCATCTTCTTCGATGTGTGTAAGGCCCATAACACGCATGGTAGTTCTTCGACCCAACTGCACCGCCTTCCTTTTAAACGAGTTTGAAGACCTCGGATGACGTCTCGGTTAGCAACTTTGGCCTGCCTGTTCCATTGAGGATCCGCGACCGCGGCAAACTTCATTAGTATATGGTATTCGTTGCAGAACCTTTTGACTTTATCGTTTTCGAAATTTGTCCCGTGATCAGTAATGATGCACCTCGGGATCCCAAATCGGGAGATTATGTTATTCTGCAGGAATTTGATGGTTGTGGTGGCGTCCGGTTTTCTGATGGGGATAGCCTCGATCCACTTTATGAAATAGTCTACTACGACGAGGATGTATTTGTGCCTGCCCGTACCTGTGGGGAGTTGGCCCACCATGTCCATCCGCCATTGGACGAACGGCAAGAGGGAGGTGAGGGCTTTTAGCTCGGTAGCCAGAAGACGGGGTATGCTGCTATGAAGTTGACAACTTTTGCATCTTCTGACGAGTTTTTGAGCATCTTAGTGAATCGTCAGCCAATAGTATCCTTGGAGCAGCGTCTTTTGTACTAAGGTACGGGCCCCTTGATGAGCTTCACTGACCCCTTCGTGTATCTCACGCAGGACGTAGTCGGCTTCGTAGGGGTCGACGCACCGGAGTAAAGGCTGTGTGTATGACTTCTTGTAAAGGTTTCCATTGTTCCAGATGAAATGGCGGGCTTTAGCTTGAAGGCGACGCGCTTCCCTTCGGTCCTCTAGAAGTGTACCTACCTTCAGGAACTCTACGAGGGGCTTCCTCCAATCCCGGCCTTCCTCCTGAGTAGTGTATACTTGAAGCGTTGCCTCTCTGTCTTTTATGCTGGGCTGCAGCAAGACCTCGAAGAGGATATTCCTCTTATTGTTGGCCGTATAGGAAGAGGCTAGCTTGCTCAGAGCGTCGGCCTGGGCGTTCAGGTGCCGATGAATCTTCTCTATTTGAACTTCATTGAAACTTTTTCGTAGTCTCTTTACCCCGGCTAAGTACTTCACCCTGAGCAGCTCTCGGGCCTTAAAGCGCCCGGTCACTTGGCCGACGGCTAGGGCGGAGTCGCTGTGAATTCGGATCGTCTTCAGCCCCATTCCAGAGGCGATTCGCAGCCCGACGAGCAAGGCCTCGTATTCTGTTGAGTTGTTTGATGCTCTGAACCCGAGCTTCAAAGAGTACTCCATCTCTGCCTCGTTCGGGCCTCGAATGATAAGGCCGGCACCGCTCCCCTCCTCGGTAGATGATCTATCGACGTAGAGGACCCAGTCGGGGACGGAGTCGGGCACTTCCTCGACCGAGGGTCGGGACCCAGGGACGGGCACCGACACTGCTTCCTTGCCGGGGATAGCACACTCGACAACGAAGTCTGCCAGGACTTGTGCTTTGATGGCTTTCCTGGGACGGTATTTGATGTCGAATTGGGATAACTCCCACCTCCATTTCTCTAGACGACCAGACGACTCGGAGGAGGCGAGAATAGCCCCTATGGGTCGTTCGGCGAGGACAAGGATAGTGTGTTCCTGGAAGTAGTGCCGTAGCTTCCTTGAGGCGATGATAAGAGCCAAGGAGATTTTTTCTATGGCTGGGTATCTCGTTTTTGCGTCTTTAAAGACATGGCTCACGTAGTAGACCGGCTTATGTACTCCTTTGGCTTCTCAGACGAGCACCGAGCCAGCGGCATGATCGGATACCGCAAGGTACATTAGCAGCTCGTCTCCTTCGATTGGCCGGGTGAGAAGTGGGAGAGTTTCCAGGTGCACTTTGAGTTGGTCAAAAGCACTTTGAATTGGTCAAAAGCATTTTGACACTCTTCCGACTATTCGAACCTTGGGATCTTCCTCAGGGCTTTAAAGAATGGGAGACAATTTTCTACGGATCTCGACATGAAGTGACTAAGAGCGGCCACTCTCCCCGTGAGTCCCATCATCTCCACGTTGCTCTTTGGCGTGTCCATATTGAGAATGCCGCTGATCTTCTCCGGGTTAGCTTCGATTCCTCGGTGGGTAACCATGAACCCGAGGAATTTCTCGCTAGTGACTCCTAACGCGCACTTGGCTGGTTTCGGCTTCATTTTGTATTTGCAGAGGATTTCGAATGTTTCGCCAAGATCCTTGGCATGCTCGTCCGATGAGGTTGATTCATGTGCATGTCGTCAACGTAAACCTCCATGTTCCTCCCGATCTGCGGTTTGAACATTTTGTTAACCAGCCGCTGGTATGTAGCCCCTGTGTTTTTGAGGCCGAAGGGCATCACTTTGTAGAAATATACCCCCCAGTCCATGGTGAACGCGGTTAGTTTTTCATCTGCCGGGTTCATACGGATCTGGTTGTAGCCGGAGAAAGCATCCATGAAACTGAGCAATTCATGGCCTGCCGAGCTGTCCACAAGCTGGTCTATCCGAGAGAGGGGATAGTTGTCTTTTGGGCAGGCCTTGTTCAAATATGTGAAGTCAACGCACATGCGCCACTTCCCACTCTCCTTTTTAACCATGACCACATTCGCCAGCCATTCCGAGTAGGACACATTTCGAATGAAGTTGGCTGCAAGAAACCTATCGATCTCGTCCTCGATCGCCTTTTGTTTGATCGGAGTGAAACTTCGCTTCTTTTTTCTGATGGGTCGGGCCGCTGGGTCAACCCTGAGCTTGTGTGAGATTACCTCGGGGTCGATCCCGGGCATGTCAGCAGGCGCCCAGGCGAACACGTCCGAGTTTCCTCGGAGAAAGTGGATCAAGTCTTTACGCCGGGCTCCCGTTAAAAGGGATCCGATTTGGACAGTTCGTTCTATGTTCCCCTCGACGAGGGGGACCTCTGTTAGCGCCTCCACCGGGGCCCTTAGATTTCCTTCTGTTCGTCACGAGTATCCAAGGACCCCTGGAAATCATTTGCGCTTCTGAGGCCGTCGCTTTGCTCTACAGTAGTGGATGTCGCTGTGAAGCAAATCTTGGCGATTTGCTGGTTCCCGTAGGCCCGGCCTATCCCACCTTGATCCAACGGAAACTTGATCGTGAGGTGGTAGGTCGAGATTTGAGCCCGAAAAGAGTTTAGCGTCGGGCGTCCCAGGAGTATGTTGTAAGACGAGGGGATCCCTGCGACAATGAATTCTACCGGTACTATCTTCATATGGATCGCTTCCCCAATGTTAAGAAGGAGGGTAACCACTCCCTCAGCCGGGATAGAGTGGTTGGTAAACTCTGATAGGATGTAGGCGGTTGGCTGTAGGTCTGCTGGGCCGAGCCCCATACACTGGAAGCAGTCATAGAAAAGGATATCTGCCGAGCTTTCTGGGTCGACCCATATCCTTTGAACCTCATAGCGATGGACCCGTGTCGTAATCACAAGGGGGTAATTGTGAGGCAAGGATATACCGTGGAGGTCTTCATCAGTGAAGATGATGGGCTCGGCAGCCTTGCATTTCTTCCGGGGCTGGTCGCTTGTTCCTTCAACGGGTAGGAGGCGGCGAATCTCTCAATCCCTATGTGCACACCCCGAAGAAATGACCATGATTTAGCCGGTCGTTAATTCGTCGGGAGGGGGATGGTTGTCGCGCTCCCTGTCTGCCTGTCATTTTTTCCGCAGGTACTTCGCCAGGTGGCCCGAGCGGATTAACTCCTCGATATAGTCGCAGAGTTGTTTGCAGTTCTCGGTCGGGTGTCCCTATGACCTATGGAAGATGTAGTACGGGCCCCGGGTTCGTTTAGCTGCTCTATTGGTGACCGGAGGGAGCTTGAAGAATCACTCGCCCTTCACCTCTTTTAACAGCTCGGTCTGAGAGATGTTAAGTAGAGTATAATCCTGAAACTTTGGGGAGTATGGATTTGGCCGGTCGACCTTCTTCTCTTCTCTGCCCCTCTTCTTTAGGTCGGCCTGGTTGCTCCGTGGTAGGTTTGCGTTTACCTCAGACTCGAGTTGGATTTCCTGCTCGGTCCAAGCTTTTACCTCGGCTATGGTCTTAGGCTGCGCTAATGCAAAGAAGCGGAGCCACTCTTTGTGCCTAAGACCCGACCTCACAGCGGTGATAACAGTTTCATCCCGGTGCTCGGGAACCTCAAGAAGAGCATTGTAGAAGCGAGTGACGTACCCTTTAAAGGATTCCTTGTCCCCACTCTTTATGATGAAGAGGTAATCGGCAGTCCACTTCTGTCGTCTGTTCCCGACGAAATGTCCAAGGAACTGGGCGGCCAGCTCATCAAAGGTACAGATAGAGTGTGGCATGAGTCCTCAGAACCAGTCTCGTCCAGCCCGGATGAGAGTGGCGGGAAATGCACGGCATTGGGCAGCATCGGAGTTATCCTGGAAGCTCATGCCCGCCGTGAATGCTTTCAGATGGTCCTTCGAGTCGGACTTCCGGTCGAAGAGGGCCACCTTGGAGGTTTGTTTCTGGACGAGACGTGTACGGCGAGAAAATCTTCGGTGAAGGGCTTTGTAAGCGAGCTGGTGGCATACTTGGCCCCCTCGCTTGACGGGTGATCTTCCCGATATATACCCTTGATTTTCTTTTCGAGGGCGTCGAGACAATTATGGTACCCCAAGGATTCGGCGTGGTCGGGGTAGTGGCCATTCCCGGTTGTAGCCTGCGCCTGGCTGCGACTCCGGTTCCGTTCTATCAAATTCCTCAGGTCCCCCGGCGATGTCCTTCGTGAGTCCTCGCGGCGAGTGCTGTTCGTGCGATCCCATCGAGAGAGGGGGTGTCAGTCATGCCTGGGTGCACCCGAGCTGACCGATACCTCATCGGAAGGGACGTGAACGCGACGGGCCTCAGGGCGATGGGCTCTTTAGCGAGACCGCGGCATGGGGCTATGTGGCGCCCAGCGGGTCATAGAATCGGTAGTCGCGAGGGATCTGTAGTCGCCGGAGTGAGCAAGATGTTATTCAGTGGTGCCAGCGTGGGCGGTGTCATCTCCCCTTCTGCGGAGGTCGTGATCCCCGGGCGGGGGAATGGCGACCTGGGGGTTGGGCCCGCCTTTTGGACACGGACAAGGGCATCTACTATCGATCCGTGCCGAGAGGGCGTGGATGGCATTCCATGGGGGAGTATATCCGTCCAAGCCTCTGTTGTGGGGAGGACGGTGGCTTGTGCCGGGATCGCTATGGTCTTCGCTGGCCATATAGTCGAGGGTGGAAGATCAACTTTTGATGGGTGGAAAAATTTCTAGCTTCCCACAGGCGGCGTCAACTGGTGGAGGTTTGGATCTCCTTCAGATGTTGTCCTCCGTCGATCTGTCGCGAGCGTTGGTGAACGGCTGAGATTGGTGTTGAAGGTTGCCTCTTTGAGCGTGTGGATCTCTGTGGGCTTGTTATGAGGTGAAGCTGAGCTATCTGCAAAAGAAGTCCAGGGGTGGTTGTACCACCGTGGACCCTCCGACGATCAAGTTAGCCGAGGAATTTGGAAAGAGCAACGGCTTATTTGAATAAAATTGTGTTACCTGAGTCGTCTGAGAGAGGGGCTTTTATAGTGGTCGCTTGGAGCGAGATCTTCGCCGTCGGTTACGCCCCTGATGTTACGCTTGTGTGAATGACGGGATCCTCCCATTAGTGACGAGATACGCTCGTTAATGGGGGGATATGACGGCGTGGAATGCGGGAGGTTGGGTGGCGGATATCTCACTTCTGGCGAGATACGCGGAGCCGTGGCAGAGGCGCTTGGGCTCTGCGTCCTTGGTTGCTCGGTAGAACCGGGGAGGCTTAGCTCGGCGGGAGGCTTGGAGGCGAGCGGGAAGCCGAGGAAGATCGGTTATGTGATAGCTCGGTGGAGAGCAGGAGGGGCTGAGGAAGCTTAGGATGTAGGAGGGCTTGGAGGCGAGTCGATGGTTATTTGTAAGGCGAGCATAGGAGTGTTCAGGGATCTTCGAAGGTCAGGTCATGCCCCGGGATGATAGCCCGGGGGATGCCTCCAATGTATGGTGTTTGCCCTGTTTCCGTGAGCCTCGGGACACATCATCTGCCATGTGTTATGATCTGGGGAGCTCTTACTTATGAGTATCATCATGCTGCGATACGATCCCAAATCCAAAAGAAAAGGGGAAGAAATCATTCGAATCGAAAGCAAGAAGAGCATAGAGATTCGAATGAAGCACCATTAAGAGAGAAAGGAGCAAAGAACTTGCCTCAAAACAGCACAGCAGCAGCAGCAGAACGCAACAGCTGATGAATCGCTTCGATTCGATCGCCATTTTCCCGCCAAAATCAAGCTCACGAGAGTGATGGAGGAGTGAGAGAAGGAGGAGGCGATCGGCTCTATTTATCAATGTGGAGGGCGCTCATCTAACCGTACACGTGTCAAACACAAGATTTTTTTATTTTTTATATTTTGGATATTATCTAAAAAAAGATACTGGCGCGCTTCGGAATTTGAATAAGTACTTTTTGCACGAGCCTTTCATTTGCAAAAAAAATTGTCACTATTTGTAAAATATTTTAAGGTGGAGTATAAATAAAAAAAATTAACATTTAAGAAAAGATCGACATTATACATTTTGCATTTTGATAATGCCACTTGCAATGCATATGATTAAATTGATAATATTATAAAATAAAAAATTTATTAATTCTATAACATATTTATACCAATTTGTAAAGAAAATTGATCAAATTTTTCTTCCATCATATCTCAACTAATCTCCGCAATAATTATCTTCTTAAATATTTTTTTGTTTAAAACTTTATTTTATTGTTTCATGGTTATTGCTTCTAAAGATTTTCCTAGCACAGCCACTGGGTTTCGGGTGGCATCGACCATACCGTTTTCAAAAATTTGGCGTGCTAAAGAATCCTAACCTAGAATCTTAACTAGAGAATTAGATGAATACTAGAATGTAAACAACTTTACATCTAAGCGAATAAGGTATACAACCTTTGTAGACCGGTCTTTCACTTCATAAGCTCTGTATGGCAGTCACTTCGCTCCAAGTAGTGATCTCCCGGACTCTAGTAAGACTCCACAAGGTGAAATAAACAAACTTACTTGAAATCTTCGAGGCCGAAGATGATCTACGTCAAGAAGACACTAACTCAAGCTATCTCTTCACTAATTAGGAATTAGTGAAGCAAACAAGCTAAACTAAATGGCTAGTTTAGTGTAGCTTGATGAAGTAAGGATTTTGCTCACTTTAGAAATAATTTTCTCACTCATTTTCTTCACCTCCCAAAAATCTAGAGAGCTTGAGGAAGGAGATCAAGAAAAGCAACCATGGAGAGAAGCTAGTGTTGAATGGCAACCATGGGTGAGAAATATCTCATATAACTCTTGTAGAGACATAACCATGGTTTAAAATAATGGTTAGGTTAATAAAAATCTAATGTAAAACAAAATTAGTGGACCAAGTCAATGGTTCTACAAGCTTCTACTAAGCTCAAACCATGTGACTAATTTCCAACTAATTTTGATTTACTTTAAATAAATAAAACCCATCATTATGATAAGCATCGTGTGAGTCTCATACACCCATGTCTCATGTATCATCTAGCAGGACACAAAAGAACGTATATTAATATATATCACATATATACTAAATGCATAAGTGAGAAAAAGAATTCTTAAGTGAGCTAATATTAATTAATGTAAATTAATATATCAAATATATAATTATACATTAAATTATTAAATCAACACTTGGTTTAATAATCCGGCTATATCACATATAACCGACTAATATCATGTGTATCAACTTATCGAATCAACACTTGATTCGATAACTCGGCTATATCACATATAACCGACCGATAACACAAATCGCGAGAATAGAATACGGTATCACATACACGTATTAATATCGGTCCTGCGCATATCACATATGTGCTCCTACTTCGTTTCTCCTGAGCTAGGAAACCTCTGTGTAGGACTCTAAAGACTCGTCAATACGCCGGCAGTAGGTGATGATCATATCAGTCACCCACAAGCCGTCAGCGGTACTGCTAGACGTAACGGCCACCCGGGTATTGAGCGATCAGAAGATCAACAAGCAAGCCTACTTATACTCTTATGAATCCAATCAGTAACACTACCATACAGTACGGTCTCTTCGTCTGATATGTCACATATCTCGCCTGGGGGTGGTAAACGTCAGACCCCAATAGCTTAATAAGTCATACCGATGTGAGTCCCATAACGGTTCGAGAAACTACTAATAACACTTACAAGTAAATCTCAGCAACCCTTCCCAGGGATTTCCTGTTATGGCCAATCGAGAATAGTGCAACATCAACCCCCAATACCGGGAAAGACGAATCCCTTCCTATCGCTCATTGCCTCCACGTGACTCGGGACTGTATCCGAAAACCACCGTTTTGCACGTTCTCTTGAATGTGGTAAGGTGGAAATCAAAGTACAGTAGGAATCACACAAGACTCTATGACGATCTCGGGTCGATAGACTAACATGTACCAGTGTCACAAGAAAACTGCTATCTGACGTGAGGTATAATACCATCTAGGAGTTCTCGGTGAGTCCGTCCAGTGTACCCAGTCTCCACTGAGCACCCGTATACCATCCCTGATGTCAAACACCAATGGATATGAGATCATCCATCGCCCATCACATGGGTCGGGAAACGTATACGCTAGTCTACTCTGGAATATCGATGCCCCGTCTCGATACCCCCATGACTAGGAACAATTGAAGGATGTACATACCGACTACACTGGCCCCACCAGTATGATCTGCATCATAATCCTGGTAGTCAAGTACTCATCCTAAGGGCTTTATCAATATGTAACAGAGAGACAATCAGTGTACATGTTAAAATAAAGAGCAACCAGATAGCATACTATCATGTCGAGCAAGAAAGTCCTCCCTATATATGTCTAAGCATCACTATAATATACATCATATGTGCAATAATGGCCTCTAGGGCATACATACAACTAACACCAACAATGTTATTTAGCACTCTTCCCGATCTCCACGTAGTTACTACACTCACATTATGATTTTGAAGGAGGAGATTTGCGCTTTGTGAGTGGCCGGGATTTGGTAGAGGTTAGGATGGAAGTCTCCCTTTCTTTCTCTCTCTCACTCATCGCGGCATTTAACTGTGCAAGTTGTGCTTATATTGATTTTATGGTTTCACCGTGGGAAGCTGTATGTTGCACTAACGTTTGGATAGATGGCGTAAAATTAGCCGTCGTTTGTGTTGATTGTTTAATAAACGTTTCTAAGTTTCGTTCGAGTGCAAAGCTTTTATCGGTACCGGCCGTTGAAATATTATTATAAGGAGCAAAGTTGTTGGCCGGATTTTGAAAAGATTGCGGTTGAAAGGGTTGCTGAATTTGGTGTGGTGGCTGTTGCTGTGGAGGAAGCTTTTGATAATTATTTTGGCTTGGGAACTGATTTTGATTTTGAGATTGGTTTTGGTTTCAAACAAAATTAGGATTATTTCTCCATCCCTGATTATATATGGATGAATAAGGGTCATTTCTAGGTTGTTGATGAAAAGCAGCATTGGTTTGTTCATGACCTTAAGACGGAGGATTCAAAGGACATTCTTCCGTTAAATGTGATGGGTCAAAAGCAACCACACACGGTTTTGAGAAGCGTAACTTGGTTTAGGGAGGCTGACGAGAATTTGTTTTCTATAGCTTCGAGTTTCTTTTGCATCGCGGCCATTTTGGCTTTCACTGCGATGGAAATGTCGAGCTGATGGATACCTACCCTAGATGAAGACGATATTGGTCTAGTGCTCTCCCATTATAAAGTTTGTTCGGTGAGATCTTCCATAAATTGCCAAGCTTCGCCATCGTATTTTGACGTGAAATGACATTGACAAATGGTTTCAAGCATTTGTTTTGTTGCTGGATTGACGCCCTCATATATAATTCAACAAAGTTGCCATCTATCAATTCCATGATGGGAGCATTATACAAGAAGATCCTTAAACCGTTCAAAGCATTTCCAGAATGGTTCGTTGGGAAGTTGGGTAAACTGGTTAATCTCGCATCGAACGCGGACGATTTTGTGACGAGGATAAAATTTCTTAAGGAATGCTATAACGAATTCATCCCATTTAGAGATAGAATGTGCTGCAGTACTGTAAAGCCATTTTTCTGCTAGATCACACAAGGTTAAAGGGAGAAGACGAAATCGCATAGCATCCCTGAATGTTAGATTGTGCTCATCATTGCACATATGTTTTTGACTTTGGTTATAAAAACGTATGCATCTTCAGATTCAAGCCCGTGGAATTTGGGCAATAGGTTGATGAAGTGGAGTTTAATTTCGAAATTATCCCTATTGGTCGGTGGAAGAGACAGAAAAGTAGGAATGGTCCACGTACGGGATAGCATCTTTCTTGGAGAGAGATGAGTCGTGGATTCTGCGCACCTACCGGTGGTGGCAAGATGGTATCGTTAAATCCCGATGGAGATCCGTTCATTTCGAGAGATGTGGTGGGTGGAGGAGAACTAGAAGATGAAGAACTACCGACTTCGGAGTCGATAGAAAAAACGCGGATAAGACAGTCACTAGAATCCCATGTCCAGCTGTCACGACCCGAGAGTTTCGAATCGTGACCGGCACTTAACCACGCAACGTCTACAGGCGTAACGCGGCTAAGTAAGCCAAACCCAGAAATCAAACCAATAAATATAGAGTGATTTAAAACATTTCGTAAAAACAGTCATGCGTGTCCGAAAAATATCTTATTAATTTAGTAGAAATCCTTTTTAAGTTCAAGAGTTATAACTTTTATAATTTTGGTAGCATTTCCTTTTTAAACATTTGCCCCGCAAATCGGGTAAAAGCAAGGTATCACAGAAATGACAAGCGAAATGAATAAAGCATCACAAATATGATATACGACGCCGTAGCGAAGAATACACAGTAAAGTAAAGACAATATCAAAAAAGGTAAGACTGCATAAAATAAAGTCGGCTCACATGCGAGCTCAACACCAGAATATAGTAACATACATATCGTCCTCACAACTGTCTCTAAGTCAATACAGAAAGGTAGATGGAGAGTACTAGATACATCAATATACAACTGAAAGATAACAGATACCGTACAAAACCCACTTAACAGCAAAAAGGCTAACTCGCCTCAGAAAGGGTATCTGTGCCAAAAGATGCGGTAAACAGCCAGCCGCGACTACTCCCAAGGGCAACCTGCAAATACTGTGGCACAACGGGGGTGAGTTGCCAACTCGTGAATAGAGATAACATATAAGGGTGATCGCGAGCATGTACCTATAGCGTGGCTCTACTAATGCCAGCAGATGATATCAATGCATGCCAAACAGTGGATGCAATAGTAATGCAAGTGCTCAATCAGGTAAAGGCTACAGGATGAGATACATAGTAATCAATACTGAGCATGGGATAAATAATATCTACATGGAATATGTCATCATGGAAAACACTAGACGGTGCCTCTGGCTGCACCAAATCCCAATACACTCAGGCGCCGGCACACCCATCGGCCCTCAAATCCTGTATATCTCTGAGAAATCACGAGTGCCCAACATCGGCACCCAAAATATCATAAAATACTCGTGTCCAGCATCGACACGCAAATCCTCGTATATCGGGCTCCGTCAGTCCGGATCGGCCCCACGGGGTCCGTCTGCGGTATCGGCTCTCGGCCCCGGCAGTACGGATCATCCCGCATCCATCTCTCGACTCTGGTCAGTATCCTCCGGACAACTGCCAGGTCCAACCAGTCACCGGTAGGTGCTCGCCCGCCTCCAGGCTCAATCGGCAAAACCCATCGATCATCTCGCCGAGGGGAACCATACCGGGCCCACCACGAACCCGCAAACGGATCATCACTCCTCGAATCGGGTTTCAAGCACACGTCTCAGCACCGAGAAAACGCATGGTGGACGCACCAAAATATCATATCACGAGGTACCGGTTTTTTCAAAATAGCACATCTTTCCTTAAAAAAATTCCACGGTCCCCAAAACCAGAAATCACATGAAAATCCATCACTAATAAATAAATCCAATGCGAGGTACAATGTAATCAATCCATGACGTGGGTATAAGGGGAAAACCGCTTTTTAAGATAGTTTCCGTTTTTAAAGATGTCACGCGGCTCTCAATTTTTAGGAAATCATAATCAATCACATGTAAGATGAACTACGGCAATATACAACAGTATAATCATGGCAGTTCTACAGTGAGTGTGGCATGGCAATTACTAACGGTGTGTGTGTAGCATGCAAAATAGTGCCCGTGCAACATAAACCGTTAGTAATAGTGCGGTGTTCTATCAGTTCTAAACAATATATATATATATGGCGGGGAATGCAATATGCGATGGCAATCCATGGTATGGTATATGCAGTATATAACAATAAGGTCCTATCAGCCCTGACGCATAACGCCATGCGGGCGATATCCCCGTAGATGTGAAATCTACTCACCGTGTCTCGCGCTAAGTGTATCCAACCACTTGCTTGCCCTTCTTCGCAGCGTCCGTCTCACTGGCCTGCGAACCTAGAATCACATAACACATATCACACATAAGCTCAATTCACAAAAACGCGACATTACAGTCCAACTAGAAACCCGTGTCGCAAACCAATCGCGCGAGTGCGCGATACGCTAAAACGTGTGATCACGCGCCTGAAACTACCCCGACGCGCCGCGATACGCAGAAACCCAAACCTACTCACGTATCACGCGTGTCGCGAAGGTTTAGAAAAACGGCAAAATAGGTATTTGGTCCCAGATTTTTCTACAGAACTAAACTTACAAAAATATATATACCATAGAACCCCACACACTAGCAGACACCTACAGGACCAAACAACACCCAAAACCCTACCCATCTGGCCGCAAATTGCGGCCAGAAAGAGGATTTCGGCGGCCAACTGTAGCAGTTAGGGGGGTCGGGTTTCACCTGGGGTATCAGCACACGTCCACTATACTGCAGTCTTCTCAATTTCATTCTAAACTCACCGGGTCAATAGCAGTTCCAGAAATCTCAAATTTGCACAAATACGATAAATTGCATCAATAAGGAAACTGGTGGTATTTTAGTGTAATTGGGGTTAAACTAAGTTCACCTGGCCTCAAAAGCTCCTAACTAACCTAGTCTAACTAAAATTAACCTAACTTAAGCAAAGATCTCACCAATTACCACAAATATCGCTAAAACACCAAGTCTAGTGATAATCAACTACTAAGCACACTAAATAAACTAAACCAACTCACAAGTCTAGCACACAAGCAAGGGGAGCTCAGAAATTATACCTCACTCGATCCCTACTACGCTGGTTCAGGAGAAGAAGAGAAGAGGAGGGGGCTGCTACAGGCACTGCCTCTGAATAGAAGCTGCTGCCACTGCTACTGCTGATGGTGCTGCTTATTGCTGTTGATGTTGCTGTTATTGGGGTTGTGGAGCTGAAGCTGGTGCTGCTGGGGCTGCTACTGCATAGGGGGCTGCTGCTACATGGAGCTGGGGCTGCTGGGGGTGAGCTGGGGCTGCATGGAGTGCTGATGCAGTTGCTGCTGCTGCTCTGGTGCTGAAACCGGTGTTTGCTGCAGCTGCTGCTTGATCTTCTGTTGTGTGTGTGTGTGTGTGAGAGAGAGTGAGAGAGAGTAAGTGTAAAATGAGAGAGTTTGCAAGTGAGCTTAGGGTCAAGCCCTCCCATTCCTCTCTCTCTCTCCACATTAATTGCAAGCATGGGCTTGCCATGTCCCTCTCTCTCTCAAGTCAACAAAACAATTTTAAATCCCCTTTTCCATATTAAAACCAACCTAACCTTAATTAGCTAATTAAATCCACTTAAAACCCAAAAGACTTTAACCCTCAAGATTAACCCACCATGGTTAATAATTATGGTAAATCTTATTTAAAAACCCTAGTTTACATGCACATGTGTGTGCAAACCTAGGAAAATTTTGGAAAAATATTTATTAAATTAGGAAAAATATTTAAAACACAATTTGGTAAACTTTTCGTTAAAAACCATTATTTAAATATAATTATTCACTAAACAAATCCTAAGGTGTTACAATCTCTCCCCCTTAAAGAAATTCGTCCCCGAATTTCAAAAATCCAACTACACGCACCTTTAAAAAGATGGGGATACGTCTTCATCATCTCGCTTTCGGTCTCCCAAGTGACCTCCTCACGGTTCTGGCCATGCCAAAGCACCTTAACTGATGGAATGTCCTTCGATCTCAGTTTCTTCACTTGTCGATCCAAGATCATCACCGGCTGCTCTGCATAGGAAAGGTCGCGCTCCAACTGGATCGTCGGATGCTGAATCGCATACGAAGGATCATGAAGATATCTGTGGAGCATCGAGACATGAAACACGGGATGCACATCTGGAAAGCTGGGCGGAAGGGCTAAACGGTAGGCTACTGCACCAACACGCTCGAGGATTTCGAAGGGGCCCACATATCTGGGACTGAGTTTCCCCTTCTTCCCAAACCTCATCACACCTTTCATAGGGGAGACCCTCAAGAAAACATGATCACCAACAGAAAACTCAAGCCTGCGCCGCCGACGGTCCGCATAAGATCTCTGCCTACTCTGCGCTGCTCTCATCCTATCGCGAATCAACTGGATCTTCGCGGTCGTCTCCTCAACAATCTGTGGTCCTAAGATACTGCCCTCACTGAGCTCTGTCCAACAGGTGGGCGACCTGCATCTCCTCCCATAAAGAGCCTCAAACGGTGCCATCTGAATGGTCTCCTGGTAGCTGTTATTGTAGGATAACTCTACTAAGGGCAAATGATGATCCCAGCTACCTCCGAAATCTAATACACAAGCCCTGAGCATGTCCTCAAGAGTCTGGATGGTCCGCTCTGACTGTCCGTCGGTCTGCGGATGAAATGCTGTGCTGAAACTCAAGCGAGTGCCCAAAGCCTCCTGAAGCCTCTGCCATAGTCTATTAGTAAACTGGGTGCCTCTGTCGGACACAATGCACGTCGGGACTCCGTGTAGTCGCACTATCTCGTCAATGTAGATCTGGGCGTACTGAGTAAATCCGAAAGTCGTCTTCACCGGTAGGAAGTGAGCCGCTTTCGTCAAACGATCCACGATCACCCAGATAGAGTCATATCCCCGACTAGTCCTGGGTAGACCCACCACGAAATCCATCGAAATCTGTTCCCATTTCCACTCCGGAATGGGTAACGGCTGTAGCTCTCCCGCGGGCCTCTGGTGCTCAGCTTTGACTTGCTGACAAGTCAGGCATCTCGACACGAAATCCGCGATGTCCCTCTTCATTCCGTCCCACCAATAAACATCTCTCATATCATGATACATCTTGGTGGAACCGGGATGGACGCTATATACCGATCGATGTGCCTCCTCAAGAATCTCGTGCCTCAGTCCCCCAGCATCTGGTACGCACAGTCTGACTCCAAACCGTAGTATCCCCCGATCATCGATCACGAACTCGAAAAATCTGCCCTGTCCAATCTGTGCCATGATCTCTGAACATCGGTCATCACTGAGCTGTGCCTCACGTATACGATCGATCAACTGTGGGCGTGCACGGACATGCGCTATCTGTCCTCCAATCGGCGTGAACTCGAACTGTATCCGGCTGTCGCATAATATCTGCCAATCTGCGGACGACTGCCCCTGTATTGCGCTCAAACAAGATAGACTACTCCCGGGCCTCCTGCTCAAAGCATCCGCCACCACATTTGCCTTGCCCGGGTGATATAAGATCTCGCAGTCGTAATCCTTCACTAACTCCATCCATCGACGCTGCCGAAGGTTCAGGTCCCGCTGCTGGAATATGTATTTCAGACTCTTGTGATCCGTGAATATCTGGCACGACTCGCCATATAGATAATGTCGCCAGATCTTAAGTGCGAAGACCACTGCAGCCATCTCCAAGTCATGAGTGGGGTAGTTTTGTTCATGTTTCTTCAATTGTCGCGAAGCATACGCGATCACCCTGTCGTGCTGCATCAAAACGCACCCTAGCCCCACTCAAGAGGCATCACAAAAGACCACAAATCCGCCCGATCCGGAAGGTAAAGATAACACCGATGCCGTCGTCAGCCGAGTCCGTAACTGCTGAAAACTGTGCTCGCACTCCTCCGTCCAATCGAAAGGAACTCCCTTCCGGGTCAACCCGGTCAACGGTGTAGCAATACGTGAGAAGTCCTGCACAAAACGCCTGTAGTAACCGGCCAACCCCAGAAAGCTGCGAATCTCTGTCACCGATGTGGGTCTGGGCCAACGCTGAACGGCCTCGATCTTCCTCGGGTCTACACATATACCGTCTCATGAAATCACGTGTCCCAAGAAGTCCACGCTGTCCAGCCAAAAAGCACACTTGGAGAATTTCGCATAAAGCTGGTGCTCCCTCAAGGTCTGCAATGTAATCCGCAGGTGCTGCTCGTGCTCCTCACTACTCCGGGAATACACCAAGATATCGTCGATGAAGACTATAATGAACAGATCCAAGTAAGGCCGGAAAATACGGTTCATCAAGTCCATGAATGCTGCTGGAGCATTGGTGAGTCCGAACGACATCACCAAAAACTCGTAATGGCCGTAGCGCGTACGGAAAGCTGTCCTGGGAATGTCCTCCTGTCGAACCCGCAGCTGATGATAGCCCGATCGTAAATCGATCCTCGAAAAGTACCCTGCCCCCTGAAGCTGGTCGAACAAATCGTCGATACGCGGCAAAGGATACCGATTCCGCACTGTCACCCTGTTCAGCTGGCGGTAGTCGATACACAGACGCAAACTGCCGTCCTTCTTCTTGACGAACAAGACTGGAGCACCCCAAGGAGAAACACTGGGTCGAATAAGTCCCTTGTCCAGCAAGTCTTGCAACTGACCCTTCAACTCTCGAAATTCCGCCGGGTCCATCCGATAAGGCGGTATGGAAATAGGCCCCGAGCTAGGAACCAAATCAATACAGAAAGAAATGCCGCGCTCGGGCGGCAACCCAGGAAGCTCGTCAGGGAACACATCAGGAAACTCGCTAACAATCGGAACCTGGTCCAATGGAACCTGTGTAGCACTAGCATCGCAAACATATGCGAGAAATCCCTGACATCCCTTCCTCAAAAGCTGTCCAGCGCGAAAAGAAGAAATCACACTGTGAGGGGCGGCACCACGGTCCCCCAACACAACAAAAACCGACTCACCGGGAAAGCAGAATCTAACTGTCTTCTCACGGCAGTCCACAGAAGCATAGCACGTGGCTAACCAATCCATACCCAAAAGAACGTCGAAGTCCAACATCTCCAGAAGGATCAAGTCGACAGGCAACTCTCTCTCGCCAATACAGACAGTACAGGATCGGAACACGTGCCTAGCAACAAACGACTCTCCCACAGGAGTGGTCACCACAAGCGGCTGATCAAGCAAGCCGGACTCTCTACCCAGAATCGGCACAAAGTGCGTGGATACGTACGAGTGTGTGGATCCGGGATCGAACAATACATGTGCATCAACTGAATATACAGGAAGGATACCTGAAACCACTGCATTGGACGCCTGCGCGTCCTGATGTGTTAAAGCAAAATCCCTCGCCTGTCCACCACCTGCGACTGACTGCCCTCTGCCTCGGTCATCTCGCCCCCTCTGAGCAACTCCCCCATGCCCACGACCTCGCTGTGCATGAGTTTGGTGCGGAGCAACGGTAGGTACAACGGGCAACTCCCTCTGGGGTGGTGAAGGTGGTAAGGTAACATGCGGTGCCGCTGCCTCCCTCCGGTGTGTCTTTGGACAATCTCGAACGAGGTGAAGTAGGCTGCCACATCTGAAGCAACCCCGTGGCGACTGCTGACCCTCTCGTGGATATGAACTAAACATCTGGCTCCGTCCCGAATCTCTGCCACTCCCCGTACTTGGACGATACCTGTCGCGGCGTCTGAATGTCTGTCTCCGTACGGATATGCCTGTACGAACTCTCTTCGGCTCTGGAACTGCCGAAGTCTCAGCAAAGTGCTCCTCGACCACTAGGGCTGCGTCTACAGCTGTTGCATAGGTCTCGTAGTGCTGCGCGCTGATCGCAAGGAACAATGGTGTAAGCAAGCCTCGAACAAATCTCCTGACTCGCAACTCCTCGGTAGCCACTAAATATGGGGCATAGACTGCTATCTCTGTAAACAGCACATCATACTCTGCCACTGTCATCCCTGGCGTCTGGCGCAAGGACTCAAACCTGCGTGCTCGGGCATCCCTAACACTCCGGGGAAGGAAACGGGCTATAAATATGGTCACGAACTCCGTCCAGGTCATAGGAGGAAGACCTGCTGCTCTGCCCTTCTCAACGGAATCACACCACTTTTGCGCAAGACCTTCCAGGCGAAAGCTCGCGAACTCGACCCATCTCGCATCTGCGCATCTAAGGGAACGACATATCCTGGCCATCCTGTCGATGAAAGACTGTGGGTCCTCGGCTGTATCGGTGCCTGTGAATACCGGAGGTTTCAGCCTCATGAACTCTGATAGCGATACTGTGATCACCTCCGTGGCTGCAGGGGCAACTGGCTGTGCGGTAGGTACCATCGCGGTCTCTGGAACAGGTGGAGCTACCTCTGGTCGCTGGGCTCGAAGCGTCTCAACTAGCGATCCTATCATCTGGCGCATCTCCTGCATGCAAGATCCCACCATCTGGCGCATCTCCTGCATACCAGCCCCTAGCATGGCGATCTGCTCTGTCACGGCAGGAACAGCCTGCTCGGGTACAACCGGCGTACTGCCCGGATCAGTCCTCGTCTCGGACGAGTCAACTCGAATCTTGGCCCTCGCGGCCGCTCTCTGTGCCCTCGTAGTCTTAGGCGGCATAATGGCTGAAAGAAAATTTGGATTCGATAAGAACACGGAAATCGAATCGCAAAAATATAAGGAGGGATCAAATCAATAAGTCCTAAGGTCACGTAAGCGGAGTACCGTGTCGTGAGTATGCCGCGGAACATACACACGCTACGCTACCCTGCTGCAGCTACCTACTCCATCATACCAGGGTCATCCTACACTCCGAAGGTAAAACCTACGCTCTGATACCAACTTTGTCACGACCCGAGAGTTTCGACTCGTGACCGGCACTTAACCACGCAACGTCTACAGGCGTAACGCGGCTAAGTAAGCCGAACCAAGAAATCAAACCAATAAATATAGAGTGATTTAAAACATTTCGTAAAAACAGTCATGCGTGTCCGAAAAACATCTTATTAATTTAGTAGAAATCCTTTTTAAGTTCAAGAGTTATAACTTTTATAATTTTGGTAGCATTTCCTTTTTAAACATTTGCCCCGCAAATCGGGTAAAAGCAAGGTATAACAGAAATGACAAGCGAAATGAATAAAGCATCACAAATATGATATACGACGCCGTAGCGAAGAATACACAGTAAAGTAAAGACAATATCACAAAAGGTAAGACTGCATAAAATAAAGTCGGCTCACATGCGAGCTCAACACCAGAATATAGTATCATACATATCATCCTCACAACTGTCTCTAAGTCAATACAGAAAGGTAGATGGAGAGTACTAGATACATCAATATACAACTGAAAAATAACAGATACCGTACAAAACCCACCTAACAGGAAAAAGGCTAACTCGCCTCAGAAAGGGTATCTGTGCCAAAAGATGCGGTAAACAGCCAGCCGCGACTACTCCCAAGGGCAACCTGCAAATACTGTGGCACAACGGGCGTGAGTTGCCAACTCGTGAATAGAGATAACATATAAGGGTGATCGCGAGTATGCACCTATAGCGTGGCTCTACTAATGCCAGCAGATGATATCAATGCATGCCAAACAGTGGATGCAATAGTAATGCAAGTGCTCAATCAGGTAAAGGCTACAGGATGAGATACATAGTAATCAATACTGAGCATGGGATAAATAATATCTACATGGAATATGTCATCATGGAAAACACTAGACGGTGCCTCTGGCTGCACCAAATCCCAATACACTCAGGCGCCGGCACACCCATCGGCCCTCAAATCCTGTATATCTATGAGAAATCACGAGTGCCCAACATCGGCACCCAAAATATCATAAAATACTCGTGTCCAGCATCGACACGCAAATCCTCGTATATCGGGCTCCGTCAGTCCGGATCGGCCCCACGGGGCCCGTCTGCGGTATCGGCCCTCGGCCCCGGCAGTACGGATCATCCCACATCCATCTCTCGACTCTGGTCAGTATCCTCCGGACAACTGCCAGGTCCAACCAGTCACCGGTAGGTGCTCGCCCGCCTCCAGGCTCAATCGGCAAAACCCATCGATCATCTCGCCGAGGGGAACCATACCGGGCCCACCACGAACCCGCAAGCGGATCATCACTCCTCGAATCGGGTTTCAAGCACACGTCTCAGCACCGAGAAAACGCGTAGTGGACGCACCAAAATATCATATCACGAGGTACCGGTTTTTTCAAAATAGCACATCTTTCCTTAAAAAAATTCCACGGTCCCCAAAACCAGAAATCACATGAAAATCCATCACTAATAAATAAATCCAATGCGAGGTACAATGTAATCAATCCATGACGTGGGTATAAGGGGAAAACCGCTTTTTAAGATAGTTTCCGTTTTTAAAGATGTCATGCGGCTCCCAATTTTTAGGAAATCATAATCAATCACATGTAAGATGAACTACGGCAATATACAACAGTATAATCATGGCAGTTCTACAGTGAGTGTGGCATGGCAATTACTAACGGTGTGTGTGTAGCATGCAAAATAGTGCCCGTGCAACATAAACCGTTAGTAATAGTGCGGTGTTCTATCAGTTCTAAACAATATGTATATATGGCGGGGAATGCAATATGCGATGGCAATCCATGGTATGGTATATGCAGTATATAACAATAAGGTCCTATCAGCCCTGACGCATAACGCCATGCGGGCGATATCCCCGTAGATGTGAAATCTACTCACCGTGTCTCGCGCTAAGTGTATCCAACCACTTGCTTGCCCTTCTTCGCAGCGTCCGTCTCACTGGCCTGCGAACCTAGAATCACATAACACATATCACACATAAGCTCAATTCACAAAAACGCGACATTACAGTCCAACTAGAAACCCGTGTCGCAAACCAATCGCGCGAGTGCGCGATACGCTAAAACGTGTGATCACGCGCCTGAAACTACCCCGACGCGCCGCGATACGCAGAAACCCAAACCTACTCACGTATCACGCGTGTCGCGAAGGTTTAGAAAAACGGCAAAATAGGTATTTGGTCCCAGATTTTTCTACAGAACTAAACTTACAAAAATATATATACCATAGAACCCCACACACTAGCAGACACCTATAGGACCAAACAACACCCAAAACCCTACCCATCTGGCCGCAAATTGCGGCCAGAAAGAGGATTTCGGCGGCAAACTGTAGCAGTTAGGGGGGTCGGGTTTCACCTGGGGTATCAGCACACGTCCACTATACTGCAGTCTTCTCAATTTCATTCTAAACTCACCGGGTCAATAGCAGTTCCAGAAATCTCAAATTTGCACAAATACGATAAATTGCATCAATAAGGAAACTGGTGGTATTTTAGTGTAATTGGGGTTAAACTAGGTTCACCTGGCCTCAAAAGCTCCTAACTAACCTAGTCTAACTAAAATTAACCTAACTTAAGCAAAGATCCCACTAATTACCACAAATATCGCTAAAACACCAAGTCTAGTGATAATCAACTACTAAGCACACTAAATAAACTAAACCAACTCACAAGTCTAGCACACAAGCAAGGGGAGCTCAGAAATTATACCTCACTCGATCCCTACTACGCTGGTTCAGGAGAAGAAGAGAAGAGGAGGGGGCTGCTACAGGCACTGCCTCTGAATAGAAGCTGCTGCCACTGCTACTGCTGATGCTGCTGCTTATTGCTGTTGATGTTGCTGTTATTGGGGTTGTGGAGCTGAAGCTGGTGCTGCTGGGGCTGCTACTGCATAGGGGGCTGCTGCTACATGGAGCTGGGGCTGCTGGGGGTGAGCTGGGGCTGCATGGAGTGCTGATGCAGTTGCTGCTGCTGCTCTGGTGCTGAAACTGGTGTTTGCTGCAGCTGCTGCTTGATCTTCTGTTGTGTGTGTGTGTGTGAGAGAGAGAGTGAGAGAGAGTAAGTGTAAAATGAGAGAGTTTGCAAGTGAGCTTAGGGTCAAGCCCTCCCATTCCTCTCTCTCTCCACATTAATTGCAAGCATGGGCTTGCCATGTCCCTCTCTCTCTCAAGTCAACAAAACAATTTTAAATCCCCTTTTCCATATTAAAACCAACCTAACCTTAATTAGCTAATTAAATCCACTTAAAACCCAAAAGACTTTAACCCTCAAGATTAACCCACCATGGTTAATAATTATGGTAAATCTTATTTAAAAACCCTAGTTTACATGCACATGTGTGTGCAAACCTAGGAAAATTTTGGAAAAATATTTATTAAATTAGGAAAAATATTTAAAACACAATTTGGTAACTTTTCGTTAAAAACCATTATTTAAATATAATTATTCACTAAACAAATCCTAAGGTGTTACACCAGCCGATCATGTACTAAGCGGGTTTAGTGCACGTGGTAGTGTGTATAAGAACGATTTTAAGAAAGTTTGTTTTGAAAAATGTCGGACTTGAGGCTTGATACAACAAATCACAAAATGCACAATCAATCCCTAGAAGTAGGGTCTTCTAGGTCAAGTCATTAAACCGCTCCTAGACTTCCAAAGGATAAGTCGCAGGATTAATCCTCTACTATCTCCTTATCAATTTTATTGCCAGGTAAGTACCAGATAAGTGGGAGGTATCCGCTATACGAATCACCGAAATAGCGGGCCTAATTAAGTAACCACTTTTCTTAGTCATACTTTTCTTAGACACCAAAAGAAAATTGCGGATAAGTAATAAATTACCCATGACCCTTCTTTGTCCTAATTGAGCGCGAATGTCCTTACGGACTAGATCTAAATATTTTTTAATTAATGTAGGGTGAGAGTATACTCGTTTTTTATTTGTGGGGCCTAGGAAGGGTGATGAAATCCCCACCTAATCTGGATTTAGGTTTATTGCACCTTAAAGTCCGGTTTAAATATGCAAAAATAAACCAAAATCAAAACACGCAAAAAGATTTTTGAGCGGCGCTATTTGCAAAGAATCCTGCAGGAAAGATTAGATTATTGGAGATTTAGAGTAGAGAAAAAGATCTTAGGAAAATACCAGAGGATTTTGGGGTCGCAATTTACCCAAAGTGTCGCGGTTCCGCTGCCAAACCCACAATCCTGATGCGATTCCGCCGTAAGTTGGAGTGTTCTTTTGCTAAATTTTTCTTCAGAGCACCCCTATGCTCCTTTGTTCCAAGTTTAAGGTCTCTGGCTCTCTGCTGTCTTGCTCCAGTTACTCGAGATTTCCTTGTGAAACTCGTACAATAATTGTTAAATACACAAGATACAGTTTTGGTTCTCGTTTATTTTATTTTATGGTTGCCAGATTTTATAAGAAATCAACCCGAATAACAAGAAAAAATTTATGACTATCTTCCCGGCAACGACGCCATTTGATTGATCGTTAAAAACTGTTTTATAAAGTAACCACAATCAAGACGGTGTCGCTAGTAGCTAGCCGCGATGAGTACGGGTCGTCCATAGAGAAGCGTGAACTATTTTCTTATTTTAGACGAGTTGATTAAAGAAGAGTGATTGTTTGTCGTTACGGATATAGAATTTATAAAGATAAGGCCCGTAGGGTTCATAGGACTTAATAGTAATGGATGAATAATTAAAAATGACTCTTTTTATCTTTTAATAGTTTAAAATTAGATCGATGGTGATGAATGTAGATTAGGGTTCTTGGAAGAAACTAGGATTTTCCCACTACTAACTCTTGTTCTTGTATTGATCTCTATTCATGTATAGTCTTAACAAAATAAGTGTTAAACCAATCGCAAATCATGGTTGTGACTATCAATAAATTGGTAGCGCGCCCGATAAGGATGTCAATATTTATTTTGCTAAAATTTATAAACTTTAAAATGTATAAAAGAAGTTAAAAGATTTTATCATCTATTATTCTACCATATCCTACGAATCTTAGCAAGTTAGGAATTACTCGCTCATGATTAAAAATTTAGAAGAAATGTTGAAGAAGAATGAAAATATAGTTAAGATGCAGAAATGTAAGTGCGGAAATTAAGTGCAAAAAGAATAATAAAAACACTATCTTTATTAATCAACTATTGCATTTACAATTCTCCTTAGAAAGTAGAATACAAGAACCCTAGTTTTCTCTACATCTCTATGTTGTTGGAGGTAGATGAATAGATGATGATCACTCGGATGTGTAGATCTCTTGATCTCTTCGGTGATGATTTTCAATATATAGCTCTCGGTCCTATATATTTTTCCAGAAACTGGAAACCCTAGATATCATCTGTGAATATATGTTGTTAAGATCAAATCCCCGAAATATCACATCCAATGGCCTAGATTGCGTCGCGGAACCGCTGCATATAGCCTTATTTGGCAGCGGTTCCGCCGTAACACAGTGGCATCAAGTTTTGGGATTTTTTCTGGTATCTTGTGTTGTCATGTGGAGAACCTTTTGATATCTAGATTCTGAAAATAATGCTCTTAGTCTCTTCCGTTGCTAGATCTCTCGATTTGCTTCTAAATTTTGGTAGATTCGGTTTCAATATCCCGATTTGACTCGGATCTCTTACTTGGATTCCAGAACCGAGCTAATATCTGCATAATATCTCAAATAATAGTGTTAGTAGCATTTGGTATTTTTGAGATATTATCCAAACCATTTAAATGATATAATATTTTAAGAATATTGATTAGAAATATTTGATATGATATGCATATTTTAATTACTAAGATTTCATTTAAATATTATATGCATATATTTTCTCTCATTATGTTAAATATAATGTAGAAACATATGACAATAAACTTTTTACAAATAAATCCTCATATGTTCTGCAATTACAATAAACACCTTTTAGTACTTAACAATAGTAGGGAAAATATTCATTCAAATGTGCAATATTTTAGACTAATCAATTCTGCTCTCCATGAGCCATCTATATTTAATTTCTCGTAGGAATCAAGGGGCTTTTTCCATTTTATCAACACAATCTCCTTTGCACAGTGCAAATAATCATCAGGAATCACAATTTCCAACTTTTCAAGGATGACTGAACAAGAGTATAGTTTTTGAGTTTCAATGATCAACTTGATCTCAGAAATAAAAAGGCCCCATGCAACTTGATTTGAAGTTTTTACTACCTGATATCTCATTTTACAACCTAATTTTCCAAATTGTCCAGCAAATTATATAAGGGGTTATTCTAGCAATCACTGCTGCCTTACTATATTGACTCCAAAAAGAAAAGATATCATATATTGTACAAAAATTAGATCTTATCTTGTTAGTTTGAAACAGGGAAGATGCCTGTTTCCAGAGGTACTCGACTAGCTCTTCTTTGAGGAAAAGGTGGACTTGTATCCTCATTCTCAGATTCAGTACAACAGCTACATTTGCTGGGGATTTGAAAACCACAGTGAATAATCTCAGAATCCAAAGATAAAGCATTAGAGAAAAGCTTCCAGGAAAAAAACTTGCACTTTTTTTTAGGATATTCTTATTCTTCAGAAATAAACTTATGTCTTGTTTGATTGTAGGAACTCTTATATTTTCCCAGGCAGAAGAGAGAGTATAATCTCCAGAATTTGTGTGTTTGTGAGGTTTTTTATCTTGAATGCAATTCTGACTTTGTTCCATACTTCTTTATCCAGGTCACAAATGAAGAACAAATGATGCACTGTTTCCTTAGCAGGACAAACTCAACAATTACATTTACTAGGGAGAAGGAACCACAGTTTCTGCACTGATGAGTCCAAAGGTAAAGTATCAGTAACCAATCTCTAGGTAAAAATGTGCACATTCTTTAGAATTTGGGAGTTTGTAAAAAATTTGTAGTGTAGCACCTCAACAGTAATAATCTGGACACTTTCCAAGCCGATTTCAGAGTGAATTGCCCAGCTTAGAATCGAAGATGTGTCCCTTCCTTTGCAAGTTAATTTTAGCTTTTTGACACGAGCAAAAACAAGAGCAGATACTCTTAAATAGAATTCTATGAATAGAGAAAATAATAATTTTTTTCATTAATGTAGTGACGTTTTGAAGACGGTCTAACGACTTGCTGATAAAATGAAGGGTTATTTGATGTTTGTCCCCTAGATTTATAACTAATTACGTCATACCCTCCAAATTTTTGCTATTTACTCCACATACCCCCAATTCCTTTAAATTCCACTAATAACCTCCTTAGCTCTTCCAAAATAGAATATTTTGGGAATATTCTCTGACTCCGTCAAGGAATTAACGGGGACCATCGGCCTAGGGTTTTAAAGCCTCTCAACTCATCCTTTGTTGGGATGTTATGAATCCCGACTAATATATTATATTTATATTTAAATATATTTTGTCTCTTTGTTTAGAGGTAAGATTTAATTAGTTATTTAGAGATAAATCCTAATTAAATCAATATTATCTCTAAGTATTATTATATAAGCAATAAATATGAAACAATAGCCCAGGACTTGGATTGTACGAGCAAAAGAGAGCCGCCACAATGTAGCCTTAATATTTGTGAGAGTCCTCTCTCCCCGATGGAGAGAGATCTGTGAGGGCAAGAGTTTATTCTGTATTCTCCATATAAACTCTCTCATCAGAATTAATGAAAACGATCTCTGATGTGCCCGTGGTTTTTTCCGTTTGAGTTTTCTACATAAAAATCTTTGTGTTTTGCCGTGTTGATTCTTATCTTCGGCTTTATATTTTATTTATCTATATTTATCTTGATCATCCGTAACAAATCAATATCAGAGCTAACACTAATACAAAAGTGGGCAAAAGTAATAAGGAAATGATAGAGGTTTAAATCGTTACCAAAATATAGTAACGGTTTTAATGGTTTTGGCAATGGTTTAAACATAGGCAGAGCCCACTTCCCTCACGAAATAAAAAGACGCCTCCCTCCCCAAAATTTCACTCGACCAAAACCTTTCCTCCCAATTTTTTTCTTTTCCCCCAAATCACCTCCCCTGGTCCCCTCATCATCGCTTCCTCTCTCCGTCGCTGGCCTCTTCTCGTCGTCGGCCTACTTTCCTCACCTCCTAACCGTCGCTACTTCTCTGTGGCCATCGCGTCATCCGTGGCTACCGCATCGCCTCCGTTGCTTCCGTTTGAGGTCGATGTCATCGCCGCCGGCGCCGCTGGAGCTCGTTGAAGGTCGTCACCTCTATAGTTGTCACGCCTCTCTTTCCAGAGTGCACTAACCACGGCACGTGATAGAGCCAACCATATTACCTGTAGATAAGAATCTGTGGATAAGAATCATCCCTCCATACTCACATTACGGCTGTTTATAGGATATCAAGAACAGTAAAATATAAAACTAACTAGTTGTAACACCTTAGTACAGTTATACGACATTAATTGATATTTTAACACTTGCTTTATATTTTTTCTATTTTATCTATTTGGTTGCGAATGATTCTAATAGTAGTAGTCGTTATCCGACCGGACCCGCAAGTTTAGAACCAAATATGGAACATCGAACGAACATTCCCCGTGATGACTCTGACTTCCACCCAGGTAGATTGATTCGGAAGCACGAACGGATAACCTTGCTGCTAGTGGACCCGGTGGGCATTCGAGTTAAACGAAGGCAAGTGAACGCAATGACAAATTGTATCTGAGATTTACCAGTAAAGTGTATCTATGTGAATCTAGTATAATACCTATATTATATTTTTAAATCTTTATATTTCATATATCTAGATCATCATATATTTTTTAATAGCCATAAGTTAAGAATAAGTTATATTTTGTTAACTGTCATTATATAGTTGCCATTCCATATTTTATTTTGCTTTTATCTTTTACGTTTAAATTTCAAGCTATCTAATATAAAATATTTACTAAATCTAGATATATTTCTAGAATCCTTTTAAATCTTAAATTAGGGGTATGAGTTATTTAAAATATATTCTTGTATTATGGTTGAGAAGTTTACGTATGTGAATTATTTTCCGAAATATATTTTTGTTGAGATTTTGGTGGAGATTGGTTGTAGTTTGATATTATCTATATACATTAAAGCTAATATATATTTATAACCTAATTTAAACTATACTATATATATTTATATTAAAAACAAAACCTCTCTCTTTCTTTGTCTCTCTCTCCCTCCACGTAATATATATCTCCCTCATCAATTTATATATTCTCCTTCTTCATTCTTCAGGCCCACATCCATTCCCGTCGACGCAACTCCAGCCGCATCTTAAAACCTTAACCGAGCCATCAAAACTTGGTGTTAATTTGTATAGCGTCATGCAGTTTTCGCTCATCGCATTTGTTTCGAGGCATGTTTACAACTTGCTAAATGCTATATTTTACACAATTTACTTATATGTTGTCATACTATTATTATTATCATCTTACAACTATATTTATATAATTTATACACCGTAATTATTTAATGTTAATCAGTTTTATAATATACAGTGTATGCAACTTTACAACTTGCGACATGCTATAATTATATGTATATATATATATCATTGTAATATTTCTTATTATTATCATTATACCGTTTATATCTATATAATCTGTATATTATTAATTAGTTTATAATCTACATTTTATAATGTTATGTAAAATATAGTTTGAAAATATTATAGTTTACACATGAAACGACGTCGCAAAGCGGATACGACATATATACGGATTATTCTGTAACCCATACGACAGAAAATGTCACGCCCCGCTTCCCAGAGTACGCTAAGGTATGCACGTGACATAGCCAACCATGCTACCTGTGGATAGGAAAAATCCTTCCACGGTCACATTACGGCTGTAGAGAAATCAAGAACATGAAAGTAGACTAAACTATCTAGTACATGTTCATGAGCCAGAATAAATTAGTCAAGAAACAATATAGTATGCGGAAGCAAGGATCAAATGAACACCTGGAAAGTAAGGCTGGATACCAACAGGATCCTTACCGCCCGGTCTAACAGCGGCAAAACTCCTGATCAGTCTACAACAAAGGCAGAGGATCTGGGCCATGCAAAACCCAGACGTCAGCGCGTCATAACATCAAGCAATAATATATAAACAGGGTAGCAAGACATGCAAGTATGATCATAAAAGGTAAAGCAAGTGTAACAACAATGTAAATCAGGGCAGTGACAGGTAGTGTGCAGTGAGTAATCTAAACTGGTATATTGGGTTAAATACTCTCAAGTCTTTGAAATCAATTTGATGAATCATCGATGTAACTCAATAGTATCACGTGCGTGCCCGGGACCACGGTCTACAGACTCTCGGGCTGAAACCGAGACGTGCCGCTAGGCAGTAACAGGTAGCAAGTACAGACGAGTGATGTCAGCATCATCATTCTGGGGCTGGCCTAGCCTGTAAGACTGATCAGAACAGGTATCGAACTGTTGAGTTACAAGTCAGGTTTCATCATTGATTTCCCCATACCCCCAAGCTATGTATGTCAAGTCAGGTATTCAGTGATCAAGAACTAATGCCAACACAGTATCAGGTAAGAACAGGTTTGTCTGGATAGACAACAGGAACGGTCCGTAAGGACTACAGGTTATGTTTGTTGGCATTAGACACAAGGTCAGGTAACAGGTAAAGCCATGGTACATCAGGTCAAGCCAGGTAATGTATAAAGGTGTCATGTCATGTCAAGAGTGTACGGTACCATGTCATGTCAAATAGGAAGTGTAACAGGTCATGTCAGGAAGCACAAGATGTCATGTGGGTGCTCATAATCAAACTAACATATGCATGTGTATAAATAAACAAGCATGGGTACTATCAGAACAATAAACCGGAACATGTAATATGATATGCAAATAGATATAATTTCAAGGATATGGATGCACAGTTATCGATTAGGGTTACATTTATAGTTCCAATATTAATTAGGATGCAATTTATTAAACATGGAGTGTTAATATCACAGTATTATGTAGTAATGTGATCTATGGATGCAATTGTATGTATCTTAAATGCGATGGATGCAAATGGGTATCCGAAAAGTTATAAAACTATAAAATGGTAATGTGGGATGTACAACTAAGCAATATGTGATATAAATATTGATATAATAATATTAATATGGATAGCATATTCAAAGCGATTAATAACTATAAAAGTGGTATTGATTAACCATGCACAAGAAAGTTCCGTTCAGAAATTCAGCGTCACCCTAATTTGTAAAATAGCTTAAAAATAACAAACGTTCTCCAAAAGGGACGTGTCTTATACCAAAACAAAGATAATTCAATAAGGTTTTCAGTTTTATAAGTATAAGCATCTCAGGTTGTCCCTACAAAAAGTTATGAACATTCGAAATTGAAAGTTTGCTGCTGGAATTTCCCTGGACAGCAGTTTAGAGACATTTTCATTTGCATTTTACGTTATTTAAACAATTTATTTTGCAAGTAAATATTTCAAATAGTTATAGTATTCTGAGTTATCTTCGTAACGAACTAAAGAACGTATACTAATGATTTTTCTATGATTTAAAATGAATTTTATAAGGTAAGGTGTACAGTAAATTTCAGATTTGTCGTATCCGCTTTTTCAACGACGTTTCATGTGTAAACTATAATATTTTCAAATGTATAACATTATAAAATGCAGATTATAAACTAATTAAAGATAATAATAAGAAATATTACGACGATATATATTTTAAATGATATGATGCAGTATAATGTAATCTAGTATGTCACAAGATAAGTTTTCATGATCTAGATTTAATATGATATAAACGGATGCAAACGGAACATCGAAACGTTATAAAATTAAACATGGGGCACTAGATTTAAACTATATGTATGGTATTTATTTAAATAGGTATAAAATGAATTATATAGCATGTAGCAAGATTAACTTGCCTAGACGGAACAAGAACGGATGTGTACGGAACGTTCTTCGTCGGCGAAATGTCGCGACGCGCGCACGGTACACGGAACGGTTCCAAACAACGCACGAGGATGATCACGTAAGTCAGGTACGTTCACTGGATCACTCGGATCATCGGCGACGAGCACGGCTCCGACGGTGATCACCGGAATCAAGAAACAAGATCAAGAAAATGAAAGAAGAAAGAAGAAGAAGAAGTAAGAAGAAGAGCTTGTGTATTAAATAAGGAAAGAAAAATTAACTAAATAAAATATATATAAATATAGATATGCAGAGGAGAAAGAGAGAAAGGAGTTGTTAGTTTGTTAGGAAATTAGATTTAAAATTTTAAAAGATTTTTAGATTTAAAATTTTAGATAAGAGGTTTCAGTTTGTTAAAGAAATCATATGAAAATATTTAAACTAAATTTTAAAATTAAATAAATTGAATTTTTGCGGGATACAAAAATATTTCAAAACGTGCCCGGGTCGGGTCTAAAAATTCAGATTTAAAATACGAAAATATGTGCGACTTTCAAAATTCAAAATGAATGCTCAGGTAACGAAAATGCATACCCCCAAAAACGGATGCACGTACATGCGCGTAGCCATCCAAACACGTTCGTTTCACTGAACGGGACGAGAAAAAGATGCGCGGATGCTACCACGGGGTTAGGGGTATCATGCAAGCTATGAAATGCAATTTTAAATTATTTTACATGACCTAAAATGTTATATGGTAAAATATGCAATGCCAGGTAAAATGCCAGTATGCAGTATACATGAGATGCACGTGTCTATATAACAACTCAGGGTAATCTATAAATATGAATCAAATAGGTTCAAGCAAGCGGGCCGGGTCGAATGCAATGTAAAATGTAAAATACTATTCGCACCCAAAACACGATAAATCAAGAAAATACCACAATTAAGGAAATACGAGAACTGGAATTGGTATAAATGAACTAGGATGTTACAAAAAATAACTAAACTAAATATCACTAAACTCAATTCCTCACTGCTTGGCTTGACGGCTAAAGTACTCCTGTTCAGCCTGCGATAGAGATAGAGGAACTGGGCTATGCAAAATCCAAACATTAGTGCGTCATAATACTAAATAGCATTAATATCCAGAATGTAACAACATATGTAAACATGAATATAAATCAACAATATAAATATAAACAGTGAGGTACGTGTGTGCATGTGATGTGTAACCTAAAACTGGGCTTCTAGGTTATCTATACTAAAAGTCTTTGAAATCAATTAATGTAATCCTCATCGTAACCCATCAGTCTATGCCCCGTTCATTTCTCACGGGACCATGGTAACAGAATTATTCCATAACGCCCGGAAAAATGACAAACAAGATATTCTGTAATGCCCGGAAAAACGGCAAACATGTAATTATTCCGTAACACTCAGAAAAACGACAAACAAGATATTCCGTAACGTCCGGAAAAATGGCAAACATGATTATTCCGTGACGTCCGGAAAAACAGCAAATATGTAATAATAGCCTTTTAAGTTACGTTTAGGTTACATTCTTGATTTCCCCTTTACCCCCAGATTTGTGTTCAAGTTAGGTATTGCCAATGTAGATCTAATGCCAACACAGGATCAAGTAGGTACAACTTATCGTCTATGCAGACAACAAGTAACGTCCGTCAGGACAACAAGTCAGGATTGTTGGCATTATTAACTAGATCCAAGTAATGAGTCAAGTAGTGTGTCATGTACATATCATGTGATGCATATGTATCAGATAGATACCAAATGTAATATTGTAATGAATATCTGAACACGGTAAGCACGACGGATATCAGGATGCATATGTGTCTATCTGTAATAACCTATATACATATCCATGACTACGTGTGATGCAACTAGACAACATGTTGTACTAATATAAAGGTAATATAATATAATGAGGTTCTGGCATGCAACTAGATATGCAATTGACAGTACGGATACGAACGGATATCGAAAAATGGTAAAACTATAGCATCAGATGCATAATTAAAATACATGTATTATTTTTATTCATATGCATATAAATATATAAATATAGCATGTTGCAAGATAAACTTGTCTGATCGGATCTCATGTCGGGATACGTACGCCACGTTCAACGTCGCGATGCAAATCACGTGTGTACAAGACCGGACTCGGCTGCTTACAGACGTGACCATGCTGGATGACGACGACGACTGGGTTGCTCGGATCGTCGGCAACGTGCGCGGCTCCGGCGAGTCAAGACCGAGAAGCAAGAAGGAAAGAAGAAAGAAAAGAAAAGAAGGAGATGGAGGGAATAGGTTGTGGTGCTCTGGGTTCTGGGGACATAGGGTAGGTGATGACGATGATGGGCTGTCGACGGCAAAGGAGATGGTGAGGTTAGGATGGTCGGCGATGAGGGATATGGCTCGGGCGTGGGTTCTCGGTGCTTGGGATTTGGGTTTTCTTGTGGTTGTTGTGCAGGGATCTCGTGAAGAGGGAGAGGAGGTGGAGAAGGTGGGGATGGTGATGACGATGATGTCGTCGGTGATCGGCGATGAGGGGTTTGTAGGGTTTCTGGGCGATGGGTTCTCGGGGTCGTGGTCGTCGGGAAAAGGAGGAGAGGGAGATGAGGTCGAGGGGATGATGACGAGGGCAAGGAGGTGATGAAGGTGATCGGTGGTGGAGGTTCAGGCATCGGGTTAGGGTTCTCGGGTGATGGGTTCTTGGGTTTATGGGTTCGTCAGGGTCTGCAGTGGGTTCTCAGGTAGAGGAGGGGAAAGTGGTTGAGGTCGGCGTAATGGCGACATCGAGTCGTCAATGATGAGGGTTGTTGTGATAGTGAGGTTTCTAGGGTTCTTGGGGAGTTTGCAGGGGTCGTGGTCGGATGCTCGGGGATTGGAGAGGAGAAGGAAAGAGTGATCACGAGGGCGAGGTGATGGTGTTGGGATGGTCGGCGGCGAGGTCGAGCGCAGGTTAGGGTTTTAGGCACGGGTTCTCGCGGAGCTAGGGAATGTGAGGAAGAGGGAGAAAGGTTGTAAATAAATATATTAAGTTATATATTTTATATATATATATAGGGGAGAGAGAGGGAGTGAGTAGAGAGAGAGAGAGCGAAGTGAGAGAGAGAGAGCGCGAAGAGAGAGAGGGGGGGGAGGGGGTGAGTAGAGAGAGAAAGAGAGTGGGGAGAGAGAAAGAAAGAGAATATATTATTATGATTAAAAAATATTATACGTATAAATATTAACTCTTAGGTTTTTAAAAATATTTAAATATATATACTAGGATTTTATATCTAATACAAAAATACTCCGAAAATTACCAGGATCACATCAAAAAATCTAGTTTTAAAATACGGATAATATACGTATCAGCCAAAACCATAACGCGACGTCCGATTAAGTAAAATGCATACCTCCAAGAACGGATACACGTAAAAATACGTAGCGATCCAAACGAGTTCGTTTCATCAAACAAGAAGTGAACACGATGTTATGATGAAACCATTGGGTATGGGGTATGACACATGCCATGCTAGATATTAAAAATATTATTTGACTATAATATGTATTATTTAAAAATATATGCAGATACTAAAATATGATACATGTATATATCAAATCTAAATGTGCACGAATTCCCTGACTGGTAAAGATATAACGTAATCTTGAATCATAATAGGTTTCAAGTATGAGGGTCGGGTCAGATACTATCCACGGATACCAAATACGCTATTCGCGGCTAAAAACAAACATAAACTAAGAGTTGTCACAAGATTAGGAAAACCCAAATAATTATGGTATAAATGAACTAGGGCGTTACATTATACCCAACTACAAAATAATTTCGTCCTAGAAATTCCCGGAACAAGAAAAGACAAGAAAACATGAATCTAAGGAAAGAGGTATGGAAACTTCTGTCGAATCTCATCTTCACGTTCCAAAGTTGATTCTCCGTGCGAACGGTTCCCCCATGAAACAAGTACTAGAGGGATAACCATGTTCTTGAGTTCCTTTTCTCTTCGATCTATAATCGCCATCGGTCGTTCTTCATAAGTCAAGTCCTCCCTTTCTATCAGGTCCGAGTGATCTAGTACGTGCGTCTCATCCTGAACATACTTGCGGGGTTGAGATACATGAAACATGTCGTGGACACTCGCTAAGGATGGTGGTAAAGCCAATCGATAAGATACTTCTCCAACGTGCTCGATAATATCGAAAGGCCCCACGAATTGAGGACTAAGCTTGCCTCGACTACCAAATCGAATCACTCTTCTGGTCGGTGATATCTTCAGGAATACAAGATCATGAACTGCAAACTCCAGAGGTCTTCGTCCTGTATCGGCCCAACTTTTCTGTCGATCTTGTGCCGCCTTCATATGGTTTCGGATCACATTAATTTTCTCTACGGTTTGTACGATAAGATCCAGTCCCAATAATTTTCTTTCTCCAACATCGTCCCAACAGACGGGCGAGCGACACTTACGACCATATAATACTTCGAATAGAGCTATCTGAATAGTCTCCTGAAAGCTGTTATTATACAAAAACTCTACTAAGTGCAAATGATCCTCCCATGAACCCTTGAAGTCTAATATGCATGCTCTCAAGATTCAAGAGTTTGGATCGTTCTTTCAAATTGACCATCCGTCTGAGGATGATAAGTGATGCTAAACTTCAAGCGAGTCCCTAAACTTCCTGTAGACTTCTCCAAAAGTACGATAGGAATCGGGTATCACGATCGGAAACGATGCTAACGGGTACTCCATACAATCTCACAACTTCCTGCAAGTACCGTTCAGCTAAGGCTTCCGTTGACTAACCAATTCGAAACGGTATAAAGTGAGCTGCCTTGGTCAATCGATCAACGATCACCCAAACTGTATTGTTGCCTTTTGGACTCCACGGTAATGCTGTCATGAAATCCTTGGTTATATGTTCCCATTTCCACCGAGAAATCGTAAGTGGTTGCAATAAACCAGCCGCCCTTTGATATTCAGTCTTGACTTGCTGACACACCAAGCACTTCTATACATAGCGAGCTATCTCCCTTTTCATGCCTTCCCACCAGAAATGCTGTCGTAGATCTTGGTACATCTTTGTGCCTCCCAGATGTACGGAATACGCAGAACTATGAGCCTCCTTCTTAACTTCTTCAAGAATATCTCCTTTCGGCACACATAAACGGCTCCCATATCGTAACAAACCATCTTCATGAATCGACAAGTCCGTTCGAAGTCCCGCTTCTACCTGTTCTCGAAACTTCTGCAACCTTGGTTCGCGCGACTGTATTGCTTTAATATTATCGATCAGGGATGACTGTATTTGCAGCTGCATCAACTGTCCCAAAGAATGCAGTAAAACGATCTCCAATTCGAATCTCTGACAATCGTCTATCAGCTCCTTATGTGTATTCAACATCCGTATTGCTGGCAACCGACTTAGCGCATCCGACAATACATTAATTTTCCCCGGATGGTATTTGAGATCAAGATCATAGTCGGCCATCAGCTCTAACCGATCTACGCTGCCTCATGTTGAGCTCTTTCTGCGTGAACACATACTTTAGGCTCTTGTGATCGGTAAATACTTCTATTAGGCTCTTGTGATCGGTAAATACTTCTACCCTTTTGTCCAATAAGTAATTTCTCCAAATCTTCAAAGTGAAAATCACTGCTACTAGCTCCAAATCGTGAGTTGGGTAGTTCTTCTAATGGGTCTTCAATTGTCTTGACGCGTAAGATATAACCTTCGCATTCTGCATTAGAACACATCCCAAGCCTTTTCCAGATGCATCACTGTGGTAACCAACCCTCCGGAACTGTTTAGCACTGTCAAAATAGGAGCGGTGATCAATTTTTGCTTCAACGCTTTGAAAGATGATGCACATTTCTCCGTCCATACGAACGGTACCTCATTTCGAGTTAGCTTGGTCAATGGTTCTTCTATCCGAGCAAAATTCTCCATGAACCTTCTATAGTACCCGGCAAGCCCGAGAAAACTTCTGATCTCCGCTACGTTCTTAGGAATCAGCCAATCATGAACTGCTGCAATATTTTCAGGATCGACGGCAATTCCATCTCCAGATACGACATGACCCAAAAACTTCACTTCTTTGACCTAAAACTCGCACTTGCTCATCTTAGCATATAACATTTCTTTCCTCAACGTTTGCAGTACGATCTTCAAGTGTTCTGCATGCTCTTCTTGGCTCCTTGAATAGAACAGAATGTCATCAATAAACACTACTATAAAATGGTCCAAATACGGTGAAAAGATTCGGTTCATCAAGTCCATAAATATCACTGCTGCGTTCGTGACTCCGAATGGCATCACTAAGTACGCATAATGCCCATATCAAGTTCGGAACGCTTTCTTGCAAATATCTTCTGATTTTACTCAAACTTGATGACATCTGGATCGTAAATCCAACTTCGACAATACCCTCGCGCCACTGAGTTGATCGAATAATTCGCCGATGCGAGGGATCGGGTATTTGTTCTTAATTGTCACCCGGTTTAATTCTCGATAGTCGATGCACATCCTCCGCGTGCCATCCTTCTTCTTGACTAGAAGAACTGGAGCTCCCCAGGGTGAATTGTTGCTGTGAATCCAACTCTTCTCTAGTAATTCGGCGACCTGTTTGTTTACTTCTTCTAGCTCCACTGGTGCCATAGGATAATACGCCTTTGAAATCAGCGCTGCTCCAAGGACAAGATCGATCGTGAACTCCACATCTCGTTTTGGCGGTAAACCCAAGATGTCCTCGCATATCCATAAACTCTCGAACTACTGCTGGCGGTTCCTCATTATCTGCTTCCTTCGATGAAAGAACGGTGCTTGTCGGCCTAGCCCTAAATTCGACTGGCCCGACAGATCTGCTACCTCCTGAAAATATAAATTCTGGATGTCCGGGAATCTGAAAGATTACTTTCTTTGCCCTACAATCGATGTGAGCATGGAAAGTGCTGAGAAAGTCCATTCCCAAGAAGACATCATAGCTGCCCATATCGATCACTAAGAAATCCGTGAATAACTCTCGTACGCATATAACAATCGGACAATCCTTGCAATCACTACTAGATATAATTTTCTTATTTCCAGTGTGTATGTCCAAGCAACTAGAAAGCGCCGCGTGTGGAATCGAGTGTGCAGTAATAAACTTAGACGACATAAAACAATGGGATGCACCTGAATCGAATAATGCTAATGCGGGAAAATTATGAACGAGTAAAATACCTGAAACGACTTCGTCTGAAGCCTTAGCCTCCTTGGCCGTCAAAGTAAAGGCCCGTGCTTGATTAGGCCCCTGAGTAATCTGCTTCTACCCATGCATCTGCTTTTGCGGTGGCTTCTGAACATCGTTCCTCAATCGTAGCTTTGAAGGATAAGCATCGATGGTATGGTTAGCTGATAAAAAAAAAGATAGAGTCCAAGCCTCCTTCGACATTCTCTCCTGAAACGGCCCAGTCGTTGGAAGTAGTCACAAAACACCCTTGATTTCTGATCGGGTACAATGGGCTTCTTCATAGGCACAATGCCTCGCCTGTTCACCGGGATACCTCTTCGTACAGGAGCTCGGTTTGGCGTAAACGTCGGCTTCCGTACTATGATGGTTTGTTATTGCGTACTCTTTACTTTCTCCGATAAGCTCTGCTGCTCCCTGGATGCCTTTAGAATTTGTGAGAAGGTGGTCAATCCCAGAAATATAATATGTCTCTGAATCTCCACATCTAAGCTACGCATGAACCTTCGTGCCCTATCTGCATCGTCGGCAACCAAAGGCCCCGCAAATCGACCGAGCCGAGTTCACTCATCCGCATGCGCATCAACGGATCCGCCATTCTGCTTCAAGTTAATAAACTTTTCTTCCATTTCTTCTCAAACAGATTGCGGAAAGAACTTCTCCAAGAAACTTTGCGAAAATGCTGCCCAACTAATTGATTTGGGTAGACGGGTCTCCTCTATGAGCCACCACTCATGAGCATAATCCACAAGTTGTATGCGTACAACATCCACCCTCTTGTCATATGGAATCTGTGCGGCAACGAGCAGATTCTCCTTGTCAACTTGCCATTGCCCCGCTGGCAATGGTTCTTCCGATCCAGTAAATATGGATGGACCAAGCCTTCTGAAGTCCGCCATGGTGCCCTCACGCTGTGCTGGCCTGGGTGCTACTATGTCTACGGACTCAGGACTGTCCATAGACCCTCCTGGAAAGCTTCGGCTTGTTGCTAATTAAGCTCGGTTTGCCGCTTCTGGTTTTCCAGCATTCTAGGTATAACTCCAAGCAATGCAGCGTTATCAACACGCCTCTGGTACGATCGCAAATCTCTATCCGCCATTCTGATGCCAAGACACCAAAGAGAATTAGCAACGGTAAACAGGATTTAATAAATAAGATAGTTATAGATTCAATAATGGCAAGGTAGTAGTGTGGCAGGATATATTCCTAATTACGGGTTTTCTGATTAGTGTATCTGGTTTAATACCCAATTACAAAAGAACCAAACCTAACTAATTCTAAATCCTATGGTTCTGATACCAAACAAACCCTGTCACACCCCTCTTCCCAAAGTGCACTAACTATGGCATATGACAGAGCCAACCATGCTACATGTGGATAGAAATCATCCTTCCATAGTCACATTAGGCTGTCTATAGGATATCAAGAATAGTAAAACTAACTAGTACATGTCCATTTGCCAAAATAAAAGAGTCAAGAAAATGTATAAAAAGAAACGATAGTAATATCTAATAAACAACATCTGGAAATACGTCCCAATATGGGCTCACATCAAGAAATAAAAGCTGCGGAAAATAACTAAACTAAACATCACTAAACTCAATTCCTCACCGCTCGGCATGACGGCTAAAGTATTCCTATTTAGCTCGCGATAGAAATAGAGGAACTGGGCCATACAAAACCCAGACGTCAGTGCGTCATAATACCAAATAGTATTAATAATCTGGATGTAACAACATATGTAAATATGAATATAAATCAACACATAAATATAAACAGTGAGGTACATGTGTGCATGTGATGTGTAACCTAATACTGGGCTTCTAGGTTATCTATACTAAAAGTCTTTGAAATCAATTAATGTAATTCTCATCGTAACCCATCAGTCTATACTCCGTTCATTCCCCACGGGATCACGGTAACGGGATTATTTCGTAACGCTCGGAAAAACGACAAACAGGATATTCCGTAACGCTCGGAAAAGCGGCAAACATGTAATTATTCCATAACGCCCGGAAAAACGGCAAACAAGATATTCCGTAACGCCCGAAAAAACGGCAAACACGATTATTCCGTAACGTTCAGAAAAATAGCAAACATGTAATAATAGCCTTTTGAGTTACATTTCAGTTACATTCTTGATTTCATCTTTACCCCCAGGTTTGTGTTCAAGTCATGTATTGCCAATGTAGATCTAATACCAATACAGGATCAAGCAGGTACATGTTTTCGTCTATGTAGACAACAAGTAACGTCTGTCAGGACAACAAGTCAGGATTGTTGGCATTAGTAACTAGATCCAAGTAATGAGTCAAGTAGTGTGTCATGCACATGTCATGTGATGCATATGTATCAGATAGATACAAAATGTACTACTGTAACAAATATCTGAACACGGTAAGCACGACGGATATCAGGATGTATACGTGTCTATCTGTAATAAGCTATATACGTATCCATGACTACGTGTGATGCAACTAAATAGTATGTTGCACTAATATAAAAGTAATATGATCTAATGAGGTTCCGGAATGCAACTAGATACACAATTGACAGTACGGATATGAACAGATATCGAAAAACGGTAAAACTATAACGTCGGATGCATAATTAAAATACATGTATTATTTTTATTCATATGGATATAAATATATAAACATAGCATGTTGCAAGATAAACTTGCCTGATCGAATCTCACGTCGGGCTATGTATGTCACGTTCGACGTCGAGTAAACGTAGCGATGCAAACCACGCGCGTACAAGATTGGACTCGGCTGCTCATAGACGTGACCATGCTGGATGACGACGACGACTGGGTCGCCCGGATTGTCGGCGACGTACGCGACTCCGGTGGCGGTTAAGAACCAAGAAGCAAGAAGGAAAGAAGAAAGAAAAGAGAAGAAAGAGATGGAGGGAATGGGTTTTGGTGCTCTGGATTCTGGGGACAGAGGGTAGGTGACGACGATGATGGGCTGTCGACGGTGAAGGAGATGGTGAGATTGGGATGGTCAACGACGAGGGCTATAGCTCGGGCGTGGGTTCTCGGTGCTCGGGGTTTGGGTTTTCTTAGGGTTGTTGTGCAGGGATCTCATGAAGAGGGAGAGGAGGTAGAGAAGGTGGGGATAGTGACGACGATGATGTCGTCGGTGATCGGCGGTGAGGGGTTTGTAGGGTTTCTGGGCGATGGGTTCTCAGGGCCGTGTTCGTCGGGAAAAGAAGGAGAGGGAGATGGGGTCGAGGGGATTATGATGAGGGCGAGGTGGTGATGAAGGTGATCCATGGTGGAGGTTCAAGCGTCGGGTTAGGGTTCTCGGGTGATGGGTTCTCAGGTTTTTGGGTTCGTCGGGTAGAGGAGGAGAAGGTGGTTGAGGTCGGGGTGATGGAGACGTCGAGACGCCGACGATGAGGGTTACTGTGACGGTGAGGTTTTTGGGGTTCTTGGGGAGTTTGCAGGGGTCATGGTCGGGTGCTCGGGGATTGGAAAGGAGGAGAGGAGAAGGAAAGAGTGATCACGAGGGTGAGGTGATGGGGTTGGGATGGTCGGAGGTGAGGTCGAGCGCAGGTTAGGGTTTTGGACGTGGGTTCGCGGAGGTAGGGAATGTGAGGAAGAAGGAGAAGGGTTGTAAATAAATATATTAGGTTATATATTTTATATATGCAAAGGACAGAGAGGGAGTGAGTAGAGAAAGAGAGAGATAACAGAGAGAGAGAGTGAGTGAGAATATATTATTAGGATTAAAAAAATATATTATATGTATAAATATTAATTGTTAGGGTTTTAAAAATATTTAAATATATATACTAAGATTTTATAGCTAATAAAAAATACTTCGAAAAATACCCGAATCATTTCAAAAAATCTAGTTTTAAAATACGGATAATATACGTATCAGCCAAAACCATAATGCGAAGTCCGGTTAAGTAAAATGCATACCCCCAAGAACGGATACATGTAAAAATACGTAGCGATCCAAATTAGCCTGTTTCATCAAATAGGAAATGAACACGATGTCAGGATGCAACCATAGGGTATGGGGTATGATACAGGTCATGTTAGATATTAAAAATATTATTTGACTATAATATGTATAATTTAAAAATAAATGCAGATACTAAAATATGATACATGTTTATATCAAATCTAAATGTGCACGGATCCTCTGTACTGGTAATGATATAACGTAATCTTGAATCATAACAGATTTCAAGCATGCGGGTCGGGTCGGATACTATCCACAGACACCAAATACGCTATTCGCACCCAAAAACAAACATGAACTAAGAGTTGTCACAAGATTAGGAAAACCCAAATAAATTATGGTATAAATGAACTAGGGTGTTACAGTAGTTAAGCCCTGTTGAAGCCCTCACCGCCGGTCATCAGGAGGTTAGTAAAATTTTAATTTTTTTGGTTTAATTTTAATTTTTATGCTTAATCCTAAATATTAAAATTGTTGTTGTTGTTGATGCCCTGGCGAGCTACGACGCGCTCCGGTTCGGATTGGATGGGGTCAAGGGACAGATCGTTGAAGCTCATCCACTCAAATCCATTCGTGAGATCGTAAAAACCCAACGTTTTTTTTTTGAAAGTTCCCATTTTTTGAAGATCTAACCCTAAATTGGTTTATTTGATGGTTTAGAATCATAGGAACATGATGAAGAAGAAGAGGATGATTCTCAATCTCATATACAAATCTGCGCCTAATCTCAGGATGGATCTTGATCGATAAATCCTTTCTAAGTTGGTAGACCTCTAACTGTAATTTTGTTGCTTGATGTTGATGTTTCTTGATTGGTTTGGATAAGTGATGCTATGTTTAAATTTTAGGTGTTGAATTTTAAATTGAGGCAGAGGTTAATGGATATGGGAGGAGTTGTTTTATTTTTTTTCCATAATACATCAAATTGGCAACCGTTTAAACTGTTACCAAAATGTGGCTACGGTAATGGTTCAAACCGTTACCAAGCTTCTGGTGTTGAGGTTTTTGTAACGATTGTGCAACGTTTTAACCGTTATCAAATTCGGTTTTGGTAACGGTTTAAACTGTTACCAAATATATATTATGTAGCAGTGTAATGTTGATTCTATTGATCGAGTACATAAATTCAGGACATGTACACATGTAAAAATAAGAGACTTAGGTGGCGCATGAGATCGATAGTACCATGTTTTAGATTCATTATAGACCGGATTCGTTGGCACGATGGAGCGCAAGGACGCAGCCATAAATGCACATAGGTACGCGTCTTGGTATCGACAATGTGGCTGCGCTGGTGATGGCCTGCGAAATGGATAGTGTTTGAGGATGGCTAAGGTGGCTCCGGTCGTTCATGCGGCGTTTTAGACATATTGATGGAGTTGGATTTGAAAAATTCCATCTTCTATTGCAGATATCCCCGCTTTAGTACATGTAGTTCAAATCAGGTTCTGTTAAAGTCGTGGATGCTTGTTATTACTTTGAAATGCGGTTACCATATGGATTTGGGTTAAAGGTGGAGTATCTTATCCTTTCATTGCCGCATTTGTTATCGTGTTGGGTGCGATTCTGAATTGTCACATTAATCATGTGACATGTTTCATCTCTGAAGTTTCTATCGAGGCATAATATCCTTTATCGGATGCGAGTTGAGGTGGAGATTTGTCGCCGTGTCTCACATCCTTCTGTTAATCATGGATTTAGTAACTCGAGTAAAATCAGCTGGAAGGACTTGCCGATTATTCGAACATGCATATTTCAAGATGCTTCTGTTTACTTACTTCGAGACTCTGTTGGCATGCAGGGAGCATACCTTATCATGTTCGGTATGATTTTTTGTCACATTGAATTATAATCTTCGTCGTCGAAGTTCTGGTTATTTGCTTCGAGACTCTGTTACCATGTGTGCTGCTTGTGCGTCGTATCCGTTGCGATCTGGTTTGTCACATCATAGTGTGACATGTTCATCTTCGAAGTTATGTTGACACAATATCTTCATCTCAATCTTCGGCTTAGATATGAGCCTTTTGTACTCGACATGAGTCAATCTATTTGGACTTGGAGATAAGCCATGATGAAGATCTAATCGAATCATGTCGTGCATCTTTTTTAAACAGTTTGATGGTGGATTCAGTGATGAATAATTATTCTGTTTAAAGAATTGCTGGCGTTGACAGATGGAGAAAGCCCTAAGGGGCGATCGGCAGCGGCGGAATTTTGGCAGGAGGATTCATATCTGATGGGATTCCGTCCAAGATGGAGATTTATTGGGATATCCCGAATCCTTACTAATCTGTTATATTTAAATATATTTTGTTTTTTTGTTTAGAGATAAGATTTAAATAGTTATTTAGAGATATATCCTAATTAAATCAATGTCATCTCTAAGTATTATTGTATAGGTTATAAATATGGAGCAATAGCTAGGGTTTGGATTGTACGAGAAAGAGAGAGCCGCTACAATATAACTAACACTAATATTTGTTAGAGTCATCTTTCCCCTTTGGGGAGAGATCTGTGAGAGCGAGAGTTTATTCTATATTCTCCATGTAAACTCTCTCATCTGAATTAATGAAAATGATTACTGTTGTGCCTGTGGTTTTTTCCGTTTGGGTTTTCCACGTAAAAAATTGTGTTTCGCTGTGTTGATTCTTATATCTGGTTTTATGTTTATTTATCTATATTTATCTCAATCATCTGTAACATTCTTTCCCCTCAAATCTCCCAAATTGACCATAAATTGAAAACTAGGGTTTGCTCTTAAGCTCGAAAAATCTTAAATTGGCCATGGATTGGGTTCTTCTATGTCAACGTACTCAAGAAAAGAAAATTGTGGAGTGTCTTTGTGGTCTAATTTGCAAGTCCTAGCTCGTCACAGTACAAGATGATCGACGCTCTCCCGATGCATCCAAGCCCTAGATCCTCAAATGGACGCTAAAAAAGAAAATGTGTGATAAAGAGAAGTGAAAGCGCAAGAGAGGTGTGGAGATCATGGGTTAATTGGAGGAAAATATCGATAATGACGACATTGACTTTGAATGGCAGACTGCTTAGGGGGTAATTGTTAGATTTTTGCTATGCATTTTTTAAGTTCTATTTACCACAATCAAGTCGGTTTTGCTTGGTAGCTATCCGATTGAGCATGGGTCGACCCGCGGAGAGACGTGAGTCTTTTTTTTATTGTTTTAACGAGATAAGTCCAAATTGTCTGAGTTTGTTCAAAGCTAACTATGTGTTTAGATATGTATGTTAATGGAAGCTTGTTAGGATTAGGATTAGGTTTATTTGAGTTAGGAGTTCGCTCACTTCTTTCATTTGCCACTCTTGATATCGATATTACGGTAATCAGCAACAACGGGGATTAGCACGACTAGAAAGGAAACTTACGAGTATAAGTTAGGCTTTCCAACACTTAGTTCCTTGTCCGCCCGTTCATGGCTCTTAGCCATAACCTCCGGTCAATTCAACCACAACCGGTCTGGCTAGAGTGTCACCGCTATAATAGAGGATAGGATGCCGTAGGTAGCGGATTGTGGTTGCCTTAACGGGAGTTTAACTCAAGTTGTTGGGTAAAAGAAAGAGCGAGGGAGATTTTCTTCTCTCAAACTTTCCTTATCTTACCATAACTAGTGAGAAAACTACTCACTCATTATAAAGAAAAAAGAAAATAAAAACAAGTAGAGAAAATATAAAGAAATGAGTTAGAAAGTAACAACTAGCTACTTAGGACCTCACCTAGGTAAGGATCACATTTAAGTATCATGGTTGCAAGGATAAAAGAAAAAAGAAGAAAAAATCAAATAAAACCAACAACTACTTAACAAAGAAAAGAATAAGCAATTTATAAAACTAGTTAACAATTTAATAAGGCATGAATATAAAAAATTTCCATTTCCTTTATCATCCACTTAAAAGCTCTCATTACAATTTTAATGGAGGAAAGATGAAGAAGAAGAAGAAGTTTACACTAAATTCTAACTAAAAACTAGTGAAAAATTACATTCTTAGTATGGCTCTAATCTGGAGTATTTATAAATAGTGAAGTGAAACCCTAGGGACTTTTTCTGAGCCCTTATAAAATGACAAAAACATCCCTGAAAAGTTGGCGCGAGAGGCCACATCTTGGCCATGGATCCGCCGCTTATAGAGGATGTAGACCGCGGAACCGCGGCTGTTCTGGAGAATTGAAGCTCCATTTTTCTTGGGTTGTCTTGCGTTGCTTTATTATTCTATTTAGTACATTTGTATTTGCAGAATCATTCTAAATTACTCCTAGATTTACAACAGTCTCAAAGATGAAAATGAGTGGACTTTTGCCTTAATTTTTTCTCGAGCTCCGCGTTGCCTTCTTGATTCTTGTGCTGCATCTTTTGTGTTCTGTGCTTGTTTGAGACACGAATGACCCTCGCTTGATCTTGTCTCCTGAACTATAAGCGGCACCTGACGGATGGTGAGCGGAACCCATATTTTTATCCGTTGTTGGCAGTTGTCCTGAATTTTTCGTGATTGTTCGTGATTTATATTTTTTGACTGAGAACCTGTAACCTGCAATTATGTTGCAAACACGGATCAAAGTACCTACCTATATGCAATGTGATCAAGAATGGATGGTATAAAAGTGCAAAATTTTGATATGAACAAATATCCCCAAACTTATCTTTTGCTCATCCCGAGCAAATCCAAGCTCGCTTTCGTAGGCATCACGGTTGCACTTAGCGTGTGCTACAAGCCGTTAAAGCTCTGGGTTGCCCTAGAGGAGGAGTTTTGTCTCCTGAGGGTTTTCATCGGATACTACCCACAAAATCCTGTCAAGTTAGTTTCGCGAAATCATGGTCGATTCTAATCTTAGGGTTTAGTATTCAAGCTAGAAATTCTATTATCCCAAGTTAGAAATATCAAACTCTTATTTTTCATACCTCACTTCTTGCTTAACTTAAGATCTTATACATCTTTACATGCGTATGCAAATAGTGTCGTTCTGTTTTCAAAACTTCGATTAGAGTAGTTTATGTCACAAAGTATGGACTGGACAACACTTTAAAAGGATCAGGCAAGTTTGTATAGAGTTAAGCTTTTCTCAATATTCGTTCTCCGGCTAGGTTTCAAATTCAGAATTTCTTTCGTCTTAAAACAGAAAACTATGTCTTATTCTTCACTCCATCTTTCACTTGTTTTTGTTCATACATGTAGGGTGTTTTTCGTCACCCCATTGAGATGGGAATACGCGCGCGCTTGTCAGGCGTACTACAGATTCCCCCCGTCTAGGGTAGGCCGGGGTTTAATGATTGTGGGGATTCGAATCTTCGGCAGCCACGGACTAAGCTGCCGTTAATTACCCCCCGCCTTTGGAACGAGGGAACCTCTGATTGACGGGTTAAACTGGTCATGCGAACTCAATGTGCAGTGTGCGTGTTGTTTTGGAGGGGGTGTTTAAATATATCGGGAGCCACGCAGAGTTTTTACGGGGGTCCCGTTACCCGGATAGCGGGCTGGGGGTCAAGGGGGCTAGCAGCCCCCTTGCGGGGTGCGGGGCAGCGCCCCGTTAGAAATTTTTTCTAACAGAGACAGTGTCGTGGAGTATGTGTATGTGTACAGTTGTATACATATGTATATATATACATGTATATATAAATAAAGGGGAAAAAGACATCCAAAGGATACGTGGGGCCAGCGCCTAGGCGCTTGAGTGCAAGCGCGCCACGTGTCGGCACGTGGGCGCTTTGCGCTCGAGCGCAGAGTGCTGGAGCGCAACGCGCCACGTGTCTGCACGTGGGCGCTTTGCGCTCGGACGCTGAGCGCTTGGGCGCAAGCGCGCCACATGTCGGCACAGGGGCGACTTGCGCTCGAGCGCTTGCGCTCGAGCGCTTGCGCTCGATTGCAAGCGCGCCACGTGTCGGCACGGGGGCGACTTGAGCTCGCGCGCTTGCGCTGGAGCGCAAGCGCGCCACGTGTCGGTACCGGGGTGACTTGCGCTCGAGCGCTTGCGCTTGAGCGCAAGCGCGCCACGTGTCGGCACGTGGGCGCTCTGCGCTCGAGCCCGAGCGCTTGAGCGCAAGCGCGCCATGTGTCGGCACGTGGGCGCTCTGCGCTTGAGCGCCGGCAAGAAAAAGAGGCTTTTAGCCTAAAAGATTTCTCTGAAGAGAAATCAGAGAGGAGTTGGACTCCTGAGTGTATTCTTTTCTTTGGGGGTTTAATGAAAGATGTTCTTCTTCTTCCTCCTCTGTTAAGCTGGATCTTGAAGATCAAGAGATGTGAGATCTCAAAAATCTCTCCTTTTTGAGATCTGATGACAGATCCAAGTTCCCCTTTGTGGGTTTTGTGGTAAAAAACTATTTTGTTTTGAAAAAGGAAGAGTAAAACTCTTGATTTAATTCAAAAGAAAGAAGAAGGTTTTGGAACCTTGAAGAAGGAAGAAAGATCTCAGATCTGAAACTTTTTTGGAGAGAGAAAAAGTTGTTGAGATATTTCATTATCCTTGCCTTTATAGGCCATACATTTTACACATAGCCCCTTGGGCTTCGCAAAATGGCATTTTGCCTATCCCATGGCTCATGTGCCATTTCTTTTTGCACATAAGCCATGGGCTTTACAAAAATTTAGCTTTATGCCTATTTTTCTTACATTTATCCGAAAATAAAATAAAAGAAATACAACAAAATTATTTATTACAAAATTTTTATCTTGGCATGGGGGGAGGCCGGCCGCTTCATGTTCGGGCTCGACCCGGGCATGGGCCCACTGGATCTGGGCTCGGGCCCACTCGGCTTGGGGTTGACTTTGATTTTGACTTGGTCAACCCGGGTGTAAATTTTTACCCCAACAAATTGCCCCCCATCATTAAATGCACACCACATATGTGGGTCGTGTGCATGAAATTGATGGATCTTCTTTCATGTGGAGGCGACTTGATTTGGTTCCTGCTTTTTAGGAAGCTGGCACTGCCCTTTTTACGACATGGACGGTCGTTGCTTGACATGTCTCCGGGACAGAGTGTCCGTGATAGACATTTTCCCTGGCCCGGAGTTATCTGGTTCCCGCTTTGTAGGAATCCTGCGCTGCCCTTTTTGCGACTTAGACGGTCGGTACTGCCCTTTTAGCGATGTGGACGGTCGGTTCTGCCCTTTTTGCGACTTGGACGGTCGATGCTGCCCTTTTAGCGACGTGGACGGTCGGTTCTGCCCTTTTTGCGACTTGGACGGTCGATGCTGCCCTTTTAGCGACGTGGACGGTCGGTGCTTCCCTTTTAGCGACGTGGACGGTCGGTTCTGCCCTTTTAGCGACGTGGACGGTCGGTTCTGCCCTTTTTGCCACTTGGACGGTCGATGCTGCCCTTTTAGCGATGTGGACGGTCGGTGCTGCCATTTTAGCGACGTGGACGGTCGTTGCTGCCATTTTAGCGACTTGGACGGTCGGTGCTGCCTTTTTAGCGACGTGGATGGTCGTTGCTGCCATTTTAGCGACTTGGACGGTCGGTGCTTGATTTGACTTGCTCTGCTTCTTGCAATGTCAGGGGTAGCCTCGACTTGCTCCGCTTCTTGCGGTGTCGGAGTGGAAGTTGACTTGTTGATTTTGATTTGGGTTGACATCAGCATCGCTATACTGGAATATGGTACCAGGAGCGAATCATCATCTGTCATGGAGAGGATTTTGGAATTTTGGTTTCTGTTTGGCATCTGCATTGCTGCACTGGAATAATGCTAGGAGCAACTCATCATTTGCCCCGAGAGGATTTGGGAGAAATTGGGTTTGTTTTACGCCCGTGGATTGTATACGGTTTTGCAGGATGTATGATCCAGACCGTAGGGCCGGAAAGATTTCAGGGATTTGGTGGCGTCTGCATCGCTGCACTGGAATGTGGTACCAGGAGCGACTCATCATTCGCCGTTGGGGTATGGGATTTGGAATTTGGTTGGCGTCTGCATCGCTACACTGGAATATGATACCAGGAGCGACTCATCATTCGCCATTTGGGGACTTGGAATTTGGATCTTATTTGGCATCAGCATTGCTGCACTGGAATAATGCCAGGAGCAACTCATCATTTGCCTTGGGAGGACTTAGGATTTGGGTTTTTGGTCAGCATCAGCACCGCTAACACTGAAGCGAAATGTCAGGAGCGATTCATCATTTGCCGTTGCCCGTTGGGGAACGATGGCTTAGGAGATAGGTTTGGATCCCTATCACCTAAGACTTTTCAATTTTATGGGCCGTGAGGGTCCCATAAATGCATTTTCTCCCTACGAGTCGTAAGGATCCCGCAGGTGTATTTTCTCCTTAGGAATCGTGAGGATTTTTAAGTGTGTTGCTCCTTTGTGAGTCGTAAGGATCTCACACAGGGTTTTCTCCTCACAAGGTCGAGAGGACTTTGCGAGTGTATTTCATTTCCTTTCACGAGTTTGCGCCCTTTCGGGTTTTCACAGACTCGCCGGCAGTCCGGCTGTTTTTACTCACGGAGCCCTTTCGGGTTTTCATCCGTGCCCGTTTTGCTTATGGACATACCGTTTATTTTTTTTATTTCTCTTATTATATTTTTTTTCTCTTTTTTTTGCCGCTGGTGGGACTTTAAAAGTAGTCTCACCGGCAGGATTTGGGAGAGATAGGGGTCATTTATGCCCGTGGATTGTATACGGTTTTGCAGGATGTATGATCCAGACCGTAGGGCTGATGTGCTCAATTCGCCTGCGACTTGGAGCATTCACGTGTAGTATTTTTTGAGATATCGGCCATTGATGGGTGGCATGGGCCTTTCTCCCTCGGCGCTTATTAGTTGTAGGATCCTCCGTCAAACACTTTCTTGACGACGTATGGTCCTTCCCAGTTCGGCTCGAATTTTCCCTTGGCATGTCGATTGGGGAGGATCGGTCTTTTGAAGACCAACACCAATTCACCTTTCTTGAAAGCGCGGAGACGGGTTATCTTGTCATAGGCCCGTGACATTTGGGCTCGGTATAGCTCCAGATTTTGCTGCGCCGCGAGCCTCTTTTCTTCGAGGGCATCGAGTTCTTCAAGTCGAAGGAGCACGTTTTCCTCCTCCGTCAACTCATGCTGAATGGCCATTCTTAAGCTTGGAACTTCGACTTCGAGGGGGAGGACCGCCTCCACTCCGAAGAGCAATGAGTATGGAGTGGACTGAGTTGGAGTACGGTGCGTGGTACGATATGCCCACAATGCCTCGTGAAGCTTGAGATTCCAGTCTCTCTTGTTGGCTGAAGCATTTTTCCTCAGGAGCTTGCACAGAGTCTTATTGAAGGCTTCGGCTAGCCCATTGGCTCTTGGATTATAGATGGAGGAATATCTCCAGTCTATCTTGTGCTGAGTAGCGAACCTCGAGACATTGAAGCTCTTGAAAGAAGGCTTGTTGTTAGAAATGATTCTTCTTGGTGTACCGAAGCGGTATAGGATATTATGCTGGAAGAATGTCAGAATATCTTTTGTCTTGACTTCTTTTAGCGGGACAGCTTTAGCCCATCTAGAGAAGTAGTCTGCCGCGGCCAGTATGAACCGGTGGCCTTTAGATGACGGAGGATCAATTGGGCCTACAATGTCGGTGCCCCAGACTTCGAAGGGCCACGACGCCACCGTAGGATGCAATGGATTGGGATGCTTGTGAATAAAATCACCGTGAATTTGGCAGATATAACATTTCTTTGCATGCTCTCCGCAATCCCGTATCATGGTGGGCCAGTAATACCCAAGCCGTTTGATTTGAAGCCGCATCTTGGGGCCAGATTGGTGAGTACCGCAAACGCCCGAGTGGACATCTTTCATGACCTTTTGGGCTTTGGCCAATGACAGATACCTGAGCCAGAGTTGGTCGTATGACCTGCGGTATAACGTGTCATTTACAAACACGTATCGGAGAGCTCTTTTCTTCAGCTGAATCCTCGCAGATTTTTCTTCGGGCAGCTTGTCGTATCGGAGGTACTTTATGAAGGGTTCTCTCCAATCGGGCTCGTATTGGATGATCGAAGCTTCTTCCGCAGGACTGCTCTTCTGTTCCGCGCTTTCCTCTTCTCGTAGAGAGACTGGGGGTAGAATTTGCCGGCTCCTGACTGTGATCAGAATTTTTTCCATGTCAGGATCAGCCAGCTCTTTGGCCAAGCGAGCGAGTACATCAGCCTTTCCGTTCAACACTCTAGGGACTCTCGTTAGTTCAATATGAGTGAACCTTTTCATGAGCTCCACCACTCGACCTCTGTACCGAGCTAACTCGGGTTTGTATATCTTATAGTCGCCGCTTACTTGGTTGACGACAAGCTGGGAGTCACCGTAGACTCGTAGCCGACGGATTTCCATTTCTACGGCAAGCTCCAAACCAGCTATCAGAGCTTCATACTCAGCTTCATTGTTTGTCCGAGGCTCGGTGAGAGCAAAAGAACGCCGTAGGGTTCCCATTGATGGTGTGATGAACACCAATCCTATCCCTGCTTTTATCTCTGGGACGCTTGATTTACTGGAGGTCCTTATTGACGAGGCTCCATCGAAGTAGAGTTCCCAACATGGCTCATCTTCCTCGAGGTGCAGCACTTGTTCATCGGGTAACTCACAATTTAGCGGCGACCCTTCTGGTATGGGATGAGCAGCGAGAAAGTCTGTAAGAGCTTGCCCTTTTACCGCTTTCCGAGGAGTGTAAACTATGTCAAACTCAAGTAGCATAACAGCCCATCTTGCCATTCTGCCGGCTAGGCTCGCTCTGGTCATCAAGTGTTTGAGCGGGCCGACCTTGGAGATCAACATAACCCGATGAGCGAGCAGATAGTGCCTCAGCTTCTTCACAGCAAATATCAGAGCGAGGCATTGCTTTTCGATTGGGGAGTAGTTGTGTTCCGCCCCGACTAGAGTTCGACTGAGGTAGTAGAGGGCATTTTCTTTTCCCTCCTCGTTATTCTGCGCAAGGAGCGCACCGAGTGACTCGTCCAGCGCGGCAGTGTAGAGAATCAGCGGTTTATTTAGAATGGGAGCGGCCAGCACTGGAGGGTGCAACAAGTATTGTTTGATGCTTTCGAACGCTGCTTGACATTCGGCATCCCAGATAAAAGGAGCTCCTTTCTTCATAAGCTTTGAGAAGGGCCTACATCTTCCCGATAAATTTGAGATAAACCTCCGTATATAAGCAAGCTTGCCTTGAAAAGATCTTAGCTGCGTCAAACTCTTCGGAGGGGGCATCTCCATGATGGCCTTTATCTTTGATGGGTCAACTTCGATCCCTCGATGTCGAACTATGAAGCCCAGGAATTTTCCCGATGATACGCCAAAAGCGCACTTTAAAGGATTCATCTTCAGATCGTATTGCCTCAGTCTGTGAGAACGGTCCTGAGATCTTGGATATGATCGGCCTTGGCTTTAGTCTTGACGACCAGATCATCAACATAGTATTCGACGACTTTATGGATTAGGTCATTAAAGATATTAGTCATTGCCCTTTGATATGTAGCACCTGCATTCTTCAGTCCGAATGGCATTACCTTGTAGCAATATATTCCGATCGGGGTTCGAAATGCTGTGTGCTTCTCATCCTCAGGCGACATCTTGATCTGATTATATCCAGACGAGCCGTCCATAAAGGTGAACAGTTCATAATTGAGGTGTCATCGACCATCATTTCCATGACCGGTAGCGGGAAGTCGTCTTTAGGACATGCCTTGTTGAGGTCCCTGAAATCGACAAAAACTCGGATCTGCCCATTTTTCTTCTTCACTGGGACTATGCATGCGATCCAGTCTGCATATTTCTCTTCCCTGATGAAGCCGGCATCGATGCGTTTCTTGGTTTCCTCGATGACCTTTTCTTCCAACTCCCTTCTCATTCTTCGAGGAGCTTGTTTGACTGGCTTAGCATCAGGAGATATGGCCAACTTATGTATGGCCACCTCAGGGGAAAGGCCAGGCATTTCTTTGTACGTCCACGCGAAGCAGTCGACGAATTCGTGCAGCAGGGCAATTATCTGCTCTTTCATTTCCTCCGACAAGAGCGAGCTGATGTAGGTCGGCCTTGGATTATCGGACGTTCCTAAGTCAATCTCGGTTAGCTCGTTAATGGTTGCTTGTCCGCCATCTTCGAGCTCTTAAGGAGCTTCTTCTGGCTCGGCTATCTCGTAATCATCATTTGATCTTTCGCTGGCCTCACCATCATGGATCATGCAGCATGCTTTGGAATCAGGTTGAATGTAACCTATGCCCCGTCTATCTGGAATTTGTCCATCGATGAGTGCTAGGACCTGGGGCGGATACCATAGCCCTTCGTAAAATTTTGCTTCGGACTCCGTTTGATATAACCGGCATCCGCACTTCTTAAAGTATTCCCGCATCTCGGGCGCATAGTATCTGGGATTGAGGACGGCTCTTATGCCTCTCTCATAAGGAAGGCACGCGACAAAAAGATCGTCCGGGTGCACAACGGGGTTTGACCTGTAAAACAGGATGCCCTTCTGTCTATTTTTCCTCCCGGGCACGTAGAAAGTTTTCAGCTGGTCCACGGTAGAGACTGACAATGCGTCAAGCTCTTTGCACATCCGTTCCGGCACCCTTGTGATGGCCAGGGACCCTTCTGCGACTTCGAAGGTCTCTCGTAGTTTCGCTTGCTGCATGGGGGGCCGATCTGCACAGCCGTTGCACGGCAGGTCCTCTTCTTCTGACTCCTCAGTGTCACTGCCAAGATGAGGGCGGACTTTGCTGCTAGATGGGCCTTCAGTAACAGATTCGTCCGTATCGCTGCCGAAATGAGGGCGAGTTTTGCGGAAGGACGGGCTTCCAGCGTCGGACTCATCAGTGTCGCTGCCGAAATGCGGGCGCACTTGGGTATTCTTGCTTTTGAAAGTGACAGGCGGCGTAGATTTGCTTTTGAGTCTTGGGGCCGGTCTATCCTCAGTCAGTGGTGGCTTAGCATTTTGGTGGTTCATAAAGTACCGAGAATCTTCATATTGGACTTCATGCACACCGAACGGCTGGATGTCTCCGTCAATGCGTCTTTCTTCGCCATTTTTAGTATACTTCATGCATTGATGGAGAGTTGACGGAATGATGCCGTAATCGTGGAGCCACGGCCGTCCCAAGAGAATCCTATAAGACGTGTCGGCATCGATCACGTATATCTTAGCTTCAGTTTGCAGCTCTCCGAATTTGATTGGCAAAGCTATAGACCCCAGAACTTGCTGGCAATTTTGGTTGAAGCCTTGAATGACAATCCTTTCCCTTGACAGGTGTTGGACGTCCATTGACAAACTCTTTAGAGTTCGCAAGTTCATGATGTTCACTGAGGACCCCGGATCAATCAATATGCGATTAATTCGATCTCCGTCGCTGTACCCGGTCACGTAAAGCGGCCGATTATGCTCAGCCGTTCCCAGCAGCAAGTCTTCATCCTTAAATATGACTGCGGCGGCATGCAGAGCGTGCTGGGCTTCTTTCATATTAATTTCCGCAAAGTGAGCCTGATACCGCTCGGGGTTTTGTAGAGCGTGAATGAGAACATCTCTAAGCTCCTTAGATAGGACCAAGGCGTCGTAGATGCTCAGGAGAGACGGAAGCTTCCGGAGATGTGCCAAGACATTATAGTCCACCGAGGAAGGATTTATGTTTTCATCAGTCGGTTCTCTGCCATCTTCTTCATTAGCGACTTGTTTTTCCTTCCCTTTTGGGGCGTTGCCCTGATTTGGCGGTAGAGCCCTGCCGCTTCTGAGCTGGATTTGATTAGCCTTTGTGGTGAGCTCCACGTCCTCTTCGGGAAAACAGAGCTCATCCTCGGAGTCGCTGCCAAGATGGATGGCGTAGCAGGTTACTACTGGGATTTCTTCATTGGAGTCTTCTTCTAACTCCTCCAGAATTTCAGCTGCTTGTACAGGGAAGAACTCCTTTAATTGAATCAATGTTCTTTCCTTTTGTTCATATTCTTCGAGGGAATCGATATATTTTTGAATGGTCGATCTCCCTGCAGACTCTTTTTCGTGCCGAGCTGCACTTTTCTTCTTCTTCTTAAGCTTCTTGGATTTCGAGCCCGACGGAGCCGCATTGACAGCTGGACTGGTAGGCTTCTTCTGTCCTTCCCATTCCATCCTGGGCTCTTTTTGAAGCAGCTTTAGCATCTTCTTCGTCTTATTAGATATGTGCATACTCCACGGAGGCCGTGATGAGTCAGTTTCGTTTGTCAGGGCAACAGGTTCAGCCGTCTGCTCCCAGAAGGCTTCAACTTCTGTCTGTATAAAGTTGGCGGTTGCAACTTGATTGTTCACCAACACGCTTTTGGACAGCTCGATCTCTCCAGCCTTGTACTGCTTCTTGACCCAGTCTTTGAAGATATAGCAATCCTCGATCGCATGGCTCACTACTCGGTGGTACGGGCAATACAGAGGATTGTCGGTCATCTTTGCTTTTTGGGGTCTTTTCGACTCCGGCAATTGTAGGCCGTTGTTCAAGGCATCTTTAAATATCTTGCGGATCTTGTCCCTTCTGAAAGAGTAAACCTTGTTCTTTTTCTCCTCTAGGGAAGGCCCATCTCCTCCCAGCAATGGCTTTCTAGACCGGTTGGTTTTGGATTCGCCCGCCCTTCGCTTTTCTTCATTGTCGGAGGCATTGAAGACATTGGTACTGCTGGAACTCCCGCTTCTACGGTTGTCTTCCCGCTTGCTTTTCCAAGTTTTGTCTCTCTGAGAATCCGGCGGGGACTCTTGCTTCGAGCGTTCCAGCATTTGGACTTTCTTGGTTAGCTCCTGAAATGTCTTGAGGCCCGCCGTACACAAGAATGGGACCATCCAATTGCTGAGGTTCCCAATGAGAAGGCTGACGGACTGGTCCTGCTCCAGCGGCGGTTCGCACTTGACTGTGAGATTGCGCCATCGGGCGATAAAGTCGGTGTTGCTTTCATTCTTCCCCGGCTTGGTCCTCACAAGGTCGGCAATGGAGATTTTATCACTGACGCTCATGAACCTTTGCCGGAACAGAGACTCCATTTGGGCAAAGGTAATGACGGACCCGTTCGGTATACTCGCATACCAGTCGAAAGCGACACCGGTCAGGCTGTTGACAAACTGACGAAGAAGGAGCGCGTCATTGCCCCCTGTATTTCCGCACGATGCTTTGAAGTGGGCGACGTGCTGATTTGCATTCCCCGTTCCATCAAATCTTCCGAACTTAGGAATGACGTAGCCGCTTGGGAACTCAATCAGATCGTACTGCGCGGGATATGGCCGCCCACTACTGCCGATTTCTTTCTGAGCTTCAGCTTCGGCCACCAATGTTTTAACCTTGCTGGTGACCAAATCCATTATACGATCCTGTGTTAGCGGGATAGTGCTATCTGGGGCCAAGGCGTCCCTAGAAGCGGAATGTGGCCGTCTTTCATTTGGCTCGACCAGTCTTGGTCCCAAAGGAATAGGCATTGGCTGCCTCGGATTGTCATCACCCGGCTGATTAGTAGCGGCTTGTGTCTGATTGGGAGGCGCTCGAGCAATTTGAGCCGTAAGCTGCATCACCACGTTCGTTAAGTCGTCAATCTTTGAATAGAGCTTGGCCATCTCTTTATCTTTGCTCCTCAGCTGTTTTCGAAGCTCTTGAAGCAACTCTTGCCCCGCAGTCCTGGGGCGGAAAGTCGGCTCTTCCTCGCTGTCCGAGCTTGACTCTACATGGACCGAGGGGTCTATCTGCCTATCATCCTCATCGAGAGGGTTTTCTTCATCCAGCGGGGGCGGCTGTTCTTGGGCGGCGGCAACCACATTCAGGCTAGATAGGGCTTGGGATGTGGTGGCCCCGTCCTTGCTTTTGCTGCGAAGGTTGTCGCTGGGGCGCCCGCCCGCCATATAGACCGTATGGATGATATATCCGGCCGTCTTTCTATCATTGGCAGCTGATTTCACGGATCGCTGTCTTGACCCCCTTGTTTCGGTAGATGGTAGTCGATTGAAGGCGGCCGGCCTAACCAGGCTCTTGAATGGTGCTGGCGCTTCTTTTCTGGATTTTCCCCGCTGCTTTCGTGCGGCACAGAGCACCTGATAGACCCTTGAAGAGACAGTGTCATACTTTTTCTGTTGGGGCCGGGACACGTCTCTTTGTAGCACCGTTCGGACCGCTGTCTTCTTGATTCTGGCGGTCATGGCGTTTTTCTAAACCCACTTCAGAGGCTCGAAGGAATTGCTGATTCTTACGTCCGACTCAGCCGTCGTCGCCGGGCAACCCTGCACTTGGAACTTCACACGATTCCATTTGGCCGAAGCCTTGGCCCTCTTGTTGGCTCGATACCTGAGCCGCTTCTGCCTTAACTTTTCCATTCTAAGCACTTGGCAGACTTCGGCTCTTTGGGAAGACGCCGCAGACCGGTTGATGGAGGGCCTTGGAGATACGCCCGATTGTGTATTTGTTGGAGTCGTCGCCTGAGCTCGTCCACAATATTTAATGTTGCCCTTCGCATCGGAAGTCTTGCCCCCAGCTAGAGTGCCAGGGAGTCGTTCAGATACCATATTAAGTTTGGGTTGTGGTGCCTTGGCGATCATGACATTCGGCCTCTTACCCCTTGAGACCGGCTTGGCCACCTGTTCCGCCGGGATCTCCGCCAGATGAGCGCTTCCGGCAGGGTAGATGATGACGGAGCCAAACTGGCGGGGCGGTTCCTCCCACTGTCAACTGAGGCTTGCGGGGAGAACCACACGAGCGTTGATCTTGAGCACGTACGGAATCGGGATCGCTTTGGAAGTTGGATTCGTCTTGAGAGACATTGTCATTGAAAGTTGATTGCTGCACGAAAAGAAAACATCATTTCAGTATAGGCAATTGATATGTATATTGATTGAGCTCGCATGAACGCTTAACCCAAAATATGGGAGGAGAGAGTGGTCCCGCCGGGCGTGCCAGAATCTGTAGGGTGTTTTTCGTCACCCCATTGAGATGGGAATACACGCGCGCTTGTCAGGCGTACTACAGATTCTCCTTGCCTAGGGTAGGCCGGGGTTTAATGATTGTGGGGATCCGAATCTCCGGCAGCCGCGGACTAAGATGCCGTTAATTACCCCCTGCCTTTGGAGCGAGGGAACCTCCGATTGACTGGTTAGACTGGTCATGCGAACTCAATGTGCAGTGTGCGTGTTGTTTTGGAAGGGGTGTTTAAATATATCGGGAGCCACGCAGAGTTTTTACGGGGGTCCCGCTATCCGGATAGCGGGCTGGGGGTCAAGGGGGCTAGCAGCCCCCTTGCGGGGTGCGGGGCAGCGCCCCGTTAGAAATTTTTTCTAACAGAGACAGTGTCGTGGAGTATGTGTATGTGTACAGTTGTATACATATGTATATATATACATGTATATATAAATAAAGGGAAAAAGACATCCAAAGGATGCGTGGGGCCAGCGCCTAGGCGCTTGAGTGCAAGCGCGCCACGTGTCGGCACGTGGGCGCTTTGCGCTCGAGCGCAGAGTGCTGGAGCGCAACGCGCCACGTGGGCGCTTTGCGTTCGGACGCTGAGCGCTTGGGCGCAAGCGCGCCACGTGTCGGCACGGGGGCGACTTGCGCTCGAGCGCTTGCGCTGGAGTGCAAGCGCGCCACGTGTCGGCACCGGGGTGACTTGCGCTCGAGCGCTTGCGCTCGAGCGCAAGCGCGCCACGTGTCGGCACGTGGGCACTCTGCGCTTGAGCGCCGACAAGAAAAAGAGGCTTTTAGCCTAAAAGATTTCTCTGAAGAGAAATCAGAGAGGAGTTGGACTCCTGAGTGTATTCTTTTCTTTGGGGGTTTAATGAAAGATGTTCTTCTTCTTCCTCCTCTGTTAAGCTGGATCTTGAAGATCAAGAGATGTGAGATCTCAAAATCTCTCTTTTTTGAGATCTGATAACAGATCCAAGTTCCCCTTTGTAGGTTTTGTGGTAAAAAACTATTTTGTTTTGAAAAAGAAAGAGTAAAACTCTTGATTTAATTCAAAAGAAAGAAGAGGGTTTTGGAACCTTGAAGAAGGAAGAAAGATCTCAGATCTGAAACTTTTTTGGAGAGAGAAAAAGTTGTTGAGATATTTCATTATCCTTGCCTTTATAGGCCATACATTTTACACATAGCCCCTTGGGCTTCTCAAAATGGCATTTTGCCTATCCCATGGCTCATGTGCCATTTCTTTTTGCACATAAGCCATGGGCTTTACAAAAATTTAGCTTTATGCCTATTTTTCTTACATTTATCCGAAAATAAAATAAAAGAAATACAACAAAATTATTTATTACAAATTTTTTATCTTGGCATGGGGGGAGGCCGGCCGCTTCATGTACGGGCTCGACACGGGCATGGGCCCACTGGATCTGGGCTCGGGCCCACTCGGCTTGGGGTTGACTTTGATTTTGACTTCGTCAACCGGGGTGTAAATTTTTACCCCAACAATACACACCTTCGTGTATGTGCAGTAGTCTTTATCATCGGATAAAAACTTCATATCTCCATTAAAAGATAATTTTATAAAAAGCCGTCTTTAGCCAAGATTATTCTCACACAAAGAACCGTTAGGAATTTTAACTTGGAGAGAACACTTGCTTGACTTTGTTTTAAATTGAACTTTCTAGGTTTCTTAGCGAGCTTCGGGCCAATGCACCCAAACCAGTTAGTTTTAGGACATTAGGTGTATAAACACCCTAGCAGACTTAATTGCTCAAGTTACCTGGACCCTAAAACAAAAGACTCATTTTGGTGTAACAATCATGACAATTTAATGCGAACGGAGATATAGCCAGCTGTTCAATGTTTTAAAGATAAAAGACGTGTTTGTGTGGATAAGATGTCCAATCACTCCAACCAAGTTTGAGATGGGTTATTTTTCAGACTTAGTTCATGCTAAAATATCAATACCATTCTTTCATATCCATTTTTCCTTATAAACTATTCTTGATATTACCTATTTCAAAAAAAACCTGTTTGATCCAGAAGTTTATCAATTTTTAAAAGTTTTATAGACATATCAGACTTGTCATCTAACTTTCAAAACCCACGGCACGTGTAGTGTGATGCAGAGATGTATATTAGCTACTGTTAAACTTAAAAGGGGGTTATCTTTCAGGTTTTCAATCTCTAAAAATAGGATTTAGTTATTCCTATCTCATCAAACTAAATCGTCGGTATTTTGAATCTAAGATTTCCCACTAGCCAACTTGACGACAAAGTGTTTTTTTATGTTTTTGGAATTTTTTTTATTTTTATGAGTTTTTCAAATATGTATGCAAATGCAGAATTTACAAATGAATGCAAAGATAGAAGGCTTACCGAACATACCCCAAACTTAAATCAGACAGCGTCCTCTCTTTCAAGCTATAAAAGAGAAATAAAAATTATGGAGGCAATAAAAACATGTTAGATGTATTTGTTTTTTTAGAAAGAAAATTTCACCAGACAAGAAATTTCCTAAAGAAAAAAAAAAAATATTCACAAGATAAGAATAAATATGTACAAAAAGATCTGTATATACATACCTCCAAACTTATTTAAAACAGTGTTTCCATTGTTTATAGCTGGGTAACCGAAGTTTAGTGGTGAACGGAGAAAGATCAGGCAATGTAAACCGGCTCCTGCAATATCAGGAGCTCCGCCGATGGTTCTGTGGTAAGAAACGGTTTTATTCTGTGTCCGTTCATCTTGAATAATGAACCGTCCTTCGGATTCTCCAAATCCATCGTACCGTGTAGGTATACATAGCGCACAAGAAAGGTCCCATCCAGTGAGATCCAAGCTTACCGGGATGAAAGTGGAGTCTGGTGTCATAAAGAAGTACCTGCTGACTACGTGGGAAAGTTTTGCGTATAAGGTGTTTATCATGAAACACCTTCGTTCGGTTCTTTATAACCACCATGTTTTCGTAAGCTTCATACCAAAACTCGTGCAATTCGTTGATCTGCAGCTTCCGATAGCTGTCCGCATCGTCAAAATTGAAGATCAGCTCTTTAATCGCCCAAAATGCGTGATGCTCGATTTCAATAAGGAAGTGGCAAGCCTTTCCGTTCATAAGACGATAGGGAGACATGCTAAGAGCAATCTAGTACACGGTTCGGAATGCCCTAAGAATATCGGTTAATTTCAAAGATCAGTCTTTACGGTTCTTAGAAACCTTTTTCTCTAATATTTTCCTGAGTTGCCGATTTGAAACTTTGGTTTGTCCGCTTGTTTAGGGATGATAAGGCGTGGATAGCTTGTGATTAATTACGTATTTCCGCATCAAGTCCTCAAAAGACCTATTACAGAAATGTGTCCCATTATCGCTAATGATAGTGCGAGGGTGCCCGAACCGGAAAAAGATATTTTCTTTCAGGAATCTAATGACAACATTGTTGTCGTTCGTCCGTCTCGGCACTGCCTCGACCCATTTGGAGACATAATCAACAGCTAAAAGAATGTACAGGTTCCCAAAAGAGTTGGGAAATAGGCTTATGAAATCTATCCCCTAAACATCGAACATCTCAACAACCAGAATTGGTTGGATTAGTATCTCGTTTCTCCAGGAAATCAGGCCCTAATGTTGGCACCGGGAATAAGTCTTATAATAATCATGTACATCTTTGAAAAGTTTTGTCCAGTAAAATCCACACTGCAAGATCTTCTCAGATGTCTTTCTTGGGCCAAAATGCCCGCTATACACTTGATCGTGGCAAAACGACAACACACTCTTGAACTCACTATCATGGCACACCGGCGAATGATTTGGTCTAGACAATACTTAAACAAGTAGGGTTCGTCTCAGTAAAAGTGTTTTACTTGGGTGAAAAATCTAAGTTTATCCTGACTCGACCGTCTTCTTGGTACGAGTCCTGTTGCTAAATAGTTCATACTATCTGCGAACCATGGTTCGCAAGACACTGTCAAGGGTTGTTCATCAGGAAAAGTATCGTTAATCAGGAGAGGAAGCGTCGGCGAAGAAGAAAGTCGTGAAAGATGATCGACCACTATGTTTTCACATCCTCTTTTGTCCTTAATGACAAGGTCAAACTCTTGAAGTAAGAGGATCTAACGTATTAGCCGAGATTTGGCATCCTTTTTCGTAAAAAGATGTCTCAGAGCGGAATGATTAGTGTAGACAACGACTGGGGAGCCAATGAGATATGGCCTGAATTTCTCCAAAGAAAATACAGCCGCCAAGAACTCTTTCTCGGTTGTTGTATAGTTCATTTGTGCATCATTTAAGGTCAAGCTTGCGTAGTAGATCACGTGCGACATCTTATCGATGTGCTGTCCTAAGACCACACCGATAGAAAAGTCAAATGCATCGCACATAATCTCGAAGGGATGCATCCAGTCGGGAGAAGAACGGGAGAGGTACTGAGTGAGCTTCGTAATGTTTCGAAAGCAGTCTAACAGTTCGAGTCAAAATTGAACGTGGTATCCTTAGCCAGAAGAAGAGTCAAGGGTCTAGCAATCTTACTAAATTCATTGATGAACCGTCTATAGAAATCGGCATGGCCAAGAAAAGATCTGATATCTCTGACGCATTTGGGAGGCAGGAGGTTGGACATGACATCAATCTTTACTTTTTCAACCTGGATGCCGTTTCGTGAAATGATATGTCCTAAGACAATACCTTCGCACATCATGAGTGGCATTTCTTCCAGTTTAAAGTGAGATTTTTATCCTTACATTTGGTAAGGACAACATCCAGATATTGTAAACACTCGTCAAAGGAGTCTCCAAAGATGGATAAATTGTCTATAAATATCTCCAAAAACTTCTCGACCATGTCAAAGAATATTCCCATCATACACCACTGAAATATAGCAGGAGCATTGCATAGCCCAAACGGCATGCGACGATATGCAAATGTGTCGAAAGGATAAGTGAAAGTGGTTTTGTTCTGGTCTTTTCGGCGATGGGAATCTTGTTGTAACCTGAGTAACCGTTCAGAAAACAGTGAAACTCATGTCCAGCTAATCTTTCGAGTATTTGGTCAATAAATGGCAGCGGAAAGTGATCCTTCAGCGTTGCGGCGTTGAGTTTTCGATAATCAATGCATACTCACCATCCAGTTTGGGTGTGAGTGGGGATGAACTTGTTCGCCTCATTTGTGATGACCGCAATGCTCCACTTTTTAGGGACAACGTGCATCGGACTGATCAATTGGCTGTTGAAATAGGGTAAATAATACCACTATCCAGACATTTGACAATCTCCTTCTTCACAGCCTCCTTCATGACTGGATTCAATCATCTCTGTGGATCCCTAATTGGTTTAGCATCATTCATTATGTGAATGTGATGTTCAACGATCAGAGGACTAATCCCCTTGATGTCCGCCATCGTCCAGCCGAATGCTTGCCGATTTGATTGCAAAACCGTGAGAAGGGTTTTCTCTTGTTCTAAAGCTAGAGAAGCCGAAATGATTACGGGGAGAGTCTCATTTTCTCCTAAGTAAGCATACTTGAGATGAGAAGACAGAGGCTTGAGTTTGAGTGTCGGAGGAGAAACAACTGAAGGCGAAATCAGAGAACATGTTTCGAACCTAAGAGGGGCTCAAAGCAAATGTATGCAACAGAGTCGGATGGTTAAACTAATGCATCCAAGAATTCAAAAGATTCCAACTCGGGAGATGACATGTCAAGATCGTTCAGAAATGTGAAGCACTCGTATTCTTTGTTGGAATCGGAAGTAGCAGGTTCAAAGAGGAACGCACTAGTGGGATCAAGATCACTGTGATCAAACAGAAATTCTTTAAATTCACAATCATCGGGGGCGATCTCCTGAATGGAACATATATCCAGTATATGAGCGTTCGGTTCAGATGGTTGATTCCCCAACTTAAAAATGTTGAGTTCAATTGTCATGTTACCAAAAGATAGGTTCATGGAACCATTTCAACAATTGATCACTGCATTTGAGGTTGCAAGGAATGGGTGACCGAGAATCACTGGAATTTGATTCCGGGGGTAGGCTATAAGTTGTGTTTCTAAAAAAATAAACTTCACGGAAATATGAAGTCCCCAACCTTGATCAATACATCCTCTAGCTCACCTCTAGGATGGATAATAGATCGGTCAGCCATTTGAAGAGTATAATATGTAGGTTTCAGTTCTCCTACACCTAATTGCTCATAAACTGAATAAGGAAGGTTAACACTGGCACCAAAATCCAAAAGAGCGCGATCGATGATCTTATCCCCAATGGCAATTGAAATCGTAGGACAACCAGGGTCCTTCCATTTTTGTGGTAAATCATAGGTAAGAGCATCACTCACGTTACTAGCCAAGAAAACTTTTTTCGTCACCTGAGATTTTCTCTTCTTAGTGTACAAGTCATTCAAGATTTCTCATAAGAGGGGACTTGCTGGATTGAATCTAAGAGGGGAATGTTGATGTTAACCAGTTTGAACAACTCCACAATCTTCTCCATTTGTAGATTTTGTTTATTGGATCTTAACCGGTTTGGAAATAGGGCTTTGAAATTGGTTGAGTCCAATACTTGTGGAGGAGATTCTGGAGATGAAATGGAACCAAAACTGGAGTTTGAGTGGAGTAAGAGGTGGGTCCGTTCTTAGCAGCAGTCGAAGAAGAAGAGCCTTGTGAAGAATGGAGAATATACTCAGAAGGGGAAGAAATGGGAGGAGAAGAAACAACCGCCATGTCGTCATCATCAATTTAAGCGCCAATGTTGTTGTTCAGCATTCTTCCTAATTTCAACGTAGTCACGACACTCACAATATGGTTATATTGTTCAAGAGCAACATGTATATTATGCGGGTGATCAGGATTTGGGAGTGGTTGAGACTGAAGCTTTCCTTTCTCTTTCTCGCTCAAGGCCGCGTTTAGCTGTGCAATCTGAGCTTTGATAGTCTTGATACGTTGCCTGTGTGCAGCGGTGTGTTGCACCAAAGACTAAATAGAAGACTAAATGTTGGCAGTAGATTGAGTCGATTGCTTTACAAAAGCATCAAGACTCCTTTCTAGCGAGGAAACCTTATCGTTATTGGACGGAACAAAGTTGTTGTTTTGAGGAAAAGAATTGTTGTAAGGTGCAAAGTTGTTCGTCGGATTCTGAAAAGGTTGGGGTTGAAAACGTTGCTGAAATTATTGCTGTGCTTGTTTTTGAGGAGGGGGAGGCCTCTGAAAGTTGTTCTGACCTTGGAATTGGTGCTGGTTTTGATTTCAGGTGAAATTAGGGTGGTTCCTCCAACCGGGATTATATGTGGAAGAGTATGGATCGTTTCTTGGTCTTTACTAAAATGCAGCATTAACCTGATCATGTCCTTAAGATGGTGGATTGTAAGGACACGCTTCGGTTAAATGAGATGGATCCGAACAACAAGCAAAAATGGTACGAGAGGGAACAAAAGGGTTAGGAGAAGGAAATGAGAATTTGTTCTCAATTGCCTCAAGTTTTCACATGATTGCAGCCATCTCGGCCTTTATTGCAGTTGTGATATCGAGTTGGTGAACTCCTGTCCTAAAGAGACCTGAAGAAGAAGTTGAAGCGTTCGAGCGGGTGCTCTCCTATTGCAGCGTTTATTCCACAAGATCATCAAAGAATTGCCAAGCCTCCTCGTTAGATTTGGACATGAATTGGCCTTGACAAATGGTTTCCATCAACTGTCTAGTTGCTGGATTCAGGCCCTCGTATAAAGTTTGGCAAAATTTCCATTTCTCGATACCATGATGACGACACTGAACATGGAGGTCTTTGTACCGGTCAAAGCACTTCCAAAAAGGTTTAGTTGGAAGCTGGGTGAATTGGTTTATCTCGTTTCGGATTCGTGTGGTCTTGTGATTCGGGTAGAAATTCTTCAGAAACGCTTTCATAAACTCATCCCAACTGGTTATTGATTGAGATGTGGTGCTATACAGCCACTTTTCAGCAATGTCACAAAGAGTGAAAGGTATAACTCGTAGCCGTATAGCATCATCAGACAGTTGAGTTGTCTTTATCATCGCAAACACATTTTAGAATTTATTAATGAAGATGTAGGCATCTTCGGATTCAAGCCTGTGAAATTTTGACAGCATGTTGATGAAGTGGGGCTTAATTTTGAATTTGTCCCCATTAGCCGGTGGAAGAGAAAGACAAGTGGGGAGTGCAGCGCGGATGGGATAGAAACGATCTTGAAGTGCGATTTGCTGTGGTGCTGCTATTTGTGGTGGTGGGTTATTCACATCAAGTGGCGGTGGAATAATTCACGTAGGAGGTAAAGTGATGTTAGGAGGAAACCCGACATCTCGGGAGAAGAATTGGGTGAAAGTGAAGATGTATGAACAGAATCGTGGTCAACGTCGGAGTTGGCCGGCAAAGATAAGGGTGAAAAAGGCGTGGAAGGAGTTTCGACTTCGAAGTCGATCGCGTAGTCGGTAGCGACTAACATAATGCGGACTAGATGGGAACTAGGGTCTCGAGTCTAAATGGATCTCCACTAAAGTCAAAACGTAGAATGTGATGGCAAGAAAATGATTGTAAGAAATGTGGGTGAAAGGTTGGTTGTCACGCCTCGTTTCCCGGTGTACGGATAAGGAGACATGACTTCCCCGCGACGTATTTACTCAGAAGTAAACACGCTAAGCATAAATAAGCAATATAATATAAATGTGTACAAGAAAGACATGAGATGTAAAAGAACAACAACTTTTTATTTATTAAACATTCTTTAAAATACAACTGAAAAGTAAATACAAAGTGGAAAGCAATGCCTAAACAATGGCATGAACTGAAAGTAAAGTATATACAAGTGAACTAAAGCTCGGGATCCTTGATGAACTGCTCTACGTTTTCTGAGTTGGGCTCGATCTCCAGAGAGTCGGGTCCTCCTGACAAGATTCCAAAGAAAGAATAGAAAAGGAATGTCGTTAGCGAACAATCGTTCGGTAAGTCCCAAAGAGAGATAGAATAGACAGATAGAGAGTATAACTGATATAATGTATGTTTGTTATGTTATCGCTGTTGTTTGTAGGTTAGTACAGAATATGCCAGTGTATACGAGAGGAGTCCAACTATTCCGTGGACTAAGGTATATGGAGCACAAGTAACCGTAAAGCCACGGAACAACAACAACGGATATTCAAGTTAGGTGTATTAAAGTGACCATCATCGTGCCACTTTTAACACATTCCGTACCAATCAACCCCTTTTAAACCCCGTAATGTTTATTGTATTCTTATGTAGTGATTTGTAGATATAAGACTTGCCGAAACCATGATATCAATTGTTCATGTAAACGGATAAAGATATAAATGGATATTCATGTAGACAAGTCAATGTATATCCATTGTTCGGTCAAATCAAGCCATGTTGATATAGATGGATTCATGTTGTAATGGAATTATATTAAGTATAGATTGAATTCGGATTAAACTGAGACTCTGCTTGAGTCAGACACTTAAACAGAATTGAAGTCCTGAATTAAGTTTTAGAGTTATCAGTAACTGCTGCATATGGACGGCAGGATTTGTGTCTTTTTCCAAGACAATTACCATATTGAAAACCCCGTTTTAGTTGTCTACCTTAAATAGATAAGCACCCACATTATCCGACTCCCTGAGGCTTAAGAGAATTGGTCCCGCTTAAACCTATATTTACTATGGTCCTAATTGTAATTTAATATAATTTGAGGGGGTTTTATGAAAAATAGTTTTGATATATTTTAGAAATAAATCTCAAGTATTTATTTATCGTCTTTAGGGTTTTCATAGATATAATTTTTATAAGATGAGATATTCTAGTGGATATAAACCTAAATTGAATAGTATATGGTATTTTCATGTAAAATGACTTCTATTGATTTGTGATGGTAGTTTCATGAAATTTGGGATTCCTTTGTTTAGAAAACATGGATATTTTTATGTAAATTTAAAATAAATAGGTTGATAATATTATATATAACTATTAGAAAATAAATTTATTTGTTAAATAAAAATCACGTTTTCTTAAAAATTGCAATATAAATTCTATCGAGATCGTATGCTCCGTGAGAAGGTCTACATCTCGCCCTACTAGTCCGATAGATATGCGATAACCCGCACCAACCAAATCGGATTCCCCAAAATGGGTTGTAAGGAAATAATTGTATGGAATTTGATTAAAACAATTAAAAGAAATACGGTTTTGATAGTTTATGGTATTTAACTGTAAAATTCGCCTTAACCAGAAAAATGTTGTTTTCAAATCATCGTGCTATGTCATGATGAGTGTTGTGATGATGTAGGTCATTATCTCGTGAGTTTTCTAAAGGTAATATGAGTAATATGATGAATTACTGTCGTAGGTAAATTTTGTGGTATTTAAACGAAAAAGTTTAATATAAGTTGCATAGTATTTTATTTTGAATTGAAACTTGTTCTAAATATTGTTTTATGGTTACTAAAGAAGATATTAAGAGATGGTTGATTTGTTGTTAAGAAAAGTTTGGTTTTTAATGAAATTAGAATCGGAAATCAGAATAACTCCGCTTCCGACGAATTTTAATAAAACATTGTTTTAGAATAGAAGAGAAGAGAGGAGGGGGGAACTTACGGGTTTAGAGAAGAGAGGAGGGATAGGAACTGTTAGTTATATGTATGCCCTAGAGGCCATTACTGTACATACGATGTATATTGTAATGGATGCTTGGACATATATAGGGAGGACTTTCTTGCTCGACATGATAGTATGCTATCTGGTTGTACTTTATCTTAACATGTACTCTGATTGTCTCTATATTACATGTTGATAAAGCCCTTAGGATATGTACTTGACTACTGGGACTATGATGAGATCATACTAGTGGGGCCACGGTAGTCGACGGGTACATCCTATAACTGTTCCTAGTCGAGGGTGTATCGAGACAGGGCATCGATACACCAGAGTAGACTAGCGTATACGCATCTTGACCCATATGATGGGCGATGGATGATCCCATATCCATCGGTGTTTGACATCAAGGATGGTGTACGGGTGCTCAGTAGAGACTGGGTACACTGGACGGACTCGCCGAGAACTCCCAGATGGTATTATACCATACGTAAGATGGCAGTTCTCCGGTGACACTGGTACAGAGTAGTCTGTTGACCCGAGATCGTCATAGAGTCTTGTGTGATTCCCACTGTGCTTTGATTTCCATCATACCACGTCCAAGAGGGCGTGCAAAAAGGTGGCTTTTGGGTACAGTCCCGAATCACATGGAGGCAATGAGCGATAGGAGGGGATTCGTCTCTCCCAGTATAGGGAGTTGATGTTGTGCTGTGTTCGATTGGCTATAACCGGAAATCCCTGGCCAGGGTTGCTGAGATTTACTGGTAAGTGTTATCAGTAGTTTCTCGAACTGTTATAGACCTCATATCGACACGACTTATCGAGCTACTGGGGTCTGACGTTTACCACCCCTAGGCAAGATATGCGACATATCAGACGACGAGACCGGACTGTACGGGAGTGTTACTGTTTGGATTCACAGGAGAATGTACAGTCTTGCTTGTTGATCTTCTGAGCGCTCAATACCTGGGTGGCTGTTACGTTTAGCTGACCGCTTGCAGCTTGTGGGTGTTTGATATGATCATCACCTACTGCCGGCGTATTGACGATTCTTTAGAGTCCTACACAGAGGTTTCTTGACTCAGGCAAAATGGAGTAGGAGCACATATGTGATATGTGCGGGACCAAGGATAATGCGATATGAGATACCGTATTCTATTCTCGCGATATATGATATCAGCCGGGTCATCGGATCAAGTGTTGATTCGATGAATCGGTACGGATAAATATTAGTCGGTTATATGCGATATAGCCGGATTGTCGGATCAAGTGTTGATTCGATAATTTAATGTATAATAATATATATGATATATTAAAATTACATTAACTAATATTTGCTCACTAAAAGATTCTTTTTCTCACTCGGATAATACATTGATATATATGCGATATATGTTAATTGTATTATTTTATTTTGTTACGATAAATATTATATATGTGATATATAATATTGTAACATGATATGATAACTAATGCAACATGTTTAGTGGAGTTTAAACATGATTAGGGTTTGGATTAGGGTTAAGCTTTCTAGATGTTTCTAGAAGGTTTTGGTTTTGTTTTGTGAAAGATATTTGTGTGTGACTCATCTTTAACCTAACCCAAACCCTAACCCTGGTTAATTCTCTACATGAGTTTGCTTGACCATGGTTGCATTATTCATCATATTATTTCTTTTTCTATTCATCACAAAAGGAATTCAATGATTATTCATCTTCTTCTTCCTTCATTCTTTCATGAAAAAGCTTTCTAGATTTTTCCCAAGTGATGAATAAATGTGAGAAAAAGATAAATAAAGAGAGCAAAAAAATCCTACTTCATCATCCTCATCTTCCCTTACCCTTTAGATGAGAGTGTTCACTCAATTTTAGTGAGTGTTAGCTTGTGTGAATGAAACTTCAAGGTAGATAATCTTTGTATCGAAGATCGGAAGCAAGACTGTACCTTTCTCTTCGTGGAGACTCTCGAGAGTCCGGAGCACGATGATCGCAGCGAAGGGACCTCAACACGGAGCATATGAAGTGAAGGACCGGATCTACAAAGGTTGTAATCCTTCTCACTTAGTGTTAAAGTGTTTAGCATGTTAGTTTTCGCCTAATCTCTAGTTTAAAGATCCGTATTCGGGTTGTTCGGCACGGCTAATTTTTTAATCGGGCATGGTTGATGCCTCGTAGACCCTTGTGCGCGTGCCCAGCAACCCTACAGTGGTATCAGAGACTAGCTAGAGCCTTAGGCGATGCGTAGACGACGTTTGAAATCCGAACGAACATCGAAACCCTAACTCAAATTGCTCTCTGGAAATTTTCTGAAAATTTGGATTTTTGTGAATTAAAAATTGCCAAAAAATTTAGCAGGGAATTCTATGAGTTACTGTGAAGCACGTGATGCTAACTCGACAAAAGAACCACGGAACCGCGGCCCCACCCTGGGTTTCGCGGCGGTTCCGCAGCCATTTTGGTGAGTTACACCACGTGGCTTGCACAGTAATTCTTGTCTTGAAGTGCTGAGTCTTCTGGAGATTTTTATATTTTACTCAACAGTTGAGTTTTTCTGGGGTTGTTTTGGGGATTCAATTATTCGATCGGATTGTCTAATTTTGTCTATGTGTTGTCCGGATAATTTTAGAAACTGTTAAAAAGTTCGAACGGATATCAATAACTCACTTTTTCCCCTGTCGAAATTTTTTTCAAAAGTTGGACTTTTTCTCGTGTTTAAGAACGTTCTAAGTCATGCAAGTAACGCGGTGGACCCTCTAGAAGACAACAAACCTTAACTCGATTATGTGACTGTCTTGAACTGCCTTTTGAACCTTAGGGTTTGGGGCAGTACGGCGTGCCACATGTGAGGCGTTGGCTTGACCCTTCTACGGCTGGACCATTGGTACTGTGGCATGTGATGGATGTTTTTAAACTAATTTCAAGTGTTGAGATATATTGGGGAAATCTTGGGTGTTTGATTATTCGATCAGAAAGTTTAACTTTGTCTATTTATCTGGAATGTGATACAATATTTGGAATCCACAGGTAGTTATGAGATAACTAATTTGAATAATATAAATCTAGCAGTTCAGTCTCAGATGATCGGTTGCCATGGAATTTTGATGTGATCAAAAGTCCGTCACAATCACGTAGCGTACGTGGATACTCGCCGGGTAAACTTAATAGACAGCCACGCCCCATAGCCCCGACCAAGTGACTGTAGGAGAACCCCGTCGCCGAAAGCATCCGTTCGGGTGCTCGCGGCAGCGGTGTTCCGCCTTAGTGCACTTCGTCGACGGCATCTGGGGGTGTGGCCGTCTACTAAAGTTTGCGACGAGCATTCGATCAGGACGTCGGGAATCTTGTTGAATTGCCCGACTTGATATTGAAAAGAGTTTTCGATAAAGAGACTAAAATGCGGGGTTTATAATTGTTAGGCATGAGATGTCTAAGGAATTCATTTGGTTAGGCATGCGATGTCTATAGAGGTTGCGGATTCCAACTGTTGTAGTTTTACACTTTCTTTTCTGTGACCGTAAGCGTAGTATGTGGTGTATCGCCGGCTTCGTTGCTATACATCAACGACAATCGGGATACGCATACTTGCTTACGTTGATGATATGAGATATTATGTTTTGCTGTGATATGTTATATTGGATCGTCGCGTTTTGAATAGCCGGGGGTTTTATGTGAGATGAGAGTTTTTTTCTTTTTCATTAATGTAAAAATTCATTTGTATGTAATATTCATTTATTGGGGCACTTCCAGGTTGCGGAAGATGTCACCGTTGTATATTATTTACTTTTCCGCATTAGGTAGACCCAAGGCGGGAAGCACAAGTAACCGGGTTTTAGGGTACAGTGGGAGACCATCCCGAGGAGTCTAGACCGGGTCTCCTAACCCTAGAATTGGCAGTGTTGCTTGCCGCTCTCGTAGGGGTCTAGGGATGTGGGTTTGGTTATTCATCGCGACCGTGGAATCCGTGTTTTATACAGGCTCGTATTAAAAACACGGACGTCCTAGTATATCCAATATTTCATATATGTTCTTCTGCTGCAATGTTCTGTAATGAGATCATATTACTGCCTCAGATGAATGTTTATATTATATATGAGATATATGTTATATTGCATATTTCGTTTCAAAAGAGATGCTTGCGAAGCATAATAAAATGGGACTTCATTAATGAGATTAATGAAATAAAAGAAACCTAAAGATGTTGTAGAAACTTGTTTAAAAACTGGTAGCTCTAGTTCTTGCTTTGCATAGCGGTGTTCCTTATAGAACATCCAACACCTTATTCGATAAGGAAAGGACCGAGATCCCTTCACCGGGAGTGACTCCTTTAGCAATAACTGGCAGATGCTACAAACTCGGTTTGTCTTTTGATTGCTTCTATAGTTCTTGCTTTGCATAGTGGTATTTGTGAAATATCCTGCACCTTATTCGATGAGGAAAGGGCCGACGATCCCTTCACCGGGAGTGACCCCTTTAGCAAAACTAGAAAGGCCTCAAAAACATTCCATTTAAAATCACTCGATTCTACAACGATATCAAGGTCATTACACAAAGGGTTTTCTGAAAAACCCGTCGTAGCCCTCCGTGATTTTAGATAAGTAATAGTTAGTATTCGTGCTGCGTTTGTTGACCTTGTTAAGGCGTAGTGTGCGGTAGCTGATTACTGCTTATCTGTATAAGCATATGATGTGATTGGATTAGGGTAGTCGTGCGACTTTGTTGACCTTGTCAAGGGTTGTGCGGGTGGGTTTAATTCAATCAGGAAATGACGGGTTGAACTTGACTTGCGGTCTATGGTTTGTTGACCTAATCAAGGTCATAGATCGCTTGGGGCAAAATATTATTGGGAATTTCAAGTGTTGAAATTTGCAATTAGATTGCATACCTTCTATGAGATAGTTGGATCCCGATACCCGCTGCGAGTAAGAGTTACTCCTGGGAGAGTTTTACACATTACAATTAGCCGATCAAGTAGGTGTCTAGAAAGGTGTCAACGGGGTTACGCCCCTGGGAAAACGAGGTTTACCTTAATTAGGTTCGTGCGAAAGCACGGGGGACCTCCCTCAAAGTACCGACACTGGCCTGGCTGAAAGATTGGCGAATTTGTAGCATGTAATTAATCCCGGCTAGTCTTTCTTTTTAGGGTTTGAAGGAAGATTTGATTAAAACAGTGGGAGACATCCTGATTAGATATATTAGATAACCAATCTAATCTTGCAAGAGCATACGTTGAGTGTTTTCTTCTCTCTCTCTCCAGGTAGCGACCATATCACGCCTTAATCAAGATAATAATACGAATATTTTGACCGAACCCGCTTGTTATACTGAGCTGGGGAACGTTGGTCCCGCTCCAACTTATAATTGTTATAAGACAGAGCAGGAAATTAGGGAATACCAGATTTCCCGTGCCGCACAAACGAAGAAAGTACATATTGATGCATCATCTTCGGGTGTGTTCATTTCAGAGAACTGTTTCTCAGTATTCTTTACGTCCTGGGTATGTGATACCGGATTAGGATCCCGTATATGTAATCTGTTACATTGGCTACAGATAGCTAGAGAACTGAGAACGGGTGATTAGTTTCATGAGACAGAAAACGGTGCAAGTGTTGCAGCCAAGTCTGTTGGTCACTATCACCCTGTATTACCAGAACACATTGATTCTGAACGAATGTTATTAGATACCGAACCTGATATACAACATCATATCAGTCTCTTTATTAGTAAAGAAAGGATATAATTTTGTATTGATTGGATAATGTTTTGAACATTTCCTATATCAAGAGTTGATCGGTTCAGGCACGTTATCTAAAAGCATTGACGTTCTAAATCAAACTACAGTTCTTAGTATACGGAACACACACAAGAGAAAGAGTTCAGAAATGAACGAATCCTTCTTGAGGCATTGTAGACTAGGTCATATCAATGCGACCCGACTAGCTGAAGTTACAGTAAGATGCATATTTAAATTTGTTTGAATTTACATCTTGTGAAACTTGCCGGTCATGTCACAAAGATAAGATGACCATAGCTCTGTTTATTGGAAACAGAGAAAGAGTTAGTGAACTCTTGGGATTAATACATGCTGATGTATGAAGGTCCCCTGTCTACACATGCCAAGACCAGTTCTTTGTACTTCATTACATTCTCTGATGATCTCTCAAGATTCAGACATATGTTCCAGTTGAAACACAAGTCCGAACCTTTTGAGATATTCACAGAATGTAAGTTAGAAGTAGAGAACCAACAACGGGTATAAGTATTATGTCCTTTGATGAGATCAAAGAGGAGAATACTTGAGCACGGAATTCCTGGACTATTCTAAAGGAGAATGAGATTATTTCTCAGCATTACTCCTCCGTATACACCACAGCACATCGGTGTATCGGGGCGGAGTAATAGCACCCTATGTGATATGGTGTGCTCTATGATGAGTACTACTGAGTTTCCTATTTCCTTTTGGGTGTTATGCGTTTGAGAAGATGCATACCTATTGAATAGGGTTCAAATCAAATCAGTTGCCTACCACTTCATATGTGATATGGAAAGGGAAGAGCCTATATCTTAAGTTTGTTAAGATTTGGTGTTGTCCGGACTATGTCTAAAAGCAAAATCTGGACAAGCTCGAGGCAAGGTCTGTTATGTAGAACTGGAAATGTTCCAGCTATACAAACTGCAGCTGATGATTTGGTAGAACCAAAGGATTCAATAGTTTCCAACGAACCTCAGCCTCTCCGCCGATCTAGTAGGGTTCCTCTCCCACCTGAGAGATACTTCGGTTTCTCTATGACAGTGGGAGCGAGGATTGCATCATGAGATGATGACCCAACTATTTTCGAGCTGGCCATCAGGAGTGGGACTCTGTAAGAATGGCTGGATGCTTATCGATCTGAGATGGAATCCTTATACACCAACAAAGTATGGACTTTGGTTGCTTTATCTGAAGGGTTAAATCCCCATCAGGAGAAAGTATATCTTGAGAAGATTACTTGGTGTACATGGAAAAGTTGAGACTTTCAAAGCTATGCTTAAGTCCATCCAGATCCTACTTGCCACGGCTACATACCATGACTACGATATCTGGTGGTTGGGTGTCATGACTGCTTTTCTAAATGATGTTTTAGAAGAGAACGTCTATAAGTACACAGCCAGAGGGCTTCGTAGACAGTTGGAGCAGCGGAAACGTGTGCAAGATGTTTTTTATGATAAAACAGGCATCGCGGAGTTGGAACGTCTGTTTTGATGTAGTAGTCAAAGAGTTTGACTTCATCAAAATGGTAGATGAACCTTGTATATACAAAAAGGTAATAGAGAGTATGGTGGTGATCTTCGTAGAGTACGTGGATGACATACTCTTGATAGAGAAGGAGTTTCCTATGCTACGGTCGGTCAATCTCCGCTTATCACAATGATTCTCCATATAGGATCAAAATGATACCTCCTAAATCCTGGGTTTTGGATCTATGAGATAGATCTAATTGGATGTTAGGATACTCACCAGTTGTAGTGAGATGGTATCAATCGATCCTGGGAAGAATCACTGGAAAGGTTCCAGGGTGATAAGGACGACTGAATGTCAGTCGCAGGCATTGTCTTTACCCTTAGTGATGGGACGGTATGTTGGAAGACTTCCAAGCTAGATACCGTGACATACTAGACGATTAAAGGCAAGATACATCGTTACCAAGGATGCTACCAAAGAGGCAGTCTGGATATATATAAGTTCATGAGATGAACTTCGTTCCTACCATTGTATGACAATGGAGTTGTGGCTTTATGCCAAGGAACCCCCGTCCCATCAAAAATCCAGATATAATTCTTAGGCAGTATCACCTGATCATGGAGATGGTTGATCTCCAGGGAGATCGAGGTTAGGAGAGTAGACACAGAGGACGACAGCACGGATCCACTCACGAAGGCCTTTTTCCCAGTAGAGACTTTTATGGGATGGTTGAGTATGAGATACTTCAACCGCAGCTAATTGTTGGGTATGTGATACCACAACAGATGGCCCTAGAGCAAGTGGGAGATTGTTAGTTATATGTATGCCCTAGAGGCCATTACTGTACATACGATGTATATTGTAATGGATGCTTGGACATATATAGGGAGGACTTTCTTGCTCGACATGATAGTATGCTATCTGGTTGTACTTTATCTTAACATGTACTCTGATTGTCTCTATATTACATGTTGATAAAGCCCTTAGGATATGTACTCGACAACTGGGACTATGATGAGATCATACTAGTGGGGCCACGGTAGTCGACGAGTACATCCTATAACTGTTCCTAGTCGAGGGTGTATCGAGACAGGGCATCGATACACCAGAGTAGACTAGCGTATACGCATCTTGACCCATATGATGGGCGATGGATGATCCCATATCCATCGGTGTTTGACATCAAGGATGGTGTACGGGTGCTCAGTAAAGACTGGGTACACTGGACGGACTCGCCGAGAACTCCCAGATGGTATTATAGCATACGTCAGATGGCAGTTCTCCGGTGACACTGGTACAGAGTAGTCTGTTGACCCGAGATCGTCATAGAGTCTTGTGTGATTCCCACCGTGCTTTGATTTCCATCATACCACGTCCAAGAGGGCGTGCAAAAAGGTGGCTTTTGGGTACAGTCCCGAATCACATGGAGGCAATGAGCGATAGGAGGGGATTCGTCTCTCCCGGTATTGGGAGTTGATGTTGTGCTGTGTTCGATTGGCTATAACCGGAAATCCCTGGCCAGGGTTGCTGAGATTTACTGGTAAGTGTTATCAATAGTTTCTTGAACTGTTATAGACCTCATATCGACACGACTTATCGAGCTACTGGGGTCTGACGTTTACCACCCCTAGGCAAGATATGCGACATATCAGACGACGAGACTGGACTGTACAGGAGTGTTACTGTTTGGATTCACAGGAGAATGTACAGGCTTGCTTGTTGATCTTCTGAGCGCTCAATACCTGGGTGGCTGTTACGTTTAGCTGACTGCTTGCAGCTTGTGGGTGTTTGATATGATCATCACCTACTGCCGGCGTATTGACGATTCTTTAGAGTCCTACACAGAGATTTCTTGACTCAGGCAAAACGGAGTAGGAGCACATATGTGATATGTGCGGGACCAAGGATAATGCGATATGAGATACCGTATTCTATTCTCGCGATATATGATATCAGCCGGGTCATCGGATCAAGTGTTGATTCGATGAATCGGTACGGATAAATATTAGTCGGTTATATGCGATATAGACGGATTGTCGGATCAAGTGTTGATTCGATAATTTAATGTATAATAATATATATGATATATTAAAATTACATTAACTAATATTTGCTCACTAAAAGATTCTTTTTCTCACTCGGGTAATACATTGATATATATGCGATATATGTTAATTGTATTATTTTATTTTGTTACGATAAATATTATATATGTGATATATAATATTGTAACATGATATGATAACTAATGCAACATGTTTAGTGGAGTTTAAACATGATTAGGGTTTGGATTAGGGTTAAGCTTTCTAGATGTTTCTAGAAGGTTTTGGTTTTGTTTTGTGAAAGATATTTGTGTGTGACTCATCTTTAACCTAACCCAAACCCTAACCCTGGTTAATTCTCTACATGAGTTTGCTTGACCATGGTTGCATTATTCATCATATTATTTCTTTTTCTATTCATCACAAAAGGAATTCAATGATTATTCATCTTCTTCTTCCTTCATTCTTTCATGAAAAAGCTTTCTAGATTTTTCCCAAGTGATGAATAAATGTGAGAAAAAGATAAATAAAGAGAGCAAAAAAATCCTACTTCATCATCCTCATCTTCCCTTACCCTTTAGATGAGAGTGTTCACTCAATTTTAGTGAGTGTTAGCTTGTGTGAATGAAACTTCAAGGTAGATCATCTTTGTATCGAAGATCGGAAGCAAGACTGTACCTTTCTCTTCGTGGAGACTCTCGAGAGTCCGGAGCACGATGATCGCAGCGAAGGGACCTCAACACGGAGCATATGAAGTGAAGGACCGGATCTACAAAGGTTGTAATCCCTCTCACTTAGTGTTAAAGTGTTTAGCATGTTAGTTTTCGCCTAATCTCTAGTTTAAAGATCCGTATTCGGGTTGTTCGGCACGGCTAATTTTTTAATCGGGCATGGTTGATGCCTCGTAGACCCTTGTGCGCATGCCCAGCAACCCTACAGTGGTATCAAAGCCTAGCTAGAGCCTTAGGCGATGCGTAGACGACGTTTGAAATCCGAACGAACATCGAAACCCTAACTCAAATTGCTCTCTGGAAATTTTCTGAAAATTTGGATTTTTGTGAATTAAAAATTGCCAAAAAATTTAGCAGGGAATTCTATGAGTTACTGTGAAGCACGTGATGCTAACTCGACAAAAGAGCCATGGAACTGCGGCCCCACCCTGGGTTTCGCGGCGGTTCCGCGGCCATTTTGGTGAGTTACACTACGTGGCTTGCACAGTAATTCTTGTCTTGAAGTGCTGAGTCTTCTGGAAATTTTTATATTTTACTCAACAGTTGAGTTTTTCTGGGGTTGTTTTGGGGATTCGATTATTCGATCGGATTGTCTAATTTTGTCTATGTGTTGTCCGGATAATTTTAGAAACTGTTAAAAAGTTCGAACGGATATCAATAACTCACTTTTTCCCCTGTCGATTTTTTTTCCAAAAGTTGGACTTTTTCTCGTGTTTAAGAACGTTCTAAGTCATGCAAGTAATGCGGTGGACCCTCTAGAAGACAACAAACCTTAACTCGATTATGTGACCGTCTTGAACTGCCTTTTGAACCTTAGGGTTTGGGGCAGTACGGCGTGCCACATGTGAGGCGTTGGCTTGACCCTTCTACGGCTGGACCATTGGTACTGTGGCATGTGATGGATGTTTTTAAACTAATTTCAAGTGTTGAGATATATTGGGGAAATCTTGGGTGTTTGATTATTCGATCGGAAAGTTTAACTTTGTCTATTTATCTGGAATGTGATACAATATTTGGAATCCACAGGTAGTTATGAGATAACTAATTTGAATAATATAAATCTAGCAGTTCAGTCTCAGATGATCGGTTGCCACAGAATTTTGATGTGATCAAAATTCCGTCACAATCACGTAGCGTACGCGGATACTCACCGGGTAAACTTAATAGACAGCCACGCCCCATAGCCCCGACCAAGTGACTGTAGGAGAACCCCGTAGCCGAAAGCATCCGTTCGGGTGCTCGCGGCAGCGGTGTTCCGCCTTAGTGCACTTCGTCGACGGCATCTGGGGGTGCGGCCATCTACTAAAGTTTGCGACGAGCATTCGATCAGGACGTCGGGAATCTTGTTGAATTGCCCGACTTGATATTGAAAAGAGTTTTCGATAAAGAGACTAAAATGCGGGGTTTATAATTGTTAGGCATGAGATGTCTAAGGAATTCATTTGGTTAGGCATGCGATGTCTATAGAGGTTGCGGATTCCAACTGTTGTAGTTTTACACTTTCTTTTCTGTGACCGTAAGCGTAGTATGTGGTGTATCGCCGGCTTCGTTGCTATACATTAACGACAATCGGGATACGCATACTTGCTTACGTTGATGATATGAGATATTATGTGTTGCTGTGATATGTTATATTGGATCGTCGCGTTTTGAATAGCCGTGGGTTTTATGTGAGATGAGAGTTTTTTTCTTTTTCATTAATGTAAAATTCATTTGTATGTAATATTCTTTTATTGGGGCACTTCCAGGTTGCAGAAGATGTCACCGTTGTATATTATTTACTTTTCCGCATTAGGTAGACCCAAGGCGGGAAGCACAAGTAACCGGGTTTTAGGGTACAGTGGGAGACCATCCTGAGGAGTCGAGACCGGGTCTCCTAACCCTAGAATTGGCAGTGTTGCTTGCCGCTCTCGTAGGGGTCTAAGGATGTGGGTTTGGCTATTCATCGCGACCGTGGAATCCGTGTTTTATACAGGCTCGTATTAAAAACACGGACGTCCTAGTATATCCAATATTTCATATATGTTCTTCTGCTGCAATGTTCTGTGATGAGATCATATTACTGCCTCAGATGAATGTTTATATTATATATGAGATATATGTTATATTGCAGATTTCGTTTCAAAAGAGATGCTTGCGAAGCATAATAAAATGGGATTTCATTAATGATTTTAATGAAATAAAAGAAACCTAAATATGTTGTAGAAACTTGTTTAAAAACTGGTAGCTCTAGTTCTTGCTTTGCATAGCGGTGTTCCTTATAGAACATCCAGCACCTTATTCGATAAGGAAAGGACCGAGATCCCTTCACCGGGAGTGACTCCTTTAGCAATAACTGGCAGATGCTACAAACTCGGTTTGTCTTTTGATTGCTTCTATAGTTATTGCTTTGCATAGTGGTATTTGTGAAATATCCCGCACCTTATTCGATGAGGAAAGGGCCGACGATCCCTTCACCGGGAGTGACCCCTTTAGCAAAAATAGAAAGGCCTCAAAAACATTCCATTTAAAATCACTCGATTCTACAACGATATCAAGGTCATTACGCAAAGGGTTTTCTGAAAAACCCGTCGTAGCCCTCCGTCATTTCAGATAAGTAATAGTTAGTATTCGTGCTGCGTTTGTTGACCTTGTCAAGGCGTAGTGTGCGGTAGCTGATTACTGCTTATCTGTATAAGCATATGATGTGATTGGATTAGGGTAGTCGTGCGACTTTGTTGACCTTGTCAAGGGTTGTGCGGGTGGGTTTAATTCAATCAGGAAATGACGGGTTGTTGTAACCTAAAGTCTGTGCCTCTAGGTTATCTATTCTAGAAATCTTTGAAATCAATTTAATGGAATCGTTGATGTGACTCAATAGTATCCCGAGGACTCCAACAAGACGAGTTCGGGGTTCCGAAAAGAAAACCCCGAACGGAGCATGCCCGGGACCACGGTCAAGATTCTTGGGCTGAATCCGAGACGTACCACTAGGTAGTAAACAGGTAACATGTACAGATGAATGATGTTAGCAACATCATTCTGGGGCTGGCCTAGACCGTAAAGACTGGTCTGTGTAAGCATTGAATTGTTGAGTTACAAGTCAGGTTTCATTATTGATTTCTCCTTACCCCCAAGGTTATGTGTTCAAATCAGGTGTTTATGATATGAATCTAATGCCAATACAAGATCAAGCAGGTACAGGTTTTGTCTATGAAGACAACAAGTCACGTTCGTCAGCACAACAATCAGGATTGTTGGCATTAGTAATAAGATCCAAGTAACAAGTCTGGTATTGGGTCGAGAACATGTCATGTAATATATCTGTATCAAATAGATATCCAATGTGAAACTGTAATCGATATCGAAACACGGTTAATGCATGGATGCATATGTATCTATCTGTAATAATCTTTTATACGTCCATGACTACATATGATGCATACTAGATAACACGTTGTACTAATATATAGTATATTGATATCATGATGTTCCGACATGCAACTAGATATGCTATTGTCAGTACGGATACAGACGGATACTATAAAACTGTAAATCGGTAATAATTGCTAAATATTAAAACGATTGCACTATTGTTTATTAAACAGATATTGATATAATAATGTTAACATGGATAACATATTCAATCCGATTAATAACTATAAAAGTGGTATTGAATAACCAAGAAAGTTCCGTTCAGAAATTCAGCGTCACCCTGATTTGTAAAATAGCTTAAAAACAACAAACGTTCTCCAAAAGGGACGTGTCATTGTTTCCCCCCAATAATAAAAGAGCAAGGCTCTGTTTAAAATATGAAAAGAGGCAACGCCTCACGTGCCTCGTACGAGGGCGCCAGCGCCAAGAGTTAGGGCGCCGGCCTCGAGAGTTAAAAACTCTGAGGCAGCACCTTACGTGCCCTGCACGAGGGCGCCGGCGCCGAGGGTTAAAAACTCTGAGGCAGCGCCTCACGTACCCTGCACGAGGGCACCGACGCCGAGGGTTAAAAACTCTGAGGCAGCGCCTCACGTGCCCTGCATGAGGGTGCCAGCGCCGAGGGTTAAAAACTTTGAGGCAGCGCCTCACGTGCCCTGCACGAGAGCACACCAGCGCCAAGGGTTAAAAACTCTGAGGCAGCGCCTCACATGCCATGCATGAGGGCGCCTGCGCCGAGAGTTAAAAACTCTGAGGCAGCGCCTCACGTGCCTTGCACGAGGGCGCCGGCGTTAGAACTAAAAGTTCTCTGCCATTAGATTAAAAATCCAACAGAGATGATGAATCATCAAAATACAGAATTAAATTCTGTTGAGAAAATATTCCTCAAATCTTTCTAAACAATAAAGATTACTCTCTGAAAAACAGAGTACCGTTGGATTAAAAATCCAATGGTGATTAAAAAATCGCCAAGCTACAAAATAAGCTCTGTACGGGAAAATATTTCCCAATCTTATTAAAAAAAGAAAAATATCTTCTGTAAAACAGAAGTCCTTGGATCAAAGATCCAACGGTGGATAAAATCCCCAAATCAATTAAGGATCTCTCAATGAGAGATTTCTTTAACTAAATCAACAAACTTGCCTCCACTATATAAAGTCCCCAAGACTTCAAGTCTTATACAGCGGAACCCCTAATAAACTTCAAGTTCAAAAAGAAAAGCAAGCAAAAAAAAAAGAAAAGCTTTAAGAGAGAAGAAAGAAGAAGAACTTTCTTCAAGGTAAATAAAAGTAAGAGAGATCAAAGTATCTCATCTGCATATCTAAGGGTTTAACCCTCATAAAAGAATATAGTTCTTTCCTTGGATCTGAGATCCATGAGACAAGTCTCCCACAAATGAGAATTTAATTCTCATGGGGATGAATTTGTTCTTGGGGATCGAAGATCCAGAGAAGAACAGAGAATTGAACTCCTCAGAACATAATACACGACGAAAAAAATCAGCGCCAAGTGCCTCACGTGCCCCTCACGTGGACGCTGCTCAATAAAGAGTGCTTTGCACTCAATGGTTGGTGCTTAGCGCCAAGCGCCTCACGGGCCCCTCACGTGGGTGCTTCTCAATAAAGAGCGCTTAGCATTCAGTGGTTGGCGCTCAACACCAAGCGCCTCACGTGGGCGCTGCTTAATAAAGAGTACTTAGTACTCAATGGTCGACGCTCAGCGTCAAGCGCCTCCACGTGCCCCTCGCTTGGGCGCTATTCAGCATAAAGTGCTCTGCACTCATAAACCAGTGTCCAACGCCTGGTGCTTAGCACCAAGCGCCTCACGTGCTCCACACATGGGCGCCATAAAGAGTGTTTAACACTCCATAAAAAACAAAAAAAGGGAAAATCGTGATAAAGTGTGGGCGTCAGAACCTATATGGACGCTCAACATCGTTGGCATAGAAAGGGGACTAAGACCAAGCAAGTGTTTAACACTTTATTCAAAAAATGAAATGACTGGGCTGAGCCTAAGTTTGGCCAAACTCCTAATCAACCGAGCATTGGCTCTTTATTTTCCAGAGTGGTCTTAGTCCCAAATAAGACTACCGAGCTTCTGACGAATATTCCATGGTTCCAAAGTACATCTCCTCACACCTCTGATATATGTCGTTGTAATTCTTCAACGTCGTCAGAGAGGTGGCGGGTCCCGATAACCAACAACTCTCTGGAGCGCAATGTTCTTAAACTAGCTATGGACCACAACGTCTTTAAACTAACACAATAGAGCCCAAATGCTGTTTTGTTGGGTCTGAACGATCCTAAAATCCTGTTAAGTAGATCTTAGCCTAAAATTAGAGTAACGTATCCTCAACAAACATTTAAGTTGAATTTAGTCTCAAACAAGATTAACGTTCCTTCAATCAACCAAAACCCAAATCTAAGAATATACGAATTTGGACTAATCCACGTCCTACGGGTGACAACATAAATTAGTCTCCGTATACAATCCACGGGAAACCAAAAAAAACAAACACACACGACACGAAGTGAACTTCTGGAGCAGGAGAAAGTGGTTACCGCTATGTGGTAATGTAATTAACTGCAGGGACTTGTGCCTACAGGGAAGAGCGTCCCTACAATCAAAAACCATCGCAAAAGAGGGGGAATCTGACGAAGTCTGCTACAACGGTCGCATCGGTCCAAACCTTCGATACACGGTGCCATAAATCAGCTTGACATCTTTGGAGATATGGACGGATAAATCCAAATAGCAACTGCCCCTAAATTCAGACAAGACGTATGTCTTCTCGGTTTTCGGCGGTAAACAGATTCTGGCACGCCCGGTGGGACCTTTTCCTCTTTCCACTCGACACTTCCTGTGTCGTGTTTGCGAACGAATCGCGGTTTAATATGGTTGCCCCTGGATTCGAGGTACTAAGATTTGGTGTCTTGCTCCATGCAGAAAAGGAGATATCGATGGCCCAACAAGCAAGGGATGAGCTAGACTGAATATAGCATGCTCAATTGGTTTTCATAACACGTGCTATATTTCAAAGCCCGCGGGCATGGTAGAGCTTGGCAGAGGGTTCGAGAATAGGGTAGGGTCCTGTCCTAAAGATTAAAAAAAGAGCTTTTTATGTCAGCAAGTTCCCCGGCCCGAAATGCGATCGATCGGCTCAACCGGATCAAGGACTAACGCCGAACACTGCAGCGGGGGTATGGTGAGAAAGCCTATAGAACAAGCAACGGAAAGTACAATACAGGCAGCGCTAGCGCGAAAGCCGTTGCTTGCTATAACGACTTTCAATACTCATCCCTCCTCAAAATCAGGCCTGCGCTAACTGCAACAGCAACTCCCGACCTGTCCCCACCGGAGAAGTGACTTACGGGCCCCAAGCGGCCTCCATCTTTGCAATACTAGTGGAGCAGATGACTCAGGCCACCACTGGATTGTTCTTCGGGACCATGCTCCCGCCAATGAGCTTCAATGCTTTAATACCATCACAAGAGGCTCCAAAGAAGTCGGTCTTCGATCGGCTTGCAACTACCACGACCCCTCTCAATAGGTCGTCCAATTCCAACGTCTTGATCTTTGCCATACTGGGCCAAAGCTCCAGTGGGCCCGCAAAGAGGCCCACAATACCTGATAGGGTTATCCCGAAGCGGATAGCCATTCCCGTTCCGACAGGCGAAGTCGTCAAAGGGGCTTCTCCTGCTAAGGGATCGGTCTTCGCAAGACTGGCCGTTCCAACTTCTACTGCAGACGAGGTCATTAAAAATGCTTCCCCTGCCAGAAAGTCTACCTTGGACAGATTGACCGTTCCCTCTCAGCGGACGTCAGTCTTCGACATGCTGACACCGACCGCAGCCTCTCATCAAAGCAGGGGGCATAACGAGGTCGCTTCCACAACAAAGGTGGTCCCGTCTGCACGACGTGCTCGACGTCGCCACTAGTGCCGAGTAAGGAAAGATGGAGGCAGTCCCCCCTCTGGACTTACCCCACCAGCTCCAACGGTGGAAATTGACGCTGCTGTTCCAACTGGGAACAGCTTCGAGCTGCTCAGAAGGGTGCGCAAGAACTCTCCAACCGCTGTACTGAAGAAGTCTCCTCCACCTGTTGAAAACAAAACGTAGGAAAAACCGGAACATCCTCCTAAGCGGCTATCTTCTAAGATCCGCAAAGTCTGGCGGAAAGTCCAAGACTCTGTAATTGACAAAGATTACTCTCGCCGGCTGAAGAAGACGAAGGCTCGGCAAAAGGAAGAACATCCTTCCGTCGTACCACGAATGGTATCATTTGCGTGGGTGCCTCCTGCAACGGCCCCCTCAACCTCGACCTCCCATAAGAGGAGAAGGCCGGAGAAGATCCCCATGCCAGCAGAAAATATCAAAGGCAATGGACCCAAACGCCCCAAGTCTGAGGGCAGGGTAATGCATACGGTGTACACGGCTTCTAGCAAAGAGGAAAGACGTACTTCCGCGGGTCATCGACCACTTAAACGGTCCGTGACAAAAGCTCAGGAGAAACAACAAAAGCTCTAGGAGATGTTGACAAGGATGACCTCACTCACTGGGCAGTAAGAAAGCCCGGAAGTATCGTCTGAGCAGCGTCAGGATCAGGAGACCGATACGGAGTTCCTGTGGAGGATACTAGAACGAAAGGATAAAGAAGCCGTGGAGCAAGCCGCTAACATGAAGCAGATGGTGCTCCTGTTCCAAGATATGGTCGAGATGATGATCCACCCGGACCTCCAGCCGAAGACCCTCCAATAATTGTTAAAGAAGACAGAGGGGAGACGTCAAACCCTCTTCTGGCTCTATCAGCAGCCAGAGAAACGATCTCCAAAGCTGCCCTTGACGACTACATAGCTCAACAAATACGAGCTCATCAGGCAAGCGAAGTGGGGCTACCTTATCCCGGCTGGTAGGATCAAATTAAGTACTCGCCAGGATATACGATCCCCAAATTCTATGTGTATAAGGGGTCGGACAATCCACACCAACACGTTGTTCAATTCAGAGCTTTATGTGGTAATACCGGAGGCGATGACAAACTGCTGCTTCACCAATTCGTCGGCAGTTTGGCGGAGACAGCATTTGAATGGTACTCTGAGCTCCCAAATGATTATATCAAAACATTCACGGAGATGGAATTATTATTCACACAGTGGTTCACGAGCGCAAGTGAGCGTGCCCCGATCACGACGTTAATCAATGCCAGAGTGAAGCCAGGAGAGACCTGGGTTTAATACGCAATTCGATGGCATAACCTATGGTCAAAATGCGAACAACGCATAGAAGAAGCGCCTGCCGTGGGCATGTTCGTGGGAACCCTTTATCCCCAGGCAACTATATCCCAGTTTATGATGTTCTTCAAGCCGACCACCTTCCAGGCCTTGATTGACAAGCTGGCCCAAATGGACCAGATGGGTCATAGTCTGTCCTCTTCAAAGACAGATCTTCGGAATGAAAAGGGCAAAGGGAAAGCGACCTTCATCGCCAACGCTCAACAACAACCGAGTGACCCGAAACCGGTAGCTCGCCAAAACAACAAACCAAGATCCCTCGAAGAAAAGTTGAGACGTCCTTACTCGTTCTCCCGGGATAAAACGAGGAGACTATTCGAACTGGCGGTGTTTAACAGGCTCATCACTCTGCCGTATCCGAGACGTCCACTGCAACCGAGCGACATCAACAATCCCAATTACTGCCCCTACCACCGAATAGTGGGCCACCCAATCGAAGATTGATACATCTTCAAAAACTGGGTTGAAAACCAGTACCAACAGGGCAAGTTCGCGCTGTTCGAAAACTGGAAGGTAAACTCGCTATAGCAGCACGCTCCTAAAAAGGTGGATACGCTGGGGGCATCATGCTAATTCGTAGAGGAAGCTCTGTGGGAAGTTGTCCTCTCGGCTAAAACTAAAAGAATGCTGAAGGATCTTTAAGCGTGTCCGGCCATTAAATGGAAAAGCCCGCTGGAGCCTAAGATTATTGACGGGATGCTGAAACCGCGCCCGACGCCCGAAGTTGGTAACAATGGACAAAACCTCCAGGCCAAGCTTTTGAAGTCTTCAAAGAAAAAGAAGAGCACCAAGAAGCCCGTGCAGCTTAACGAAAATCGTACGAGTCTGAAAAAATACATCGACGCACTAGAGGAATACAACCAAAAAGCATGGACCCCGATCACATTGGAAGAGTTCCTCAAGCATATTCTTGAGAATGGAGACAGTTGCATTGATGAAGGAGACGACTTATCAGAAGAAACCGAGGATTACGGGGCGAGTTGCCACATGATCTCTCACTCGTCGTTAAATGGAAAAGAAGCTCCTGACGTAGAGAAACTGGGGGCAGAACAAAATTCAAAATCCTTGGAACCATCAGACGACCTGATCAACAGGCTGCTGAGCAAAGCTCTTCAAAAGAGCAAAACTGATCGAGAACGTGAAGTGGCCATATACGAAAAGGCCAAGCGTCGGTGTCAGGCTAAAGAAGCTCCGGTAATGAGAAGCCATAAAGTACCTCAACCGGATCGAAGCACCCTTGCCACCGGCAAGAGCAGAATCAGGATAAGGAAGCAGTTCGCCAAAGCTCTGTCAGCGGGAATGAAGCTGCCGCCTTTCAAAGAAAATACTTCCGAGAGTATGTGCCCCGACATAGTGGATGTACATCCGAACTACTGCTTGTACCATCGGAGGGCCACACAACCTACCGAAGAGTGCAATGCTTTTAAGAAGTGGTGGCAGGGATACGTTGCCCACCGACACCACTTCACGCAGATGAAGCGCAAAGCTCGTCGGGAACTGAGAAGCACGACAGATGAGCGTAAAGGAACAGCCGTTAACTGTCATATGGTTAATGCCATTTTGACAAAAGGAAAATCTCAAGTTCTCACCTTTGGGAGCGACTCTGACGAAGAAATAGCCTTTGGCCATCTCTTCAAGGAATCCACCTCCGTAAAAGATGAAGAGACGAAAACTGTAAGAACATCCAGCTGTGTAACCGTACGTTGCCTGAAAGGAACCTCGGGCCTACAAACAAATGTTCGAGCAAAAGAGACAAGGGGAAAGAAAAAGTCCCTGAGGAGATTTCCCTCGATGATAGAGTCGTCGAAGAGCTCACAGCCAAGGACCTGCTTAAGAAGAACAGGGTGGATTACAATGTCCTGGAGCACCTGAGGAAGATACCCTCGCAATTGAGCATTTTTGATGCACTTCTCCTGTCTAAAGAGGCACGAGATTCACTGATCAAGGCATTACAAGAGCCCGATCAGTTCCAAGCGTTCCTTGCAGAAGAAAAGATGAAAGACGAGCTGGATGAAGTTCACACAGCTGACATCATATTCAGCGATGAAGATCTCCTCCTCGGAACGTGTGAGCACAACCGTCCCCTGTATGTCACTGGATATTGCCACGACATCAAGATTGGAAAGATCATGGTTGACATCGGGTCCTCCGTCAACCTTCTTAATGTGAGAGTGTTGAAGAAGATTTGCATGAATGTTCAACACCTGGCGCAGGACAAATTACTAACTCCGGGTTCAACTCGCAGTCATCATGGACGCTTAGATCCGTAATATTGACATTACGCTTCGGGATGCTCGTCACTGACGTCAAGTTCCACATCATCGACGCTAAGACTTGCTACAATGCTTTGCTCGGTAGGCCTTGGTTACATGAATACAACATCATCCCTTCTACACAATATCAGTGTATGAAGTACTTCAAAGACGGCATCGAGTACACAGTTATAGGGGAGCTAAACCCTTTCTCCGTAAATGAAGTCTGCAACAATGAAGACTCTAAGTACTTCTTACCAGACTTCGAAGTCACAGAAAGATGTCGTAAATCATAGAATAAACAAAAAGCCATCGCCACCATCCCGATCTTTCGGAGTGATACCGAGGAGGAAGAAGAGATAGTCTTCTCGGAGCAACCCCAAGGCAGCAGGCCTGGACCATCTACTCCTATTTTGGTCTTTGGCAGTGACTCTGAAGAGGAAGTCAACACAGTATTCTCTATTCGTCCATCAATGAAAACCTTCACTGGAGCTAATCAGAGTTTACAAGTTACCATGGTTCCGCAGCGGAATTATAAAGAACTCGATGCGCTTGGTACATATAGCGTGCAAGAGCTGCAGACCTTCTACGTCCCTCCTAGGCAGAAAGATGAAAAGGCGATACTCTTCTACCAGTACATGGAGATCAAAGTGGAAAGAGAAGTCTGGCATGGCGCCGAACTTGTGCTCGACAGGTTTCAACCAATCCGTCTACCCAGATACTACGCAGAGGGACTGAAAAGGCTATTGAGATGCCAAGGCGTACCCTTCAAACAGACTGCTCGACAAGCCCAGTTCTATAACAAGATTTGGGACGTTCCCGGGACTCGATGAAAGATGCCCAACAGGAGGATGGAGACGACTAGGCTGGGATACGTCCAGTCCAAGAAACGAGAGCGATTCCGTGGCTGCCATGTTATAAACGACTCTGGTGGAGAAGGGAATGCTTGTCCAGATAGCGCTGGTATTGAACCAGAGTGAAATCCTGCCGTAAGAATACCGAGTCCGTCATTCGAAGAACAAATCGACAAGCTAATAAGGGAAGCAGGTCAAAAGTTTCAGTATGACCACGGCCGCAAAATGTCCATTTACAAGAAAACCAGATGCAATGTTACATTCAGCAGACTACGGAGGATGACGATGTCCTTCACCCCCAGCCCGCTGTGCACTCTCGTGGCAAGAAAAAAGCCCGACATAGAAGCAACAACAAGGTGAAGAATGTGAATGGCGTCCCAAAACAACGAAGCGAATCTAAGAAGCCGCGCGATCGAGAAAAGGTCCGCTGGAATTCATCGCTGATGAAGAAGATGGTTCGGGAATACTCTTCCCTCAAGACAAGACAAGGAAAATCTTCGACCTTGTCATGAAATATCAAATGATGGTACTCCTGGAGTCTCGACACCCTGAGCAAATAAACGAGGTCCATCATCCGGCTTATTGCACCTATCACTGAGCAATATGACATCCTTTTGAAGACTGCTTCACCTTTAAAATCTGGGTTGAAGACCAGTATCAGCAAGGCTATTTCTCTATATGAGAGTTAGAGGCTAGCCCTGCCACAAAAGCATGAGCCAAAAGAAATCTATAGGGTAAGAATGGAACCAGAGCAACATCGGTCTTGGAAACGGGCTCGTACCTGCCACGTGATCACGTTTTCAAAGGAAAGAGGGCATGAGAATATGTATGACCTCTCCCAATGCTTCGCAAATGAATATGAAGACGAGGTGATCTTAGAATTTCCACCAGCACCAAAGGAGTTGGAAAACGGGATACATACCACAGTAGACGATTTGAGGAACATCGACTTGGGGACGAAAAACGAGCCAAGGCCAACGTTCGTTAGCGAGCTACTGTCCGAAGAGCAGGTGACTACACTAAAAGACGTGCTTATGCAGTATAAAGACTGCTTTGTGTGGAACTATTCCGAGATGCCGGGACTAGATCCAGAAATAGCTGTGCATAAATTGGTTATATCGCCGGAAGTCAAGCCAGTCAAACAGGTGCCCAGAAGAATGCGGCTCGATCTCGAGATGAGCATCAATGCCGAAGTCAAGAAGCTAATTGACTCTGGCTTCATCCAAAAAGTTCAATACCCTGACTGGATCACCAACATCATCCCAGTGATGAAGAAAAATAGGACAGTACGCATCTGCGTGGACTTCCGGGACCTCAACAAAGCTTGCTTGAAGGATGACTTCCCAGTACCGGTTACCGAGCTGATGATAGATAACACGTACACTCATGAAGTTTTCTCCTTCATGGATGGATTTTCAGGATACAATCAAATAAAGATGCATCCCAAAGACCGAAGGCATACCGCCTTCCGGACTCCGCTGGGCATATTTTGCTATAAAGTGATGCCCTTCAGTCTGAAGAACGCTGGTGCTACCTACCAGAGGGCCATGGCGAAGATCTTTGATGACCTCATACACGAGATTGTCGAATGTTATATCGACGACCTCATGGTGAAAAGAAAATCGTACGAGGAGCACTGGGAACATTTGAAAATAGTGTTCCAGCGCCTTCAGAAGTACAATCTTAAGATGAATCCTCTGAAATGCGCGTTTGGAGTATCCTCAGGGAAATTCCTAGGATTCATCATTCGACACCGATGCATCGAAATAGACCCATTGAAGATCAAGGCGATCATGGAAATGCCTACGCTAAGAACTCTCAAACAACTGCGGTCTCTCCAAGGAAGGCTCGCGTATATCCGACGGTTCATAGCTAACCTTTCCGGAAAATGCCGCCCCTACAGCCATTTAATGAAGAAGGGGACCCCGTTCATTTGGGATCGTAAATGCCAAAGTGCGATGGAATAAATCAAGCAATACCTGCAGAACCCGCCGGTACTGACCGCTCCGGTCAAAGGAAAGCCTCTCATCTTGTACACAACAGCCCTTGAAGGTTCTTTAGGCGTGCTATGGGTAAAGGATAATGACCAGGGGAAGGAGAGAGCTCTCTACTATTTGATTTGAGCCCTTATGGGGGAAGAAAACAACTATTCCCCTATTGAAAAGCATTGCCTAGCACTAATTTTCACGATAACGAAGCTTTGACATTATGCCTTGGCATATGAGGTCTATCTCATATCAAAGGTGAATTCTCTCAAGTATTTGATGTCAAGAGCCACACTAACGGGAAGGCTTGCCAAATGCGCCATCATCTTGATGGAGTTCTCGATAGTATATCGACCCCTTAAGGCAATAAAATGCCAGGTCATCGCTGACTTTCTCACTGAGCATCCAATACCAGCTGATTCTCCCTTAAATTGTGAATTGCCAGATGAATATGCGTTCGACACAATCGACGGGAAGAAAGAAGAGAGTGATACCCGATGAGAACTTTATTTCGATGGAGCATCGTCTATAAAGAAGCGAAAGTAAAATACCCCCATAATCAAAGCCGGGGTGGGCCTTATCCTCGTGACTCTGCAAGGAGGGATAATGCATTTCGCCCTTTCCTTAACAGAGCCAAGGATGAACAAAGAGCCTGAATACGAGGCTCTAATAGCAGGTCTCGAGATCGCTATTGACATGGGAATCGAGAACCTCCTCATATATGGAGACTCCCAGCTGGTCATTAGCCAAGTAAAGGGCGACTATCAGACATGCAAGCCAGAGTTGGTAAAATATGGCGAAAGAGTGCGGCAAATGCTGACTCAAATCCCCTCCTACATCCTGGAAAGCATACCACAGATGGAAAATAGCAAGGCAGATACGTTAGCCAAGCTCACTAAAGAACTGGCCGATGAAAACCTCGATGACGTAAGGATCATTGTGCAAAGCCGCCGGATTCTCGCACCAGCAAAAATATCTCCTGAGTCATCCGAAAAAGTGGAAGCGACCAAACAAGCGGCCTTCCAAGTAGAGGACGAATAAAAGGATAAGGATTGGAGAGAAGTCTTCATAGACTACTTCAAATCCCATCGAGTGCCCGAAAACGCATCTTCAAGACATCAGCTCATAAAACGAGCTCTGTCTTCCGCCTTTATCAATGATACTCTATATAAGAGATCATTCGACTGTCTGTGATTGAGATGCCTGGGACCAGAAGAGGCAAGGAGAGTCGTCCAAGAAACTCATGACGGACTCTTTGGTTCCTATCAAGCTGGGCCAAAGATGAAGTTAAAGATCAAGAGAATGGGTTACTATTGGCTCACAATGATTCAGGACTGTCTTGAATATGCAAAGTAGTGTCACTTGTGCTAGATTCATGGGGAATTCATCCATCAGCATCCGAATTCGTTACACCCAACATTAGCAAGCTGGCCGTTCGAGATGTGGGGAACCGATATAATCGGGCCTATCGAACCAATATCATCCAAGGGACATCGGTTCATATTGGCGACAACCGATTACTTCCCTAAATGGGCCGAAGCAGTAACTCTAAGAGAGGTGAAGACGGAGAACATCCTCCATTTCTTCAGGACATATGTCATTTACCGGTTCGGCACTCCGCGACGGATCATCTCGGATAATGGGCCAGCCTACAGAAGCCATAAGATCAGCCGCTTCGCGTGACAACATAATATAGATTGAAGATACTCTTCAATCTATAATCCCCGAGCTAATGGTCTAGCTGAGGCTTTGAACAAAACGTTGACGAAGGTCATAAAGAAGACGGTGTCCAGAAACAGAAATGACTGGCACGAGAGATTGCATGAAGCTCTCTGGGCTTATAGAACCACGTTCAAAACAGCCACGAATACCACGCCATTTGCGTTGGTATTCGGCACGAAAGAGGTACTTTCCTTGGAAATAGAGCTACCCTCACTACGAGTAGCGGTCCAACATGAGCTGACGGATGAAGAAAATGCCCACCTTCGGCTTGAGGAGCTCGATGTCCTCGAGGAAACTCGTCTCATGGCGCAGCAAAACCTAGAAGCTTACAAAGCCAGGATGACGCGCTCATACGAAAGGCTAACTAGTCCGAGAGCATTCCGCCAAGGCGAACTCGTTCTAGTTTTCAAAAGACCTATGATCCCCAACCGTGCCAAACGGGGGAAATTCGAGCCGAACTATGATGGCCTATATGTCATAGACAAAGTTTATCAAGGTGGTGCCTATTTGCTCATGGATATGCATGGCAAAAGACCCTTCCGACCAGTAAACGGTCGTTTCCTTAAGAAATACTACGCCTGAAAAGTCATAACTCAGGTTAACGATAGATGACGACGCTCGTGTCCACTCACTATCTTCCTGAGTCAGCATTCTGTAAGTAGTATCCGGCAAAAACTTCGCTAACACTGGACCGAAATGTCCTTAAACTAACACTGGACCGAAATGTCCCTAAACTAACAATGGACCATAATGTCCTTAAACTAAATACGTTGTCTCAAACACGGCGATAGTGGAATTTAAGTCCGCAAATCCCATCGGCGAGGACGACAACTCAAGTCCCGTCGGCTGCACAGCTGCCCTGGTGGCGAAGTCCCCCATAAATTCCATTGGCGAACAAAGGGGTAAAATAAACAAAAAAACGGTACGTTCAAAAGAAAAATGGGCACGGATGAAAACCCGAAAGGGCTCCGTGAGTAAAAGCAGCAAGGCTATCAGCGAGTTTGTGAAAACCCCAAAGGGCGTGATCTCGTTAAAATAAAAAAAATACCTGCAAGGTCTTCTCGACCTTGTGAGGAGAAAACACCCGCGTGAGATCCTTACGACTCACAAGGGAGCAACACACTTAGGAATCCCTACGATTCCTAAGGAGAAATTACGCTTACGAGATCCTTATGACTCGTAAGGAGAATCCCCTTGTGAGACCCTCACGGCTCACAGGATTCAAAAGCCTTAAGTTACAGTGATCTAAACCTGTTCTTAAGCCATCACACTTCCTAAGTTGCCCTACAAGTGGTTCAATATTGACTCTTGTATACAATCCATGGGCACAAATAAATGTTTCCCCCACCATGTCCCACCAAAGAAGAGGAATGTCCTCATGTGGTGAACGACACTTGTAAGTCCTCTCGACTTATAAGGAGAAAACACTTTTGTAAGATCCTTACGACTTATAAAAGAACACACACTTAAGAATCCTCACGATTCCTAAGGAGAAAACACACCTACGAGATCCTCACGACTCATAGGGAGAAACACCTTTATGAGACCCTTACGGCTCGTAAAGTCGAAAAGCCTTAGCCAACAGGATCCTAACCCTATTTGCTAAGCCGCCTTTGTTCAAATCAAAAAAGGCAAACGATGATCTGCTCCTAGCCATATTCCAGTCGCAACGATGCTAATGCTAAGATTGGTATCGGATCTCAAGTTCCAAACTCACAATAAAAATCAGCGAGCCAAAAATGCATATGAAATAGCCGAAATGATGGGGCAACTCGCAATAAAAATCAGCGAGTAAGATATATGCATATAAAAATAGCCAAAATGTTTGGGCAACTCGCAATAAAAAGCAGCGAGTAAAATGAAAAACAGCCAAAATGATTGGGCACCAAGAAAAAATAGCCGAAATGATTGGGCAATCACAACTTTCGCGATATAAAAAGCTGAAATGATAGAGCATCGCTGAAAGAAACAAAAAAATGAAACTTTTGCCCTACATGTGAGATCACATTGACCCCTGTATACAATCCATGGGCATAAACGGTAAGGGGACCATATTACCCCATTGGGCTTCGTCAAAAGGAATCCAGATCTCGATGGCTACATCTACAGCCTAGAAATCAACGACGTTCCTTCTCGTTCCAACCGGAAGAAGATACGATATCAGCAAAACAGAGCAACGACAAAGTCCCTTAGTTCCAAATCTCGACGGTTCACAGACAGCCTAGAGACTACCTCGGAGCCACGGCAAATTCCCTTAGTTCCAAATCTCGACGGTTCACAGACATCCTAGAGACTACCTCGGAGCCACGGCAAAGTCCCCTAGTTCCAAATCTCGACGGTTCACAGACAACCTAGAGACTACCTCGGAGCCATGGCAAAGTCCCTAGTTCCAAGTCTCGATAACAGCATCCATAGCCTAGAGATCAACAACAGTGTTCTTCCTCCCTCCAGCAAGATACAGACGCGACATCAATAAACGGAGCCATGACAAAGTCCCCTAGTTCTAAATCTCGATGGTTCACAAACAACCCAGAGACAAGCTCGACATTCAGCGCAATATTTCAGACACAATGTCAACAAACGAAGCAAAGGAAGATCCCTAGCTTCAGGGTCTTGACGGAAAATCAAATGAGACTTGAAAGACTATCGGAGATCATCCCACTCCAATGCGGAGTAGTCATGACTCATCGGGGCTTTCAAACTGAGCCTAACCTTAAGTAAAAAGCGACATGGAATATCCGTAACGCTTGCTCTTTCGATGGTAATATCACCTGGAAGATTACTTGAAGACTTCTTGTCCAGCCCCCGAAGGGATTAGAAACACGACAGTCGCGGGGATACTCGAACAGCAAGATTGCATATCGGGGAATACATCGGCCAACGTGACGGTACGATGGGTAAAAAACCCTAGTACCAAAGACCTTAACGGGCTTCTATTAGTAGGAGTTAACTGTGACGTTAGGACATCCTTGCGAGAACTTCACGATTCGTCTCGACTCGTGGGGAAAATAATGTTCCTATGAGAACTTCTCGACTCGTCTCGACTCATAGGGAAAAGCCTTAGGCAACGGGGATAAGGACCTGTTTCCTAAGCACTGGGCCCTGCAAGTCGGTCCAAGATGGACTATTGCATACTATTCATGGGCCACACTCTCCAAAGTAGGATATCGACAATGACGGAAACAACTACTTACGAGTCCTCTCGACTTGTAAGGGGGAAATTTCTCTTGGGAGATCCTTATGACTCTCAAGAGAAAACGCACTTAGGAGTCCTCATGACTTCTGAGGAGAAAATACACCAACGGGATCCTCTTGACTCGTAGGGAGAAAATTCTTTATGAGACCCTCACGAATCATAAGTTGAAAAGTCTTAGACGACAGATCCAAACATGTTTTCTAAGCCATCGCTGCCTTGCAAGTGTAAGTCGATGTACAACACCCCACGACTTGCGGGGAGGCGGAAATATGAAAAACGATCTTGTTTTTATGATAAACATCGACTAACCGCATGAATCGAAGCTAAACGATAACTAACATCAAACATAGAAGTTAACAACTACTATGTAAAGGGATTATACCTAAAGAACCGTGTCCTTCGTCTTTACGAACTCCACCTCCTCCTCGGCCTCCTCTAAGTAGTAGACGATCCACCACGAGAGCTAAACTCCAAGCTTTGCCTCTAAACTTGAGGCAACTAGGTATCTTTAAGTGCTAATCAAAGTACCTAGATGAAATAGAGTATGATTATGGATTAAGTAGTCTAACTAATCCTTGTACTCAACACATGAGAAGGGAGGATTAGGGTTTGAAGAGAGAAAGCTTGAGGAGAGAGAATGTGAGAATAATAATGAAATGAGAAAATGAGTTATCATAATATATATCAAGCATTTTATTTTATCAAGAAAAGAAAAGATAATGATTTACAACCATGCTTGATAAATATCTTGTGATGATTCATCTCCATGAGTCATTAAGCAATTATGAAGCATTAATGACATGGATGAATCATCCATATGACTCACTAATCTCATTCATTGTATATGCCACCTAAACCTCCTTAGTCACCATCTTCTAGAAGCTTCTCGCACAATTACGAGAACGCCCCTCCTATCCGTGAAAACACGGAAAAACTTTAGACTGTATAAATCCAATAACCGGATACTAGTAACTGGCTTAAACCAAAGCTGACTAGTAAAAACTGTCCGAAAGTCGTACGTGCGTAAACACACGTATGCGTCCGAACCCTTGTCGTAAAACCATACGACCTCTATATCGTTTCGCCTGGAGTAGAGAAACTTTCTGCGTGGGACTCTAGAGACTCGACTACTACGCTGGCAGCGGGTTTAACCACAGACCGCAAGCGGTACTAGCTGTACGTAACAGTCCCCAGGTAGATGTCGATAAGAAGGCCGATGAGGAAACCCATCCGAACTCCTACTGAGTCTGATGTGACAATCTCCATACATTCCGGTCCGTTCGTCTAAGACTATTGCATATCGGGCCTAGGGGGCGGCAAGCGTCAGTCCCCTAATAGCGGTATAAGTCGTGTCGGAGCGAAGCCCATTACACCCTGAGAAACTACTGGAACCTACCAGCAAATCTCGCTTGCCCTGGCCTGGGACTTTGCGTAATGGCTTTATGACACAGCTGTTAGTGTTTATGCCCTAGAAGGCCATTACTGTATCATACTAGCTTGTATATTACTTAATGGAAGCTTGGGATATTCACATGTATATAACAGTCTTGCTAAACATGGTATTATGCTACTTGGTTTTTCTATCTTAATATGTGAGTATACGTATTGATAGAGCTCTTAGGATCTTGCTTGTCTACCAGCGTTGTGATGGCAGTCACACTAGTGGGGGCTGGGTAGTCTACAAGCACATCCTTATTCAGGTCCCTGGTCGTTGGATTATCGAGACAGAGCATCGATACTCCGGAGTAGACTGGTGTGTACGCTTCTCATCCCAGTTGGGGAGATGGTCTGTCCCACAGCCGTCAGTACGTCGTACTGGAGATAGTATACAGGTGCTCGTTAGGTTACGGGTACACCGGACAGGACTCACAGGGAACTGTTGGTTGGTTTGATACCAGTCGTCAGTGAACAGTTCCCAGGTGACATGAGTACAGCATAGTCCGCAGACTTGACACTGCTACTTCGCCTCGAGTGTGTCCCACTGTTCTTAGATTGCTACCCTACCACGGCTCAAAGGAGTCGTGCAAACAGGTAGCAGTTGGGTGCAGTCCCAAGCACTTGGAGGCAGTGGCGGTTAGACAGGATTCGTCCCTCCCGGTATTGGGAGTAGATATCGTGCTGTGTCAGAGAGCCATTACGCAAAGTCCCTGGCCAGGGCAAGCGAGATTTGCTGGTAGGTTCCAGCAGTTTCTCAGGGTGTAATGGGCTTTACTCCGACACGACTTATACCGCTATTAGGGGACTGACGCTTGCCGCCCCCCTAGGCCCGATATGCGATAGTCTTGGACGAACGGACCGGACTGTATGGAGATTGTCACATCAGACTCAGTAGGAGTTCGGATGGATTTACTCATCGGCCTTCTTATCGACAACTACCTGGGGACCGTTACGTACAGCTAGTGCCGCTTGCGGTCTGTGGTTAAACCCACTGCCAGCGTAGTAGTCGAGTCTCTAGAGTCCCACACAGAGAGTTTCCTACTCCAGGCGAAACGATATAGAGGTTGCATGGTTTTGCGACAAAGGGTTCGGACGCATACGTGCGTTTACGCGCGTACGACTTTCGGACAGTTTTTACCAGTCGGCTTTGGTTTAAGCCAGTTACTGGTATCCGGTTATTGGATTTATACAGTCTAAAGTTTTTCCGTATTTTTACGGATCGGAGGGGCGTTCTCGTAATTACTCGAGAAGCTTCTAGAAGATGTGACTAAGGAGGTTTCTTTTGGATAAGAAAGTGAGTCATGGTGGTGATTCATTCATTTCATTAATGCACATTTATTGCTTAATGACTCATGCTAATGAATCACCACTAGATATTTTATGAAGCATGCTTATTCATTTCCATTATTCATTATTGTTAAAAAGAAATGCTTCATAATATATTATGATACACTCTCTCTCCTCTCATTATCTTATCTCACATTCTCTCTTCTCAAGCTCTCATCTTCAAACCCTAATCCTTAATCCTCATGTGTTGAGATCAAAAGATTAGTTAGACTAAACAATCCATAACCTTCACTCTATATCATCCTTTCATCTTTGATTAGCAATCAAAGTTGATTAGTTACCTCAAGTTAGAGGTTTAGCTTGGTGTTTTGCTCTCGGGTGGATCGTCTACTACCTAGAGAAGGTCGAGGAGAACAAAGGAGGACACAGAGAAGAAGGACCGGTTTCATTAGGTATAATCCCTAATCACAAGTGAAATGAAACTCTTAGAATACGGTTATTTATAGTTTAGCTTCGATTCTAGCGGTTAGTCGATGTTCGTTGTTTAAACTTGATAAGTTTTGAAAATTCCGCCTCTCCACAAGTACTGGGGTGAAGTACATCGACTTACAGTGGTATCAGAGCCTCGCTAAACACTAAATAACTTAATCGCAAATTTGTACGAATTTCGAACGGAAAAACGAAACCGGAAAACCCTAAAAATTGCTAGTTTCTGTCGAATTTAAAACGATGTCAGAAAATTTTTCAGGTGTGTTCAGAGAGCTAGAAAGGAGTCCAGGAGAACACCCAAGAAATTCGAGCCCATGAATCGGCAACTCGGCCGCGGAAGCGCGGCGGATCGGTGGGATCCGCCGCCCTTCCGCGGCGCTTTGGCCGAGTCATGGACTCGTCTTTCTTGTGTGGGTCCCCTGTGACATTTGGGGTTTTCTGGAATATTTAATTATTGCTCAGGTTACTGTTTAACAGAGCAGATTTTGGAGCAATATTGATGTTGTTTATTCGATCGAATTGTACAGTATTTGCGTATTGTATTATATCTGTGATTGTTTAATGTGTTCGTAAACCTTCCCCAACTGCTAGTATGTCGGTTGGCAAGGGGTTGCACATTTCTGAAATGGTTATATCTGTTTGTGCATATAAACTGTATTGGACTGTTGTGGTGTATAGCCGGGGTTAGCAATGGGTTATTGATTAATTCATTTGTTATAAATGTAATTTGTTGTAATATTATTTTCGCGGGGCACTTCCAGGTTGCGGTTGTAGCCACCGTTGTATTATTTCATTTTACTGTTTTTGCTCCTAGGACTGACCCAAGGTGGGGTACACAGACTGCCGGGTGGGTAGTTTGCCGTACCCGTAGGGGTCGAGGGTGGGGTAAACGGCTATTCATCACAACTGTGTAATCTGTCTTTTCTTGCAGGCTCAAAAGAAATACAGATTGCTTGCAAATCCAATATTGTTTATCTGTGTTCTGGAATGAATATCATTGCGTCAGACGAATGTAAAATATCTATATTTATTGTAGCTATTTAGACGTCACTTATGTTTTACACCCGCGCTAGCCCAGCCCCCGCTCTGTCGTTAGTTAAGTAACCTAACGGGTGATGACGGGACCCCGTGGCGAATGCGGATGGCATAAGAGGACGTTGTATTTTCGTTGTTTTCTGCAATGATAGGTTAATGATGGGACGCATTATCTATAATGCAAAGTAAAACAAACCAAAGTTTAAATCGTTGGAACAATTTAAAAGAAACCACTCGGTTATTTTTAAAACAGATATTTTTAAATGCGGAGCTTTAACCACTCCTTTTAAAAGCTATCAGGTTCCTTCGGTTATATCAAGTTCATTACGTTTACGGTTTCGCCAAAACCAGTCGTAGCCCTCCGTCATTTCTTATGAATGGTCAGTAGTATTCAAGCTATGTTTGTTTGGCCCTTAGTCAAGACATAGTGTTTGGTAGCTGCTGGGGTATTCATTTGTTGCATAGATAGATGAGTTGGTTTGGGACAGTCGTATTACTTTGTTTGGCCCTTAGTCAAGAGTATACGGATGGGTTCAAATCAACAGGATAATGATGGGCAGAACTTGACATGTGACTTATGATTTGTTGGCCCTTAGTCAAGATCATAAGAGCATGGGGCAAAAACTTATATCGGGAATTTCTAAAGAAACTGAAATTTGCAAAGAGATGCATACCATTTGGAGTTTGATGAATGTTGGTAGGATTCCTTCAACATTATCATACGATGATATTTGGATCCCGATCCTACTGTGAGTATATGCTACTTATCAGGATATTCGTCGCTTAACGATCAATGCTATAAACCTAGTAGGTGTCCAGAAAAGTGTCAGCGGGGTTACGCCCCCAGAGAAAAGAGGTTATTTAATTAAGGAACTTCGCGAAAGCGTTGGAAAACCTCCCTCGAAGTATCGACACCAGCCTGGCTGAACGGTTAAGCAAGTATTGTACGGTGAGAATAGTCTTGGCTAATTCTTCTTTTATGGTTTGAGGAAGGATTCGAGAAACAGTGGGAGCCATCCAGTTTAGATAAACTAAAAACCACTCTAAACTTGCAAGAGCATCATGCTAAAGAGTTTTCTTCTCTCTCTCCTAATTGCAGCGACCCTGAAAATGACTGGACTTAAGTTACTTTTAGAGAAAAATATACTGACGGGGCCAAACTATAAAGATTGGCTGCGGAATGTCAAGATGGCTTTGACCTATGACAAACTGGGGTACGTCCTCACCGCTACAGCACCTGCTGTCCTTGGTCCCAAATCCAGCAATGCGGATAAGGAAATCCGCAAAACCTGGGATTTAGATTGCGCGATAGCCAAGTGCATCGTGCTTGCCTCGATGAACAATGAACATCAGAGGAGGCACGAGGATATGTCCCTAGATGGCATATTTCTCCATACAAAGGAACTTTATGGAGAGCAATCTCGTATAGCAAGATACGAGACCTCTAAGAAACTGTTTCGAGCGAGGTTGGCTGTCGGGTCATCGGTAGGTGAACATGTCCTACAGATGATCGGCTATATTGAAGAGCTCGCGGACCTTGGGACGACTTTGGATAATGAGCTCTATACAGACCTTGTTCTCCAGTCCCTTCCTCCCACCTACGCCCAGTTTATCCTCAACTTCAATCTTCAAGGAAAAGAAGTTGAACTTGCGGAACTCCTGAACATGTTAAGGAGTGCAGAGGGCACCTTGCAGAAGGCAAGGGAAACACCCGCTATGTTTGTTGGCGGTTCATCTTCTTCCGGGTCCAAGGCTAGGGCCAAAGGAAGGAAGAAGAAGGCCGCACCCAGACCTAGAGGAGGTGTTAGTAAGGTGGGAAAGAAGGGAAAGAAAAAGTTTACAGCACCGGTAGTTGGCCTGGATGAGTGCTTCCATTGTCACAGGAAAGGGCACTGGAAGAAGGATTGCAAGGCGTGGAACGCCAAGAACCAGGAACCGAAGCAAGCTGTGGCTTCGACTTCAGGTGTGTTTGTGATTGAGAATTGTCTGTCAATCAACTCTACTTCCTGGGTATTGGATACCGGATCAGGATCTCATATTTGCAATTCTTTGCAGGCACTGAGAAACCGTAGAGTGCTGAAGGAAGGTGATATGATCCTCAGGGTTGCTAACGGAGCTAGCGTGGGAGCTGCGTCCGTCGGGGATTATCACCTAGGATTGACGAGTGGACACATTTTGGTTTTACATAATTGTTATTTTGTACCCAGCTTAACGTGTAATATCATATCAGTTTCCTTGTTATCAAATAAAGGTTATGATTTCACGTTTGTAAGAGATGTTGTCAACATCCACCTTAATCATGGTTTGATTGGGTCTGGTACTCTAAATAACGGCATATATGTGTTAAACCAACTCCAAATTTTCAATGTCCAGAACACACTAAAAAGAAAGTCTCCAGATTTAAATAAAGCTTTCTTATGGCATTGTAGACTGGGTCACATCAATGAGAGAAGGTTGACTAAGTTGCATAGAGAAGGATATTTGGACACGTTCGAATATCAAACCTATGACACTTGTCAATCTTGTCTCAAAGGAAAGATGACAAAGACTCCATTTACTGGACAAGGAGTAAGAGCGAGCGAGCTCTTAGGACTCATATACAGTGATGTATGTGGTCCAATGTCTACACATGCAAGAGGTGGTTATTCCTACTTCATTACTTTTACAGATGATTTCTCTAGGTATGGGTATGTTTTCTTAATGAAGCATAAATCAGAGGCCTTTGAGAAATTCCTGGAATTCAAGAGTGAAGCGGAAAACCAAACAGGCAAAAGTATTAAGACACTAAGATCTGATCGAGGTGGAGAATACTTAAGTGCCGAGTTCTTAGGTTACCTAAAAGAGAAAGGAATTCTCTCTCAGCTTACTCCTCCATACACTCCACAGCACAACGGTGTATCGGAGAGACGGAATCGAACCCTATTGGATATGGTACGATCCATGATGAGTAATACTGAGTTACCGCGATCTTTCTGGGGTTATGCGCTAGAATCAGCGGCATATCTTTTGAACCAGGTTCCAACCAAGACTGTGCCTACCACACCATATCAGATGTGGAGTGGGAAGAAACCCTGTCTAAAACATTTTAGGACATGGGGGTGTCCAGCTTTTGTAAAAAAGCAGCATGTGGAAAAGCTCGAGGCACGCTCAGTACTGTGTAAGCTTGTGGGATATCCAAAGAACTCCAAGGGATATTATTTCTATTACGCAGAGGAACAAAAGGTTTTTGTTTCTCGTCATGCCCACTTCTTAGAAACTGAATTTTTGGAAAATCAGAAGAGTGGGAGCGAAATAGAACTAGAAGAAATTCCAGAACCACAAACTGCTACTGAAAGTTTGGTAGAACCAGAGGTTCAAGAAGAACAGAACATTCCCGCACCCCTCCGCAGGAGTAGTAGGCCGTCTCTGTAAGTCCACGTTGCGACCCCCGGTTCTTACGGGGAGGCGGAAACGGTATAAAAATCAAATTTTTAGTGCAAGAGGCAACATGGACTATGCAAGGTCGGGATCGTTGTCTAAACTAAAACTAGCAACCTAGCTAAAGAAGTTTAGCTACTCGGATGAAGATGGTTATACCTAGACTTGAACTCCTTCGTCTTCAAACTTTGTAGAGGTTGATGGTTCTCCTTTGTCGCCTTCTCCCGTCGAAGATGGATCCACCTCGAAGGCTCGACCTTAGGGCTCTTTCTCGTACTTGGAGTGAACTAGAATCGCCGGCTTGCTAGACCCTTGATCCTAGAGTGAGTAGAGAGTGTTTAGGGTTTGCTTTTGTTTTTCAAGAGAAGGATTCTCAACTCATGAGAAGGTTTCTCTTGACTAGAGGAAGAAGAAGATGAGAATGAAGAGAGAGAGTGAGTATGATAGAATGAGCTCTTCTTTTCCTTTTTGCAACCATAACAAAAGAAAAAGAATAATAAAATAATAATAATAATCAAAATGAAAAAGGTTTGATGGATAGTTTAGAATGACTAATATCATTACAAGCATTAAATGAATAAAGCAAGAATGAAAAGGCATCTTGCATTTGTAATGATGGTAGTCAAATGTTCAACCATGGTCAACAAGTAAACCATGGTCAACAAGTCAACAAAAACTAACCATGACACAATTTCATTTTATTATATATTATTAAATGATATAATACAAATCCATTAGGGTTTGGAAAAAGACGACTGTCAACTGTGCATACGCACCCGTTCCGAAACCCTAATGGAAATCATCTTCCTCCTCCTCAAATAACTGTGCATACACACCTGCATTCTTGTTCCGAGGAACATGAATACTGAGAGATAAAAGCAACCCCAAATACTATACCAGTATCCGGCTCAAACCAGAGCCCGCTGGTAATATCTGTCCGGACTCCAAACGTGCACAAGTGCGCGGATGAGAACGAACCCTGTCGCAAAACCATGCGACCTCTACTCTGTTTTGCCCATAGGCGAATACCCTCTGTGTGGGACTCTAAAGACTCGACACTACGCTGGCAGTGGGTTTAACCACAGACCGCAAGCGGCACTAGCTGTGCGTAACGGTCCCCAGGTAGATGTCGACAAGAAGGCTGACGAGGTGAAACCCCATCGGTACTCCTACTGAGTCTGAATGTGACAGTCTCCGTACAGTCCGGTCTGTTCGTCTGATACATCGCATGGCGGGCCTAGGGGGCGGTAAACGTCAGTCCCCCAATAGCGGTACAAGTCGTGCCGGAGCGAAGCCCAAAACACCCTGAGATAACACTGGAAACCTACCAGTATATCTCGTTTGCCCTGGCCAGGGACTACTCGTGTAATGGCTCTCCTAGACACAGCGCGATGTCAACTCCCAATACCGGGAGAGACGAATCCTGTCTAACCGTCACTGCCTCCAAGTGCTTCGGGACTGCACCCAACCACCACCTGTTTGCACGACTCCTTTGAGCCGTGGTAGGGTAGTGATCAAAGTGCAGTGGGAACACACTCGAGGCGAAGTGCCAGTGTCAAGTCAGCGGACTAAGCTGTACTCATGTCACCTGGGAACTGATGACTGACGATAGGTATAATACCAACCTGTCAGTTCCCGACGAGTCCTGTCCAGTGTACTCGTAACCCAACGAGCACCCGTATACTATCTCCAGTACGACGTACTGATGGCTGTGGGACAGACCATCTCCCACACTGGGATGAGAAGCGCATACGCTAGTCTACTCCGGAGTATCGATGCCCTTTCTCGATAGTCCTGCGACTAGGGACCTGTATAAGGATGTGCTTATAGATTACCCAGCCCCCACTAGTGTGACTGCCATCACAACGCTGGTAATCAAGCAAAGATCCCAAGGGCTCCACTAATGCGTATAAGTGATATAGTAAAATAAACACAAGTACACATTGAAGTAGAGACAAACCAAGTAGCATACTACTATTTTGAGCAAGATTGTATATACAAGGTGAATATCCCAAGCATCCATTAAGTAATATACAAACTAGTATGATACAGTAATGGCCTCTAGGGCATATACACTAACAATCTCCCACTTGCACTAAGGCCATGTACTGGCGTATCGAAGACCTATCATCTCGATCAGCCGCTCGAACTGAGTCTGGGGCAGGGCCTTGGTGAATGGATCTGCAGTGTTGTCTTCTGAAGCAACTCTCCGAACCTCGATCTCCTTGCGATCCACGATCTCCCTGATCAGGTGATACCGCCTCAAGATGTGCCTGGATCTCTGATGGGACCTGGGTTCCTTCGCTAAAGCTATAGCCCCATTGTTGTCGCAATACAGAGGTATTGGATCAACAATGGACGGAACCACCTGAAGTTCTTTCAAGAACTTCCTCATCCAGACAGCTTCTTTTGCGGCATCAGATGCAGCGATGTATTCCGCTTCCATCGTCGAGTCCGCAACGGTTTCCTGTTTGGAACTCTTCCAACACACCGCCCCTCCATTGAGGGTAAAGACAAAGCCCGACATGGACTTGGAATCATCCTTGTCACTCTGGAAGCTGGAGTCAGCAAAGGCCTCGATCTGGAGGTCTTTTCCGCCATACACCAAGAACATCTCCTTAGTCCTTCTCAGGTACTTGAGAATGTTCTTTACTGCTATCCAGTGTTTCTCCCCAGGGTTTGACTGATACCGGCTTACCACACTCAGTGCATAAGCTACATCCGGTCTGGTACATAACATCGCATACATTATAGAGCCTACCGCAGAAGCGTAGGGTATAATAGACATGCGATCCCTCTCCAAATCAGTCTTGGGAGACATCTCTTTAGAGAGGGTGATCCCGTGACAAGCCGGTAGGTTACCGCGCTTGGAATCTTCCATACTGAATCTCTTCACTATGGTGTCGATGTACCTGGACTGAGAAAGTCCCAATATCCTCTTGGATCTATCACGATGGATCCGGATCCCCAGGATGTATGAGGCATCACCCAGGTCTTTCATGGAGAACCTGTGTGACAAGAACCCCTTGACAGATTGTAGCATAGGAATGTCATTTCCTATCAAGAGAATGTCATCCACGTATAAAACGAGGAATACTACAGTTCTCGCTACAAATCTACTGTAGATGCATGGTTCATCTGGATTTTTGATAAAGCCAAATTCTTTGGCCGTCTCATCAAAGCAGATGTTCCAACTCCGCGATGCCTGCTTTAGTCCATAGATGGACTTAAGCAACTTGCACACCTTTCCGCTGCTCCCACTCTGAATGAAGCCCTCTGGCTGGTCCATATAGACACACTCCTCTAAATTTCCATTTAGAAAAGCTGTCTTTACGTCCATTTGCCAGATCTCATAATCGTGGAAGGCAGCGATGGCAAGAAGGATCCGAATGGATTTCAGCATGGCTACTGGAGAAAAGGTTTCGTCATAGTCCAAGCCAGGTCTTTGACGAAAACCCTTTGCTACCAGCCTAGCTTTATAGGTCTCAACCTGTCCATCTACACCAATCTTCCTTTTGAAGATCCACTTGCATCCTACGGGTTTTACCCCGTCTGGAGCAATGTCCAACGTCCATACTTTGTTGGTGTACATGGACTCCATTTCGGTCCGCATTGCATCCAGCCATTTCACTGAGTCAACGCTCTGAACGGCCTGCTGGAAGCTAGTAGGCTCATCATAATCTATGATGCAATCCTCTCTATCCCCGTCTATGAGAAAACCGTAGTATCTCTCGGGCGGATGAGACTGCCTACTACTTCTGCGGAGCGGCGTAGGAATGTCCTGTTCCGTTGAACCCTCTGGTTCCACCAAACTTTCAGTAACAGTCTGTGGTTCTGGAACTTCTTCCAGTTCCACTGTGCTCCCACTTATCTGGTTTTCCAAGAAGTAGGCATGACGAGAAACAAGAACTTTTTGTTCCTCTTCACAGTAGAAGAAATATCCTTTTGAGTTCTTTGGATACCCCACAAACTTGCACTGTACTGAGCGTGCCTCGAGCTTGTCCGCATGCTGCTTTTTGACAAAAGCCGGACATCCCCATGTCTTAATGTGCTTAAGATAGGGTTTCTTCCCACACCACATTTCATATGGTGTGGAAGGCACAGTCTTAGTCGGAACTCGGTTCAAAAGGTATGCGGCTGATTCTAGCGCATATCCCCAGAATGATCGCGGCAACTCAGCGTTACTCATCATGGACCGCACCATATCCAATAGGGTGCGGTTCCGTCTCTCCGATACACCGTTATGTTGCGGGGTGTATGGAGGAGTAAGCTGAGAGAGAATTCCGTTCTCTTTTAAATAGTCCAGGAACTCGGCACTTAAGTATTCTCCACCTCGATCCGATCTTAGAATCTTAATACTTTTGCCGGTCTGTTTCTCTACTTCATTCTTATACTCCTGGAATTTTCCAAAGGCCTCGGACTTATGTTTCATTAAGAAGACATAACCGTACCTTGAGAAGTCATCCGTAAAAGTAATGAAGTAAGAATGTCCGCTTCGGGCATGTGTAGACATTGGACCGCACACGTCACTGTGTACGAGTCCCAAGAGCTCGCTCGCTCTTTCTCCATGTCCAGTAAACGGAGTCTTTGTCATCTTTCCCTTGAGACAGGATTGACAAGTGGCATACGACTGATATTCGAACGCATTCAAATACCCTTCTGTATGTAACTTCGTCAACCTTCTCTCATTGATGTGACCCAATCTACAATGCCATAAGAAAGTCTGGTTTATTTCTGGAGACTTTCTTTTGTGTGTATTCTGGACATTGAAAATCTGTGGTTGGTTCAATACGTATATACCATTACTCAATGTACCTGACCCAATCAGAACTTGATTAAGGTGAATGTTTACAACATTACTTACAAACGCAAATTCATAACCTTCTTTAGAAACTAAAGATACAGAAATGATATTACAAGTTGCGTTGGGTACAAAAAAGCAATTACGCAAAACCAAAACATGTCCATCTGACATTCCCAGGTGATAGTCCCCCACGGCTTTAGCATCCATGCTAGCTCCGTTCGCAACTCTGAGGGTCATGTCACCTGCCTTCAAAACCCTACGGTTTCTCAACGCCTGCAAAGAATTACAGATATGAGATCCTGATCCGGTATCCAATACCCAGGAAGTAGAGTTTATTGAAAGACAGTTTTCAATAACATACACACCTGAAGCTGAAGCTGCAACCTGCTTCAATTCCTGTGTTCTGGCCTTCCAGGCCCTGCAATCATTCTTCCAGTGTCCTTTCTTATGACAAAAGAAGCATTCTTCCTTATCCACAAGCTTCCCCGCTATCTTTGTTGCTTTTCCTTTTCCCTTCGTATCCACTTTACTAACACCGCCCCTTGGTTTGGCGGGGGCTTTCTTCTTCTTTCCCTTGGCTTTCGCCTTGGACCTAGAAGAAGATGATCCTCCTACAAACAAAGTGGATGTTTCCCTACCTTTCTGTAGGGTGCCCTCTGCGCTCCTCAGCAGGTTGAGGAGCTCTGAAAGTTCAACCTCCTTTTCTTGTAGGTTGAAGTTCATTATAAACTGGGCGTAAGTGGAAGGAAGGGACTGGAGAACTATATCCGTATATAGCTCACTCTCCAATGTGATCCCTAGGTCAGCGAGCTCCTCAATGTAGCCGATCATCTTTAGCACGTGCTCGGCTACTGATGATCCGACGGCCATTCTTGTCGAAAACAACTTTTTCGACGCTTCGTATCTTGCGATACGTGATTGCTCTCCATACAGTTCTTTTGTATGAAGCAATATGGACTCCATGTCCATATTCTCATGCCTCCTCTGATGTTCGTTGTCCATCGAGGCAAGCAGGAGGCACTTGGCCTTCGCGCTATCAATCTCCCAAGTCTTGCGGATTTCCTTATCCGCGACACTGGAAGTTGGACCAGGGACAGGGGGAGCTTTGGTGGTAAGAAGATACCCTAGCTTGTCATAAGTGATTGCTATCTTGACATTCCTGAGCCAATCTTTGTAGTTTGGCCCTGTCAACTTGTTTTTATCTAGGAGTAACTTAAGTCCAGTCATGTTGATTGGTCGCTGCAATTAGGAGAGAGAAGAAGAAACACTCAGCATGATGCTCTTGCAAGTTTAGAGTGGTTTTTAATTTGTCGAAACAGGATGGCTCCCACTGTTTCTCGAATCCCTCCTCAAACCATAAAGGAAGAATTAGTCAGGATCAATCCCACCGTACAATACTTGCTTAACCGTTCGGCCAGGCTGGTGTCGGTACTTCGAGGGAGGTTTTCCAACGCTTTCGCGAAGTTCCTTAATTAAAGAACCTCTTTTCCCTGGGGGCGTAGCCCCGCTAACACCTTTCTAGGCACCTACTAGGTTTATAGCATTGATCGTTAAGTGAGAAATTTCCCGAGGAGTAGCATATACTCACAGTAGGATCGGGATCCAAATATCATCGCGTGACGAAACTGAAGGAATCCTACCAGAATCACCACACTCCAAATGGTATGCAAATCTAGCAAGTTTCAGTACTTATGAAACTCCCGATGTGGATTTTTGCCCCATGCTCTTATGACCTTGACTTTGGCCAACAAATCATAAGTCACATGTCAAGTTCTACCCGTCGTTCTCCAGGTTAATTTGAATCCACCCGTACCCACCCTTGACTTTGGCCAACAAGGCAGTACGACTGTTCCAAACCAACGCATCTATCTATGCTGCACATGAATACCCAATAGCTACCAATCACTATGCCTTGACTTTGGCCAACAAACACAGCTTGAATACTATTGACTATTCATATGAAACGACGGAGGGCTACGGATGGTTTTGGCAAAACCGTGAACGTAGTGAACTTGATTTGGTCGATGGAACGAGATAGCTTTTAAATGGAGTGGCTCAAGCTCCGCATTTTAAAAGTTAGTTTTGAAAAGAACCGAGTGGTTTTTCGAAAGTGTTCCAACGACTTTAACTTGGTTTATTATCTTGCATTAGTTCTTTTAATGCGTGATATTCTTGCATTAGTACTTTTAATGCGTCCCATCATTTAAATCCTACCATTGCAGAAAACAACCAAAATATGACGTACGCTTATGCCATTCGCATTCGCCACTGGGCCCCGTCATTACCCGTTAGGTTACTTAACTAACGACAGAGCGGGGGCTGGGCTAGCGCGTCTGTAAAACATAAGCAACGCCTAAATAGAAAGCAATGATAAACATTTCAGATCACAGATAAATACATTGGATATGCTAGTAATCTGTAATTTGTACGAGCCTGTAACAAAAAACAGATAACACGGTCGCGGTGAATAGCCAATACCCCACCCAAGACCCCTACGGGTGCGGCAAACTACCCGCCAAGTACCCGAAGCGTAGCAACCTCCCTCATCTCCATGAGTAGGCCACTCGACACTTCGGCATACCCGGTAGTTTGTGCACCCCTCCATGGGTTTATCCTAGGAGCAAAAACAGTAAAAGAATTATACAATGACGGCTACAACCCCGACCCGGTTGTGCGGCCAAACAAATAATAATTATTACATCAATTTACATTTACAATGAATTGCAAGAAAAGAAAACTCTCGTCTCACAACCCCCGGCTATTCACCCGCGACAATCCAACATATTTATATACACATTCCAGCACATTACAGATCATGTATAACCCCGACTAATCGTCTTATAGCGATTAGTCGACGTTCAATACATGCAAACATCACAGATATAACCATCATAGTCAAAGTGCAGTGAAGTTCGGAAAAATACGGAATTATAGGCCCCCAAAAGTAAATTTTAGTTCTGGAAAATCTGGGCATATAATATATATCCTAAAAATCCCAAAATCAACAAATAAAGACACTGCACGAAAAACGATGCAGAGGGGACATCAAGTCGCGGCGGTTCCGCGGCGGCCAAGAAGGCTCACGCGGCGGAAGGGCGGCGGCTTAGATGAATCTCTGTGTCGTTTTTCATGGGTGTTTTTAAAAAACCCTGAGATGAATTTACAAATATAAAGTTTTTCATTTTGAGCCCAAAAAAATTTCAACAGAAACTCAGGTTTTGAAAAATACGGTTTTTGGGTTTTTTACGGTTCCGAACTTCGTTACACTTCACTACCAAGCTAGTTTAAGTTTAGTTAGGCTCTGATACCACTGTAAGTCCACGTTGCGACCCCCGGTTCTTACGGGGAGGCGGAAACGGTATAAAAATCAAATTTTTAGTGTAAGAGGCAACATGGACTATGCAAGGTCGGGATCGTTGTCTAAACTAAAACTAGCAACCTAGCTAAAGAAGTTTAGCTACTCGGATGAAGATGGTTATACCTAGACTTGAACTCCTTCGTCTTCAAACTTTGTAGAGGTTGATGGTTCTCCTTTGTCGCCTTCTCCCGTCGAAGATGGATCCACCTCGAAGGCTCGACCTTAGGGCTCTTTCTCGTACTTGGAGTGAACTAGAATCGCCGGCTTGCTAGACCCTTGATCCTAGAGTGAGTAGAGAGTGTTTAGGGTTTGCTTTTGTTTTTCAAGAGAAGGATTCTCAACTCATGAGAAGGTTTCTCTTGACTAGAGGAAGAAGAAGATGAGAATGAAGAGAGAGAGTGAGTATGATAGAATGAGCTCTTCTTTTCCTTTTTGCAACCATAACAAAAGAAAAAGAATAATCAAATAATAATAATAATCAAAATGAAAAAGGTTTGATGGATAGTTTAGAATGACTAATATCATTACAAGCATTAAATGAATAAAGCAAGAATGAAAAGGCATCTTGCATTTGTAATGATGGTAGTCAAATGTTCAACCATGGTCAACAAGTCAACCATGGTCAACAAGTCAACAAAAACTAACCATGACACAATTTCATTTTATTATATATTATTAAATGATATAATACAAATCCATTAGGGTTTGGAAAAAGACGACTGTCAACTGTGCATACGCACCCGTTCCGAAACCCTAATGGAAATCATCTTCCTCCTCCTCAAATAACTGTGCATACACACCTGCATTCTTGTTCCGAGGAACATGAATACTGAGAGATAAAAGCAACCCCAAATACTATACCAGTATCCGGCTCAAACCAGAGCCCGCTGGTAATATCTGTCCGGACTCCAAACGTGCACAAGTGCGCGGATGAGAACGAACCCTGTCGCAAAACCATGCGACCTCTACTCTGTTTTGCCCATAGGCGAATACCCTCTGTGTGGGACTCTAAAGACTCGACACTACGCTGGCAGTGGGTTTAACCACAGACCGCAAGTGGCACTAGCTGTGCGTAACGGTCCCCAGGTAGATGTCGACAAGAAGGCTGACGAGGTGAAACCCCATCGGTACTCCTACTGAGTCTGAATGTGACAGTCTCCGTACAGTCCGGTCTTTTCGTCTGATACATCGCATGGCGGGCCTAGGGGGCGGTAAACGTCAGTCCCCCAATAGCGGTACAAGTCGTGCCGGAGCGAAGCCCAAAACACCCTGAGATAACACTGGAAACCTACCAGTATATCTCGTTTGCCCTGGCCAGGGACTACTCGTGTAATGGCTCTCCTAGACACAGCGCGATGTCAACCCCCAATACCGGGAGAGACGAATCCTGTCTAACCGTCACTGCCTCCAAGTGCTTCGGGACTGCACCCAACCACCACCTGTTTGCACGACTCCTTTGAGCCGTGGTAGGGTAGTGATCAAAGTGCAGTGGGAACACACTCGAGGCGAAGTGCCAGTGTCAAGTCAGCGGACTAAGCTGTACTCATGTCACCTGGGAACTGATGACTGACGATAGGTATAATACCAACCTGTCAGTTCCCGACGAGTCCTGTCCAGTGTACTCGTAACCCAACGAGCACCCGTATACTATCTCCAGTATGACGTACTGATGGCTGTGGGACAGACCATCTCCCACACTGGGATGAGAAGCGCATACGCTAGTCTACTCCGGAGTATCGATGCCCTTTCTCGATAGTCCTGCGACTAGGGACCTGTATAAGGATGTGCTTATAGATTACCCAGCCCCCACTAGTGTGACTGCCATCACAACGCTGGTAATCAAGCAAAGATCCCAAGGGCTCCACTAATGCGTATAAGTGATATAGTAAAATAAACACAAGTACACATTGAAGTAGAGACAAACCAAGTAGCATACTACTATTTTGAGCAAGATTGTATATACAAGGTGAATATCCCAAGCATCCATTAAGTAATATACAAACTAGTATGATACAGTAATGGCCTCTAGGGCATATACACTAACAGTCTCGTCCGCCTGAGAGATACTACGGTTTTCTCATTGACGGGGATAGAGAGGATTGCATCATAGATGATGAGAACCTACTGACTTCCAGCAGGCCATCCAGAGCGGCGACTCGGTACGATGGCTAGATGCAATGCGGACCGAAATGGAGTCCATGTACACCAACAAAGTATGGACTTTGGACTTTGCTCCAGATGGGGTAAAACCCATAGGATGCAAATGGATCTTCAAGAAAAAGATTGGTGTAGATGGACAGGTGGAAACCTATAAGGCTAGACTTGTTGCAAAGGGTTTTCGTCAAAGACCTGGTTTGGACTATGACGAAACTTTTTCTCCAGTGGCTATGCTCAAATCCATTCGGGTCCTTCTTGCTATTGCTGCCTTCCATGATTATGAAATCTGGCAGATGGACGTAAAGACGGCTTTTCTGAATGGAAATTTAGAAGAGAGCGTCTATATGAATCAGCCAGAGGGTTTCAATCAGAGTGGGAGCAGCGGGAAAGTATGCAAACTGCTTAAGTCCATTTATGGACTAAAGCAGGCATCGCGGAGTTGGAACATCTGTTTTGATGAGACAGTCAAAGAATATGACTTTATCAAAAATCCAGATGAACCGTGCATATATAGTAAAGTTGTGGCCAGAAGTGTCGTATTCCTCGTCTTGTACGTGGATGACATTCTATTGATAGGAAATGACATTCCTATGCTACAATCTGTCAAAGGATTCTTGTCACACAGGTTCTCCATGAAAGACCTGGGTGATGCCTCTTACATTCTGGGGATCCGGATCTATCGTGATAGATCCAAGAGGATGTTGGGACTTTCGCAGTCCAGGTATATCGACACTGTACTGAAAAGATTCAGTATGGAAGATTCTAAGCGCGGTAATCTACCGGCTTGTCACGGAATCACCCTCTCCAAAGAGATGTCTCCCAAGACTGATTTGGAAAGGGAACGCATGTCTATTATACCCTACGCTTCTGCGGTAGGCTCTATAATGTATGCGATGTTGTGTACCAGACCAGATGTAGCTTACGCACTAAGCGTGGTAAGCCGGTATCAGTCAGACCCAGGGGAGAAACACTGGATAGCAGTAAAGAACATTCTCAAGTACCTGAGGAGGACTAAGGAGATGTTCTTGGTTTACGGCGGAAAAGACCTCAGGTTGGAGGCCTTTGCTGATTCCGGCTTCCAGAGTGATAAGGACGATTCCAAGTCCATGTCGGGTTATGTCTTTACCCTCAATGGAGGGGCGGTGTGCTGGAAGAGCTCCAAGCAGGACACCGTTGCTGACTCGACGATGGAAGCGGAGTATATAGCTGCTTGCGATGCCGCAAAAGAAGCAGTCTGGATGAAGAAGTTCCTAACAGAACTTCAGGTGGTTCCTACCATAGTTGATCCAATACCTCTGTATTGCGACAACAACGGAGCTATAGCTTTAGAGAAGGAACCAAGGTCCCATCAGAAGTCCAGACACATCTTGAGGCGGTATCACCTGATCAGGGAGATCATTGATCGTCAGGAGATCGAGGTTCGGAGAGTTGCTTCAGAAGAGAACATTGCTGATCCATTCACGAAGGCCCTTCCTCAGATTCAGTTCGAGAGGCTACTCGAGATCATTGGTCTACGATATGCCCGTACATGGCCCTAGTGCAAGTGGGAGATTGTTAGTGTTTATGCCCTAGAAGGCCATTACTGTATCATACTAGCTTGTATAATACTTAATGGAAGCTTGGGATATTCACATGTATATAACAGTCTTGCTAAACATGGTAGTATGCTACTTGGTTTTTCTATCTTAATATGTGAGTATACGTATTGATAGAGCTCTTAGGATCTTGCTTGTCTACCAGCGTTGTGATGGCAGTCACACTAGTGGGGGCTGGGTAGTCTACAAGCACATCCTTATTCAGGTCCCTGGTCGTTGGATTATCGAGACAGAGCATCGATACTCCGGAGTAGACTGGTGTGTACGCTTCTCATCCCAGTTGGGGAGATGGTCTGTCCCACAGCCGTCAGTACGTCGTACTGGAGATAGTATACAGGTGCTCGTTAGGTTACGGGTACACCGGACAGGACTCACAGGGAACTGTTGGTTGGTTTGATACCAGTCGTCAGTGAACAGTTCCCAGGTGACATGAGTACAGCATAGTCCGCAGACTTGACACTGCTACTTCGCCTCGAGTGTGTCCCACTGTTCTTAGATTGCTACCCTACCACGGCTCAAAGGAGTCGTGCAAACAGGTAGCAGTTGGGTGCAGTCCCGAGCACTTGGAGGCAGTGGCGGTTAGACAGGATTCGTCCCTCCCGGTATTGGGAGTAGATATCGTGCTGTGTCAGAGAGCCATTACGCAAAGTCCCTGGCCAGGGCAAGCGAGATTTGCTGGTAGGTTCCAGCAGTTTCTCAGGGTGTAATGGGCTTTACTCCGACACGACTTATACCGCTATTAGGGGACTGACGCTTGCCGCCCCCCTAGGCCCGATATGCGATAGTCTTGGACGAACGGACCGGACTGTATGGAGATTGTCACATCAGACTCAGTAGGAGTTCGGATGGATTTACTCATCGGCCTTCTTATCGACAACTACCTGGGGACCGTTACGTACAGCTAGTGCCGCTTGCGGTCTGTGGTTAAACCCACTGCCAGCGTAGTAGTCGAGTCTCTAGAGTCCCACACAGAGAGTTTCCTACTCCAGGCGAAACGATATAGAGGTTGCATGGTTTTGCGACAAAGGGTTCGGACGCATACGTGCGTTTACGCGCGTACGACTTTCGGACAGTTTTTACCAGTCGGCTTTGGTTTAAGCCAGTTACTGGTATCCGGTTATTGGATTTATACAGTCTAAAGTTTTTCCGTATTTTTACGGATCGGAGGGGCGTTCTCGTAATTACTCGAGAAGCTTCTAGAAGATGTGACTAAGGAGGTTTCTTTTGGATAAGAAAGTGAGTCATGGTGGTGATTCATTCATTTCATTAATGCACATTTATTGCTTAATGACTCATGCTAATGAATCACCACTAGATATTTTATGAAGCATGCTTATTCATTTCCATTATTCATTATTGTTAAAAAGAAATGCTTCATAATATATTATGATACACTCTCTCTCCTCTCATTATCTTATCTCACATTCTCTCTTCTCAAGCTCTCATCTTCAAACCCTAATCCTTAATCCTCATGTGTTGAGATCAAAGGATTAGTTAGACTAAACAATCCATAACCTTCACTCTATATCATCCTTTCATCTTTGATTAGCAATCAAAGTTGATTAGTTACCTCAAGTTAGAGGTTTAGCTTGGTGTTTTGCTCTCGGGTGGATCGTCTACTACCTAGAGAAGGTCGAGGAGAACAAAGGAGGACACAAAGAAGAAGGACCGGTTTCATTAGGTATAATCCCTAATCACAAGTGAAATGAAACTCTTAGAATACGGTTATTTATAGTTTAGCTTCGATTCTAGCGGTTAGTCGATGTTCGTTGTTTAAACTTGATAAGTTTTGAAAATTCCGCCTCTCCACAAGTACTGGGGTGAAGTACATCGACTTACAACAGCGCGATATCAACCCCCAATACCGGGAGAGACGAATCCTGTCTAACCGCCACTGCCTCCAAGTGCTCGGGACTACACCCAACTGCTACCTGTTTGCACGACTCCTTTGAGCCGTGGTAGGGTAGCAATCTAAGAACAGTGGGACACACTCGAGGCGAAGTAGCAGTGTCAAGTCTGCGGACTATGCTGTACTCATGTCACCTGGGAACTGTTCACTGACGACTGGTATAAAACCAACCAACAGTTCCCTGTGAGTCCTGTCCGGTGTACCCGTAACCTAACGAGCACCTGCATACTATCTCCAGTACGACGTACTGACGGATGTGGGACAGACCATCTCCCCAACTGGGATGAGAAGCGTACACACTAGTCTACTCCGGAGCATCGATGCCCTGTCTCGATAATCCAATGACTAGGGACCTGAATAAGGATGTGCTTGTAGACTACCCAGCCCCCACTAGTATGACTGCCATCACAACGCTGGTAGTCAAGCAAGATCCTAAGAGCTGTATCAATACGTATACTGACATATTAAGATAGAAAAACCAAGTAGAATACTACCATGTTTAGCAAGGCTGTTATATACATGTGAATATCCCAATCTTCCATTAAGTAATATACAAACTAGTATGATACAATAATGGCCCCTAGGGCATATACACTAACAGCAAGGAGATCAAGAGAGACTATCTACGTGCCTCATTTGCCAAAGGGACATGCCAATATGAAATAAAATATTTCTTTTATTTATGAATGCAAGTGAATACAAGATACATTTCATAAAGGAATCAAAATGAATGCATGTTGTTCATAAATCGCAAGTTTACAGTCAACACAAAAAAGGGGGTACAAAGACGGTTATTGAGGAAGGGGTGTCTTCAACAAATCAGCAAGCCGCTCGCACGTTCCTCTCAATCCTTTCTCGTGATCAGCCGCCATGGCCAACTCCGCTTCAACTTAAGCCCGTTGTCGCGAATAGGACGAAATCTTTTCATCGGTTTCTTGCATGGCAGCTTCGCAGTCCTGTATGACCCGCTCGATAAAGTCAAGCGTCCGCCTCAGCGTCAATCCATCCGAAATACATCTCCGGAGATTGTCAAAAACAACTTTTAGCTGTGCAGCATTCGTTTCAATTTGGGCACGCATTCGGACTGATTCGCTGGAAGCCACCTTATGTTCTTTTCGTCTCAGGGTCGCCTCTTGTTCAAAATGGCGAATGAAAGGAACACTATGCTCGATCCACGAAACCCGCTGGAAGTTTGAGGCCAATACTTCAGGAGAGGGACGTTTGAGCTCAATTTCGTGCAAGTAAGCCTCGATCTTTCTACAGTAAGCGACCCAAGAGCCGACGAGATCTTCATCATAGAAGTTCACGAGTGTCGCCAACATTGGATTAACCTCAACGGCAAAATCCATAGTAGAAGTAAGGGCCTCGACCTTAAAATCTTCAATGAATTCGCTCAACATTCGCCGGCTGTTTGCAGCGCCCCTGGAAGATATGCGTTTAGCGAAGGGCCCTGCGGGCATCGGAATACGGGACTCAAAAGGAGTCGGAGCTGGTGCAATTGTTGCAAAATAAGTTATGGTCAAATTTCAACTCGGGAAATAAAGAAAACACATGAGGGATAGAGCATATTATACCGGCTGTGACAAGCGGTAGGATGGGGAGTACCGGAGGCACGGCTATTCGCTCGTCTCCTCCTCCGACCCGTGACGCTATGATCAATATAAAGAAGAATCAGCAACAATACGACTATTCGCAAAAGAAGGGGGAGACGTTAGCTGAAGAATATACCAACCAATACCAGAAGGTGGAATGACTTCCGACTGAAAGGAGAAATGCGGGTTCAACACCTGGTATAAGTGGTCGAAAAGGACTCCTGCAGAGTTGCGACGATGTACTGTCAATACAAGGAGAATAGTACCTACAATGGAACAAGTAAGCCAAAAACTCATACCTTCCAAGATTTGAGGGGGCACAGAAGAAGGCGAGGGGACGACGACCGTCCGAGAAGCGACCGACGGTACTTCTTCAGATCGTGCCTAAACTCAAGATAAACAAAATATCATCAGGAGGGCCGAACAGGATTGAAAAACTAATAAAATGGTGGCCCAAAGACTACCTGATAAATCATGGACCGGAACCATGACGGAGGCGTCACTGGGTTATAAATGGCTTCTTCACTCTCTCTGGGAGGAATAGATTCCGCGCCCATAGCTTCATCCCCTGACTCGACAATGGCCGTCGTAACACTTGCGACGCCCGCCGATACCAAGGAGCCATAGGGAGAAAGAGCAGCAGTCTGGATATTCCCGGACTCCCGAGAAATAGTAGAACCTTCGGGCACAGTAAACATCAGAGTTTCACCTATTATCCCATTGCCAAGACTTGGCCCTGTAGAAAAATGCGTATGTCAAAATTCAAGGATGGAGTTCTAATAAAAGACTGAGCATTTCGTTACCTTGAAGTAACTTTTCAGTTTCTTCCCGAGCTGCCCATGCAACCTGTCTATAGGCAATAAACATGACAGAGGGAACATCCACCGGAGGAATATCAAGAAGCATTGCTTGAGGCCGCACCTACGGCCAAAATGGCATCGCGCTCCTCGCCGCATGCTTCTACGCATCCTTTCGGTCTGAGCCGTGAGAAATGACCTGCTCAAGACTTCCGACATGGGGACGTCGTCGTCCGAACAAAGCTCTGCCTCCGGAGTCGCTGTGGCGTTCATCATCGACTGCTTTAGCAAAGCCTCCTACGGTAACTTTGAGAGGGCCGTGGCTACGGTAGCTGCCTCTAAAGTTCTGCTGCGTCGCCACTTAAGACCGGCACTGCACTTGGAATAACCTGAATTGAGGTAGTCCCTGCGAAAAGATGAAAGAGAGGGTCAGGGAATGAATAAAAAGAATAAAGACGTAATGAACTGAATTATACCAAGGCCCAAAGAAGTGCGGGGCCTCTCTTCTCTTCGAACGTCCAAAGGAAATTATGAGAGCCTCTTCGGCAGAAATACCTGTTCAAGAAGAAAGCGTCAGTAGAAGCATAATAGAAGGAGGTAGCGCGGAAGATATACTGAAGTATACCTGGTTTCTGCGATAGTGATCAGCGCCGCTTCCTTGTGAGCAGGCGCTCGGAAGACGCAAGGGCGGCCTGAAGATCGGTATCATCCGCAGGCACGTCGAATAAACCCCTCATTGGTCCCGTATTCACACAAACCCTCGCTGTAGGGAGCGTGCGGCTCTTGGCCAAATATGACATCAGCAGAAAATAGTGACTTCTTCTTTTTCTGCGAGCGGACACCAGCGACCAATGACAAGAGCTTGCGCTTGACGGGCATTTTCGGGCGACGGGTCCCAATTTCTACATCAACGCCGGATTCCGGGGACGCTACAGTTATCACCTCTACGGGAACACAGGGTGGAGGCTTATCAGGGAAGGCACGCGGGAACAAAACCACAGCGACTTCTCTTAAGGAAGGACGAACGACAGTCCGTCGCTTCAAAGGGACTGCTGGGTTACCAGCTGGGACAGCATTCTTATGATCAAGTAATAGCTGCCTCTCTTCCCTGATAATAGCACCCGTCTCATGCTGATACCATTCCACGTAGGCATTGGAAGCTTTCGGCACGTAGCTAGGCTCGCTGATGAGAAAGTTAGACCCGTATTTAGCCGCATAAAGTGGTGCAGCGCGCTGCGGATACCCTCTTCCGTAGCAACCGGCTCGACTAAGAAAGCCTCGAGTGGGACACCCTGATTGTAACCCGAATGTTGAGCGAAACGGTGCGGGTTATACCTCATGAACAATGCCGAGGCTCCTTGCTTAAACATTAGAAAGCCCGGCCTAATCTAATATATGTGCAGGATCTCCCGAGCCTTCATTGTAGGAGCCCCGTCTTTGAAAGTATCACGCAGCCGTTGCACTGCCTTGGTAGATTCCTTGCCGATAGTTATGACTCTATTGACAAAAGTCATACTATCCCCGACCATACGCGGGCGAAGGACCAAACGTCGAGCCTATCGCTGCGACGGATCTAATTCGGAATCGTCGACTAGAAACATGACCCGGGGAAAGTTATAGCTGTCATAGAAGCGGGGCCGTTTGTGGACTCCGAAAGCACCAAGCACGTACATCTTGATCTTGGACGTGAAGTAGTGCAATGGAAGATGTACAAGGTTTTACCCCTTACCGAGTAGTATCCGCTGCTAAGCTCGGGCCGTGATATAGATGAGCTAGCCCCGCAATCCCAACGGCGACGCGTGTCCCTGCAACCATGCGGTAGGCTGGATAAAAGACAGACGACCTCATGTAGTGAGAGGTCATCGGAAGCACAAACCAGCTTAACCACAGGCCGATGAACCCTAGAAAGAACATCTTTTCATCGACGTTTTGAGTGGCGAGTTCTGCAAAAGGGACGACGGGGGTGTCTGGAATAAAGAAATTTCTCAAATCCGCTTCCGCCGTAGACTGGTTATCCAAACCGAAGCCGAACGGGTCTTCAAGCTTGGAGAATTTCGCGGATTGTTTTGACAGGACTGCCGGGCGAAGGAAGCGGGGGATGAAATCTGTAAAGCTGACTCCATGCCCTCCAGATTCCAGAATGGGCTCTCATAAATGTTCAACACCTTAACCAGGCTTGCGAATCGGTGTTGAACATCATTCTCCGGAGTAAGGCCCATCACCACTGATTTGGAGGTGAAGATCTACTCTTCAGTGGGAAGTATCTCCTCGTAATGTTCCCCTCTGACGGGTAAGCCGGAGATTTCCGCAAACTCCTCCAAAGAGATTGAAACTACTCGATCTGATAGAAGAAATGTGTGAGTCGAGATGTTCCATTGCTCCAGGAAAGCCTTGACCCACCATACATGAGGCGCGGGATACTGGAAAAAAGACGCATAAATTGCTGGGTATAACCCGCGCTTCAGCAGCAGCGACTTCTTGGCCGACAGGATGTATCGAGCCCACTATAGGTATCCGGCTGAATGGCGAAGAGCCAAACCAATCATGTATACTTGTCCCCAAGGGCGCGACTCGCCTTGACATATGCGCCGCCCCAAAATATCCAAAACCATCGGCGGCTGTATGGGTATTGATGCCATAGAAGGCTGAAATAGACCCTCCGAAGTCCAGTTAACCTCCTCTACAGCGTAATTCACTTGAGGCGAGTCGGCGTAGTGAATTGCTGAAATAGGCTCTAAGGGTGCCGCACAAGAAAAACTATACCGACCCCGAATGATCTGATTATACCACGACCCCCACAAGTGAAGAGACTTCTGCTCCAGGTCGTGATCTTTGATAAGTGCGAAGACTTCCCGATCCATGAGCGCGTCGGCGAAGGCGCTCTCGAACAAAAAGGAAGGAAAAATTGAAATCCATAATACCTGCACGAAAAGAGGCGAGGGTTAGTTGCTAACGCTATAATATGAATTCTGACACTTGGCACTTTAAAATTGTACCGCACTGCAATGCAGGAGAAAGGGACCAAGGGGGACCCACAAAATAAAAGTGACGGCTCATCATTGATGAGCCAGTCACTCATTAAGGATAGAATCCTAAAAGGATTCTATTTTAATGAGAAACTCAATGGGCTAAGGAGTTGAACTCCCTCGAGAGCAGTGCTCTGCAGACAGAAATCATATCTGTGAAATTTAATTAAGAGGGGAATAAAATTCCCCAAAATTTTATAAAGAGCTATGCTCTGTAAAAGCAATGTACAATCTACCAAAACCTTCAAAAGCAAAGCTCTTTAATAAGTAAAACCCTAAGATCTTTAAAGATCTGAATAAAAAATCCTAGAAACTCTAAGAGTTCTTCATTAACGGATTAAGAAACCCTAAAAATATTTTTAAGATCTGTGATCTAAGAAGAGCAAAGCTCTGTTTAATGGGCTCGAGTATGATCCTTACCAAAATTTTGGGCAGAGTTATAACTCTAGAAAGGATTCTTTGTGCAGAGATCTTAGTTCAGAAAAGGGGAATTAAATTCTCAGAAGAAGAAAGAACAGAAGAAGATGAACAACAGTCATCTCAAGAGCCAAAGTCCCTACTTATAGGCACGGGGAAGCCGATTCAACTTCCAAGAAGATCCAACGGTGGAAAAGCTGCCACCGTTGCACTCACGTGTAAGCCACGTGAGCACAACGGTGGGGGGCATTTGTTTCCCAGCAATAATAAAAGAGCAAGGCTCTGTTTAAAATTTGAAAAAAAGCAGCGCCTCACGTGCCTCGCACGAGGGCGCCAGCGCCAAGAGTTAAAAGCTCTCAGGCAGCACCTTATGTGCCCTGCACGAGGGCGCCGGAGCCGAGGGTTAAAAACTCTGAGGCAGCGCCTCACGTATCCTGAACGAGGGAGCCAACGCCGAGAGTTAAAAACTCTGAAGAAGCGCCTCACGTGCCCTACACGAGGGCGCCAGCACTGAGAGTTAAAAACTCTGAGGCAGCGCTACACGTGCCTTGCACGAGTGCGCCTGCATTAGAACTAAAAGTTCTCTACAATTGGATTAAAAATCCAACGGAGATGATGAATCATCAAAAAACACAGAATTAAATTATGTTGAGGAAATATTCCTCAAAATTTTCTAAACAAGAAAGATTACTCTCTGAAAAACAGAGCACTGTTGGATTAAAAATCCAAAGGTGATTAAAAAATCGCCAAGCTACAGAATAAGCTCTGTACGGGAAAATATTTCCTAATCTTGTTAAAAGCAAGAAAAATATCTTCTGTAAAATAGATTTTCTTGGATCAAAGATCCAACGGTGGATAAAATCCACAAACCAATTAAGGATCTCTCAATGAAAGATTTTTTAACTAAATCAACAAACTTGCCTCCACTATATAAATGGCCCCAAGACTTCAAGTCTTGTACAGCGGAACGCCCCATAAACTTCAAGTTCAAAAAGAAAAGCAAGCAAAAAAAAGAACAGGTTTAAGAGAGAAGAAAGAAGAAGAACTTTTTTCAAGGTAAATAAATGTAAGAGAGATCAGAGTATCTCATCTGCACATCTAAGGGTTTAACCCTCATAAAAGAACATAGTTCTTTCCCTGGTTCTGAGATCCATGAGACAAGTCTCCCATAAATGAGAATTTAATTCTCATGGGGATGAATTTGTTCTTGGGGATCGAAGATCCAGAGAAGAACAGAGAATTGAACTCTTCAGAACATAATACACGAGGAAAACAAAATCAACGCCAAGCTCTTCACGTGCTCCTCACATGGGCCCTGCTCAATAAAGAGTGCTTAGCACTCAGTGGTTGGCGCTCAGCGCCAAGCGCCTCACGGGCCCCTCACGTGGGCGCTGCTCAATAAAGAGAGGTGGCGGGTCCCGATAACCAACAACTCCCTGGACCAGGGTACATCTCCTCACACCTCTTATATATGTCGTTGTAATTTTCAACGTCGCCAGAGAGGTGGCGGGTCCCGATAACCAATAACTCCCTGGACCGCAACGTCCTTAAACTAGCTATGGACCGCAACGTCCTTAAACTAACAGAAAAGGGCCAAAATGCTCTTTTGTTGGGTCTAAACGATCCCAAAATCCTATTAAGTAGATCTTAGCCTAAAATTAGACTAACGTATTCTCAACAAACATTTAAGTTGAACTTAGTCTCAAACAAGATTAACGTTCCTTAAATCAACCCAAACCCAAATCTAAGAATATATGGATTTGGACTAATCCACGTCCTACGGGTGACAACATAAATTAGTCTCCGTATACAATCTACGAGCAACCAAAAAAAACACACACGACACGAAGTGACCTTCTGGAGCAGGAGAAAGTGGTTACCGTTACGTAGTAATGTAATTAACTGCAGGGGCTTGTGTCTGCAGGGAAAAGTGTCCCCACAGTCAAAAACCCCTCGCAAAAGAGGGGAAATCTGACGAAATTTGCTACAACGGCCGCATCCATCCAAACCTCCGATACATGGTACCATAAATCAGCTTGGCATCTTCGGAGAGGTGGACGGATAAATCCAAATAGCATCTACCCCCAAATTCAGGTAAGACGTCTTTCTTCCCGGTTTTCGGTGGTAAACAGTCATATACCAAAACAAAGCTAATTCAATAAAATTTTCATTTTTATATGTTAAAGAATCTCAGGTTGTTCCTACAAAAAGTTATGAACGTTCAAAATTGAAAGTTTGCTATTGGAATTTCCCTGGACAGCAGTTCAGAGGTAATTTCATTTATAGTTTACGTTATTTAAACAATTTATTTTGTAAGTAAATATTTCACAAGATTATAGTATTCTAAGTTAGATTCGTAACGAACTAAAGAACGTATGCTAATGATTTTTCTATGATTTATAATGAATTTTAGAAGGTAAGGTATACAGTACATTTCAAATTTATCGTATCCGCTTTGCGACGACGTTTCATGTGTAAACTATAATATTTTCAAACTATATTTTGTATAACATTATAAAATGTAGATTATAAACTAATTAATGATAATAATAAGAAATATTACGACGATATATATATTTATAGATATAATTATAGCATGTCGCAAGTTGTAAAGTTGCATACATTGTATATTATAAAACTGATTAACGTTAAATAACTACGGTGTATAAATTATATAAATATAGTTGTATGATGATGATGATAATAATAGTAATAGTACGACAACATATAAGTAAATTACATAGAGCATAGCATGTAGCAAGTTGTAAACTTTCCTCGAAACAAATGCGATGAACGGAAGCAACACGACGCTATACAAATCAACACCAAGTTTTGATGGCTCGGTTGAGGTTCTAGGATGCGGCTGGAGTTGCGTCGGCTGTTCACACCAGAATATTGCATTATTATATTCCCCATTCTTATATATTTTACAAATAAACGGGTGCTTTTGACGCATGTCTGCTACATGTTACAGGTTACAGGTTCTTGGACAGAAAACAGTGCAAACGATGTAAAGACGATGAAAATGTGGACTTTAACCAACAAACAGAGAATCTTGATCAAGCCTACATAAGGAACAATTCACAAAGCAAGATTCAAGAGATCGACTCAAAGCGAACGGTTACAAATCCATTGCAAATTGTTCACTGAAGATCTGGAACCAACCTAGAAGCCCAAATGGAAAAAGATATATAGAAATAAGAAACCCAAGCCAACAGAAATCAGCCCAGAAAAAAATGGTGATTCAATCTTGTTAAAGGGCCGCGGAACCGCGGCCCAAGCCCACCATTGCCGCGGTTCCGCGGCCTTCTGGTGCTCTCGCTTCGTGAAATTTTTACATAATTTGGGTGCGGCTCTGAAAATATTTCCTAAGGGCTATTTTTGTAATTTCAGACATGCGAAACAAATGTAAACCTAGGGTTTCCTATTCTTTATAAATAGGAACTCTAATCATTGTAACTCTTCATGCCTCCTTTTAATAATAAATTCCAGAATTCTTTTGGAGAGCATCGATGCCTCTTTTCAATTCATGAATTCCGATCTGACAACCCTGCGTTGATGTTTGGAGAGAGCCGTCTGTAAGTAGTTTTATTTAATTGCTCTAGTTTAAATTTTAATTTTTTGCCCTAGGTAGATTTAATTCCTTGCCGTAGATAATTGTTTAGAGTTAGCTTTGGGGAAGGCTTTTGAGAGATGAGATCTCTCATCCCTTTCTTACCCATTATATATTTACAATAGGACTCCATGCATACACGCACACATCGCGCCCTACGGCACCCTACCCCTCGAGGTAGCGGTGATACCGTAGTATAAAGGTCCGGTTGCGCGCGTTTTCCATGGAGGTTAGGGTAAGGATCTCTAAAGGAAGGATGTTCAGTTGATAAAACTGCACATTTGTATTACATTTTTCCTACCATTTTCATATTAAAAAAGGACTTTATTATAATATATTATACATATGAGGGTTTATGTGTAAAAACACTATTTTTCATGTGTTAATATATTTTCATTAGTATTTGGTAGGAAAATGTATGCAAATAAATCTATTGACCAAATCCTAGTAGAAATAAGCCTACTAAATATTATTTGAGATTATTGTGCAGAATTTTCCAAGTTGTTATGCAGAATTTATCAAACAAATCAAGTTATTGAAGAAATCTTGCCAAATTAAGAAGCAAAACTTGGAGACCAAGTCTGGAAGCAACCGAGAAAAGATTTATGAATTCTGAAGGTGCCTAGGATTGCCACATGTCACAAGATGCAAGCCCAAGAAAACTCATCAAGAGATCTCACCCCTTGAGCGTGGATCCGCGGCCAAACCCCCCTTGGGCCGCGGATCCGCCGCAAATTTAGAGATTCAGAGCACAAGATTTTTTGGGGTGAATCGAAACTATATTTTACCAAGTTTTCAACAAGAAGATTCTGGCTTTGCACTATAAAAGGGTACCGAGAGCCTCTTGGAAAAGTTATCAAGTCGAAGAGATCACGAAGTCCAAGACGGCTCACGCATCCAGGCTGATCATCAACTGTTCATCTACCTCCTTCGGAAGAGTTCAAGAAGCAAACCAAGTTTTTGTAATCATTTTCTAAGGAATAAAGTGTAGATTGTTCAAGTTGATTAATAAAGGTAGTTATTTTATTTAATTCTTTTGCATTTTACATTATGTTTTTCCTCTCTTTCTTTTCATCTTCTTCTCCCAACATGCGCGAGTAATTCTCCGCTTGTTAGGGTTCGTAGGATTAGGGTAGGCTAATAGACGATGAAAATAATTAAACCCTTTTTAAGTCCTATAAAGTTTAGGAACTTTATCAAAAGAATCATTAATATCCTAATCGGGCGCGCTAACAATTCTTTACTAGTTCCGACCGCGATTAGAGATTTGATTAATGATTGTTTTGGTAAAGGCTAGATATGAACGGAATTCTGTGTCGAGATAAGGGTTAAGAGTGGGATTCCTTTTTCCCTCCAGAAACCCTAATCTACACGCATCACCGTCGTTCTAGTTCTAAATCTATTAATGGATAAAAAGGGTAACTTTTAATTAATCGTCCATAACTACTAAATCCTAACGAACCCTACAAGCCCTCTTATTATATTAATTACATCTTTAAAATAATCTAGATCTATATTTTACATTCTTGTTTAACGTAGATCTAGAAATCTTTCTATAAAATTCTTTATCTCTCCTCTCTTTCTCAACACATCTAAAGTAAAAGTAAAAGATTCCACGTTTCCCAGAGGACGACCCGTACTCATCTCGGTCTAGCTACACGTGACACCGTTATTGATTGCGGTTAAACTACAAAACACATTTTCACATCAATCAAATGGCGCCGTTGCCGGGGAAACGTGCGTAATTTTTTATTTTTACTATTTGTGTTGAATTCTTAGACGAGTCATATCATTATTAAAACAAAACTGCAAATTGTATATTTAACGATTATTGTGTGAATTTTTGCGAGGAAATCTGGAGTCACGGACTTGAGGAAACAGGAGATCTAGGGTTCACACTTCTCTGGTAAGATTCTAACTCCCTTCTCTCTCCTCTAAAATCCAATAAAATCTATTTTCTGCAGGATTCTTTGCAAAATATCACCGCTCAAAAATCTTTTTGCAAAGTTTTGTTTTTTGGTTTGTTTTTGCATATTTTAATACGAATCTTTAAGGGGCAAGGACCAAATCAAGATTAGGTGGGGATTTCATCACCGTTCCTAAGCCCCACAAATCACAAACCAAGCATATAGATCAACCCTTCATTAATTTAAAAAATATCTAGACCAGACTCTAAGGACTGTCGCACTCAATAAGGACAGAGGAAGGTCGTGGGTAATCTATCATTTATCCGCATTATTTTTGTAGTGCCTAGGAAAGTGTGTCGAAGGCTAGTGGTTTTTAATTAGACCCACAACGTGGTTCCTTCCCACTTACCTGGCACTTACCTGGCTACAAGGGTAGTACGGAGGCGGTAGAGGATTTATCCCGCGGCTTGTCCTTTGGAAGTCTAGGAGCGGTCTAGAGACTGGACCTAGGTAACCATAGTTCTAGGGTTGTGCATTTTTTGTGATTTTTCTAAATCCGTCCTTTTTTTTAAACAAACCAATTACTTTCTCTCCTTTTTACCCCTTCCCCCTTCTTCTCTTCTTATAATGGGTGACCTAAACAGAAGAACACTTGCCGAGCTTTGCTGTCCACAACCAGATATCTCTTGTTTTCGAAATCCCTTCGGTATACCGTCCGGCTCTTCCATGTCCTTAAGAGATCATATAGAACAAGCAGGAAGAAATAGTTGGCCACCTCAGTCTAGGTCTTATCAACCGTATCCTAATCCTACACCTGTTTCAGTTCATACCCAGAGTGAGGAAGCCCCTAGACGAATGTCCATTGCTGAGCACATAGCTAGGTCTAGAGGCCAAAGTTTCAACCCGGACCAATATCAACCATCACCACCACTGTCCGGAGAAGAGTTTGATATGCGGTTTGTATATAGCCAACCAACCAACCCATATCAATATTCTTCTTATCATAATATTGATCCTACTCCTACCCAAGTTCAGCAACCATTCTTTTCCTATCAATCCAATCCGACTTTTCCACCTACTCTAGACAGTTTTTCTAATCAGTCATTTAGGAGTTTTAATTATCCACAGGAATTTCAATCTTATACTGAAACCCCTTATCAACCCAAGACTAGTCTGGAGAAGACATTAGAAAAATATATGGAACTGACGAATCAAATTATGAAGGATTTGCGTAGTAAGACAGAACTGTACACCCTTCCTAATCAAACCTCCCCTTTCCAAACTGAAATCCACAACTCCAGTTTCATAGATTCATCAAGTACACCAAATAGAATGACTGATAAGTTGTGTGAGTTTGTAGTGTTTGATTTACCCAACTGTGAAGGGTCCCTTTCAAGTGAAACCATACCCAACCCTTGTGATCTCTACACCTCCACTCTTGAACCAAAACTGATTGAAAACCATACTTTTGATGAGGAGTTTGAGAATTTTAACCTTCACTTGAATGAGGTAATTGACATTGGGGATATAATGATTGATGAACCCGAAATATTGGATGATTTTGTCCCACCAATTCATCAAATCCTTTCACTTCCTTATGGTCATCATCTTGAGCCTTTAATTCTTCCCGAACCCTAAATATGTCTTGAAGTTGATGATAAAGGTATACCCGAAGATCAGATCGAAATACAGCCTCCATCTTCCACATCTGGTTCAGCAACACTCGACACACCAATTTGTTTACCCATTTCACCTGCTACTTTCTCCGGTTCTTCTTCTGTTCCTATAGTTTCAGTGAGTTTTGATAAATCACAATCCGTTAATTCAAGTTCAGTAATACCAGAAATTCAACTTGATTTGGATATTTTTGAAAAAGAGGTAGATGAGTTTTTCGAGTCCTCTACCTCAGTGATTTTTTATGAATCAAGTAGAATAAATTCTGGCATAAAACTCTTTGACAGTAAAATGTTCAATCACACCATTGATAAAAGTTTTGAAGAACTTTTTGCTGATGAACTTGAATTTTTAAACAATACGGATTTTGTGATTGATCAATCTCCACCTATAGAGGTTGAACCGTCACCATTCCTTCTTCCTAATCATTCACATTCCTTCTCATTCTTTCTTTTCTCTAAATTAAAACCCTTTCCTGACCACCTCTTATCCCTTCCCCACTTTTTCTTGACTCGATACAACACATTCTTCCACCAACCTATACGATATACTGATAAAATCTTTGAATGATTGGTGTTAACTTTTGGTCTTTGTAAAGTCTTACTTTGACCAAATGACTCACCCCCTCTTAAAATGCTTCGTATTGTCTAACTTATGTTTGAGGGGGGGGGTATATTTTGGCTCTTGAACATAACTTTTGTCCTCAAATTTGTGAGCCAAAAATAAGTTTGGGGGAGGATTTTCACTTTCATATATTCTTGCCCCCATTAATAATTTCCTCCTAAGTCTACAGGTTTTTGAGCTTAACAGATGACATCAGTGAGGACACTGCTGTAAACAGGTTTGGGGGAGGTTTGTGCTTATTTACACATCAATTTGCATCATATTTTGCATAAGCACAACATTTTCAAAAAATTTTAAAAAAAAAAATTATAACAAAAGAGTAGAAAGTGAAAAATTACATCCAAAAGATAGGAATAGTTTAAGAAAACCAAGAAAATTAGAAGTTTTCTTAAACGAACTAGTAATAAGTAGTTATGAGCTGTTGTCCCAAGGGTTAGTAAGATGAAGGAAGTCACTAATCTGAGGATAAAATAAGTCTAAAAAATAGTTTCTATTCTGGAAGCCAAACATTTGAATGTTAATACCCTACTATATGCACTTACACACGTCTTGAAACTCGGGATAGTAGAGGATACCTTGAAATGCTCTTGTCTAAAAGCCAAAGTATGAAGGAAATGAAAAAAAATGAAGAAAATATAAAAATGGTGAAAAGAAAAATGAACACTGGTTTTGTTATCGCCAAGGCAGCAATAAAAAAATATAGCGAGGATGCCTCTTCACCTAGTTCCCTAAGGCCAACTGGTCTGGGAGTCGCTGCTAAGCCTTAGGCGGTGCAAGACGAGGAAAATATTATCACCGAATCTGCAAGCACATGAGTAATCGGTCGGTTAGTACCTCAAGAAGTATTAACGGTCGCATGAAAGTGTGTGAGCAACCCTAAATATTCATCAAATTAAAAAGTACTAAGGTAGATGGACAAGAGTATGATAGCTTGAATTGAATTCTCCGAGTGTAGGGATGTCCATTACACACACGTAGGGGTATATGATCGATGTTTGGATGAAAGGTAGGAATGAAGAATAAAGATGATGTTTTATTGAGGGATAATGTGATTTCTAACATCTTTTCATGACTATTAAGATAGGGCTCATGACAACTGAAAATCTAGTATAGTTGGAAACTCTTATTTTCAAAGTCTTTCTTTTATGGTTCTTATCTTTATATGTAAATTTCACCATCTCTCTTTTATTATAGGATTTTGTGGGTGTAATCCGCTGAAAACCCTCAGGAGACAACACTCCTCCTACTAGGGACACCTAGAGGTTTAACGGCTTGTTGCACGTGCTCAGTGCAATCGTGTCTGCCTACGAAAGTGTGCTTAGTTTTCTCCTTTCTTTTTCTCCTCTTAAATAAATTAGTTTGCTCGGGACGATCAAAGATAACTTTGGGGGTATTTGTTCAGTTGATAAAACTGCACATTTGTATTACATTTTTCCTACCATTTTCATATTAAAAAAGGACTTTATTATAATATATTATACATATGAGGGTTTATGTGTAAAAACACTATTTTTCATGTGTTAATATATTTTAATTAGTATTTGGTAGGAAAATGTATGCAAATAAATCTATTGACCAAATCCTAGTAGAAATAAGCCTACTAAATATTATTTGAGATTATTGTGCAGAATTTTCCAAGTTGTTATGCAGAATTTATCAAACAAATCAAGTTGTTGAAGAAATCTTGCCAAATTAAGAAGCAAAACTTGGAGACCAAGTCTGGAAGCAACCGAGAGAAGATTTATGAATTCTGAAGGTGCCTAGGATTGCCACATGTCACAAGATGCAAGCCCAAGAAAACTCATCAAGAGATCTCACCCCTTGAGCGCGGATCCACGGCCAAACCCCCCTTGGGCCGCGGATCCGCCGCAAATTTAGAGATTCAGAGCACAAGATTTTTTGGGGTGAATCAAAACTATATTTTACCAAGTTTTCAACAAGAAGATTCTGGCTTTGCACTATAAAAGGGTACCGAGAGCCTCTTGGAAAAGTTATCAAGCCGAAAAGATCACGAAGTCCAAGACGGCTCACGCATCCAGGCTGATCATCAACTGTTCATCTACCTCCTTCGGAAGAGTTCGAGAAGCAAACCAAGTTTTTGTAATCATTTTCTAAGGAATAAAGTGTAGATTGTTCAAGTTGATTAATAAAGGTAGTTATTTTATTTAATTCTTTTGCATTTTACATTATGTTTTCCCTCTCTTTCTTTTCATCTTCTTCTCCCAACATGCGCGAGTAATTCTCCGCTTGTTAGGGTTCGTAGGATTAGGGTAGGCTAATGGACGATGAAAATAATTAAACCCTTTTTAAGTCCTATAAAGTTTAGGAACTTTATCAAAAGAATCATTAACATCCTAATCGGGCGCGCTAACAATTCTTTACTAGTTCCGATCGCGATTAGAGATTTGATTAATGATTGTTTTGGTAAAGGCTAGATATGAACGGAGTTCCGTGTCGAGATAAGGGTTAAGAATGGGATTCCTTTTTCCCTCCAGAAACCCTAATCTACACGCATTACCGTCGTTCTAGTTCTAAATCTATTAATGGATAAAAAGGGTAACTTTTAATTAATCGTCCATAACTACTAAATCCTAACGAACCCTACAAGCCCTCTTATTATATTAATTACATCTTTAAAATAATCTAGATCTATATTTTACATTCTTGTTTAACGTAGATCTAGAAATCTTTCTATAAAATTCTTTATCCATCCTCTCTTTCTCAACACATCTAAAGTAAAAGTAAAAGGTTCCACGTTTCCTAGAGGACGACCCGTACTCATCTCGGTCTAGCTACACGCGTCACCGTTATTGATTGCGGTTAAACTACAAAACACTTTTTCACATCAATCAAAGGACAAGAACCTAGAGGAAGGAACACCTTCCCGAATGGATCTAATCCCTTTTATTGATAATTACCATAACTCCTCACAGATCTTCATTCGGGTATAGAAAGCGTTAAGATTTAATTGCATTTCCAAACAATCCCTAAACCTAACCCTAGCAAGAATAGATCTAGATAATTGCCCTAGGTTAATTAGATTTTTAGATTTAATAATCAATCCGAACGCCTTTCGGAATTAACTCGTAAGAACGAATCGGAGATTCACAACATCCCTGTAGACCGACCCGTACTCACTGGCTAGCTTCATGCGATGCCGTTCTTGATTGCGGTTTAGAAATAGTTTTTGACATATCAATCAAATGGCGCCGTTGCCGGGGATGGCGTAGAAATTTCCTTTTTGCAATTTCGGGTTAATCAAATTTAAAAAAATCATAAAAATCTGAAAAATAAAAAAAATTATAAAAATATATATTTTGTTATTTTTGGAAGGGATACTTTGTTGTTTTAATTTTTGCAGGATATACAAATTCGGATCTGGAGATTTCCAGAAAGAAAAACAGGAAACAAAATATCGGAACAAAAGAGATTTTGAATAACAGAATAGAAGAATTTTTCTGGAGACCCAACTCCCCCAAACCGCCGTGATTCCGCGGCCACAACCCACCTTAGGCCGTGGAACCGCGGCCATCTTGGAGAATCATAACGTCAGAAAATTTTTGGGGGTTCGTGCTGACGAGACCGCTGCGAAAACGCGGCATTAATGCATTTAAACCGCGGAAACGCGGCCTTATGATGTCTTCAGGTGATGAAATTTGCACTGTAAGCTCTCTGTTATTTCTCCTCTGCAAATTTTAATATATTTCTGAATAATGCCTGCAAGATTTTGTGTGCTTTAAAAATATATTCTCTTCCATATAACAAGTCTTGTGCAGGATTTTTGGGCCCCGCTTGAAATAAAATAGATTGCAAGTAATATTTTGCTGTTGCATATCTTGTGTTGAAAATCTTTTTGCAACAAATTTTTCCTATTAAAGAGAAAAAGAATAAAAAAAAAGGATAGAAACTTGCAAAGTTTTTAGCCGCAAATAAATCCTTGCACCATAATAAACTTTCCTTCTTTCCCCTTTTCTTCCAACATGGGTACCCCACATAATAAATCATTAGCCGAACTTTGGTATCCTGAACCTAATTTTACGTCGTACGTTAATTTGTTCGGTCTATTTAAAGACGATCCCTCCTTGCCAAAAATATCTTTGAAAGATCAAATAGAGACGTCTAGGAGAAACAGTTTGACTTTTCAACCCACTTTGTGTCAACCGAGTCAACCTTTACCACCTACATATGTTGATGCCACTTCTTCAAGTCCTTCTGTCACTCCTAGGCCGATGTCCATTGCTGAGCATATTGCTCAATCTCGTAGCCGATCTTTCACCCCTCTCCACTCATCTAGTTCTAGGGATCAACACAACTATTCACCTTTTTATCCATATGTTGACCCTACCCCTGTCCAATCGCCCACTTCCTACCAGTCATACCCGACCTTCCCACCTTCACTAGACACTGTTTCTACACAGCCTATTGGGAGTTTTGCATATCCACACCATTTTGAATCCTTTACCGAAACCCCCTCACCACCTAAGTGTCACGACCCGCTTCCCAGAGTACGCAAGATTTGGGCACGTGACATAGCCAACCATGCTACCTGTGGGTAGGAAGTATCCATCCACAGTCACATTACGGTTGTAAAGATATCAAGAACAGTAAAAATAAACTAAACTAATACATGTCCAAATCCATAATAACAAGAATCAATAAACAATAAGTGCGGAAGCTAATGATCCAATACAATGAATAAACAGTATGTCCCATAATGCGGGCTCACATCTGGAAATGAAATGACATAAATAAACTAAACTCTCAAGAACTCACAGTTCAGCCTGCTGGCTGAAGTACTCCTGCTCGGTCGACGTCAAGGGCACGGAATCTGGGCCATGCAAAACCCAGACGTCAGCGCGTCATGATATCAAGTAATGTAGCATAAACATGGTAATAAACAATGCAAGCATGAACATGAATAAAGCAGTAATAAGAAGTAATAAACAGGGTAATGTGCAGTAGTGACTAAACTGTCCTATCAGGTTTTCTACTCTATAGTCTTTGAAACCAATTGATGAATCGTCGATGTAACTCAAGAGTATCCCGTGCGTGCCCGGGACCACGGTCATAATTCTCGGGGCTGAATCCGAGACGTGCCGCTAAGCAGTAAAAGGTAGTAGGATAGATGAGTGATGTCAGCATCAACACTCCGGAGCTGGCCAAGCCCGTAAGACTAATCAGAACAATGTATCGAACTGTTGAGTTACAAGTCGGTTTCACCTTTGATTTCCCCATACCCCCAAACTATGTATGTCAGTCAGGTATTCAGTAGTCAAGGACTAATGCCAACACAAGTCAAGTAAAGGTAGGTCTGTCTGGATCGACAGCAGGAATGGTTAGGTTTGTCGGCATTAGGCATGAGATCAGGTAACAGGTCAGGTTACTTTCAACAGGTAGAGTCGATATGTACAGGGTGTTGTGTCCGGTGTATCAGTACATGTGTCAGGTGTATCAAGATCGGTCAATATGTAATGCAATCAGGTATATGATGATAACATGTATAGTAACAAGTAATGAACAGTAGCATGAAACAGTAAGTAGCAATTATTATTCTATGTGAACACAGTGATGTTTGTATTTTCATATTAATCCGGTTCACGCACCTTTGAGGTGCAAAAGCCACAATATAAAACAATATCGATAGTATACATAATGGAGTTACAAGAATTTGAACTAAGTATAATATTTGCCTCATGAGTGGCTTTAACAAATGAAGTGAGGATGATCTAGCAATTTAGGCAAGGATGTGCCAAATTGGTTAATTAGTTAAGGTGTTGATTAAAAGCATACCGATTAACTATAAGTAACAACTACAATGGTTTAACATTACGGATGATTGTAATTGTCACCAAGTCGTGTGATTATAACGGATAACCTGATTATTAAGTTTGTAGCATGTTAAAGCAAGTATTCGGATACTTGCCTCGGCGGTTCCGCAAACCGAAACACGGATGCGATGTCGGCAGAAACTGCGTTATGGAAGCACGGCCCACGGATCGAGTCCCAACAGGAATCAACGGGATCACACGGACCAGGGAGACTTCGCTGGAGCGTCGGGTTCGTGAGACGGCGCAGTCGGGTTCCGGCAACAACAAAGTAGCAAAGTTAGCAACAAAGATACGATATACACCAAAATACGACCAGCGAAGGAATTGTACCACGAGGAAGCACAAGGAAACTCACCGCGAAGCGACAGGGTGCAAACACGATGGCTCGACGGCACTGGATCGCCGGCGAGGCGACGGCGGCGGCTGCAGCAAGGGGAAGGGCCTCGGGTGTGCAGGGTAGTGGGCTGCGGCGAGTTGGAGAAGGGTGTGGTCGGCTCAGGTGGTCGTGGGAGAGGGAGAGATGGTCGGAGGTGGCGTCGACGAGGTCGCCGGCGCGCTTCTCCAGCGAACAGGGAAAGTGCAGGCGAAGGATGAAGGCTCGGGTTTGCTTTTCCGGCGAGGGGAGGAGGGAAGGACGACGAGGTCGGGTCGAGTAGGGTGGAAGGGAGTCGTGGGGTCGTCGACGACGATGGGCAACGTCGACGGTGAGGTTGCGAGGGGATGGAGACGGGGCCGGGGTTGCGTGCAGGTGCGGGAGAGAGGAGGAAGGAGGGAGGAGGGAGGCGCGGTTGTCGCGGAGGCGTCGCAGGCGGCGACGGCGAGGTCGCGGTGGCGACGGTGGTGAGGTCACGGTAGGCTAGGGTTAGGGTTTGAGGGGGTTCGCTCGTGGTGGGTTAAGGGGAGGAGGCGGCTGTTGCATGGAAGTATATATGGAAAGAGAGAGAGAGTGAAAGTTGTTGATAGAGAGAGAGAGAGAAAGAGTAGAGAGAGAGAGATGAGGAAAGAGGGGAGGGGCCCACGAGCTCGATTGCGAGCTCGTGATTGGCTGAGTGGAAATCAAAAAAGAATTTCTGAAGGATTTGGGGATATGCAATTAGGGAAAATAGATTATAAGGTATAAATATAAATTCGATATTAAATTCAAATGGGCCCTTTTTGGCGCGAAATGAAACATCTCCAAATCGCGCCCGGGTCGCGCCCAAATGTTCCAAATTCAAATTATAGGATTTTAAGCGGGTTCCAAATTTTGAAAATAGGTGTTTAGTGATTAAAATGCATGCCCCCAAGTCGGACACTTGCACGCGCGCGTAGTCGCCCAAACTTGCCCGTTTAGCCAAACGGAACGGAATCTCGTCACGCGGACGCTACCACGCGACTAGTGGCGACGAGTAGGCCAACATGGACATCTTAAATTTCAATTTAGGGGTTAAAATTTGTTATGTGCCAAAATGACTTAACCGGGTAAAATTTAGCAATAAACACCAGAAAATCAGGAAAATTGGAAAGAGCAAACCACAACCCTCAACTAGTAATATACATAGTATTATCGGGCTCGGGTGTTACATCATACCCAACTACAAAAGAATTTCGTCCTCGAAATTCCAAGAATACAAGATAACTAACTACTGGAAAAGATGAGGGAATTTCTGCCGGATCTCGTCTTCTCGCTCCCAAGTAGATTCTCCATGCGATCGGTTACCCCAAGAAACTAGCACAAGAGGGATAACCTTGTTCTTAAGAACCTTTTCTCTTCGATCCTTGATCTCGACTGGTCGCTCCTCAAAAGTCAGGTCTTCGCGAACGGTCAACTCCGAGTGATCCAAAACATGAGTCTCATCACGAACATACCTCCGTAGTTGAGACACATGAAACACATCGTGGACTCCTGCTAATGACGGTGGTAACGCCAACCGGTACGATACCTTTCCAACACGCTCCAATATCTCGAAGGGTCCAACGAATCGGGGACTAAGCTTTCCCCGACTTCCAAAGCGAATCACCCCTCTAGTCGGTGATATCTTCAGGAATACCAAATCGCCCACGGCGAACTCTAGAGGTCTTCTTGACGTGTCGGCCCAACTCTTCTGTCTGTCTTGAGCTGCCTTCATGTGCTTTCTGATTGTATTCACCTTCTCGACTGTCTGCACCACCAAATCTGGTCCTAGTAACCTTCGTTCACCAACATCATCCCAACAACCGGTGAACGGCACTTACGACCATACAGTGCTTCAAACGGGGCCATCTGAATAGTTGCTTGGAAGCTGTTGTTGTACGAAAACTCCACCAGGTGTAGATGATCTTCCTAAGAACCTTTGAAGTCTAACCTGCAAGCCCTCAACATATCTTCAAGGGTCTGGATCGTTCTCTCTGATTGCCCATCAGTCTGGGGATGATAAGCTGTGCTGAACTTCAATCGAGTCCCCAAACCTTCTTATAAACTCCTCCAAAAGTGTGACAGGAACCGAGTGTCCCGGTCGGACACGATGCTTACCGGCACTCCATGCAATCTGACAATCTCCTGCATGTACCGCTCTGCCAAAGTCTCTGTCGATTGACCAACCCGAAACGGAATAAAGTGAGCTGCCTTGGTCAAACGATCGACAATCACCCATACAGCATTGTTGCCCTTTGGACTCCGCGGTAAAGCCGTCACGAAATCCATGGTTATATGTTCCCACTTCCATTGAGGAATCGGAAGTGGTTGCAACAAACCGGCAACCCTTTGGTGTTCAGCCTTGACTTGCTGACACACCAAGCACTTAGCCACGAAGCGAGCGATTTCCCGTTTCATGCCTTCCCACCAGAAATGCTGTCGAATATCTCGGTACATCTTTGTCCCTCCTGGATGTACAGAGTAAGCTGAACTGCGTGCCTCCTTCATAAGCTCTTCACGCACATCTCCTTTTGGCACACACACACGGCTACCATATCTCAACGAACCATCTTCATGGATCAGTAGATCGGTTCGTAGTCCGGCTCCAACCTGCTCTCGAAACTTTTGCAGTCTAGGATCCTGCGATTGCGCCGCTTTAATCTTCTCAGCTAAGGACGATTGTACTTGTAACTGCATCAACTGTCCTGTAGCACGCGGTAGCACAACCTCCAAGTCAAATCTCCGAAACTCCTCAATGATCTCTCTCTGTGTAGTCAATAACTGAATTGCTGGTAACTGACTTAGCGCATCTGGCACGACATTAACTTTTCCCGGGTGGTACTTAAGTTCAAGGTCATAGTCGGCCATCAGCTCCAACCATCTGCGTTGCCTCATGTTCAACTCCTTCTGATTGAACACATATTTCAAACACTTGTGATCCGTAAAGACTTCAACTCTCTCGCCCAGAAGGTAGTGTCTCCAAATCTTCAGGGCGAAGATCACGACTGCAAGCTCCAAGTCGTGAGTCGGATAGTTCTGCTCATGTGTCTTCAGCTGTCTCGATGCGTAAGCGACGACCTTCCCATTCTGCAAAAACACATCCCAATCCCTTTCCAGATGCGTCGCTGTGAAACACCAGTCCTTCGGAATTGTCCGGTACGGTTAGGATAGGGGCGGTTATCAACTTCTGCTTCAACGTCTCGAAGGCCAATGCACATCCATCTGTCCAAACAAACGGTACCTCCTTATGCGTAAGCTTGGTTAACGGCTCAGCTAAACGAGCGAAGTTCTCTACAAATCTTCTGTAGTAACCGGCGAGTCCAAGAAAACTTCTTATCTCTGCAACATTCTTTGGAACAGGCCAATCTCGAACTGCTGCAATCTTCTCGGGATCAACGGCGATTCCATCGCCTGACACGACATGCCCCAGAAACCTCACTTCTTCCAACCAGAATTCGCACTTACTCACTTTCGCAAATAACTTCTCTTGTCTCAGCGTCGGCAGTGCGATCCTTCTTCTTCACTAAGAGAACTGGAGCTTCCCACGGTGAGTTGCTGCTTCAAATCCATCCCTTCTCGAGTAATTCACTCACTTGTTTCTTAACTCCCTCCAATACTACTGGTGCCATTGGATAGTCAGCTTTTGATACTGGCGTTGCACCAGGAGTAAGATCAAACGCAAACTCCACGTCTCGCTTCGGCGGTAAGCCCGAAATGTCTTCAACCACATCCATAATGTCGCGGACGACTGCCGGCTCTTCATCACTCTCCACTACCATAGCCGCAAGAACACTGTTCGTCGGCCTAGCCCTAAACTCGACTGGCCCGACAGAAACTCTTTCTCCAATGAAAGTAAACTTAGGATGTCCGGGAATTTGGAATTACCTTCCTTGCCCTACAGCCAATATGGGCGTGGAAAGTGCCAGGAGCATCCATCCCCAAGACAACCTCGTAACTGCTCGTATCTATCACCAAGAAGTCTGCAAAAATCTCCCGTCCGCAAACAACAACTGTACGATCTCTACTATCCTTACTAGCTATAATTTTCCCATTTCCAGTGTGTAGTTATAAATTTGGATGACCTAAACAATGGGATGCTCCGAAATTAAGTAATGCCAAAGCGGGAAAACCATGAACGAGTAAATTACCTGAAACCACTTCTCCCGATGCCTTAGCTTCTTCAGCTGTCAACGTGAACGCTCGAGCCTGCTGTGGTCCTTGAGTAAGCGGTTCCTGTCCCTGGAACGGTCCTTGCGGAGGCTTCCGTGTATCATCCTTCGTGCGAGGCTTCGACGGACAAGCATCAACGGTGTGATCTGCCGCTCCACATCTAAAGCAAAGTCCCAGCCTCAAACGACACTCCCTTCGTACGTGTCCGAGTTTATGGCAGTAACTACAGATCACGCTCCCCTTCCGATCACCCATACTGGTTTTCTTCATTGGTGCTACGTTGCGCCTGTTCACTGGAATACGTCTACGTACGGACGTGGGGTCCATTGTAAATGCTGGTTCCAGCTCGAGTTGTTCCTTTAGTTTCTCCATCAATCCCCTTATCACTCTTTGCCTGGCGGCTAAGACCGCATGCCCTGGGCCCGTCTCCAAATTCTGACCGGCCATATTCCTGAAATCAAAGTACCCACATTAGCATGATGATAGTTTTCGAGTATAGATCAAGGCTAGAACTCCAAGATAGTTAAATAGAGTGCTGCATTGTAGCTATGCCGCGGTATCATAGCCGCAATTACTTAACTCCACCCAAGTCGCCCAAGTCCTAGGGATAACAAGAAATCAGGTTTCCGAGTCGACATGCAAAGTAAGTTTGCACGTCGTAAAACATATAATCAGGAAGAAGGTGATTCAAGAATGGTAAAACGGTCAATGTGGCTGGACATGTTTCCTAAATTCGGGTATTCTGATTCGTGTATTGGGTACAATACCCAACTATAAAAGAATCAACCCGACTAACCTATGGCTCTGATACCATAAAACCATGTCACGACCCGCTTCCCAGAGTACGCAAGATTTGGGCACGTGACATAGCCAACCATGCTACCTGTGGGTAGGAAGTATCCATCCACAGTCACATTACGGTTGTAAAGATATCAAGAACAGTAAAAATAAACTAAACTAATACATGTCCAAATCCATAATAACAAGAATCAATAAACAATAAGTGCGGAAGCTAATGATCCAATACAATGAATAAACAGTATGTCCCATAATGCGGGCTCACATCTGGAAATGAAATGACATAAATAAACTAAACTCTCAAGAACTCACAGTTCAGCCTGCTGGCTGAAGTACTCCTGCTCGGTCGACGTCAAGGGCACGGAATCTGGGCCATGCAAAACCCAGACGTCAGCGCGTCATGATATCAAGTAATGTAGCATAAACATGGTAATAAACAATGCAAGCATGAACATGAATAAAGCAGTAATAAGAAGTAATAAACAGGGTAATGTGCAGTAGTGACTAAACTGTCCTATCAGGTTTTCTACTCTATAGTCTTTGAAACCAATTGATGAATCGTCGATGTAACTCAAGAGTATCCCGTGCGTGCCCGGGACCACGGTCATAATTCTCGGGGCTGAATCCGAGACGTGCCGCTAAGCAGTAAAAGGTAGTAGGATAGATGAGTGATGTCAGCATCAACACTCCGGAGCTGGCCAAGCCCGTAAGACTGATCAGAACAATGTATCGAACTGTTGAGTTACAAGTCGGTTTCACTTTTGATTTCCCCATACCCCCAAACTATGTATGTCAGTCAGGTATTCAGTAGTCAAGGACTAATGCCAACACAAGTCAAGTAAAGGTAGGTCTGTCTGGATCGACAGCAGGAATGGTTAGGTTTGTCGGCATTAGGCATGAGATCAGGTAACAGGTCAGGTTACTTTCAACAGGTAGAGTCGATATGTACAGGGTGTTGTGTCCGGTGTATCAGTACATGTGTCAGGTGTATCAAGATCGGTCAATATGTAATGCAATCAGGTATATGATGATAACATGTATAGTAACAAGTAATGAACAGTAGCATGAAACAGTAAGTAGCAATTATTATTCTATGTGAACACAGTGATGTTTGTATTTTCATATTAATCCGGTTCACGCACCTTTGAGGTGCAAAAGCCACAATATAAAACAATATCGATAGTATACATAATGGAGTTACAAGAATTTGAACTAAGTATAATATTTGCCTCATGAGTGGCTTTAACAAATGATGTGAGGATGATCTAGCAATTTAGGCAAGGATGTGCCAAATTGGTTAATTAGTTAAGGTGTTGATTAAAAGCATACCGATTAACTACAAGTAACAACTACAATGGTTTAACATTACGGATGATTGTAATTGTCACCAAGTCGTGTGATTATAACGGATAACCTGATTATTAAGTTTGTAGCATGTTAAAGCAAGTATTCGGATACTTGCCTCGGCGGTTCCGCAAACCGAAACACGGATGCGATGTCGGCAGAAACTGCGTTATGGAAGCACGGCCCACGGATCGAGTCCCAACAGGAATCAACGGGATCACACGGACCAGGGAGACTTCGCTGGAGCGTCGGGTTCGTGAGACGGCACAGTCGGGTTCCGGCAACAACAAAGTAGCAAAGTTAGCAACAAAGATACGATATACACCAAAATACGACCAGCGAAGGAATTGTACCACGAGGAAGCACAAGGAAACTCACCGCGAAGCGACAGGGTGCAAACACGATGGCTCGACGGCACTGGATCGCCGGCGAGGCGACGGCGGCGGCTGCAGCAAGGGGAAGGGCCTCGGGTGTGCAGGGTAGTGGGCTGCGGCGAGTTGGAGAAGGGTGTGGTCGGCTCAGGTGGTCGTGGGAGAGGGAGAGATGGTCGGAGGTGGCGTCGACGAGGTCGCCGGCGCGCTTCTCCGGCGAACAGGGAAAGTGCAGGCGAAGGATGAAGGCTCGGGTTTGCTTTTCCGGCGAGGGGAGGAGGGAAGGACGACGAGGTCGGGTCGAGTAGGGTGGAAGGGAGTCGTGGGGTCGTCGACGACGATGGGCGACGTCGACGGTGAGGTTGCGAGGGGATGGAGACGGGGCCGGGGTTGCGTGCAGGTGCGGGAGAGAGGAGGAAGGAGGGAGGGGGGAGGCGCGGTTGTCGAGGAGGCGTCGCAGGCGGCGACGACGAGGTCGCGGTGGCGACGGTGGTGAGGTCGCGGTAGGCTAGGGTTAGGGTTTGAGGGGGTTCGCTCGTGGTGGGTTAAGGGGAGGAGGCGGCTGTTGCATGGAAGTATATATGGAAAGAGAGAGAGAGTGAAAGTTGTTGATAGAGAGAGAGAGAAAGAGTAGAGAGAGAGAGAGATGAGGAAAGAGGGGAGGGGCCCACGAGCTCGATTGCGAGCTCGTGATCGGCTGAGTGGAAATCAAAAAAGAATTTCTGAAGGATTTGGGGATATGCAGTTAGGGAAAATAGATTATAAGGTATAAATATAAATTCGATATTAAATTCAAATGGGCCCTTTTTGGCGCGAAGTGAAACATCTCCAAATCGCGCCCGGGTCACGCCCAAATGTTCCAAATTCAAATTATAGGATTTTAAGCGGGTTCCAAATTTTGAAAATAGGTGTTTAGTGATTAAAATGCATGCCCCCAAGTCGGACACTTGCACGCGCGCGTAGTCGCCCAAACTTGCCCGTTTAGCCAAACGGAACGGAATCTCGTCACGCGGACGCTACCACGCGACTAGTGGCGACGAGTAGGCCAACATGGACATCTTAAATTTCAATTTAGTGGTTAAAATTTGTTATGTGCCAAAATGACTTAACCGGGTAAAATTTAGCAATAAACACCAGAAAATCAGGAAAATTGGAAAGAGCAAACCACAACCCTCAACTAGTAATATACATAGTATTATCGGGCTCGGGTGTTACACTAAGTCTAGTTTGGAAGAGTCGTTGGAAGCTTATATTGCTGCAACAAACAAAATGATTAGGAATGTAGAAGCGTCCGTGGCCGCTCTTATGCAACCTGCTGAACCGGTAGCTAGTGTCCCGCTAGCTCCAAATTTTTCGATGTATGAGGCGGCAGTTGGACAGAGTGAGAATGAGAGAGGATTTTCAAATCAAACCTACCCTTACGCAATTGAAGCCCACAACTCCTGTTTTCCATCGATTTCCCTAAATAGTTCATCTGTTGAAAATAAAAACGAGTTGTGTGATTTTGTAGTATTTGATTTGCCAAATTGTGAGGAACCCCTTTCGAGTGAAACCGCACATAATCCTTTCGATCTTTACACCTCCCATCTAGAACCTAAATTGATAGATATCCATGCTTTTGATGAGGTGTCTAAGAAAATTGATTTTCACTTGATTGAGGATATAGACGCCGGGAAGATTTCGGATGATGAACCTGTCGATTTAATTGAGATTTTATGTTCAAATCATCATCCTGAGTTATTAAATGTTTCTCCCGAATCTCATATGCGTCTAAATTTTGATGATAATGGCATGGATGAGTTAAATATTGAGGATAGTATTAAGGAGAGTCTTGATGATAATATAGAGGTTGAATCATTTTTGTTTGATGTGTCTAATTTTCCAATTCATCCTCCTGAACCTTTGACTGTTATATCACCCTCCTTCCTTCCCATCGTTCCGACCCCGCTTGAAGACTGTGAGCTTGAAAATTTTCCTTTTGAATCTAACACAGTTCTGACAGATGATCACACCTATGAGTGTTTTACTTTTTCGGACGATGCTGATGACTCACCGCCCGAGTTTGAGTCCTTTACATTTTCAGATGAGCCATCAGACTCGGTTGATTATAGTAGTTTCGAACCATTAATGGAATCTTTCAAGTTCGAAATAGTTTACTACGGTGAGAAAGATACTATTCCTAATTCACTCCCTTTTGTCTCTCCTATTGTCCCGACCGTACAAATGACCGTTACGCTTTCATCTCCTATACCAAGTTCGGCGTACCCATGTTTTCTTACGAATCTTGAGGGATTTGACCCCATTTCCCGACCGGTTGATAGGTTAGCGCAATCGCTTATAACATATCGGTCATCACAGATTGCGCTAATTTATTTACTCAATTTACACCCTCAAGATTTACTCTACTTCTTTCTTCTTTCCGCCATTCTCCTCCTCCGCCGAGACCATCTTCCATTCTTCTTTCCACACGGTCTCACTTGTTTCTCATTTCTTTCCTCCACACCCCATTCTTGCACCAACTATACCATTACCACGATAAGATTTTTGAATGGTTGGTGCTAACCTTTGGCTTTTGTAAGGCCAAGCTTAAGTTTGGGGGGAACCTTTGTATATATGTATATATATTTTTATTTTCTTTTTCTATAAAAAATTAAAAAAAATTTCAAAACATTAAAAATATAAAAAAAATTATAAATAAATAAACAGGGGAGTGCCAACATTTTGGTTTAGTATGACAGTGAGGACACTGTCAAGTTCAAGTTTGGGGGTATGCTCGGTACGTCTTCTTCCTTCGCATTCATTTGTACATATTTTTGCATTTGCATACTTATTTGAAAACCCATAAAAAATTGAAAAATTTCAAAAATTATAAAAATATTTGTATTCAATTTTGGCTAATTGACTTGAGTTTGACAAATAGGTTAACTGGCTAGGAACAACTAGATCTTAGACTTAGTAAATTAAAAACCCTAAAAATAACCTTCCTTAAAGTTTAACGGTAGAAAGTATATGCCTTTGTAGTTTATTTAGAAATAGGCAAATTTTGAGTTCACTTCTTGGGCTAAGTCGAAACAAAGGAAAAGTATTGATGTTCTTATTAAAGTGTAAGTTTGAAAAATAATTCCTAGCTTAAGTCTAGATTCTGAAAATGTATACCCTACAATTTGCACTATCATGCATCTTGAAACTTGGAATAGTAGAAGAGACCTTGAAATGCTTTTGTTTAAAGTCCTTAGTACAATGAAAATAAAAGGAAAAAAGTGAATAAAAAAATGAACACTGGTTTTTGTGATTACTTAAGGCTGTAAAAAATAGAAAAATATTTAGCGAGGGTGCTTCATCACCTAGTGCCTTAGACCAACTGGTTTGGGAGTTACTGCTAAAAGCCTTGGGTGTTGCAAGACTAGGAATTATGCTTAAATGTGCAAACACATTTTGTAATCGGTCGTTGGTACCTCAAGAAGTATTAACGGTCGCATGAAGGATGTGTAAGCGAAATTCAATTAAAAATTCACCTACTTAATAAGTATTTTGGACAATGGACGAGAGTACGATTGCTTGATTTGAATTTCCAAGTGTAGGGGTGATCTATACACACACGTGGGGATATGTGATTAGAGTTTAGATAAGAGAAAGGAATGAAAGATAGAACTTGTATCTTTAATAGAGTTGATAGAAATTCCTAAGTGGAGATGAAACCCTAGAAGGAAAACTTAAGAAATGCCGAAAGCTAAATAAGTCTATAGAACATATATAATCTTAAGTTAGATGATGAGGGAGTGTGAAGAATATGGGTGGATAATTTGCGAGTCAAAAGATAATAGAATTCCTTGTTAGAAAACCTAATTGGAGAACAAAAGTCAATGGGCCATGTTGATAGGATTTTGTGGGTGTAATCCACTAAAAACCCTCAGGAGACAACACTCCTCCTACTAGAGACACCTAGAGGTTTAACGGCTTGTTGCATGTGCTCAGCGCAATCGCGTTTCCCTGCGAAAGTGCGGTTAGGATTTTAGTGAATAAAAATAAGTTTGCTCGAGGACGAGCAAAAGATAAGTTTGGGGGTATTTGTTCACACCGGAATATTGCATTATTATATTCCCTATTCTTATTCTTTTTATAAATAAACAGGTGCTTTTGACGCATGTCTGCTACATATTACAGGTTACAGGTTCTTGGACAGAAAACAGTGCAAACGATGTAAAGACGATGAAAATGTGGACTTTAACCAACAAACAGAGAATCATGATCAAGCCTTCATAAGGAACAATTCACAAAGAAAGATTCAAGACATCGACTCAAAGCGAACGGTTAAAAATCCATTGCAAATTGTTCACTGAAGATTTGGAACCAACCTAGAAGCTCAAATGGAAAAAGATATATAGAAATAAGAAGCCCAAGCCAACAGAAATCAGCCCAGAAAAAATGGTGATTCAATCTTGTTAAAGGGCTGCAAAACCGCGGCCCAAGCCCACCATTGCCGTAGTTTCGCAGCCTTCTGGTGCCCTTGCTTCGTGAAATTTTTACATAATTTAGGTGCGGCTCTGAAAATATTTCCTAAGGGCTATTTTTATAATTTCAGATATGCGAAACAAATGTAACCCTAGGGTTTCCTATTCTTTATAAATAGGAACTCTAATCATTGTAACTCTTCATGCCTCCTTTTAATAATAAATTCCAGAATTCTTTTGGAGAGCATCGATGCCTCTTTTCAATTCATGAATTCAGATCTGACAACCCTGCGTTGATGTTTGGAGAGAGCCATCTGTAAGTAGTTTTATTTAATTTCTCTAGTTTAATTCCTTGCCGTAGATAATTGTTTAGAGTTAGCTTTGGGGAAGGCTTTTGAGAGATGAGATCTCTCATCCCTTTCTTACCCATTATATATTTACAATAGGACTCCATGCATACACGCACACATAGCGCCCTATGGCACCCTACCCCTCGAGGTAGCGGTGATACCGTAGTATAAAGGCCCGGTTGTGCGCGTTTTCCATGGAGGTTAGGGTAAGGATCTCTAAAGGAAGGACAAGAACCTAGAGGAAGGAACACCTTCCCGAATGGATCTAATCCCTTTTATTGATAATTACCATAACTCCTCACAGATCTTCATTCGGGTATAGAAAGCGTTGAGATTTAATTGCATTTCCAAACAATCCCTAAACCTAACCCTAGCAAGAATAGATCTAGATAATTGCCCTAGGTTAATTAGATTTTTAGATTTAATAATCAATCCGAACGCCCTTCGGAATTAACTCGTAAGAACGAATCAGAGATTCACAACATCCCTGTGGACCGACCCGTACTCACCGGCTAGCTTCATGCGACGCCATTCTTTATTGCGGTTAAGAAATAGTTTTTGACATTCCAATCATCGGCAAGAATGAGTATGGGCTTGAAGAACGAAGAAGGAGAATATATAAATTGATAAGGGAGAGATATGTTATGTGGAGAGATTGAGAGGGGTTTTGTATTTAATATAAATATATATAGTATAGTTTAAATTTTGTTATAAATATATATTAGTTTTAATGTATATAGATAATATCAAACTACAACCAATCTCCACCAAAATCTCATCAAAACTATATTTTGGTAAATAATTCACATATGTAAATTTCTCAATCATAATACAAGAATATATTTTAAATAACTCATACCCCTAATTTAAAATTTAAAAGGATTCTAAAAATATATCTAGATTTAGTAAATATTTGATATTAGATATCTTGAGATTTAAACGTAAAGGATAAAAGCAAAATAAGATATGGGATGGTAACCATATGATGACAGTTAACAAAATATAACTTATTCTTAACTTATGGCTATTAAAAGATATACGATGACCTAGATATATGATATATAAAGATCTAAAATCATAATGTAGGTATCATACTAGATTCACATAGATACACTTTACTGGTAAATCTTAGATACAATCTTGCACCATATTGGGTTCTAAACTTACGGGCCGGGTCGGGTCGGATAAGGACTACTACTATTTGAATCATTCGCGACCCAATAGATAGAATAGAAGAAATATAAGCCAAGTGTTAAAATATCAATTAATGTCATATAACCGTACTGGAGTGTTTCATTATACCAAATTACAAAAGAATTTCATCCTCGAAATTCACGAAACAGGAAAAGATAAGAAGATACAGATCTAAGAAAATAGATGAGAAAACTTTTATCGAATATCGTCTTCACGTTCCCAAGTAGATTCTTCATGCGAACGATTTCCCCACGAAACAAGCACTAGAGGGATCGTCCTATTCTTGAGAACCTTTTCTCGTCGATCCACAATCGTCATCAGTTGCTTTTTATAAGTCAAATCTTCTCTCACTGTCAATTCCGAGTGATCTAGGACGTGCGTCTCATCTCAAATATACTTGTGGAGTTGAGATACATGAAACACGCCATGAACACCCGCTAAGGATTATGGTATAGCCAATCGATAAGCTACCTCTCCAACACGCTCGAGAATATCGAATGGCCCCACGAATCGAGGACTAAGCTTGCCTCGACTACCTAATTGGATTACTCCTCCGGTCAGTGATATCTTCAAGAACATAAGATCACGAACATCGAACTCTAAAGGTCTTCTTCTAGTATCAGCCCAATTTTTCTGTTGATCCGGTGCCACCTTCATATGATTACGGATCAAGTTAAATTTCTCCACAGTTTGCACAATGAGTTCCGGTCCCAACAATCTTTTTTATCCAACATAGTCCCAACAAATAGGCGAGTGACACGACCGTACAATGCTTCGAATGGAGCCATCTGTATAGTTTCCTGAAAACTGTTGTTGTATGAAAACTCCACTAAATGTAAATGATACTTCCATGAACCATTGAAGTCTAACATGCATGCCCTCAACATATCTTCAAGAGTTTGGATCGTTCTTTCAGACTGGTCATCTGTCTGAGAATGATAGGTCGTGCTAAATTTCAAGCGAGTTCCCAAACTTTCCTATAGACTCCTCTGAAAGTGTGATAGAAATCGAGTATCACGATCGGAAACGATGCTCACGGGTATTCCATGCAATCTCACAGTCTCCTGCATGTACCGCTCTGCCAAAGCGTTCATCGACTGACCAACTCAAAATGGTATAAAGTGAGCTTCCTTGGTCAATCGATCGAAAATAACCCAAACTGAATTATTGCCCCTTAGACTCTGTGGTAAAACTGTCACGAAATCCATGGTTATATGTTCCCACTTCCATTGAGAAATCGGAAGTGGTTGCAACAAATCAGCTATCCTTTGATGTTCAGCCTTGACTTGCTGACACATCAAAAACTTCGATACGTAGCGAGCAATCCCCTTTTCATACCTTCCCACCAGAAATGTTGTCGCAGATCTCTATATATCTTTGTGCCTCCCGGGTTTACTGACTATGCGGAACTATGAGCCTCCTTCATGACTTCTTCTCGAACATCTCCTTTGGGCACACATAAACGACTACCATATCGTAATGAACCATCTTCATGAATTAACAAGTCCGTTCGAAATCCCGTTTCTCCTTGTTCTCGAAACTTCTGCAATCTTGGATCGTGCGACCACGCCGCTTTAATGTTATCGATCAAGGATGAATATACTTGCAACTGCATCAACTGTCCTGAAGAATTCGGTAGCACAATCTCCAATTCGAATCAATGAAAATCATCTATAATCTCCTTTTGTGCAGTCAACATCCATATCGCTGGCAACCGACTTAGCGCATCCGGTACTACATTAACTTTCTCCGGATGGTATTTTAAATCAAGATCATAGTCAGCCATCAGCTCCAACTATCTACGTTGCCTCGTGCTGAGCTCATTCTGTGTGAACACATATTTTAGGCTTTTGTGATCGGTAAATACTTCTAACCTTTCGCCCAATAAGTAGCGTCTCCAAATCTTCAGAGCAAAAATCACTGCTGCTAAATCCAGATCATGAGTTGGGTATTTCTTCTCATGAGTCTATAATTTTCTCGACGCATAAGCTATGACCTTCCCATGCTGCATTAGAACATATCCCAAGCCTTTCCCAGATGCGTTGATATGAATAACCTACCCTCCGGAACTGTCTGGCACGGTCAGAATAGAAACGGGTGTCAATGTTTGCTTCAACGCTTCAAAAGCTAACGCACACTTCTCGGTCCATGCGAATGGTAACTCCTTTTAAGTTAGCTAGGTCAATGGTTCTGCTATTCGAGCGAAGTTCTCCATGAACCTTCTATAGTATCCGGTGAGCCCAAGAAAACTTCTGATCTCCCCTACATTCTTTGGAAGTGGCCAATTATGACATCTGCAATCTTTTCAGGGTCAACAACAATTCCATCTCCGGATACAACATGACCCAAGAACTTCACTTCTTCGAGCCAAAACTCGCACTTGCTCATCTTAGCATATAACTTTTTTCGTCTCAACATTTTTAGTACGATTCTCAATTGTTCTTCATGCTCTTCTTTGCTTCTCGAATAAACCAAAATATCGTCAATAAACTCCACTACAAAATGATCCAGATATGGTGAAAAGATTCGGTTCATTAAGTCCATAAATATTGCTGGTGCATTTGTAACTCCAAATGTCATCACTAAATACTCGTAATGCCCATATCGAGTTCGGAACGCTGTCTTGCAAATTTCTTCTTCTTTCACCTGAACTTGATGATACCCTGATCGTAAATCCAACTTCGAGACTACTCTCACGCCACTGAGTTGATCGAATAATTCGCTTATGGGAGGGATTGGGTACTTGTTCTTAATAGTCACCCGATTTAACTCTCGATAGTCAATGCACATCGTCCGCGTGCCATCTTTTTTTTTACTAGAAGAATTGGAGCTTCCCATGGTGAACCATTGTTGTGAATCTAACCTTTCTTTAGTAATTCGGAAACTTGTCTCTTTACCTCTTCCAGTTCCACCGGTGCCATCGGATAATAAGCCTTCGAAATTGGCGCCGCTACAAGAATAAGATCAATCACAAACTCCACATCTCATTTAGATGGTAAACTCGAGCTGTCCTTGAACACATCCATAAGATCCCAAATTGCTATCGGCGTTTCATCTGCAACTTGTTTACGAACTTCACCCTTCAGTAAACGGTTCCTTTCATCATGAATTTTCAAGTTTGTTCTAAGACTTGTGGGTTATTATCCCACCACTCTTCCGCTGAGCTACTCTGACAATTTGAGGCTTGTCTGTCAAAACTTGTTCAATCAAAAATCTTACATCTGATCATCCTTGAAGCGGTCTGTACCAGCTTCCGCTGGGGTTAATCTCGAATTACTACAATCATAAAAAACTTCTCATGTGTTTCTTCTTATACTTCGAAATGCAAACGGATTGGTTCTTACAGGACGAGAGGAAAGATATATCGTGGTTGCTGGATTCAAGCTTACGATAAGACATAACTTGTAAGCAATGACGCCGAGAGAAAACATGGTAATACAATGACCATAAGTCAAGAAAATGAATCGAAATAGGACTCCAGATTACCTAAATAGAATACCGCGTTGTAACCATGCCACGGTACATGGTTACAACTATATAACTTCATTCAAGTCGCCCAAATTCTACTAACAGAATTGAGAGAATAAGATAGGAGAAACAATAAGGAATTAAAAAGATTTCAAGCCGAGATGCAAAGTCATTCCAAATCGTTGAGATAAAAGAGTTTAAGAGAAGGATAAGATTCAAGAATTCGAATGACAAGACAATAATGTGGCAGGACATGTTCCTAAAATTTTGGGTTTTCGGATTAGTGTATTGGGTCCAATACCCAACTACAAAAGAAACCAAACCCAGCTAACCTAAAACCTATTCTCTGATACCAAACAAATACTATCACGACCCGCTTTCCAAAATACGTAAATACGGAACGTGACAAAGCCAACCATGCTAGCTATGGAGAGGAAAGATCCTTCCATAGTCACATTATGGCTGTCAATCAGATATCAAGAACGGTTAACTACTAAATCCATCCATCACATGTCCAATATCCACAATAACAATAACTGGAAAAGATAGCGGAAGCAATAAAAATCCAAGGAATAACTAACCCGCATAAAAGCTATATCAATGAGGTGGTCCTCACTGATCGGTGATCCTGTCGAATACTCACATGCTATGTCAAGTATCTAGGCCATGCAAAACCCAGACGCCATTGCATCATAAATATCAAAATAATAGTTTTAACCAGGATAGGATGCTATGATTAAACATGAGTGTAAATAAATAACACTAGTGTAAAACAGTGAGATATAGGTATGTGATGTGTATCCTAAAGTTTGTGCCACTAGGTTATCTATTCTAGAAATCTTTGAAATCAATTTAATGGAATCATCGATGTAACTCAATAGTATCCCGTGCATGTCCGGTACCACGGTTAAGATTCTCGGGCTGATCCGAGACGTGCCACTAAGCAGTAAACAGGTAACATGTATAGATGAATGATGTCAGCAGCATCATTCCGGGGCTGGCCTGGCCTGTAAAGACCGATCAGTGTAAGCATCGAATTGTTGAGTTACAAGTCAGGTTTCATTATTGATTTCCCCTTACTCCCAAGGTTATGTGTTCAAGTCAGGTATTTATGATATGAATTTTCCAACACAGGATCAAGCAGGTATAGGTTTTGTCTATGAAACAACAAGTCATATCCGTCAGGACAATAATCAGGATTGTTGGCATTAGTAATAAGATCTAAGTAACAAGTCTGGTATTGGGTCGGAACATGTCATGTAATGTATCTATATCAAATAGATATTCAATGTAAAACTGTAATCGATATCGAAACACGGTTAATGCACGGATGCACATGTATATATCTGTAATAACCTTTTATACGTCCATGACTACGTATGATGCACACTAGATAACACGTTGTACTAATATATAGTATAATGATATCATGATGTTCTGGCATGCAACTAGATATGCTATTGTCAGTACGGATACAGACAGGTATTATAAAACTGTGAATCGGTAATATTTGCTGAATATTAAAACACATGTACTATTATTTATTAAATAGATATTGATATAATAACATTAATATGGATAACAAATTCAATCCGATTAATAACTATAAAAGTGGTATTGATTAATAATGCACAAGAAAGTTCCGTTCAGAAATTCAACGTCACCCTGATTTGTAAAATAGCTTAAAAATAACAAACGTCCTCCAAAAAGGATGTGTCATATACCAAAACAAAGGTAATTCAATAAGTTTCTATTTTTATAAGTTAAAGTATCTCAAGTTTTTCCTATAAAATTTTATGAACGTTCGAAATTGAAAGTTTGCTGCTGGAATTTCCCGGGACAGCAGTAATTTTCATTTACAGTTTACGTTATTTAAACAATTTATTTTGCAAGTAAATATTTCACAAGTTTATAGTATTCTGAGTTAGCTTCGTAACGAACTAAAGAAAGTATTCTAATGATTTTTCTATGACTTATAATGAATTTTATAAGATAAGGTGTACAATAAATTTCAGATTTGTCGTATCCGCTTTGCTACGATATTTTATGTGTAAACTATAATATTTTCAAACTATATTTTGTATAAAATTATAAAATAAAGATTATAAACTTATTAATGATAATAATAAGAAATATTAAGAAGATATATATATATATATATATATATATATATATATTTATAGATATAATTATAGCATATCGCAAGTTGTAAACTTGCATATATTGTATATTATAAAACTAATTAACGTTAAATAATTACGGTATATAAATTATATAGATATAGCTGTATGATGATAATAATAATTATAATAATAGTAATAGTATGACAACATATAAGTAAATTACATAAAACATAGCATGTAGCAAGTTGTAAACTTGCCTCGAAATAAACACAATGAACGGAAGGAACATGACGCTATACAAATCAGCACCAAGTTTTGATGGCTCGGTTAAGGTTCTAGGATGCGGCTGGAGTTGTGTCGACAAGAATGGGTATGGGATTGAAGAACGAATAAGGAGAATATTGTAACGTTTTAGAAATCGTTTTGTGTTTGTTTCCGTTTTTGGGTGAAATTCGTCAGTATCTTCTGTTTTGTACCGACTGTGATCAAACGGCCATATAGACTTGCCAGCACCTATTTTAGCTAAAATAAAGCTAGTGCGCAAACTTTAGGGTTATATGGGACGTTTTGGTCCAATTTGAATTTTCCCCAATTTTAGTGTTATTTTAATGCGGGTTTACTGTAAAAAGTTTACCATTTCGGGTTCCTCACTTTTTATAACATTTAATTAATAAATTATTATTATTATTTGTTATAAGCATGCACGCACGTGTGCATGTAAAAAGTGAGGGTTTGTTTGTGCTAATTTTGTGATTTGAAACCTTGACCCTAACCCTAATCTAATCTCTTTGCTTTAATCCTAGTTAATCCAATCCTGAACCCTAATCCCTAGATCTTTTGTGTGAGTGAGAAGATATTTCTTTTGTGAGTGAAAGGTGGCAAGATGAGGTGTATCTGAATGCATTAATGAGAGATTAATGCATGATACACTCACTCTCCCATCTCTCTCCTACACTCACCTCCCTCTCTCTTATCCTCACACCTTCTCTCTTTTTCTCCATCTCTTTTCATTTCCTCATCTCTCTCTCTCTCTCAACTGAACACTCTCCTATTTTCAACATAAATTCATCAAAATTCACCAAAATCATCACAAAATCATATCTTTCTTCATGTTTTCCCTCTTGGATGCCTTGGTGTGCACAAAGCTAGGATCTTTGTGTTCTTTTGATTAGGTATTGTTTCTTTTCTGTTGTTTAAGTTATTTTTGTGTAGCTTAGCTTTAAAGTTGCTGTTTTTGTCGCGTATCGTATCGTTTCGGATAAAAACCGTATTTTTAGTGTCGTTTTATGGTCTCGGATGATCTGCTCTGAAACTAGAAGTGTGTTGCAAAAATTAACTCGACAGTAGCCTAGTATAGAGATACGGAACCTACCCACAAAATACGAGCCCATTTCCCCATACTACGGCCGCAGATTTATTCAATCTGGCCGCAATTTGCGGCCAGAGTAGGGACCTGGGTGTTGGTTTTTGGTGCAGGGGGTCTTTGGTGTTATGTGTAGGCTCATGGTACTTGCAATTTTTACAATTGGTTAGCACAGGAAAATCTGGGATCATTTAGCGTATTTCTTGTGTTTCGTTTCGTGCGATACGTTATCTGATACGGTGCGTGTTCTGTGTTGCTGTTGGTCTGAGTTGGTTTCATAGTGTAGCTATACGCGTTAGCTACAATACAAATCCTTTAGTGTACGTTTGTGTGTCATGTTGGTCTGTGTAGATTGTTTGTATTTTAGGTTATTATTGACATATATTTGCTTTATCGTATCTTGCTGCAGGTTCGCAGGCGGGAACTTCGGACGCTGCTACAAAAGGAAAACAGGTGGTAGACTTCACCTAGCCAGGAGCGTTGGTGAGTAGATTTAACATCTACAGGGGAATCGCCCGCATGGCGTTATGCGTCTGGGCTAGAGATGTTATTTCTGTCGCATATTCTATGTCATATTTAGAATTGCGTATTTACCCTATTACTTAGATTTTGTCGTGCTTGGACTAGTAGCCTTAGGACACTGCATACATTATTGACGATTCATGATGCACGAGCACTGATTGTATGCTACACACACCGTCAATAATTGCCATGTCACACACAAACCACTTATAGCTAGGATATTGCTTGGTTAGGGACATTGTGACATTGATTCATATTTATGATCGCATATGACATATAACATACCTATATAATTACATGCTTACATATATGCCTTCATATACTTACATGCTAGATACCTGTATACCTATAGGGTATTGTGCCATTAGTGTTAGGTACATACACACTTTGTGACATAGCTACCGGTATACCTTATAGATATACTTCACTTATACCCAGGGGGTATATTACATCATTACTTATAGGTAGATATATATACCTTGCTATACCTTTATGTTTACACATTTATCTGGTTATAGCTACATATTTACTTTTACCTGATGTTATGTAGAATTGGAGAAAATAGGAATCGCATGATATTATATTAACTTGTTACAGTTAATTGTTGCTTTTCCTTTATATGCTCGCATTTCAGATTTATGATGTGTATACTTTATTCATGGATTTTCGCATTGAGATATGGATTTTTTCATGATGTTTCCTGGATTTGGAAACCGTGGTAGTTCATGAAATTATGCATTATATGAAAAACCCGGTTTCCCTTGATATGATATTTCAACATCCACCATGAGATTTGTCGTTTACGATGTGTATACCCCACGCGAGGAAAGGAGGGGTCCGTGTACGGGTACATGGTGGGGCCCGGAGGTACCCCGAAGCAAGAACGATGTCGTGGTGTCAGGCGATGAGGCTTAGGGGAACTATACTTTCCGGTGACAGGACCAATGACTCAGCGGCTATCATGTGGATACCGACGGGAGTAATGTACGTATGGATACGTCGAGAGGCGAGGGTCAGAGCTAGGCACTCGAGCTTTCGGGATAGCGTATAATACGTACCTATCAGGATGTTTAGTCTGGGAGACGGCATATGATAGATCAGTATTTCTGTGTTGGCACATTGGTTTCATGATATTTCTAATTACTCCTTGTATATATAGCAGGGGATTTATCCGTTGTTATATATACCCTTACACCAATATTAGTGGAATGGGACGCTAATATATGTGTATTGACCTCATCATATTTATTATGTCATTATATTTAGGATATTAGATTTTACTTGATAATTTGATTTTAGATATAGGTGATTCATTTGATATTGGATACATGATATTTATGAGATTGTTGATCGTACATTCGATTATGTGAGATCTACTTGATGTTGTACATTCGATATATGTGAGATATACTTGATGATTGTACATTCGATTATGTGAGATCTACTTGATGTTGTACATTCGATTATGTGGGATCTACTTGATGTTGTACATTCGATATATGTGAGATATACTTGATGATTGTACATTCGATTATGTGAGATCTACTTGATGTTATACTTTCGGGATATTCGAGATATACTTGATATTATGTAATTGAGGAGATGTGATACTTAGTTGATATGAGAGCCAATTTGGGGGCTGATTTGAGGAATTGGGATTTGATTTGTCTTGCTGGATTGTGATCCTACCACGATATCAGAATTCCGTGGGAATGACATATTTCACTCCATACCTCACCTTTATCTTTTTGTGCACTGCTTCATGTATTAGTAGTACCTGTTAGTATACCTTTCATAAGTGTTGCACATTTACATTCTCATATCCCTATTTGCATGGTTATTGCATACTGTTGTCATATCATTATTGCTTTATTATATTGGTTATACTTACTGGTGTACTTTCCATTATTCTGCATTCATATGACCTTTTATTACTGTAAATTGCATATCTCAGATTCATACTGTACGTACATTCCTGCGATTACCTGCATATGTTATTTACTATTCACGAGTTGGCAACTCACCTTCATTGTGCCACAGTGTTTGCAGGTGTTTTCCCAGAGTAGTCGAGGCTGGCTATTCATCTATCATCTTTTGCTACAGATACCGCATCGACTCACAGTGTGCCATTTTGCTTAGGTGGGTTTTGGTGGTTATATGTATTTTGTATTGTATATTCGTTGTATCTTGTACTCTCCATCTACTATTATGTTGTGACTTAGAGACTTGGTGAGGACAATCTTGTATATTATTGTGGTTTTGTTGCCTTTGATACAGTTCCTTTCTTTTGTCTCTTATTTCTTCGCTACAGCGTCGCATATTTATTGTGGTATTTGTTTTCCGCCGTTGGGCGTGTTTATTTTTGCTCCCGTTTGGGGATGCTCTGTTTATTTATTTTTGTTGTACACATTTTGGGGTTAGTTTTTATAAAGGGGGTGCTGCCAAATTTTTAAAGAAAGAAAGTAGACACTTTTAAAGAATTTTGGTTGCAAATTTCAAATGTTTCAAAATATTTTATTATCTTTTCCGTATTTTCATGGTTTAGATTTCTGGGTTTTGGCTTTCTTTTACTGCGTTACTTCTGTAGGCGTTGCGTAGTATTAGGGTCGTCACGTGCCAAATTTTCGGGTCATAACAAAGTTGGTATCAGAGTGTTAGGTTTTACCTTTCGGAGAGTAGGATGACCTTGGTATGATGGAGTAGGTAGCTTAAGCAGAGTAACGTAGTGTGTGTATGTCTACAGCATGCTCACGATGCGGTACTTCGCCTAAAGTGCCTAAGTACAAATTTCTTGAAATTCCTTCCTTGATGATGCTTATCCTTGTGATTAGATTTCCGTGTTCTTATCGAATCCTATCTCTATTTATAGCCTTGCCGCCGATGACCATGGGGACTCAGAGTGATACAGTGAGGACCGAGGTCAGAGTAGGTTCGGGTGAGACGAGCACTGACCAGGATGGCACGCTAGTTGCACAGGTGCAGACGGATCAACCTTCGACAGAGCAGCTCGCTAGGCTTGTGGCAGAGATGCAGGACATGCGCCAGGCGATGAGTTCATTGATTGAGGTTGTTCGAGCGCAGCGACAGGAGGTTGTCACCCCTGTTAACCAGTTGTTCCTTGCGATCAGCATGCAGCAGTCCGTCACCTACATAGCACCAGTGGATGCAGCCCCAGTTTACGAGACACGTCTTCCAGAGACTCGGAGAGTTCCGGAACAGTGGGGAACTCGTACCGGTATACCATCTTAGAGACAGAGGCCTAGTCGTCGAGACAGATTTCGTGATCGTCATAGGAGTAGCAGAGGCTTAGGACGTAGATAGTCGTCCAGCTCTCATCCTCAGGAGGATCAGCAATCACCGCGTGGATGTTTCTGGTGCGGGAGCCTTCATCACCTCATGAGGGGTTGTTCCTTAGCGCCACGTCAGAGTCGTGTTCAGAAAGGCCATGGACGTGGAAGGTTCGCTCAGAGGGGTCAGTCTAGCAGAGGAGGAGTGCAGTCAGTTGCGGGTATGGGGTAGGGGGGTTTGCTTCTACTCATCGGGACGCACGGGCGTCCAATGCAGAGTTTTCAGGTATCCTTAATTCGTATGTTCTTTTGTTGTACTTGTTGTTTTTACACTTTGTGCCGTGGTTGGGACGAGGATCGTCTTAGCTAGATCAGCCGTTTGTTGTGTTAATTTCTGTCAGCGATTCTTTTGTTGCGTGACACGTATTTCAGTCGTGTGCCTTCGGTTAGGAGATTCATCCGTCACTTGATCCTTCTAGAGATGTTGGATTTGACGTTCTCCTGGGCATGGATTGGTTAGCTACGTGTTAAGGCATTTGTGAACTACCGTGAGGAAACAATCAGGACTTGTTTTGCCGGCAAGTCGGTTCTTGTTGTGCAGGTGGATAGTTGTGCCGCCTCTCACAGCTTGAATTCAGCCTTTTTCTCTAGTCGACATTTTAGGAGAGGATGTCGTGGATTCTTGGCATTCATTCGTGGTACCGGAGCCACAGTTGGTTTGTTGGACCAGGTTCCTTTCGTGCGAGAGTTATCCGACGTTGTTCCAGATGAGCCGGCGAAGCTTAGGGAGCTTAAGGATCAGCTGCCGAGTTGTTTGTTGGGGGGCTAGTGCGTCTGAGTGTTTCATACTGGGGGCTCCTATTTCTGTTCGTCAAGGGGGAAGACGGCAGTCTAGGTTGTGTATTGATTGATCGTCAATTTAACCGGCTTACGGTGCGGATAGGTATCCTTGACCTTGCCGTGACGATTTCTTCGATCAACTCCAGAGTGTGAGACATTTTCTTAGTTTGTTTGGGATCAGATCATCATTGTTTCGGGTTCGGGGCGATGGCATTCCGAAGACTGCCTGTGAGTGCTGCGGGTTTTGTGTGTTTTGGTGGTGTCGTCGGACTCACCAATACCCTTGCGGCATTCGTAGACATGATGAACCTGATTTCTTCAGGCTTGTTTGTGTTGACTCCTAGGTCTTATGGTTGTGGGAGATGGTTTTGTATAGTTCCAAGGAAGATCGTGGCCGTACAGGTTAGGCCCAGACTTGTGTGCTGGATGGAGGTCCGCACATTTTTGGGCTTAATAGGTTTTTACCGCCGTTTCGTGCAGGATTGCTAGTGTAGTGCTGCACCGTCGACTGAATAGACCGGAAAGGAGGTTCTTTTCTTAGGACTGAGGCATGTGTACGGAGTTTTCGGCAGTTGAAGATTCGGTTAGCAGCTGCATCAGTTCTTGCGTTTGGTTCGGGAAACTTTGCGGTTTAACTGTAATGTTTCACGAGAGTGGCTCGATTGTGTGTGGTTGTGACACTGCCTGCCGACGCTCGTTCGTCCGAGATACTTGAGCATACTCGGCTGGGTAATGATTCGGAGTCCTTGATTTGTGACAAGGATGTGTAATGTTTAGGGACGTGTTTGCATACCTAACACTATTGGGTAGAGACGTGAAATTCTAGAGCAGGCACATAAGTCAACTTTCTGTGTTCATTTAAGTTCCACCAATTTGTAGCGTGACTTGTGAGATAGTTATGGGTGGGCAGGGATGAAGAGTGAAGTTTCAGGTTTCATTTCAAGGTGTTTGTCTTGTGTGTGTTTGTGTTAGTTTGTTGTTGGCAGTTGGGATCGTCACTCACCACTGTTAGGATTCTCCTTCGATAGCTATTATCAGGAGTCACTCCAATTGGCAACCCTTAGGTTTAGGGGTTATGTCGTGTCGATCACCAGTCTGTTTTTCTAACTCTGCGTTGTTGGATTTTTGGACCTCAGCTAGTCTAAAGACTTCGGAAATGATCCAGTTGGTTCAGGTCAGGATGGTGGCAGTCCTGTGCGGACAGAGATCTTATACCGACCGTGTTGGTCGCAGATTTGAGTTCGCAGTGGAAGATCATGTATTCCTACGGACTTTCCGATGAATGACATGTTGAGTTTTGGGAAGCTTATCACAGGATTATAGGTCCTTTTGAGATCCTTAAAGTGGGTTAGTTTCGTTGCCTTTAATTTGGCACTTCCGCCCAGATTATTAAGTATTCACCCCGTATTCCTTGTGTTGATACTTCGCAATTACCTTCATGACCTTCTGACATGATTCAGCACAGACCATTAGTTTGGACTCGATTTTTTTTGTTCACCAGTAGCCATGCGTGTTAGTGGCTCGACGGGTGGAGAAATTTCGGTCAAGGGTCTTGCCATCTGTGGAGAGTTTTCTTGAACGTAGTCATATAGTGAGGTGATCATTTGGGAGGCTGCAAGCAAGAATTGGGAGTTTTGCACTTTTCTCTTTGAAGGTACGCTTATTGAAAATTTTAAATTCGGGGACGAATTTTTATTAGGGGGTCGGAGATTGTAACGTTTTAGAAATCGTTTTGTGTTTGTTTCCGTTTTTGGGTTAAATTCGTCGGTATCTTCTGTTTTGTACCGACTGTGATCAAACGGCCATATAGACTTGTCAGCACCTAGTTTAGCTAAAATAAAGCTAGTGCGCAAACTTTAGGGTTATATGGGACGTTTTGGTCCAATTTGAATTTTTCCCAATTTTAGTGTTATTTTAATGCGGGTTTACTGTAAAAAGTTTACCATTTCGGGTTCCTCACTTTTTATAACATTTAATTAATAAATTATTATTATTATTTGTTATAAGCATGCACGCACGTGTGCATGTAAAAAGTGAGGGTTTGTTTGTGCTAATTTTGTGATTTAAAACCTTGACCCTAACCCTAATCTAATCTCTTTGCTTTAATCCTAATTAATCCAATCCTGAACCCTAATCCCTAGATCTTTTGTGTGAGTGATAAGATATTTCTTTTGTGAGTGAAAGGTGGCAAGATGAGGTGTATGTGAATGCATTAATGAGAGATTAATGCATGATACACTCACTCTCCCATCTCTCTCCTACACTCACCTCCCTCTCTCTTATCCTCACACCTTCTCTCTTTTTCTCTATCTCTTTTCATTTCCTCATCTCTCTCTCCCAACTGAACACTCTCCCATTTCCAACACAAATTCATCACAATTCACCAAAATCATCACAAAATAATATCTTTCTTCATGTTTTCCCTCTTGGATGCCTTGGTGTGCACAAAGCTAGGATCTTTGTGCTCTTTTGATTAGGTATTGTTTCTTTTCTGTTGTTTAAGTTATTTTTGTGTAGCTTAGCTTTAAAGTTGCTGTTTTTGTCGCGTATCGTATCGTTTCGGATAAAAACCGTATTTTTAGTGTCGTTTTATGGTCTCGGATGATCTGCTGTGAAACTAGAAGTGTGTTGCAAAAATTGACTAGACAGTAACCTAGTATAGAGATAAGGAACCCATCCACAAAATACGAGCCCATTTCCCCATACTACGGCCGCAGATTTATTCAATCTGGCCGCAATTTGCGGCCAGAGTAGGGACCTGGGTGTTGGTTTTTGGAGCAGGGGGTCTCTGGTGTTATGTGTAGGCTCATGGTACTTGCAATTTTTACAATTGGTTAGCACAGGAAAATATGGGATCATTTAGCGTATTTCTTGTGTTTCGTTTCGTGCGATATGTTATCCGATACGGTGCGTGTTCTGTGTTACTGTTGGTCTGAGTTGGTTTCGTAGTGTAGCTATACGCGTTAGCTACAATACGAATCCTTTAGTGTACGTTTGTGTGTCGTGTTGGTCTGTGTAGATTGTTTGTATTTTAGGTTATTATTGACATATATTTGCTTTATCGTATCTTGCTGCAGGTTCGCAGGCGGGAACTTCGGACGCTGCTACAAAAGGAAAACAGGTGGTAGACTTCACCTAGCCAGGAGCGTTGGTGAGTAGATTTAACATCTACAGGGGAATCGCCCGCATGGCGTTATGCGTCTGGGCTAGAGATGTTATTTCTGTCGCATATTCTATGTCATATTTAGAATTGCGTATTTACCCTATTACTTAGATTTTGTCGTGCTTGGACTAGTAGCCTTAGGACACTGCACACATTATTGATGATTCATGATGCACGAGCACTGATTGTATGCTACACACACCGTCAATAATTGCCATGTCACACACAAACCACTTATAGCTAGGATATTGCTTGGTTAGGAACATTGTGACATTGATTCATATTTCTGATCGCATATGACATATAGCGTACCTGTATAATTACATGCTTACATATATGCCTTCATATACTTACATGCTAGATACCTGTATACCTATAGGGTATTGTGCCATTAGTGTTAGGTACATACACACTTTGTGACATAGCTACCGGTATACCTTATAGATATACTTCACTTATACCCAGGGGGTATATTACATCATTACTTATAGGTAGATATATATACCTTGCTATACCTTTATGTTTACACATTTATCTAGTTATAGCTACATGTTTACCTTTACCTTATGTTATGTAGAATTAGAGAAAATAGGAATCGCATGATATTATATTAACTTGTTACAGTTAATTGTTGCTTTTCCTTTATATGCTCGCATTTCATATTTATGATGCGTATACTTTATTCATGGATTTTCGCATTGAGATATGGATTTTTTCATGATGTTTCCTGGATTTGGGAACCGTGGTAGTTCATGAAATTATGCATTATATGAAAAACCCGGTTTTCCTTGATATGATTTTTCAGCATCCACCATGAGATTTTTCGTTTACGATGTGTATACCCCATGCGAGGAAAGGAGGGGTCCATGTACGGGTACATGGTGGGGCCCGGAGGTACCCCAAAGCAAGAACGATGTCGTGGTGTCAGGCGATGAGGCTTAGGGGAACCATACTTTCCGGTGACAGGACCAATGACTAAGCGGCTATCATGTGGATACCGACGGGAGTCATCTACGTATGGATACTTCGAGAGGCGAGGGTCAGAGCTAAGCACTCGAGCTTTCGGGATAGCGTATGATACGTACCTATCAGGATGTTTAGTCTGGGAGACGGCATATGATAGATCAGTATTTCTGTGTCGATGCTTGGCACATTGATTTCATGATATTTCTAATTACTCCTTGTATATATAACAGGGGATTTATCCGATGTTATATCTACCCTGACACCAATATTAGTAGAATGGGATGCTAATATATGTGTATTGACCTCATCATATTTATTATGTCATTATATTTAGGATATTAGATTTTACTTGATAATTTGATTTGGGATATAGGTGATTCATTTGATATTGGATACATGATATTTATGAGATTGTTGATTGTACATTCGATTATGTGAGATCTACTTGATGTTGTACATTCGATATATGTGAGATATACTTGATGATTGTACATTCAATTATGTGAGATCTACTTGATGTTGTACATTCGATTATGTGGGATCTACTTGATGTTGTACATTCGATATATATGAGATATACTTGATGATTGTACATTCGATTATGTGAGATTTACTTGATGTTATACTTTCGGGATATTCGAGATAGACTTGATATTGTGTAATTGAGGAGATGTGATACTTAGTTGATATAAGAGCCAATTTGGGGGCTGATTTGAGGAATTGGGATTTGATTTGTCTTGCTGGATTGTGATCTTACCACGATATCAGGATTCCGTGGGAATGACATATTTCACTCCATACCTCACCTTTATCTTTTTGTGCACCGCTTCATGTATTAGTAGTACCTGTTAGTATACCTTTCATAAGTGTTGCACATTTACATTCTCATATCCCTATTTGCATGGTTATTGCATACTGTTGTCATATCATTATTGCTTTATTATATTGGTTGTACTTACTGGTGTACTTTCCATTATTCTGCATTCATATGACCTGTTATTACCGTAAATTGCATATCTTAGATTCATGCTGTACGTACATTCCTGCGATTACCTGCATATGTTATTTACTATTCACGAGTTGGAAACTCACCCCCGTTGTTCCACAGTGTTTGCAGGTGTTTCCCCAGAGTAGTCGAGGCTGGCTATTCATCTATCATCTTTTGCTACAGATACCGCATCGACTCACAGTGTGCCGTTTTGCTTAGGTGGGTTTTGGTGGTTATCTGTATTTTGTATTGTATATTCGTTGTATCTTGTACACTCCATCTACTATTATGTTGTGACTTAGAGACTTGGTGATGACGATATTGTATATTATTGTGGTTTTGTTGCCTTTGATACAGTTCCTTTCTTTTGTCTCTTATTTCTTCGCTACGGCGTCGCATATTTGTTGTGGTGTTTGTTTTCCGTCTTTGGGCGTGTTTGTTTTTGCTCCCGTTTGAGGATGCTCTATTTTTTTTTGTACCCGTTTTGGGGTTAGTTTTTACAAAGGGGGTGCTGCCAAATTTTTAAAGAAAGAAAGTAGACACTTTTAAAGAATTTTGGTTGCAAATTTCAAATGTTTCAAAAACTTTTATTATCTTTTCCGTATTTTCATGGTTTAGATTTCTGGATTTTGGCTTTCTTTTACTGCGTTACGTCTGTAGGCATTGCGTAGTATTAAGGCCGTCACGTGCCAAATTTTCGGGTCGTGACAAATATATAAATTGATGAGGGAGAGATTGTTTCCCTAATATTTAAACCTAATAAAAGAGCAAAACTCTGTTGGATTTAAAGGGGCAGCGCCTCACGTGCTCTCCATGAGGGCGTCAGCGCCAGTGCCAATCTTATAGGATTAAATCCTATGGTGGCGCCTCACGTGCTCCTCACGCGGGCGCCAATGTGTAAAGCACCTAAGAGTTTATTACATAAGAGTTAAACTCTTAGATGGCGCTGCACGTGTTTTCACGCGGGCGCGAACATGCAAAGCACAAAAATACCAATCTTAGGAATTAAATTATTAAGTGGCGCCCACGTGCGCAACACGTGAGCGCCGGCGCTCGGGTAGAATTAAATTCTACGTTTCCTTAACAAAAAGTTGGGATACTCTCTGATTCTAGAGCCGTTGGATCAAAAATCCAACGGAGATGTTAAATCATCAAAATATATGATTAGGAGAAAATATCTCCCAAATCTTTCTAAATAAGATCTTGGTTGGTTCAATGATCCAACAATAGAATAAAATTCTATTTTTGGGAATATATTCTCTCAATCTTTCTAAACAAGAAAGATACCTCTTGTTAGGTTTACTTAGCACCCTATGGAAAGTTTGGAAGCATCACATGTACCAAAGATTAGATTTTTATGGTGCTAAGTAAGCATACAAAGGATCTATCCTAGAAAAATCAGGGTTCCATAATAATACAAGTAACAAAGGCTAGGATTTTGAGAGTACAACCTTTGTAGCTCCCTATTCTTGACTCCTTGGCCACTTGACGGTTGGAGAACGGTTAGCTTGAAGTCTTCTAGTGTCCACGACGATCCACCCGAATCTCCTTTGTCCAAGCTGTCAACTTCACTTTGATCAAGAGAAGGAAATGAAGATAACACTCTAAACAAGTGGGCAAGACTTGTGTAGAATAATGTTGTGGTGGCTTTTCTCACTTCAAAAACCTAACTTGATGAGTATTTTGCTCACTATAAAAGTCTAGAGAGCAAACGAAGAAGGAGGAAGAAGATGATGGCCTTTTAGAATAAGAGTGAAAGAATAACCCATTTGAGAAAATGAAAAATATATGTATATATATTTTCCACTTCTCATCTCAAACCATGGTTAATGATAAAGATATTATTGTATTTGAGTTTAATACACTAAAGAAAAATTAACCAAGGGTTAATAAGTAGGTGAACATGGTAAGATGAAGAAGAGTGTAGAAACAATCCATGAATTAACCCTTTTTCTTTTCCTTTTTGTTTTAACACAAATGCAATAATAATCTATATAAAAACCCATGGTGTGAGTCTTATATTGCCACCATTTTCAATGTATAAAGAACCATGAAGGATGATGTATGTATGTGTGTGTGCATGCACATCCATATGTGCATGAATAAAAAAGAATGCATACATGCATGCATACATAAAAAATACAAGAAAGGATTTTAAGTGAGAAACTAATGGTTAAATGATAGATCAACACTTGATTTATCAATCCGGTCATATCACATACGACCTAACCAAAAGCAAGCCTCCCGATTAATATACGGTATCTCATACGCGCATTTTAACCGGGTCCATGCGCATATCGCATACGCGCACCATAACGTTTCGCCTGGACTAGGTAACTCCTTTGCGGGACTCTAAGACTTGTCAATACACCGGTAGTGGGTGATGATCATATCAAGCACCCCCAAACCGCAAGCGGTTAGCTAAACGTAACGGCCAAGTCGTGCCGGTGAATGGTCTATAACAGATCGAGAAACTACTGATAACACTTATCAGTAAATCTCAACAGCCCTGGCCAGGGACTTACTGATATAACCAGTCGAGCACAGCACAGCATCAACTCCCAATACCGGGAGAGACGAAACCCCTCCTATCGCTCATCGCCTTCGTGTGTCTCGGGACTGTACCCAACGGCCGCCTGTTTGCACGACTCGGTAGAGCCATGGTAGGGTGGTAATCAAAGTACAGTAGGAGAGCACACAAGACTCTATGACGATCTCGGGTCTACAGACTAACCTATACCAGTGTCACCTGAGAACTGCTATCCGACGATAGATATAATTCCATATAGGAGTTCTCGGTGAGTCCGTCCAGTGTACCCAGTCACCACTGAGCACCCGTATATGATCTTGATGTCAAACATCGATGAATGTGGGAACATCCATCGCCCATCATATGTGTCTAGTATCATATACGCTAGTCTACTCTGGTATATCGATGCCCCGTCTCGATACACCTATGACTAGGGACATTTCAGGATATGCTTATAAACTACAGATGTCCCACTAGTATGATCTCTATCATAATTACTGTAGTCAAGCCAATATCCTCAGGCTTTATCAACATGTATGAATGAGTAAAAAGCATGATCAAATCAACATGTCAGATAAAGAAGAACCAGATAGCATACTATCATGTCGAGCAAGAATATACACTGAATATATATATATATACATGTATAAATACATCCACTATCACATAATGGCCTCTAGGGCATACATATATCCAACAATCTCCCACTTGCACTATAGCCAGTTATTGGCGTATCTCATACCCAACATCTCAAAAAGTCGCTCATGCTGCGGCTGAGGGAGGGCCTTAGTGAGTGGATCCGCGGCGTTATTCTTTGTGTCCACTCTCTTAATCTTGATCTCGCGGCGATCTACAATCTCCCGGATCAAATGGAAGCACCTCAGGATGTGTCTGGACCGCTGATGGGACCTGGGCTCCTTGGCTAACGCCATAGCCCCATTATTATCACAATACAATGGTATTGGATCAATAATGGTTGGAACTGCTCCTAGCTTCGAGACGAACTTCTTCATCCAGACGGCTTCCTTGGCGGCATCATTTGCAGCAATGTACTCAGCCTCCATCGTAGAGTCTGCAACGGTATCCTGTTTGGAACTCTTCCAACTTACCGCCCCTCCATTGAGGGTAAATACAAACCCTGAGATAGATTTGCTGTCGTCCTTATCGTTCTGGAAGCTCGAATCGGTAAAGGCCTCCATTTGGAGATCTGCATTACCATACACCAAGAACAATTCTTTAGTCCTTCGCAAGTACTTAAGAATGTTCTTCACAGCTGTCCCGTGATTCTCCCCTGGGTTGGATTGATGCCTGCTTACAACACTAAGTGCATAAGCTACATCTGGGCTTGTACATAACATCGCATACATTATAGATCCTACTGCTAAAGCATAGGGTATAATGCTCATGCGAGCTCTCTCTTCATCGGTCTTTAGACAAGAATCCTTGGAGAGAGTGACTCTATGGCAAGCGGGTAAGGCACCCCGCTTGGAGTCTTCTATACTAAACCTTTTTAGGATGGTGTTGATGTACCTGGTTTGGGACAATCCCAATAACTTTTTGGATCTATCCCTATAGATCCTTATGCCCAGGATGTATGTGGCATCACCCAGGTCCTTCATGGAGAACCTTAGTGATAAGAAAGATTTGACCGACTGTAGCATAGGAATATCATTTCCTATCAGAAGAATGTCATTCACGTACAATACGAGGAATGTGACAGCTCTTCCTACAGCCTTCTTATAAACACAAGGTTCATCTGGATTTTTGATGAAATCAAACTCTTTGATAACATCATCAAAACAGATGTTCCAACTCCGAGATGCCTGCTTTAACCCATATATGGATTTAAGCAATCTACATGCTTTCCCGCTGCTCCCACTGTCAATGAAGCCCTCTGGCTGATCCATATAAACGCATTCTTCTAAATCTCCATTTAGAAATGCTGTTTTAACGTCCATCTGCCAGATTTCATAGTCGTAGTGAGCAGCAATAGCAAGTAGGATCCGAATGGATTTAAGCATGGCTACGGGCGAAAAAGTTTCGTCATAGTCCAAACCCGGTCTTTGACGAAAACCTTTCGCCACAAGTCTTGCCTTATAGGTCTCTACCTGCCCATCTACACCAATCTTTCTTTTAAAGATCCATTTGCATCCCACAGATTTTACCCCAGGAGGTACAATGTCTAAAGTCCATACTTTGTTGGTGTACATAGACTCCATTTCGGATCTCATGGCATCCAGCCACTTCACAGAGTCTCCACTCGTGATATCTTGCTGAAAACTGGTAGGATCATCATCATCCATGATGCAGTCTTCTCCATCACCATCAATGAGGAAACCGTAGGACCTCTCCGGTGGGCGAGAAGTCCTACCAGACCTTCGGAGTGGCCGAGGTTCCTCAGTTTCTATTGCAACAGCCGGTTCAACCAAATCGTCATTTGTAGTTTGTGTCTCTAGAAGCTCTTTTAGATCCACCACTTTGCCATCATCTTTATCTGTGAAAAACTCTTTTTCCAAGAATGTGGCATACTGAGAAACAAACACCTTTTGTTCCTCTTTGTGGAAGAATATATATCCATAAGAATTCTTTGGATACCCCACAAAATTACACATGACTGACCGTGTCTCGAGTTTGTCCGGATTCTGCTTTTTAACATAGGCCGGGCAACCCCAAATCTTAATTCTCTTAAAAGATGGTTTCTTCCCATGCCATATCTCATATGGCGTGGTAGACACGGTTTTGGTTGGAACCCTGTTCAGTAGAAACGCTGCAGTCTCCAATGCATGCCCCCAAAATGAGACGGATAACTCAGCATCACTCATCATGGATCGGACCATATCTAATAGGGTCCTATTCCGTCGTTCAGACACACCGTTGTGCTGTGGTGTGTAAGGAGGAGTGAGCTGAGAGAGAATCCCATTCTCTTTTAGGAAGTTAGCAAATTCCGTACTGAGATACTCTCCAACTCGATCTGATCGAAGTATCTTGATACTCAAGACGGTTTGTTTTTCTAGTTCTTGTTTATATTCAATGAATTTCTCGAAAGCTTCGGACTTGTGCTTTAATAAAAATACATGACCGAATCTTGAGAAATCTTCAGTGAACGTAATGAAGTATGAAAAACCGCCTCTAGCCTGTGTAGACATTGGACCACATACATCACTATGTATGAGTCTTAGGAGCTCGGTGGCTCTTTCTCCGTGTCCGGTAAACGGAGTTTTGTTCATTTAACCTTGATACAAGACTGGCAAGTCGCATAAGATTTATATTCAAAAGAGTTTAAATATCCATCTTTGTGTAACTTGTTTAGTCTTGTTTCGTTAATATGACCAAGTCTACAGTGCCAAAGAAAAGCTTCATTTAATTCTGAAAGTTTTCTTTTATTAGTGTGTTGTATACTGAAAACTGTGTGTTGGTTTAGGACGTATATCCCGTTATTAAGTGTACCATACCCAACCAACATTTGATTTAGGTGAATGTTCATAACATTGTTCTGCAATACAAAATTATATCCTTCATTGTCTAACAAAGAAATAGATATTATATTACATAGCATACTTGGTACAAAATAACATGGGTTCAAAACCAATATACACCCAGATGGCAACCCCAAGTGATACTCTCCCACTGCGACTGTATGTACATTGGAACCATTTTCAACGCGGAGAGTATGGTCACCTGTCTTCAAAACTTTGCTATTTCTCAGCCCCTGCATAGAATTGCAAATGTGAGAACCTAAACCGGTATCTAATACCTAGGAAGCAGAGTTTATTGAAAAACAGTTTTCTGTCACAAACACACCTCAAGCGGAAGCATCCCCATGCTTCTTCTTGAGGTTCAAGTACTCCATACAATTGCGCTTCCAATGTCCTGTCTTGTGGCAATGAAAACATTCACCTTTCCCCGAGTCTCCAGCTTTGGACTTTTCCTTTCCCTTCACCTTTTTAACTCCACCCTTAGGATTGGTGGGCTTCTTCTTTTTCTTTTCCTTGGCCTTAGCCTTTAGGCGAGAAGAGGAAGATTGTCCAATAGTCATAACGGGAGTTTTCACTGATTTCATAGTGCTCTCTGCACTCCTTAGCATATTAAGGAGTTCAGGTAGCTCCTTCTCCATGCTGTGTATGATGAAGTTAACTATGAATTGAGCAAAGGTGGAGGGGAGGGACTGCAGAATAATATCTGTATATTGTTCATTTTCCATTGTCCATCCAAGGTCCTCAAGCTCTTCTATAAGAGCTATCATCTTCAGAACATGGTCTCCTACCGGTGTGCCAGGGGCCATTCGCATCTGAAACAATTTCTTTGATGCTTCGTATCGTAATACGCGGGATTGTTCTGCATACAACTCCTTTGTATGGAGGAATATGGTTTGAATGTCCATATTCTCGTGCTGCTTTTGATGTGTATTATCCATCGATGCAAGCGCGGGGCATTTGGCCGTGGCATAGTCAGCATCCCATGTCTTGCGGACTTCAATATCCGCAACTGAGGATTTTGGACCTGGGATGTGCGGGGCTGGAGCCGTGAGGACATATGATACTTTATCATAAGTCAAGGCTATTTTCAGATTTCTCAGCCAGACTTTATAATTGGTCCCATTCAGTTTGTTTTTATCTAGTAGAAGCTTGAGTCCAGTCATTGGTATCTGTCATTAAGAGAGAGAAAAGAATACACTCAGCGAAAGCTCTTGCATAGATCAGAATTGTTATTATCTTGTCTAATCGATGTCTCCCACTGCTTTAATCAAGTTTTTCTTTCAAACCTTAAAAAGAAAACCAGCCAGGATTAATTACAGTCTACAACTTCGCTAACCGTTCAGCCAGACCAGTGTCGGTACTTGAGGGAGGTTCCCCGTGCTTTCGCACGAACCTAATTAAAGTAAACCTCGTTTTCCCAGAGGCGTGGCCCCGTTAACACCTTTCTAGACACCTAATGAGTTAGCTAATTGTAAACTGTAAAACTCTCCTAGGAGCAACTATTGCCCACAGTGGGATTGGGATCCAACCATCATATGGAAGGTATGCAATCTCATTGCAAATCTCAACACTTGAAATTCCCGATGTGATTTTTACCCCTAGTACTTATGACCTTAACTATGGTCAACAAATCATAAGTACCAGTCAAGTTCTACCCGTCATTTCTTGATCAATTAGACCCACCCATATGACCCTTAACTATGGTCAACAAAGTCGCATGAATGTCCTAATTAATCTGTATCATATGCAGTGTAGGAAGACATCACTTAGCTACCGTACACTATGCCTTAACTAAAGTCAACAAACGTAGCACGAATACTAAGTACTCTACTTCCTAAAATGACGGAGGGTTGCAGATGATTTTTAAGAAAATCTTTAACGCTTTGAACTTGATATCGTTGTAGAATCAAACGGTTTTCAAAAGGAGTGGCTTAAGCTCCGCAGTTTTGAAATGTAGCTTTTTCATAAATAGTCGAGTGGTTTTTAAATACGATTCTACAACATCTTTTTAGGTTTATTTTCTTTACATTAATCATATTAATGTAATCCCATCATTTAAGTCCTTAAGCCAATCATAGAAAAGAAACGAAAATAACACGTACGCTTATTCCATCCGCATTCGCCGTAATGTTCCGTTATGCACCGTTAGGTTACTTAACTAACGGCATACCGGGACGGGACTAGCGCGGGTGTAAAACATAAGCAACGTCTACTATATATCTCATATATAATATATCATTCGTCTCATATATCTCAGAACACAGGCAGCAGAAATATATATATATAATGTGGGATATATTAGGACGTCCGTATTTAATATTTAGCCACCAATAGAAAATACGGATTCCACAGTCGCGATGAATAGCCAAGCCCACACCCCTAGACCCCTACGAGAGCGGCAAGCGACCCTACCAATCCTGGAGTTTAGGAGACCCGGTCTCGACTCCTCGAGATGGCCCCCCACTGAACCCCAGAACCCGGTCACTTATGCTCCCCTCCTTGGGTCTATCCTAATGCGGAAAAGTAAATAATATACAACACTGGTGACATCAACCTCAACCCGGAAATGCCCCAAATAAAAGAATATTACATTACATTTGAATTTTACATGATTGAAAAATAAAACTCTCATCTCACATAAAACCCTCCGGCTATTCAATCGCGACAATCCTGCACATCATATCTCAGCAACACATAATATCATATATCATCAACGTAAGTAAGTATGCGTACCCCAATTGTCGTTGATGTATAGCAACGAAACCGGCGATATCGAACATACTACACTTACGGTCACAGAAAAGAAAGTGTAAAACTACAATATTTGGAATCCACATTCTCTTTAGACATCATAAATGCGAAATATTACATACTTCGTATTTCATGCCTAAACTATATGAATTCCACATATTATATCATATTCCAGATAAATAGACAGTATTAAAGTTTTTGACCGAATGTTCAAATACCCAAAATTCCCTAGAGCTCAACACTTAAGCGGAGTTCAAAAAAAAATCCGGAGTGTGTCACAGTAGTAGCGGTCCAGCCGTAGAAGGGTCAAGCCAACGCCTCATATGTGGCACGCCGTACTGTCCCAAACCCTAAGGTTCAAAGGGCAGTTCAAGACGGTCACATAATCGAGTTAAGGTTTGTTGTCTTCTAGAGGGTCCACCACAAAACTTGCACATATATCCGAAAGATTTAAACCCCGTGAAAAGTGAGAAAACGACACTCATTCGAACAATTCAACACTTTCTAATTATCCGGAAAAAAACTTGAAGTTAAAATTCCGATCGAATCATCGAACTCAAAACCATCCCTAGAATATTCAGTACAAGAATCAGATTAAACATACCTAAAACAATATACAAGCAGGTGTAGGAATTACTGTGCAAATAATAAGCCATGAAGCCTCTGTACGGCCGCGGAGCCGCGGCCCAAGCAAGGATTGGCCGCGGTTCCGCGGTGGCTTAAACGGCTCATGGCTTCGTATTTCACAGTATTTCTTATATTTTCCTGCTGTAATTTTTAAGTATTTTTAATTCGGAAAATAACCAGGTTTGAAAAAATGTCCAGAGAGGGTCCCGAAAATCCGTATTTTGGTTCGATCGGGGTTTTTACTTGGTTAAAGTGTCGCCTAATGTTCTAGGTCGGCTCTGATACCATTGTTAGGTTTACCTAGCACCCTATGGAAGGTTTGGAAGCATCACATGTACTAAAGAATATATTTTAATGGTGCTAAGTAAGCATACAAAGGATCTATCCTAAAAAAATTAGGGTTTCATAACAATACAAGTAACAAAGGCTAGGGTTTTGAGAGTTCAACCTTTGTAGCTCCCTATTCTTGACTCCTTGGCCACTTGAGGGTTGGAGAACGGTTAGCTTGAAGTCTTCTAGTGTCCACAACGATCCACCCGAAACTCTTTTGTCCAAGCTATCAACTTCACTTTGATCAAGAGAAGGAAATGAAGATAACACTCTAAACAAGTGGGCAAGACTTGTGTAGAATGATGTTGTGGTGGCTTTTCTCACTTCAGAAACCTAACTTGATGAGTATTTTGCTCACTATAAAAGTCTAGAGAGCAAATGAAGAAGGAGGAAGAAGATGATGGCCTTTTAGAACAAGAGTGAAATAACAACCCATTTGAGAAAATGAAAAATATATGTATATATATTTTCCACTTCTCATCTGAAAACATGGTTAATGATAAAGATATTATTGTATTTGAGTTTAAAACACCAAAGAAAAATTAACCAAGGGTTAATAAGTAGATGAGCATGGTAAGATGAAGAAGAGTGTAGAAACAATCCATGAATTAACCCTTTTTCTTTTCCTTTTTGTTTTAACACAAATGCAATAATAATTCATATAAAAACCCATGGTGTGAGTCTTATATTGCCACCATTTTCAATGTACAAACAACCATGAAGGATGATGTATGTATGTATGTGTGCATGCACATCCATATGTGCATGAATCAAAAAGAATGCATACATGCATGCATACATCAAAAATACAAGAAAGGATTTTAAGTGAGAAACTAATGGTTAAATAATAAATCAACACTTGATTTATCAATCCGGTCATATCACATATGACCTAACCAAAAGCAAGCCTCCCGATTAATATACGGTATCTCATACGCGCATTTTAACCAGGTCCATGCGCATATCGCATACGCGCACCACAACGTTTCGCCTGGACTAGGTAACTCCTTTATGGGACTCTAAGACTCGTCAATACGCCGGTAGTGGGTGATGATCATATCAAGCACCCCCAAACCGCAAGCGGTCAGCTAAACGTAACGGCCACCCGGGTATTGAGCGATCAGAAGAAAACAAGCGAACCTGCTACAACTCCCGTCGAGCCAACCAGCAACACTACCGTACAGTCCGGTCTCTTCGTCAGATATGCTGTATATCGAGCCTAGGGATGGTCACGTCGACCCCAATAACTCAATAAGTCATGCCGGTGAATGGTCTATAACAGATCGAGAAACTACTGATAACACTTATCAGTAAATCTCAGCAGCTCTGACCAGGGACTTACTGATATAACCAGTCAAGCACAGCACAACATCAACTCCCAATACCGGGAGAGACGAAATCCCTCCTATCGCTCATCGCCTTCGTGTGTCTCGAGACTGTACCCAACGGCTACCTGTTTGTACGACTCAGTAGAGCCATGGTAGGGTGGTAATCAAAGTACAGTGGGAGAGCACACAAGACTCTATGACGATCTCGGGTCTACAGACTAACCTGTACCAGTGTCACCTGAGAACTGCTATCCGACGATAGATATAATTCCATATAGGAGTTCTCGGTGAGTCCGTCCAGTGTACCCAGTCACCACAGAGCACCCGTATATGATCTTGATGTCAAACATCGATGAATGTGGGAACATCCATCGCCCATCATATGGGTCTAGTATCATATACGCTAGTCTACTCTGGTATATCGATGCCCCGTCTCGATACACCCACGACTAGGGACATTTCAGGATATGCTTATAAACTATAGATGTCCCACTAGTATGATCTCTATCATAATCACTGTAATCAAGCCAATATCCTCAGGGCTTTATCAACATGTATGAATGAGTAAAAAGCATGATCAAATCAACATGTCAGATAAAGAAGAACCAAATAGCATACTATCATGTCGAGAAAGAATGTACATTGAATATATATATATATATATATATACATGTATAAATACATCCACTATCACATAATGGCCTCTAGGGCATACATATATCCAACAGCTCTCTGTAAAATAGAGAACGCTTGGATTAAAAATTCAGTGGTAATTAAAAAATCACCATTTTACAGAATAAATTCTATATATTGGAAAATATTTCCTCAATCTTGTTAAAGAAAAGAGAACATATTCTGTAAAAACAGAAGTCCTTGGATCAAAGATCCAATGGTGGGTAAAATTCCCCAACTCAATTTTGAGTCCAATTAAATCAATTGGAATCTCTCAATGAGAGATATTCTCAGAATTAAGTAACAAACTTGCCTCCACTATATAAAGGACCTGAGATTTCAAGTCTCATAAAAAACCCATATGCTTCTGAAAAATACAGAAAACTTCCAAAAACAATAGAGAATTCAATCCTCAGAGAGGAAAACTTCCTTTTCAAAAGAAACTTAGGTAAAAGAAATTCAGAAATCAAAATATCTCCTTTTACCTATTTTAAGGGTTTAACCATTTTCAAAGAACTTAGTTCTTCCTTTGGATCAGAGATCCACAAGACAAGTCTCGCACAAGTTGAGAATTTAATTCTCATCGGGAGAATCGTGTTCTTGAGAATCAAAGATTCAAAAAAGAATTAGGTCCTAAAGAAAAATAAAAGGAAAAAGAACCTATAAAAGAACTTAGTTCTTAAAGAAAAAACCTGATCCCAGATCTTCAAAAACGAAGATCTTGGTGACCATTAATTGTCAAAATGCCATTAACAGAGATTTAATCTCTAAAAAAGGAAAAAAGATTAACACCTCACATGCTCCTCACATGGGCGCCCCCTTTTAACAACGCCTAGCGCCTCACGTGAAAGAAACGCGGGTGCCCAAAACAGAAGACCAGTGCCTCACGTGAAACACACATGGGCGCTGAATAAAAGTGTTCAGCACTTCTTATGTAGCCGAAGACAGCTAATTGCTTAGCACTGATTGGGCAGCGCCTAGCGCCGCACACGGTCCTCACGTGGGCCCATACAAAAAGTACTGAGCATTTCATATGTAGCCGAAATGGCTGAGTGCTCAGCACTGATTGGGCAGCACCCAACGCTGCACGTGCACCTCACGTGGACGCAATATAAAAAGTGCTTAGCACTTTACATTTAGTCAAAATGACTAAAAGTGTTCAACATTTATTGGGCAGCGCCTATGACTGAATGCTTCATATGACACCCATATGAGCGTCAGAGCGTCAAATAAGTGCTAAGCACTTTTACATGAAAAGAAAATGGCTGAACAAACAGAGCCCAAATAAGTGATTAGCACTTTTGAATTAAAAAAAACTAAGTAGACTAAGCCCAAATTGGCTAAGTCTCTGAAATTTTCTTGCAGCTAAGCCCAAATGCTTTTTTACTGGATCTTAAGCAAAAATGATCCGAGAATGTTGTTAATTTGATCTTAGTCTCAAATAAGACTAACGTGTCCTTAACAAGAACAAACTGAGCTCAAATGCTCACCCATATGTTTTAAGTCGATCTTAATCTCAAACCAGATTAACGGTCTTTAAATAAACCCAAGCCCAAATCTAAAATATACGGATTTGGATTGATCCACGCCCTACGGGTGACGACATAAACTAGTCTCCATATACAATCCACGGGCAACCTAAACAAACAAAAACACACACGACACGCAGTGAACCGCCGGAGCAGGAGAAAGTGGTTATCGCAATGTGGTAACGTAATTAACTGCAGAGCCTTACGCCTGCAGGGAAGAGCATTTCCACAATAAAAAATCCCTTATAAAATGAGGGGGAATCTGATGAAATCTGCTACAACGGTTGCGTATGTCCAAACCTCCGATATATGGTGCTATAAATCAACTTGGTATCTTCGGAGAGGTGGATGGATAAGTTCAAATAGCATCTACCCCCAAATTCAGGCCAGACGTCCCAACGTCTCGGTCCGGTCTTTCGGCGGTGAACAAATTTTGGCACACCTGATGAGACCTTTTCATCTTTCCACTCCACACTTCGTGTGTCGTGTCTCACGAATGAAATCGCGGTTCGCAATGGCCGCCCTTAGATTTGAGGTACTAAAATTTGGTGTCTTGCTTTTGTGCAGAAGAAGAAAATCGATGGATTCCCACTGCATCTCTTGCAACAACTCTCTCTCCACCCCAACTGGAGGAGTGACCTACGGGCCCAACGCGGCCTCCATTTTTTCAATGCTGGTGGGGTAAGTAACGCAAGCCACTACTGGACTATTCTTTGGAACCATGTTCCCATAAGTGGGTGTCGGTGCCTCAGCACTGTAGGAAGAAGCTCCCAAGAGGTCAGTCTTTGATCGGTTCGCGACCACAATGCCCTCTCTCAATGGGCCATCCAAAGATGACGCCTTAGTCTTCAAAAGGCCGGGCAAGAACCCGAACGGGCACGTAAAGAGGCTCGTGACACCTGAAGGGGCCACCCCAAAATGGATAGCCCTCCCAACTCCTGCTACGGGCGAAGTCGTTAAAGGTGCTTGCCCTACCAGAAAGTTGATCTTTGAAAGATTAGCCGGTCCTCCTCAAACCCTGCCAAGGACGTCAGTCTTCAACAGGTTGATGCCAACTGCATCCCCTCAGCAAGGTCGGGGGCACGAAGAAGCCGCTTCCAAAACTGAGGCAGTCCCGTCTGCAAGACACGCTCGACGTCGCCACTGGCGCCGAGTGAAAAAAAGTTGGGGGCAACTCCCCCTCTGGACTCACCCTACCAGCTCCAATAGTGGAAGTTAGCGCTGCTGTTCCAACTGGGAACAATTTTGATCTGCTCAGGAGGGTACGCAAGAACTCTCCAACGGCGGTGATAAACAAATCGCCCTCTCCTGTAGAAACCACAGTACAGGCAAAGACGGAGCTCCCCCATCAACGGCTCTCCTCCCAAATTCACATGGACTAGTAAAAAGTTCAGGACTCCGTGATTGATCAAAACTATTCTCGTCGACTGAAGAAATAGAAGGCTCGGTAAGAGAAAGATCATCCCTCCGTCATACAGCGAGAGACTTCTTCTACATAGGCGCCTGTTACAATGGTTCCTTCAACTTCGACCTCTCACAAAAGGATGAGGCCGTAGAAAATCCCACCGCCTGCGGCAAATTCCAAAGGTGATGGACACAAACGTCCCAAGTCTGGGGGCATGATCGTGCATACGGGAAAGAACAAATCCGTGCTTTTGTAGGTCATACCAGCCTGGATATGGTATAGGGAAAACATCAAATCCTCTTCCGGCTTTATCGGCAGCCAAAGAGGAACGATCTCCAAGGCTGCTCTTGATAATTATATAGCTCAACAAATACGAGCTCATCAAGTTAATGAAGTCGCACGCTAAATCATAAGAACTGGGCGACCATATCCAGGCCGGTATGACCAAATTAAGTACCTGCCGGGATATACGATCCCTAAGTTCTACGTATACAAGGGGACGGGAAACCCATATCAGCACATCGCGCAGTTCAGAGCTCTGTGCGGCAACACTGGAGGCGACGAAAAATTGTTGCTTCACCAGTTCGGTGGCAGCCTGTCAGAGACGGCCTTTGAATGGTACTCGGAGCTCCCAAATGACTCTGTGAGAACATTCACAGAGATGGAACTGCTGTTCACACAATGGATCTCCAGCGTAAGCGTGCGCACCCTGATCACGGCATTAATCAATGACAAGGTAAAGCAAGGAGAAACCTGAGTCCAATATGCGATCCGGTAGAGGAACCTATGGTCTATGTGCGAACAACGCATCAAAGAATCCTCTGCCGTGGGCATTTTCATCGGGACTTTTGATCCTTAAACGACTGTGTCCCAGTTCATGATGTTCTTCAAACCAACAACCTTTCAGGCTCTGATCGATAAACTGGCCCAAATAGACCAGATGGGCCACAAGCATTCCTCCTCAAGTAAGGACCCTCAAAACGCCAAGGGTAAAGGGAAAGCGGCCTTCGTTGCCAACACTCAACAACAACCGAGTGGCCCAAAACCGGTTGCTCGCCAAAACAACGCACGTCCACGCCTATCCCTGCTAGGTCGCGCTTACTCGTTTCCCCATGATAAGACGAAGAGTCTATTTGAGTTGGCAATGCACAATAAACTCATCACATTGCCAGACCCACGATGTCCACCACAACCCGACGACGTTAACAACCCCAACTACTGCGCCTATCACAGAATGGTGAGCCACCAAATTGAGGATTGCTATATTTTCACGAACTGGGTCGAAGACCAGTATATATAGGGTATGTTCGCGCTGTCTAAGAACTGGAGGGTGAACCCACCACAAAAGCACACTCCTAAAAAAGTGGATGCGCCGGGGGCATCATGCTCGCTCGTGGAAGAAACTCCATGGGAAGTCGTTTTTTAGCTAAAACCAAAAGAATGCTGAAATATCTACAGGCATGTCCGGCGGTCGGGTGGAAAATCCCACTTGAACCTGAAATCATCGAAGGGATGCTGAAATCGCGTCCTGTACCGAAAATTGTTGAAAAAGGGCAAACGAGTAAGCGCGAAGACCAAGAAGCCTGTGCGGTCGGCCGTGTATGACGATAAGGATACAAACCTACAAAAATACATCAACGTGCAGGAGTAGTACAACCAGAAGGCCCAGAAACCAGTCATGCTCGAAGAGTTCCTCAAGCATATTCTTGAGAACTAAGATAGTGACAACGATGAGGAAAATGACTCATCAGATGAAACCGAAAACTATGTAACAAGTTGCCACATGTTCTCCTATTCGTCGTTAAATGATGAAGAAACTCTCTCAACGTCAGAAAACAACGCAGAGGAACTAGGGGCAGAATCGGTGCTAAAATCACTGGAACTGTTAGAAGACCCAATCGATAGGCTGTTAAACGAAGCCTTTCGAAAAAGAAAAGCTGACCGAGAACGCGAAACAGCCATATACGAAAAAGGAAAAGCATCGGTGTCAGGATGAAGAAGCCGCGTCAAGGTAGAGTCGTAAAGTATTCCAACCAAACCAAGGCATATCTGCGACAAATAAGGGCAGGATTAAGGCAGAGAAGCAGTTCGCCAAATCCCTGTTAATGGGAATGAAGCTTCCACCTCTAGTAGAAAACACTCCCGAGGTAATATGCCTCGACGGAGAGGATTCACATCCAAACTATTGCCTATATCATCGAAGAGTTACCCACCCCACCAAGGATTGTCAAGAAGTGCTGGCAATGATATGTTGCTCATCAAAAACACTTCAAGAGGATGAAGCATGAAGCTCGTCGACAGCAAAAGCGCGCGACAGATGCGTGTGAAAAACGGCTGGCAACTGTCATATGGTTGGTATCAGTTCCGAAGGGGGAAACCCCCAAGTTCTTACATTCATGAGCGATTCTGAGAATGAAATACCCCTCAGCCCTCTCTTCAAAGACTCCAGCTCCGAAAAAGAAGAGGAGGAGAAGAATTGCGAGAATATTCGGCTGTATAGCCACACGCTGCCTAAAAAGAATCTTGGACCTACAAACAAAGGTTCGAGTAAAAAGGACAAAGGGAAAGAAAAAAATCCCTGAGGAAATTGCCCTCGACGGTGGAGTTGTCAAAGAGCTCGGTGCAAGGGACCTGCCTAGGAAAAACAAGGTAGATTACAATGTCCTAGCAAATTTGAGGAAAATACCCTCACAACTGAGCATACTGGATGATCTCCTCATGTACAAAGAGGTACAAGATTCTATGACCAAGGCATTACAAGAGCCTGATCAGTTCCAAGTTTTCCTTGCAGAAGAGAAGATGAAGGACGAGCTGGAAAATGTTCATACAGCTGACATTATATTCAGCGATGAAAATCTCCTCCTCGGTACGTGTGAACATAACCGCCCGTTATACGTCACCGGGTAATGCCACGACATCAAAATAGGAAAAATCCATGTCGACAACGGATCCTCTGTCAACCTTCTCAACATCAAAATGCTGAAGGAGATTTGCATGAACGTTCAGCACTAGGCTCAAGACAAAATTACAATCTTCGGGTTTGACTCACAGCCGTCACGGACGGTTGGGTTTGTAATATTGACATTATGCTTTGGGTTTCTCGTCACTGACATTAAATTTCACGTCATTGACGCCAAGACTTGGTATAACGCTTTACTCGGCAGGCCCTGGTAGCATGAGTACAACGTCATCCCTTCTACACAACATCAGTGTATGAAGTATTTCAAGGAAGGCTTGGAATGCACTGTTACAGGGGAGATAAATCCGTTCTCTGTAAATGAGGTCCGGAAATATGAAGACGCAAAGTACTTCCTACCAGACTTCAAAGATACAGAAATGTGTCATAAGCCAGAGGATAAACAGAAGTCTGCCACCACTATCCCGATCTTTGGGAGTGATTTCGAAGAAGATGAAGAAATAGTATACTCGGGGCAACCCCAGAAAGAAAACAACAGGCCCGGACCATCTACCCCTATTCTGGTCTTTGGCAGCGACTCTGAGGATGAGGTCAACGCAACGTTCTCCATCCGCCCGTCAGTGTAAACCCTCGACGAAGTAGATCAGAGTCTGCAAATCACAATGGCTCCGCCTCGGCATTATAAGGAACTTGATGCACTCCATACATACAGCGTACAAGAACTACAGACTTTCTACGTCTCTCCCAGAAGAAAAGGTGAAAAGGCGATCATCTTCTACCAATCTACGGAGACCAAAGTAGAAAAGAAGTCTAGCATGGTGCCGATTTTGCACTCGACGGGTTTCAACCAACCCGTCTGCCAAGATACTACGCGGAGGGATTGAAAAGGCTGTTAAGATGCCAAAGTGTATCCCTCGAACAAACTGTTCGACAAGCCTACTTCTATAAAAAGATTTAGGATATCCGCGAGACTCAGCGGAAGATGCCCAACGGGAAGATGGAGACAACCGGGCTCGGATACGCTCGATCTAAGAAACGAGAGCAGTTCCACAGCTTCCGCTTCATAAACAACTACCACGAAGGGGAAAACGCTCTTCCGAATGGCCGCAACGTTGAAACATAGCAAAATCCCGCTCTAAGAACGTTAAGTCCGTCACTCGAAGAACAAATAGACAAGCTAATAAAAGAAGCTTGTTGAAAGAGCCGAGACAATCACAGCCACGAAATGGCCATTTATGAAAAGGTCAGGACGCAGTGCCTCAATCCGCAATCGGTGAAAAAGGAAGACTATAATGCTCTTCATCCCCGGTCCGCTGTATGTCCCCGCGAAAGGGGAAAATCCCAAAATAGAGGCAAAAATAGGGCAAACAACGCTTGAAAACAACAAAGCGGATCTAAGAAGCTATGCAATCGAGAAAATGTCAATTGGAACCCATCCTTTATAAAGAAGATGGGTCGGGAATACTCTTTCCCCTAAGACAAAACGTGGAAAATTTTCAACCTTGTCATAAAGCACCAAATGATGACAATTTCAGAATCTCGGCACCCCGAACAAATAAGCGGGCCCATCATCCAGATTATTGCTCTTATCACCGAGTAATAGGTCATCCCCTTGAAGAATACTTCACCTTCAAAGACGGGGTAGAAGACCGGTATTAGTAAGGCAGGTTTGCTTTATCTGACAGCTGGAGGGTAACCCTACCGGAAAAGCATAAGCCAAAGAGGACCTATACCGTGAGGATAGGACCGGCCCAACATCAAGAATGGAAGCGAACTCGTGCTTGCCATATGATAATACTCTCAAAAGAGGGAGGGCACGAGACTATGGATGACCTCTTCAGGTGCTTCGCAAATGAAGATGAGGATGAGGTGATCTCAGAGTTTTCACCAGCACCAAAAGAGCTGGAAGATGGGATGCACACTACGGCGGATAACCTAAGGAAAATTGACTTAGGATCGGAAAATGATCCGAGGCCAACGTTCGTCAGTGAGCTGCTATCTAAAAAACATGTTGCTACGTTAAAAGATGTACTCATGCGGTATAAAGATTGCTTTGCATGGAACTATTCAGAGATGCCAGGTCTAGATCTAAAAGTGGCGGTACACAAACTGGCCATATCGCCGGACATAAAGCCAGTCAAACAGGCGCCAAGAAGAATGCGGCTCGAACTTGAGATGAGTATCAACGCCGAAGTCAAGAAATTAATCAACTCTGGCTTCATCCAAGAAGTTCAACATCCCAACTGGATCGCTAACATCGTTCCAGTGATGATGAAGAATGGGACGGTGTGCATCTGCGTGGACTTTCGGGACCTCAACAAAACTTGCCCGAAAGATGACTTCCCAGTACCTATTACTGAGCTGATGATCAATAACATGTCTACCCATAAGGTCTTCTCCTTCATGGATGGATCTTCAGGATATAATCAAATAAAAATGCATCCTGAAGACCAAAAACATACTGTCTTCCGGACCCAGCTGGGCATATTCTACTATAAGATGATGCCTTTCGGTTTAAAGAATGTTGGCGCTACGTACTAAATGGCCATGAAAAATATCTTCGATGATCTCATACATGAGATTGTCGAATTCTATATTGACGACCTTGTGGTAAAGAGTGGATCTCACGAGGAGTATTGGGAACATATAAAAATAGTGTTCTGACGTCTTCGGAAGTATAATCTGAAGATGAATCCTCTAAAACGCGTGTTTGGAGTCTCCTCAGGAAAATTCCTAGGATTCATCATACGACACAGGGGCATTGAAATCGACCCTTCAAAGATCAAGGCAATTATGGAAATGCCCACGCCAAAAACCCTCAAACAACTGCGGTCTATTCAAGGAAAACTCGCTTATATCCGGCGGTTCATAGCCAACCTATAAGGAAAATATCGTCCCTACAGTCATTTGATGAAGAAGGGGAAGCCGTTCGTCTGGGATCGAAAGTGACAAAATGCACTAAACGAAATCAAGCAATACCTGCAAAATCCGCCGGTATTGGCCGCTCTGGTAAAGGAAAACCCCTTATCCTATATACAATGTCCCTTGAGGGTTATCTAGACGCGCTATGAGCATTAGAGAATGATCAATAAAAGGAGAGAGCTCTATACTATTTGAGTCGAGTTCTCCTAGGGCAGAAAACGACTACTCTCCTATCGAAAAACATTGCATGGCACTGATCTTTGCGATAACAAAGCTCAGACATTACGCCTTGGCATATAAGGTCCATCTTATATCAAAGGTGGATCCTCTCAAATATCTGATATCAAGGGCCATACTAACAGGAAGGCTTGCCAAATGGGCCCTCTTTCTGATGGAGTTCTCGATAACGTATCGACCCCTCAAAGCAGTGAAAGGCCAGGCCATTGCCGACTTTCTTGCGAAGAATCCGATAGCAGCCGACACCCCCTTAAATTGTGAGTTGTCGGATGAACATGTGTTCGACACAATCGAAGAAGAGAAGGAAGAAAATGATTCCCAATAGGATCTTTACTTCGATGGAGCGTCTTCCATGAAGAGGCGGAAGCAAAACACCCTCATAATCAAATCTGGAGTGGGCCTTATCTTCATGACTCCGAAAGGAGGGATATTGCGTTACGCCCTTTCCTTAATAGAGCCAAGGACTAACAACGAAGCTGAATATGAAGCTTTGATAGCAGGTCTCGAGATCTCTATTGACATGGGAATCAAAAACCTCTTCATATATGGAACTCCCAGCTGATCGTTAGCCAAGTAAATGGCGACTATCAGACGTGCAAGCCATAGATGATAAAGTATGGCGAAAGAGTACTACAATTGCTGACACAAATCCCTTCGTACATCCTAGAGAGCATACCACGTGCAGAAAATAGCAAGGCAGACACGTTAGCCAAATTGGCTAAAGAACTGGCGGATGACGACCTCGATGACGTAAAGATCATTGTATAAAGTCACAGGGTTCTCACGCTAACGGATATATCTTCAGAAGATCTGATAAAGTCACCCGAAAGAAAAAAAACGACCGAAAAAGTAGCCCTTCAAATAGAGGACGAAGAAAAGTTCAAGGACTTGAGGGAAGTCTTCAAAGACTACTTTAAATCCCGACGAACGCCCGAAAATGCGTCGTTTAGACATCAGCTCATGAAACGAGTTTTGTCTTTCGCCTTCGTCAATGATACTCTATATAAGAGATCGTTCGACTATTTATGGCTAAGATGTGTAACAACTCAAATTCTTGTGTATATAAATTTGATTAAAAGTTAATCTATACTTAGGGTATATACATTTCCTGTGAGTATTATAAGTATTTGTTTTGTTTTTTAATAGCAAAAAGGAGCTTTTAGCTCGTTGGTAATACCTTGCACTGCTGAACCAAAGCACCAGAGTTCAAATCCCATTAGTCACATTATTTTTTTAATTAGTTTTCTTTTAAATTTTTAGAAGCCTAAGAGTCTACACATGCATAACTCATAAAAAACAAAAGTCATATATAAAACAAACTGGCCCAGGAGATAGACCAAGCATCAAAGGACACGTGGTGGCGAGACCCGGCCCGACTCGGCCGAATCGCGCCGGCGACTCGGGAGAATCGGCCGGCACCGCCGGCCGACTCAGCGTGGATCGTCGATTTCTCTTCATGACTCTTCTGCCTCTAGGTCTCCCCTTAACTCCTGTCATGTTTAAATACCCTGCACATTAACAGAGACTAATAAAATCTAATTAAACCATTTTAATGCATAATTTTTAATGCATTTTGTATCAAACCCTAACCCTAATCTTTTCCTATAAATACCAATCCATCTCACACACCCCTCACTCACAAACTCTATCCAAACTCTCAAGAAAAATACCACGAACTTTTGTGTACAAGTGGAGTTAGCGAAGGGTGAAGCTCCGTCGAAATTCCGACGACGATTCGAGGAGCTCCCGGAGACGAAACGACGCACCGGCACCTCCTACTACTCCCTCTTCCTCTTCTCTAAACCAAAATCCAGTAATTCCTTCTTCCCTCTTATCCTTTCTAATCTAAAAACTCATATTTCTAAAACCCGACGGAAGCGGAGTTAACCCGACTTCCGATTCGGTTTTCTTTAAAAAGTTCCAATTTTCTTAAATACAACAAAACCAAACTTGCATATCATGACTATTAATCATTAACAAAATATATTGAACAAGTTCCATATCAAAAGAATGTATATTATAATTTTAATCGCACTTTTTCAGAAAAATACCATGTAGTTTAATTTCGACATTAAATATCATAATTCCTTACTATACCTTTAGATAGTTCACGAGGTAATGACCCACCTCCTCACAACACTCATATGTAACATAGCACGATGATTCTTTGGGAACATAGTTTTGGGAAAATACGGTTTTACACAAAACTACCTCAAACTTATAAAAACCTTTTTCTACAAGATTATGTATTTTAAACAAATTTTTGCAAAGCGCCGCTACAACCCATTGGGGAACCTGTTCGGGATGGTGTGGATTATTACACATCCTCGGGCTTAGTAGTGCGAGATGCAGACCTCCGCAAGGAGCATTCAGTCTTGAAAGATTTAAAAATACAATTTTCTTTAGAAAATGTGATTTCTATTATAAATAAAACTTATACTTTTGATAAATATATATATATGTAAATAATATCAAAATATCTATTTTTAGTATTTATAATATTCCAAATTTCCAAAATGCAAGAAAAACATATCATTTATAAGAAAATACCATACAATTCCAATATTACATATAAATATCATATATTATGAAAATATGTTTTATTCACTAGAAATGTCACAATTATAAAATATACGTCAATGAAAACTTTAAAGACGATAATAAAATACTTGAGGTGTATTTTGAAAATTATACAAAATTATTTTTAGATAAAACCCCCTCAAGTTCTATAAATTACAATAAAGATCCTAGTAAACATAGGTTTAAGCAGGACCACTCTTGAGCCTCAGGGAGTCGGAGAAGTGGGTGCTTTCCTATTTAAGGTAGACAACTTAACAAACGGTGTTATCAACCCGGTAATCGTCTTTAAAAAAGACACAAATCCTGTCGTCCATGTGCAATGGTTACCGATAACAACAAAACTTAATTCAGGATTAAATTCCTTTTCTAATTGTTTGACTCAGATTGAGTCTTAATATAATCAATCTAACTTGAATACAATTCAAGTACAATCTACAATATAACAATTCAATATGAATCCATAAATCCATATATTCAATCTGTTCAATCTATCAATCTATATTGACTGAACCGAACCATGGATATACATCCATCTACATGATTCTCAAGTTACATCCATTTATTGATATCATGGTTCCGGCAAGTCATCCATCTCTAAAATCTATACTACAAGACAATACAATTTACAATACAACACAAACAATACAATCAGGACATCGCGGGGTTTAAGGGGTAGGTTGGTACGGTAGGTGTTAGAAGTGGAACGAGACTGCAAGATTTAAGACACCTAACCTGTATTCCATTGCTGTTGTACTATGGCAAAAACGGTTCCTTGTACATTCCGTTCACCTTAGTCTCTGGTCTACTGAGACTCCTCTCGTATACACTGGACTCTTCTGTACCAAGCTACAAACAACAGCGTTAACATTAAATACAACATTATAATGATATAATATAACATTAAAAGTTACACTCTCTCTGTCTATTCTATTTTTCCCTTATCTTTGGGAATTACCGAGCGATTGTTCGCTGACGACATTCCTTCTCTTTCTTTTTGGCATGTTGTCAGGTGATTCAGACCTTCAGGAGATCGAGCCCACTAGAGACGATTTGGATCAGCTAGCCTACGACCTGGAGCTCTAGATACTTTTACTTTTCATTTCAGTACTTTCCATTTCTGTTATGCATCTATTTAGGCATTGCTTTTCATACCATATATTTACTTTTCAGATACATTATACAAAAGAATGTTGATAAATAAAGTTGTGGTTCATTACATTTTGTCTCTTGTGTATATTTCATTTATATTGCTTAGTTACGCTTAGCGTATTTACTTCTAAGTAAATACGTAGCGGCCAGTCGTGTCCTCTGCCCGTACACAGAGAAGCGGGGCATGACAGGTTTTGTTGGCGGCCCATGCAGGTCAGAGCTGTATGGAACCCTACCATGCAGTTCAGCTCTGCGTGAATAACCTAAGAAATATAACACAAGAACCCGCAAATGAAAACATTCTTTACAATTCATACTTCTTGAATCTTATCATTTCATATATTTTGAATCTGTCCTAACCCAAATATTTCTTTCAAGGTTATGGATTCCACAAACAACACCAGCTCCAATGTCAACAACACTCCCCCCCCACTACCACTTTCACCTACCGTCCCTGCTCCGATCAACAAGCAGATGGTTCTGCTTGAGGCAATCTACAGCCTCCTGGAAGGACAGCAGCAGCAGACTGCTGTCCTGATGAACCGATCAGAGGCGGAAGCACCTGGGGTGAAGCAATTCAGAGCTTTACGCCCCAAACAATTCTCAGGAAAAGAGAGTCCTCTAGAAGCTGAAGAATGGGCTCAGAGCATTGAAGATGATCTGGCAGCAACACAAGTGCCAGAAATAGCTTGGGTTCATGTTGAGAAATTACAACTCACGGACAATGCACGGATTTGGTGGAAGGCGGACGAAAGCCGTCTCACTCGGCCTATCGAATGGAAGACTTTCCGTGACATGTTTGACGCAAAGTATTTCCCAAAGACTGCTAGGTTCGACATGGAACATCAGTTCATTCATCTGCAACAAGGTTCAATGTGGACCAAGTCAGTAGATGGATATGACGTTGAGTTCACCATGCTAAGTAGGTAAGATATGTCTCAATAATTAGATTTTTCAATATATCACATACTAAACAACTAAACACAATACTTTAACAGATTTGCGGCACACCTGATACCGACGGATGAGATCAGAGCCCGTCGATTTCAACAAGGTTTGGATTCGGAGATCCAGGCTGCATTAGACACAGGAGATTTTCCGACTCACGAATCGGCCCTAAAAGCTGCCCGTCATTATTAGGCAGTGGTAAAGATGAAGGGCAGGTCTCAATCTGCAGGAGTTAAGCACCCTGCCAACCAGATGGCAGGAGGAGCCTCATCAAGGCCATCTTTTGTGCTAAGGAGACCGGGAGTACCGAACAACAGGCCCAGCCCAGCCTTTTGTACCTACTGCAGGAGAGCTGGACATATGAAAAAAGACTGCTGGCGAGCCAACCGTCTTTGCTTAGTCTGCGGCTTAGCTACTCACGATATTGGGTCTTGTCCTCGTAGACAAAATCCAATTGCTGCACCCAGGCCAGCAATCACATACCAGCAGCAACCAGCCCTTCAGGAACCTGCTCCAAGACTCGCTCTTCCTGCTCCACCACCTAGAGGACCACCGACTGCACCTCCTCCTCCCCAGTTCCATCAAGCTCAACGGAACGTTCCGAGGATTGCTCCTCCGGCCAGGAGGAATGTACCACGGCGACAGGTTTTCACGATGACCGTGGAAGAAGCTGAGGCCACTGGCCAAGTTATCACTGGTAACCCTTTCTTCTCACGTTTTTCTTTCAGTCTTAACACCTACCTACATATTTTTCCTATACCTAAAAACATATTCCATATACCTTAAGTACAATCTTAGTAGCCTCACTTTCTGCACTAACACTCTTCGATACTGGAGCATCTCACTGCTTTATGTCGCAACGGTTCATCCGAACTCATGCGATTCCAGTCACACCGCTTGTATCCAGCTGGAATGTCAGTTCAGGAAATGGTGTTCTAAAGGCAACAATGGGATACAGCTTGTGTCCAGTAGTCGGCTGCAGCAGAGAATTCTATGCTGACTTCAAAGTGCTGGACATACCGAACTTCGATGTGGTTTTAGGTATGGATTGGCTCGGAAAATTTTATGCTACCATTGACTGTCATCAAAGGAGGGTAGTATTTGAGATTCCAGACCATCCGGTATTTTATTTCAAAAGTGGAGATCGTACCCTGGAGCCAAGTATTTACAAGGCGAAACCAAAGAAGGCAGTAATTGCAGCAACTCAAGCAGAGGAAGGATCAATGCCAGAAGTGGTTCGAGAGTTCGATGATATGTTTTCTGACGATATATCATGTTAGCCTCCGGATCGAGCTCTTGAATTCTGCATTGATTCAGTACCAGGAGCACAACCGGTAATCAAAGCACCTTATTGATTAAGTCCGGAAGGTTTGAAGGAATTCCGAACTCAATTGGACGAATTATTGGCGAAAGAATGGATTCATCCCAGCACTTCAAGTTAGGGATTACCAGTACTGCTTGTAAAAAAGAAGGAAGGTTCATACAGAATGTGCATCGATTATTGAGGCTTAAACGAAGTAATGATAAAGAACAAGTATCCACTCCCGCGCATCGACGATTTATTCGATCAACTAAGTGGATCTTGTGTTTTCTCCAAATTAGATCTTCGTTCAGGTTATCATCAAGTGAAAGTCAAGGAAGCTGATATTCATAAACTGGCTTTCAGAACTCATTATGGGCATTACGAATTTCTTGTGATGCCATTTGGAGTGACCAACGCACCAACAATATTCATGAACCTGATGAATCAAGTTTTCCGGGAGTACCTAGACAGGTTTGTTTTCATCTTCATCGACGACATCCTGGTGTATTCTAAGAGTCGGAAAGAACATGCCGAGCACCTACGAATTGTCCTGGAAATTCTACGACAACATCAACTATATACCAAGTACAGCAAGTGCGAGTTTTGGCTAGATCAAGTTGGTTTCCTCGGACATATTGTATCAGGCGAAGGAATCTTTATGGATCGAGCGAAAGTTTCAGCAGTAAGCGAATGGCCGACACCAAAGTCAGTGAAGGACATTCGAAGTTTCTTGGGTCTAGCCGGATATTACCGAAGATTCATTGAAGGCTTTTCGAAGATAGCAGCACCCCTGACCAAGCTCACACGTAAAGATGAAGAATTTGTGTGGTCAGAAACAAGCGAACAAGCTTTCGTAGAACTCAAGTCAAGGTTGACATCAGCGCCTATTATCGTTATACCAGACCAATCTAGAGGTTTCGAAGTACATTGCGATGCATCCAGTAAAGGATTAGGATGTGTTCTACATCAGCATGGTAAGGTTGTGGCTTATGCTTCAAGATAGCTGAAGATTCATGAGCGCAATTATTCGACGCATAATTTAGAATTGGCGGCCGTTATCTTTGCTCTTAAGATTTGGCACCATTATCTTCTTAGTGAACGAGTGAACATATACAAAGGTCATAAGAGTCTGAAATATTTGTTTACCCAGAAAGAACTTAATATGCGGCAGAGACGATAGTTAGAACTCATGGCGGACTTTGACATCAACCTGCAATATCACCCAGGGAAGGTGAATGTGGTACCTGATGCTCTTAGTCGCCAACTATTAGCAATGAATCTCACCACTCAGTGGAAGCTTCAACAAGAATTGCATCAGATGGAGATTGAAGTAGTCATGCTAGGTAACGCTTCAAATTTGATGAATTTACAAGTTGAATAAAAAATTGTCAATCAGATCAAAGCAGCTCAAGCAAGTGATGCTAAGTTGCAAAAAATCAGAGAACAAGTGGAGAATGGACTCAGAATAGACTTCATCATCCATGAAGACGGATCTTTGAGATACGACTGCAGATTATGTGTACCAAAAGGTTTTGTTCGGAAAGAGTTAATGAAAGAAGCTTACAGCTCTCCCTACTCAGTACACCCTGGAGGTACAAAGATGTAAAAAGATCTACGTTAGAATTACTGGTGGCATGGAATCAAGCGTGAAGTAGCCAGAAGCGTCACTAAATGCTTGGTGTGTCAGCAAGTAAAGGCTGAACATCACAGAACAGCTGGATTACTTCAACCATTACCTATCCCTTAATGGAAGTGGTAACACATCACAATGGATTTTGTGACTGCACTTCCTCGCAGCACAAACGGTAACGATGCGGTATGGGTTATTGTGGATCGACTCACAAAGTCGGCACATTTCATCCTATTTTGAATTGGCCAATCAACTGAGACATTAGCAAAGAAGTACATGGAGGTAAGAATCTATTAAACTCTTCATAATGTACTATCTCTGATAACCATGAACTCATACAGGAAATTGTGAGATTTCATGGAGTACCGGTCTGCATTGTCTCTGATCGTGACACCAGGTTCCGATCGCAATTTTGACAGAGTCTACAAGCGAGCTTGGGAACAAGTTTGAACTTCAGCACGTCTTATCATCCACAAACAGATGGTCGGTCTGAGCGAACTATTCAGATCTTGGAGGATATGCTCAGAGCATATATGTTAGACTTCGGAGGATCGTGAGAAGATCACCTACATCTTATGGAGTTCTCATACAACAACAGGTACTAAGCAAGCATAGGAATGCCACCTTTTGCAGTGCTTTATGGAAGGAAGTGTCGATCGCCATTAAGTTGGGACAACATCGGTGATAGGGAACTTCTTGGACCTGAGATGATAGTAGCAACTGTTGATGTGGTTCATACTATCAGGGAAAGAATGCGCATAGCCCAAGATCGACAGAAGCACTGGGATGATGCAAAACGACATCACTTGGAGTTCTACCCAGGAGATCACGTATTCTTAAAGATATCTCCAAACCGTGGAGTGATCCGATTTGGAAGATGGGGTAAGCTAAGTCCGAGATACATTGGACTGTTCGACATACTCGAACGAGTCGGTGAAGTGGCATACCGCTTGGCACTTCCACCTTCATTGGAAGGAGAGCACAATGTGTTCCACATATCCCAACTCAGAAATTATGTAAGTGACCCCAGCCACATTCTCTATCATTCTGAGCTCACTGTACATCCCAACTCTTCTTGTGAGAAACAACCTGTGGAGATCCTGGACAGAAAAGTGAAGTCACTTCGGAACAAGGAAGTCAATTTGGTTCGAGTGATGTGGAGAAAAGACATTCCAGGAGAATCGACATGGGAAAGGGAATATGAGATGCATGAAAGTTATCCTCACCTATTCGTAAACTAGTCCTTAAAATAAATTGTAAATTTCGAGGACGAAATTTTTGTAAGGAGGGTAGACTATAACAACTCCAATTCTTGTGTACATATATTTGATTAAAATTTAATGTTTACTTGGGGTATTTACATTTACTGTGAGTACTATAAGTATTTGTTTTATTTTTAATAGCAAGAAGGAGCTTGTAGCTCATTGGTAATACCTTGCACTGCTGAACCAGAGCACCAGAGTTCAAATCCCATTAGCCACATTAATTTTTTAATTAGTTTTCTTTTAAATTTTTAGAAGCCCAAGAGCCTACACGTGCATAACTCGTTAAAAACAAAATTCACATATAAAACAAATTGGCCCAGGAGATAGACCTAGCGTCAAGAGAGACGTGGCGGCGAGACCCAGCACGACTCAGCCGAATCGGGCCGGCGATTCGGGCGAATCGGCCAGTGCCGCCGGCCGACTCAGCGTGGATCGCCGATTTCTCTTCATGACTCTTCTGCCTCTTGGTCTCCCCTTAACCCCTGTCATGTTTAAATACCCTGCACATTAACAAAGACTAATAAAATCCAATTAAACCATTTTAATGCATAATTTTTAATGCGTTTTTTATCTAACCTTAACCCTAATCTTTTCTTATAAATACCACTCCATCTCACACCCCCTCACTCACAAACTCTGTCCAAACTCTGAAGAAAAATGCCACGAACTTTTGTGTACAAGTGGAGTTAGCGAAGGGCGAAGCTCCGGCGAAATTCCGACGACGATTCGAGGAGCTCCCGGCGACGAAACGACGCACCAGCACCTCCTACTACTCCCTCTTCCTCTTCTCTAAACCAAAATCCAGTAATTCCTTCTTCCCCCTTCTCTTTTCTAATCTAAAAACTTGTATTTCTAAAACCCGACGGAAGCGGAGTTAATCCGACTTCCGATTCGGTTTTCTTTAAAAAGTTCCAATTTTCTTAAATACAACAAAACCAAACTTGCATATCATGACTATTAGTCATTAAAAAAATATATTGAACAAGTTCCATATCAAAAGAATGCATATTATAATTTTTATCGCACTTTTTAAGAAAAATACTATGTAGTTAATTTCGACATTAAATATCATAATTCCTTGCTATACCTTCAAATAGTTCACGAGGTAATGACCTACCTCCTCACAACACTCATATGTAACATATCACGATGATTCTTTGAGAACATAGTTTTGAGAAACTACGGTTTTACACAAAACTAACTCAAACTTATAAAAACCTTTTTCCACAAGATTAGGCATTTTAAATAAATCTTTGCAAAGCGCCGCTACAACCCATTGGGGAATCCGTTCAGGATGGTGCAGATTATCGCACATCCTCGGGCTTAGTAGTGCGAGATGCAGACCTTCACAAGGAGCATTCAGTCTCGAAAGATTTAAAAATATAATTTTTTTTGAGAAAATATGATTTATATTATAAATAAAACTTATATTTTTGATAAATAAATATATATGTAAATAATATCAAAATATCTATTTTTAGTATTTGTAATATTCCACATTTCCAAAATGCAAGAAAAAACATATCATTTACATGAAAATACCATACAATTCCAATATTACAAATAAATACCATATATTATGAAAATAGGTTTATTCACTAGAAATGTCACAATGATAAAATATACATTAATGAAAACTTTAAAGACGATAATAAAATACTTGAGGTGTATATTGAAAATTATACAAAATTATTTTTACATAAAACCCCCTCAAGTTCTATAAATTACAATAAAGACCCTAGTAAATATAGGTTTAAGCGGGACCAATCTCTTGAGCCTCATGGAGCCGCAGAAGTGGGTGCTTGCCTATTTAAGGTAGACAACTTAACAAACGGAGTTATCAACCCGGTAATCGTCTTTGAAAAAAACACAAATCTTGCCGTCCATATGCAGCGGTTACCGATAACACCAAAACTTAATTTAGGATTCAATTCCTTTTCTAATTGTCCGATTCAGATTGAGTCTCAATATAATCAATCTGACTTGAATATGATTCAAGTACAATATACAATATAACAATTCAATATGAATCCATAAATCCATATTCAATCTGTTCAATCTATCAACTAAATTGACTGAACAGAACCATGGATATACATCCATCTACATGATTCTCCAGTTACATCCATTTACTGATATAATGGTTCCGGCAAGTCATCCATCTCTACAATCTATAATACAAGACAATAAAATTTACAATACAGCACAAACAATACAATCAAGACATCGTGGGGTTTAAGGGGTAGATTGGTTAGGTAGGTGTTAGAAGTGGAACGAGACTGCAAGATTTAAGACACCTAACCTGTATTCCATTGCTGTTGTACTATGGCATAAACGGTTCCTTGTACATTCCGTTCACCTTAATCTCTGGTCTATTGAGACTCCTCCCGTATACACTGGACTCTTCTGTACCAAGCTACAAACAACAGCGTTAACATTAAATACAACATTATAACGATATAATATAACATTAAAAGTTACACTCTCTCTGTCTATTCTATTTCTCCCTTATCTTTGGGAATTACCGAGCGATTGTTCGCTGACGACATTCCTTCTCTTTCTTTTTGGCATGTTGTCAGGTGATTCGGACCTTCAGGAGATCAAGCCCACTAGAGAGGATTTGGATCAGCTAGCCTACGACCTGGAGCTCTAGATACTTTTACTTTTCATTTTAGTACTTTCCATTTCTGTTATGCCTCTGTTTAGGCATTGCTTTTCATACCATATATTTACTTTTCAGATACATTGTACAAAAGAATGTTGATAAATAAAATTGTTGTTCATTACATTTTGTCTCTTGTGTATATTTCTTTTATATTGCTTAGTTACGCTTAGCGTATTTACTTCTGAGTAAATACGTAGCGGCCACCCGCGTCCTCTGCCCGTACACTGGGAAGCGGGGTGTGGCATAATGCCTGGGTCGGATGAAGCGAAGAAATTCGTCCAAGAAATTCACGACGAACTATACAGTTTTCACCAAGCAGGGCTAAAGATGAAACTTAAGATAAAAAGAATGGGTTACTATTGGCCTACAATGATTCAGGACTATCTCGAATATGCGAAGCAGTGTCACTCATGCCAAATTCACGGGGACTTCATCCACCAACATCCAAATCTGCTACACCCAACAGTGGTTAGCTGGCCGTCTGAAATGTGAGGAACCGATATAATTGGCCCCATTGAACCGGCGTCGTCCAAAGGACATCGGTTTATATTGGAAACGACCGACTACTTCTCTAAGTGGGCAGAAGCAGTACCATTAAAGGAGGTGAAGACGGAGAATATCTTTCATTTTTCATGACACAAGTCATCTATCGGTTCGGCACTTCGCGAAGAATTATCTCGGATAATGGGCCAGCTTATAGAAGTCATAAAATCAGTCGCTTCGCTCAACAGCATAAAATAAATTGGAGATACTCTTCAGTCTATAACACTCGGGTCAACGGTCTAGCTGAAGCTTTCAACAAGACCTTGACGAAGATTATAAAGAAAACAGTGTCCAGAAGTAAAAAAGACTAGCATGAAAGATTGCACGAAGATCTCTGGGCGTACCGAATAACGTTCAAAATAGCTACGAATACAACACCATACATGTTGGTATTCGGCACGGAAGCAGTGCTTCCCCTGGATATAGAAATCCCTTCTCTACGAGTAGCGGTTCTATACGAGCTGACAGATGAAGAAAATGCTCATCTTTGGCTTGAGGAGTTCGATACCCTTGACGAAACTCGCCATATAGCACAACAAAATCTGGAGGCTTATAAGGCAAGGGTAACACGGTCATACGAAAGACTGACCAAGCCGAAAACATTCCGCCAAAGCGAGCTCGTACTAGTTATCAAAAGACCGATGATCCTCAATCGAGCAAAACGGGGGAAATTCGAGCCGAACTATGAAGGCCCGTACATGATAGACAAAGTCAACCAAGGTGGAGCCTACCTGCTCATGGATATGCATGGCGAAAAACCCTTCCGGCCAATAAACGGCCGATTCCTCAAAAAATACTACGCTTGACAAGTCACAACTTAGGTTAATGATAGATGATGATGCCCGTGTCCGCTCGCTATCTTCCTGAGTCAGAACCCTGAGAGTAGTATGCAAAGAAGCTCCATCGCCTCAAACATGGCGATGAAGGACCGAGATGTCCATAAACTAGAAATTCGCCTCAAACATAGTGACATAGGATCGAGATGTCCTTAAACTAGAAATTCACCTCGAACATGGCGATAACGGACTGAGATGTCCCTAAAATAGAACCTCGCCTCAAACATGGCAACATAGGACCGAGATGTCCTTAACCTAGAAATATGTCTCAAACATGGCGATAAAGGACCGAGATGTCCTTAAATAGGAAATTCGCTTCAAACATAGCGATAACGGACCGAGATGTCCTTAAACTAGAATCTCGTCTCAAACATGGCGACATCGGACGTAGAAGTCCTTAAACTAATTATCTGCCTAAATATGGCGATAAAGGACCGAGAAGTCCCTAAACTAATTATCTGCCTCAAATATGGAAACATTGGACCGAGAAGTTCTTAAACTAACAATGGAACGAGAAGTTTCTAAACTAACAATGGACCGAGATGTCCCTAAATTAGAACCTTACCTCAAATATAGCGATATTGGACCGGGATGTCCCTGTAGGGTGTTTTTCGTCACCCCATTGAGATGGGAATGTGCGTGCGCTTGTCAGGCGCATTACAGATTCCCCCTGCCTAGGGTAGGCTGGGGTTTATTGATTGTGGGGATCCGAATCTCCGGCAGCCGCGGATTAAGCTGTTGTTAATTACTCCTCGCCTTTGGAGTGAGGGAACCTCCGATTGACGGGTTAAACTGGTCATGTGAACTCAATGTGCAGTGTTGTGTTTTGAAGGGGCTTTGGATATATCGAGGGCCCTACAGAGTTTCTACGGGTGTCCCGCTACCCGGATAGCGGGCTGAGGGTCAAGGGGGCTAGCAGCTCCCTTGCGGGAGGTGGGGCAGTTCCCCGTTAGAAATTTTTTTTCTAATGGAGGACAATGTCATGGAGTATGTTTGTGTGTGTATGTGTGTGTCTCTCTCTCTCTCTCTCTCTATATATATATATATATATAAGAGAAAGAGCATCCAAGGGATACGTGGGGGCCAGCGCCTCGCGTGCATGGCATGCAGACGCTGGGCGCTAGCGCACTAGGCGATGGGCGCGAGCGCTTTGGGCACTGGACGCACCACGTGCTCGGCATGTAGGCGCTTGTGCCCTGGGCGCCGGGCGCACCACGTGCTCGGCACGTAGGCGCTAGCGCACTGGGCGTTGGGCGCACCACGCGCTCGACACGTGGACGCTAGGCGCACCACGCGCTCGACACGTGGGCGCTGGGCACACCACGTGCTTGGCACGTGGGCGCTGGGCACACCATGCGCTCGGCACGTGGGCGCTGGGCGCTCTGGGCATTGGGCATACCACGCACTCGGCACGTGGGTGCTAGCACTCTGGGCGCACCACGCACTCGGCACGTGGGCACTGGACGCTGGGCGTTAAACAGAAAGGTGACTTTGGTCTCTGCACTGGGAGTTGTGCTCCCGATTTGACCCTTGGAGTTGACTCCTAAAAATTTTAGAAATGATCAAAGGGGGCTGCTTTGTTTCTCCTCTTTGGCCTTGGATCTTCCCAAGATGGGATTTTTGGAGATGGGTCTCCTCTTTCTTCCTCTGTTGGCCGGATCTTGAAGAACAAGAAGTGTGAAATTTTAAAAATTTCTTACTTTTGAGATCTGATGGGAGATCTAAGTTCCCCTTTGTGGGTCATATGCTATTTCTTTTTGCACACAAGCCATGGGCTTTACAAAAATTTGGTTTTATGCCCATTTATGCATAAAAAATTACATAAAAATTATTTATTACATGATTTCTGTGTTGGCATGGGGAGGCTGGACGCGGGCTCGACTTGGGCATGGGCCATCTTGACCTGGGCTTGGGCCCACCTGGTTTGGGGTTGACCTTGACTTTGACTTGATCAACCGGGGTGCAATTTTTGACCCCAACAAAGTGCCCCCCATCAATGAATGCACACCGCATGCATGAAATTGATGGATCTTGAAGTTGGACTTCGAGGTGGAACATCATTCCAGGAGCGGAGCATCATCCCGAGAGCATAATTCCAGGGATCGGCAGACATTCTGACCGAAGCATAATTTCGATGCAGAGGTTGATTCCCAGGTAAGGCATAATTCCGACGGGGAATGCAGATACTCCAAGGTGAAGCATGATTTCTACACGAGGTACATTCTGAGACGAAGCATGATTTTGACGCAGAGCTTGTTGGTTGACTTGATTCCGAGGAAGTGCTTAATTCCGAGGATCGGAGCGTCATTCCGGAGAGCGGAGGATCGGAGCATCATTCCGAAGAGCGGAGCATGATTCCAGGGATCGGAGCATAATTCCAAAGAGCGGAGCATGATTCCAGGGATCGGAGCATCATTCCGAAGAGCGGACCATGATTCCAATGGGTCGGAGCATAATTCGAACGAGCGGAGCATGATTCTAATGAGCGGCAGACATTCTAACCGGAGCATAATTTCGATGCAGAGGTTGATTCCCAGGCGAAGCATAATTCCTATGGGGAAGCAGATACTCCGAGGCGAAACATTATTTCGACACGGGATACATTCTGAGACGAAGCATGATTTCGACGCAGAGATTGTTGGTTGACTTGATTCCGAGCCGAAGCATAATTTCGACAGGGAAGGCAGATACTCCGAGGAAAAGCATGATTTCGACACGGGGAGCACATTCTGAGACGAAGCATGATTCCAACGCAGAGCTTGTTGATTTGATTTGATTTGGGTTGACATCAACATCGCTACACTGTAATATGGTACCAGGAGCGAATCATCATCTGTCATGAGAGGATTTAGGGATTTAGTTTTGGTTTGGCATCTGCATTGCTGCACTGGAATAATTCCAGGAGCAACTCATCATTTGCCCTGGGAGGATTTAGGAATTGGTGGCTTAGAAGACAGGTTTAGATCCCTATCACCTAAGGCTTTTCAATTTTATGGGCCATAAGGGTCCCATAAAAGTATTTTCTCCCTACGAGTTGAAAGGATCTCGTATGTGTATTTTCTCCTTAGGAGTCGTGGGGACTCCTAAGTGTGTTGCTCCTTTGTGAGTCGTAAGGATCTCACGCGGGAATTTTCTCCTCACAAAGTCGAGAGGACTTTCCGAGTGCATTTCATCTCCTTTTTACGAGTTTGCGCCCTTTCGGGTTTTTACAAACATGCCGGCAATCCTGCTGTTTTTACTCACGGAGCCCTTTTGGGTTTTCATCCGTGCCCATTTTGCTTGTGGACATACCATTTGTTTTATTATTTTATTTATTTTAATTTTTTTTAATTTTTTGTGAGACTTTGAATGTAGTCTCACCGGTAGGACTTGGGAGAGATTAAGATTTTTTACGTCCGTGGATTGTATACGGTTTTGCAGGATGTATGATCCGGACCGTAGGGCCGGAAAAATTTCGGGACATTGTTGGCGTCTGCATCGCTGCACTGGAATATGGTACCAGGAGCGACTCATCATTCGCTGTTGGGGTATGGGATTTGGAATTTGGTTGGCGTCTGTATCGCTGCACTGGAATATGGTACCAGGAGCGACTCATCATTCGCTATTGCCTATTGGGAAGCGATGGCTTAAGAGACAGGTTTAGATCCCTGTCGCCTAAGGCTTTTCAATTTTATGGGCCGTAAGGGTCCCATAAAAGCATTTTCTCCCTACGAGTCGAAAGGATCTCGTAGGTGTATTTTCTCCTTAGGAGTCGTGAGGACTCCTAAGTGTGTTTTTCCTTTGTGAGTCGTAAGGATCCCACGAAGGTTTGTTCTCCTCATGTATCGTGAGTATACATGAGTGGGTCTTCCCAATAGAGTATAATTCTAAGGGCGGAGACCAACCGCTGGACTGGTGATTGCGGTAGGGCATGGGTATGCTGAGAATTATTTGAGCCCGTGGATTGTATACGGCAGTCAACTTGGGGACCAACCGTAGGGCTTGGAGAATTTTGGGATTTTGTTGGCGTCTGCATCGCTGCACTGGAATATGGTATCAGGAGCGACTCATCATTCGCCGTTATTTTGGTTTTTTGTGTTTTTTTTTGTTTTTTTTACCGCGATTGCTCTATCATTTCAGTTTTTCTTATCGCGAAGGTCGCGATCGCCCTATCATTTCGGCTATTTATTCACGGTTGCCCCATCATTTCGGCTTTATTTTTCATCTTTATTTTACTCGCTGATTTTTATTGCGAGTTGCCCCATCATTTCAACTTTTCTTTTTATTTATTTATTTACACATTTTTTTACATTCCCAGTTTAACGACTTAGAGGTCGATTATTCCCAGTTTAATGACATGGTGGTCAATTGTTTTCAGAGAAAGGCAATATCTGAAAGAATCAGTTTCAAGAAGAACTTTGGTCTCCGTTTGTATGAAATTGGTGGTCGCAGCTGGACTGTTTGTTAACACGCCTTTAGACAGTTCTATCTCTCCTCCCTTGTATTGCTTTTCGACCCAATCTTTGAAGATGAATCAGTCCTCAATGGCATGACCTATCACTCTGTGATAGGGGCAGTATTTGGGGTCGTCGGTCATATTCTCTTCCTGCGGTCTTTTTGATTCTGGCAGTTGTAGACCGTTCTTCAGGCCGTCTTTGAATATTTTACGGATTTTGTCCCTTATGAAGGAATAGACCTTATCTAGCTTCTCTTTGAGTGGAGATTCCCCTCCCTCTCCGGCCACTGGCTTCCGAGGCTGGTTAGCATTAGGACCGCTCATCCCTTGCTTATTTCGGTTAGCCGAAGTGTTAAAAGATTCAAAATCGTCGGAATTCCCGCCTTTGCGATTATCATCCTTTCGGTTTCTCCAGGACCTATTGTTATTTTTGGAATCCGAGGAGGACTCCTGATTTGAGCGCTCCAGCATCTGAACTTTCCTGGTCAGCTCTTGGAATGTTTCGAGACCCGCGGTGCAGAGAAACGAGGCTATCTAATTGTTGAGATTTCCGATAAGGAGACTGACATATTGGTCCTGCTCTATCGGTGGTTCACATTTGACAAAGAGATTGCGCCATCGTGTTATAAAATCCGTGCTGCTTTCGTTGTTCTTCGGCTTGGTCCTTTCGAGATCGGCAATGGTAATCTTATCGCTGACGCTCATGAACCTCTGCCGAAACAAAAACTCCATTTGGACGAAAGTTGTGACGGAGCCATCCGGTATGCTCGCGTACCAGTCGAAAGCAACATCGGCCAGGCTATTAACGAACTGGTGGAGGAGAAGCGCATCATTGCTCCCAGTATTCCGGCATGAGGCTTTAAAGTGGGCGATGTGCTGATTCGCATTTCCTGTCCCATCAAATCTTCCGAATTTAGGGATGACATAGCCGCTAGGATATTCTACCAGATCATACTGAGCAAGATATGGTCTCCCGCTACTGCTAACATCTTTTTGCGCTTCAGCTTCGGCTACCAATGTTTTGACTTTGTTGGCAACCAAATCCATGATTTGATCTTAGGTTAGCGGGCTACTATCATCGGTAACCAAGACATTTCCCGAGATAGGATGTGACCGATTTTCATGCGGTTCGCCCACTTTTGGATTTGAGGGAATAGGCGTCGGCTGTCTCGGGACACCATTTCCCAGTTCATGAGCAGAGCCCTACGTCTGATTTGGTGGCTGAGAGGCAAGTTGGGCCGTGAGCTGTAAGACGACGTTTGTCAAGCGTCAATTTTTGAGTAGAGCTTGGCCATCTCCTTGTCTTTGCTTCTGAGCTGTTTTCGGAGCTCTTGGAGAAGTTGCTACTCCGCGTTCTTGGGACGGAAGATTAGCCCATCTTCGCTTTTCGAGCCCGACTCCTCATGGACCGAAGGTTCTTTCTACCTATCATCCTCACTGAGAGGGTTTTCATCACCTAGCGGAGGCGGCTGTTCTTGGGAAGCGGCAACCACATTCAATCCAGATTGGATTTGAGATGTGGTGGCCCCATCCTTGCTCTTGCTGCGCGTTCCCACCATGTAGACAGCGTGGACTACATATCCAGCCATTTCCTCATCTTTGGCGGGGTAACCCTGTTCTTCGAACCTCATGAGGTTTAGCTTAGCATGAGCCCTAGCCCTTTTGTTGACTCTATATCTAAGCCTTTTCTGTCTTAGCTTCTCAATTTTAAGGGCTTGGCGGGCATCCATTTCCTGGGAAGCCACCGTGAGTCGATTAGCCGGGAGCTTAGAGAAGACACCCGATCGAGCAGTTGTCAAGGGCACCGCTGGAGCTTGCTCAGGACGCCCTGTTGCTTTATTGGTGTTGATGGCCTTGTCCCCAGCTGGGTCCATAGAGAGTCGTTCGGAAACGGACTTGCGCTTGGGCTGAGGTGCCCTCGCGACCATGACGTTCGGCCTTTTCCCCTTTGAGGCTGATTTATCCATCACTGGGGCTTGAAGAGCAGGGACGGCGTTCGCTGGAATGAACAGAATAGAGACGAATGGTAGCGGCGGCTCCTCCCACTGTCGCCCAAGAATGGCCGGAAAGACCGTCCTGGAGTCCATCTTCATCGTGTAGGAGACGGGAGCTGAGTTCATCTTCGGAGACATCGTTGAAAGGTGATTGCTTGAAAATCTGCATGAAAGAGCATTATTTTAGTATAAATATAGATATGTATATTGATTGAGTTCGCATGAACGTTTAACCCGAAATATGGGAGGATAGATAGGTCCTACCGGGCGTGCCGGAATCTGTAGGGTATTTTCGTTACCCCATTGAGATGGGGATCCGAATCTCCGGCAGCCGCGGACTAAGCTGCCGTTAATTACCCCTCGCCTTGGAGCGAGGGAACCACCGATTGACGGGTTAAACTGGTCATGTGAACTCAATGTGCAGTGATGTGTTTTGAAGGGGTTTTGAATATATCGGGGGCCCTGCAGAGTTTTTATGGGGGTCCCGCTACCCGGATAGCGGGTTGGGGGTCAAGGAGGCTAGCAACCCCCTTGCGGGGTGTAGGGCAGCGCCCCGTTAGAAATTTTTTTCTAATGGAGGACAATGTCGTGGAGTGTGTGTATAAGGGAAAGAGAATCCAAAGGATGCGTGGGGGCCAGCGCCTCGCGTGCATGGCACGCAGGCGCTGGGCATGAGCGCTCTGGACACTGGGCTCACCACGTGCTCGGTACATAGGCGCTAGCGCTCTTGGCGCTGGGCGCACTACGTGCTCGGTATGTGGGCGCTAGCACACTGGGTGCCGGGCGCACCACGCGCTCGGCACGTGGGCGCTAGCTCTCTAGACGCTGGGAGCACCACGCGCTCGGCACGTGGGCGCTAGCGCTCTGGGCGCTGGGCATCAAACAGAAAGGGGACTTTAGTCCCTGCACTGGGAGCTGTGCTCCCGATTTGATCTTTGGAGTTGAACTCCTAAACATTTTAGAAATGATCAAAGTGAGCTACTTTGTTTCTCCCCTTTGGCCTTGGATCTTCCCATGATGGGATTTTTGGAGACGAGTCTCCTCTTTCCTCCTCTGTTGGTCGGATCTTGAAGAACAAGAAGTGTGAGATTTTGAAAATCTCTTACTTTTGAGATCTGATGGGAGATCAAAGTTCCCCTTTGTGGGTTTTGTGGTGAAAAACTATTTAGTTTTGGAAAAGGAAGAGCAAAGCTCTTGATTTAATTCAAAATAAAGAAGAAAGTTTAGAACCTTGAGGAAGGAGAAGGAGGCACAAGAACCCTAGTTTTTTTTTGGGGAATGAAAAGTATATGTTCTATTTATCATCATGTTGTCTTATATAGGTTTACACATTTACATATAGCCCCTTGGGCTTTACAAAATGGCATTTGGCGTATCCCATGCCTCATATGCTATTTCTTTTTGCACACAAGCCATGGGCTTTAAAAAAATTTGGCTTTATGCCCATTCATGCATAAAAAATTACATAAAATTTATTTATTACATGATTTCTATGTTGGCATGGGGAAGATGGCCGCGGGCTCGACTTGGGCATGGGCCTGCTTGACCTGGGCTTGGGCCCACCTGGCTTGGGGTTGACCATGACTTTGACTTGGTCCACCGGGGTGCAATTTTCGACCCCAACAGTCCTTAAACTAAAATTTCACCTCAAACATGGCAACAATGGACCGGGATGTCCCTAAACTAAAATTTCGCCTCAAACATGGCAATAATGGACCGGAATGTGCCTAAACCAGCACATCGCCCCCAAATACGGTGACATGCTCCCTTGAGATTTATATTGCAATCAAAGTCCTAACGGCGAAGGTTGCAACTCAAGTCTCACTGGCTACATAGATACTCCAGCGATGAAACCACCTCCAAAACCCTCCGGCAAACAAATGGGTCACCTGCGATGAAGCTACTTTCGAGATTTTCTCCATTAAAAAAAGGGTATGTCGACAAGTAAAATGGGTACGGATGAAAAGCCGAAAGGGCGCCGTGAGTAAAAACAGCAGGACTGCTGGCGAGTTTGTGAAAACCAAAATAGGGCGTAAAGTCGTAAAATAAAAAAATCCGTTTGCACTTGTAAAGTCCTCTCAACCTTATGAGGAGAAAATACCTACGTGAAATCCTTACGACTCATAAAGGAGAAACGCACTTAGGAGTCCTCATGATTCATGAGGAGAAATTACACTTACGGGATCGTCACGACTCATAAGGAGAATTCCCCTTATGAGACCCTCACGGCTCATAAGATTCAAAAGCATTAAGCTACAGGGATATGAACCTGTTCTTGAGCCGCCACATCCCCCAAGTTTCCCTACAAGTGGTCCAATATTGACCCCAGTATACAATCCCCGGGAATGAATAAATATTCCCTCACCAAGTTCCACCAACGACGGGAAATGTCCCCGTATGGTGAACGACACTTGTAAGTCCTTTCGACTTATAAGGAGAAAACACTCTTGCAAGATCCTTATGACTTAAAAGAGAAAATATCACTTAGAAACCCTCACGATTCCTAAGGAGAAAATACACTTACGAGATCTTCATGACTCGTAGGGAGAAACGTCTTTTTGAGACCCTTACGGCTCATAAAGTCAAAAAGCCTTAGTTAATAGGATCCTAACCCTGTTTTCTAAGCCATCTTTGTTCGAACCAATAAAGGCAAATGATGATTCATTCCTGGCAATATCCTAGTTGCAGCGATACTGATGCCTAAACAGGTTTCAAACTCTCCTTTCACAGCAAATGATGATTCGCTCATGGAAATATCCCAGTCATAGCAATGCTGATGCCAAGGTTGGTATCAGATTCTAACTCGCAATAAAAACAGCAGCGAGTAGCAAAAATATGCATATGAAATAGCCGAAATGATGGGGCAACTCGCAATAAAAATCAATGAGCAAAAAATATGCATATAAAATAGCAGAAATGATTGGGCACCGCGAAAAATAGCCGAAATGATTGGGCAATCATGACTTTCGAGATATAAAGAGCTGAAAAGAAAGAGCATCGCGGAAATATATATATATATATATATATATATATATATATATATATATATATATATATATAATTTCCTCCGCCCTGCAAATATGTCCATATTGACTCTTGTATACAATAAATGGGCACAAATGAAAGAAAGGGAACCATACTTTCCCAGCAGGCTCCGTCAAAGAGTAAGCCAGATCTCGACGGCAATATCTACAGCCTAGAGATCAGCTCGACGTTCTTCTCGATCCAACAGGGTGCAGACGTGACGTCAACAAAGCTCCAAGGAGCCAAATCAAAATGGAGTAATGGCAAAATCCTAACTCCAATTCTATAGGAATACGACCGGCACTTAAATCACGGAACGTCACTAGGCGTAACGTAATTCAAGTAAGCCGAAAACCCAGAAATCTAAACCATGAAAAGATAGAGTGATAAAACATTAGTTAAAAACATCTAAAATATCAAGTTAAAAATATTAAAATTTAAATTTATTTTCTTAAAAATTTCAGCAGTATCTCCTTTGTAAAAACTAGCCCCAAACGGGTACAAACATAGAATATATAAAAGGCATCCCCAAACGGAAGAAACTTACACCTAAAGGCAAAACACAACCACAACAGGTATATATACAACGCCGCAATGAAGAAATAAGAAGTGAAAACAGCATAATAAGAGGTAAAACAACATCACAGCATGAAATAAAAACCGGCTCATACGAGCACGACAACCAGAAGCACAAAATAATATACAAATACCAAATCTCTCAGTCTTGTCTCTAAGTCAAATACATATAAGTGGTATATGGAGAGTACTAGATACAAAATAAGATATATAATGGAATCATACGGATACTCGCAAAACACACCTACACCAAAATCATGACCAACAGTAGCGGTATCCGCAGAAGTAGATGCAATAAAGAGTCATGTCGCGACTATACTGAGGATCGAACCAGCAAAATACTGTAGCACAACGGGGGTGAGTTGTCAACTCGTGAATAGTAAATAACATCGTACAGATAATTGCAAGCATGCACGAAAAGAGATAATCTAAAGTATGCAATCTAATAGCATAAGTATAGCAATATGGATATGCAACAAAATCATGATCAAGGTACATCACTAGGGTACAACAACTACATGAAACAGTGCATGTCATAATAAATCCTGAGTGTGAGATAAAACAAAATCCTCATCAATAAATCATCATAGAAATCCGGTGTCCATCAACGACACCCCAAATCCCAATATCTCAGGCGCCGTCACCCTGATCGGCCCTCATATCCATCTCATCTCATAACTCCGGACGGTATCCTTCGTATAACCGTCGAGTTTCTATACAATCACCGGTAGGTAGTACTCCCCCTGCCAGGCTCATCGTCTACTCCATGTTCTTCTTGCCCTGGGATACCTCGCCGGGTCCACCATGTATCCGCAGACGGCTCAGCCAACTCCTCGAATCGGGTACTCGAAATCGCTCAGAACCGAGAAAACTCATGGTGGACACAATTATCATATCAAGGGAAAACCACACTTTTTAAATATATCAAGTTTCAAAAAGTATCTTACGATTTCCCAAATCCATGAAATCGAAATAAAACATCATATGAGAGTATATATATTACTATAGCAATGTATGTATGTATGGATGTATATATGTATGATGCAATTCATAATGCGCAATAGAACAAGAATCAATGTCTAACTGTTAATAATGAATGCGGTACAATATATTTATCCATGGAAAATTCTATAGTGTGCGTGTCATGGCAAATGCTATAGTGAGTGTGTCATGGCAATTACCAACGGTGTGTGTGTGTGGCATACAATTCAGTGCTCATGCAACATGAACCGTTAGTAATGGTGCAGTATCCAATTAATACTATGTTGAAGTACAATACGTAATAGGATGTGCAAAATGGTACTCATGCACAATCAATATATATATATATATATATATATATATATATATATATATATATACGTATAAGCATATGGTTATATCACTGAATCTAGCACTTAACGCCATACAGACGATTCCTCCGTAGATGTTAAATCTACTCACTGGACGATTTCGAGGTAGGTGAATCTGATCACCTCTATCCCTTTTTTAGCAGCGTCCGAAGTCCTCGCAAATGATCCTACTATCACACAAACCAATACTCATGAAATTAGTAAACTTTCAAATCAAACACGGACACAATGCCAAATTAACGAATCGACTACCACAAGCTACCGCGTGTTAGCTTAGCGGGTTAACGCGTGCAACGACATCCTAATCCAACCTACGGATGTTAACGTACGAAACACCTAAACAATGTCGGATAAAACCATATCGCACGATATCGAAACGCAAAAATTAGCTAAACGGTTCCTGATTTTGTCTACAGATAATATAGGAAAAACAAAGTATACCAAATATCCTACAAGACCTACAGAGAGCTACCCACAAAAACCTAACACCCAACTCTTCAGAAAAACCGACGGTGCCGGGCTAAAAGGGATTCTCGCCGGTCCAAAAGTGGGGGGTTGGGTCTGGGTTTCTAGGGTAAAGACAAGGCTCTAACATCAATCTACTGTATTGTTAGATTTAATTGTGGATCAACGTAACAATAGCAGATTCAACAAAGACACTAAACTTAACAAAAATACGATATGTAGCACTAAACTATAACAACAAGGTATTTCACTTTGATGAAACCCTAACAAAGAGTTCAACGTCAATACCTTAACAAGACTTGGATGAAACCCTAACCATCAAGCTCCTAGACATCTCAAGAGAGCTTAAGCAAGCTTAGTGAAGGGTTTAGTGGGGGTTTGAAGTTGGTTTAAGCTTAGGATAGTGAAGCAAAGATTTTCAAGAGGGGATTATAGTGACAAAGAAGAAGAGATAATGAGAGAGAGTGAGGGTGTTGAGTTGAGGAAATGAGAGATGAGAGAGTGTTGAGGGTGAGGGTGAGAGTTGAACCATGCTCTTTCTCTCACTTCATTTAATGCCCCCCATGCTTGCCTCCCATGCCATCATGCCTCAATTATTCAACTCTTTTCCTTTTCTCATCATTTAAAAAAACATTTTTACTTTAAAAACAAATATGTATATATATGTAACATAACATAACACAAAAGGTTAAGTGTGCCATGGATAGTAAAGCATGGTTAATACCTCCTTAACCCTAGATTAGCATGCACATGTGTGTGCAAGTACAAAAATAATTAAATAAAATATTAATTAATTATAATAAAATATGTGAATACAATTATTGGTTAAATTTTATTTAAAACCCCGTATTAAAACGCTTAATTAACTGTAATCGTATTCTAAGGTGTTACAATCTTCCCCCCTAAAGAAATTCGGACCCCGAATTTAAAAATCTTACTATGCGTACCATCAAAGAGATGAGGAAATTTCTTCCGCATCTCGCTCTCGGCTTCCCATGTGACCTCTTCGTTGTTGGGGCCACGCCAAAGAACCTTCACTGACGGTAAGACCTTTGACCGAATTTTCTTCACCTGCCGATCCAATATAACTACCGGCTGCTCGGTGAAAGAAAGATCGCGCTCCAGCTAGATGGTCTGGTGCTGAATCATGTGAGAAGGGTCATGAAGCTACTTGCGAAGTATCGATACATGAAATATGGGGCGAACATCCAAAAAACTGGGAAGAAGTGCCAAACGATAGGCAACGATACCAACTCGCTCAAGGATCTCAAAAGGAACCATAAATCTAGGACTAACCTTCCCTTTCTTCCTAAATCTCATCATACCTTTCATCGAAGAAATCGTAGGAATACATGATCACCCCTGCGAACACAAGTCTGTGACGACGACGGTCGGCATAAGACTTCTTCCTGCACTGGACTACTCTCATACTGTCCAAAACCAACTGGATCTTCTCCATAGTCTCCTAGACAAGCTGTGTTCCCAAAATCCTACTCTCGCTGAGTTCGGTCCAACAGACTGGCGATCGACAGTTTTTTCCATATAAGGCCTCAAAATGTGTCATCTGAATCGTCTCTTAAAAACTGTTATTGTAGGAAAACTCTATCAAAGGCAAATGACGATCCTAACTGCCACCAAAATCATGCACGCACGCTCGAAACATATCCTCGAAAGTCTGTAAGTCTGCTCTGACTGACCATCGGTCTGCGGATGGAAAGCGGTGCTAAAACTTAATTGGGTACCCAAAACTTCTTGAAATTTCTGCTAAAGACGGCTGGTAAACTGGGCGCCTCTGTCGGATACAATGCATATAGGAACACCGTGCAAACGGAAAATCTCATCAATGTACAACTGAGCATACTGAGCAAATCCGAAAGTGGTCTTCACTGAAAGGAAGTGAGCCGCTTTCGTCAACCGGTCAACAATCATTCAAATGGAGTCATACCCTAGACAAGACCTAGGTAGACCCACAACAAAATCCATGGAGATCTGCTCCTATTTCCACTCCAGAATGGGCAAAAGCTGCAACTCTCCTACCGGTCTCTGATACTCAGCCTTGACCTGCTGGCAAGTCAGGCACCTCGAAACGAAGTCTGAAACATCACTCTTCATCTGTTCGTACCAGTAGATATCTCTCAAATCACAATACATCTTGGTGGAACCTGGATGAACATGGTATGCTGACTGATGTGCCTGCTCTAGGATCTCGTGTCTCAGCCCCTCGGAATCTGGTACATATAAATGAGTCCTAAAACATAGCACACCCTGGTCATCAATCACAAACTCCAAATCTCTACCCTGCCGAGCATACTCCAGAATCTCGGACAAACGAGCATCGTTGGACTGCGCCTCACGGATACGATCAAGTAGAAGTGGACGGGCGGGGACATGAGCAAGCTGCCCTCCAGCGGAAGTGAACTCGAACTATACTCTACTATCGCACAAGATCTACCAATCTGTAGAAGACTGTCTCTGAACTGCGCTCAAATGGAACAAGCTACCTCCGGACCTACGACTCAAAGCATCAGCTACCACATTCGTCTTGCCCGGGTGATAAAATATTTAACAATCATAATCCTTCACAAGCTCCATCAAACGGCGCTGCCTCAAATTCATATCCCGCTGCTGGAAAATGTACTTCAAGCTCTTATGGTCCGTGAAGATCTTGTTGGATATAGTGCCCTCAAAGTCAATTATTCGATCGAAGGTACGTGATTACAATGATTGAGGAGGACCTATACCGGTATGACAGTCTTACTCGAGATGATAGTATGCTATCTGGTTTTCCTTTATCAGTCGTGTACAGGTTCAAGTGACTGATCGATATTACATGTTGATAGAGCCCTAAGGATCTTGCTTGACTACCAACAGTATGATGGCGATCATATACGTAAGAGTTGGGTAGTCTATAAGCACATCCTTAATTGTGGTCCCTAGTCGTGGGAGTTTCGAGACAGGGCATCGATACTCCGGAGTAGACTAGTGTATATAGTCGAGACCCCGACGAGGGGCGGTGGCCGGTCTCACAAGCCACTGGTGTCAGTTGGATCACCTAAAATGTATACAGGTGCTCATTGGGTTATGAGTACACCGGACAGGACTCGCCGAGAACCTGCTAGTTGTTATTATACCTAGTGTCAGATAGCAGTTCCCTGGTGACATGTGTATAGGTTAGTTCATCGACCTGAGGTCGTCATTTGTCTCGTGTGAGTTCCCACTGTGCTTTGATTTCTACCCTACCACGGCTCAAAGGAGTCATGCAAACATGCCTTTTATTGGGTACAGTCCCGAGCCACATGGAGGCAAGTGAGCGGATCGGCATGGGATTCGTCTCTCCCGGTATTGGGGATGAGATCGCACTGTGTCTAGGAGAGCCATTACACAAAACCCTCGTCCGAGGTAGGAGATTTACTGGTAGGTACTCCAGTAGTATCTCAAGGTGTTCTGGGCTACACTTTGACACGACTTATACCGCTATTGGGGGTCTGACGTTACCAGCCCTCTAGGCCCGATATGCGATACTCATAGACGAACGGACCGGACTGTATGTATATTTTCACTGTTAGGCTCAGTAGGGTTTCAGGATGAGTTCGCTCATCGGCTACCCTTGAGGTCAGTACATGGACAGCCGTTACGCACTGCTAGTGCCACTGACATGCTTGTGGTTAAACCCACTGCCAGGATACTGACGAGTCATCAGAATCCCCCAAAGATAGTTTTCCAAGTTTGGGAGAAACGTTGTAGAGGCTGTATGGTTTTATGGCAGGGTTCAGAAAATGCACGTGCGTTTATGCACGTGTCATATTTCGGGCAGATAATACTGGTCGGCTTTGGTTTAAGCTGGATCCATGTATTATACTTTGTAGATATAATATCTTTGTCTCAGTTGCATTTGTATTCGGTCGTAATACAAACGCGGGTATGTTTATACAGTTACGGGGTTATCCTGAAATTCGTTTCGGGATCACTTTTGGAAGTTGCCAGTTTTCTATCACCCGTCTTAAACATTCGGTTTAATGCGGATTTATCTTTTCTTGTGGGTGAGTCATGTGTGTGGAAGCTTCTAGATGTTGACTAGATTAGTGACTCATTATCGCATTAATGGTTTTTGGTGACTAGGTTAAAATGACTCATTGTTGCATTAATAATTTATGCAAGGTGTATAATGAATCATTCATTTCATTTAATGTTATGGTTACCCTCTTCTACTCCTACACTCACCTCCCTTCTCATATATTTGTGGCCGACCCCTTCTTTGAAATGATGATGGATTCATTTTGATTAAAAAGATTATGGTTTTGGGTTCATGGAAATTAGATTGCTCATTTCTCATTTCATTCAATCCAAAAGGCAACTTCATTAACCGTTCATCCATGGTTTTGGAGGTAACGAGACAAAATGTTCTACTCATTCTCTACATCAATCTTGGTCATCTCTTTTGGCAGACTTGATGATCGAGTTGTCTCGGTATAGAGGCGGGAGCCCGTTTAAAAATCCATAGATGTGGTGCCACCTCGACGAGGAGCCAAGAGATCGGAGCAGCCGCAACGGAGCGTGGGATGATGGTTAAAGAACGAAGGACTCGGATCGTTCGGTATAACCTTTCTATCCACTTTGTAGTTTGTTAGTTTAGCGTTAATGGCAGATCCGGGTTATAGTATGCGATAGCACCAGTATAAAAGTTTTTGTTCCTCATTTGGCGTCTGAAAGACGGCCGGGGCGCTATCGTAGACATACATTGGTATCATAGCCACGCCATTAAGCTTTACTAACTTGTTCTAACGCGTTTAAAACATCGATCGGACGAAATTTCCGAAACCGCGATTTTCATGTTAAAGTTTCTGTCGAATTTTTAAACAGGTCTAAAAATCATTTTGAGCATCTCAGAAAATCGTGCAGGATTTTCTATGCAAACTGGTGAAATTTGGTCACGTGATCCCACTGTACTGTCACAGATCCGCGGTCCAAACCAGGGTTTGGCCGCGGATCCGCCGCCAATTTGTGAGAACAGTAAGCCAAATTTCTACAGTGTGTTCTCCATGGTAAATTGTGGTTTCTGGAATATTTCTTTTGGGCCCAGATTTTGTTATTGTACAGCAGATGTACGTGGGGCCCACTTCGGGAAGTTTTGTCGATCGAAATTTAAACGTGTTAGTTTACAGTATTTACATTATATCTCCGACCGTGAATGTCATTCGAGGGGTAGATTGCGTCTAATTGTTATAGTCCTTTTAGACGGATTTGCGAACGTGACATTCGCGTTGATGTTCTGTGTTGTGCTGTGATGTTGTGGATTTGTCGTGGGGGATAGCAGTGTGCAATGGTAGTGCAGTTTGGATTTATTTGTACATTTGATATTGCGGGGCGAGCGTCCAACATGTGGACTGTTGTCTCTGCCTGTTTGTATAATATTCTTTTGGGGCACGACCGGGCTGAGGTCGATGTACCCGTTGTACATATTTTTCATTTTTGTACTAGGTTTTACCCCGCGACTGAGTGCACGGATAGCCGGGTTCTGGAGGGCAACGGGTCCGCATCTCATGACTTTGAGAGGCAGATGGGCTTCACTCTAGAATTGGCAGACTATTCGCCGCACTCGTACGGGGTACAGGTTGACCCAAGGAGGGGTGCTCAAGTTACCGGATTCCGTGAAGTGCAGGGTGGTCCATTCACTATGCTGTAGGAGGCTGCCTCGCTTCAGGTTTTGGCGGGTAACTTGCCGCAACCGTAGGGGTCTAGGTTTCATTGTACAGGCTATCCACACGACCAGGGGAACGTCGGGTTTCAGCAGCGGCTCTGTGAAACCCGAGGATCCCAGATTATCTGTATTGTTTTGTGATACTTATTACTTTTCTGTAATGTTGCATATTATCACGCCTGGAGCGATTATTGTGTATTGGTATATATACTAGTAGATGTTGTATATGTTTTGCACCCGTGCTAGTCCAGTCCCCGCTCTGTCGTTAGTTAAGTAACCTAACGGATGATGACGAGACCCAGTGACGAATACGGATGGCATATACGTACATTTTATTTTCGTTCTTTTCTGGTGTGATTAATTGATGGGACTGCGTTGATTTTGATCAATGCAAGGGAAAACAAACCTGTTTGGACGTTGTTGGAATAGTTTTAAAAAGTGTTATTACAAAGACGTTTTCTTTTGTTTTGCATAGTGGTATTTAGTTGGAATATCCTGCACCTCATTCGACGAGGCAAGGGCCGAGATCCCTTCACCGGGAGTGACCTTGGGCAGAAGTTTGCATCAGGGTAATAACTTCACTACAGTCGATTACAATTTGCTTTGCACAGTGGTATTCGATTGGAATATCCTGCACCTCATTCCACAAGGAAAGAGCCGAGGTCCCTTCACCGGGAGTGACCTCTTTAGCAAAGGTTTTCGCCACTATATTTTTATAAAAAGCTATCAGATTCCTTCAGCGATATCAAGTTCGTTACGTTAAAGGTTTTTTTGCCAAAAACCAGCCGTAGCCCTCCGTCATTTCTTTTGGATATTCAGTAGTATTCAAGCTATGTATTTTGACCTAACGCCAAGGCATAGTGTTTGGTAGCTGCTGGGTATTCATTTGTTGCATAGATAGATGAGTTGGTTTGGGACAGTCGTTATGCCATTTGACCCATGTCAGGGGCATGTGCGGGTGGGTTCAAATTGACAAGATAATGATGGGTAGAACTTGGCATGTGACTTATGAATTTTTGACCTAACGCCAAGGTCATAAGAGCATAGGGCAAAAATCATATCGGGAGTTTCTAAAGAAACAGAAACTTGCCAAGTATGCGCATACCTTCTGGAGTGTGATAACATGAGTGGATTCCTTCACATTATCATGCGATGAGAGTTGGATCCCGATTCCCACTGATGAGTTGGTTTACTCTTCGGGTGATCCCGATTGATTCTTCTTTCAGGTTTGGAGGAGAATTTGACAGTACAGTGGGAGGTTTCATGATTAGATAAAGTGATAACCATTCTGATCTAGGTTAGAGTGCACGCAGAGTGTTTCTTTTCTCTCTCTCTCTTTGGCAGCGACCATTGACCGACCCTAGACTATGACTCAGTAACCAAGTTGACCGAACCTTCTTAAAATACTGGTTTTTGGATTGTCTGAGTTGCATAAGTCATTGCCACTCCTTCTTTTACCCTTTGCATTTCTCAGAACACCCCGTATTACTACGGACATCCACTTCCATTGGATAGATCCATCGTATGGTTATATATGAACTCAAAGGGACTTCTTCGAGGATGGATTCAGGTTCAGGAGAAATAGAATTGGTTTATTCAGTTGTCTTTTATTATCACCTTCTCTCAGGTTGCGGAGCTCCTAGGTTTAGGAGAGTACACCTATTACGCTTATTAGATAGTATTCTTCCAAACTATAAGAAGGTGTCGAAAGGTAGGGAATGAAGAAAACTAATTAGCCTAAGTAGGGTGTACAGAAGGTAATAACTAAAGACAAAATAAAGGGATTAGAAAGAGGGCAAAGTAAATTGCGACTGCTATCATTCACGACCAAACCGCGTACTTCATCGCCACTCCTATTTCACCTTTGCTTTTTTCCCCAGTTCAGGAGAAATAGAATAAGGTATTATTCGGTTGTCTTTTATCATCACCTTCTCTCAGGTTACGAGTACTCCTTGGTTTAGGAGGGTACACCTATTATGCTTACTGGATAGTCTTCTTCCAAACCATAGGCTGGTGCCGAACGGTAGGGAAGGAAGAAAATCACTTAGCCTAAAGGGGTGTACAGAAGGAAATGAATAAAGACAAATAAAGGGATTTGGAGAGATGGCAAAGAAATATACGATTGCAGTCATGAATTGGATTATGGAAGAGGCATTACTAGGAATACCAGGATACCCCTACGAAACATTTTCATGTTTCGGTGCATTGTTAAAGGAAAATTGATTTCCCAATTAGATATTTACTCCAGGGTATGTATTTACCAGGTTTCATTCTCATATCTGTATGGTTTTACAGATGATGAGTGAGAGTAAATTATTGGAAATTAGGTGATCATCCTCATTATATCGGAATTCGTTGTAATTGGTGATATTTGAGAAAATCGCATGGGTACAGTTTTCAACCTACGATGTACAGGTTTTGAGTTATTCAACTCAGCGGACTTATACAGAGTATTGTATGTTGTCCAGTATTCGTAAGGACAAAGGGGTTGGTCCCCGTACTATGTTCTGTTTACTTGTGACTTCTCTAGTTTTTAGACAAGTATTTCGTAGAAATACAATGTCTAAGTTTTGAGAAGTTATATGTATAAGAATAAAGTAGAGAACCAGGTATCACAAGTATCAGGATTCTTCAAGGAGATCGAAGATGTAGATACTTGTGATTGGTATTCAGTTGATAGTAATGGTTTTGAGAAACTTGTTTCTCTTTCAGGTTACTCATAATTGGATGTATTCCTAAGTTGAGTAATACTGATTAGCCTTTCTCCATTAAGTTGATATGCACTGGAGACAGCTGCATGATTTGAATCTGGTTCCAATTAAATAAGTGCCAAAGTTTCTATATTGGATATAGAATGGTTCATATCTTAACGATGTTAAGGTACGGGGAGTTGTCCGACTTATGCTTAAAACCAAACTCTGGATAACTCAGGGCACGTTTCTGTAATGGCAGTTTGTGAGTTGGCCCAGGCTATGTCGAGGGTTGACTTTCTACCATCTGGAAGATCAATAGTGATATTGTTCTTGACTCGCCACAGTTTTAGTAAAATGGATTTTTTCAGAAAACAATAGTGGGGGTATGGTAGAACTGGAAGTGATTCCAGAACCGCAAACGATTACGGAAAATTTAATAGGACCTAAAGATTCTATCAGGTTTGACATTCCAATAGCCACTCCGCAGATATGGTGGGTAACCTCAGACACCCGAGAGGTACTCCGGTAGCCTCAAGGACGGTGACAGGGAGATTCTTGTTTACCCAGACTTGACACTATTGTTATTCCAGACTATAAGACCCAGCAGGAGGTTAAGTATAGTGTCGTTCTAAACTTGCTTTAAAAGTGCACGTATATATTATTCTGCCAGAGGGTTGTTGTGGTCAGTGGGAGAAGCGGAAGAATAGTGGGCAAGAAGCTTATGTCTATTTATAGACTTGAGCAGATATAGCGGAGATAGATCATCTAATTTTGATGTGACAGTCATGGATTTGACTTCATCAGAATAGGGGATGGATCTGTTAAGAAGATAGTAGAGTGTGATGTCCTGGTATTTGGATGACATACACAGAGTAGGAAGTAAAATTCCTATACTACGATCGGTTGTACTGTGGTCGTCACACAGTTGTTTCTCCAGACAGGATATGGATATAATATCAGACATTCTGGTTTCTAGATCTATGGTTTTAGATCTAGATTTGGGTAGTTTCCCAATGTGAGTACTTTGACAGTATTCTAATAGTTTTTAGAATAGATGACTCCTGGCATGGTGGTGTACCTGCAGGTGATGGAGTCACCCTCTCTAAAGGTCTCTTACAGACTAAAGGGGAGAGGGATGTGCATGATTGGCAGATCACTTGCTTAGGCAATTGAGTCAATCGCGAGATGTCAAGTACCACACCAGATGTTGTTTTTGCACTAGATGCGATAAGTTTATATTAATCCAATCCTGAAGAAACATAAGGGAGCAGTTTTAGAACATAAGTGCATGTTCTACGGATTTGATGACGGCAGCCTCCTTCGGGAGACGGTTATCATTCCAGGCTTCAAAGGTGACATGGATGACAGAGTGATTGTCAGAGTTATAGTTTTCCCTCTGACGAAGGGGGCAGTATTATGGACAGGTGGTCCAAGAGGATACTATGGGAGACATGGTGCTGGATACTGATTAGGTTCAGTGATCAATGCAGTCTAAGAAGTTTGGATTTGGAGTTCATTTATGAACTAGGTCCCATCAGATATCCAGACATATTCTAAGACAGGTATTGCTTAATTCGGGAGAAGGCTTTCTCCGTGAACTTGAGATTAAGAGAGACAAAGGAAGAAACATCGGGACGGATCCACTCACTGAGGCTATTTCTCGAACACAAGAGTTTTACAAACGAGCTTTGTGAAACTGATTAGTAGAGGAGTTGGGTGTTCAGTATCACACGGGCTGTGAGTATGCGACATCGCAATAATTAGCCTTAAGTGCAAGTGGGAGATTGTTGGATATAGTGCCCTCAAAGTCAATTATTGGATCGTAGGTACGTGATTGCAATGATTGAAGAGGACCTATACCGGTATGACAGTCTTACTCGAGATGATAGTATGCTATCTGGTTTGCCTTTATCAGTCGTGTACAGGTTCAGGTGACTGATTGCTGTTACACGTTGATAGAGCCCTTAGGATCTTGCTTAACTACCAACAGTATGATGGCGATCATATACGTGAGAGTTGGGTAGTCTATAAGCACATCCTTAATTGTGGTCCCTAGTCGTGGGAGTTTCGAGACACGGCATCGATACTCCGGAGTAGACTAGTGTATACAGTCGAGACCTCGACGAGGGGCGGTGGCCGGTCTCACAAGCCACTGGTGTCAGTTGGATCACCTAAAATGTATACAGGTGCTCATTGGGTTATGAGTACACCGGACAGGACTCGCCGAGAACTTGCTAGTTGGTATTATACCTAACGTCAGATAGCAGTTCCCTGGTGACATGTGTACAGGTTAGTTCATCGACCTGAGGTCGTCATTTGTCTCGTGTGAGTTCCCACTGTGCTTTGATTTCTACCCTACCACGGCTCAAAGGAGTCGTGCAAACAGGTCTTTTTTTGGGTACAGTCCCGAGCCACATGGAGGCAAGTGAGCGGATCGGCAGGGGATTCGTCTCTCCCGATATTGGGGGTGAGATCGCGCTGTGTCGAGGAGAGCCATAACACAAAACCCTCGGCTCAGGTAGGAGATTTACTGGTAGGTACTCTAGTAGTATCTCATGGTGTTCTAGGCTACACTCTGACACGACTTATACCGCTATTGGGGGTCCGACGTTACCAGACCCTTAGGCCCGATATGCGATACTCATAGAAGAATGGACCGGACTGTATGTATATTGTCACTGTTAGGCTCAGTAGGGTTTCAGGATGAGTTCGCTCATCGGCTACCCTTGAGGTCAGTACATGGGCAGCCGTTACGCACTGCTAGTACCACTGACGTGCTTGTGATTAAACCCACTGCCAGAGTACTGACGAGTCATTAGAGTCCCCGGCAGATAGTTTCCCAAGTTCGGGCGAAACGTTGTAGAGACCGTATGGTTTTATGGCAGGGTTCGGAAAATGCACGTGCGTTTACGCACGTGTCATATTTCAGGCAGATAATACTGGTGGGCTTTGGTTTAAGCCGGATCCATGTATTATACTTTGTAGATATAATATTTTTGTCTCAGTTGCATTTGTATTCGGTCGTAATACAAATGCAGGTATGTTTATACAGTTACGGGGTTATCCTGAAATTCTTTTCGGGATCACTTTTGGAAGTTGCCAGTTTTCTATCACCCGTCTTAAACATTCGGTTTAATGCGGATTTATCTTTTCTTATGGGTGAGTCATGAGGGTGAGTCATGTATGTGGAAGCTTCTAGATGGTGACTAGATTAGTGACTTATTATTGCATTAATGGTTTTTGGTGACTAGGTTAAAATGACTCATTGTTGCATTAATGATTTATGCAAGGTGTATAATGAATCATTCATTTCATTTAATGTTATGGTTACCCTCTTCTACTCCTACACTCACCTCCCTCCTCATATATTTGTGGCCGGCCCCAAATGATGATGGATTCATTTTGATTAAAAAGATTATGGTTTTGGGTTCATGGAAATTAGATTACTCATTTCTCATTTCATTCAATCCAAAAGGCAACTTCATTAACCGTCCATCCATGGTTTTGGATGTAACGAGACAAAGTGTTCTACTCATTCTCTGCATCAATCTTGGTCATCTCTTTTGGCAGACTTGATGATCGAGTTGTCTCGGTATAGAGGCGGGCGCCCGTTTAAAGATCCGTAGATATGGTGCCACCTCGACGAGGAGCCAGGAGATCGGAGCAGCCGCAACAGAGCGTGGGATGATGGTTAAAGAACGAAGGACTCGGATCGTTCGGTATAACCTTTGTAGCCACTTTATAGTTTGTTAGTTTAGCGTTAATAGCAGATCCGGGTTATAGTATGCGATAGCGCCAGTATAAAAGTTTTTGTTCCGTATTTGGCGTCTGAAAGATGGCCGGGGGGCTACCGTAGACTTACAGATCTGACACGACTCTCTGTACAAGTGGTGTCTCCAAATCTTGAGCACAAAGACCACTGCGACCATCTGAAGATCATGAGTGGGATAGTTCTGCTCATGCTTCTTCAACTTCCGAGAAGCAGAAGCGATAACTCTATCATGCCGCATCAATATGCAACCTAGCCCTACTCGAGAAGTATCATAATAAACGACATAGCCGCCTGATCCAGAAGGAAAAGATCGAACTGGTGCAGTCGTCAAACGAGTCTTCAACTATTGAAAACTCTGCTCACATACCTCGGTCCAAAGAAAAGGAACTCCCTTCATGGTCAGTCCAGTCAACGGTGCAGCGATACTCGAGAAATCCTGCACAAAACGGCGGCAATAACCAGCTAAGCCCAAGAAGCTACGGACCTCTATCACTGATACAGGTCTAGGCCAAAGCTGTACGACCTCGATTTTCTTCGGGTGCACTCATATACCGTCTCCCGTAACCACATGACCCAAGAAGTCAACAATATCAATCCAGAAGGTGTTCCCGCCAAAATTTTCGGCCAAGAGCTATTTGTTTCCTTATAAAAAAGAGATGAGGTAAAGTTCCTCACTAAAACAGCGCATGTGTTTAACACGTGAGTGCTTATATGCAACGCATATAGGCACAACAATTAAAATAATTGCCAGGCTAAAACAGCTCACGTGTTTAACACGTGAGTGCTTATATGCAACACATATAGGCACAACAATTAAAACAATTGCTGGAATAAAATAGCCCACATGTTTAACACGTGAGTGCCTATATGCAATACATATAGGCACAACAATTAAAACAATTGCTAGGTTAAAACAACCCACGTGTTTAACACGAGATTGCATATAGGCACATCAATTAAAACAATTGCTAGGCTAAAACAGCCCACGTGTTTAACACGTGAGTGCCTATATGCAACGCATATAGGCACATCAATTAAAACAATTGCCGGGTTAAAAACAGCCCCACATGTTAAACACGTGAGGGTACTTCCCTACGTAGAATTAAATTCTACTCAACAAGGAACTGCTGGATCTAAGATCCGAAGGTGATCATCTGGTAGAATAAAATTCTATCATAGAAAAATATTTTCCTAATCTTGTTAAAATAATAAGATATTCATATGATAAGAATAAAATTCTATGTTAAACTAACGAGATAGAATTAAATTCTATATTAAGAAAATATATTTCTGATCTTGTTAAACTAAAAAGATATGATAGAATAAAATTCTGTAATAGGAAAATATTTTCCTAATCTTGTTAAACTAACAAGATATTCATTAAACAGAATTAAATTCTATGCTTTAGAATAAAATTCTAATCTTGGTAAACTAACAGGATATTCATATGACAGAATAAAATTCTATTTCAGGAAAATATTTTCTAATCTTGTTAAACAAACAAGAAATCTTCTCTGTTAAACAGAGAGCCTTTGGATTAAAAATCCAATGGTGAATAAAATTCACCGATTGATCTAAAAGATCATGAAATCAATCAAGATCTCTCAATGAGAGATTTTCTCAACAAATTAATTTTTTCTCTGCTCTTAAAAATAGGAGTAAGGAGATTAAATCTAAAAGGAGAGAGAGACCTCCTATAAGCTTTGAGAAACAAAAGAAAAAGAAGGAAAGAGAATTCAATTCTCTAGAGGAAGAAAATCCCCTTCTTAAACAAAATCCTAGGCAAGAAGAAAGTACAGAGATTATCTTATCTCTTCTTTAAGGGTTAACCCTTCATACAAGAACTTAGTTCTTCTTCTGGTTGAGGTCTGCAGAAGCAGATCTCCCCATAAGTTGAGAATTTAATTCTCATCGAGAAGATTCTGTTATGCAGATTCAGAACTTAGTTGATTCAAAACATAAGGGAAAGAACTAAGTTCAAAGAATTTAATCCTTCCAAAAGTATACAGGAATTTAATTCCTATGATAAAACTAGGGTTTAACCCTGCAAAAGAATTTAATTCTTATAAAACAGGGGACCTAAAATTCTCAAAACTCAGATTAAAATCTCTGTGCATGTAAAAGAAAAGACCGAGAATTCATTAGTGTTCGACGCTATAACAAAAGCTTACGTGTTCCCACGCGAGCAACTTTGATGGACAAAAAAGAATGACTGAGATTGAATCACGTGTTCCCACATGACCCCTTAAAATGAGCGCTCAGCAACTATATGAAAAAAGGGAATAAACCCAAAGACAGTTCCCATTTTAGGGTGCCTCACGTATTCCCACGTGACCCCCAAACAGTTTGCTTAATACTTATATAGAAAAGGGGAAGATTCCAAAGACAACGCTCACATTTTGAGAACCTCACGTGTTTGTACGTGAGCTTTATATGAGCTAAGTGCTTAACACTTATAAAAGGAAGAAGGAATAAATCCAAAGAGGCAGTGCCCAACTTTGAGGCGCCTCAAGTGCCCACACGTGAGGGCCATAAGAATTAAGTGTATAACACTTGCATATATGGACGGGGATTCGAACCCAAGGGCACATCACCAACTTTTAGGTGCTTGACGTGAGTGTCCCAAATTTCAGTGTTTAACACTGTTTTAGAGACTCACGTGAGAGCACGTGAGCACCGAGGATATATTAGTGTTTAACACTATAAGAAGCCAACTTCATCTCCAAATTGGCTAAGTCCTCTTGAGATTAAGACGTTTTGGATCTCCAAATTGACTGAGCCTTTATGCTCATGACTTCCCAAACTAATTGACCAGAACGATATCCATCACACATCTCTTAAGTTAATCTTAGTCTTCAAAAAATGATTAATGATTCCCAGGTGGTCCACCATGATCTCTCCCCTCAATCTGGAATTTAGGTCAAGGGTACATCTCTCCACACCTCCGATACATGTCGTTGTAATTCTTCAACGTCTTCAGAGAGGTGGAGGGTATCAACAACCAACAACTCTTTGGTGCATTTCCAAACCGATGAGCACATCCCAATACGGACCGCAACGTCCTTAAATTAGCTATGGATCATAATGTCCTTAAAATAACGATAGACCGTAACGTCCCTAAACTAAAGCAATAGAGCCCAAATGCTCTTTCGTTGGGTCTGAATGATCCCAAAATCCTGTTGAGTAGATCTTAGTCTAAAATTAGACTAATGTATCCTTAACAAACATTTAAATTGATCTTAATCTCAAAAAAGATTAACGATCCTTAAATCAAATTAAACCCAAATCTAAGAATATATAGATTTAGACTAATCCATGCCCTACGAGCGACAACATAAATTAGTCTCCGTATACAATCCACGGGAAACCAAAAATAAAACAAACACACACGACACGAGGTGAACTGCTGGAGCAGGAGAAAGTGGTTACCGCGATAAGGTAATGTAATTAACTGCAGGGGCATGCGCCTGCAGGGAAAAACGTCCCTACAATCAAAAACCCCTCGCAAACGAGGGGGAATCTGACGAGTCTGCTACAACGGTCGCATCCGTCTAGACCTCTGATACACGGTGCCATAAATCAACTTGGCATCTTCGGAGAGGTGGACGGATAAATCAAAATGACATCTTCCTCCAAATTCAGGCAATACGAACCTACGCGGTTCCGTCTTCCATTTTCAGCGGTAAACAAAAGGCGCACTTCGAGAATTTATCAAACAGCTGATGCTCTTTCATTTTCTGCAATGTAATCCTCAAATGCTGCTCATGCTCATCTCGATTTCTGGAGTAGACCAGAATGTCATCAATAAACACAATAATAATCTGGTCAAGGAACGGCCCGAAAATTTGGTTCATCAAATCCATGAAAGCTGCTGGGGTATTGGTGAGCCCGAACGACATCACCAAGAACTCATAATGTCACACCCCACTTCCCAATATATGGAGAAGGGACACGGCAAGGCCCACTACGTATTTACTTAGAAATAAACACGCTAAGCGTATCTAAGCAGTATAAAGTAAAATGTACACAAGAGTCATGAATATAATGAACAACAACTTTTATTTATTAAACATTCTTTTACATGTACAACTAAAAATTTAAATATAAGTCTGAAATGCAATGCCTAAACAATGGCAACTGACATGAAAAGTATGTACAATTGACTAGGCTCGGGGTCTTCAGTGTACCGCTCCAAGTGCTCCTGGCCTGTCTCGATCCCTAGTTCGTCCGATACACCTGACAACATTCTAAAAAAGAATAGAAATAGGAATGTCTTCAGCGAACAATCGCTCGGTAAGTCCCAAAGAAAGGAAGAAGTAGAATAGACAGAAAAGGGGGTATATTTAGTAATGTTTGATTATATTGTTAACGCAGTTGTTTGTAGCTTGGTACAGAATATGCCAGTGTATACGAGAGAAGTGCAACTTACGCCGTAGATTTTGGTAAACCGTAGTACAAGGCTCCGTCGAAAATACCACGGAACAATGGCATGAATGTAATTACGTCTTAAGTGACCACCTCGTACCACCTTTAACATGTTCCGTACCAGTCTACCTCTTTATAAACCCCGCGATGTCTTATTGTATTGATTGTACTGGTTGTATTGTATTTCTTGTAATAAATGGAAGACTTACCGAAACCATGATATCAGTAGATGGAATGGATGTAAATGGATAGTCATGTAAACATAGTATATCCATAGTTCAGTTCGGTCAAGATAGATTGATATAGATTGAATAAACGGATTCATGGATTCATGTTGAATTGTAGTTTTATACTTGAATCACATTCGAGTCAGCTTCATTAGATTGAGTCTCATTCTGAGTCATACACTTTGAAAAGAAATTGAAATCCTGAATTAGTTTTGATGTTATTGGTAACTGCTGCACATGGACGGAAGGATTTGTGTCTTTTTCCAAGACAATTACTGTGTTGATAACACCGTTATTAGATTATCTACCATAGATAGGCAAGCACCTATTTTCTCCAGCTCTCTGAGGCTCAAGATAATTGGTCCCGCTTAAACCTTTATTTACTAGGGCCCTTATTGTAATTTAGTATAACTTGATGGGGTTTTATGTAAAAATAATTTGATATAATTTTCAAAATACACCTTAAGTATTTAATTATCATCTTTAGGATTTTCATAGATGTATATTTTATAAAAGTGAAATTTCTAGTGAGTAGACATAATTTTCATAATATATGGTATTTTATTGAAATATTGGAATTGTTTTGTATTTGGATGGTATTTTCATGTAATGGTGATTCCTTTGATTTGGAAAACTTGGAATATTTATATAATATATTTAAAATAGATATTTTTATAATATATATATATACATATATATTTAATAAAAATAAATTTTATTCATTTTCTTGTAGAAATCTCATTTTCTAAAGAAAAATGCACTAAAAATTCCATCGAGATCGAATGCTCCTTTCGGAGGTCTGCATCTCGATCTACTAGGCCCGAGGATGTGCGATAACCCGCACCATCCCGAATGGGGTCCCTAAAAGTGGGTTGCAGAGGCGCAATTGCAAGGAATTGTTTAATATATTTTTTTTAAAGAAATGGTTTTATAAGTTGATGGTTTTAATTTGTAAAGTCGTGTTATCTCATGAATATATTCCCAAAACTTCATCGTACTATGTCAAAGATATGTGTTGTGATGAAGTAGGTCATTGCCCCTTGAGTTATCTAAAGGTAATACAAGTTTATGTTGTTTTATGTCGTAAAAGAAGTATGTGGTATTTTACCGTAAAAATATGATAGAAGTTGCAATAAAGAATATTTTGAGACGAAACTTGTTTTAAAGTGTTTTTTAATGTTTTTTAAACATTATGTAAGAGTATGGTCTTGATTGTTTAAGTAAAATAACCTTTTTAAAGAAAAACCGAATCGGAAGTCGGATTAACTCCGTTTCCGTTGGGTTTTAAAAGTGAATGTTTTTAGAATAGAAGATGAGAGGGGGAGGGGGTCTTACTGGCTTCAAAGAAAGGGGAGAGGTAGGAGAAGGTTTAGGGATCGTCGGGGCGTCGTTTCGTCGCCGAAAACTTCTCGGAACTTCGGCGGAACTTCGCCATTTGCTAACTCCACTTGCACACTATAGGACTTGAAAGTTTTAGAGAGTTTTTGTGGGGAAATTCTGAATGAGGAGGGGTGAAATATGGTGTGGTATTTATAGGAAAAACTAGGGTTTAGTGTATTGAATTGTAGAATTAAAATTTGTATTAAAAATGGATTTAAAGAGGGTATTTTAATTCTCTGGATAATTGCAGAGAATACAAACAGTTTAGGGGAAATATGGTGGGCCAAGAGGTGCAGGGGGAAATTTTGGGGAGCATTGGGTACGGTGGGCCCGGCGGTACTGGGCTTGGTGAGCATTTCGTCGGCCCAATACCGTCGGGGTGGGGATCTATTTGATGCCATGTGTCAAGATCTGTTGGTATACCCCGGTGCATGTGTTTGTTTATTCCGTGACTCTTTGTTTTACGTGTTGTGCACATGCAAACGCTTAGGCTTCTAAAAGATTAAAAGAAATTTTAATAAAAAGATAATGTGGCTGATGGGATTTGAACTCGGGTGCTATGTCTCAGCAGTACAATGATTTACCAGTGAGCTACAAGCTCTTTCTTGCTGTTCAAAAGTAAAACAAACTTATAAATCGTGCTCAGGCTTAGTTGTTCTTTTCTGTATTTTGAAAAAACAATCGTACAAAAAGTTTAAGGTTGTTACACATAATGCCCGTAGCGCGTACGAAATGCAGTCTTCGGAATGTCGTTATTCCGGACCCGCAACTGATGATAACCCGACCTCAAATCAATCTTAGAAAAATGTCCCACACCCTGGAGCTGATCGAAAAAATCGTCAATGCGAGATAATGGATACCTATTTTGCACCGTAACTCGGTTCAATTGACGGTAATCAATACACAATCTCATACCGCCGTCCTTCTTTTTAACGAACAGGATAGGAGCTCCTCAAGACGAAACACTTGAACGAATAAGTCCCCTGTGAAGCAACTCTTGCAACTGATCTTTAAGCTCCACTGGGGCCATCCGATAAGGCGGTATTGAAATAGGCCCCGTGCCGGGAATCAAATCGATGCAAAACTCGATATCGCGCTCTGGCGACAATCCAGGTAACTCGTCAGGAAATACGTCGGGAAACTCTCTCACGATAGGAACTTGGTCCAATGGATCTGCTGTGGCTCCAGTATCACGAATAAAGGCTAAGAATCTCCGACATCCTTTCTTCAAGAGCCGACTAGTGCAGAAATCAAACTGTGAGGGGCGGCACTACGGTCCCCTGCATAACAAGAACCAACTCGCCCGGAAAAAAAATCTAACTGCCTTCTCACGGAAGTCCACAGACGCATAGCAAGTAGCTAACCAGTCCATGCCAAGGAGAACGTCAAAGTCCAATATATCAAGAAGGATCAAATTGACGGACGAATCTCTATTTCCAATACGAACGGAACACGACCGAAACACATGTTATGCAATAAAAGACTCACCAACGGGAGTATTCACGACAAGCGGCTGATCTAACAAGGATGAATTTGGGCCCAACCTCGGTACGAAGTGTGTGGAAACATACGAGTGCATAGATCCTGGGTCGAACAATATGCGTGCATCGAAGGAACGTACTAGAAGAGTACCTGTCACAACTGCATTCGACACCTGTGCATCTTGAGGAGTCAACGCAAAAACTCGGGCATGTCCTCTACCGGCATTCGGCTGTCCTCCGCCTCTGCCACCTCGTCCTCTCTGAATAAGAACACTACGACCACGGCCTCTCTGAGCATAGGTCTTTGTTCCCCTTCGAATGGCGGCTGCGACGCGAGGACGTCTTGCCTGAGATTCGGGGCAGATGCTAATTGGTGCTATCCGTCCACCTCTCCGAAGATGCCAAGTTGATTTATGGCACCGTGTATCGAAGGTTTAAACGGATGCGTCCGATGTAGCAAACTTCATCAGATTCCCCCTCGCTTGAGGGATTTTTGATTGTGGGGACGCTTTTCCCTGCAGGCGCAAGCCCCTGCAGTTAATTACGCTACCGCATCGCGGTAACCACTTTCTCCTTCTCCAGATGGTCACTTCGTGTCGTGTGTGTTTATTTTGTGTTTAGTTGCCCGTGGATTGTATACGGAGACTGAGTTATGTCGTCGCCCGTAGGGCGTAGACTAGTCCAAATCCGTATTATCTTAGATTTGGGTTTGGGGGTTTGGGGTTTAAAGATGCATTAGCCTCATTGAGGACTAAGATCAACTTAAACGTTTGTTAAGGATACGATAATCTAGTTTTCAGACAAAGATCAACTTAACGGGATCGTTTAGATCCAACAATAGAGCAATTAAGGGAGCCCTGTTGTTTAGTTTAGTGACATTGCGGTTGATAGGTAGTTTAAGGACATTGCGGTCCATAGGTAGTTTAAGGACATTGCGATCCAATGTTAGTTTTAAGACATTGCGGTCAAGGTTAAAGACATCATAGTCCGTGGGTTTAAGGACTCCACAGTCCAATGTTAGTTTTAAGACATCACGGTCAAGGTTAAGGACCTCATAGTCCATGAGTTTAAAGACCCCATAGTCCGTCGTTAGTTTTAAGACATCACGGTCAAGGTTAAGGACCTCATAGTCCATGAGTTTAAGGACCCCACAGTCCGTCGTTAGTTTTAAGACATCACGGTCAAGGTTAAGGACCTTATAGTCCATGAGTTTAAGGACCCCACAGTCCGTATCAATATGTGGTCATCGGGACCCGTCACCTCTTTGAAGATGTTGAGGAATTACTACGCCAAGTATCAAAGGAGTGAAGAGATGTGCCCTTAAACCGAGGTAGATTAAATAATCTTTGGCCCAATTTGGATCCAAGACCAATTAATTACATTATGAGCCCATTGGCTCAGTTGAATTTGAATTGAGGACTTATGGCCAGCTTGGGCTAAGTCTAATCATGTTTAGGATATTGACCCTCTGTTGGTCCATCAGAGGGGAGGCTTTGCCTCTAAACACTTAACCAATGGGGCTAAAGTTAGTGTTAAACACTAAAGATCAATCAGTGTTGAACCCTGGGAATAAGATTAACAAGTTAGTGTTAAACACTAAAAGATAATCAGTGTTGAACACTGGGAACAGAGTTTTCAGATCAATGTTAAACACTAAGGAAATCAGTGTTAAACACTGGGAGCGGAATTTTCCAAATTAGTGTTTGAACATTAAGAAAATCAGTGTTAAACCTTGGAAATGGAGTTTTCAAACTAGTGTTAAATACTATGGAAGTGAGTGTTAAACACTGGGAACAGATCATCAGTTTGAGGCTAAATATTGTAAGAGAAGAGATCACGTGGGGGCACGTGATGGCATCCAAAGGGTGGGGCCAGATTCCCCTCATTTTGTTATACAGATAAGTGTGTAACACTTTTTATTCTGACAGCCATCCCGTGTCAGCATGTGATGGGGGCTCACGCTTTGATCTTTTAGAATGCTCATTAGGGGTTACGTGTTGACACGTGAGGGCGCCCCAGAGTCTCTTTTTGCTTTTTCTTTGCGCGCTTTGGGGGTCATGTGAAGCATGTGAGGCGTTGCTTCAAAGTTCTTTTCTGTAGATCTTTGCAGGGGTCACGTGGTAGCACATGACTCTGGTTCTGTGCATATTTTAAAGCTCTGTTCATCTTTTAAGAATTAAATTCTTCACAGGATCAGACCCTAGCAGTAAACCCTAGAGGAATTAAATTCCTATTTCTTTTTTTGAAGAATTATATTCTTAGATGGAGTTAAACCCCGGCTTTTCTTCTGTAGGAATTAAATTCCTGATGTATGTGAAGAACTGAATTCTATCATAGGGTTAAACCCTAATTGTTATTTTGACAGAATTAAGTTCTTAACTAGGGTTAAACCCTGGCTCTGCTCATTTTGAAGGAATTAAATTCCTACAACATAGGGTTAAACCCTAATTTTATTTTAAAGGAATTAAATTCCTATAGTTCTATGAGAATTAAATTCTCAAACTTCCATTCCTTCCCTATGCTTTGGATCTGCATGGCAGGATCTCAACCCAATGAGAATTAAATTCTCAATTCATGGGGAGATGTGCACTTTGCAGATCCTCCACTAAAGAGAGAACTAGGCTCTTCTTTTTAATATAAGAGTTCAACTCTTTTGAGAATTAAATTCTCTTTTGAAGCCTCTCTTTTCTTACCTAGGGATTTTTTTTGCAGAGAATCAAATTCTTCCTTCTGAATTTTCAATATTCCAAAGCTCTCTCTTCCAAAGCTCCCTCCTCTGTATCTCTTGGCTCCTATTTATAGGAGAAGGAGCAGAATCAATTAGTTCTGGTGAATCATTCATTGAGGGATTTGATTTGTATTCGTTAGAGATTTGATTTGTATTCATCATTCATTTGGACCTTTGGATTATTAGGTGAATTTTATTCACCATTGGATTTTAAATCCAGAGATATTCCTTTGTCATTTCGGTTAGATTTTAAGGGGAAATCTTTCCAAGTTCAAGATTTTTCCATAGATAGGTGATATTTAATCACCTTTAAATCTTTAATCCAATCGGTTCCAAATAATCATTCTCCTCTGCAAAGATTTGAATCCTTTTCAGAATTTAATTCTGTTAAATAGAGAGGCTTTGAAAGCCAGTCGCGTGTGTCCACGTGACCCATGGTCACGTTTAAGCACGTGACCCCTGGTCATGTGTAAGCACGTGACCCCTGGAACTAGCTTTCCTTCTCCTTTTTGCGCTCTGTTTTCTGGCCGCTGCTCACCCGTCACGTGCCAACACGTGACCCCTGGTCACGTGTGAGCATGTGACCTTTTCTGAAGCCTTTTCCTTGATTTGATCAGGGAACTGATTTGCCTTTGCCGCTGCTTTTAAATGTCACGTGCCAACACGTGACTGCTGGTCACGTGCTAGCACGTGATGCCTCCTCTGTAAACTTTCCTGATTTTAAATCAGGAAACAAATGCCCCCACAGCGTTGTTCTCACGTGTCTGCACGTGAGTGCAACGCTGTCACTTTTGTGACCATTGGATTCCTCTAGGGATTTAGGGAGATGAAGCGTCCCCATCACATCCTATAAATACCCATGTCCTTTCAGAACAGCCTCCACTTTGCTCATCTTCTTCCTTGCATACTTTTCTTTCTGAGAATTTAATTCTCCTTTCCAGAGCTTAGTTCTCTGCCTTGAACAATTTTCAGAGTTTAATTCTGTTCGAAAAGAATTCTTTTCTTCAGGTAATCTCTCGAACGAACGATGAACTCTCATGTCCTTCTGGATTTTAAATCCATAGCGAGGGTTTCATTCCTCTAAATATGAACCCATGAAACCAATTAATCTTCAGCAGTAAATCTCTTTTAGGGTTCATCTGATCCTCCAAGGAGATGATGATGACAGTTCAAATCCATGGAGTTTAACTACGTTCACAGAAAAAAGTTTCTGGGGATTTAATTCCCCTTTCCAAAAGGAATTTAATTTTTGTGAAGAACTAAGTTCTTCCCCATAGAGGCTTCTTAGGGTTTCCTTCGCCCCAGGTTGTCCTTCTGTGATCAGTGAAGAAGACGGTTGCAATGATGTCTTTTGTGGGAATTTAATTCTCCTGATCTTATTTGATTTGTTGTAGAGCCTAAGGTAGATTTGTCCTTTAGGAGAATGTGTAGGGCCATTTGAAACCCACTGCCTATTTAATGAGGATATCCCCTTTGTCTTATTACAATTGCTTAGTCTCATTATTAACGAGCCATCAACCTGATTCTGTGGGGCCCATGTGTTTTGTAGCCAATGGCCCCATAAAGAAGAGGCTGCTGTCGCTTTCTTCAGCTGTCCTCATATATATATTTACGCTCATATATATATATATTGTCGGCTTTGCTTCTGACAGTTTTCCTTTATTTTATTTCAGATGTAATGGCTTCTGTCCCGTGCTTTCCCTTCACTCGCTCAGAGGCCGCTTTTCCACAATCACCATCTGACGAGGAACCGATGGCAATGATCCGGGATCATGACCCGAACTGCACCAGCTTACTTCTATGGGGAACTCGGTATATTCATATTATTTGGGGTCGCCGGAGTTTCCGCTGCGCAATACCGACGGAACCTACTTTCCCGTTCTTGCCGATGGACCCTCCGAAGACGGTATTTGCTGTGGAGATGCCAAACTGGACTCCAACGGGACGGCTTGAGCCTTCGACGACCGGTATCCCGAACCATCCGATCCCGGCTATAGATATCTTGGGGCGGCGTATTTGCCAGGGTGAGGCCCAACCATGGGGACAAATCAACAAGATAGGGCTCACCCCTCGACACCCTACGGGTACCTTCTCTGGGCTCGTTACATCCTGTCCGTCCATCGCGCGCGGCTACAGAAGGTAAGGCTTTACCAGGCGATATACGCGTCGCTCTTTCACTACCAATCCCCGCATGTCTGGTGGGTTAAGGCGTTCTTGAACCAATGGAACCTCCCCACCAACACTTTCCTTTTAGGGGACCGCAAGGTTTCGATCTCTCTGGCAGAATTCTATGACATCTCGGGGTTGCCAATCAGGGGTAATCTGTATGAGGAGTTGCTGCCTTCTGACGAGTACATCTTTGAGCCTGAGCCTGTACTGGTTGACGGCTTGTCTGCCGAGAACGCTGTCCGCCATAAGCGTCCCAGTTTGATCAAGGCGCTAGGTATCTTCGACCGATTGTTCACCGAATCCGAAGAGCAGGGCGTTACTTTCAAGAGCTTCATTGCTTGTTTCCTTCGCGAAGACATCTTGTCGAAGACAGCTCCGAAGTTCGCCAACATTAGAGACCCCTTTGGGTTTGGTCCGAAGAAGTTGCCGACCACTGAATCGGATCTACCACAGTACTACATCCCTATTATGTCGCCGACGACTTTTGAATCCATTGCTGCTCCTGGCATGGATGAGGAGACGTTCTTCGTGGGGTTTGTTAGTGTCTGGCTCAGTTGGTTTGTCATCCCCATGCATCGTCGCTTTATGAGAGCTTCGGTTATCTACCCGGCTTATTGTATCGCTGAGGGGACACGGTTGGCCATCGGCATCCCGTCCTTGGCGCACCTTTATCATGGGTTGGGCACCGCAGCTAATACCTCTACTCCCGGCGTGGATGTGGTAAACTTTTCGCTTCATTATTTCACGTCCTGGGTCGAAATGCATGTGCTGGGGGCTTTCGCTATGCATCAGAGGCCCGCTTTTTACGACGCCTATCCCTTCCCACGACTTATGTGATTGGTGGATGCTTCTGCCGCCGACCCGACTCAATTCGGGGCTATTCGGGTGCTGATTTCTCCTCACGCCGCTGCTGGTGGGCTGGTTTTTAATGATCGGGTCTTGTCTACTCCCTCAGGTCTAGTTCAACAACTCTGGGACCAGTCAAAAGACAACGCGCCTTCTTTGAAGCCCCGGGAGGCTGCGCACTTGTATACAATTAGACCGGGCTACTTGGTGTTTCGCCAGGACAGTGCAGCTCTTTTCATGTGGTACAACCCGCATCGATTCGCCTGATAGCTTAGATACGACCAGGGCGTTCCCTTTGAGGCTTTCATAGTTGCGCTGGTCCCTTCACTTGATGCCGTTCGCGATGCCGCACATCATTTCGTGAAGTTGAACACCGGCTCCCATTTTATGATCCCTGAAGCTGAGCACACGACCTGGTGCATGGGATCGTTCACGGGTTGGTATCTCCATCGAGTCAGCCCGATTATTCTTGAGGAAAGAAGGGTGCTTCTTGGTTATGATGCCCTTCCTCAGGTTCCGGGAGCTAAGCTGCGACCGAGGGCTCCGGTCCGCTTCCCTCTGAAGGAGATTGGCACCGCGCTCATTCCGGGGGAGTCAAGAGTGGACCTTACTCCAACAGCTGGTATGCCTCTAGGTACCCGATCATGGGGTAGACGGGCCCCGATAGCAGCACCACCGCCTACGGTAGCATTGCCTCCCGTGGAATTGACTATGGCGGTGTCATCCTCGGTTGTGGCACCAAGCGAGGGTAATAGGGACGATGGTGTTGAAGGCGACGTGGGTCGCCGCCGCACCAAAGCTCCACGAGGAAAGAAACGGTCATCTTCGGCGGCCAGTTCTGGATCTAAGAGGCGGAAGAGGATGGCCACCAACCTACTTGATTCTTTAACGGAGCCGGAGCCCCTACTTCCAGATGAGTCGCTAGCCGTGCAAGAGTCAGATGCTGGACTTCTTTTCCCGAGTTCGGCCGATGAGGAAGTCGCACAGTTGGCCGAGGCCATACGTCATTCCAAAGACGTGTCTCATAACGCCAGGGTTACGAAGAAGCCTTATCCCGCTGTAATCTTTTACGAAGACCCCTCATGGATTCGGCGGCGGTTCATTGGCCCTCTGGAGGAATGGGGAGAAAGGGCCCTAAAACAGGCCGCTTCAGAGGATGCTGCGGACGCGCTTTCCCTGTGGACCGGCGGCCATGAGTCTACCCTCGAACCTCGGCGAGCACGCCTCCTTGAGAAGGAGCATCAGCTTGAAGAAGCCATACTGAAGGCTTCCTTGCGCATTGGTATGTTCTTATATTTCTTTGCAGTTCTTCAGATTGCTTATGCTTATATATATGTATCATTATTTTGTGTGACTTGTGCAGAGTCTTCGGCGATGGGAGAGATCCCCACTGGTTTGCTGCAGCTAGATCCCGTTGACATTCCCGATGCAGCTTTACTCGATGGGGGCGACAATGCCATTCCTCTCGCAATAGAACCTCCGGTGGCGGCTCCTGATTCCAGGGTACTCTCTCCTTTGGGAGAGGTTCCCTCGGTGGTCGCCGTCCCAACGACTCTATCCGAAGGCGGCCCAGAGGTTGAGATGGAGGTAGTCGGGACTACCCTCCCTTTGTTAGAGCCCGAGGTCACGATAGAGGCCGCTGAAGCTGCTATCCCCCCGGCTCAGAATAGGAGGAGTGTCGAAGGTAACCTTCCATGTTTTGAGTTAGTAATCTTTATGTTACCTGAACTCTTTTGTCTTTTCAGAATTGCGTGGACTGGCGGCCTCCATTGTCGATCTGTCTCCTCGGCAGTCCTTCCAGCGTCTTTTGGAAATGGCCGCTTCGCAGGCGATATCTCCTCAACGCATCGTCCTCTCATCTGGACAAGGTGAGTGTTGTTCATCACTTCTTATAACATCGTTGTTATTTTGCGTATTGGCATTGATATTCTCTACCATTTTGGAGGCCGATGATGAGGTCGAGGTTCTCGAAGGGCCAGAGGAACCCTCAGCTCCTACTTGCATGACTGTAGGTAAGTGACATTCCGGTATAGCCTCACTTGTTCTTTTGCTTAAGAGTCTTACTAATATTTTTCAACTCTGAACAGCCTTGCCAGCTCCAATAGCGTTGGAATCGCGTGTCGTCATGACGCCCGGTCCTTATGCTTTGCGATCTTCAGAACGATTGGCTCAATTGAGCCTTGTCTCCCTGTCGTCTTTGATCGAAGAGCTTCGTGCCGGCAGTGCAACCACAGCTGAAGCATTTGCTGCCGAGGCTAACGGTTCTCTTCCTTTTCTTGCCACCTACCATAGCGAAGAGGTGGTGCGAGTCTGGGTGGAGTTCTGTCGGCAGGTGGAGGCTTTCTTGCATACACTTGAATGTTCCCGTCTTTCCTCGGAAGTCATGGATGCAAAGGCGGACTTGCGGGGGCTGATAGCGCGGTGCGCGGCGAACATGACATCGTGCGAGAAGAGGCTCGGCCGTAAATTCTCGGAGAAGGAGCTGGCTTCTAAAGCGCTGAGCGAGCTTCAGGCGATTCTTACTGCCAAGGCCAACAAAGCGTATGAACTCTGGCGGGTGCTTCAAGAGTCTATCAGGGAGGTAATGACTCTTCACAAAGCTGCCACGTTCACTCGTGAGAGGGTCGAGGCTCATAAGGCCACCGAGAAAGAGCTTGAAGGCCTGCTCGCTTCGTATCAGGCCCAACAGGCTCAGGCGGAGGCCCGTCTTTTGGCGATCTTAAACCATGAGGCCGTGGCTCAACAAAAGAAGGATGAGCTGACCAAATTGCTACATCGCCCGCCGGCTTAAAGACTTGTATCTTTTCCTTTATTTTTTTTATTTTTGTACATACTCATGGATGATAGTACCTTCTTTTTGTTTCTTTCATGAATTGTACTTTGTATCCATTTTGGTTTATGAATAAAAGATACATTTTTCTTCTCAATGGTGTGTCTCTTTTAATTGAATGTGTTTTGCGGACAATTTATCTTGATCTCCTTGCAGGGCAGTGATGGCTTAGGATTCAGGGTTAAGATCTGCTTCCTAAGACTTTCGCGCTTTATGAGCCGCGAGGGTCTCATAAAGAGTTTTCTCCCTATGGGTCGAGAGGATCCCATAGGTGTAAGTTCTTCTTAAGAATCGTGAGGATTCTTAAGCAGTTTCTCCCTTGGGAGTCGTAAGGATCTCACGAGAGAGTTTTCCTCCTTGCAGGTCGTGAGGACCTGCAAGCGCTGGATGCGATCACCCTTATCCGTATTTCGCGGGGTCAGGGGTTGGTTTGGGATAGTTTCCAGGGTGTCGTAGTTTAAAAACATCGCGGTCAAGGTTAAGGACCTCATAGTCCGTGGATTTAAGGACTCCACAGTCCGATGTTAGTTTTAAGACATCACGGTCAAGGTTAAGGACCTCATAGTACGTGGATTAAAGGACTCCATAGTCCGATGTTAGTTTTAAGACATCACGGTCAAGGTTAAGGACCTCATAGTCCGTGGATTTAAGGACTCCACAGTCTGATGTTAGTTTTAAGACATCCCGGTCAAGGTTAAGGACCTCATAGTCCATGGATTTAAGGACTCCACAGTCCGATGTTAGTTTTAAGACATCACGGTCAAGGTTAAGGACCTCATAGTCCGTGGATTTCAGGACTCCACAGTCCGATGTTTGGTTGCAGGGACCCATCACCTCTTTGAAGACGTTGAGGAATTACAACGCCAGGTATCAAAGGAGCGAAGAGATGTACCCTTAAACCAAAGTAGAATCAGTACAGAATCGGGGTGGTTGATCGTTAGTTTTAAGACATTACGGTCGAGGTTAAGGACATCATAGTCCGTGGATTTTAAGGACTCCACAGTCCGGTATTTGCTCTAGATGCTTCACAGGGTTCACTGCCGTGCTTGGTGAGGACCAGGCTCCTCTCTGGGCGTTTTCCGCGGGGTCAAAGAGTGACATTATCCGCTTTCCACGTGACCAGAAATTTTGCACTAGATGCTTCACACGGGTTCATTGCCGTGCTCGGCGAGGACTAGGCTCTGCTCTGGATGCTTCACACGGGTTCACTGCCGTGCTCTGCGAGGACCAGGATCCGCTCTGGACATTTTCCACGGGGTCAAAGAGTGACGTTATCCGCGTTCCACGTAACCAGGAATTTTGCACTAGATTCTTCACACGGGTTCACTGCCGTGTTCGGTGAGGACTAGGCTCCGCTCTGGATGCTTCACACGGGTTCACTGCCGTGCTCTGCGAGGACCAGGATCCGCTCTGGATATTTTCCGCGGGGTCAAAGAGTGACGTTATCCGCGTTCCACGTAACCAGGAATTTTGCACTAGATGCTTCACACGGGTTCACTGCCGTGCTCGGCGAGGACTAGGCTCCGCTCTGGATGCTTCACACGGGTTCACTGCCGTGCTCTGCAAGGACCAGGATCCGCTCTGGATGTTTTCCGCGGGGTCAAAGAGTGACGTTATCCGCGTTCCACGTAACCAGGAATTTTGCACTAGATGCTTCACACGGGTTCACTGCCGTGCTCGGCGAGGACTAGGCTCCGCTCTAGATGCTTCACACGGGTTCACTACCTTACTCTGCAAGGACCAGGATCTGCTCTGGATGTTTTCCGCGGGGTCAAAGAGTGACGTTATCCGCGTTCCACGTAACCAGGAATTTTGTTGATTGTATTCGCATTTCACGGAATTGGGATTTGACTTTTCGGTGATCAGGATATCGCCGAGCCATAGAACTGGGAGTTGTCGCTGTTCCGTTTCGCTTGAAGTCATGTTCGTTGTTACGAGACGAGTGCTGAGATGATCTCTAAGTCATTCGCGGCTCGTCGAGATTTTTCTTCTTCTTATGATGAAACTTGGGGGAGAAGTATGATCCATTTTTTGTTTACGCCCTTGGATTGTATACAGGGTGTGATGGAACATCACCTGTAAGACATAAATTAAAACCTTTCTTTTTTTATTTTATTTCTTTTTCCGCGATGCTCTATCATTTCAGCTTTTATATCGCGGAGGTCGCGATTGCCCTATCATTTCGGCAATTTTTCGCGGTGCCCAATCATTTCGGCTATTTATTTCATTTTTACTCGCTGTTTTTTATTGCGAGTTGCCCCATCATTTCGGCTATTTTGCGTGCATATATTTTTACTTGCTGCTTTTTATTACAAGTTGCCCCATCATTTCGGCTATCTCGTATGCACGTGCGGCCTACTGGCTTTTCGTCATACACCTGAAATTAGACACAGATTTCGGCATCAGCACCGCTACAACTGGGATATGGCCAGGAGCGAATCATCATCTGCCTCTGTCGATGTTGAACAAAGGTGGCTTAGCCAACAGGGTTAGGGACCCGTCGACTAAGGCTTTTGACTTCATGAGCCGTAAGGGTCTCACGAAGTTATTTCTCCCTACAAGTCGTGAGAATCTCGTAGGTGTATTTTCTCCCTAGGAATCGTGAGGATTCCTAAGTGTATGTTCCTCTGTAATTCGTAAGGATCTTACAAGAGGGCTTTCTCCTTATAAGTCGAGAGGACTCATAAGGGTTGTTCACCATAGGGACATACCCCTAGTCACGGGTGGGACTTTGCTGAGGAAATGTTTATTCGTGCCCGTGGATTGTATATAAGGGTCAGTATGAGCCGCTTGTAGGACAATATCGAAGGTTGTGGGGGTTGCTTAAGCACAGGTTCAGGTCTCTGTAACTTAAGGCTTTCAAATCTTATGAGCCGTGAGGGTCCCATAAGAGAGTTCTCCTTACGAGTCGTGAGGATCTCGCAAGTGTAATTTCTCCTTAGGAATCGTGAGGACTCCTAAGTGTGTTGCTCCCTTGTGAGTCGTAAGGATCTCACGCGGGTGGTTTCTCCTTACAAGGTCGTGAGGGCCCTGTAAGTGTCTTTTAACGAGGTTGCGCCTTTTCGGGTTTTCACAAACACTCGCAGGTAGCCCTGCTATTTTTACTCACGGAGCCCTTTCGGGTTTCCATCCGTGCCCATTTTGCTTATGGACATACCATTTTTTTTATTCTTTTTATTTTCTTCTCTTTTTTTTTACGAGGTCGCGCCCTTTCGGGTTTTCACGAACACTCGCCGGTAGCCCTTCTGTTTTTACTCACGGAGCCCTTTCGGGTTTTCATCCGTGCCCTTTTTGCTGATGGACACACCGTTTTTATTTATTATTTTTTGTTTTTTTGTTTTTTTTGTCAGCCTAAGGATGCTGCGGTATTAGTTTAAGGACGTTTCGGTCCGTCGTTAGTTTAAGGACGTTTCGGTCCGTCGTTAGTTTAAGGACGTTTCGGTCCGTCGTAGAGAGGGTCGGCTAACACTTATAGAGCTTGAGCTTAGGAAGATAGCGAGCGGACATAGTCGTCATCATCTATCATTGACCTAGGCTGTGACTCCTTTAAGCGTAGTATTTCTTTAGGAAGCGGCCGTTTATTGGCCTGAAAGGCCTCTCACCGTACATATCCATGAGTAAATAAGCTCCACCCTGGTAGACTTTGTTTATGATGTACGGGCCTTCATAGTTTGGCTCGAATTTTCCCCGCTTGGCACGATTGGGGATCATAGGCCTTTTGATCACTAGCACGAGTTCATCTTGGCGGAATGTCCTCGGCCTGGTCAATCTTTCATACGAGTGCGTCATTTTCGCTTTGTAAGCCTCCATATTTTATTGCGCTATGAGCCGGGTTTCATCGAGGGCGTCAAGCTCCTTAAGCCGGAGGTGAGCATTTTCTTCTTCTGTCAACTCGTGGTGGACTGCCACTCGTAGAGAAGGTAGCTCTATCTCGAGGGGGAGTACTGCTTCCGTACCGAATACCAATGCGTATGGCGTCGTGTTCGTGGCCGTCTTGAACGTAGTCCGATATGCCCAGAGAGCTTCTTGCAGTCTCTCGTGCCAGTCCTTCTTATTTCGGGACACCGTCTTCTTCATGATCTTTGTCAAGGTCTTGTTGAAGGCCTCAGCTAGACCGTTAGCTCGTGGATTATAAACTGAGGAGTATCTCCAGTCTATATTATGCTGTTGCGCGAAGCGGCTGATCTTATGGCTTCTGTAGGCCGGCCCGTTTTCGGAGATAATCCGCCGTGGAGTTCCACACCGATAAATGACGTGCGTTGTTCAGTTGATAAAACTGCACATTTGTATTACATTTTTCCTACCATTTTCATATTAAAAAAGGACTTTATTATAATATATCATACATATGAGGGTTTATGTGTAAAAACACTATTTTCCATGTGTTAATATATTTTAATTAGCATTTGGTAGGAAAATGTATGCAAATAAATCCATTGACCTAATCCTAGTATAACTAAGTCTACTAAATATTATTTGAGATTATTGTGCAGAATTTTCCAAGTTGTTATGCAGAATTTATCAAACAAATCAATTTGTTGAAGAAGACTTGCCTAATTAAGAAGCAAAACTTGGAGACCAAGTCTGGGAGCAACCGAGAAAAGATTTCTGAATTCTGAAGGTGCCTAGGATTGCCACATGTCACAATCACAAAGCCCAAGAAAAATGATCAAGAGATCCCTACCATTGGCCGCGGAACCGCGGCCAAACCCCCATGTTGGCCGCAGATCCGCGGCAATCTAGAGAGATCATTTGCTAAGATTTTGTGGCTTAAATCTCTGCTATATTTTACCAACTTTTGAAGCAAAAGATTGTGGCTTTGGACTATAAAAGGGCACCGAGAGCCTCTTGGAAAAGTTATCAAGCCGAAGAGATCACGAAGCTCCCGACGCTCACGCATCCAGGCTGATCATCAACTGTTCGTCTACCTCCTTAGGAAAGATCGAGAAGCAACTAGTTTGTAATCATTTTCTACGGAATAAAGTGTAGATTGTTCAAGTGATTAATAAAGGTAGTTATTTTATTTAATTCTTTTGCATTTTACATTATGTTTTCCCTCTCTTTCTTTTCATCTTCTTCTCCCAACATGCGCGAGTAATTCTCCGCTTGTTAGGGTTCGTAGAATTAGGGTAGGCTAATGAACGATGAAAATAATTAAACCCTTTTTAAGTCCTATAAAGTTTAGGAACTTTATCAAAAGAATCATTAACATCCTAATCGGGCGCGCTAGCAATTCTTTGCTAGTTCCGACCGCGATTAGAGATTAGATTAATGATTGTTTTGGTAAAGGCTAGATATGAACGGAGTTCCGTGTCGAGATAAGGGTTAAGAGTGGGATTCCTTTTCCCTCCAGAAACCCTAATCTACACGCATCACCGTCGTTCTAGTTCTAAATCTATTAATGGATAAAAAGGGTAACTTTAATTAATTGTCCATAACTACTAAATCCTAACGAACCCTACAAGCCTTCTTATTATATTATCTAAGTCTCTAAAATAATCTAGATCTATATTTTGCATTCTTGTTTAACGTAGATCTAGAAACCATTCTATAAAATTCTTTATCCCTCCTCTCTTTTTCAACACATCTAAAGTAAAAGTAAAAGGTTCCACGTTTCCCAGAGGACGACCCGTACTCATCTCGGTCTAGCTACACGCGACACCGTTATTGATTGCGGTTAAACTATAAAAACACTTTTTCGTATCAATCAAATGGCGCCGTTGCCGGGAAATCGTGCGTAATTTTTTTATTTTTACTATTTGTGTTGAATTCTTAGACGAGTCATATCATTATTAAAACAAAACTGCAAATTGTATATTTAACAATTATTGTGTGAATTTTTGCGAGGAAATCTGGAGTCACGGACTTGAGGAAACAAGAGATCTAGGGTTCACACTTTTTTGGTAAGATTCTAACTCCCTTCTCTATCCAATAAAATCCAATAAAATCTATTTTCTGCAGGATTCTTTGCAAAATATCGCCGCTCAAAAATCTTTTTGCAAAGTTTTGTTTTTCGGTTTGTTTTTGCATATTTTAAAATGGATCTTTAAGGGGCAAGGACCAAATCAAGATTAGGTGGGGATTTCATCACCCTTCCTAAGCCCCACAAATCACAAACCAAGCATATAGATCAACCCTTCATTAATTTAAAAAATATCTAGACCAGACTCTAAGGACTGTCGCGCTCAATAAGGACAGAGGAAGGTCGTGGGTAATCTATCGTTTATCCTCATTATTTTTGTAGTGCCTAGGCAAGTGTGTCGAAGGCTAGTGGTTTTTAATTAGGCCCACGACGTGGTTCCTTCCCACTTACCTGGCTACAAGGGTAGTACGGAGGTGGCAGAGGATTTATCCTGCGGTTTGTCCTTTGGAAGTCTAGGAGCGGTCTAGAGACTGGACCTAGGTAACCATAGTTCTAGGGTTGTGCATTTTTGTGATTTGTCTAAATCCGTCTTTTTTTTTTAAAACAAACCAATTACTTTCTCTCCTTTTTACCCCTTCCCCCTTCTTCTCTTCTTATAATGGGTGACCTAAACAGAAGAACACTTGTCGAGCTTTGCTGTCCACAACCAGATATCTCTTGTTTTCGAAATCCCTTCGGTATACCGTCCGGCTCTTCCATGTCCTTAAGAGATCATATAGAACAAGCAGGAAGAAACAGTTGTCCACCTCAGTCTAGGTCTTATCAACCGTATCCTAATCCTATACCTGTTTCGGTTCATACCCAGAGTGAGGAAGCCCCTAGACGAATGTCCATTGCTAAGCACATAGCTAGGTCTAGAGGCCAAAGTTTCAACCCGGACCAATATCAACCATCACCACCACTGTCCGGAGAAGAGTTTGATATGCGGTTTGTGGCATATAAGATGTCTGTTGAAAATAGCCAACCAACCAACCCATATCAATATTCTTCTTATCATAATATTGATCCTACTCCTACCCAAGTTCCGCAACCATTCTATTCCTATCAATCCAATCCGACTTTTCCACCTACTCTAGACAGTTCTTCTAATCAGTCGTTTGGGAGTTTTAATTATCCACAGGAATTTCAATCTTATACTGAAACCCCTTATCAGCCCAAGACTAGTCTGGAGCAGACATTAGAAAAATTTATGGAAATGTCGAACCAAATTATGAAGGATTTGGGTAGTAAGACAGAACTGTACCTCCAAACTGAAATCCACAACTCCAGTTTCATAGATTCATCAAGTACACCAAATAGAATGACTGATAAGTTGTGTGACTTTGTAGTGTTTGATTTACCCAACTGTGAAGGGTCCCTTTCAAGTGAAACCATACCCAACCCTTGTGATCTCTACACCTCCACTCTTAAACCAAAACTGATTGAAAACCATACTTTTGATGAGGAGTTTGAGAATTTTACCCTTCACTTGAATGAGGTGATTGACGTTGGGGATATTTTGATTGATGAACCAGAAATTTTGGATGATTTTGTCCCACCAATTCATCAAATCCTTTCACTTCCTTGTGGTCATCATCTTGAGCCTTTAATTCTTCCCGAACCCCAAATATGTCTTGAAGTTGATGATAATGGTATACCCGAAGTTCAGACCGAAATACAGCCTCCATCTTCCACATCTGGTTCAGCAACACTCTACACACCAATTTGTTTACCCATTTCACCTTCTACCTTCTCCGGTTCTTCTTCTGTTTCTATAGTTTCAGTGAGTTTTGATAAATCACAATCCGTTACTTCAAGTTCAGTAATACCAGAAATTCAACTTGATTTGGATATTTTTGAAAAAGAGGTAGATGAGTTTTTCGAGTCCTCTACCTCAGTGATTTTTTATGAATCAAGTTGAATAAATTCTGGCATAAAACTCTTTGACAGCAAAATGTTCAATCACACCATTGATAAAAGTTTTGAAGAACTTTTTGCTGACGAACTTGAATTTTTAAATAATACGGATTTTGTGATTGATCAATCTCCACCTCTAGAGGTTGAACCGTCACCATTCCTTCTTTCTAATCATTCACATTCATCCTCATTCTTTCTTTTCTCTAATTTCAAACCCTTTCCAGACCACCTCTTATGCCTTCCCCACTTTTTCTTGAGTCGATACAAGACATTCTTCCACCAACCTATACGATATACTGATAAAATCTTTGAATGGTTGGTGTTAACTTTTGGTCTTTGTAAAGCCTTACTTTGACCAAATGACTCACCCCCTCTTAAAATGCTTCATATTGTCTAACTCATGTTTGAGGGGGGGTATATTTTTGGCTCTTGATCATAACTTTTGTCCTCAAATTTGTGAGCCAAAAATAAGTTTGGGGGAGCATTTTCACTTTCATATATTCTTGCCCCCATTAGTAATGTCCTTCCAAGCTTACAGGTTTTTGTGATCCAGCAGACAGCAACAGTGAGGACACTGTTGAAAACAAGTTTGGGGGAGGTTTGTGCTTATTTACACATACTTTGCCTTATACTATATATAAGCACAAATTTTTTCCTATACTACAACGACTTGATAAGTTTGGGGGTATTTGTTCAGTTGATAAAACTGCACATTTGTATTACATTTTTCCTACCATTTTCATATTAAAATAGGACTTTATTATAATATATCATACATATGAGGGTAAAAAGTGGAGGATATTCTCCGTCTTCACTTCCCTCAGCGGTACTGCTTCTGCCCATTTGGAGAACTAATCAGTCGTCGTCAGGATGAAACGATGTCCCCTAGACGATGCCGGTTAGATGGGGCCGACTATGTCAGTTCCCCATATTTCGAATGGCCAGCTAGCCACCATTGGATGTAGCGGATTCGGATGCTGGTAGATGAAATCTCCATGGATTTGGCATGAGTGGCACTGCTTCGCATATTCGAGGCAGCCCTGGATCATTGTGGGCCAATAGTAGCCCATCCGTTTAATTTTTAACTTCATCTTCGGGCCTGCTTGATGAGAACCACAGATTCCGTCATGAACTTCCTGAACGACTCTTTCTGCTTCGCCAGGTCCTAAACATCTCAGCCACAGAGAATCAAACGACCTCTTGTACAGAGTATTGTTGACGAAGGCGAAAGACAGAGCTCGTTTCATGAGCTGATGTCTTGAGGACGCTTCTTCGGGCATTCGGTGAGACTTAAAGTAGTCTATGAAGGCCTCCCCCAGTCCTCAACCTTCTCACGGTCTTTTATTTGTAGGGTCGTCTGCTCAGTCACTCCCTTCTCTTCGGATGATTCCGGAGATATTTCTGCTGGGGCAAGCACCCGACGGCTTTGCACCACGATTTTAACGTCATCAAAGTTCTCGTCAGCCAGTTCTTTAGCAAGCTTGGCCAACGCGTCTGCTTTGCTGTTTTCCGCACGTGGTATGCTTTCCAGAGCATAGGAGGGAATTTGGGTCAACAGTTGTCGCACCTTTTCACCATACTTCACCAATTCTGGTTTGCACGTTTGGTAGTCGCCGTTTACTTGACTAACGATCAGTTGAGAATCCCCGTATATGAGGAGGTTTTCAATTCCCATGTCGATGGCGATCTCGAGGTCTGCTATCAAAGCTTCGTATTCGGCTTCATTGTTCGTCCTCGGTTCTGTTAAGGAGAAAGCGAAGCATATTATCCCCCCTTGTGGAGTTACGAAGATGAGGCCTACCCCCGATTTGATCATTGGGGTACTTTGTTTGCGCTTCTTTACGGAGGACGCTCCATCGAAAGAAAGTTCCCATCGGGTATCACCACCGTCGATCGTGTCAAACGCATGTTCGTCCGGCAAATCACAATTTAGAGGAGAACCGGCAGGTACTGGATGCTCAGCAAGGAAGTCGGCGATGGCTTGAACTTTCACTGCCTTAAGAGGCTGATAGGTTATTGAAAACTCCATCAGGAGCAGGGCCCATTTAGCGAGTCTCCCTGTCAATATGGCCTTTGACATTAGAAATTTTAGGAGGTCCACCTTTGATATAAGACGGACTTCATGTGCCAACGCATAGTGCCGGAGTTTTGTTATTGCAAAGATTAACGCCAGGCAATGTTTTCGATAGGGGAGTAATTGCTTTCTGCCCCCAGAAGAACTCGTCTTAAATAGTAGAGCGCTCTCTCCTTCCCTTGGTCGTTTTCTTGCGCCTATAATGCGCCTAAGGAACCTTCGAGGGCTGCTGTATATAAGATAAGAGGCTTTCCCTTGACCGGAGCAGCCAGCACCGGCGGGTTCTGCAGGTATTGCTTGATTTTATCTAGCGCGCTCTGGCATTTTTGGTCCCAGACGAACGGAGTTCCCTTCTTCATCAGGTGACTGTAAGGACGGCACTTGCCTGACAGGTTGGCGATAAATCGCCGGATGTACGTGGGCTTCCCTTGGAGAGACCGCAGCTGTTTGAGAGTCCTTGGCAGTGGCCTTTCCATGATCGCCTTGATCTTAGATGGATCTATTTCGATACCTCGGTGTCGGATGATGAATCCCAGGAATTTACCCGAGGAGACTCCGAACGCGCATTTGAGGGGATTCATCTTCAAATTATATTGCCGAAGGCGTTGAAATACGGTCTTCAGATGCTCTAAATGCTCTTCATATGACATGCTCTTTACTACGAGGTCATCGATATAGCACTCGACGATTTCATGTATGAGATCATCAAAGATATTTGTCATGGCCCTCTGATAGGTGGCACCGGCATTTTTTAATCCGAAGGGCATGACTTTGTAGCAGAATATACCCAAAGAAGTCCGGAATGCGGTGTGCTTCTGGTCGTCGGGATGCATCTTTATCTGATTGTACCCTGATGAACCGTCCATGAAGGAGAAGACCTCATGAGTGGATGTATTGTTTATCATCAGTTCGGTGACCGGCACTGGGAAATCGTCCTTCAGGCAGGCTTTATTGAGATCTCGGAAGTCCACACATATGCGCACTGTCCCATTTTTCTTCATCACAGGGATGATGTTGGCGACCTAGTCAGGATACTGTACCTCCTGGATAAACCCAGAATCGATCAGCTTCTTGACTTCGGCGTTAATGCTCATCTCCAGCTCGAGTCGCATCCTTCTCGGCGCCTGTTTGACTGGCTTGATATCCGGGGATATTGCTAATTTATGCACCGCAATCTCTGGATCTAATCCTGGCATCTCGGAATAGTTCCACGCGAAGCAATCTCTATGCCGTAGAAGCACGTCTTTTAACGTAGCCACCCTTTCTTCAGATAGCAGCTCGCTAACGAATGTCAGTCGCGGATCGTCTGCTGATCCCAACTCAATCTTCTTGAGGTTATCTGCAGTAGTATGTATGACATCTTCCAGTTCTTTCGGAGCTGGTGGAAATTCTGAGATCGCCTTGTCATTGCTGTTCTAAAGCACCAGGGAAGGTCGTCTATGTCCCCGGGCTCTTCTTTTAATATTGTAATCATGTGACAAGTGTGAATCCTCTTCCAAGATCGATGTGGGTCTGGTTCTGCTCTTGCGGCTTTAGGTTCGTGCTTTTGTGGCGGCGTTACCTTCCAGCTGCTGGATAAAGCAAATCTACCTTGCTGGTACTGGTCTTCGACCCAGTTTTTGAAGGTGAAGCAGTCTTCGATAGGGTGTCCTATGGCTCGGTGATAAGAGCAATAGCCCGGATGAGAAACTTTGTTAGCTTGCTCAGGGTGCTTAGACTCCGGAAGTGCGATCATTTGATGTTTTATAGCGAGCTCGAGTAACTTCTTCGTCTTGTCTCGGGGGAAGGAATACGCTCGACTCTTCTTCTTTATGAGGGACAAATCCGGACCGCGCAGTGCCCGATCACATGACTCTCTAATCCTGCGTCGTTGTTGTCGGCTCCTCTTTCCGCTTCTTGACTTACTTCTGCCTCTGCGTCGGGTCTTTTGCACAACGGGTTGACATGGAGGAGCATCTTTATCTTTTGCAGCCTGTTGAAACAGACGTCGCGTCCTGGCTTTCTCATAGATGGCCATCTCGCGATTATGGTCTTCCCGAGCTTTCTAACCCGCTTTCCTGATAAGCTTATCCATTCGTTCTTCAAATGACGGACTCGGCACTTCGCTTGCGGGATCTAGTTTTGACGAGGGGTTAGCATCGCTCGACATGGCGTTTTCCTCCTCATCGAAGTTATATACAGCGTAGCTGCCGTGGACTCGCTCCCGTTTCTCGGATCTCACATATCCAAGCCCAAGCGTTTCCATTCTCCCGTTGGGCAATTTGCGCTGAGTCCCAGGGACATTCCAAATCTTGTTGTAGAACTGAGCTTGTCGAACAGTCTGTTTTAAGGGTACTCCTTGGCGCTTCAATAGCTTCCTTAGACCATTTGTGTAATATCTGGGCAAACGGATGGGTTGAAGCCTGTCGAGTGTAGCATCCGCACCATGCCATATCTCTTTCTCCACTCTCTTTTCTGTGGATTGGTAGAACAGGATCACCTTTTCACCCTTTCGCCTGGGAGGGACGTAAAATGTCTGCAGGTCCTGCACATTGTGAGCTTGAAGTGCGTCGAGATCCTTGTAGTGTTTTCGCAGCACCATAGTGATTTGCAAACTCTGATCATCGCTAGGGGATGCTTGTATTGACGGCCGACTGGAGAACACGACATTAACCTCATCTTCCGAGTCACCTCCGAAGATCAACGTGGGGGCGGACAGTCCCGGGTTGTTGCATCGAGACGGCCCAGCGTAAACTATCTCTTCTTCTTCTTCGGTATCGCTCCCGAAAATAGGGATGGTGACGGAGGCTTTGTTTTCCGGCTTGCGACACTTTCCTGTATCCTCAAAGTCTGGCAAAAAGTACTTTGCATCTTCATACTTGCGGACTTCGTTCACGGAGAACGGGCTCAGCTCACCTGTTACGGTATACTCGAAACCATCCTTAAAGTACTTCATACACTGATGCTGTGTAGAAGAGATGATGTTGTGCTCGTGTAACCAAGGGCGACCGAGCAAGGCGTTGTAGAAGTTCTTGGCGTCAATGACATGAAACTTGATGTCCGTGACGAGCGGTCCGAAGCGTAATGTTAGTATTACAGATCCGAGAGTTCATAATGTCTGGGAGTCGAAACCGGAGATGGTAATTTTGTCACGAGCGAGGTGCTGCACGCTCATGCAGATTTCCTTCAACACCCGAGCATTAAGGAGATTGACGGAGGATCCATTATCCACTAGGATCTTGCCTATCTTGATATCATGGCAGTATCCAGAGACGTATAGGGGACGGTTGTGGTCGCACGTCCCGAAGAGGAGGTCTTCGTCACCGAAAGTGATGTTGGCTGTATGCACTTCTTCCATTTCATTCTTCATCCTTTCTTCGGTGAGGAAGGCCTGGAATTGTTCGGGTTCTTGTAACGCCTTGATTAATGAATCTCGCGCTTCTTTTGATAATAGGAGGGCATCAAGAATGCTGAGCTGAGAAGGTAGCTTCCTTAGGTGTGCTAGGATGTTATAGTCCACCTTACCCTTCCTGGGAGGGTCTTTGGCAGTCAACTCTTTCATGACTTGGTCATCTAAGGTGATATCCTCGGCGACCTTTTCTTTTCCCTTATCTTTTCTATTCGCGGGTCCGAGATTCTTTTCCGGGAGCGTGCGATTGCGCAGCTGAATGTTTTCGCAGGCCTCTGGTTTTTTCTCTTTCCCTAAGACGGACTCTTTAAAGAGAGGGCTCAAAGCCATTTCCTCATCAGAGTCGCTCCCAAAGGTGAGAACTTGTGATCCTCCGCCGTCAACCATATAACAGTTGCTGGCGGTCCTTTTGTGTCCTTCGGCCGTACTTCTTCGTTCCCGACGAGTCTCGCGTTTCATGCGCTTAAAATGTTGCCGGTGAGCAACATATCCTTGCCACCATATCTTAAAAGCGTCGCACTCCTCAGTGGGGTGCGAAATCTTCCGATGATATGCCCAATAATTAGGGTGCCTCTCCGCCCCATCGAACGCGTTCTCTTCCGAGGGTGGTAGCTTCATCCCCATTGACATGGCTTTGGTAAACCTTTTCCTCGTCTTGAACACGTTTTTATTCCCATCGGATGTCTTTCAATCTGGCGGGAGTGCTTCGACTCTTTCGTTTAGTCGCCTGCGCTTGGCTCCTTCCGATGCAGCCATCTCACGCTCCTGATCGGCTTTACTCTTCAAGCGAATCTCATCTAGAAAGGCGTCGATCATTTCGTCTGTTGGCCATACAAGTTCTGGCTCAGGCTGTGCCCCCATTTCCTCAGTGCCAGGAGCTTTCTTATCTTCCGAGTGGGAAATCACATGACAACTCGCCACATATCCCTCATATTCATCCGATGAGCTCTCTCCATCATCTTCCTCCTGAAAGACGTGGTTGAGGAACTCTTGCAGCGTGACGGGAGTCCGTGCCTTTTGATTGTACTCCTCCAGCGCGTCAATCTATTTCTGTAAATCTGTGCGCTTGTCTCCAGGCTTCACGGGCTTTCTGTATTTCTTCTTCTTTTTCTTCGAAGATTTTGACTGTTGGGTGTGAGAATTCGGGCCATCACCATGAATCTTTGTAGTTGGGCGCGGCTTCAACATCCCTTCGATGATTTGAGGTTCAAGCGGGTCCTTCCATTCGACCGCCGGGCACGCATGAAAGTCCCTCAGCATTCTTTTGGTTTTAGTTGACAGCACGACCTCCCATGGAGCTTCTTCAATAAAGGAACAGGTTGCCCCCGGTGTATCTGCTTTCTTAGGCGTATGCGGCTGTGGCGGGTTCACCTTCCACTTTTCGGACAGTGCAAACTTTTTCTGTAGGTATTGATCTTCAATCCATCCTTTGAAAACGAAGCAATCCTAAATCGTATGGCTTACCGTTTAATGGTAAGGGCAATAGTTGGGGTTATTCACCTCAATGGGTTGTGGCGGTCGCCTTGGATTTGGCAAGTTTATAAGTCTGTTGCGTACTGCTGGCTCGAATAACCGTTTCGTCTTGTCCCATAGGAACGAGTAGGGACGCTTCATCTTCTCATTATAATACCGCCGTCTTTCTTCCAACTGATCCGCCAGCTTTGAGGCACTGGGTTGCTGCTGAGCATTCGCGACGAAGGTTGCCTTCCCTTTACCCTTGTTAGTCCGAGGCTTCGACTTTGAGGGAGACGGTCTGTGACCTATCTGGTCCATCTAGGCCAACTTGTCGATCAGAGCTTGGAACGTGGTTGGCTTAAAGAACATCATGAACTGTGAGATGGTTGCATGAGGATCTAATGTACCCACGAACATGCCCACCGCAGGCGCTTCCTCAATGCGTTGTTCGCATTTCGACCACAAGTTTCGCCAGCGTATAGCGTACTGGACCCACGTCTCACCTGGTTTCACCATGGCATTAATTAACGCTGTTATCGGGGCACGTCGCTGGTGCTTGCAAATCACTGAGTGAATAGCAACTCCATTTCAGCGAATGTTTTGATGGAATCGTTCGGGAGCTCAGAATACCACTCGAACGCTGTTTCTGACAAGCTACCGACGAATTGGCGAAGCAAGAGCTTATCGTCACCACCAGTGTTGCCACAAAGCACCCTAAACTAGGCCACATGCTGATGGGGATTGACTGTCCCCTTGTAGACATGGAATTTCGGGATTGTGTAGCCCGGCAGGTATTTGATCTGGTCATACCAGCTCGGATATGGTCTTCCCGTCCTGACAACTTGACCAGCTGCCACAGTCGTCTGGTGAATGCGTATCTGTTGGGCTATGTATTCGTCTAGGTCGGCCTTAGAGATTGTCTCCTCCTTAGCCGTTGACAGAGCGGGTGGGGGATTTGACGTTTCTCCCCTGTCGTCTTCAAAAACGATTGGAGGATCTTCAGCAGGGGGCTCTTGCTGGATCATCATACCCACCATGTCCTGAAACAGAAGGGCCATTCATTGTATATTGGCTGCTTGTTCGGCAGCCTCTTTATCCTTCTTCTCCAATATCCTACGAAGGAACTCAGCGTCAGTTTCCTGTTCTTGGCGCTGATCAGATGACGCTTCGGGGTTTTCTTTCGGCCCAGTGAGTGCGGCCATCACGTTCATCATTTCTTGGAGCTTCTGCTCCTCCTCCTGAGCTTTAGTCACCGATCGCGTAAGCGGTCTATGACCTGTAGATGTACGACTGTCCTCTTTCCCGGACGCCATGTAGACTGTATGCACCACCGTGACCCCAGACTTAGGGCGTTTGGGTTCAGTGCCTTTGACTTTTGTCGCCGGCACAGGGATTTTCTCCGGCCTTCTTTTCTCAAGAGCAGTCGAAGTTGAGGGAGCCGTCAAGGTGGGCATCCAGACAGCTTTTTGTGGCTTAGCAGGATGGCTGACTTCCTTTTGGACCTTCAGTTTCTTGTGCTAGCGGGAGAAATTTGGATCGATCACTGACTCTCGGACTTGTCGCCAGATTTTGTAAACTTTGGAAGACAGCCGTTGAGGGGACTGCTTCGGCTTTATTTTCGTGACAGTCTCCACCGATGGCGGAGATCTTTTCAGTACGGCAGTGGGCGAATTCCTGCGTATTCTGTTCAGCAGCTCAAAACTGTTCCCGGTTGGGACAGCACCATTAACTTCCACCGTTGGAGCTGGTGGCGTTAGCCCAGAGGGGGAGTTGCCCCCGGCCTTCCTTACTCGGCGCCAGTGGCGATATCGAGCGTGTCGAGCTGATGGAGTTGGTTCGGTGATGGGGATGGCTTTGTCTTGCCCCATGTCCAGGTGATGGGCTGCTGCTGGAGTCAGCCTGTTGAATATTGATGTCCTTTGAGAAGCAGTATCCAATCGGTTGAAAACAGTCTTCTGAGTAGGGACAGGAACTGTAGCGGGTGCCGGAACAGTCAATCTTGTAAAGACCGACCCTTTGGTAGGAGAAGCCGCCTTGACGACTCCAGGAGCATGCATGGCTATCCTCTTCGGAATAACCTTCTCTGGGATTGCAATCTTCATTGTGGGCCCACAAGAATTTTGGCCCAGTCTGGCGAAGACCGAGGAGCTGGAGTTGGACGACCCGTTGAGAGGGGTCGCAGTAGCTGTAAGTCGATCGAAGACCGACTTCTTAGGAGCTTCCGGTGTTGGCACAGGAGCGGTGAAGCTCATTGGCGGGAGCATGGTCCCGAAAAACAATCCCGTAATGGCTTGAGTGACCTGTTCCATCGGCATTGTGAACAGGGAAGCCGCCTGTGGCCCATAAGATATACCCCCAGTTGAGGCAAGACGTGGGTTGCAGTTGCATGTGGAACACTTTGAGCAGGTGAACGCCATTGATCCTTTGCTTTCTGCACCAAGCAAAACGCCAAATCTTAGTACCTCGAAACCCAAGGGCAACCCTCAACGAACCGCGATTGGTTCGCGAATCACGACGCACGAAGTGTGGAGTGGAAAGAGGAAAAGGTCCCACCGGGCGTGCCAGAATCTGTTCCCCTCCGAATGGAGGCTGCGACGCGAGGACGTCTTACATGAGATTCAGGGCAGATGCTAATTGGTTCTATCCGTCCACCTCTCCGAAGATTCCAAGTTGATTTATGGCACCGTGTATCGAAGGTTTAAACGGATGCGTCCGATGTAGCAGACTTCGTCAGATTCCCCCTCGCTTGAGGGGTTTTTGATTGTGGGGACGCTTTTCCCCGCAGGCGCAAGCCCCTGCAGTTAATTACGCTACCGCATCGCGGTAACCACTTTCTCCTTCTCTAGATGGTCACTTCGTGTCGTGTGTGTTTATTTTGTGTTTAGTTGCCCGTGGATTGTATACGGAGACTAAGTTATGTCGTCGCCCGTAGGGCGTGGACTAGTCCAAATCCGTATTATCTTAGATTTGGGTTTGGGGGTTTTGGGTTTAAGGTTGCATTAGCCTCATTGAGGACTAAGATCAACTTAAACGTTTGTTAAGGATATGTTAGTCTAGTTTTCAGACTAAGATCAACTTAACGGGATCGTTTAGATCCAACAATAGAGCAATTAAGGGAGCCCTGTTGTCTAGTTTAATGACATTGCAGTCGATAGGTAGTTTAAGGACATTGCGGTCCAATGTTAGTTTTAAGACATTGCGGTCAAGGTTAAGGATACCATAGTCCATGGGTTTAAGGACTCCACAGTCCAATGTTAGTTTTAAGACATCACGGTCAAGGTTAAGGACCTCATAGTCCATGAGTTTAAAGACCCCACAGTCCGTCGTTAGTTTTAAGACATCACGGTCAAGGTTAAGGACCTCATAGTCCATGAGTTTAAGGACCCTACAGTCTGTCGTTAGTTTTAAGACATCACGGTCAAGGTTAAGGACCTCATAGTCCATGAGTTTAAGGACCCCACAGTCCGTATCAATATGTGGTCATCGGGACCCGTCACCTCTTTGAAGACGTTGAGGAATTACTACGCTAAGTATCAAAGGAGTGAAGAGATGTGCCCTTAAACCGAGATAGATTAAATAATCTTTGGCCCAATTTGGAACCAAGACCAATTAATTACATTATGAACCCATTGGCTCAGTTGAATTTGAATTGAGGACTTATGGCCAGCTTGGGCTAAGTCCAATCATGTTTAGGATATTGACCCTCTGTTGGTCCATCAGAGGGGAGGCTTTGCCTCTAAACACTTAACCAATGGGGCTAAAGTTAGTGTTAAACACTAAATATCAATCAGTGTTGAACCCTGGGAATAAGATTAACAAGTTAGTGTTAAACACTAAAAGATAATCAGTGTTGAACACTGGGAACAGAGTTTTCAGATCAGTATTAAACACTAAGGAAATCAGTGTTAAACACTGGGAGCGGAATTTTCCAAATTAGTGTTTGAACACTAAGAAAATCAGTGTTAAACCTCGGAAATGGAGTTTTCAAACTAGTGTTAAACACTATGGAAGTCAGTGTTAAACACTGGGAACAGATCATCGGTTTGAGGCTAAATATAGTAAGAGAAGTGATCACGTGGAGGCACGTGATGGCATCCAAAGGGTGGGGCCAGATCCCCCTCATTTTGTTATACAGATAAGTGTGTAACAGTTTTTATTCTGACAGCCATCACGTGTCAGCACGTGATGGGGGCTTACGCTTTGATCTGTTAGAATGCTCATTAGGGATCACGTGTTGACACGTGAGGGCGCGCCAGAGTCTCTTTTTGCTTTTTCTTTGCGCGCTTTGGGGGTCACGTGAAGCATGTGAGGCGTTGCCTCAAAGTTCTTTTCTGTAGATCTTTGCAGGGGTCACGTGGTAGCACGTGACTCTGGTTCTGTGCATATTTTAAAGCTCTGTTCATCTTTTAAGAATTAAATTCTTCACAGGATTAGACCCTAGCAGTAAACCCTAGAGGAATTAAATTCCTATTTCCTTTTTTGAAGAATTATATTCTTAGATGGAGTTAAACCCCGGCTTTTCTTCTGTAGGAATTAAATACCTGATGTATGTGAAGAACTGAATTCTATCATAGGGTTAAAACCTAATTGTTATTTTGACAGAATTAAGTTCTTAACTAGGGTTAAACCTTGGCTCTGATCATTTTGAAGGAATTAAATTCCTACAACATAGGGTTAAACCCTAATTTTATTTTAAAGGAATTAAATTCCTATAGTTCTATGAGAATTAAATTCTCAAACTTCCATTCCCTCCCTATGCTTTGGATCTTCATGGCAGGATCTCAACCCAATGAGAATTAAATTCTCAATTCATGGGGAGATGTGCACTTTGCAGATCCTCCACTAAAGAGAGAACTAGGTTCTTCTTTTTAATATAAGAGTTAAACTCTTTTGAGAATTAAATTCTCTTTTGAAGCCTCTCTTTTCTTACCTAGGGATTTTTTGCAGAGAATCAAATTCTTCCTTCTGAATTTTCAATATTCCGAAGCTCTCTCTTCCAAAGCTCCCTCCTCTGTAACTCTTGGCTCCTATTTATAGGAGAAGGAGCAGAATCAATTAGTTCTGGTGAACCATTCATTGGGGGATTTGATTTGTATTCGTTAGAGATTTGATTTGCATTCATCATTTATTTGGACCTTTGGATTATTAGGTGAATTTTATTCACCATTGGATTTTAAATCCAGAGATATTCCTTTGTTATTTCGGTTATATTTTAAGGGGAAATATTTCCAAGTTCAAGATTTTTCCATAGATAGGTGATATTTAATCACCTTTAAATCTTTAATCCAATCGGTTCCAAATAATCATTCTCCTCTGGAAAGATTTGAATCCTTTTCAGAATTTAATTCTGTTAAATAAAGAGGCTTTGAAAGCCGGTCACGTGTGGCCATGTGACCCATGGTCACGTGTAAGCACGTGACCCCTGGTCACGTGTAAGCACGTGACCCCTGGAACTAGCTTTCCTTCTCCTTTTTGCGCTCTGTTTTCTGGTCGTTGCTCACCCGTCACGTGCCAACACGTGACCCCTGGTCACGTGTGAGCACGTGACCTTTTCTGAAGCCTTTTCCTTGATTTGATCAGGGAACTGATTTGCCTTTGCCGCTGGTTTTAAATGTCACGTGCCAACACGTGACTGCTGGTCACGTGCTAGAACGTGATGCCTCCTCTGTAAACTTTCCTGATTTTAAATCAGGAAACAGTCTTGCGTGAAGCAACAATGGGCATAAGAGACAATGCTCTCTGAGGTGATGAAGGTGGTAAAGTAACATGTGGAACTGCTACCTCACCCTGGCATACCTCAGTACAATCTCTGATGCGGTGATACCGACTCCCACACCGAAAACAACCCGACGACGGATGTACCCTGTGGGTAAGAGCTATATAACTGGCATCGCCTCAAGCCTCTGCTATCACCACGACCAGGAAGGAATCTGTCGCGGCATCTACCTATCTGCCTCTGGGCTGATATATCAGAAAAAATCTACTTCAGTCCCGGAACGATCAAAGTCTCGGAAATACGCTCCTCTACCACTAAGGCTTCGTCCATTGCGGCCGCATACGTATTAAAGTGCTGGACGCCAATAGAGTGGAACAACTGGGTAACAAGTCCTCGTACGAATCTCTTGATGTGCTTCTTTTCAGTATCCACCAAATATGGAGTATATACGGATAGCTCGGTGAACTGAATATCATACTCTGCCACTGTCATATCCGGAGTCTGGCACAATGACTCAAAACTGCGAGATCGGGCATCCCTGACGCTCTGCGGAAGAAAACGAGCAAGAAAAATCGTAGCAAACTCATCCTAGGTCATAGGAAGAAGACTATAGCTCGGCCCCTCTCCATAGACTCGCACCAAATCTGGGCAAGACCCTCTAGACGGAAACTAGCAAACTCGACCGATCTCTCATCGGAACATCTTAAGGAATGAAAGATCCTGGCCATCCGGTCGAGGAACGACTGTGTATCATTCGCTGCATCGGTGCCAGTAAAAACCGGAGGCTTCAACCTCATAAACTCTGCTAAGGATACAGCGATAGTCTCTGTAGCGGTAGGAACGATTTTCTGAGCAGTAGGTACAATCACGGTCCCCGTAGTGGGTGGAACAACCTCTAATCTCTGTGCTCGACTAACCTCTACCAAAGATCCAATCATCTGACGTAAGTCCTGAACACTGGCATATAGCCTAGCAATACGACCTGGAGATTGTGGATCAATCTGCTCCTGAAGAATAGTCATACCGCCCTGGTCAATCCTCGTCTCAGACGTGCCTGTCCTGACCTCGGCTCTAGCGGCAGCTCTCTGTGCCCTCATAGTCTTTGGCGGCATGGTGGCTAGAACAAGGAAATATGATTCGATAAGAATATAGAAATCGAATCATGTGGATACATGAAATAAAGAAAGGAATTATAAGAAATTATGTCATAAGGTCACTTAGCCGGAGTACCGTGTCGTAAGTATGTCATGGAACATACATACGCTACATCACTCTGCTTAAACTACCCACTTCATCATACCAAGAGTCATCCTACACTCCAAAAGGTAAAACCTAATGCTCTGATACCAACTTTGTCATGACCCAATATAGAAACATGACCGGCACTTAAATCACACAACATCACTAGGCGTAACGTAATTCAAGTAAGCTGAAAACCCAGAAATCTAAACCATGAAAAGATAGAGTGATAAAACATTAGTTAAAAATATTTAAAATCTCAAATTAAAAATATTAAAATTTAAATTTATTTTCTTAAAAATTTCGGCAACATTTCCTTTGTAAAAACTAGCCTCAAACGGGTACAAACATAGAATATATAAAAGGCATCCCCAAACGGGAGCAACTCATGCCTAAAGACGGAACACAACCACAACAGGTATATATACGACGCCGTAGCAAAGAAATAAGCAAATAAGAAATGAAAACAACATAATAAGAGGTAAAACAGTATCGCAGCATGAAATAAAAGCCGACTCACACGAGCACGACAACCAGAAGCATAAAATAATATACAAGTACCAAATCTCTCAGTCTCGTCTCTAAGTCAAATACATTTAAGTAGTAGATGGAGAGTACTAGATACAAAATAAGATATATAATGGAATCATACGGATATTCGCAAAACCCACCTATACCAAAATCACGACCAACAGCAGCGGTATCCGAAGAAGTAGATGCAATAAAGAGCCATGTCGCGACTACACTGAGGGTCAAACTTACAAAACACTGTAGCACAACGGGGGTGAGTTTCCAACTCATGAATAGTAAATAATATCGTACAGATAATCGCAAGCATGAACGAAAAGCGATAATCCAAAGTGTAATACCCGGTCTTTATCTACGCCAATACCTGTATTCAAATAAAATGTTTTACCCATTTTAAATTTTGTATTATATTCTAACTATTTTGTTTCCTATGGACCTAACTCTAAACCCAAGTCCATATTTAATCTCACTCTTTCTTTCTACATTTTCTTGAGCCCAAGCCCAACAACCCAAAGCCTTACTTTTAAATAACAGATTACTTCCTTCTCTTTTTTCAAATTCAAAATTTTCTCATTTAAATCCAAATCCCACCCCCAATACATTTCATTAAACCCTAAATTAAAAAATAATAATTATATATATTAAATTCCTTTACTCTCTCTCTCTCTCTTATTCATAAATTTTCAATTAATTATTAAGTACCCACCACCCATGTTCACTCTCTCTCTCCCCCCTCGTTCACTCCCTCTCTCATACCCACGTTCACTCTCTCCCTATTCTCACCTTCCTCCTCTCTATTCTCACCTCCCTCTTCTTCTATTTTTCCCTGCCTCCTCGTGACGAAATCCACAACCCCAAGAACCCTAACCCCTAGCCTCGCCGTCATCGCCCCCTCACCGCCGACCATCCCTCACCATCCTCACCTCCACCTTCCTCTCTCCTCCTTCTCCCCATTGCAAAACCTGAGCAAACCCCTGCACCAAGCTCGTGAACCCAACACCCCGACGACCCAAGAAAACCCATCGCCGATCACGACCTCACCTCCACCTTCGCCTCACCTTCCCGTCGTCACTCTACTCACCTCTCTCTTCCCCGACCACCCGACACCACCATTACCATCATCCCCGACACCAAGAACCCTAGCATCCACTGACCATCACCCAACCCCATCAGTTCACCCCACCGCCGCCGGCTACCTCCCTCCACCGCCTGCCCGAGTTCCTCGCACCTCCTTCTTGAGCCACCGGGACCCACCTCCATCAACAACCCTCGAGCTCCTCTACTGCCCTCATCCCCTACCACCCACGGGCCACCTCCGACCACCGCACAACCCCTCCATCGACTCCATCTCACCACCGAGCTCGACTCCATCAACACCGACCGCAGCCATCGACTTCCTCATCCTGCTACACCTCCTTAACTCGTACGACCTCAACGCTGAGCACCTAGCCCCAACCCCATCTCCTCCTTCAACCTTTAACGCTAACGTCTACCCCGAGCTTCCCTTCTCCGGAGCCTCATCCCCCACCGCCGATCTGCTGCGACTCCGCCCAGTAACCCGTCTCCATCGCCGGGCCTATCGCCGCCATCATCACCTTCGTGATCGTCGGTCGTCACAGACAAGTGAATTTCGCTTGTTTTTACATGCTATATAAATATATTAGTTAAGTAGTTCTATTATGATTTTATGCTTGAATCGAATACCGTAATCGAATCATTTGCTAATATGAGCACGCGTCATTGCTTTTAGCGATTTAATCCATCTAGTGGCATTTACCCCGTGTTTGAAAACACTCATAATTCTTATGGTTCAAACCTCACGCTCCCAAGTAAGAAACCGACTTTTCATTGATAACCATTTACTTAAGCTAGTTTTCGAACATATCCTAGACTAAAAGCTATTTTAAAATATAGGAAATTGGGTTAATAAACCCAGGTATGGTTAGCGAATATCCTATAAGATTTTAGTTACAAAACAATGTCGTTTGCTCACCTAAAATGGTATCCTGATTTCCGTCGTAAAATCTGAAATTTTTCGTATATGCTGTCCCGTAAAATTTGTAATAAATTATGTATAGATCAGATTGTAGCGTTTCAGGACTCATATCGAAGCTAACGTAATAAAATACTGTAATATATTTTTTTCATTAAATTTTAATGAGTAATGATAATGAAAATCGGGGAGAATTGCGGCTCTGGACTGCAGTCCAGAGCAGCACTGGCTGTCGATAATTGAATTGAAATGCTTTCAAGTTTCTGTGTGAAAAATGTATTATGAGGAACCCTATACCGCAATGAAGATAGATCTGTTAGCTAACTATTGGAAGTTATTTCATTCGTTTTTACCATCGTTTACTATTTTAATCATATTTTAAACCATCAGTACATACGGCAGTCCCACGCAGGGACAGAACATATACCCCAATATTATATGATGCATAACTCCAAGTACGCTATGTATATTATCGATCCTTCTGGTGCGTTGGAAACATAACTGATAAACCTAAATATTATACAACTATAGTGTTGCCTACTTTTGATTCCAACAGGGTGAAAATTGTGTTACGAAATGGACTTTCAGTTCAGGAACTGAATTTCCAGCAGCGAACACTTAAAATGAAACGACTGTAATTTGCGAACCCGAAACCCGATTGACTTGAAACCAATTCCTTTGAACTGCCGACTGAGTTTACTTATTACCGCTTTTGTATTATTTTACTTAATTCTGAACGTACGATTTAATGCGATTTTTTATAAGTTCCTGAGACGCATAGTGACTTGTATTGCATATAAATTGTTTAGTGGCATGATTCACAGTTTTACCCGACTGTAATACCTCTAGCGATAGTGCGCGTCATTATTAAGTTTCAGTGCACAATGCATTGTTGAACGTGAATAGTATCGGTTTGGTTGTGTCAAATACGCTAGGGAAAAGTGGGTGATTCGTGATAATGAACAGTGAATAGTGAATAAAACCGTGTTATTGATGCGTACTTATACACAACTGGCCCATACTCATAGATAGTGAAACCTGAAGAAAAAGAGGGAAATCGAAGTGGAAGGGAAATTGTATTTAGCGAGATCAGTGATTTAGAGGATGATCATTCGAACAGCGACTCTTATATATTAGGTTTGGACCTAACGGTCCGGCTGACAGGGTTATGTTCCGGGTGACAGTGAGCCGTAGTCTTGGATACGTATGAGACCCTCGTTAAACATGATCACTCCTTTCAACAATTCGATTTCAAAAGTGACCTAGAGACCGATAGGGACACAGATCATACATTATATTATTTAATGGCATATCGATTACCCGCATTTATTGTCTCCACTGTTATTACCTTATTTCCTTGCCTCTTTGTTATTATTATAATATTGCTATTGTGTCGTCTTGACGACCTGAGTATGCATGCTCAGTGGTAGAGGTGGACCCGTCTGATTTCGAGAAGACCGCGAAGATCCAGACCAGTAAACCAGTTATATTTTCTCCATTGATATCCCTGGTTAGTTGCCCTTTGTTTAATTCCATTGTGTTCAGTTTCCTTTATATCCGATAGTTTTAGTTACTGCATTTTCGTTATCCGTGCTGATTTTTACTGATTACCATATAATGCTAGAAGCCTAAATGTAACTACGACAGGATTTCTCCTAGATCGTAGGAGCATGGCTGGCCTTGTCACCATCGTATTCCGTATTTTGGGAAGCGGGGAGTGACAGTCAAGACCCACCCCCAATATAGAGAGTATTGTCCGCTCTGGCCGAAACCGTGCGTTTTGTCCTTCTGGGCGAACTGGACCCGACCAGGGCCCACTTCACAGGAGGTCACCCATCCCAGAACTTCCCTCGCTCAAGCACGCTTAACTACGGAGTTCTCAAGCTCATGTAGTGACGGTTCACTTAAAAAGCGCCTCTGTATTGAAGAGTGGTACATTTCATTTATAGTTCCTGATCTGCCCTCTTTCGGAATGTATTCCGAAAATTCCCCCTTGTCACCCTCGTATTCCATATTTTGGGAAGCGGGGAGTGACAGTCACGACCCACCCCCTAATATAGAGAGTATTGTTCGCTCTGGCCGAAACCACACAGTTTCGTCCTTCGGGGCGAACTGGACCCGACCAGGAGGAGGTCACCCATCCCAGAACTTCCCTGGCTCAAGCACGCTTAACTACGGAGTTCTCAAGCTCCTGTAGTGCCGGTTCACTTAAAAAGCGCATCTGTGTTGAAGAGTGGTATCATTTCATTTATAGTTCCTGATCTGCCCTCTTTCGGAATGTATTCCGAAAATTCCCCATTATTCTACAGTGGGTCCCACGGATTCAAGTGGTGGTCCCCCGCCCACTTAACATGACACTTGGCATGGCACTTTGTTCTATGTGACACTTTGTTCCGTGAGCAAGAACCGGGTCCTGACATTCTCCCCACCTTTGAACAATGGTTTGTCCTCGAACCACAAACTTGCTATTGAGAGACCGGCTCTGATACCATTCTGTCATGACCCACCCCTAAGACATAGAGTATTGTCCACTCTGACCGAAGCCACACGGTTTTGTCCTTCGGGGCGAACTGGACCCGACCAGGGGCCACTTCCCAAGAGGTCACCCATCCCAGAACTTCCCTGGCTCAAGCACGCTTAACTACGGAGTTCTCAAGATCTTGTAGTGTCGGTTCACTTAAAAGGCGCCTCTGTATTGAAGAGTGGTATTATTTCATTTATAGTTCCTAATCTGCCCTCTTTCGGAATGTATTCCGAAGATTCCCCATTGTTCTACAGTGGGTCCCACAGATTCAAGAGATGGCCCTCACGGATTCAAGAGGTAGCCCCCGTACACTTAACATGACACTTGGCGTAGCATTTTGTTCCGTGTGGCACTTTGTTCCATGGGCAGGAACTGGGTCTCGACATAAAGTATGCAATCTAACAGCATAAGTATAGCAGTATGGATATGCAACAAAATTATGATCAAGGTACACCATTAGGGTACAACAACTATATGAAACAGTGCATGTCATAATAAATCCTGAGTGTGGGATAAAACAAAATCCTCATCAATGAATCATCATCATACAAATCCAGTGTCCATCAACGACACCCCAAATTTCAATATCTCAGGCGCCGTCACTCTGATCGGTCCTCATATCCATCTCATCTCATAACTCCGGACGGTATCTTCCGGATATCCGTTGAGTTTCTATACAATCACCGGTAGGTAGTACTCCCCCTGCCAGGCTCATCATCTAATCCACGATCTTCTTTCCCTGGGGTACCTCGCCGGGTCCACCATGTACCCACAGACGGCTCAGCCAACTCCTCTAATCGGGTACTTGAAATCTCTCAGAACCGAGAAAACTCATGGTGGACACAATTATCAAATCAATGGAAAACCACACTTTTTAAATATATCAAGTTTCAAAAGGAATCTTGCGGTTTCCCAAATCCACAAAATCGAAATAAAACATCATATGAGAGTATATATATTACTATAGCAATATATGTATGTATGCATGTATGTATGCATGTATGTATGTATGTATGACGCAATTCATAATGCGCAATAGAACAATAATCAATGTCTAACTGTTAATAATGAATGCGGTACAATATATTTATCCATGGCAAATTCTATAGTGTGCATGTCATGGCAAATTCTATGGTGAGCGTGTCATGGCAATTACCAACGGTGTATGTATGGCATACAATTCAGTGCCCGTGCAACATGAACCGTTAGTAATGGTGTAGTGTCCAATTAATACTATGTCGAAGTACAACATGTGTGCAAAATGGTACTCATGCACAATCAATATATATATACATATAAGCATATGGTTATATCACTGAATCTAGCGTTTACCGTCATACAGGCGATTCCCCCATAGATGTTAAATCTACTCATCGTACGATCTCGAGGTAGGTGAATCCGATCACCTCTTTCCCCTTCCTAGCAGCATCCGAAGTCCCCGCAAATGATCCTACTATCAGACAAACCAATACTCATGAAATTAGTAAACATTCAAATCAAACACGGACACAATGCCAAATTAACGAATCGACTCCCACAAGCTACCAAGTGTTAGCTCAGCGGGCTAACATGTGCAGCGACATCCTAACCCAACCTATGGCTGTTAAACGTACGAAACACCTAAACAATGTCGGATAAAACCGTATTGCACGATATGGAAACACAAGAATTAGCTAAACGGTTCCAGATTTTGTCTACAGATAATATAGGAAAAACAAAGTATATCAAATATCCTACAAGACCCATAGAGAGCTACCCAAAAAAACCTAACACCCAACTCTTCAGAAAAACCGGCGGTGCCAGGCTAAAAAGGATTCTCGCCGGTCCAAAAGTGGGGGATTGGGTCCGGGTTTCTACAGTAAAGACAAGACTCTAATATCAATCTACTGTATTATTAGATTTAATTATGGATCAACGTAACAATAGCAGATTCAACAGAGACACTAAACTTAACAAAAATACGATATGTAGCACTAAACTATAACAACAAGGTATTTAACTGAAACTAATTAACATAAAACTTTCCCTAGAGCCTAACAAAGAGTTTAACATCAATACCTCACCAAGACTTGGATGAAACCCTAACCATCAAGCTCTAAGACATCACAAAAGGGCTTAAGCAAGCTTAGTGAAGGGTTTAATGGGGTTTGAAGTTGGTTTAGGCTTAGGATAGTGAAGCAAATATTTTCAAGAAGGGATTTTAGTGACAAAGAAGAAGAGAGAATGAGAGAGAGTGAGGTTGTTGACTTGAGAAAATAAGACATGAGAGAGTGTTGAGGGTGAGGGTGAGAGTTGAACCATGCTCTTTCTCTCACTTCATTTAATACCCCCATGCTTGCTTCCCATGCCATCATGCCTCCATTATTCAAATCTTTTCCATTTCTCATCATTTTAAAAAAAAACTTTTTACTTTAAAAACAAATATGTATACATGTAACATGACATAACACAAAATGTTAAGCGTGTCATGGCTAGTAAAGTATGGTTAACACCTCCTTAACTCTAGATTAGCATGCATGTGTGTGCAAGTACAAAAATAATTAAATAAAAAATTATTTAATTATAATAAAATATGTGAAAACATTATTAGTTAAATTTTATTAAAAACCCGCATTAAAACGCTTAATTAACTCTAATCGCATTCTAAGGTGTTACAAATTCGGCGTTCCTTCTCATTCCGGCAGGATGCAGACGCGACGTCAACAAAAGACTCAAGGGTCGAAACAAAAATGGAGTAATGGAAAAATCCTAACTCCAAGTCTTGACGGTGCATATATAACCTAGAGACTATCCCGACGTTCCTTCTCATTCCAGCAGGATACAGACGTAACGTCAACAAAAGACCCAAGGGTCGAAACCAAAAATGGAGTAACGGCAAAATCCTAACTCTAAGTCTCGACGACGCATATACAACCTAGAGACCATCCCGACGTTCCTATTTAGTTTAGCAGGATGCGAATGAGGCTATCAAATGAAAATGGAGCAATGGCATATTCCTAGTTCCGGACTTCAACTGCGATACATACAGCATGGATGTCCTACAGATGTCTGCCCTACTTCAGTAAAGAATCGGCGCGATATCGTCAAAATAAAAAATATGAAGCAACGGTATATTCCCAGCTTCGGATCTTGAAGGCAACTCATATAAAGCCTACAAGACTATCGGAGATCATCCCACACCAGAGCGGAGTATTTATAACTCATCAGGGCTCCAAATTGAGCCCCGCCTCAAGTAAAAAGCATCATGGCAAATTCCTAACGTTTGCTCTTCAGACGGTGATATGACCTAAGGAGATTACTTGAAGACGTCTTGTCCAGTCCCCGAAGGGATCAAAGACATGACAGTCGCGGGGCTACTCGAACAACAGCTTGAAGACTGTATATCGAGGAATATATCAGCCAACGCGACGGTACCACGAACTAAAACCCTAGCTCCACAAACCTAACAGACCTCTGTCGTAAAGAATGGGGGTTATCTGCATATAACGTTAGGACAAGTTTTCCAGTAAACCTAAAAGAGGTAAACTACAAACTCCGAAATGTGTACATAAACTACAAACTCCGAAATGAGTACATAAAGTAGAAACTCCGAAACGAGTGAATAAACTACAAACTCCGAAATGAGTACATAAAGTAGAGACTCCGAAACGAGTGAATAAACTACAAACTCCGAAATGAGTACATAAACTAGAGACACCGAAAAGAGTGAATAAACTACGGAATCCGAAATGAGTACATAAACTAGAGACTCCAAAATGAGTGAATAAACTACAGACTCCGAAATGAGTATATAAACTAGAAACTCCGAAATGAATGAATAAACTAGAAACTCCAAAACGAGTAAATAAAATAATTGGCTCTAAATTAAGACATCAAGAAATAGAAAGGCGCAACTCTTAGACCTCGGGGTCGGAATTATGTTTCTTAAGAATCCATCCGCTTTCAAAATTCTAAATGACATGCCAGCCCGAAACTAGCCATATATTATACTTCACTCACGGGTATACCACCGTGACCAAGATGGCAGGTCGAAGAATTTGTTCACATCAGTCCAGTATTCATCTATGTCTAGATGTATGCATCAGAAACTTCTAAAGTTTAAAATACAAAGTATACTTGCAAAAGCAAGATACCCACATGGATATGTGCTGGGGATGAAACATTTAGCGGTCAACAAATTTTTAATTTATTTATTCCATACAAAAAAGATCATCAAATATGGGATCAGAGATACAGGGATTAGTAAAACAATAAACAAAAATCTCTAACTCCCTCTCCGCCTTCTTTATCATGTCGAAGCAGCGATCTTCGTGAGTGGTCGCTCCCCATCGATCAGCGCCATGCCCATCAATGAAGGCGGACATGACGGCCCGCCGAGCCCGCATCTGACTTAGCAACTGAACAGAACGGTCCTTCAGAGGCTGGAAAATCAAATACGCCTCATAAAAGCACTTGATATTATCCTCCGCTGCGTCGAGTATCGCCGGAGTCATCTCCGCTGGATGAGGGGGGATGTCAGCAAGCATGGACATGAAGATCATCCGGAGCCAAATGGAGCCGATAGAAAGAGGAGAGCCCCTACGAGCCAAAAGCTCGTATAGCACCGTGTCACATTGGTCATCAGTGAGAACGGGATCCACTAATCGTGCAGGGAAACGGGGAACAATTCCCTCGATAGGTACTTCCCATGGGTTCTGACGAGCATGGGGATGATTGCAAGCCATAACTCTTGGTCTGTAAAAAAATGGCTTTCTTCTTGTGAAGAAGAAGAAGAATGTAACAATCCTAACTTTCTGTATAAACTTTCTGTACAAATTTTTCAAAAATACAGAAAATGGTACTTTTTCCTGAGCACAAGTTATAAGTTTGTTTTGCTTTTTAATAGCAAGCAAAAGCTTATAGCTCATTGGTAAGACCTTGCACTGCTGTTACAAAGCACCGGAGTTCAAATCCCATCAGCCATATTATTTTTTTATATTAATTTCTTTAAAATTTTTAGAAGCCCAAGATCCTACACGTGCATACTCGTAAAAACCAAAAGTCGCATATAAAACAAACTGACCCAGGTGAAAGACCAAACGACGATGGGCATTTGGCGACGAGCCCCGGCCCGACTCGGCCGCCGCCGGCGGCCGAACTCGGGAGAATCGAAGTTGGATCTTCTTGAAAGTTATGCCTCTTTTTCTCCCCATAACCCCTGTACACTTTTAAAACCCTGCACATTTATAGAGCCAATAAAAACACCTATTTACTCCATTTTTAATACATTTTCTCACATCCTTTCACCTACCTTAACCCTAATCTTTTCCTATAAATACCACTCCATTACACACACCCCTCGCTCATAAACTCTATCCAAAACTCTCAATAAAACTCTCTAGAATTTGTGTGTACAAGTGGAGTTAGAGAAGGGCGAAGCTCCGGCGAATTTCCGACGACGACCCTAGGAGCTCCCGGCGATGAAACGACGCACCGGCACCTACTACCAGTCCCTTTTCCTTTTCTTTTGACCCTAAACCTGTAAGTCCAACCTCCCTCTTCTCTTTGATATTCTAAAAAGTTCTTTTTCTAAAACCCGACGGAAGCGGAGTTAATCCGACTTCCGATTCGGTTTTCTTTAAAACGTTCGCTTTTTCTTAAAGACAACACTACTAAACTCTCATATCGTGACTATTAAACATTAAAAAAACATCATGAACAAGTTCCATAGAAAAATATTTCATATTGCAATTTTTATCGTACCTTTTCAGTAAAATACCATGTAGTTTAGTTTTGACATTAAATATCATATTTCCTTACTATACGTTTAGATAGATCATGAGATAATGACCTACCTCCTCACAACACTCATATGCAACATAGCACGATACCTTTTGGGAAACATAGATTCGGGAAAATACGGTTTTACACAAAACTACCTTTAACTTATAAAAACCATTTTTACAAGATTATGTATTTTTAAACAAATCTTTGTAAAGCGCCGCTACAACCCATTTGGGGAACCCGTTCGGGATGGTGCAGATTATCGTACATCATCGGGCTTAGTAGTACGAGATGCAGACTTCCGCAAGGGGCATTCGGTCCCGAAAGATTTAAAATACAAATATCTTAAGAAAATAAGATTTCTAGAAAAATAATAAATTAAATTATATATATATATATATGTATCATCAAAATATTTATTTTTGATATAGTATAAATATTCCAACTTTTCTAAATTAAAAGAATCACTTCACATGAAAATAACATGCAATTCCATGCAAGTTCAATATTGCAAATAAATACCCTATATTATGGAAATAGGTTTTTATTCACTAGAAATGTCACACATATAAAATCTACATCTATAAAAACTCTAAAGACAATAATAAATTACTTGAGGTGTATTTTGAAAATTATACAAAATTATTTTTACATAAAACCCCCTCAAGTTCTATACATTACAATAAGGACCCTAATAAACATACGTTTAAGTGGGACCAATCATTTGAGCCTCAGGGAGCCGGAGAAGTTGGTGCTTGCCTATTTAAGGTAGACAACTTAACAAACGATGTTATCAATACGGAATCGTCTTTGAAAAATACATAAATCCTGCCGTCCATATGCAGTGGCTACCGATAACATCAAAACGTAATTTAGGACTTCAATTTCTTTTCTAATTGTTCTGACTCAGACTGAGTCTCATTATAAATAATCTGACTTGAATATGATTCAAGTACAATCTACAATATATTAATTCAATATGAATCCATATATTCAATATGTTCAATTTGTTCAATTTACATAACTTGACTGAACCGAACCATGCATATATTCCATTTACATGATTATCCAGTACATCCATTTCCATTTATACGATATCATGGTTTCGGCAAGTCCTCCATTTACAATACAAGTCATCCATCTATATACAATATACAATTCAAACCATACATCAATACAATCAAGACATCGCAGGGTTTATAAGGGGTAGACTGGTACGGAAGGTGTTAGAAGTGGCACGAGACAGCAACCATAAGACACCTAACATGTATTCTATTGCTGTTGTACTGTGGCATGAACGGTTCCTTGAATTCCTGATACCTTAGTCTCCGGGGCAAGTAAGACTCCTCTCGTATTGTAACACCCGAGCCCAATGCTACTATTTTCAGTTACTGTTTGAGCATAATGTGGTACTCATTTCATTTAATTTGCTTGTTTGTTGCTTACTGTAAAATTTACCCGGCAAAGTCATTTCTACATATAACAAATTTTAGCATCTAAAATAAAATTAAAAAAAATATTCATCTTGGCCTACTTGACATCCTTAGCCTCGTGGTAGCGTCCGTGCATTGTGTTCTCGTCCCGTCCAGTGAAACGAGCGAGTTTGGATGGCTACGTGCACGTGCGTGTGTCCGTTTTGAGAGTATGCTTTTTAATCATAAAACATTTCATTTTAAAATTTGGAACCCGCTTAAAATCCTATTATTTGAATTTCGAATTTTGGACCCAACCCGGGCGCAATTTGGAAATGTTTCATTTGGCGCCAAAATCCCAAATTTTAATATTATTAAAACCATCACATATATTTTCTAACTAACCTGATATCTTACTGTTCATTACCTATCTTTTAAATCTTTAAGTTAACCATATAATATTTTTACAATCTTTTATATCCTTCTCAATTTATTCTCTCAGCCAATCACAACCTCCCCTTTAACCCCGTGGGCCCCACTTTCTCTCTCTCCTTCTTCTCTCTCTTTCCACTTTCTCTCTCTCTCTACCCCTTATATATTCTCTCGTACTTCTCTTTATCATTTTTCTCTTCTTGCTTCATGTCTCGTTTCTCATTTCTTTTGACTGTTCTTTTGTTACCGGAATTCCGTCGTGGCGGTGACGTTTCTCGACGTTCCAGCGAGATACCCCAACCCGTGTGGTTCCTTTGTTCGTCGTTTGGGTTCATTCCGTGAACCGTGCGCCGTCGCGAGTTTTCCCCGCCGACGGTTAACGTTCCGTTTTCCCGATTCGCGACCCATCGAGGCAAGTTAATCTTGCTACATGCTATATACCTTTATAATCTTCATTTTATAATGTTATACATTTGAAAATCTTATAGTTTACATATGAAATGTCGTTGAAAATCGGATATGACAAATCTGAAATTTACTGTACACCTTATCTTATAAAATTCATTATAAATCATAGAAAAATCATTAGTATACGTTCTTTAGTTCGTTACGAAGCTAATTCAGAATACTATAACTCTATGAAATATTTACTTGCAAAATATTTTGTTTAAAATCTGAAATTTACTGTACACCTTATCTTATAAAATTCATTATAAATCATAGAAAAATCATTAGTATACGTTCTTTAGTTCGTTACGAAGCTAATTCAGAATACTATAACTCTATGAAATATTTACTTGCAAAATATTTTGTTTAATTAACGTAAAATGCAAATGAACACGTCTCTAAACTGCTGTCCAGGGAAATTCCAGCAGCAAACTTTCAACTTTGAATATTCATAACTTTTTGTAGGGATAACCTGAGATGCTTATACTTATAAAACTGAAAACCTTATTGAATTATCTTTGTTTTGGTATAAGATACGTCTCTTTTGGAGAACATTTGTTATTTTTAAGCTATTTTACAAATTAGGGTGACGCTAAATTTCTGAACGGAACCTTCTTGTGCATGGTTAATCAATACATCTTTTATAGTTACTAATCGCTTTGAATATGCTATCCATATTAATATTATTATATCAATATTTATATCACATATTGTTTAGTTGTACATCCCACATTACCATTTTATAGTTTTATAACTTTTCGGATACCCGTTTGCATCCATCGCATTTAGGATACATATGATTGCATCCATAGATCACATTCCTACATAATAATGTGATATCAACACTCCATGTTTAATAAATTGCATCCTAATTAATATTGGAACTATAAATGTAACCCTAATCGATAACTGTGCATCCATATCCTTGAAATTATATCTATTTGCATATCATATTATATGTTCCAGTTTATTGTTCTGATAGTACTCATGCTTGTTTATTTATACACATGCTTATGTTAGTTTGATTATGAGCACCCACATGACATCTTGTGCTTCCTGACATGACCTGTTACACTTCCTACTTGACATGACATGGTACCGTGCACTCTTGACATGACATGACACCTTTATACATTACCTGGCTTGACCTGATGTACCATGGCTTTACCTGTTACCTGATCTTGTGTTTAATGCCAACAAACATAACATGTAGTCCCCATGGACCGTTCCTGTTGTCTATCCAGACAGACCTACTTTTATTGATCATATGTTGGCATTGATCCTTGACTACTGAACACCTGACCTGACATACATAACTTGGGGGTATGGGGAAATCAAAGATGAACCTGACTTGTAACTCGACAGTTCACTACCGTTCGAGTGTACACATTCCTATTCTGTGCCCAGCGGCATGTCTCGGTTTCGGCCGAGAATATTGTGGCCGTGATCCCGGGTATGTACGGGGTAATACCGAGTGTACACTTTCCTATTTTGTGCCTAACGGCATGTCTCGGCTGCAGCCGAGAATATTATGGCCGTGGTCCCGGGTATGTACGGGATACTATTGGGTTACATCGACGATTCATCAATTGGTTTCAAAGACTATAGAGTAGAAACCTGATAGGACAGTTCAGTCACCATTGCACATTACCCTGCTCTGTTATTTCTTAGTACTGCTTTATTCATGTTCATACCTGCATTGCTTATTACCATGTTCATATTATATTATTGGTTGACATGACGCGCTGACGTCTGGGTTTTGCATGGCCCAGATTCTTTACCACTGTCGACGACTGAGCAGGAGTACTTCAGCCAACAGGCTGATTTGTGAGTTCTGTAGTGGTTAGTTCATTTATTGCATTTTATTTCCAGGTGTGATCCCGCATTACGGGACGTACCTTTCTATTATTGCATTGGATCATTTGCTTCCGCACTTATTTATCATTGACTCTGGTTATTATGGATTTGGACACGTGTTAGATAGTTTATTTATCTTGTTCTTGATATCTCTACAGTCGTAATGTGACTGTGGATGGATACTTCCTACCCACAGGTAGCATGGTTGGCTATGTCACGTGCTCAATCTTGCGTACTCTGGGAAGCGGGGCGTGACATGGTTCTTTTGGTATCAGAGCCATAGGTTAGTTGGGTTGATTCTTTTGTAGTTGGGTATTGTACCCAATACACGAATCAGAACACCCGTGATTAGGAAACATGTCCAGCCACCTTGACCGTTTTACCATCTTTGAATCATTCTTCCGGATCATGTCGACATGCAAACTTACTTTGCATTGTCAATTCGAAAACCTAATTCCTTGTTATCTCTAGGACTTAGGCGACTTGGGTGGAGTTAAGTAATTGCGGCTATGATACCGCGGCATAGCTACAATGCGGTACTCTATTTAAGTATCTTGGAGTTCTAGCCTTGATCCATATTCAGAATCTATCATCATGCTAATATTGGGTGTTTTGAGTTCAGGACTATGACAGGTAAGAAGTTGAAGACTTACCAGAGGCGTATGAACGAAGCCGCCATGCTTGGAGTGATAAGAGGAATGCTGGAAATCAGAAGAGGCAAACTGAGCTGATCCAGCAATAGCAGATTCGTTTCAGGAAGGTTTGCAGATCGTTCAGCAGTCTGTAAACAACGATGGAACTAGACCAGTCGAACGAGTAGGGACTGTAGCAGATTTCAGACTTTTGGGTCCGTCTACTTTCACTGGTCTGGAGGAGCCGTTGCCAGCCAAGCAGTGGCTAGTGACACGGAGAATTTGCTGATTGCGGCACGGATTCCAGAGGACAAAGGTGTTGATGTAGTGCGCATTCAACTAGTGGATTACGCCCGAGAGTGGTGGCTTGTGGAGGAGAACCGCTTGCCCCAGGCCAAGCAGTGGGCGGATTTCTCTAAGAGTTTACTGGAGAAGTCCTTCCGCGGACTGCGCGGAGAAAATAGAAGAGAAGTTCAGCGGACTAAGGCAGAATGGAGCAACCGTGGACGTGCATGCAGCAGAATGGACGAGACTTAGTAGTCTCGCTGGATCTTTCACGGCCAACGATGCAGACAACAGTTGCGGTAAAGAAGCAGTCCTGTCGGGCCAGTCGAGTTTAGGGCTAGGCCGACAAACAGTGTTCTTGCAGCTATGGAAGTTGATAGTAACGAAGAGCCGGCAGTTGTCCGCGACTTTATGGATGTGTTTGAAGATATTTCGGGCTTACCGCCGAAGCGAGATGTAGAGTTTGAGATTGACCTTATTCCTGGTGCAGCGCCAGTATCAAAGTCTTATTATCCGATGGCACCGGTGGAATTGGAAGAAGTTAAGAAACAAGTGGGTGAATTACTCGAGAAGGGATGGATTCGAAGCAGCAACTCACCTTGGGGAGCTCCAGTTCTTTTAGTAAAGAAGAAGGATGGCACGAGAAGGATGTGCATTGATTATCGAGAATTGAACCGGGCGACTATTAAGAACAAGTACCCGATCCCTCGCATTGGAGGACTTTTGAGCAGCTTAGTGGCGCGAGAGTATTCTCGAAACTGGATTTGCGATCCGGATATCATTAGGTCCTGCAGATGTTGAGACAGGAGAAGCTTTATGCGAAGATGAGTAGTGCGAATTCTGGCTGGAAGAAGTGAAATTTCTGGGACATGTCGTGTCGGGTGATGGAATCGCCGTCCATCCCGAAAAGATTGCAGCAGTTCGAGATTGGCCTATTCCAAGGAATGTAGCTGAGATAAGAAGTTTTCTTGGACTCGCCGGTTACTACAGAAGATTTGTGGAGAACTTCGCTCGTCTAGCTGAGCCGATAACCAAGCTTACGCGTAAGGAGGTACCGTTTGTTTGGACGGATGGATGTGCATTGGCCTTCGAGACGTTGAAGCAGAAGTTGATAACCGCCCCTATCCTAACCGTACCGGATGATTCAGGAGGACTGGTGATTCATAGCGACGCATCCGGAAAGGGATTGGGATGTGTTTTGATGCAGAATGGGAAAGTCGTCGCTTACGTATCGAGACAACTGAAGACTCATGAGAAGAATTATCCGACTCATGACTTAGAGCTTGCAGCCGTGATCTTCGCCCTGAAGATTTGGAGACACTACCTTTTGGGCGAGAGAGTTGAAGTCTTTACAGATCACAAGAGCTTAAAGTATGTGTTCACTCAGAAGGAGTTGAACATGAGGCAACGCAGATGGTTGGAGCTGATGGCCGACTACGACTTTGATCTTAAGTACCATCCAGAAAAGTTAACGTCGTGCCAGATGCTCTAAATCGGTTACCAGCAATTCAGGTATTAACTACGCAGAAGGAGATCATTGTAGATTTTCGAAGATTCGACTTGGAGGTTGTGCTGCCACATTCTACGGGACAGTTGATGCAGTTGCAAGTACAGTCGTCCTTGGTTGAGAAGATTAAAGCGGCACAATCGCAGTATCCTAGACTGCAGAAGTTTCGAGAGCAGGTTGAGGCTAGACTACGAAGAGATTTACTGGTCCACGAAGATAGTTCGTTGAGGTATGGTAGCTGTTTGTGTGTGCCAAAGGATGATGTACGTGAAGAGCTTATGAAGGAGGCACACAGTTCAGCTTACTCTATACATCCGGAAGGTACAAAGATGTACCGAGATATTCGATAGCATTTCTGGTGGGAAGGCATGAAACGGGAGATTGCTCGCTTCGTGGCTAAGTGCTTGGTATGTCAGCAAGTCAAGGCTGAACACCAAAGGGTTGCTGGTTTGTTGCAACCACTTCCGATTCCTCAGTGGAAGTGGGAACATATAACCATGGATTTCGTGACGGCTTTACCGCGGAGTCCAAAGGGCAACAATGCAGTATGGGTGATTGTCGACCGGTTGACCAAGGCAGCTCACTTTATTCCTTTTCGGGTTGGTCAATCAACGGAGACTTTGGCAGAGCGGTACATGCAGGAGATTGTAAGATTGCATGGAGTACCGGTGAGCATCGTGTCCGATCGGGACCCTCGGTTCTTGTCACACTTCTGGAGGAGTTTACATGAAGGTTTGGGGACTCGATTGAAGTTTAGCACAGCTTATCATCCTCAAACTGATGGACAATCGGAGAGAACGATCCAAACTCTTGAAGATATGTTGAGGGCATGCATGTTGGACTTCAAGGGTTCTTGGGAGGATCACCTACACTTGGTGGAGTTTTCTTACAACAATAGTTTCCAAGCGACTATTCAGATGGCTCCGTTTGAAGCGTTGTATGATCGTAAGTGCCGTTCACCTATTTGTTGGGATGATGTCGGTGAACGAAAATTGTTGGGACCAGATTTGGTGATGCAGACAGTTGAGAAGGTTAACACTATCAGAAATCATATGAAGACAGCACAAGACAGACAGAAGAGTTGGGCTGACACGTCAAGAAGACCTCTAGAGTTCGCCGTGGGTGATTTGGTATTCCTGAAGATATCACCGACTAGAGGGGTGATTCGCTTTGGAAGTCGGGGAAAGCTTAGTCCTCGATTCGTTGGACCCTTCGAGATATTGGAGCGTGTTGGAGAGGTAGCGTACCGTTTGGCGTTACCACAGTCCTTGGCAGGTGTGCACGATGTGTTTCATGTATCTCAACTACGAAGGTATCTTCGAGATGAAACACACGTCTTGGATCATTCGGAGTTAACAGTACGGGAAGACCTAACTTTTGAGGAGCGACAGGTTGAAATCATGGATCGTAGGGGAAAAGGTTCTTAAGAACAAGGTTATCCCCCTTGTGCTCGTTTCTTGGGGTAATCGATCGCATGGAGAGTCCATGTGGGAGCGAGAAGACGAGATCCGACAGAAGTATCCTCACCTTTTCCTGTAGTCTTCTATCTTGTATTCTTGGAATTTCGAGGACGAAATTCTTTTGTAGTTGGGTATAATGTAACACCCGAGCCCAATGCTACTATTTTCAGTTACTGTTTGAGCATAATGTGGTACTCATTTCATTTAATTTGCTTGTTTGTTGCTTACTGTAAAATTTACCCGGCAAAGTCATTTCTACATATAACAAATTTTAGCATCTAAAATAAAATTAAAAAAAATATTCATCTTGGCCTACTTGACATCCTTAGCCTCGTGGTAGCGTCCGTGCATTGTGTTCTCGTCCCGTCCAGTGAAACGAGCGAGTTTGGATGGCTACGTGCACGTGCGTGTGTCCGTTTTGAGAGTATGCTTTTTAATCATAAAACATTTCATTTTAAAATTTGGAACCCGCTTAAAATCCTATTATTTGAATTTCGAATTTTGGACCCAACCCGGGCGCAATTTGGAAATGTTTCATTTGGCGCCAAAATCCCAAATTTTAATATTATTAAAACCATCACATATATTTTCTAACTAACCTGATATCTTACTGTTCATTACCTATCTTTTAAATCTTTAAGTTAACCATATAATATTTTTACAATCTTTTATATCCTTCTCAATTTATTCTCTCAGCCAATCACAACCTCCCCTTTAACCCCGTGGGCCCCACTTTCTCTCTCTCCTTCTTCTCTCTCTTTCCACTTTCTCTCTCTCTCTACCCCTTATATATTCTCTCGTACTTCTCTTTATCATTTTTCTCTTCTTGCTTCATGTCTCGTTCCTCATTTCTTTTGACTGTTCTTTTGTTACCGGAATTCCGTCGTGGCGGTGACGTTTCTCGACGTTCCAGCGAGATACCCCAACCCGTGTGGTTCCTTTGTTCGTCGTTTGGGTTCATTCCGTGAACCGTGCGCCGTCGCGAGTTTTCCCCGCCGACGGTTAACGTTCCGTTTTCCCGATTCGCGACCCATCGAGGCAAGTTAATCTTGCTACATGCTATATACCTTTATAATCTTCATTTTATAATGTTATACATTTGAAAATCTTATAGTTTACATATGAAATGTCGTTGAAAATCGGATATGACAAATCTGAAATTTACTGTACACCTTATCTTATAAAATTCATTATAAATCATAGAAAAATCATTAGTATACGTTCTTTAGTTCGTTACGAAGCTAATTCAGAATACTATAACTATATGAAATATTTACTTGCAAAATATTTTGTTTAATTAACGTAAAATGCAAATGAACACGTCTCTAAACTGCTGTCCAAGGAAATTCCAGCAGCAAACTTTCAACTTTGAATATTCATAACTTTTTGTAGGGATAACCTGAGATGCTTATACTTATAAAACTGAAAACCTTATTGAATTATCTTTGTTTTGGTATAAGATACGTCTCTTTTGGAGAACATTTGTTATTTTTAAGCTATTTTACAAATTAGGGTGACGCTAAATTTCTGAACGGAACCTTCTTGTGCATGGTTAATCAATACATCTTTTATAGTTACTAATCGCTTTGAATATGCTATCCATATTAATATTATTATATCAATATTTATATCACATATTGTTTAGTTGTACATCCCACATTACCATTTTATAGTTTTATAACTTTTCGGATACCCGTTTGCATCCATCGCATTTAGGATACATATGATTGCATCCATAGATCACATTCCTACATAATAATGTGATATCAACACTCCATGTTTAATAAATTGCATCCTAATTAATATTGGAACTATAAATGTAACCCTAATCGATAACTGTGCATCCATATCCTTGAAATTATATCTATTTGCATATCATATTATATGTTCCAGTTTATTGTTCTGATAGTACTCATGCTTGTTTATTTATACACATGCTTATGTTAGTTTGATTATGAGCACCCACATGACATCTTGTGCTTCCTGACATGACCTGTTACACTTCCTACTTGACATGACATGGTACCGTGCACTCTTGACATGACATGACACCTTTATACATTACCTGGCTTGACCTGATGTACCATGGCTTTACCTGTTACCTGATCTTGTGTTTAATGCCAACAAACATAACATGTAGTCCCCATGGACCGTTCCTGTTGTCTATCCAGACAGACCTACTTTTATTGATCATATGTTGGCATTGATCCTTGACTACTGAACACCTGACCTGACATACATAACTTGGGGGTATGGGGAAATCAAAGATGAACCTGACTTGTAACTCGACAGTTCACTACCGTTCGAGTGTACACATTCCTATTCTGTGCCCAGCGGCATGTCTCGGTTTCGGCCGAGAATATTGTGGCCGTGATCCCGGGTATGTACGGGGTAATACCGAGTGTACACTTTCCTATTTTGTGCCTAACGGCATGTCTCGGCTGCAGCCGAGAATATTATGGCCGTGGTCCCGGGTATGTACGGGATACTATTGGGTTACATCGACGATTCATCAATTGGTTTCAAAGACTATAGAGTAGAAACCTGATAGGACAGTTCAGTCACCATTGCACATTACCCTGCTCTGTTATTTCTTAGTACTGCTTTATTCATGTTCATACCTGCATTGCTTATTACCATGTTCATATTATATTATTGGTTGACATGACGCGCTGACGTCTGGGTTTTGCATGGCCCAGATTCTTTACCACTGTCGACGACTGAGCAGGAGTACTTCAGCCAACAGGCTGATTTGTGAGTTCTGTAGTGGTTAGTTCATTTATTGCATTTTATTTCCAGGTGTGATCCCGCATTACGGGACGTACCTTTCTATTATTGCATTGGATCATTTGCTTCCGCACTTATTTATCATTGACTCTGGTTATTATGGATTTGGACACGTGTTAGATAGTTTATTTATCTTGTTCTTGATATCTCTACAGTCGTAATGTGACTGTGGATGGATACTTCCTACCCACAGGTAGCATGGTTGGCTATGTCACGTGCTCAATCTTGCGTACTCTGGGAAGCGGGGCGTGACATGGTTCTTTTGGTATCAGAGCCATAGGTTAGTTGGGTTGATTCTTTTGTAGTTGGGTATTGTACCCAATACACGAATCAGAACACCCGTGATTAGGAAACATGTCCAGCCACCTTGACCGTTTTACCATCTTTGAATCATTCTTCCGGATCATGTCGACATGCAAACTTACTTTGCATTGTCAATTCGAAAACCTAATTCCTTGTTATCTCTAGGACTTAGGCGACTTGGGTGGAGTTAAGTAATTGCGGCTATGATACCGCGGCATAGCTACAATGCGGTACTCTATTTAAGTATCTTGGAGTTCTAGCCTTGATCCATATTCAGAATCTATCATCATGCTAATATTGGGTGTTTTGAGTTCAGGACTATGACAGGTAAGAAGTTGAAGACTTACCAGAGGCGTATGAACGAAGCCGCCATGCTTGGAGTGATAAGAGGAATGCTGGAAATCAGAAGAGGCAAACTGAGCTGATCCAGCAATAGCAGATTCGTTTCAGGAAGGTTTGCAGATCGTTCAGCAGTCTGTAAACAACGATGGAACTAGACCAGTCGAACGAGTAGGGACTGTAGCAGATTTCAGACTTTTGGGTCCGTCTACTTTCACTGGTCTGGAGGAGCCGTTGCCAGCCAAGCAGTGGCTAGTGACACGGAGAATTTGCTGATTGCGGCACGGATTCCAGAGGACAAAGGTGTTGATGTAGTGCGCATTCAACTAGTGGATTACGCCCGAGAGTGGTGGCTTGTGGAGGAGAACCGCTTGCCCCAGGCCAAGCAGTGGGCGGATTTCTCTAAGAGTTTACTGGAGAAGTCCTTCCGCGGACTGCGCGGAGAAAATAGAAGAGAAGTTCAGCGGACTAAGGCAGAATGGAGCAACCGTGGACGTGCATGCAGCAGAATGGACGAGACTTAGTAGTCTCGCTGGATCTTTCACGGCCAACGATGCAGACAACAGTTGCGGTAAAGAAGCAGTCCTGTCGGGCCAGTCGAGTTTAGGGCTAGGCCGACAAACAGTGTTCTTGCAGCTATGGAAGTTGATAGTAACGAAGAGCCGGCAGTTGTCCGCGACTTTATGGATGTGTTTGAAGATATTTCGGGCTTACCGCCGAAGCGAGATGTAGAGTTTGAGATTGACCTTATTCCTGGTGCAGCGCCAGTATCAAAGTCTTATTATCCGATGGCACCGGTGGAATTGGAAGAAGTTAAGAAACAAGTGGGTGAATTACTCGAGAAGGGATGGATTCGAAGCAGCAACTCACCTTGGGGAGCTCCAGTTCTTTTAGTAAAGAAGAAGGATGGCACGAGAAGGATGTGCATTGATTATCGAGAATTGAACCGGGCGACTATTAAGAACAAGTACCCGATCCCTCGCATTGGAGGACTTTTGAGCAGCTTAGTGGCGCGAGAGTATTCTCGAAACTGGATTTGCGATCCGGATATCATTAGGTCCTGCAGATGTTGAGACAGGAGAAGCTTTATGCGAAGATGAGTAGTGCGAATTCTGGCTGGAAGAAGTGAAATTTCTGGGACATGTCGTGTCGGGTGATGGAATCGCCGTCCATCCCGAAAAGATTGCAGCAGTTCGAGATTGGCCTATTCCAAGGAATGTAGCTGAGATAAGAAGTTTTCTTGGACTCGCCGGTTACTACAGAAGATTTGTGGAGAACTTCGCTCGTCTAGCTGAGCCGATAACCAAGCTTACGCGTAAGGAGGTACCGTTTGTTTGGACGGATGGATGTGCATTGGCCTTCGAGACGTTGAAGCAGAAGTTGATAACCGCCCCTATCCTAACCGTACCGGATGATTCAGGAGGACTGGTGATTCATAGCGACGCATCCGGAAAGGGATTGGGATGTGTTTTGATGCAGAATGGGAAAGTCGTCGCTTACGTATCGAGACAACTGAAGACTCATGAGAAGAATTATCCGACTCATGACTTAGAGCTTGCAGCCGTGATCTTCGCCCTGAAGATTTGGAGACACTACCTTTTGGGCGAGAGAGTTGAAGTCTTTACAGATCACAAGAGCTTAAAGTATGTGTTCACTCAGAAGGAGTTGAACATGAGGCAACGCAGATGGTTGGAGCTGATGGCCGACTACGACTTTGATCTTAAGTACCATCCAGAAAAGTTAACGTCGTGCCAGATGCTCTAAATCGGTTACCAGCAATTCAGGTATTAACTACGCAGAAGGAGATCATTGTAGATTTTCGAAGATTCGACTTGGAGGTTGTGCTGCCACATTCTACGGGACAGTTGATGCAGTTGCAAGTACAGTCGTCCTTGGTTGAGAAGATTAAAGCGGCACAATCGCAGTATCCTAGACTGCAGAAGTTTCGAGAGCAGGTTGAGGCTAGACTACGAAGAGATTTACTGGTCCACGAAGATAGTTCGTTGAGGTATGGTAGCTGTTTGTGTGTGCCAAAGGATGATGTACGTGAAGAGCTTATGAAGGAGGCACACAGTTCAGCTTACTCTATACATCCGGAAGGTACAAAGATGTACCGAGATATTCGATAGCATTTCTGGTGGGAAGGCATGAAACGGGAGATTGCTCGCTTCGTGGCTAAGTGCTTGGTATGTCAGCAAGTCAAGGCTGAACACCAAAGGGTTGCTGGTTTGTTGCAACCACTTCCGATTCCTCAGTGGAAGTGGGAACATATAACCATGGATTTCGTGACGGCTTTACCGCGGAGTCCAAAGGGCAACAATGCAGTATGGGTGATTGTCGACCGGTTGACCAAGGCAGCTCACTTTATTCCTTTTCGGGTTGGTCAATCAACGGAGACTTTGGCAGAGCGGTACATGCAGGAGATTGTAAGATTGCATGGAGTACCGGTGAGCATCGTGTCCGATCGGGACCCTCGGTTCTTGTCACACTTCTGGAGGAGTTTACATGAAGGTTTGGGGACTCGATTGAAGTTTAGCACAGCTTATCATCCTCAAACTGATGGACAATCGGAGAGAACGATCCAAACTCTTGAAGATATGTTGAGGGCATGCATGTTGGACTTCAAGGGTTCTTGGGAGGATCACCTACACTTGGTGGAGTTTTCTTACAACAATAGTTTCCAAGCGACTATTCAGATGGCTCCGTTTGAAGCGTTGTATGATCGTAAGTGCCGTTCACCTATTTGTTGGGATGATGTCGGTGAACGAAAATTGTTGGGACCAGATTTGGTGATGCAGACAGTTGAGAAGGTTAACACTATCAGAAATCATATGAAGACAGCACAAGACAGACAGAAGAGTTGGGCTGACACGTCAAGAAGACCTCTAGAGTTCGCCGTGGGTGATTTGGTATTCCTGAAGATATCACCGACTAGAGGGGTGATTCGCTTTGGAAGTCGGGGAAAGCTTAGTCCTCGATTCGTTGGACCCTTCGAGATATTGGAGCGTGTTGGAGAGGTAGCGTACCGTTTGGCGTTACCACAGTCCTTGGCAGGTGTGCACGATGTGTTTCATGTATCTCAACTACGAAGGTATCTTCGAGATGAAACACACGTCTTGGATCATTCGGAGTTAACAGTACGGGAAGACCTAACTTTTGAGGAGCGACAGGTTGAAATCATGGATCGTAGGGGAAAAGGTTCTTAAGAACAAGGTTATCCCCCTTGTGCTCGTTTCTTGGGGTAATCGATCGCATGGAGAGTCCATGTGGGAGCGAGAAGACGAGATCCGACAGAAGTATCCTCACCTTTTCCTGTAGTCTTCTATCTTGTATTCTTGGAATTTCGAGGACGAAATTCTTTTGTAGTTGGGTATAATGTAACACCCGAGCCCAATGCTACTATTTTCAGTTACTGTTTGAGCATAATGTGGTACTCATTTCATTTAATTTGCTTGTTTGTTGCTTACTGTAAAATTTACCCGGCAAAGTCATTTCTACATATAACAAATTTTAGCATCTAAAATAAAATTAAAAAAAATATTCATCTTGGCCTACTTGACATCCTTAGCCTCGTGGTAGCGTCCGTGCATTGTGTTCTCGTCCCGTCCAGTGAAACGAGCGAGTTTGGATGGCTACGTGCACGTGCGTGTGTCCGTTTTGAGAGTATGCTTTTTAATCATAAAACATTTCATTTTAAAATTTGGAACCCGCTTAAAATCCTATTATTTGAATTTCGAATTTTGGACCCAACCCGGGCGCAATTTGGAAATGTTTCATTTGGCGCCAAAATCCCAAATTTTAATATTATTAAAACCATCACATATATTTTCTAACTAACCTGATATCTTACTGTTCATTACCTATCTTTTAAATCTTTAAGTTAACCATATAATATTTTTACAATCTTTTATATCCTTCTCAATTTATTCTCTCAGCCAATCACAACCTCCCCTTTAACCCCGTGGGCCCCACTTTCTCTCTCTCCTTCTTCTCTCTCTTTCCACTTTCTCTCTCTCTCTACCCCTTATATATTCTCTCGTACTTCTCTTTATCATTTTTCTCTTCTTGCTTCATGTCTCGTTTCTCATTTCTTTTGACTGTTCTTTTGTTACCGGAATTCCGTCGTGGCGGTGACGTTTCTCGACGTTCCAGCGAGATACCCCAACCCGTGTGGTTCCTTTGTTCGTCGTTTGGGTTCATTCCGTGAACCGTGCGCCGTCGCGAGTTTTCCCCGCCGACGGTTAACGTTCCGTTTTCCCGATTCGCGACCCATCGAGGCAAGTTAATCTTGCTACATGCTATATACCTTTATAATCTTCATTTTATAATGTTATACATTTGAAAATCTTATAGTTTACATATGAAATGTCGTTGAAAATCGGATATGACAAATCTGAAATTTACTGTACACCTTATCTTATAAAATTCATTATAAATCATAGAAAAATCATTAGTATACGTTCTTTAGTTCGTTACGAAGCTAATTCAGAATACTATAACTCTATGAAATATTTACTTGCAAAATATTTTGTTTAATTAACGTAAAATGCAAATGAACACGTCTCTAAACTGCTGTCCAGGGAAATTCCAGCAGCAAACTTTCAACTTTGAATATTCATAACTTTTTGTAGGGATAACCTGAGATGCTTATACTTATAAAACTGAAAACCTTATTGAATTATCTTTGTTTTGGTATAAGATACGTCTCTTTTGGAGAACATTTGTTATTTTTAAGCTATTTTACAAATTAGGGTGACGCTAAATTTCTGAACGGAACCTTCTTGTGCATGGTTAATCAATACATCTTTTATAGTTACTAATCGCTTTGAATATGCTATCCATATTAATATTATTATATCAATATTTATATCACATATTGTTTAGTTGTACATCCCACATTACCATTTTATAGTTTTATAACTTTTCGGATACCCGTTTGCATCCATCGCATTTAGGATACATATGATTGCATCCATAGATCACATTCCTACATAATAATGTGATATCAACACTCCATGTTTAATAAATTGCATCCTAATTAATATTGGAACTATAAATGTAACCCTAATCGATAACTGTGCATCCATATCCTTGAAATTATATCTATTTGCATATCATATTATATGTTCCAGTTTATTGTTCTGATAGTACTCATGCTTGTTTATTTATACACATGCTTATGTTAGTTTGATTATGAGCACCCACATGACATCTTGTGCTTCCTGACATGACCTGTTACACTTCCTACTTGACATGACATGGTACCGTGCACTCTTGACATGACATGACACCTTTATACATTACCTGGCTTGACCTGATGTACCATGGCTTTACCTGTTACCTGATCTTGTGTTTAATGCCAACAAACATAACATGTAGTCCCCATGGACCGTTCCTGTTGTCTATCCAGACAGACCTACTTTTATTGATCATATGTTGGCATTGATCCTTGACTACTGAACACCTGACCTGACATACATAACTTGGGGGTATGGGGAAATCAAAGATGAACCTGACTTGTAACTCGACAGTTCACTACCGTTCGAGTGTACACATTCCTATTCTGTGCCCAGCGGCATGTCTCGGTTTCGGCCGAGAATATTGTAGCCGTGATCCCGGGTATGTACGGGGTAATACCGAGTGTACACTTTCCTATTTTGTGCCTAACGGCATGTCTCGGCTGCAGCCGAGAATATTATGGCCGTGGTCCCGGGTATGTACGGGATACTATTGGGTTACATCGACGATTCATCAATTGGTTTCAAAGACTATAGAGTAGAAACCTGATAGGACAGTTCAGTCACCATTGCACATTACCCTGCTCTGTTATTTCTTAGTACTGCTTTATTCATGTTCATACCTGCATTGCTTATTACCATGTTCATATTATATTATTGGTTGACATGACGCGCTGACGTCTGGGTTTTGCATGGCCCAGATTCTTTACCACTGTCGACGACTGAGCAGGAGTACTTCAGCCAACAGGCTGATTTGTGAGTTCTGTAGTGGTTAGTTCATTTATTGCATTTTATTTCCAGGTGTGATCCCGCATTACGGGACGTACCTTTCTATTATTGCATTGGATCATTTGCTTCCGCACTTATTTATCATTGACTCTGGTTATTATGGATTTGGACACGTGTTAGATAGTTTATTTATCTTGTTCTTGATATCTCTACAGTCGTAATGTGACTGTGGATGGATACTTCCTACCCACAGGTAGCATGGTTGGCTATGTCACGTGCTCAATCTTGCGTACTCTGGGAAGCGGGGCGTGACACGTATACACTGGCATCCTTCTATACCAAACTACAAACAACAGCGTTAATACTAATTACAACATTATAACAATATAATACAACTTTAAAAGTTACTCTCTCTCTCTCTCTGTCTATTCTATTTCTCCCTTACCTTTGGGACTTACCGAGCGATTGTTCGCTGATGACATTCCTTCTCTTTCTTCTTTGTAATATTGTCAGGTGATTTGGACCTTCAAGAGATCGAGTCTATCGCCGAAGACTTGGACCAGTTTACTGAAGATCCCGAGTTGTAGTTACACTTGTACTATTTCTTTTACATTCTGTATTTTCCTTTCTGTTATGCCACTGTTTGGGCATTGTTTTTCATTCCATGTATTTACCTTTCCATGTATTGTAAAAAGAATGTGAATAAATAAAGTTGGTGTTCAATACATTTTTCTCTTGTGTATATTTCTTTATATTGCTTAGTTACGCTTAGCGTATTTACTTCTGAGTAAATACGTAGCGGCCAGGCATGCCCTCTGCCCGTAAACCGGGAAGCGGGGCGTGACAGGTTTTGTTTGTGGCCCATGTAGGTCCGAGCTGTATGGAACCCTACCATGCAGTTAAGCTCTGCGTGGACAACCTACGCAATATAACACAAGAACCGGCAACTAAAACATTCTTTACAATTCATCCTCCTTGAATCTTATCATTTCATATATTTTGAATCTGTCATAACCCAAAATTTTCATTCAAGATTATGGATTCCCCGAACAACATCAGCACCAATGTCAACAACACACCTCCACCACTACCACTTACACCTGTCGTCATTGCTCCGATCAACGAGAAGACGGTTCTTCTTGAGGCGATCCGCAGCCTCCTAGAAGGACAACAGCAGCAGACTGCTATTCTAATGAACCGACCAGAAGCAGAAGCACCCCGGTTGAATCAATTCAGAGCTTTGCACCCCCAAACAGTTTGCAGGAAAGGAGAGCCCTCTAGAAGCTGAGGAATGGGCTCAGAGCATTGAAGATGATCTGGTAGAGGCACAAGTGCCAGAGATAGCTTGGGTTCGTGTTGCAAAGTTGCAGCTCACGGACAATGCACGGGTTTGGTGGAAGGCGGAAGAAAGCCGTCTCACCCAGCCGATCGAATGGAAGACTTTCCGCAACATGTTCGACGAAAAGTGCTTCCCTGAGACTGCCCGCTTTGATATGGAGCAACAGTTCATCCATCTGCAACAAGGTTCAATGTGGACCAAATCTGTAGATGGGTATGATGCTGAGTTAACCATGCTCAGCAGATAAGATACGTCTCAGTATTCATTTTCCTAAAATCACATACTTCATAGCTAACACAAGACCATAACAGGTTTGCGGCCCATCTTATACCGACTGCTGAGATCAGGGCAAGAAGATTTCAGCAAAGGTTAGATCCGGAGATCCAAACTGCCTTAGCTACAGGGGATTTCCCAACCCATGATTTGGCTTTGAAAGCTGCCCGAAGATATGAGGCAGTGGTGAAGATGAGGGGCAGACCTCCATCTTCCGGTTTGAAACACCCTGCTACCCAAATGGCAGGAGGAGCCTCTTTCAGGCCAGCGTTCGAACCCAGGAGAACTGAAGAACCCAATAACCAGCCAAGACCAGATTTTTGCTTCCATTGCAAGAAAGATGGACATTTAGTGAAGAATTGTAACCGTGGAAAAGGCTTGTGCCTAGTTTGTGGCACATCCAATCACAGAATTGAAACATGGCCCTATAGATACAACTCAGCTCACACACCCACCATCTACCTGCAGCGGCCAGCTATCCAGGCTCCTGCAACTCGTCCTACACTCCCAGCACCACCTCCACATGGATCTCCTGCACGGCCAAATCGCCAATTTCATCAAGCACTGAGGAACATGCCTCGAGGACAAAGGAATGTGCCCCCAGCAAAGAGAAACGTGCCATGGCGACAGGCTTACACCTTAGCAGCCGTAGAATCCGAGACAGTTAACCAAGGTAACACTAGTAAGTCTCTTTCACATTTTTAAAACCCCTGTATCACTTTGTTATTTTTCATACACTATCAGTACTTCAGTCACCAAACTTTTCTTGAATCTGTTACACTTTCCTTTTACAAATTTCGAGGACGAAATTTTTTTAAGGTGGGTAGAATGTAATAACCCTAACTTTCTGTACTAACTTTCTGTATAAATTTTTCAAAAATACAGAAAAGGGTACTTTTTCCTGAGCACAAGTTATAAGTTTGTTTTGCTTTTTAATAGCAAGCAAGAGCTTGTAGCTCATTAGTAAGACCTTACACTGCTGTTACAAAGCACCAGAGTTCAAATCCTATCAGCCACATTATTTTTTTATATTGATTTCTTTTAAATTTTTAGAATCCCAAGAGCCTACACGAGCATAACTCGTAAAAACCAAAATTCACATATAAAACAAACTGACCCAGGTGAAAGACCAAACGACGACGGACGTTTGGCGACGAGCCCCGGCCCGACTCGGCCTGACTCGACCGGCGGATCGGCCGAATCGACCGCTGCCGCCGACCGATCTCGGGAGAACGGAGTTGGGTCTTTTTGAAATTTGTGCCTCTTTGTATCCCTAGAACCCCTCTACACTTTAAAACCCTGCACATTTACAGCGCCAATAAAAACACCTATTTACTCCATTTTTAATATAATTTTTAATACATTTTCTCACACCCATTTACCTACCCTAACCCTAATCTTTTTCTATAAATATCACTCCATTCCACACACCCCTAACTCAAAAACTCTATCCATAACTCTCAAGAAACTCTCTAGAATTTTTTTGTATAAGTGGAGTTAGCGAAGTGCGGAGCTCCGGCGAATTTCCGACGACGACCCTAGGAGCTCCCGGCGACGAAATGACGCACCGGCACCCAATCTGTAAGGTCTCTTTCCGCTGCCTATTCGAGGCAACCAGCTCCATCTCCATTCCCTTTTCCTTTTCTCTTGACCCTAAACCCGTAAGTCACACCTCCCTCTTCCCTTTGATATTCTAAAAAGATCTTTTTCTAAAACCCGACGGAAGCGGAGTAAATCCGACTTCTGATTCGGTTTTCTTTAAAAAGTTCACTTTTTCTTAAAGACAACACTACTAAACTATCATATCGTGACTATTAAACATTAAAAACATCATGAACAAGTTCCATAGCAAAATATTTCATATTGCAATTTTTATCGTACCTTTTCAGTAAAATACCATGTAGTTTAGTTTTGACATTAAACATCATATTTCCTTACTATACGTTTAGATAGATCACGAGATAATGACCTACCTCCTCACAACACTAATATGCAATATAGCACGATACCTTTTGGGAAATATAGATTCGGGAAAAAACGGTTTTACACAAAACAATCTTTAACTTATAAAAACCATTTTTACAAGATTGTGTATTTTTAAACAAATCTTTGCAAAGAGCAGCTACAACCCATTTGGGGAATCCGTTCGAGATGGTGCGGATTATCGTACATCATCGGGCTTAGTAGTGCGAGATGCAGACCTCCGAAAGGGGCATTCAGTCTCGAAGATTTAAAATACAAATATCTTAAGAAAATGAGATTTCTAGAAAAATAATAAATTAAATTATTTTTATAAATATATATATATATATGTATGTATGTATATGTATATGTATCATCAAAATATCTATTTTTGATATAGTATAAATATTCCAACTTTTCTAAATTAAAAGAATCACTTCACATGAAAATACCATACAATTCTATATAAGTTCAATATTGCAAATAAATACCCTATATTATGGAAATAGGTTTTTATTCACTAGAAATGTCACACATATAAAATCTACATATATGAAAACTCTAAATACGATAATAAATTACTTGAGGTGTATTTTAAAAATTATACAAAATTATTTTTACATAAAACCCCCTCAAGTTCTATAAATTACAATAAGGACCCTAGTAAACATAGGTTTAAGCGGGACCAATCTTTTGAGCCTCAGGGAGCCGGAGAAGTGGGTGCTTGCCTATCTAAGATAGACAACTTAACAAACGGTGTTATCGACACGGTAATCGTTTTTGAAAAATACGCAAATCCTCCCGTCCATGTGCAGCGGTTACCGATAACATCAAAACATAATTCAGGACTTCAATTTCTTTTCTAATTGTTCTGACTCAGACTGAGTCTCATTATAAATAATCTGACTTGAATATGATTCAAGTACAATCTATAATATATCAATTGAATATGAATCCATATATTCAATATGTTCAATCTGTTCAATTTACATAACTTGACTGAACCGAACCATGGATATATTCCATTTACATGATTATCCAGTACATCCATTTCCGTTTGGATATCATGGTTTCGACAAGTCCTCCATTTACAATACAAGTCATCCATTTATATACAATATACAATTCAAACCATACATCAATATAATCAAGACATCGTGGGGTTTATAAGGGGTAGACTGGTACGGAAGGTGTTAGAAAAGACACGAGACAGCAACCATAAGACACCTAACATGTATTCCATTGTTGTTGTACCGTGGCATGAACGGTTCCTTGAGTTTCTGATACCTTAGTCTCCGGGGCAAGTAAGACTCCTCTCGTATACACTGGCATCCTTCTGTACCAAGCTACAAACAACAGCGTTAACACTAATTACAACATTATAACAATATAATACAACTTTAAAAGTTTCTCTCTCTCTCTGTGTCTATTCTATTTCTCCCTTACCTTCAGGACTTACCGAGCAATTTTTCGCTGACGGCGTTCCTTCTCTTTCTTCTTTGGAATGTTGTCAGGTGATTTGGACCATCAAGAGATCGAGCCCAACGCCGAAGACTTAGACCAGTTTACTGAAGATCCCGAGCTGTAGTTACACTTGTACTATTTCTTTTACATTCTCTATTTTCCTTTCTATTATGCCACTATTTAGGCATTATTTTTCATTCCATATATTTACCTTTCCATGTATTGTAAGAAGAATGTGAATAAATAAAGTTGATGTTCAATACATTTGTCTCTTGTGTATATTTCTTTATATTGCTTAGTTACGCTTAGTGTATTTACTTCTGAGTAAATACGTAGTAGCCAATCGCACCCTCTGCCCGTATACTGGAAAGCAGAGCATGACAAAGAAGATCATCACTCCAGAATATAAAGAGAACCATAGGCACAGAAAACGTTGTGCATGGTGGAACTCTTTCCAAGGCCTAAAAAAATGGCATAGGAAATGAAAGAGTTGACTCATGGGAATCAGAGCAAGAAGGTGAAACGATTCCTTCAGCGACGCTCTACATGCCTAACACGTGAGCATCAGCGCTGATTCTTTCTAGGATTAGAGCGGTGCCTCACGTGCATGACATGTGAGCGCTGGTGCTAGTTCTTTTTGGTATTAAGTCCTGCAATAGCGCCTCACATGCGTGACACGTGGGCACTAGCATTTTTTATGTATATAATAATACCTCATACGAGCATTGGCGTAAAGAAAAGGAGAGCGTTGTCATTCATACTTCAAATAAATTTATACATTGGTGATAATGATGATAAAAAAAAGACATCATCAAAATGTTTACAATGGCAAGACGCTGAATTCCGGACACGGATTCATGAACTTAGAGGCAAGTTTGAATAAAGTGCTTCTGGCTTCGTTGACCATTTTTTATGCATTTTCTCATGAATACAAGCGTCGAGATCCCCGCCGATGTCATCCATTCTCTGTTACGCGGATATTATTTTCTTCTGTTGGAAGACGCGATGCAAATCAGCGACAAGATCATCTCTCCGCTTCTTTGAAATCAGGCTCATCAGATATACTAAATGCACCTTGTCTTCAACATCATCAAGTGCCTCGAGTAGGATAGCCTCATCAATCTCCAGAAGTGCTTCCCAAATCGACCCAACGACAATCTTCAAAAGAGCATAACGACGAGGGAGCAATCGACCGTTATAATTGTCGAAGCGACGCATCATCTCCGCGCATTGGGCGTCAGTAACCTCTTGGCCCTGGCAGCGGTCTTAAACGCTAATCTCTTCATAAGAGCTAATCTCTTCAAAATCATACAAATAAGAAGCTATAGTATCTGAAAAGAAAAACCATTAAAAGGTTAGCAATCAAAATACCAAAATCATTGTAAGAATCCAAAAGAATTCTCATTTAATGGAAAATCGCATTGAACTGTAGAGTTAGACTCTTAATATTCTCAAAAAACAAGTTCTACAGTAGATTCAAATTTGCAAGAAGAACCCTACAAAAGAGAATAAGAAAAGGGAATAAAATTCCCAAAAGAATTTTCAAAAGAAATTTTCTCAGAAATCCCTATGAGAAATGGAATTAAATTCCAAACGACCCTCAAAGATCAAAGTCACTAACAGGGTAAAACCCTAAGATCTCTAAGACCCATGGTCTACCCAAATAAAACTTTTTTCCAAGAGTAGAGGAAAGCTCTTTTAACGGGTTAAAAACCTAAAACGAGAAGAGATTCTTTTAAGGGTTTCTTTAAGAGTTGAATCGTGGTCATAATTCTTACCAATTTTTGACAGAGTTTAACTCTGAGAAAGTTCTGGGAACAGAAATATAAGCTCTAAAAAGAGAATTAAATTCTTAAGGAGGAAGAAGACTCAAGAAGATGATGGAACGGCAGTCATCTCAAGAGCCAAAGGCCCTATTTATAAGACACGAAGGGACGGTTCAACTCCCCAGGAGATCGAACGGTGGAAAAGGTGACACCGTTGCACTTACGTGTGAGCCGCGTGAGCACAACGGTGGGAGGTATTTGTTTCCCCAATATTTAAACCTAATAAAAGAGTAAATCTCTGTTGGATTTAATGAGGCAATGCCTCACGTGCTCTCCACGAGGACGCCAGCGCCTCACGTGCTCCTCACGCGAGCACCAATTTGCAAAGCACATAAAGGTTCATTACATAAGAGTTAAACTCTTAGATGGCGCCGCACATGCTCCTCACACGGGCGCCAATATGCAAAGCACAGGAATACCCATCATAGGAATTAAATCTTAAGTGGCGCCCACGTGCGCAACACGTGAGTATCGGGGCCCAAATAGAATTAAATTCTACGTATCCTTAACAAAAAGTTGGGATACTCTCTAATTCTAAAGCCGTTGGATCAAGAACTAACGGAGATGATAAATCATCAAAATATATGATTAGGAGAAAACACCTCCTAAATCTTTCTAAATAAGAAAGATACTCTCGGTTGGATTAATGATCCAACAATAAAATAAAATTCTATTTTTGGGAATATATTCTCTCAATCTTTCTAAATAAGAAAGATTGCTCTCTGTAAAATAGAGAACTCTTGAATTAAAAATCCAACGGTGATTAAAAAATCATCATTTTACAGAATAAATTTTGTATATGGGAAAATATTTCCCCAATCTTATTGAAAACAAGAGAACTTATTCTGTAAAAAACAAAATTCCTTGGATCAAAGATCCAATGGTGTGTAAAATTCCCCAACTCAATTTTGAGTTCAATTAAATCAATTGAAATTTTTCAATGGGATATTTTCTCAGAATTAAGTAACAAACTTGCCTCCACTATATAAAGGACCTGAGACTTCAAGTCTCATAAAAAAAACCCATAAGCTTCTGGAAAGTACAGAAAGCTTCCAAAATCAATAGAGAATTCAATCCTCAGAGAGGAAGACTTCCCTTTCAAAAGAATCCTAGGTAAAAAAAATTTAGAGATCAAAATATCTCTTTTTACCTATTTTAAGGTCAACCCTTCTCAATGAACTTAGTTCTTCCTCTGGATCAAAGATCCACAGGACAAGTCTTCTACAAGTTGAAAATTTAATTCTCATCGGGAAGATCTTGTTCTTGAGAATCAAACATTCAGAAAAGAATTAAGTCCAAAAGAAAAACAAAAGAAAAAAGAACTTATAAAAAAACTTAGTTCTTAAAGAAAAAACCTAATCCCAGATCTTCAAAAACGAAGATCTTGGTGATCATTAATAGTCAAAATGCCATTAACAGATATTTAATCTCTAAAAAAGGAAAAAATATTAGCACCTCACGTGCTCCTCACTTGGTCTTCCTATTTTAACAGCGCCTAGCGCCTCACGTAAAAGACACGCGGACGCCCAAAACAGAAGGCTAGCGCCTCATGTGAAACACACATGGATGCTGAATAAAAGTTCTCAGCACTCTCTATACAGCCGAAAACAACTAAGTGCGTAGCAGTGATTGGGCAGCGCCTAGCGCCTCGCGTGCTCCTCACGTTGGCTTCATACAAAAAGTGTTGAGCACTTCAGATGTAGCCAAAACGGCTGAGTGCTTAGCACTGATTGGGCAGCGCCCATCGCCGCACGTGCACCTCATGTGGACGCCATATAATAAATGCTTAGCACTTCACATTTAGTCAAAATAACTAAAAGTGTTCAACATTTATTGGGTAGCGCTCATGACTGAATGTTTCACATGACACACATGTGAGGGTCAGAGCGTCAAACAAGTGCTTAGGACTTTTACATGAAAAGAAAAGGGCTGAACAAATAGAGCCCAAATAAGTGCTTAGCACTTTTGACTAAAAAAAAACTAAGCCCAAATTGGCTAAATCTCTGAAATTTTCTTGCAGCTGTGCCCAAATGCTTTTTTGCTGGATCTTAACCAAAAATGATCCTAGAATGTTGTTAAGTTGATCTTAGTCTCAAATAAAACTAACGCATTCTTAGCAAAAACAAACTGAGCCTAAATACTCACACATATGTTTTAAGTCGATCTTAATCTCAAACCAGATTAATGGTCTTTAAATAAATCTAAGCTCAAATCTAAAATATATGGATTTGGATTGTTCTGTGCCTACGGGAGACGACACAAACTAGTCTCCGTATATAATTCACGGGCAACCTAAACAAACAAAAACACATACAACACGAAATGAACTGGCGGAGCAGGAGAAAGTGCTTATCGCAATGTGGTAATGTAATTAACCGCAGGGGCTTGCGCCTGAAGGAAAGAGCGTCCCCAAAAAAAACCACATAAAATAATAGGGAAGCTGATGAAGTCTGCTACAACGGTCGCGTCTGTCCAAACCTCCGATATATGGTGCCATAAATCAATTTGGTATCTCCGGAGAGGTGGATGGATAATTCCAAATAGTATTTGCCCCCAAATTCAGACCAGGCGTCCCAACGTCTCGGTCCGGTCTTTCGGCGGTGAACAGAGATATGTTATGTGGAGAGAGAGAGGTTTTGTATTTAATATAAATATATAGTATAGTTTAAATTAGGTTATAAATATATATATATTGGTTTTAATATATATAGATAATATCAAACTACAACCAATCTCCACCAAAATCTTATCAAAAATATTTTTTGGAAAATAATTCATATGCAAACTTCTCAACCATAATGCAAGAATATATTCTAAATAAATCATATCCCTATTTAAAATTTTAAAGGATTCTAAAAATATATCTATATTTAGTAAATATTTGATATTAGATATCTTGAGATTTAAACGTAAAAGATAAAAGCAAAATAAGATACGGGATGGCAATCATATGATGACAGTTAACGAAATATAAGTTATTCTTAACTTGTGGTTATTAAAAGATATATGATGATCTAGATATATGAGGATCTAAAAGTATAATGTAAGTATTATACTAGATTCATATAGATATACTTTACTGGTAAATCTCAGATACAATCTTGCACCATATTGGGTTCTAAACTTGCGGGTCGGGTCGGATAACGACTACTACTATTCGAATCATTCGCGGCCCAATAGATAGAATAGAAGAAATATAAAGTAAGTGTTAAAATACCAATTAATGTCGTATATGTTGGATATAGTTCCCTCAAAGTCAATTATTAGATCGCAGGCACGTGATTGCAATGATTGAGGGATGACCTATACCGGTAGAGCAGTCTTACTCGAGATGATAGTATGCTATCTAGTTTGTCTTTATCATCATGTGCATGCTTCATGTGACATTACAGATCACTATTACATGTTGATAGAACCCATAGGATTCTTTCTTGACTACCAGCAGTATAATGGCAACCATATACGTGAGAGTTGGGTAGTCTATAAGCACATCCTTAAAATGTCCCTAGTCGTGGGAGTTTTGAGACTGGGCATCGATACTCCATGAGTAAACTAGTGTATACGGATCGAGACCCCGACGAGGGGCGATGGCTGGTCTCACAAGCCATTGGTGTCAGTTGGTTCACCTAAGATGTATAATTTGCTCATTGGGTTATGAGTACACCGGACGGACTCGCAGGGGTATTGCTGATTGGTACTATACCTATCGTCAGGAGCAGTTCCCAGGTGACATGAGTACAGCTTAGTCCGTTTACTTGACACTTCTACTTTGCCTCAAGTGTGTTCCCACTGTTCTTTGATTGCTACCCTACCACGGCTCAAAGAAGTCGTGCAAATAGGTAGTAGTTGGGTGCAGTCCCGAAGCACTTGGAGGAAGTGGCGGTTAGATAGGATTCGTCTCTCCCGGTATTAGGGGTTGATATCGCGATGTGTTTAGGAGAGCCATTACACAAAGTCCTTGGCCAAGGCAAGTGAGATTTACAAGTAGGTATTTCATTAATTTCTCAAGGTGTTGTGGGCTACACTCCGATACGACTTATATCGCTATTGGGGGTCTGACGTTTACCATCCCCCTAGGCCCGATATTCAATAATCATAGACGAACAGACCGGACTGTACGGAGATTGTCACAGATAGGCTCAGTAGGGTTTCATGATGAGTTCGCTCGTTAGCTTCCCTTTCGCTCAATACATGGGCAGCCGTTACGTACAGCTAGTACCACTGACGTGCTTGTGGTTAAACCCACTGCCAACATATTGACGAGTCTTTAGAGTCCCCCACAGAAAGTTTTCCAAGTTCGGGCGAAACGTTGTAGAGGCCGTATGGCTTTATGGAAGGATTCGATCATATACGTGCACTTGTGTACAGATCATGATTGGACGGATCATACTAGTGGGCTTTGGTTTAAGCCGAATCCTAGTATTATATTTGTTGGATTACTTTCGTCTCATTGCATTTGTATTCAGTCGGAATGCGGATGCAGGTATGTATATACAGATGAAGGGTATTCTTGTGATCCGTCACGAGTTTACTTTAGTTGATGCCATATCATTTTTATTAGATTAAACATTTAGTTTAAATGTTTAATGGAGGAAAATGTGAGTGCAAGTTTTGTCCATATGCATCATTTCATGTCACATGCACATGGTGACTCATGGTCTTGGTTCATGTGACCATTTATTGTGACATAGATTGATTTTGGAGCTAATTATGATTGTAGGGGATATTTTTGGAGAGAGAGGGATGCCATGTGAGGGCATGGGATTATTCTTTTGGTTTTGATATATATTTGCTCTCAAAAATATCACATACATTCAACAAGTTTTTATCTTCACTTGCTTCTCTTTCTTGAGCTCACAACTTCCTCTAATGGCTTCTTCATCAACCTCCACCCATCCCTCTCATGAGTTGAGAATCCATGGGTGTATTGAGACAAAGTAATCACACACATTCTTTACTTCACCTTGGACATGTCGGCTAGCAAACTTCATGTCCGAGTTACTTCAGTTTTGAAGCGGGAGCCCATAAAAAGATTCCTTGACATAGTGCCACTTCGACGAGGAGATCGAGCGAGATCGAAGATGCCGCGAGGAGCTAAGGATGGTGGCTAAAGACCGAAGGACGCAGATCGATCGGTATAGCCATTTTAACTTCTTTGTAGTTAGCTAGTATAGGGTTAATGGAACGATCCGGGTAAAAATCTGCGTTAGCGCCAGTTTATAAAAGTTTTTGTTCCGCCTTTGGCCTCGGACAGACGGCTGGGGCACTACCGTAGACTTACATGGTATCAGAACCACGCCATTAATCCCATACTAGCTTGTTCTAACGAGTTTAGAATATCGATCGAACGAAATTTTTAAAACCATAATTCCATTTTTCAAGTTTCTGCCGAATTTTTTAAGTGGTCGAAAAATCAATTTCAGTGTATCAGAAAATCGTGCAGGCTTTTTTAAGACTACCGATGAAATTTGAGCAACTGAACCCACTAAAATGCCACTGAACCGCCGCATAAGCTGCTGTTAGCCACGGTTCCGCCGCCGTTTTGGGGACACAGTGCGCAATCTTTCTTCTGGAACTCTTAATTATGGAATTATGGTTTCTGGAATATTTTGTTTTGTCCCATATTATTTTGAGTGCTGAATTTGCCCTTGGGGCCCACTTCAGGAAGTTTTGTCAATCGAAATTTTAAATACGTTAGTTTACAGTACATACATTTCTATTTGCGATCGTGAATGTCATTAGAGCGGTATAACTCGTCTAATTGCTATATGTTCTTTTAGACGAGTTTGCGAACGTGACATTCACGTTGATATTCTGTGTCGTGCTGTATTGTTGCGGATTTGTCGTGGTGGATAGCTTGGATGAAATGTTAGTACAGTTTAGTATTATTTGTACATTTGATATCGTAGGACGAGCGTCCGACATGTGGACTGCCGTCATTGCCTGTTTGTATATTATTCTTTTAGGGCACGACCGGGTTGAGGTCGATGTCACCATTGTACATATTTTCTTTTCTGTACTAGGATTACCCCATGGTGGAGTGTACGGATAGTCAGGTTCCAGAGGGTAACGGGCCCGCATCTCATGGTTTTGAGACGGAGGGGGCTTCACTCTAGAATTGGCGGGTTGTTCGCCGCACTCGTAGGGCGTACAGGTTGACCCAAGGAGGGGTGCTCAAGTTACCAGATTCTGTGAAGTGCTGGGTGGCCCATTCACTTTGCTGAAGGGGGCTGCCTCGCTTCTGGTTTTGGCGGGTAACTTTCCGCACCTATAGGGGTCTAGGTTTTCATTGCACATGCTATCCACACGACCAAGGGAACGTCGGGTTTCACTTGCGGTTCAAAGGAAACCTGGGGCTCCCAGATTATTTATATTGTTCTGTGATACTTATTACTTTTCTGTGATATTGCATTTATCATGCCTGGAGCGATTATTATATATTGATATATATATTAGTGGATGTTGTATATGTTTTACACCCGCGCTAGTCCAGTCCCCGCTCTGTCATTAGTTATGTAACCTAACGGGCGATGACGGGACCCAGTGGCGAATTTGGATGGCATATACATACATTATATTTTCATTCTTTTATGGTGTGATTAATTGATGGGGCTACATTGATTCGTATCAATGCAAGGAAAACAAACCTATTCGATATTGTTGGAACAATTTTCAAAAAGCCGTTATTATAAGAACGTTCTCTTTTGTTTTGCACAGTGGTATTCGGTTATGAATATCCAGCATCTCATTCAACGAGGCAAGGACCGAGATCTCTTCATCGGGAGTGACCCCTTGGACAGAGGTTTGCGTCAGGGTAATAACTTCACTATAGTCGATTACTTTTTGCTTTGCATCGCGGTATTCAGTTGGAATATCCTGCACCTCATTCTACGAGGAAAGAGCATAGATCCCTTCACCGGGAGTGACCTCTTTAGCAAAGGTTTTCGTCACTATATATTTGTAAAAAGCTATCTGGCTCATTCAACGATATCAAGTTCATTACGTTAAAGGTTTTTCGCCAAAAACCATTCGTAACCCTCTGTCATTTCAGACAGGTAGCACTTAGTATTCATGCTATATATGTTGGCCTTCGTCAAGGCATAGTGTATGGTAGCTATTTATTACTTTTCTGTTGCATAGATAGATGCGTTAGTTTGGGACAGTCGTACTACTATTTTGGCCTTCGTCAAGGGTAAGTACGGGTGGATTCAAATTAATCTGGATAATGACGGGCAGAACTTGACATGTGACTTATGATATGTTGGCCTTCGTCAAGGTCATAAGAGCATGTGGTAAAAATCAAATCGGGAGTTTCTAAAGAAACTGAAACTTATCAGGCATGCGCATACCTTCTGGAGTGTGATAACGTGAGTGGACACGTTATCATGCGATGATAGTTGGATCACGATTCCCACTGATGAGTTGGTTTACTCTTCGAGTGATCCCGACTAATTCTTCTTTAAGGTTTGGAGGAGAATTTAAGGATACAGTGGGAGTCATCCTGATTAGATAAAGTGATTAACCATTCTGATCTAGGTTAGAGTGCATGCAGAGTGTTTCTTTTCTCTCTCTCTTTGGCAGCGACCATGGCCCGACCCTAGACTATGAATCAATGACCAAGTTAACCGAACTTTCTTAAAACACTGGCTTTTGGATTATCTAAGTTGCAAACATCATTGCCACTCCTTCTTTTACCCTTTAAATTTCTCCAGAACACCCCGTATCACTACGAACATCCACTTCCATTGGATAAATCCATCGTATAGTTACATACAAACTCGAAGGAACTTGTTCCAGATTCGAGAATGGATTCTGGTTCTGGAAAGATTGAATAGGACTATTCAGTTGTCTTTTCCTTTTACCTTCTCTCAAGTTATGAGGGCTCCTAGGATTAGGAGAGGGTACACCTATTATGCTTATTGGATAGTTTTCTTCCAAACCATAGGCAGGTGCCGAAAGGTAAAGAATGAAGAAAACCAAATAGCCTAAGTGTGGTGTAAAGAAGGTAATAAGTAAAGACAAATAAAAGGATTAGAAAGAGGGCAAAGTAAATTGCGACTGCTATCATTCACGACCAAACCACATATTTCATCGCCACTCCTACTTCACCTTTGTATTTCTCCAGAACACCCCGTATCACTACGAACATCCACTTCCATTAGATAAATCTATCGTATGGTTATATACGAACTTGAAGGAACTTGTTCCAGCTCGAGGATGGATTCTGGTTCATGATAAATAGGAATAAGGTTTATTCAGTTGTCTGTTATCTTTACCTTCTCTCAGGTTGAGAGTGCTCCTAGGATTAGGACAGTACACCTATTACGCTTATTGGATAGTTTTCTTCCAAACCATAGGCTGGTGCCGAACAGTAGGGAAGGAAGAAAACCATTTATCCTAACGATGGTGTACATAAGGTAATGAGTAAAGACAAATAAAGGGATTTAGAAAGATGGAAAAGAAAAATATATGGTTACATTCATGAATCTGATAATAGAAGAGGTATTACTAGGAATACCCGAATACCCCTTCGAAACATTTTTCATGTTTTAGTTTCACTATACATTGTTCACTATACATTGTTATTTTTCATGTTTTAGTTTCACTATACATTGTCCTTACTCCAGGGTATGTATTTACCAGGTATGATTCTCACATCTGTATGGTTTTACAGATGATGAGTGGGAGTAAGTTATTGGGAATTAGGTGATCATCCTCATTATATCGGGATTCGTTGTAATTGGTGATATTTGATGAAATCACCTGGGTTTTTGCTGGATGGCAAATATTTGGTTTCGAATATCCGTTGTTATGCACCAATTTTTTAAATTGATATATCTGTACGTTTATTTTATAAAGTGAGATATAACTTTTTGAAATTATGTCCGTAAAATTTACCTATATCAGTTGATGGTTAGGTAAGGAGTATTAAACTGTGGTGTAATTCTTCATAAGCTTGGTACATTTTTCAACCTACGACGCACATGGTTTGAGTTACTCAACTCAAGGGACTTATACAAAGCATTGTATATTGTCCAGTGTCCATTAGGACAAAGGGGTTGGTCCCCGTACTATATTCTGTTTACTTATGACTTCTCAAGTTTTAGACAAGCGTTTCGTAGAAATACAAGGTCCAAGTTTGAGAAGTTATAGGTACAAGAATAAAGTAGAGAACCATGTGTTGCAAGTATCAGGACTCTTCAAGGTGATCAAAGATGTAGATACTTGTGTTTTGTATTCAGTCGATAGTAATGATTTTGAGAACTTGCTTCTCTTTTTCAGGTTACTCATAATTCGATGCACTCCTAAGTTGAGTAATGCTGATTGGTCTCTCTCTATTTAGTTGACATGTACTGGAGACAGCTGCATGATTTGAATTTGGTTCCAATTAAATCAGTGCCTTTATTTCTATATTGTATATAGAATGGATCATATCTTAATGTTGTTAAGATATATGGAGTTGTCCAGCTTATGCTTAAAACCAGACTCTGGATACCGTTTCTGTAATGGCTGTTTATGGGTTAACCCGGGTTATGACGAGGGTTAACTTTCTACCATATGGAAGATCAATAGTGCTTGACTCGCCACAGTTTTAGAAAAATGGACTTTTTAAGAAAATATTAGTGGGAGTATGGTAGAACTGGAAGTGATTCCAGAACCGCAAACGATTACTGAAAATTTAATAGGACCAAAAGATTCAATCAGGTTTGACATTCCATTATCCACTCCGCAGATATGGTGGATAACCTCAGGCGCCCAAGGGGTACTTCGGTATTCTCAAGGACGGTGACAGGGAGGTTCTTGTTTATCCAGACTTGACACTACTGTTGTTCTAGACTATGAGACTCGGCAGGAGGATGAGTATAGCATCATTCTAAACTAGCTTTAGAAGTGCACGTGTATATGACTCTGCCATAGGGTTGTCGTAATCAGTGGGAGCAGCGGAAGCATAGTGAACAAGTAGCTTATGTCTATTTATAGACTAAAGCAGATATAGCGGAGATAGATCACCTATTTTCGATGTGACAGTCATGAGCTTTGACTTCATTAGAATAGGAGATGGATCTGTTAAGATAGTAGTAGGGTGGTATGTCCTGGTATTTGGATGACATATACGATGTAGGAAGTAAAATTCCCATACTACGATCGGTTATACTGTGGTTGTCACACAGTGGTTTCTCCATATAGGATATGGATATTATATTAGGCATTCTGGTTACTAGATCTATGGTTTTAGATCTAGATTTGGGTAGTGTCCGAATCTGGTTACTTAGACAATATTCTAAAGGTGTTTTAGAATGGACGACTCCTGGCATGGTAGTGTACCTGCAGGTGATGGAGTCACCCTCTCTAAAGGTGCCTTACAGACTAAAGGGGAGAGGGATGTACATGATTGGCATATCACTTGCTTAGGCAATTGAGTCAATCATGAGATGTCAAATACCACTTCAGATGTTGTTTTTGCACTGGCTGCAATAAATTGAGATATTAATCCAATCTTGGAGAAATGTTCAGAAGCAGTTTTAGAACATATGTGAATGTTCTAGGGATTTGATAACGGCAGCCTCCTTCGAGAGACGGTTATCATTCTAGGCTTTCAAGGTGACCTGGATGACAGAGTGACTGTCAGAGTTATAGTTTTCCCTCTGACGAGGGGCAGTAGTGTTCACACCATAATATTGTATTATTATATTCCCCATTCTTATTCGTTTTATAAATAAACATGTGCTTTTGATGCATGTCTGCTACATATTACAGGTTACAGGTTCTTGGACAGAAAAAAGTGAACATGATGAAAAGACGATGCAAAAGTGGACTTTGACCAACAAACAGAAGACTCCTGATCAAGCCTACATCAAAGATAAAATTCACAAAGTACAAGGCAATGCAAGGTCCAAGATTACAAAGCGAACGGTTAAAAGTCCACCGCAATTATTCACTGGAAATCTGGAAGCAACATAGAAGCTATTTTAATAAAAGAACCAAATAATAAGGAAGCCCAAAGACAGAAGAGCCAACAAAGGAAATTTCAAGGCCCAATACTTCCTTTAAAGAGACAGAGACATAAAATTTTACCAAAACTTGGAGTCTACTTTAACTAGGTCTTCTTAAGGATATTTTGATAAATATAGACGTGCGAATCAATTGTAACCTAGGGTTTCCTATCCTCTATAAATAGGAACTCTAAATTATTGTAAAGGATATGCCTCCCTTTGCCTCTTTTTATCAATAAAATTTAGATTTCTTTTGGAGAGCATCGATGCCTCTTTTCATTTCAGAAATTCAGATCTAACAAGTCTTGTGTTGATGTTTGGAGAGAGCCATCTGTAAAGTAAGTAGGTAATTTCAATTCTTGCCCTAGGTAATTTTTCATTCTCTTCCCTAGATTAAATTTAATTCCTTGCCCTAGTTAGATAGTTAGATCTTTAATTCAATTGCCTTAAATTAATTTAGTTTTTAGATTTAATTAATCCATTCACACCGTTTAGAATTAACTCGTAAGAGCGATTAGGAAATTCACAACATCCCTGTGGACCGACCCCGTACTCACCGGCTAGCTGCAAAGCGATGTCGTTCTTGATTGCGGTAATAGATAGTTTTTGAGATCAATCAAGTAGTTTGGACAGGTGGTCCAAGAGGATACTGAGGGAGGCATGGCGCAGGATACTGATTAAATTATACAGTCTAAGAAGTTTGCTGAATTTGGAGTTCATTTATGAACTGGGTCCCATCAGATATCCTGAAATATTCTAAGATAGGTATTGCTCATTTTGGGAGATGGTTTTCTCTGCGAACTTGAGATTAAAAGAAACATAGAAAGAAACATCAGGACGAATCCACTCACTGAGGCTACTTCTCGAAAGCAATAGTTTTACAAACGAGTTTTGTGAAACTGATTAGTAGAGGAGTTGGATGTTCGGTATCACACGGACTGTGAGTATGCGACATCGCAATAATTAGCCTTAAGTGCAAGTAGGAGATTGTTGGATATAGTGCCCTCAAAGTCAATTATTGGATCGCAGGCACGTGATTGCAATGATTGAGGGAGGACCTATACCGGTAGAATAGTCTTACTCGAGATGATAGTATGCTATCTGGTTTGTCTTTATCATCATGTACATGCTTCATGTGACATTACAGATCACTATTACATGTTGATAGAGCCCATAGGATTCTTGCTTGACTACCAGCGGTATGATGGTGATCATATACGTGAGAGTTGGGTAGTCTATAAGCACATCCTTAAAGTTTCCATAGTCGTGGGAGTTTCGAGACTGGGCATCGATACTCCATGAGTAGACTAGTGTATACAGATCGAGCCCCCGACGAGGGGCGATGGCTGGTCTCACAAGCCATTGGTGTCAGGTGGTTCACCTAAGATATATACAGGTGCTCATTGGGTTATGAGTACACCGGACGGACTCGCAGAGGTACTGCTGATTGGTACTATAGCTATCGTCAGGAGCAGTTCCCAGGTGACATGAGTACAGCTTAGTCCGTTGACTTGAAACCGCTACTTTGCGTCAAATGTGTTCCCACTGTTCTTTGATTTCTACCCTACCATGGCTCAAAGAAGTCGTGCAAATAGGTAGTAGTTGGGTGCAGTCCCGGAGCACTTGGAGGCAATGGCGGTTAGATAAGATTTGTCTCTCCCGGTATTGGGGGTTGATATCGCATTGTGTTTAGGAGTGCCCTTACACAAAGTCCTTGGCCAAGGCAAGTGAGATTTACTAGTAGGTATTTCAGTAGTTTCTCAAGATGTTCTGGGCTCCACTCCGACATGACTTATACCGCTATTGGGGGCCTGGCGTTTACCATCCCCCTAGGCCCGATATGCGATACTCATAGACGAACAGACCGGACTGTACGGAGATTGTCACAGATAAGCTCAGTAGGGTTTCAGGATGAGTTCGCTCGTCGGCTTCCTTTTCACTCAGTACATGGGCAGCCGTTACGTACAGCTAGTACCACTGACGTGCTTGTGGTTAAACCCACTGCCAGCGTATTGACGAGTCTTTAGAGTCCCCCACAAAAAGTTTCCCAAGTTCGGGCGAAACTTTGTAGAGGCCGTATGGTTTTATGGCAGGGTTCGATCATATACGTGCACTTGTGCACGGATCATACTAGTGGACTTTGGTTTAAGCCGGATCTTAGTATTAGATTTGTTGGATTACTTTCGTCTCATTGCATTCGTATTTAGTCGGAATGCGGATGCAGGTATGTATATACAGATGAAGGGTATTCTTGTGATCCGTCACGAGTTTACTTTAGTTGATACCATATCTTTTTTATTGGATTAAACATTTAGTTTAAATGTTTAGTGGAGGAAAATGTGAGTGCAAGTTTTGTCCATATGAATCATTTCATGTCACATGCACATGGTGACTTATGGTCTTGGTTCATGTGACCATTTATTGTGACATGGATTGATTTTGGAGCTAATTACGATTGTGGGGGATATTTTTGGAGAGTGAGGGCTGCCATGTGAGGGCATGGGATTATTCTTTTAGTTTTGATATATATTTTCTCTCAAAAATATCTTACACATTCAACAAGTTTTTATCTTCGCTTGCTTCTCTTTCTTGAGCTCACATCTTCCTCTAATGGGTTCTTCTTCAACCTCCACCCATCCCTCTCATGAGTTGAGGATCCATGGGTGTATTGAGACAAAGTAATCACACACATTCTCTACTTCACCTTGGACATGTCGGCTAGCAAACTTCATGTCCGGGTTACTTCGGTTTTGAAGTGGGAGCCCGTAAAAAGATTCCTTGACGTGGTGCCACTTCGACTAGGAGATCGAGAGAGATCGGAGATGCCGCAAGGAGTTAAGGATGGTGGCTAAAGACCGAAGGACACGGATCGATCGGTATATCCATTCTAACTTCTTTGTAGTTAGCTAGTATAGGGTTAATGGAACGATCCGGGTAAAAGTCTGCGTTAGCGCCAGTTTATAAAAGTTTTTGGTCCGCGTTTGGTCTCGGAAAGACGGCCGGGGCGCTACCGTCGACTTACAGTATAACCGTACTTAGGTGTTACACGCAATATGCACAATTACACTTAGGGCTATAGCTTCAAAGTCCAACTAAATTGCCCCTAACTATTCCAAAGCGACAAACTGTAAGATAACCCTCGGACGTCTCTTCACTGCCAATTGTGGCCAGATAAGCATAAATGGGTAAGGAGGGTTCCACTCATGAATCACCGTGTGACAGCTTTTTTAAAATTACCTCCTCACTTGTCTAGCCTAAGCACCACAAAATCAAATTTAAATAAACGAGCGAATGCCCACAATCTTCCTCTGTCCTATTAAGCACGACAAGTCCTTAGTTGGCTGAGTCTAGATATTTTTTAATTAAGATCAATGGTAATGCGTATGCTTTTTGTGATTTTGGGGTCTTAAGAAGGGTGATGAAATCCCAACTTAATCTGAATTAGTGTTATAACCACTTAAAGTATGTATTATTTATGCAAAATGACAACAAACAAAAATCTAAAATACTTGCAATAAATTTATTTGGCGGCGGCGCAAAAAATCCTGCACAAAATAGTTTATTCGAGAGAGGGAGAGAGAGTTTGCGCAAAGAATAATGCAGGAAAAACAGTTCAGTGAAGTTCAGAAGGGGTTTTCAGAAGAAAATACTCACCAAAATTTTTGGGCTCTGAGTCCAAACTTTAAAAGTTAAAGCACAGTCAAACCTATTCTTTAGTCACGGAAGCGCGGTCAAATTGGAGAAGTGGAGCTCCAATTTTCTTCAGTGCACTACAATTGATCTCCAATTTTCTTCTGGGTTTTAGTCTCTAGTAATTGATTTGGTGACGGAATTTTCTCCAGAATTTGTACGGTTAGCTACGGTTTCATCGTGATCCGCCGCAGTGTAGCCACGAGGTGTGGGTCTAACTCTCCACGACTTTGACACTGAACTTTCTCTTCGCCCTATCTTGCACACTTGCACAAAAAGAATCAAAAAATAATAAAATGATTTTTATAGTTTTCTTGTTTATATATATATATATATATATATATATATATATATATATATATATATAATTAACCTGAAAATAAAAAAAGGAAATAAACCACCGTCTTCCCGGCAACGGCGTCATTTGATTGTTAGAATTTTTGCTATATGTTCTTTAACTTCCATTTACCGCAATTAAGTCGGTTTCGCTTGGTAGCTGGCCGGTTGAGTATGGGTCGATCCACGGAGAGATGGGAGTTTTTTTCTTAGTGTTTTAACAAAGTAAGTTCAAATTGTCCGAGTTTGTTCAAAACTTATGTGTCTAGAAATGTATGTTAATGGAAGCTTGTTAAAGTTAGAATTAGGTTAGCTTGAGTTAGAACTTCGCTCACTTTTTTCGTTTGCCACTCTTGATATTGATGTTTTGGTAATCGGTAACAACGGGGATTAGCACGACTAGGAAAAAAACTTGCGAGTATAAGTTAGGATTTTCGACGCTTGCTTCCTTTTGGTATTTGTCCGTCTGTTCTTGGCTCTTAGGTATAACCTCCGGTCAATTCAACCACAACCAGTCTCATTAAGGTGTCACCGCTATCATAGAGAATAGGGTGCCGTAGGGAGTGGATTGTGGTTGTCTAGACAGGAGTTCAACTCAAGTTATTAGGCAAAGGAAAGAGTGGGGGAGATTTTCTTCTCTCAAACTTTTCTTATCTTCTCCTAACAAGTGAGAAAACTACTCACTCATTATAAAGAAAAAAAATAAAAATAAGTAGAGAAAATAGAAAGAAATGAGATAAAAGGTGACAAGTGGCTATTCGGGACCTCACGTAGGCAAGGATCATACTTGAGCATCATTGTTGCAAGGATAAAAGAAAAGAAAAGAAGAAAAAAAAATAAAACCAACAACTATTTAACAAAGAAAAGAACAAGCAATTTATAAAACTAGTTAACAATTTAACAAGGCATGCATATAAAAACCCTCCACTTCATTTATCATCCACTCAAAACCTCTCATTACAATTTTAATGGAGGAAAGATGATGAAATAAAAGTTTACACTAAATTCTAACTAAAAACTAATGAAAAATTACATCTTTGGTATAGCTCTGATCTGGAGTATTTATAGGCTGTGAAGTGAAGCCCTAGGGTCTTTTTCTGAGCCCTTATAAAATGACAAAAACATCCTTGAAAAGTTGGCGTGAGAGGCCACGGCTTGGCCACAGATCTGCCGCCTATAGGGGTTGTAGACCGTGGAACCGCGGCCGTTTTGGGGAATTGAAGCTCCATTTTTCTTGGGTTGTCTTGTGTTGTTTTATTATTTTGTTTAGTACACTTGTATTTGCATAATCATTTCAAATTACCCCCAGATTTACAATAGTCTCAAAGATGAAAATGATTGAACTTTTGCCTTAATTTTTTCTCGAGCTCCACATTGCCTTCTTGATTCTTGTGCTGCCTCTCTCGTTTCTGTACTTGTTTGAGACACGAATGACCCTCGCTTGATCCTGACTGCTGAACTGGTAAGCGGCATCTGACGGATGGTGAGCGGAACCCGTACTTTTATCCATTATTAGCAGTTGTCTTGAATTTGTCATGACTGTTCGTGATTTTCATTGTTTTGAACTGAAAACATGTAACCTGCAAGCAAAAACGGATCAAAAGTACCTACCTATATACAATGTGATCAAGAATAGATGGTATAAAAATGCAAAATTCTGATATGAACATGGGGTAAAAAGTAACAACTTATAGCAATTGGGGGGCCTAAAGTAAATAGCAAAAATTTGGAGGGTATGACGTAATTAGGTATAAATTGGGGTGGGGGGGGGGGGCTGTAAATAGTAAATAACCCAAAAATGTAATGTTGTGTCAATGCGTATAAAGGTTAAACTTTGGAAATACAAAGTCTTCATGTCTATGTCACAATGTTAGCGATATAAAATTTGTTGCTGTACAAGCGTTTTGGCAAATGCGATGTCCATGATTAGATTAATAATATATTACAAAAATAAAAAGATTTGTTTTTGTTATGTATTTATTACGAAATCAATTTTAAATCAAAACATGGTGCCCAATTGTCCAACAAAATGGTGCAAGCTCTACATTTTGACTAACATAAGAGAGAGATCCTCTCCTTCCTCTATTTTCTTCATTTTTTTCCTAGCAACTTTGAGCGTCCTATCTCTTCGTGAAGAAATACTATAGTTTACTATGTTTTGACTTAAAATTGCTCGATTTGACTTTATGTTGTTAGACAAAAATTATTTTACTCCATTTATATAGGAACATGCATGGACAAGGAGAGGTACTGAAGGAAGATAAATAAAGGTTTTTTTTTTGAAATAGGATAGTTTTTATTTAAAATTATTAAAATGGGAAGGTTTGATTTAAAATTGTAAAAATAGGATGGTTAGGGAGGAGCCGGTTTAGAGGGCGGGCTTCTAGAACCCGCCTCCTATACTTTATAGGAGACCATTTTGCCATGGAGGGCGGGTTCTAGGAAGCCGCCATATTTTTTTTAAAAAAAATAAATAAAATTGTTTTATTTAAAACAAAATTCGAAAAAAATCGTAAAATTCGAAAAAAATAAATAAAGAAAAATTCGAAAAAATAATAAAAATTATAAAACAGTCATATAAAATAATTTTATAATTTTTTCGAATTTTTCTTTATTTAATTTTTTCAAATTTTTTTCCAATTTTGCTTTAAATAAAATAATTTTTTTAAAATTTTTTTTTAATAAAAATGGCGGGTTCCCAGAACCCGCCCTCTCCTTCATATAGGAGAGGGCGGGTTCTGGGAACCCGCCCTCCATATAAAAATGGAGAGGGCGGAACCCGCCCTCTTTTATAAAATATAGGGGGCGGGTTCTAGGAACCCGCCCTCTATACTGGGGAGGGGGTGAGGTCCAGAAAATCGCCCTATTCTGCTAATTTTAAAATAAAATATCCTAATTTAATAATTTTAAATATAAAATACCCTATTTCAAAAAAAAATCAGATGGGTATTTTTGGACATGTAAAATATGAGTGATAGAATATTCAAAGATCAATTTCTTTTATTTATTCAGTGCCATGTGGTTATTTCTCATTGGCTGCAACATAATTAATCATCAGACAAGACGACTGGTCATGCTGTACCAAGGAAGAAATTTTATTATGATAACAGTATAACTAGTGATCTAATAACTGGTTTCATTGTAACCAATGAGTAATAGCCACATGTCATTAAATAAATAGAGAAAATTGATCTTTTAATTTTTTTTCTTCCTCCTCCTGGGTATTAATTATGGTAGGATCATTGTTGGATGTGTGGACCGTGGAGATGCCCATTAAAATCAACAAATACTAACCATGAACATTGCTTGGTTGGCCATAACATTTTCCTTCATGGGGAGTGACGATGCTCAGTATCGGTGATCTCGCAGATCATGGCACGTGGCAGATGACGTGTCCCAGAGCATGCAAGAAAGGGCCTGCAGTGGCCGACCAGACCACACCTATACTCGTCCTACCGACCAAACGCTGGCTCGCCTACGAGCCCCCAGCATAACCGGCCTCCTCGGCCTCACAGCTCTCCCCCGGGCTACAGCAGAACCAAGATACCTCGGCTCTCCCCCGGGCTACAGCAGAACCAAGATACCTCGGCTCTCCCGCTCATCCGCGAGCTCTCCCGCCGAGATCATCTTCCTCGGTCTCATCGACCGACTAGCGGCACCACTCACAGGCGCAACCGCCATCCCGCGAATCTCGCCATGATCGAGATATCCGCTGGCCACCTCCCACGTTCCACGCCATCACGATCCCACATTAACGAGCTTGTCTCGCCATTAATGGGAGATCTCGCTCATCACGAGGGCGTGACGTCGGGAGCCTAACGGCCGGTGTGATTCTCGCGCCTGCCCTTCCTGCTGCCATCGCTATATAAACCCCTTCTTCAGACGGTCCAAGTAAGCCATTTTTACTCCACTAAGCAGTCACTCTGCTCGGATCTCTAGTCTAACTTGACCGTCAGAGGGTCCTCGGTGGTACAACCACCCCGGGACTTCCTTGCAGGTAGCTCGGCAACTACAACCTCAAACCCAGTAAGATCCACACGCTTCAGGAGCGACAGCCTCCGGATCCAATCTCAGCCATCCATCGCCGCTATCAGCAGATCAACGGAAGGTAACATCTTGGCGTGATCCAGGTCGCGTCGGCTGGTGCCGTTTGTGGGAACTCCTTGATTCCACAAAAACAAAAGTTCACTTTCCGATCTCAATCCAATAGCGAGCGATCATTACGATGATCCAAGCACCAGCCGCTGCCTCCCCCTCAACGGATGCGCGGACGAACCTCCTCCGCCGAATGCCATCAACGCCCTCGACGGCCGCATAGACCGAATCGCGTCTGTTGTGGAGGCGCTGATCTGCGTCCAAACGGCGGGGCAAGATCACCAAGTCGCCGCTCCCCCGCCTCGGGACCAGGCCCCTACCGGGAGAGAGAAGACTTTGTTCGCGTCGGCGCTGCCGACCACCGCCTTCCTACCTCCTACGGCCGTGGATCTCCCGGGCCAATACATTCTGAGACCCGCTGGGCGCCCCACAATTCCATACCGAGGTCCGTCGCCAGAGCACCTCGCCCCGAGGTCCTCCGCGCACCTGTCCCTCCCGAGGAGATGTCTGTCAGCTCGCCTGTTACCAGGCATGACCGAAACCCCCTTCCTCGACGGGGCCGTGTGGACAGGACTCGCCGCGGCGGCTCGAAGGACACCTCGCTGGGGGATCTAAGGAACCTCATTGAAAGGAACCGGAGCCGCGGCCAGATGCAGGACTCCAACAGCAGAGGCCTAGGATCGGAATGCGCCGAATCGTCGGGATACCACGGCCGACTCGACGCCCTCGAGAAGAAGATCGAGGGTATGCATTGGGAAGGTCACCGTTCGAGCGACGGGGCTAAGTATGCCGCCGACTCGCTCTCCAAATCATTCACCGAGGAGCTGCTCGTCGTCCATGTCTCCTCCCGCAACAAGCCCCCAAAGGTCTTCCTCTTTGACGGCAAATCTGAACCGAAGGACCACTTGGGTGCATTCACCGTGGGAATGAGCTTCCAAGACAACTCCGACGCCGCCCAGTGCTGAGCTTTCCCAACCACTCTCATCCGCTCTGGGCGAGACTGGTTCCGAGGACTCGAACCGCGCTCGATCTCAACCTTCGACGAGCTGGCCACACAATTCCTCGGCCACTTCGTTGGGAATAGGCGATAGAAACGCACAGTCGACCATCTTTTTATGATCAAGAGAGGGGACAAGGAGACGTTCAAAGCATACGTCGCCCACTTCTACAACGCCCTTCTCGAGGTCCCAAAACACCGGGACGAGACGGTCATCACAGCTCTGAGGTCTGGTCTTAGGCACAAGGAGTGGTTACGCTCCTTTGCATTAGCGCAACCTAAGACCATGGCCGAGGTAAAGGCCTGGACCGAACACGAGGTCCAGCTCGAATCCGAAATGAATGCGAATCTCCCTCGGGCAGAGCAAACCGACCAAAAGAAGAGGTCAAGAGAAGAGAGATAGGGACCTGAGCGGCAAAAACCCTATCTCCCAAAATTCCAGGAGTACACCCCGCTCAATGTATCCCAGGCGGTGCTACTAGAGGAGGCCAAGGGCGAGGGGTTCTTTAAGCTTCCCCTGATCCCGCACATGGCCTCAAAGCGAACCCGGGGCCCCTACTGCGGTCTTCACAGATCGCTGGGCCACTCCACGGAGAGCTGCAAACAACTCCGAGACTATATTGAAGAGCTCATCCGTTCGGGGCACCTCGCAGCGTACCTAAGAGACAAGCGGCAAGCTGACCGCGAGCAGGAGCAGCGTCCCCCTCCCGCCGAGTTGACCATCGACCAGATCATGGTAATGTCAGCGGGGGATACGCCCGGTACACACGAAGCTCGGTGCCCAATGCCGGGCATAGATGCCGACAGACATCCGAGGGACTCAAGCTGCGTGAATAAGATCATCTACTAGCATGTATTTTCTTTCCAAAGCGATGTACGCCTTTCCTAAGATCTTTTTGTTTATATAATGAAAGGGGTCAATAAAGCATTGCAACAAAAGAAAAGGAATCTTATTCATTCAAAGGGTACTATAGGCTCCTCAGCCGTACAAAAAAAAAAGGGCGGAATAATTACAACGGCAGGGGAATGGGGTGCAGAGAGCACTGCTCGTGGTACTATGAACATATTTCCTCCGGCCGAGCTCTCGCGGCATCTAACCTCTGCCTCCGACTCCCCCCGCGAGCGTCGGCATCGTGCCTCAACTGGTAACACTCAAGGACGAGCGCCTCCGAGCGATTTAGCCGACTCGCAGAAATCTGGCCGAAACGCCTCAGAGACCTCAGCTTTCGAATGGCCTCGTCTTTCAGCTGTTCGGACAAGGGGTTGTAGAGCCCCGGAAACGCCCTCCAGATGGAGTACATCAACAGCTGAAGGAAGGGAGAGCGCCGGGAGAGCAATCGGCCGAAATGATCCTCGATGCGGCCTATCACCAACTGCACCGTGTCGTCAGAGCAGTACTGGTCGTAGAGGTACAAATCCTTGAAGTTTATGATATCAGGGATGGTGAAAGGAAAATCCTCCATTCTGGCGTTTCGGGTGTGAGGAAAGGAGTAATCAAACACCCTCCTGTTCCCCTCCGAACGGCGGCCGAGACGTTAGGACATCTTGCCTGAGATTCGGGACAGATGCTATTTGGTTTTATCCATCCACCTCTCCGAAGATGCCAAGTTAATTTATGGCACCGTGTATCGGAGGTTTAGACAGATGCGGCCGATGTAGCAGACTTCGTCAGATTCCCCCTCGCTTGAGGGGTTTTTGATTGTGGGGACGCTCTTCCCTGCAGGCGTAAGCCCCTGCAGTTAATTACGCTACCGCATCACGGTAACAACTTTCTCCTTCTCCAGAATTTCACTTCGTGTCGTGGGTGTTTGTTTTCTTTGTGGTTGCCCGTGGATTGTATACAGAGACTATTTATTTCGTCGCCCGTAGGACGTGGATTAGTCCAAATCCGTATTTTCTTAGATTTGGGTTTTGGGTTTAAGGATACGTTAGTCATATTTGAGGCTAAGATCAACTTAAATTTTTGTTAAGGATACGTTAATCTAATTTCCCTACTAAGATCTACTTAACGGGATCGTCTAGATCCATTTCCAGTTTAGGGACATGGTGGTCCACTTAATATATGGTCGTCGAGACCCATCACCTTTCTAACGACGTTGAAGGATTACAACGACATGTGTCAGAGGAGTTCGGAGATGTACCCTTGAACCAAAGTTGATTGGGGGATCTATAGTCCAATTTGGGACTAAAGTCTGTTTGAATGTTTAAGGATACGTTAGCCATATTTGAGGCTAAGATCAACTTAAACGGGATCGTTTAGATCCGAAAAAAGAGCATTTGGGAGCTCTATTATTCCAGTTTAGGGACGTAGTGGTCCATAGGTAGTTTAAGGACATTGCGGTCCATATTCCAGTTTAGGGACGTGGTGGTCCATCGGTAGTTTAAGGACACTTAAGTCCGCGGGTTTAAGGACCTCACAGTCCGTCTCTTAGTTTAAGGACGCTTAAGTCCGTGGATTTAAGGACCCCACAGTCCGTCCATGAGTTTAAAGACTCCACAGTCCGTGTTGATGTGTGGTTGTCGGGACCCGTCACCTCTTTGACGTCGTTGAAGGATTACAACGACAGGAGTCAAAGGAGTTCGGAGATGTACCCTCGAACCGGTCGTGAATTGATTTAAGAGAGCAGCTGTGCTCAGTTAATTTAATTTGAGGACTTACGGCCATGATTGGGCGAAGTCCAGTTGAAAAATATTCAACGCTTTTATTTATTTTTGGTCTATTAAACTTGTGCTAGGGCTTTGCCCACATTTAAATAATGCATTGCATTACTTTTTATTTTTGTTTGGGCTCTGCCTATAAAGGATGCAGAGCATCAATTTGACTTGGGCTCTGCCTATTTATTAATGATGCAGAACATCAATTTTATTTGGGCTCTGTCCTTTTATAAAAGATGCAGAGCATCAATTTGTTCTGGGCTCTGCACTTTTACAAATGATGCAGAGCATCAATCTGACTTGGGCTCTGCCCTTTTATTGCTTTGCAATTTATTTAGGTCTACTAGGTCTTTTTGACTTGGGCCTGGCCCGTTAGCAAAAGAAATGCATTGCATTTGTCAGGCGCTTTGCGCCAATCAAAGAGCGCAAGCGCTTATGATGATAACACGTGTCATGCAAGCGCAGTGCGCTGCGCCAGTGCGCTGCGTTTGCGCTGCTGACACGTGGCGCGCTGTGGTGAGTTGCGCCAATTTCAGAGAGCAAGGCTCTATTTCAAAAGCGCATAGCGCAAATGGTCCAGATGCTGACACGTGGCGCTCTCTGGTGGCTTGCGCCAATCCAAGAGCGCAACAGTGCAGATTTACAAGTGCAAGGCACTATTAACTTGAGAATCTTTTAGATTCAGAACCAATGGTTCATAAAAGAAGTGCAAAGCACTGTTTGTTTTCTTGATCTAATTTAGTTCATAGAAAACAAGTTCTTCTTGTTTTTCTTATATCAGGGAACCAATAGTTCATAGAAAAGTGCAAAGCACTTATTATTATTTATTTATATATTTTTTTTATTGGAGATCCTTGATCTTGTTCTCAGATCAATGATCTGTTCATTAGAGAATTTTCTCTTTTTCCTAAAGGTTTTTACCTTTTTTGTTCTTGAGGAATTCTCTCCAATTCTTCAGAGTTCTCTCTGTTTGAAGTTTTTAATTTCTCACACAATGTTGATGCCTTTGAATTGAGGTCTAGGGGCCTTTATATAGTGCCCATAAATTTGTTAAAGAGATCTTTCTCTGAGTGATCTGGGGAATTTTCCCCACCGTTGCATTTTTGATCCAAGGGCTTCTGTTTTACAGAAGAAAATCTTCTTATTTTAATAAGAACAGAAAGATTTCTTTAAAATCTTAATTATGTTTGGCGCAAACGCCCCAGCGCGTGACACGTGTCGCGCAGCGCATCTGCGCCGACACGTGTCGCGCAGCGCATCTACGCCGACACGTGTCGCGCAGCGCAAAGCGCAGCGCATCTGCACCGACACGTGTCGCGCAGCGCAGTGCTTGCGCAACTGAAGCATTGCTTCCTTTAATTTTGTCTTAAATAGAGCTTTGCTCTGATTGGGCGCGCTACCTTGGGCGCTGCGCTGATGTATCGGCTTTTGACACGTGGCGCGTTGCGCGCAGCGCAAAGAATTTGAAGCGTTGCTTCATTTATTAAAGCTTAAATTTTTAAAGTAGAGCTTTGCGTTGCTTCATCTTCCGCCTTGGAATTTGAACAGAGCTTTGCTCTGATTAGGGTAAACAAATGCCCCCCCCCACCGTTGCGCTTACGTGGCCCCAAACGCGAGCGCAACGGTGGTAGAATTCCAACCGTTGCGGCAACTTTTGGAAGTTGAAAGGTTATTTGATGCCTATAAATAGGACCTTTGGTCATCAACAGATGATTATCATCTTTAAGATTTTTACTTTCAAAACTCCAGAGCTCTGCTCTTGCCTTTAAGAACTCCCAGAGTTAGATTTTCCTCAAAAGAAACTTTTTAAGTAAGAATTAGTCTTGAATTAAATCAATTTTAATTAATAGAGCTTTGCTCTCATAGATCTTTGATCTAAAGAAAACCCTTTTGGGGTTTCACCAAATAGAGCCTTGCTCTCAGGAATCTGTTTCAGGGTTTCTTAACCCATGAACAGAACCTTGCATCTTTGGCAAAACACAGATCTCTTTGATCTAAAAAAAGATGAACTCTTAAGAGTTTGAATATGGATAATGAAAATTAAAAATGGAGTTTTGTATTTAATGGATTATACCATCTTTTAATAGTAATGATCTCAGAATTCTCGGGGGATTTCTTTAAATTTCCCTTATTATTGAATTTGATAAGCGTCACCCCTATTCGTAGAGCATTGCTCTCGAGGAGTTTAACTTTCTGTACTCGTTTTTTTAACAAGAATTCGCTTAATCAGTCGGTCTGCTAATTCTGTTGATCTTCTTTTATAGGAACAATGGACGCCCATATGTATGCTCTTAACGAGATCATCTCTTACGGGGACATCCGCCGACTTGGCCGCTCTCAAAATCGAGAGTTCACAAACGCGGAGTGTGCTGAAATCATGAGCCGCTTCGACGCATACAACGGTCCACTGCTTCCCCGACGTTCCTCCCTCCTTAAACTTATCGTGGGAGCCATCTGGGAAGCGCTTCCCCTATTCTGTTCCGGTGTGCCACTTAGGGCGTTGGATGCCGCCGAGAACAAGGTGCACTCAGTGTACCTGATGAACTTAATCTCGAAGAGACGGCGAGACAGTCTTGTCGATCTCTTGCACGAGGTCTTTCAACAGTCTGCCATACTCGCTGCTTATCGGAGGGTGGAAGACATCAGGGGGGACCCTGACGCTTGTGCTCGCGAAAGAAAGCACACCAGGATGGTCCGCGAGGCTTGGAAAGTCAGAGATTGGGTCACTTTCGAGTTCCTCAATCCATGTCCTGGGTTCGAGGTTATACCTTTGTAAAAATTTTAATAATGTTATTATCTATTTTTCCGTGATTGTAAAGACCCATTTTTATGATATGAATAGAAAATTTCCATTTCAGTTTGTCTTATTTCTTGTTTTGAATCTTTTGCACATGCATGAATGAGTGTGTCTCGAACGCTTGATCAAATGTAAATCAGATGTTCTTTCTGTCACTTTCTTCTTTCTTTTATTGTGTGTATGCTGTCTTAATAAACAGGGTCAATAGATAATAGAGTACACATCTAAATTTCTCCGAGAGATAGCGATGGTTTAGGCCGCAGGTTCATATTTGTCGCCTAAGACTTTTCAACTCTATGAGCCGTGAGGGACTCATAGAGATTTTTCTCCCTACGGATCGAGAGGATCTCATAGTTCTATTTTCTCCATAGGAATCGTGAGGATTCCTAAGCGCGTTTTCTCTTATAAGTCGTAAGGATCTTATAAGAGAATTTTTCCCTCTTACGAGTCGAGAGGACCCGTAAGCGGTTGTCTCCCTCCTTGTCGAAATTCGACTTTGGAGAGTGAGACCCATGAATAGTATGCAGTAGACCGTTTTAGACCGACTTGCAGGGTCCCATTGTTCAGGGAACAAGTTTTTAATCCCGGTTGCCTAAGGCTTCATCTTGCAAGTTGAGACGAATCGGGAATTTTCCGCGGAGACACTGATTTCTCTGCGAGCCGACACGAATCAGGAGGCTCTCATCAAGGATGTTTGTTTCCCTGAATCGAGGTATTTGCCAAGGATTATTTGTTTCCCTGGTGTTGAAACGGATCGAGAATTTCTCACGGAGACACTGGTTTCTCTGCGAGTCGACGCGAATCAGGAGGCTCTCATCAAGGATGTTTGTTTCCCTGAATTGAGGTATTTTCCAAGGATTATTTGTTTCCCTGGTGTTGAAACGGATCGAGAATTTCCCACGGAGACACTGGTTTCTCTGCGAGTCGACGCGAATCAGGAGGCTCTCATCAAGGATGTTTGTTTTCCTGAATCGAGGTATTTGCCAAGGATTATTTGTTTCCCTTGTGTTGAAACGGATCAAGAATTTCTTACGGAGACACTGGTTTCTCTTGAGTCGACGCGAATCAGGAGACTCTCATCAAGGATGTTTGTTTCCCTGAGTTGAGGTATTTGCCAAGGATTATTTGTTTCCCTGGTGTTGAAACGAATCGAGAATTTCCCACAGAGACACTGGTTTCTCTGCGAGTCGACGCGAATCAGGAGGCTCTCATCAAGGACGCTTGTTTCCCTGAATTGAGGTATTTGCCAAGGATATTTGTTTCCCTGGTGTTGAAACGAATCGAGAATTTCCCACGGAGACACCGGTTTCTCTGCGAGTCGACGCGAATCAGGAGGCTCTCATCAAGAATGTTTGTTTTCCTGAGTTGAGGTATTTACCAAGGATTATTTGTTTCCCTGGTGTTGAAACGGATCGAGAATTTCCCACGGAGACACTGGTTTCTCTGCGAGTCGACGCGAATCAGGAGGCTCTCATCAAGGATGTTTGTTTCCCTGAGTTGAGGTATTTGCCAAGGATTATTTGTTTTCCTGGTATTGAAACGGATCGAGAATTTTCCACGGAGACACTGGTTTCTCTGCGAGTCGACGCGAATCAGGAGGCTCTCATCAAGGATGTTTGTTTCCCTGAGTTGAGGTATTTGCCAAGGATTATTTGTTTCCCTGGTGTTGAAACGAATCGAGAATTTCCCACGGAGACACTGGTTTCTCTGCGAGTCGACGCGAATCAGGAGGCTCTCATCAACGACGTTTGTTTCCCTGAATTGAGATATTTGCCAAGGATATTTGTTTCCCTGGTGTTGAAACGAATCGAGAATTTCCCACGGAGACACTGGTTTCTCTGCGAGTCGACGCGAATCAAGAGGCTCTCATCAAGGACGCTTGTTTCCCTGAATTGAGGTATTTGCCAAGGATATTTGTTTCCCTGGTGTTGAAACGGATCGAGAATTTCCCACGGAGACACTGGTTTCTCTGCGAGTCGATGCGAATTAGGAGGCTCTCATCAAGGACGCTTGTTTCCCTGAATTGAGGTATTTGCCATGGATATTTGTTTTCCTGGTGTTGAAACGGATCGAGAATTTCCCACGGAGACACTGGTTTCTCTGTGAGTCGACGCGGATCAGGAGGCTCTCATCAGGGACGCTTGTTTCCTCGAGTCAAAGGATTTGCCGAAGACACTGGGTTTTTCGGGGTTGGGATGAACCGTCGAGATTTGGCTTCGTTTTCTGGCGGAGCCTGTTGGGAAAGTATGGTTCCCTCTTTGTTTGGGCCCTTGGATTGTGTATAGGGATCGATGTGATCTCAGCTGTAGGGCCAAAGTTTTATCATCTTTTTTTTTATTTCCGCGATGCTTTATCATTTCAGCTTTTATATCGCGAAGGTCGCGATTGCCCAATCATTTCGGCTATTTTTCGCGGTGCCCAATCATTTCGGCTATTTATTTTATTTTCACTCGCTGCTTTTTATTGCGAGTTGCCCAATCATTTCGGCTATTTTATATGCATACGTTTTTACTTGCTTCTTTTTATTGCAAGTTGCCCTATCATTTCGGCTATTTCGTATGCATGTGCGTCCTACCGGCTTTTCACCGTAAACCTGAAATTAGACACCGATTTCGGTATCAGCACCGCTGCAACTGGGATATTGCCAGGAGCGAATCATCATTTGCCTCTGTCGATGTCGAACAAAGGTGGCTTAGCGAACAGGGTTAAGGTCCTGTCAACTAAGGCTTTTAACTTCATGAGCTGTAAGGGTCTCACAAAGGTGTTTCTCCCTACAAGTCGTGAGGATCTTGTAGGTGTATTTTCTCCTTAAGAATCGTGAGGATTCCTAAGTGTATGTTCCTCTGTAAGTCGTAAGGATCCTACAGTAGGGTTTTCTCCTCATAAATCGAGAGGACCTACAAGGGTTGTTTATCATGCGTACATATCCCCAGTCACGGATGGGACTTGGTTAGGGAAATGTTTATTCGCGCCCGTGGATTGTATACAAGAGTCAGTATTGAGCCACTTGTAGGGCAATATTGGAAGTTGTGGGGGTTGCTTAAGCACAGGTTTAGGTCTCTGTGACTTATGACTTTCAAATCTTATGAGCCGTGAGGGTCTCATAAGAGAGTTCTCCTTACGAGTCGTGAGGATCTCGCAAGTGTAATTTCTCCCTAGGAATCGTAGGGATCCCTAAGTGTGTTACTCCCTTGTGAGTCGTAAGGATCTCACGCAGGTGGTTTCTCCTAACAAGATCGAGAGGATCTTGTAAGTGTCTTTTAACGAGGTTGCGCCCTTTCGGGTTTTCACAAACACTTGCCGGTTGTCCTGCTGTTTTTACTCACGGAGCCCTTTCGGGTTTTCATCCATGCCCTTTTTGCTTATGGACATACCCCCTTTTCTTATTCTTTTTATTTTTATATATATTTTTTTACGAGGTCGCGCCCTTTCGGGTTTTCACGAACACTCGCTGGTAGCCCTGCTGTTTTTACTCACGGAGCCCTTTCGGGTTTTCATCCATGTCCTTTTTGCTTATGGACATATCGTTTATATATATATATATATATATATATATATATATATATATATATATTTATATACATATACTTTTTTTTATTGATCTCGTCAGCCTGAGGATGCTGTGGTAATAGTTTAAGGACGTTTCGGTCCGTCATTAGTTTAAGGACGTCTCGGTCCGTCATTAGTTTAAGGACCTCTCGGTCCATCATTAGTTTAAGGACTTTCGGTCTGTCATTGAGAGAGCTGGCTACCGCTTATAAAGTTTGAGCTTAAGAAGATAGCGAGCGGACATAGTCGTCGTCATTTATCATTGACCTAAGTGGTAACCTTCTAAGCGTAGTATTTCCTTAGGAAGCGACCGTTTATTGTCCTGAAAGGCCTTTCACCGTGCATATCCATAAGTAAATAGGCTCTACCTTGGTAGACCTTGTCTATGATGTATGGGCCTTCATAGTTTGGCTCAAACTTTCCCCGCTTGGCGCGATTGGGGATCATAGGCATTTTGACCACTGGCACGAGTTCGCCTTGGCGGAATGTCCTCGGCCTGGTCAATTTTTCATACGAGCGTGTCATCTTTGCTTTATAAGTTTCCATATTTTGTTGCGCTATGAGCCGGGTTTCATCAAGGGCATCAAGCTCCTCAAGCCGAAGGTGAGCATTTTCTTCGTCTGTCAGCTCATAGTGAACCGCCACTCGTAGGGAGGGTAACTCTATCTCGAGGGGGAGTACTGATTCTGTACCGAATACCAATGCATATGGCGTTGTGTTAGTGGTCGTCTTGAACGTGGTTCGATACGCCCAAAGAGCCTCTTGCATCCTTTCGTGCCAGTCCTTCTTATTTCGGGACACCGTTTTCTTCATGATCTTTGTCAAGGTTTTGTTGAAGGCTTCAGCTAAACCATTAGCTCGCGGATTATAAACCGAGGAATATCTCCAGTCTATATTGTGTCGTTGTGCGAAGTGACTGATCTTGTGGCTTCTATAAGCTGGCCCGTTATCGGAGATGATCCATCGTGGAGTTCCAAACCGATATAGGACGTGCGTCTTGAAGAAATGGAGGATATTCTCCGTCTTAACTTCCCTCGGCGGTACTGCCTCTGCCCATTTGGAGAAGTAGTCAGTCGTCGCCAGGATGAAACGATGTCCCTTGGACGATACTGGTTCGATACAGCCGACCATATCAGTTCCCCACATTTCGAATGGCCAGCTAGCCACTGTCGGGTGTAGCGGATTTGGATGCTGGTGGATGAAGTCCCCATGAATTTGGCATGAGTGGCATTGCTTCGCATATTCGAGACAGTCCTGGATCATCGTGGGCCAGTAGTAGCCTATCCGTTTGATCTTCAATTTCATCTTTGGGCCAGCTTGGTGAGAACCGTAGAGTCCGTCATGAACTTCCTGGACGACTCTTATCGCTTCGCCGGGTCCTAGGCATCTCAACCACAAAGAATCAAACGACCTCTTGTACAGAGTATCATTGACGAAGGCGAAAGACAGAGCTCGTTTCATAAGCTGATGTCTTGAGGACGCATCTTCGGGCATTCGACGGTATTTGAAGTAGTCTATAAAGACTTCTCTCCAATCGTCGGTATTTTCCGGATCTTTTACTTTCAAGGTCGTCTGCTGAGTCGCTCCCTTTTCTTCGGATGATTCCGGAGATATCTCTGCTAGGGCAAGTACCCGACGGCTTTGTACCACGATTCTTACGTCATCGAGGTTCTCATCATCTAGTTCCTTAGCGAGCTTGGCCAACGCGTCCGCTTTGCTGTTTTCCGCGCGCGGTATGTTTTCTAAAGTATAGGAAGGGATTTGGGTCAACAGTTGCTGCACCTTCTCACCGTACTTCACCAACTCTGGTTTGCACGTCTGGTAGTCGCCATTTACTTGACTAACGACTAGTTGAGAATATCCGTATATGAGGAGGTTTTCAATTCCCATGTCGATGGCGATTTCGAGGCCGGCTATCAAAGCTTCGTATTCAGCTTCGTTGATTGTCCTCGGCTCTGTTAGGGAGAAAGCAAAGCGCATTATCCCTCCTTGTGGAGTTACAAAGATGAGTCCTATCCCCGATTTGATTATAGGGGTACTTTGTTTGCGCTTTTTCACGGAAGATGCTCCATCGAAATAAAGCTCCCATCGGGTATCACCACCGTCGATTGCGTCGAATGCATGTTCGTCTGGCAGATCGCAATTCAGAGGAGAATCGGCGGGTATCGGATGCTCAGCGAGGAAGTCGGCAATGGCCTGGCCTTTCACTGCCTTGAGAGGTTGATACGTTATCGATAACTCCATCAAGAGCTGGGCCCATTTAGCGAGTCGTCCCGTCAATATGGCCTTCGACATTAAATATTTAAGGGGGTACACCTTCGAAATGAGACGGACTTCATGTGCCAACGCATAGTGCCTGAGCTTTGTTATCGCAAAGATCAACGCCGGGCAGTGTTTTTCAATGGGGGAATAGTTTCTTTCTGCCCCCAGAAGAACTCGACTTAAGTAGTAGAGTGCTCTTTCTTTCTCATGGTCGTTCTCTTATGCCCATAACGCGCCTAAAGAACCTTCGAGGGCAGTTGTGTAAAGAATGAGGGGCTTTCCCTTGACCGGAGCAGCCAACACTGGCGGGTTCTGCAGGTATTGCTTGATCTCGTCTAGCGCGCTTTGGAATTTTTGATCCCAGACGAACGAGGTTCCCTTCTTCATCAAATGGCTGTAAGGACGGCACTTTCCTGAAAGGTTGGCTATAAATCGCCGTATATACGCGAGCTTCCCTTGGAGAGACCGCAGCTGTTTGAGAGTCCTTGGTGGAGGCATTTCCATGATCGCCTTGATTTTTGACGGATTTATTTCAATACCTCGGTGTCGGACGATGAATCCAAGGAATTTGCTCGAGGAAACTCCGAATGCACACTTGAAAGGGTTCATCTTCAAGTTGTATTGCCGAAGGCGTTGAAATACGGTCTTCAGATGCTCGAGATGTTCCTCGTATGATTTGCTTTTCACCACAAGGTCGTCAATATAACATTCGACGATTTCGTGTATAAGGTCATCGAAGATCTTCGTCATGGCCCTCTGATAAGTAGCACCGGCGTTCTTCAAACCGAAGGGCATCACTTTATAACAGAATATTCCTAAAGGAGTCCGAAAAGCGGTGTGCTTCTGGTCTTCGGGATGCATCTTGATCTGATTATACCCTGACGAGCCGTCCATGAAGGAGAAAACCTCATGAGTGGACGTATTGTCTATCATCGGTTCGGTGACTGGCACTGGGAAATCGTCTTTCGGGCAAGCTTTTGTTAGTGATATGTATGCCCTAGAGGACATTACTATACATAGGATGTATAATGTAGTGGATGCTTGGACATATATAGGGAGGACTTTCTTGCTCGACATGATAGTATGCTATCTGGTTGATCTTTACCTTAACGTGTACACTGATTGTCTCTCTGTTACATGTTGGTAAAGCCCTTAGGATGTGTACTTGACTACTTGGACTATGATGCGGATCATACTAGTGGGGACATGGTAGTCCATAAGTACATCCTTCAAGGTCCCTAGTCGTGGGTGTATCGAGACGGGGCATCGATATACCAGAGTAGACTAGCGTATACCTTCTCGACCCATACAGATGGGCGATGGATGATCCCATATCCATTGGTGTTTGACATCGGAGATTATATACGGGTGCTCAGTGGAGACTGGGTACACTGGACGGACTCGCCGAGAACTCCCAGATGGTATTATACCTTACGTCAGATGGCCGTTCTCTGGTGACACTGGTACAGGTTAGTCTGTAGACCCGAGATCGTCATAGAGTCTTGTGTGATTCCCACTGTGCTTTGATTTCCACCTTACCACATCCAAGAGGGCGTGCAAAACGGTGGTTTTTGGGTACAGTCCCGAATCACATGGAGGCAATGAGCGATAGGAGGGGATTCGTCTCTCCCGGTATAGGGAGTTGATGTTGCGCTGTGTTCGATTGGCTATAACCGGAAATCCCTGGCTAGGGTTGCTGAGATTTACTGGTAAGTGTTACCAGTAGTTTCTCGAACTATTATAGACCTCATATCGACACGACTTATCGAGCTATTGGGGTCTGACGTTTACCATCCCTAGGCGAGATATGCGACATATCAGACGACGAGACCGGACTGTACGGTAAGTGTTACTAGTTGGTTTCACAGGAGTGTGAGCGGGCTTGCTCGTCGATCTTCTGATCGCTCATTACCCGGGTGGCCGTTACGTTTAGCAGACCGCTTGCGGTTTGTGGGTGCTTGATATGATCATCACCTGCTGCCGGCGTATTGACGAGTCTTTAGAGTCCTACACAGAGGTTTCCTGGCTCAAGCGAAACGAAATAGGAGCGCATATGATATATGTGCAGGACCGAGAATAATGCGTCTATGTGATACCGTATTCTATTCTCGCGAAGAATGTATCGATTGGTTGTATGCGATATAACCTAGTTATCGAATCAAGGATTGATTCGATAAGCCGATACATTGGATATTAGTCGGTCATATGCGATATGACCAGATCATTAAATCAAGTGTTGATTTAATGATTTAATGTATAATTATATATTTGATATATTACTTTGCATTAACTAATATTTGTTCACTTTAAATGGATTTTCTCACTTGATGTGCACAAGTAGTATATGTGATATATTTTTGTGCACTAGTTTGTATCATGTTTGATGATACATGCAAACTTGGGTGTATGTTTGTATTAAACCATGGTTAGTTAATGGTTAGGGTTTCATTTGATTTATTTGCTTATTTATTTATTCATTTATTCTTTTTAGAAAGAAATAAAATGGTGGCTAACTTTGGATTATCTTTGAAGCTTCATGAAGCTTTGAAATGGTTGACCATTTTGTTTCTTTCCTTAACCCTAACCATTCACTTTAACCTTAGTTTATTCTCTACACCTAACTATGGTTGCAAATATGATAAGTATCATATTATTTCCTATTTTTCAAATATATGATATATTCTTTTCTTCTTCTTTTTCTTCTTCAAGATGAAGAAACTTGCAACCAGCATTGGTGCCTTGAGAAAAAGAGTGAGAAATCCAATTCTAAAGTGAACCAACTTCCTATTTCTTCATCTTCTACCACTTGCCAAGTAGTATAGGGTGTTTTCTTTACAAGTTTCATGACTTGGTGAAGTTGGAGTTTGATCTTGAGTTGCCTCGACGTAGATCATCTTCGGCATCGAAGTCGACGACCTAGCTCGATCATTCATTCGATGAAACCACCGCGGGAGTCCGGGATCCGATGGGTACAGCGGAGGGACTTCATCGCGGAGCTATGGAGGTGGAGGACCGGATCTACAAAGGTTGTATTTCCGTTCACTTCTTAGTTAAGCTGTTAACTAGTTGCATGTTTCGCCTAAACTCTAGTTAACGATTCATATTAGGGTTTCTCGGCACTTGTAAAATTTGAAATTGGCATGGTTGATGCCTTGTGAGACCTCCTTAGAGTGCCTAGGAACCCTACAGTGGTATCAGAGACTAGCTAGAGCTTTAGGCGATGCGTAGACGATATTAGAAACCCGATCGAACCTCGAAACCCTAATTCTAAGCCTTCTCTGTACATTTTTCCAAAACTGGGAATTTTCCATATTAAAAATATGCAGAAAAATAAGCAGGGTTTTTTATGAATTACTGTGCAAAACGGGGTCTTAACTCCGTCAAACTGGCACGGAACTGCGGCCGTACCCCACGTTGCGCGGCGGTTCCGCGGCCATTATGTTGATTCTTTGACCCCACTTTGCACAGTAATGTTTATAATTGACTCCTGCGTTTTTTGGGTAATTTTAATGTATACTCAACAGTTGAGTTTTCTGGGTTGTTTTGGGGATTCGATTATTCGATCGGATTGTCTAATTTTGTCCGTGTGTTTTTCCGGATAATTTTTGAATATGTTAAAAAGTTCGACCGGATATAAATCCCCACCTTTCCCCTGTCGGGAAATTTCCAATTGTTGGATTTTTCCGTAGTTTAACGACGTTCTAAGTAGTGCAAGTAACGCGATGGTCCCTCTAGAAGACAACAAACCTTAACTCGATTATGTGACCGTCTTGAACTGCCCTTTGAACCTTCGGGTTTGGGACAGTACGGCGTGCCACATGTGAGGCGTTGGCTTGACCCTTCTACGGCTGGACCGTTGGTACTGAGGCATGAACTGGATGTTTTTTAAACCTATTTCATGTGTTGATTTGTTTAGGGAAAACTTGGGTGTTTGAATGTTCGATCGGAAAGTTTAACATTTTCTATTTATCTGGAATGGGATACAATATTTGGAATCCACAAGCAGTTATGAGACAACTGATTTGAATGTTATAAACATAGCACTTTATTCTCACTTGATCGGTTGCCACGGAATTTTGATGTGATCAAAAGTCCGTCGCAATCACGTAGCGTATGCGAATACTCGCCGGGTAAACTGAATAGACAGCTACACCCCATAGCCCCGACCAAGTGACTGTAGGAGAACCCTGTCGCCGAAAGCATCCGTTCTGGTGCTCGTGGTAGCGGTGTTCCGCCTTGGTGCACTTCGTCGACGGTATCGGGGGTGCGGCCGTCTACTGAAGTTTGCGACGAGCATTCGATCAGGATGTCGGGAATCTTGTTGAATTGTCCGACTTGATATTGAAAAGAGTTTTCGATAATGAGACTAAAATGTGGGGTTTATAATCGTTAGGCATGTGATGTCTAAGGAATTCATTGGTTTAGGCATGCGATGTCTATGTAGGTTGCGGATTCCAACTGTTGTAGTTTTACACTTTCTTTTCTGTGACCGTAAGTGTAATGTGTGATATCGCCGATTTCGTTGCTATATATCAACGACAATTGGGATGCGCATATTTACTTACGTTGATGACATGTGATGTTATGTGTTGCTGGATATGTTATATTGGATCATCATGTTTGAATAGCCGGGGGGTTTTTATTTGAGATGAGTGTTTTTCATTTTCATTCATGTAAAACCTTGTATGTAATATTCTTTTATTGGGGCACTTCCAGGTTGCGGAAGATGTCACCATTTATATATTATTTTCTTTTCCGCACTAGGATAGACCCAAGGAGGAGGGCATAAGTAACCGGTTTCTGGAGTCCAGTGGGAGACCAACTCGAGGAGTCGAGCCCGGGTCTCCTAACTCTAGAATTGGTAGGGTTGCTTGCCGCTCTCGTAGGGGTCTAGGGGTGTGGGTTTGGCTATTCATCGCGACCATGGAATCCGTGTTTTATACTGGCTCGTATTAAAAACACGGACGTCCTAGTATATCCAATATTTCATATGATTTTTCTGCTGCAATATCTGTGATGTGATCATTTGATGTTCTGTGATCAGTACAGTATATATAGTATATATGATATATTATATAGACGTTACTTATGTTTTACACCCGTGCTAGCCCTGCCCTGCTCTGCCGTTAGTTACCTAACCTAACGGTGCACGAGGGGACATCGAGGCGAATGTGGATGGCATAAGTGTACGTCGTATTTATCTATGATGTTTAGGTATATTTTAAATGATGGGACTTCATTAATGTGATTAATGAAAGAAAAGAAACCTAAGATGTTGTGGAATCGAATTTCTAAATAAAACAGGTAGCTACAGTTTTTGCTTTGCATCGCGGTGTTCCTTGTAGAACATCCTGCACCTTATTCGATAAGGAAAGGACCGAGATCCCTTCACCGGGAGTGACTCCTTTAGCAATAACTGGCAGATGCTACAACCCTCGGTTTTTCTTTTGATTGCTTCTATAGTTTATGCTTTGCACAGCGGTATATTTGATATATCCTGCACCTTATTCGATGAGGAAAGGGCCGACGATCCCTTCACCGGGAGTGACCCCTTTAGTAAAACTAGAAAAGACTCAAAAACACTCCATTTCAAAATCATTTGATTGTACAAAGATATCAAGTTCATTACGCAATAGGTTTTCAGAAAAACCTGTCGTAGCCCTCCCTCATTTCAGATAAGTACTGCTTAGTATTCGTGCTGCGGTAGTTTGGCATTCGTCAAGGCGTAGTGTACGATAGCTAACTAGTATTTATCTGCTTATGCATATGATGCAGATTGGATTAGGGTATTCGTACGGCGTTGTTTGGCACTCGTCAAGGGTCATGCGGGTGGGTTTAATTCAATCAAGAAATGTACGGGTTGAACTTGACTAGTGGACTATGGGTTGTTTGGCATTCGTCAAGGTCATAGAACACTAGGGGTAAAATATTATCGGGAATTTCAAGTGTTGAAATTTGCAATGAGATTGCATACCTTCTATGAGATAGTTGGATCCCGATACCCACTGCGAGTAATTGTTACTCCTGGGAGAGTTTTACACATTACAATTAGCCGATCAAGTAGGTGTCTAGAAAAGTGTCAACGGGGTTATGCCTCTGGGAAAATGAGGTTTACTGTAATTAGGTCCGTGCGAAAGCACGGGAAACCTCCCTCAAAGTACCGACACTGGCCTGGCAGAAAGATTGGCGAACTTGTTGCGTGTAATTAATCCTGGCTAGTCTTTCCTTTTAGGTTTTGAAGGAAGATTTGATAAAAACAGTGGGAGCCATCCTGATTAGATAAAATAATAACCAACCTGATCTTGCAAGAGTATACGCTGAGTGTTTTCTTCTCTCTCTCTTCAAGTAGCGACCATGTCACGCCTTAATCAAGATAATAAAATGGATATATTGACTGAACCCGCTTGTTATACTGAGCTGGGGAACGTTGGTCCCGCTCCAACTTATAAATGTTATAAGACAGAGCAGGAATTAGGGGAATACCAGATTTCCCGTGCCGCCCAAACGAAGAAAGTGCATGTTGATGCATCATCTTCGGGTGTGTTCGTTACAAAGAACTGTTTCTCTGTATCCTCTACGTCCTGAGTATTTGATACCGGATCAGGATCCCAGATATGTAATCTGTTGCATAGGGCTACAGAAAGGTAGAGAACTGAGAACGGGTGATAAGTTAGACAGAAAACAGGGCAAGTGTTGCAGCCAAGTCTGTTGGTCACTGTCACCCAGTATTACCAATATATTGATTCTGAACAAATGCTATTAGATACCGAACCTGATATACAAAATCATATCTGTCTCTTTATTAGTAAAGAAACGATAAAATTTTGTATTGTTGGATAATGTTTTGAACATTTCCTATATCAAAAGTTGATCGGTTCAGGCACATTATCTAAAAGCATTGATGTTCTAAATCAAACTACAGTTCTTAGTATACGGAACACACACAAGAGGAAGAGTTCAGAAATGAACGGATCCTTCTTGAGGTATTGTAGACTACGTCATATCAATGCGACCCGACTAGCTAAGTTGCACATAGATGCATATTTAAATCTGTTTGAATTTATATCTTGTGAAAAATTGCCAGTCATGTCACAAAGATAAGATGACCATAGCTCTGTTTACTAGAAACAGAGAAAGAGTTAGTGTACTCTTAGATGATACATGTTGATGTATGAAGGTCCCATGTCTACACATGCCAAGACCGGTTCTTTGTACTTCATTACATTCTCCGATTATCTCTCAAGATTCAGACATATGTTCCTGTTGAAACACAAGTCCGAATCTTTTGAGATATTCACAGAATATAAGTTAGAAGTACAGAACCAAACACCGGGTATAAGTATTATGTCCTTTGATGAGATCAAGAAGGAGAATACTTAAGCACGGAAATCCTGGACTATTCTAAAGGAGAATGAGATTCTCTCTCAGCATTACTTCTCCGTATACACCATAGCACGATGGTATATCGGGGCGGAGCAATCACACCCTATATGATAAGGTGTGCTCTATGATGAGTACTACTGAGTTACCTATTTCCTTTTGGGAGTTATGCACTTATGAAGTTGCATACCTATTGAATAGGGTTTCGATCAAATCAGTTGCCTACCACTTCATATGTGATATGGAAAGGGAAGAGCCCATATCTTAAGTTAGTTATGATTTAGGGTTGTCCGGCCTATGTCTAAAAGCAAAATCCGGACGAGCTCGAGGCAAGGTCAGTTATGTAGAACTGGAAAGGTTCCAGCTATACAAACTGCAGCTGATGATTTGGTAGAACCAAAGGATTTAATAGATTCTAACGAACCTCGGCCTCTCCGCCGATCTAGTAGGGCTCCTCACCCACCTGAGAGATACTTTGGTTTCTCTATGACAGTGGGAGCGAGGATTGCATCATGAGATGATGACCCAACTATTTTCGAACTGGCCATCAGGAGTGGGACTCTGTAAGAATGGCTGGATGTTTATCGATCTGAGATGGAATCCTTATACACCAACAAAGTATGGACTTTGGTTGCTTTATCTGAAGGGTTAAATCCCCATCAGGAGCAAGTATATCTTGAGAAGATTACTTGGTGTAGATGGAAAAGTTGAGACTTTCAAAGCTAGACTTGTTAAAGGTTTTCGTCATCAACCAGGCGTGGAAAATGATGAAACCTTTTCCAGTAGCTATGCTTAAGCCCATCCAGATCCTACTTGCCACGGCTACATACCATGACTACGATATCTGGCGGTTGGGTGTCTTGACTGCTTTTCTAAATGATGATTTGAAAGAAAGCGTCTATAAGTACACAGCCAGAGGGCTTCGTAGACAGTGGGAGCAGCGGAAACGTGTGCAAGATGTTTTATATGATAAAGCAGGCATCGCGGAGTTGGAACGTCTATTTTGATGTAGTAGTCAAAGAGTTTGAATTCATCAAAATGGTAGATGAACCTTGTATATACAAAAAGGTAGTAGGGAGTATGGTGGTGATCCTCGTAGAGTACGTGGATGACATACTCTTGATAAGAAAGGAGTTTCCTATGCTACGCTCGGTCAATCTCCGCTTATCACAATGATTCTCCATATAGGATCAAAGTGATACCTACTAAATCCTGGGTTTTGGATCTATGAGATAGATCTAATTGGATATTAGGATACTCACTAGTTGTAGTGAGATGGTATCAATCGATCCTGGGGAGAATCACTAGAAAAGTTCCAGGGTGATAAGGACGACTGAATGTCAGTCACAGGCATTGTCTTTACCCTCAGTAAATGGACGGTATGTTAGAAGAGTTCCAAGCTAGATACCGTGGCAAACTAGACGATAAAGGCTGGATACATCGCTACTTAAGATGCTACCAAAGAGGAAGTCTGGGTATATATTGGTTCATGAGATGAACTTAGTTCCTCCCATTGTGTGATAATGCAGTTGTGGCTTATGCCAAGGAACGTCCGTCCCATCAGTGATCCAGACACATTCTAAGGCAGTGTCACCTGATCGTGGAGATAGTTGATCTTTAGGGGATCGAGGTTAGGAGAGCAGACTCAGAGGACAACACGGCGGATCCACTCACAAAGGCCCTTTCCCAGAGAGAGACTATTATGGGATGGTTGAGTATGAGATACTACAACCACTTCTACAGATGGCCCTAGTGCAAGTGGGAGATTGTTAGTGATATGTATGCCCTAAAGGCCATTACTATACATAGGATGTATATTGTAGTGGATGCTTGGACATATATAGGGAGGACTTTCTTGCTCGACATGATAGTATGCTATCTGGTTGATCTTTACCTTAACGTGTACACTGATTGTCTCTCTGTTACATGTTGGTAAAGCCCTTAGGATGTGTACTTGACTACCTGGACTATGATGCGGATCATACTAGTGGGGACATGGTAGTCCATAAGTACATCCTTCAAGGTCCCTAGTCGTGGGTGTATCGAGACGGGGTATCGATATACCAGAGTAGACTAGCATATACCTTCTCGACCCATACAGATGGGTGATGGATGATCCCATATCCATTGGTGTTTGACATCAGAGATTATATACGGGTGCTCAGTGGAGACTGGGTACACTGGACGGACTCACCGAGAACTCCCAGATGGTATTATACCTTACGTCAGATGGCAGTTCTCTGGTGACACTGGTACAGGTTAGTCTGTAGACCCGAGATCGTCATAGAGTCTTGTGTGATTCTCACTATGCTTTGATTTCCACCTTACCACGTCCAAGAGGGCGTGCAAAACGGTGGTTTTTGGGTACAGTCCCGAATCACATGGAGGCAATGAGCGATAGGAGGGGATTCGTCTCTCTCGGTATAGGGAGTTGATGTTGCGCTGTGTTCGATTGGCTATAACCGGAAATCCCTGGCCAGGGTTGCTGAGATTTACTGGTAAGTGTTACCAGTAGTTTCTCGAACTGTTATAGACCTCATATCGACACGACTTATCGAGCTATTGAGGTCTGACGTTTACCACCCCTAGGCGAGATATGCGACATATCAGACGACGAGACCGGACTGTATGGTAAGTGTTACTGGTTGGATTCACAGGAGTGTGAGCGGGCTTGCTCATCGATTTTCTGATCGCTCAATACCCGGGTGGCCGTTACGTTTAGCAGACCGCTTGCGGCTTGTGGGTGCTTGATATGATCATCACCTGCTGCCGGCGTATTGACGAGTCTTTAGATTCCTACACAGAGGTTTCCTGGCTCAAGCGAAACGAAATAGGAGCGCATATGAGATATATGCGGGACCGAGAATAATGCGTCTATGTGATATCGTATTCTATTCTCGAAAAGAATGTATCGATTGGTTGTATGCGATATAACCTAGTTATCGAATCAAGGATTGATTCGATAAGCCGATACATTGGATCGATTGCCAGTCCTTCTTATTTCGGGACACCGTTTTCTTCATGATCTTTGTCAAGGTTTTGTTGAAGGCTTCAGCTAAACCATTAGCTCGCAGATTATAAACTGAGGAATATCTCCTGTCTATATTGTGTCGTTGTGCGAAGCGACTGATCTTGTGGCTTCTATAAGCTGGCCCGTTATTAGAGATGATCCGTCGTGGAGTTCCAAACCGATATAGGATGTGCATCTTGAAGAAATGGAAGATATTCTCCGTCTTAGCTTCCCACAGCGGTACTGCCTCTGCCCATTTGGAGAAGTAGTCAGTCGTCGCCAGGATGAACGGTGTCCCTTGGACGATGCTGGTTCGATACGGCCGACCATATCAGTTCCCCACATTTCGAATGGCCAGCTAGCCACTGTCGGGTGTAGCGGATTTGGATGCTGGTGGATGAAGTCCCCATGAATTTGGCATGAGTGGCATTGCTTCGCATATTTGAGGCAGTCCTGGATCATCGTGGGCCAGTAGTAGCCCATCCGTTTGATCTTCAATTTCATCTTTGGGCCTGCTTGGTGAGAACCGCAGAGTCCGTCATGAACTTCATGGACGACTCTTTTCGCTTCGTCAGGTCCTAGGCATCTCAACCACAAAGAATCAAGCGACCTCTTGTACAGAGTATCATTGACGAAGGCGAAAGACAGAGCTCGTTTCATAAGCTGATGTCTTGAGGACGCATCTTCGGGCGTTCGACGGTATTTGAAGTAGTCTATAAAGACTTCTCTCCAATCCTCGATATTTTCCCGATCTTTTATTTGCAAGGCCGTCTGCTCTGTCGCTCCTTTTTCTTCGGATGATTCCGGAGATATCTCTGCTGGGGCAAGTACCCGACGGCTTTGTACCACGATTCTTACGTCATCGAGGTTCTCATCATCTAGTTCCTTAGCGAGCTTGGCCAACGCGTCCGCTTTGTTGTTTTTCGCACGCGGTATGTTTTCTAAAGTATAGGAAGGGATTTGGGTCAACAGTTGCTGCACCTTCTCACCGTACTTCACCAACTCTGGTTTGCACGTCTGGTAGTCGCTATTTACTTGACTAACGAATAGTTGAGAATCTCCGTATATGTAGAGGTTTTCAATTCCCATGTCGATGGCGATTTCGAGGCCGGCTATCAAAGCTTCGTATTCAGCTTCGTTGATTGTCCTCGGCTCTGTTAGGGAGAAAGCAAAGCGCATTATCCCTCCTTGTGGAGTTACAAAGATGAGTCCTACCCCCGATTTGATTATAGGGGTACTTTGTTTGCGCTTTTTCACGGAAGATGCTCCATCGAAATAAAGCTCCCATCGGGTATCACCACCGTCGATTGCGTCGAACGCATGTTCGTCTGGCAGATCGCAATTCAGAGGAGAATCGGCGGGTATCGGATGCTCAGCGAGGAAGTCGGCAATGGCTCGGCCTTTCACTGCCTTGAGAGGTTGATACGTTATCGATAACTCCATCAAGAGCAGGGCCCATTTAGCGAGTCATCCCGTCAATATGGCCTTCGACATTAAATATTTAAGGGGGTCCACCTTCGAAATGAGACGGACTTCATGTGCCAATGTATAGTGCCTGAGCTTTGTTATCACAAAGATCAACGCCAGGCAGTGTTTTTCAATGGGGGAATAGTCGCTTTCTGCCCCCAGAAAAACTCGACTTAAGTAGTAGAGTGCTCTTTCTTTCTCGTGGTCGTTCTCTTATGCCCATAACGCGCCTAAAGAACCTTCGAGGGCAGTTGTGTAAAGAATGAGGGGCTTTCCCTTGACCGGAGCAGCCAACACTGGCAGGTTCTGCAGGTATTGCTTGATCTCGTCTAGCGCGCTTTGGCATTTTTGATCCCAGACGAACGGGGTTCCCTTCTTCATCAAATGGCTGTAAGGACGGCACTTTCCTGAAAGGTTGGCTATAAATCGCCGTATATACGCGAGCTTCCCTTGGAGAGACCGCAGCTGTTTGAGAGTCCTTGGTGGAGGCATTTCCATGATCGCCTTGATCTTTGACGGATCTATTTCAATACCTCGGTGTCGGACGATGAATCCCAGGAATTTGCCCGAGGAAACTCCGAATGCACACTTGAGAGGGTTCATCTTCAAGTTGTATTGCCGAAGGCATTGAAATACGGTCTTCAGATGCTCGAGATGTTCCTCGTATGATTTTCTTTTCACCACGAGGTCGTCAATATAACATTCGACGATTTCGTGTATAAGATCATCGAAGATCTTCGTCATGGCCCTCTGATAAGTAGCACCGGCGTTCTTCAAACCGAAGGGCATCACTTTATAACAGAATATTCCCAAAGGAGTCCGAAAAGCGGTGTGCTTCTGGTCTTCGGGATGCATCTTGATCTGATTATACCCTAACGAGCCGTCCATGAAGGAGAAAACCTCATGAGTGGACGTATTGTCTATCATCAGTTCGGTGACTGGCACTGGGAAATCGTCTTTCGGGCAAGCTTTTGTTAGTGATATGTATGCCCTAGAGGCCATTACTATACATAGGATGTTACATGTTGGTAAAGCCCTTAGGATGTATACTTGACTACTTGGACTATGATGCGGATCATACTAGTGGGGACATGGTAGTCCATTAGTACATCCTTCAAGGTCCCTAGTCGTGGGTGTATCGAGACGGGGCATCGATATACTAGAGTAAACTAGCGTATACCTTCTCGACCCATATAGATGGGCGATGGATGATCCCATATCCATTGGTGTTTGACATCGGAGATTATATATGGGTGCTCAGTGGAGACTGGGTACACTGGACGGACTCGCCGAGAACTCCCATATGGTATTATACCTTACGTCAGATGGCCGTTCTCTGGTGACACTGGTACAGGTTAGTCTGTAGACCCGAGATTGTCATAGAGCCTTGTGTGATTCCCACTGTGCTTTGATTTCCACCTTACCACGTCCAAGAGGGCGTGCAAAACGGTGTTTTTTGGGTACAGTCCCGAATCACATGGAGGCAATGAGCGATAGGAGGGGATTCGTCTCTCCCGGTATAGGGAGTTGATGTTGCGCTGTGTTCGATTGGCTATAACCGGAAATCCCTGGCTAGGGTTGCTGAGATTTACTGGTAAGTGTTACCAGTAGTTTCTTGAACTGTTATAGACCTCATATCAACACGACTTATCGAGTTATTGGGGTCTGACGTTTACCACCCCTGGGCGAGATATGCGACATATCAGACGACGAGACCGGACTGTACGGTAAGTGTTATTGGTTGGATTCACAGGAGTATGAGAGGGCTTGCTCGTCGATCTTCTGATCGCTCAATACCCGGGTGGCCGTTACGTTTAGCAGACCGCTTGCGGTTTGTGGGTGCTTGATATGATCATCACCTGCTGCCGGCGTATTGACGAGTCTTTAGAGTCCTACACAGAGGTTTCCTGGCTCAAGCGAAACGAAATAGGAGCGCATATGAGATATGTGCGGGACCGAGAATAATGCGTCTATGTGATACCGTATTCTATTCTCGCGAAGAATGTATCGATTGGTTGTATGCGATATAACCTAGTTATCGAATCAAGGATTAATTCGATAAGCCGATACATTGGATATTAGTCGGTCATATGCGATATGACCAGATCATTAAATCAAGTGTTGATTTAATGATTTAATGTATAATTATATATTTGATATATTACTTTGCATTAACTAATATTTGTTCACTTTAAATGAATTTTCTCACTTGATGTGCACAAGTAGTATATGTGATATATTTTTGTGCACTAGTTTGTATCATGTTTGATGATACATGCAAACTTGGGTGTATGTTTGTATTAAACCATGGTTAGTTAATGGTTAGGGTTTCATTTGATTTATTTGCTTATTTATTTATTCATTTATTCTTTTTAGAAAGAAATAAAATGGTGGCTAACTTTGGATTATCTTTGAAACTTCATGAAGCTTTGAAATGGTTGACCATTTTGTTTCTTTCCTTAAGCCTAACCATTCACTTTAACCTTAGTTTATTCTCTACACCTAACTATGGTTGCAAATATGATAAGTATCATATTATTTCCTATTTTTCAAATATATGATATATTCTTTTCTTCTTCTTCTTCTTCAAGATGAAGAAGCTTGCAACCAACAATGGTGCCTTGAGAAAAAGAGTGAGAAATCCAATTCTGAAGTGAACCCACTTCCTATTTCTTCATCCTCTACCACCTGCCAAGTAGTATAGTGTGTTTTCTTCACAAGTTTCATGATTTGGTGAAGTTGGAGTTTGATCTTGAGTTGCCTCGACGTAGATCATCTTCGGCATCGAAGTCGACGACCTAGCCCGATCATTCTTTCTTCACAAGTTTCATGCATCTGTTTTTCTCCAATCAGAGCAAAGCTCTGTCTTAAAAATTAAAAAAGAAAATTAAAATAAAAATAAATGAAGTAGCGTACTCCATCAGAGCAAATTTCAAAAAAAAATAAAAATAAAAATTTTGCGCAAGTGCGCAGCTGCGCAGTGGCGCAGGCAAAAAAAAAATTGCGCAAGTACGCAGTGCGCAACTGCGCTGCGCAGTGCCAAAAAAAAAATAATAATAATAATAATAAAATTAGTTGCGCGACACGTGTCTGCGCAGTTGCGCTGCGTTGCGCGACACGTGTCACGCGCTGGGGAGTTGCGCAAAACAGAATGAAAATTTAAGGAAATATTTTCTGTTTTTGTTAAAACAAGAAGATTTCTTCTGTAAAACAGAGCCCTTTGGATTAAAGATCCAACGGTGAGGAAAATTCCCCAAATCACTCAGAGAATGATCTCTTTAACAAACTTTAACTAATTTATGGGCACTATAAAAAGGACCCTAAACCTCATTTCAAGAGGATCAACATCTTGCTAAAAAAAAAGAGAGAAGAGAACTCTTGAGAACCCTTAAAGAATAAAAAAAGGTAAAAACCTTTAAAAGAAGAGAAAATTCTCTTATGAACAAGATCATGGATCTTCAACAATAAATAAATAAATAAATAATTAAAATAGTGCCTTGCACTTGTTTTATGAACCATCGGCTCTTGAACCTAAAAGGTTCTTAAATTAATAGTGCTTTGCACTTTTATGAACCTTTGGTTCTCTGAGATAAGAAAAACAAGAAAAAACTTGTTTTTTCTTAGATCTAAATCAAATAGTGCCTTGCACTTGTTTTATGAACCATCGGTTCTTGAACCTAAAAGGTTCTTAAATTAATAGTGCTTTGCACTTTTATGAACCTTTGGTTCTCTGAGATAAGAAAAATAAGAAAAAACTTGTTTTTTCTTAGATCTAAATCAAATAGTGCTTTGCACTTCTTTTATGAACCATCGGTTCTTGAATCTAAAAGATTCTCAAATTAACAGTGCTTTGCACAAATGCAATGCATTACTAAAAGGGCCAGGCCCAAATCAAAATGACCTGACAGGCCAAAATAAATTGCAGGGCAATAAATGGGCAGAGCCCAAATAAATTGATGATTTGCATCCTTTATACAAGGGCAGAGCCCGAATGAAATTGATGCTCTGCATCATTTATAAAGGGCAGAGCCCAAAACAAATTGATGCCCTGCATCTTTTCTGGGCAAAGCCCAAATAAAAATAAAAAACAAATGCAAATAAAATATTGGACATTTTTAACTGGACTTAACCCAATCGTGGCCATAAGTCCTTAAACTAAATTAACTGAGCAAAACGGCTCTCCTAAACCAATCCACATCCGGTTCAAGGGTACATCTCCGAACTCCTTTGATATCCATCGTTGTAATTCCTCCACGACGTCAAAGAGGTGACGGGTCCCAACGACCATACATCAATATGGACTGCGGGGTCCTTAAACTCGTGGACCGAAACGTCCCTAAACTAATATCGGACCGAGGCGTCCCTAAACTAATATCGGACCGAGATGTCCCTAAACTAATATCGGACCGAAACGTCCCTAAACTAATGATGGACCACCATGTCCTTAAACTGGTATTGGACCACCATGTCCCTAAACTGGCACAATAGAGCCCAAATGCTCTTTTGTCGGATCTAAACGATCCCGTTAAGTCGATCTTAGTCCCAAACTGGACTAACGTATCCTTAACAACCGTTTAAAGTTGATCTTAGCCTCAAATATGGCTAACGCATCCTTAAACCTTCAAACAGACTTTAGTCCCAAATTGAACTATAAATTCCCCCAATCAACTTTGGCTCAAGGGTACATCTCTGAACTCCTCTGACATTTGTTGTTGTAATCCTTCAACGTCGTCAGAGAGGTGACGGGTCCCGACGACCATACATGCAATGGACCACTACGTCCCTAAACTGGAACAATAGAGCCCAAATGCTCTTTTGTCGGATCTAAACGATCCCGTTAAGTTGATCTTAGTCTCAAACAGGACTATCGTATCCTTAACGAATGTTTAAGTTGATCTTAGCCGCAACGCGACTAATACATCCTTAAACTAAAAAAAACACCAAATCCAAATCTAAGTAAATACGGATTTGGACTAATCCACATCCTACGGGCGACGGCATTACTCAGTCTCCGTATACAATCCACGGGCAACTACAAACAAAACAAACACACACGACACGAAGTGAAATTCTGAAGAAGGAGAAAGTTGTTACCACGATGCGGTAGCGTAATTAACTGCAGGAGCTTGTGCCTGCAGGGAAGAGCGTCCCCACAATCAAAAACCCCTTACCCTGAGGGGGAATCTAACGAAGTCTGCTACATCGGCCGCATCCATCTAAACCTCCGATGCAAGATGCCATAAATCAACTTGGCATTTTCGGAGAGGTAGAAGGATAAAACCAATTAGCATCTGCCCCGAATCTCAGCGTCAGGACATCGCGGTCCTGCGCGCCGCCTTTCGGAGGGGAACAGATTCTGGCACGCCCGGTGGGACCTCTTCCTCTTTCCACTCCACACTTCGTGTGTCGTGTTCGCGAACAAATCGCGGTTTGCTGTGATTGCCTGTGGATTCAAGGTACTAAGATTTGGTGTCTTGCTCCGTGCAGAAAACAGAAGATCAATGGCTTCGAACTGCATCGCCTGCAGTAATAACTCTCGCTCTGTCATTACTGGAGGAGTGACTTATGGGCCCCAAGCGGCCTCCCTTTTCAAAATGCCGGTGGAGCAGGTGGCTCAAGCCACCACTAGACTATTTTTTTGGACCATGCTCCCACCAATGAGCTTCAACGCCCCAATGACATTGCAAGAAGCTCCAAAGAAGTCGGTTTTCGATCGACTTACCACTGCCGCGATCCCTCTCAATAGGTCGCCCAACTCCACTGCTTCAGGTTTTAATGGATTAGGCCAGAGCTCCATCGGGCCCATGAAGAAGCCTGCCATACCAGAAGGCGTTATCCCGAAGCGGATAGCCATCCCAGCTCCCGTTCTTGGCGAAGTCACCAAGGTTGCTTCCCATGTTCGGAAGCCCGCTTCTGACAGGTTGGCCGTCTCCGTTCAACGGACGTCGATCTTTAAAAGGCTAGTACCAGCATATTCTGACCAACACAGGGGGCATGAGGAGGTCACCCCTATATCTGAAACAATTCCATCAGCACGACATGCTCGACGTCGCTACTGGCGTCGAGTTAGGAAGGCTGGGGGCAACTCCCCCTCTGGACTTACTCGTCTAACTCTAATGGTTGGGATTGATACTGCTGTTCCAACCAAGAACAGTTTTGAACTGCTCAACAAGGTGCGCAGAAACTCTCCTACTGCGATGTTGAAACGAACTCCTTCACCTGTGGAGAATACTCCAGAGAAGAAGCTAGAGCAGCCCCCTCAACGGCTGTCCTCTAAAATTTACAAAGTCTGGCGACAGGTCCAAGAGTCGGTGATCGATCAAGACTGCCTCCGACGACAGAAAAAGATGAAGGTTCGGCGGGAAAAGGATTACTCTATCAAACCACAAAAAGCAAAAGCTACTTGGGTGCCCACTACAATGGCTCCCTTAACTCCAATCACTCAAAAAAGGAAGCCGCAAAAAGCCCCTGTATCTTTGGCAAATCGCAAAGACACTGAACACAAACTCCCCAAGTCTGGGGGCATGGTGGTGCACACTGTTTATATGGCTTCTGGAAAGGAGGAAAGCCGCACTTCTACGGGCCACCGACCGCTCACCCGATCCGTGACGAAAGCCCAGGAGCAACAACAAAAGCTTCAGGAAATGATGACTACAATGGCTGCACTCACTGAGCCAAAAGAAAGCTCTGAAACGTCTACGGATGAGCGTCAAGAACAAGAAACCGACGCTAACTTTTTACGCAGAGTCCTCGAAAAGAGGGACAAAGAAGCTGCAGAGCAAGCGGCTAACATAAAACAGATGGCGCTCTTCTTCCAAGATATGGTAGGGATGATGTTACAGTCGGACCCTCCTGCTGAAGATCCTCCGATCGTCCTTGAAAACGACAGGGGAGAAACGTCAAATCCTCCGCCGGCTCTGTCAATAGCCAAGGAGGAGGTAATCTCCAAAGTTGACCTAGACGAATATATAGCTCAGCAGATCCGGGTTCATCAGGCGAATGAAGCGGCTGGGTAAATTGTTAGGACCGGACAACCGTATCCGAGCTGGTATGACCAAATCAGTTACCCGCCAGGATATACGATCCCTAAATTCCACGTATATAAAGAGACAGGGAATCCTCATCAGCATGTCGCTCAATTCAGGGCCTTATGCGGCAATACTGGAGGCGATGATAAATTGTTGCTACGTCAATTCGTCGGCAACTTAGCAGAAACAGCATTTGAATGGTATTCGGAGCTACCTAACGACTCTGTCAAAACATTTGCAGAGATGGAACTGCTGTTTACACAAAGATTCGCGAGTGCTAGTGAACGCACCCCGATAACAGCACTAATAAATGCCAGGATAAGTCCAAGCGAAACGTGGGTTCAATACGCAACATGATGGCGGAACCTATGGTCGAAATGCGAACAAAGCATAGAAGAGGCACCTGCGGTAGGCATGTTTGTGGGCACTCTCGATCCGCAGGAGACCATCTCGCAATTCATGATGTTCTTCAGGCCGACCACCTTCCAGGCCTTGATCGACAGATTAGCCCAAATGGACCAGATGGGCCATAAACCGTCTCCTCCAAGACCCGATCCCCGAAATGAGAAAGGAAAAGCGATCATCGTCGCCAATGCTCAACAACATTCGAGCAACTCAAAGCCGGTCGTTCGCCAAAACAACGTGCGTCCACACCCATCCCTCGAAGAGAGGCTAGGACGTCCTTACTCGTTTCCTCAGAATAAAACGAGAAGACTGTTTGAGCTGGCAGTGCGTAACAGACTCATCAATCTGCCGAGTCCAAAGCGTCTGTCGCAGCCAGGCGATCTTAGTAATCCCGATTATTGCCCTTACCACCAAACAGTAAGTCACCCGATTGAGGATTGTTTCGTCTTTAAGGGATGGATCGAAGATCAGTACCTACAAGGCAAGTTCGCGCTGTCGGAAAATTGGAAGGTGAACCCACCATAGCCGCATACTCCAAAGAAGACAAACACGCCGGGGGCAACTTGTCATGTGATCTCTCACTCATTGGCAGATAATAAAGAGGCTCCTTGCGCCGAGAAAACGAGGGCGGACCCTGAAACAGAAATTCCGCGGCCGTCAGACAAGTTGATCGATGCCTTCCTAAATGAAATTCGTCTGAAAGCAAAAGCCAATCAAGAGCATGAAATGGCCATACTGGAAAAAGCCAAGGCATTCCCGTCAAATCAAAAGCCATCCACTGTGGATAAAAACAAATTCAAGACGAGGAAAAGGTTCGCCAAAGCTATGTCAGTAGGAATGAAGCTACCGCCCTCTGAAGAAAATACTCTCGCTGAGGCAGAGATGCACCCTAACTTCTGTTTATATCATCAGAAGATCATACATCCTACCGAAGACTGCGAATCCTTTAACTGTTGGTGGCAAGGGTATGTCGCTCAAAAGCGACACTTCGACAGGACAAAGTGTGAAGCTTGTGGACATCAGAAAAATGCGATAGATGAGCGCAAAAGAGCCGCCGCCGACTATCATATAGTCGACTTCAAGGGATCACAAATTATCACCTTTGGAAGCGACTCTGACGAAGAAGCTACCCCCAACTCTTCCCTCGGGGAATCTATTTCAAAAATAAAGGAATTGAGAAGCTGCGAGAACGTTCAGCCGTGCGATCGCATGCTACTCGGAAAAAATCTCGGCCCCGTAAATAAAGGATCGAACAAAAAGGATAAAGGAAAAAGAAAAACGGCCCTCGTCGCCAGCACTCAACAACAATCAGGTGACCCTAGGCCGGTTGCTCTCCAAAGCAACAAGCGACAACCCCTCCAGGAAAAGTTGAAACGTCCTTACTTGTTTCCGCAAGATAAAACAAGGGGACTGTTCGAGCTGGCAGTGTGCGACAGACTCATCAATCTGCCGAGTCCAAAACGTTCGTTGCGGCCAAGCGATATTAATAATCTTAATTATTGCCCTTACCACCAAACGGTAGGTCATCTGATCGAGGATTGCTACGTCTTCAAGAACTGGGTTGAAGACCAATACCAACAGGGCAAGTTCGCGTTGTCCGAAATTTGGAAGGTGAACCCGCCACAACCGCATGCTCCGAAAAATATGGACACGCCGGGGGCATCATGCTCATTCATAGAGAAAGCCCAACGGACCACTACGTCCTAAAACTGGATAACGGACCGAAACGTCCTTAAACTAACAACGGACCGAGATGTCCTTAAACTAATGATGGACCGCAATGTCCTAAAACTTGCAAATGACCGAAATGTTTTTAAACTACTACCGCAGCATTCTCAGGCTAACGAGAATATAAAAATAAAATAAAATAAAAATAAACGGTATGTCCATAAGCAAAATGGGCACGGATGAAAACCCGAAAGGGCTCCGTGAGTAAAAACAGCAGGGCTACCGGCGAGTGTTTGTGAAAACCTGAAAAGGCGCAATCTTGTTAGAAAAAATAAGAAGAATTAAGAGGAAAAAAAACGGTATGTCCATAAGCAAAACGGGCATGGATGAAAACCTGAAAGGGCTCCGTGAGTAAAAACAGCAGGGCTACCGGCATGAAGTCAAAAGCCTTAGCCGACAAGACCCTTAACCCTGTTTACTAAGCCACCTTTGTTCGGCATCGACAGAGGCAAATGATGATTCGCTCCTGGCAATATCCCAGTTGTAGCGATGCTGATGCCTAAAACGGTATCAAATTCCGAGTCCTTCCAAGGCAAATGATGATTCGCTCCTGGTAATATCCCAGTTGCAGCGATGCTGATGTCTAAACCGGTATCAAATTTCAAGTCCTTTCACGGCAAATGATGATTCGCTCCTGGCAATATTCCAGTCGTAGCGATGCTGATGCCAAGATTGGTATCAGATCCCAAATCCCCTACTCGCAAAAAAAAAATCAGCGAGCCCCCCAAAAAAAATGCATACGAAATAGCCGAAATGATGGGGCAACTTGCAAACAAAATCAGCAAGTAAAAATGTATGCACGCAAAATAGCCGAAATGGTTGGGCAACTCGCAATAAAAAGCAGCGAGTAAAAAGAAAAATAGCCGAAATGATTGGGCAACTCGCAATAAAAAAACAGCGAGTAAAAATAAAATAAACAGTCGAAATGATTGGGCAACTCGCAATAAAAAGCAGCGAGTAAAAAGAAAAATAGCCGAAATGATTGGGCACCGCGAAAAATAGCCGAAATGATTGGGCAATCGCGATTTTCGCGATATAAAAAGCTGAAATGATAGAGCATCGCGGAAAGAATAAAAAAATGAAAGAATGAAACTTTTTGCCCTACAGGTGAAATCACATCGATCCCTGTATACAATCCAGGGGCACAGATAAAAAGGGAACAATACCTTCCCAACAGGCTCCATCAGAAAGCGAAGCCAAATCTCGACGGTTCATAGACAACCTAGAGACCATCTCGACATTTGTCGCAATATTACAGACACGATGTCAACAAATGAAGCAAACGAAGATCCCGAGCTTCAGGGTCTTGACGTCAACATCGACAACTTAGAGATCACCAACGGCATTCCTTCGCAATCCAGCAGGGTGTACGTGCAAAGTTAACAAAAGACCTCACGGTCGAAACAAGCGGAGCGATGGCAAAATCCCAGCTTCACCTCAGCATTCGTCTCAATACAGTAGACACAATGTCAACAACGGCGTTCCTCCGCAGTCCGGCTAGAGGCAGATGCAACGTCAACAAAAGACCTCACGGTCGAAACGAAGCGGAGTAACGGCAAAATCCCAACTCCACCTTAGCATTCGTCTCGTTACAGCAGATGCAATGTCAACAACGGCGTTCCTTCGCAGTCCAACAGGGTGTACATGCAAAGTTAACAAAAGACCCCATGGTCCAAACAAAGCGGAGTGACGGCAAAATCCCAGCTCCACCTCAGCATTCGTCTCAATACACCAGACGCAGTGTGAGCAAATGAAGCGAAGGCCAAATTCCTAGCTTCAAGGTCTTAACGGCAAGTCATATAAGGCCTGAAAGACCACCGGAGATCATCTCACATGGAGTGGTCACCTCCTCGACGTTCGTTTCGATACAGCAGACGAGTTGTCACCCCATCATTCTTCCTCCAACAGGGATTCGGACGTGGCAAAGCAAACGAAGAGAAGGCCGCATTCCTAGCTTCAACGTCTTTACGGTAACTCACATAAAACCGGAAAGACAATCGGAGACCATCTCACATGAAGTGGTCACCTCCTTGACGTTCGTCTCGATACAGTAGACGAAATGTCAACCTCAGCGTTCTTCCTCCAGCAGGGATTCAGACATGACAAAGCAAATGAAGCGAAGGCCACATTCCTAGATTCAACGTCTTTACGGTAACTCACATAAAACTGGAAAGACAATCGGAGATCATCTCGCATCAGCACAGAGTGGTCACCACCTTGACGTTCGTCTCGATACAGCAGACGAAATGTCAACCCCAGCGTTCTTCCTCCAACAGGATTTGGACACACCAAAGCAAACGAAGCGAAGGCCACATTCCTAGCTTCGACGTCTTGATGGTAACTCATATAAAACCGGAAAGACAATCGGAGATCATCTCGCACCAGTGCGGAATGGTCACCACCTCGACGTTCATCTCGATACAGCAGACGCAACATCACCAAAAGGAGCCACGGAAAATTCCCTAGTTCCAAACCTCGACGGTTCACCAGCAACCTAGAGACAACCATGACATTCGTCTCGATACAGAGGACGCGATGCCAGCAAACGAAGCGAAGGCCAAATTCCTAGCTTCAGGGTCTTAACGGCAAGTCATATAAAGCCTGAAAGACCACCGGAGATCATCCCACATGGAGTGGTCACCACCTCGACGTTCGTCTCGATACAGCAGATGCAACATCACCAAAAGGAGCCACGGCAAAATCCCTAGTTCCAAACATCGACGGTTCATCAGCAACCTAGAGACAACCACGACATTCGTCTCGATACAGAGGATGCAATGCCAGCAAATGAAGCAAAGGCCAAATTCCTAGCTTCAGGGTCTTAACGGCAAGTCATATAAAGCCTGAAAGACTATCGGAGATCATCCCACACCAGCGCGAAGTGGTTATGACTCATCGGGGCTCTCCAAAATGAGCCTAACCTCAAGTAAAAAGCGGCATGGCAAATTCCTAGCGCTTGCTTTTCCGACGGTCAAACTGCTAAGGAGGATTGCTTGAAGACGTCTTGTCTAGCCCCCAAAGGGATCAGAGACACGGCAGTCGCAGGGCTACTCGAACATCACGATTGCCTATCGAGGACTATATCAGCTTATGCGACGGTACGATGGCCAAAACCCTAAGTACCACCAACCTTAACGGGCTTCTGTCGTAAAGAGCAGAGGTTAAATGCGACGTTAAGATGTTCTTACGAGAAACGTTCGATTCGTCTCGACTTGTGAAAAATTGTCGAGGCGGATCGACTCGTGAGATAAAGCCTTAGGCAGTGGGCATAAAAGAAGCCTGTTTCCTAAGCATTGGGACCCCGTAAGTTGGCTCAAAACGGTCTCTTGCATACCAGCCACGGGTCTCACTCTCCAACGTCGAATTTCGACAAGGAGGGAAACAACTGCTTACAAGTCCTCTCGACTCGTAAGAGGGAAAAATTCTCTTGTAGGATCCTTACGACTTACAAGAGAAAACCACACTTAGGAATCCTCACGATTCCTAAGGAGAAAAACCCACCTACGAGATCCTTTTGATCCGTAGGGAGAAAAGTCTCTATGAGACCCTCACGGCTCATAGAGTTGAAAAGTCTTAGGCAGCAGATCTGAACCTGCGGCTTAAGCCCTCGCTATCTCATGAAGAAATCAAGAAGCTTACTCTATTACCTGCTGATTGTGACGACATGCTGAGAAAGAGGAAAAGCAAAAGAAAGAGCACCCGATTTATGTTTGATCAAGCGTTCAAGACGTATTCATTCATGCATGGGCAAAAAGACTCAGGACAAAGATATATAATAAAGACAAGCTGGGATAAAAAAAATTCCATTAATATTGCCCGAAGTTCTTACAGTCATAAAAACGATAAACGAAAGTTACAATGGAATAACCTCAGATCCAGGGCATGGATTGAAGAATTCAAAAGCGATCCTATCTATGACTTTCCAAGCCTCGTGGACCATCCTAGTGTGCTTCCTTTCGCGAGCACAAGCGTCAGGGTCCCTCCCGATGTCTTCCACCCTCCGATAAGCAACGAGTATGGCAGACTGTTGAAAGATCTCGTGCAAGAGGTCAATAAGACTGTCTCGCCGTCTCTTCGAGATAAAGTTCAATAGGTACACAGAGTGCACCTTGTCCTCAGCGGCATCCAACGCCTTAAGCGGCACACCGGAACAGAATAGGGGAAGCGCTTCCCAGATAGCTCCCACGATAAGTTTAAGAAGAAAGGAACGTCGGGGATGCAGTGGACCGTTGTATGCGTCGAAGCGACTCATTATTTCAGCACACTCCTCGTTTGTGAACTCCCGATTTTGAGAGCGGCCAAGTCGGCGGATGCCCTCATGAGAGATGATCTTGTTAAGAGCATACATGTGGGCGTTCATTGTTCCTGTGAAAGAGGATCAACAGAATTATCAGAAAGACTGATTAAGCAAAACGATATAATGCACTGAGGAATAAAATGCCATATTTAAGTTCCAAGATCCATGAAGAATCCTTAAGAGTTCTTCTATATGATTTGGGAGGAGCAAAGCTCCATTAATGAATTAAGAAAATCCAAGGAAAATCTTTCAGAGAGCAGAGCTCTATGGAACCCTAGTAGGGTCCCCTTTAGTTCTCTTTAGATCCTTTTAAGACCTATAGAGCAAAGCTCTGCTAAGTGAAACCCTAAATAGGTTTCCTTTAGATCAGGGATCTATTGAGAGCGAGGCTCTATCAACAAAAATTAATTTAACTTAATTTAATCCAAATTAAAATTTTCACCTAAAAGTTTTAAGAGTTTAACTCTTAAAATTCTTGAAAATAAAGAGCGGGGCTCTGAGTTCTGAAAGTAAAAATTTAGAGATAAGAATCATCTAAGAGACCAAAGGTCCTATTTATAGGCATCAAGTGCCCTTTCAGCTACCAAGGGATGGCGAGACGGTTCGGAGTCTACCACTGCTGCGCTCACGTTAGGAGGCCACGTAAGCGCAACGGTGGGGGGGCATTTATTTACCTCAATCAGAGCATAGCTCTGTTCAAATTCTAAGATGGGAAAAGAAGCAATGCTTCTGTTTTTCTCCAATCAGAGCAAAGCTCTGTCTTAAAAATTAAAAAAGAAAATTAAAATAAATGAAGTAGCGTACTCCATCAGAGCAAATTTCAAAAAAAAAAAAATTTTTGCGCAACTGCGCAGTTGCACAGTACGCAGTGCCAAAAAAAATAATAATAATAAATTTAGTTGCGCGACACGTGTCTGCGCAGTTGCGCAAGCGCTGCGTTGCGCGACATGTGTCACGCGCTGGGGAGTTGAGCAAAAACAGAATGAAAATTTAAGGAAATCTTTTCTGTTTTTGTTAAAACAAGAAGATTTCTTCTGTAAAACAGAGCCCTTTGGATTAAAGATCCAACGGTGAGGAAAATTCCCCAAATCACTCAGAGAATGATCTCTTTAACAAACTTTAACTAATTTATGGGCACTATAAAAAGGACCCTAAACCTCATTTCAAGAGGATCAACATCTTGCTAAAAAAAAAGAGAGAAGAGAACTCTTGAAGAATAAAAAAAAGGTAAAAACCTTTAAAAGAAGAGAAAATTCTCTTATGAACAAGATCATGGATCTTCAACAATAAATAAATAAATAAATAAAATAGTGACTTGCACTTGTTTTATGAACCATCGGTTCTTGAACCTAAAAGGTTCTTAAATTAATAGTGCTTTGCACTTTTATGAACCTTTGGTTCTCTGAGATAAGAAAAACAAGAAAAAACTTGTTTTTTCTTAGATCTAAATCAAATAGTGCCTTGCACTTGTTTTATGAACCATCGGTTCTAGAACCTAAAAGGTTCTTAAATTAATAGTGCTTTGCACTTTTATGAACCTTTGGTTCTCTGAGATAAGAAAAACAAGAAAAAACTTGTTTTTTCTTAGATCTAAATCAAATAATGCTTTGCACTTCTTTTATGAACCTTCGGTTCTTGAATTTAAAAGATTCTCAAATTAACAGTGCTTTGCACAAATGCAATGCATTACTAAAAGGGCCAGGCCCAAATCAAAATGGCCTGACAGGCCAAAATAAATTGCAGTGCAATAAATGGGCAGAGCCTAAATAAATTGATGATTTGCATCCTTTATACAAGGGCAGAGCCCGAATGAAATTGATGCTCTGCATCATTTATAAAGGGCAGAGCCCAAAACAAATTGATGCCCTGCATCTTTTCTGGGCAAAGCCCAAATAAAAATAAAAAACAAATGCAAATAAAATATTGGATATTTTTAACTGGACTTAACCCAATCGTGGCCATAAGTCCTTAAACTAAATTAACTGAGCAAAACGGCTCTCCTAAACCAATCCACATCCGGTTCAAGGGTACATCTCCGAACTCCTTTGATATCCATCGTTGTAATTCCTCAACGACATCAAAGAGGTGACGGGTCCCAACGACCATACATCAATATGGACTGCGGGGTCCTTAAACTCGTGGACCGAAACGTCCTTAAACTAATATTGGACCAAGACGTCCCTAAACTAATATCGGACCGAGACGTCCCTAAACTAATATCGGACCGAGATGTCCCTAAACTAATATCGGACCGAAACGTCCCTAAACTAATGATGCACCACCATGTCCTTAAACTGGTATTGGACCACCATGTCCCTAAACTGGCACAATAGAGCTCAAATGCTCTTTTGTTGGATCTAAACGATCCCGTTAATTCGATCTTAGTCCCAAACTGGACTAACGTATCCTTAACAACCGTTTAAAGTTGATCTTAGCCTCAAATATGGCTAACGCATCCTTAAACCTTCAAACAGACTTTAGTCCCAAATTGGACTATAAATTCCCCCAATCAACTTTGGCTCAAGGGTACATCTCTGAACTCCTCTGACATTTGTCGTTGTAATCCTTCAACGTCGTCAGAGAGGTGACGGGTCCCGATGACCATACATGCAATGGACCACTACGTCCCTAAACTGGAACAATAGAGCCCAAATGTTTTTTTGTCGGATCTAAATGATCCCGTTAAGTTGATCTTAGTCTCAAACAGGACTATAGTATCCTTAACGAATGTTTAAGTTGATCTTAGCCGCAACGCGACTAATACATCCTTAAACTAAAAAAAAACACCAAACCCAAATCTAAGTAAATACGGATTTGGACTAATCGACGTCCTACGGGCGACGGCATTACTCAGTCTCCGTATACAATCCACGGGCAACCACAAGCAAAACAAACACACATGACACGAAGTGAAATTCTGGAGAAGGAGAAAGTTGTTACCGCGATGCGGTAGCGTAATTAACTGCAGGGGCGTGCGCCTGCAGGGAAGAGCGTCCCCACAATCAAAAACCCCTCACCCTGAGGGGGAATCTGACGAAGTCTGCTACATCGGCCGCATCCATCTAAACCTCCGATGCAAGATGCCATAAATCAACTTGGCATTTTCGGAGAGGTAGACGGATAAAACCAATTAGCATCTGCCCCGAATCTCAGTGTCAGGACATCGCGGTCCTGCGCGCCGCCTTTCGGAGGGGAACAGATGGGTACAGCGGAGGGACTTCATCGCAGAGCTATGGAGGTGGAGGACCGGATCTACAAAGGTTGTATTTCCGTTCACTTCTTAGTTAAGCTGTTAACTAGTTGCATGTTTCGCCTAAACTCTAGTTAACGATCCGTATTAGGGTTTCTCGGCACTTGTAAAATTTGAAATTGGCATGGTTGATGCCTTGTGAGACCTCCTTAGAGTGCCTAGGAACCCTACAGCTTTATTGAGATCCTGGAAGTCCATGCATATGCGCACTGTCCCATTTTTCTTCATCACCGGGATGATATTGGCGATCCAGTCAGGATATTGAACTTCTTGGATGAAGCCAGAGTCGATCAGCTTCTTGACCTCGGCATTGATACTCATCTCAAGCTCGAGCCGCATTCTTCTTGGTGCCTGCTTGACTGGCTTGACGTCCGAGGATATCGCCAATTTGTGCACAGCAATTTCTGGATCTAATCCCGGCATTTCGGAATAGTTTCATGCGAAGCAATCTTTATGCTGCATAAGCAAGTCTTTTAATGAAGCCACCTTCTCTTCAGACAGCAGCTCACTAATGAATGTCGGTCGTGGGTTATTCGTCGTCCCCAACTCAATTTTCTTGAGGTTATCTGCAGTGGTATGGATTCCATCTTCCAGCTCTTTTGGCGCTGGTGGGAATTCTGAGATTACCTCATCGTTGCTATTTTTGAAGCACCAGGGAAGGTCATCCTTGTTTTCGAGCTCTTCTTTTGATATCGTTATCACGTGACAAGTACGAATTCGCTTCCAATCCCAATGTGGAACCGGTTCTTCTTCCGTGGCCTTGGTGCTTTTGTGGCGGCGCTATCCTCCAGTTGTCGGACAGAGCGAACTTGCCAAGCTGATACTGATCTTCAATCCAATTCTTGAAGGTGAAGCAGTCCTCCATAGGGTGCCCTATCACTCGGTGGTAAGGACAATAGTCCGGGTGAGAGACTTCGCCTGCTTGTTCGGGGTGTTTAGACTCCGGCAGTGTAAGCATCTGATGTTTTAAAGCAAGGTCGAGTATTTTCTTCGTCTTGTCCCGAGGAAAAGAGTATGCTCGACCCATTTTTCTCATAATGAATAGATCGGAACCGCTCGGTTCCCACTTGCGTGGCCTTTTAGCCCCGCTTCGTTGCTGTTGAGGGCCTTTTTCGCGTTTCGACTTGTTTCTGCCTCTGTGTCGAGCCTTCTTTATAACAGGTTGACAAGGAGTGGCATTTTCATCTTTCACGGCCTGTTGGAGAAGGCATTGCGTTTTGGCTTTCTCGTAGATGACCATTTCGCGGTTATGATCGTCCCGGACTTTTTGACTCGCTTCCCTTATAAGCTTGTCCATTTGTTCTTCGAACGACAGACTGGGCTCTTTTGCATCTGGAACTTTCACTGGCTCAGGATTAGCGTCCTCCCATTGAGCATCCGCTTCTTCATCGAAGTCATACATGACATAGCAGCTGTTTAGAAGCTCTCGTTTCTTTGACTGGATGTATCCAAGCCCGATTGTTTCCATTCTCCCATTAGGCAGTTTGCGTTGAGTCTCGGGAACGTTCCAGACTTTGTCGTAGAACTTGGCTTTTCGAACGGTCTGCTTGAAGGATATCCCCTGACGTTTTAGCAGCCTCTTCAAGCCCTCTGTATAATATCTGGGGAAACGGATGGGCTGAACCTTGTCAAGCGTAGGGTCCGCGCCATGCCAGGTTTCTTTCTCCACTCTGGTTTCTTCAGAGCGGTAGAATAGAATTACTTTTTCGCTTTCTCGCCTGGAAGGGTATAGAACGTCTGCAGCTCTTCTACATTGTAGATATCAAGTGCATCCAGTTCTTTACGGTGTTTAAGCGGCACCATGGCGACTTGTAGACTTTGTTCTTCGTCAGCGGGCGTTTGTATTGAAGGTCGAACGGGGAATACAGCATGGACCTCATCTTCCGAGTCGCTACCGAAGATCAACGTAGGAGCGGACGGTCCTGGCTTGTTGTGTCGAGACGGCCCAGAGTAAACTATCTCTTCTTCCTCCTCGGTATCACTGCCGAAGATAGGGATGGTGGCATTAGCTTTGTTCTCCGGCTTGTGACACATTTCCGTGTCTTCGAAATCCGGTAAGAAGTATTTGGCATCTTCATATTTGCGGACTTCGTTCACGGAGAACGGGTTCAGTTCTCCCACCACGGTATACTCGAGACCATCCTTAGAATACTTCATATACTGATGTTGTGTAGAAGGGATGGTGTTGTACTCGTGTAACCACGGTCGGCCGAGCAGAGCGTTGCAGCATGTCTTGGCGTCTATGACGTGGAACTTAATGTCCGTGACGAGTAGCCCGAAGCATAGCATCGGTATCACAGACCCAAGAGTTCTTGATGACTGTGAGTCGAACCCGGAGATAGTGATCTTGTCCTGAGCAAGGTGCTGGACGCTCATGCAGATTTCTTTTAACACCCGCACATTGAGGAGGTTAACGGAGGATCCATTGTCGATCAGGATTTTGCCTATCTTTATATCGTGACAGTATCCTGAGACATAAAGGGGGCGATTGTGTTCGCATGTTCCAAGGAGAAGGTCTTCATCACCAAAAGCGACATCGGCCGTGTGCACTTCCTTCGATTCATCCTTCCTCTTTTCCTCATCCAGGAAAGCTTGGAATTGCTCCGGATCCTGTAGTGCCTTGATTAATGAATCTCTCGCCTCCTTTGATAGCAAAAGGGCGTCAAGAATGCTGAGCTGTGAGGGTAGCTTCCTCAAATGCGCTAAGACGTTGTAATCCACCTTATTTCTCTTCGGCGGGTCCTTGGCACTTAGCTCCTCCAACACTTGGTCATCTAAGACGATATCTTCAGAGACCTTTTCTTTCCCTTTATCCTTTCTATTCGGGGGTCCGAGATTCTTTTCAGGCAACGTCCGATTACGCAGCCGGATATTTTCGCAAACCTTCGGCTCTTCTTCTTTTCCCGAAGTGGACTCTTTAAAGAGAGGGCCAAGCTCCAGCTCCTCATCAGAATCGCTCCCGAATGTAGGCACCTGTGATCCCCCGGCGTTAACCATGCGACAATCACCGGTAGTTCTGTTAAACCCCTCGGTCATATTTTTCCGTTCCCGACGAGTTTTGTGTTTCTCCCGGTTAAAATGTTGTCGATGGGCAACATATCCTTTCCACCATCTATCGAAAGTTTTGCATTTTTCAGTGGGGTGCGAAATCTTTTGATGATATAAGCAATAGGAGGGGTGCATTTCCTTTTCACCAGTAATGTTTCCTTCTGAGGATGGTAGCTTCATGCCCATTGATATGGCCTTAGTAAACCTTTTCCTCATCTTGAATTTGCTTTTGTCCGTAGTGGATGTATTCTGCTCCAGCGGGATCGTCTCAGCTCTTTCATCAAGTCCCTGGCGCTTGGCCCTTTCAAATACAGCCGTCTCGCGTTCTCGATCAGCTTTACTTTTCAATCGAGCTTCGTTAAGGAATGCGTCAATTACTTCATTTGATGGCCCCAGAATTTTTGATTCAGGGTCTGCCCCCAGCGTTTCAGTATAAGGAGTCTCCTCATCGTCCATGAACGAATGGGAAATCACATGACAGCTCGCCCCATATTCTTCAGATTCATCAGATGAACTTTCTCCCTCATCTTCCTCCTGAAAGACATGATTGAGGAACTCTTGGAATGTAATGGGAGCCCGTGCCTTCTGGTTATATTCCTCCAGCGCATCAATTTGTTTTTGCAAGTCTATGCGCTTGTCGCCAGGCTTCACGTACTTCTTAGATTTCTTATTCTTCTTTTTCGAAGATTTTGACGGCTGGTTGCGAGTGCTTGGGCCACCTCTATCGGTATTTGGAGTTGTACGTGGCTTCAACATCCCCTCAATGACCTGCGGTTCCAACGGGTTCTTCCACCTAATCGCTGAACATGTCTGAAGATCGTTTAGCATCCTTTTTGTCTTGGCTGATAATACAACCTCCCAAGGAGCTTCTTCAACGACGGAGCATGTTGCCCCCGGCGTATTCATCCCCTTAGATGTGTGGGGCTGCGGGGGATTCACCTTCCATTTGTCAGATAACGTGAACTTGCCCTGTCGATACTGGTCTTCAAGCCAATTTTTGAAGACGTAGCAATTTTCGATCGGATGACCCAGTACTCGATGATAAGGACAGTAGTTGGGCTCATTGACATCATTTGGTTGCGACGGACGTTTTGGATCCGGCAGATTTATGAGTCGGTTGCGCAATGCCAGCTCGAATAACCTTCTCGTTTTATCTCGGGGAAATGAGTAAGAACATCCTAGCCTCTCCTCAAGGGCTACATACGGACGCATATTATTTTGACGAACAACCGGCTTTAAGTTGCTCAGTTGTTGTTGAGCATTAGTGACAACGATCGCTTTTCCCTTCCCCTTGTCATTTCGGGAGTCCGTCTTTGGAAGAGGGGGTTTATGGCCCATCTGATCCATTTGCGCTAGCTTGTCAATCAAGGCCTGGAAGGTAGTCGGCTTGAAAAACATCATAAATTGTGAGATGGTTGCTTGCGGATCAAGGGTTCCCACAAACATACCCACCGCGGGAGCTTCTTCAATGCGCTGCTCGCACTTCGACCATAAGTTCCGCCACCGTATAGCATATTGAACCCATGTCTCTCCTGGCTTTACCCTGGCGTTAATCAGTGTTGTTATCGAGGTGCGTTCACTGGCGCTTGCAAAACGCTGAGTAAATAACAGCTCCATCTCCGCGAAGGTTTTGATAGAGTCGTTCAGGAGCTCAAAGTACCACTCGAACGCTGTATCTGATAAGCTTCCAACGAACTGGCGAAGCAACAACTTGTCATCACCGCCGGTGTTGCCACAGAGTGCCCTGAACTGGGCAACATGCTGGTGAGGATTGCCCGTCCCCTTGTAGACATGGAACTTGGGAATTGTGTAGCCCGGCGGGTACTTGATTTGATCGTACCAACTTGGATATGGCCGCCCCGTTTTTACGACTTGGCCGGCTGCTTCAGTCGTATGATGAACCCGTATTTGCTGGGCTATGTACTCGTCTAAGTCGCTTTGGAGATTGTCTCCTCCTTAGCTGTTGACAGAGCTGGCGGAGGATTTGACGTCTCTCCCCTATCATCTTTAAGGACGATCGGGGGATCCTCGGCCGGAGGATCTGGTTGGATCATCATCCCCACTATGTCTTGGAACAGGAGGCCCGTACGCTTTATGTTGGCTGCTTGTTCAGCAGCCTCTTTATCCTTCTTCTCCAATATTCGACGAAGGAATTTGGCGTTAGTTTCTTGTTCCTGGCGTTCATCCGAAGACGTTTCAGGGTTTTCTTTGGGCCCAGTAAGTGCGGCCATAGCGTTCATCATCTCTTGGAGCTTCTGCTGCTGCTCCTGCGCTTTGGTCACTGATCGCGTAAGCGGTCGATGACCCGTAGATATGCGACTGTCCTCTTTACCAGACGCCATGTAGACGGTATGAACTACAATGCCCCCTAATTTAGGGCGTTTGGGTTCACTACTTTTGATATTCGTCGTCGGCGTTGGCATTTTTTCTGGCCTTCTTCTCTTATGGGCCATAGAAGTTGAGGGGGTCGTTGCTTTGGGCATCCAAGCGGTCGTCGCCTTTCGTTGCTTGACCGGAGGATTTTCTTCTTCCCGACCTTCGACTTCTTCTGTTGGCGAGAGAAGTTAGGATCAATAATAGATTCTCGGACTCTTCGCCATGTCCTATAGATCCTGAAGGACAGTGATTGAGGAGACTGCTCCGGCTTTTCTGTTTCCACGGCAATCTCTACCGGTGGAGGAGATTTTCTGAGGACCGCAGTTGGCGAGTTCCTGTGTACCCTATTCAGCAGTTGAAAGCTATTCCCGGTTGGAACAGCAGCATTGACTTCCACCGTTAAAGCTGGTGGAGTTATCCCAGAAGGGGAGTTGCCCTCGGTCTTCCTTATCCGGCGCCAGTGGCGTCATCGGGCGCGACGAGTCGTCGGTATTGGTTCAGAAACTTCTTCTTGCCCCCTGTTCAGGTGTGGGGCTGTTGCCGGCGTCAGCCTATTGAAGACTGATATCTTTTGAGCAGCAGGAGAAGGAGTGGGATTTGGGACGGTCGGTCTTGTAAAGACTGATCTCTTAGCCGGAGAAGTCGCCTTGACGACTTCAGGAGCAGGTTTGGCTACTCTTTTTGGAATAACCTTTTCTGGGATCGCAAGCTTCATTGTGGGCTCGCAGGAGTTTTGTCCCAGTCTGGAGAAGACCGAGGCACTGGTGTTGGGCGACCCGTTGAGAGAGGCCGCAGTAACTGTAAGTCGATCGAAGACCGACTTCTTAGGAGCTTCTGGTACGGGCACAGGGGTGCTGAAGCTTGTTGGCGGAAGCATGGTTCCGAAAAACAGCCCTGTGGTGGCTTGAGTAATCTGCTCCACGGGCATGGTGAACAAAGAGGCCGCTTGGGGCCCATAGGTTATGCCCCCAGTTGAGGCCGAACGCGAGTTGCAGCTGCAGTTAGAGCACTTCGAACAGGTAGAGGCCATCGATGCTTGATTTCTTTTCTGCGCCAAGCAAGAGACCAAATCTTAGTAAACTTGAAATCCAAAGGCAACCATTAACAAACCGTGATTCGTTCGTGAAGACGACACACGAACTGTGGAGTGGAAAGAGGAAAAGGTCCCACCGGGCGTGCCAGAATCTGTTCCCCTCCGAACGGCGGCCGAGACATTAGGACGTCTTGCCTGAGATTCGGGGCAGATGCTATTTGGTTTTATCCGTCCACCTCTTCGAAGATGCCAAGTTGATTTATGGCACCGTGTATCGGAGGTTTAGACGAATGCGGCCGATGTAGCAGACTTCGTCAGATTCCCCCTCGCTTGAGGGGGTTTTGATTGTGGGGACGCTCTTCCCTGCAGGCGCAAGCCCCTGCAGTTAATTATGCTACCGCATCGCGGTAACAACTTTCTCCTTCTCCAGAATTTCACTTCGTGTCATGGGTGTTTGTTTTGTTTGTGGTTGCTCGTGGATTGTATACGGAGACTATTTATTTTGTCGCCCGTAGGACGTGGATTAGTCCAAATCCGTATTTTCTTAGATTTGGGTTTTGGGTTTTGGTTTTAAGGATACGTTAGCCATATTTGAGGCTAAGATCAACTTAAACGTTTGTTAAGGATACGTTAGTCTAATTTTCAGACTAAGATCTACTTAACGGGATCGTCTAGATCCATTTCCAGTTTAGGGACATGGTGGTCCACTTAATATATGGTCGTCGGGACCCGTCACCTCTCTGACGACGTTGAAGGATTACAACAACATGTGTCAGAGGAGTTCGGAGATGTACCCTTGAACCAAAGTTGATTGGGGGATCTATAGTCCAATTTGGGACTAAAGTCTGTTTGAATATTTAAGGATACGTTAGCCATATTTGAGGCTAAGATCAACTTAAACGGGATCGTTTAGATCCGACAAAAGAGCATTTGGGAGCTCTATTATTCCAGTTTAGGGACGTAGTGGTCCATAGGTAGTTTAAGGACATTGCGGTCCATATTCGAGTTTAGGGACGTGGTGGTCCCTATTCCAGTTTAGGGACGTGGTGGTCCATCGGTAGTTTAAGGACGCTTAAGTCCGCGGGTTTAAGGACCCCACAGTCCGTCTCTTAGTTTAAGGACGCTTAAGTCCATGGGTTTAAGGACCCCACAGTCCGTCTTTGAGTTTAAGGACGCTTAAGTCCATGAGTTTAAGGACCCCACAGTCCGTGTTGATGTGTAGTTGTCGGGACCCGTCACCTCTTTGACGTCGTTGAAGGATTACAACGACAGGAGTCAAAGAAGTTCGGAGATGTACCCTCGAACCGGTCGTGAATTGATTTAAGAGAGCAGCTGTGCTCAATTAATTTAATTTGAGGACTTACAGCCATGATTGGGCTAAGTCCAGTTGAAAAATATTCAACGCTTTTATTTATTTTTGGTCTATTAAACCTGTGCTAGGGCTTTGCCCACATTTAAATAATGTATTGCATTACATTTTATTTTTGTTTGGGCTCTGCCCATAAAGGATGCAGAGCATCAATTTGACTTGGGCTCTGCCCATTTATAAATGATGCAGAACATCAATTTTATTTGGGCTCTGCCCTTTTATAAAAGATGCAGAGCATCAATTTGTTCCGGGCTCTGCACTTTTACAAATGATGCAGAGCATCAATCTGACTTGGGCTCTGCCCTTTTATTGCTTTGCAATTTATTTAGGCCTACTAGGTCTTTTTGACTTGGGCCTGGCCCGTTAGCAAAAGAAATGCATTGCATTTGTCAGGCGCTTTGCGCCAATCAAAGAGCGCAAGCGCTTATGATGATGACACGTGTCATGCAAGCGCAGTGCGCTGCGCCAATGCACTGCGTTTGCGCTGCTGACACGTGGCGCGCTGTGGTGAGTTGCGCCAGTTTCAGAGAGCAAGGCTCTATTTCAAAAGCGCATAGCGCAAATGGTCCAGATGCTGACACGTGGCTCTCTCTGGTGGCTTGCGCCAACCCAAGAGCGCAATAGTGCAGATTTACAAGTGCAAGGCACTATTAACTTGAGAATCTTTTAGATTCATAACCAATGGTTCATAAAAGAAGTGCAAAGCACTGTTTGTTTTCTTGATCTAATTTAGTTCAAAGAAAACAAGTTCTTCTTGTTTTTCTTATCTCAGGGAACCAATGGTTCATAAAAAAGTTCAAAGCACTTATTATTATTTATTTATATTTTTTTTATTTGAGATCCTTGATCTTGTTCTCAGATCAATGATCTGTTCATAAGAGAATTTTCTCTTTTTCCTAAAGGTTTTTATCTTTTTTGTTCTTGAGGAATTCTCTCCAATTCTTCAGAGTTCTCTCTGTTTGAAGTTTTTAATTTCTCACACAATGTTGATGCCTTTGAATTGATGTCTAGGGGCCTTTATATAGTGCCCATAAATTTGTTAAAGAGATCTTTCTCTGAGTGATTTGGGGAATTTTCCCCACCGTTGGATCTTTGATCCAAGAGCTTCTGTTTTACAGAAGAAAATCTTCTTGTTTTAACAAGAACAGAAAGATTTCTTTAAAATCTTAATTCTGTTTGGCGCAAACGCCCCAGCGCATGACACGTGTCAAGCAGCGCACAGCGCAGCGCAACTGCACTGACATGTGTCGCGCAGCGCAGTGCTTGCGCAACTGAAGCGTTGCTTCCTTTAATTTTGTCTTAAATAGAGCTTTGCTCCGATTGGTCGCGCTGCCTTGGGCGCTGTGCTGATGTATCAGCTTTTGACACGTGGCGCGCTGCGCAAAGAATCTGAAGCGTTGCTTCATTTATTAAAGCTTAAATTTTCAAAGTAGTGCTTTGCGTTGCTTCATCTTCCACCTCGGAATTTGAACAGAGCTTTGCTCTGATTGGGGTAAACACCTCCATTTTATAGCCCACAACGCCTGGGAGTCCAACAGTCGCCCGCCCGTTTCACCCGCAACACAGGTGCCACGCGGCAAACGTCGTGCCTCCCCATGCGAAACCGAAACGACGCAACTCCGGCTCTTCGCCTTGACCACGCCCTCGTGACACGTGTCTCATGCGACTGTCCAACTCCTCGGTGCCAACCTTAGGAAGAGCAGACAAAACCTCGCCAAGAGGCAACCGAGCAGCTTCACTGCTCGGTCCTTCCTCATGGAGCTAAGCCTACTCTATGAGGCAGCCGAGCGGCTACCCTGCTCGGCTATCCCTAACCGGTAGCTCGCCTACCCTACAATGCCAGGGATCAAAGCCCTCACTATGAGGTAGCCGAACGACTACCCTGCTTGGATATCCCTGGCCGGTAGCTCACCTACCCCACAATGCCAGGGATCTAAGCCCTCACTAAGAGGCAGCCGAGAAGCTACCCCGCTCGTCTATCCCTGGCCGGTAGCTTCCTTACCCAACAATGCCAGGGATCAAAGCCCTCAGTATAAGACAGCCGAGCGGCTACCCTAGTCGGCTATCCCTGGCCGGTAGCTCGCCTACCCCACAACGCCAAGGATCTAAGCCCTCACTAAGAGGCAGCCGAGCGGCTACCCCGCTCAGCTATCCCTGGCCGGTAGCTTCCCTACCCCAACAACGCCAGGGATCAAAGCCCTCAACAAGAGGCAGCCCAGCAGCTATTCTGCTCGGCTATCCCTGGCCAGTAGCTTCCCTACCCCAACAACGCCAGGGATCAAAGCCCTCACGAAGAGGCAGCCCAGCAGCAACCCTGCTCGGCTATCCCTGGCTGGTAGCTTCCCTACCCCACAACACCAGGGATCAAAGCCCTCTCCAAGAGGCACCATGCAACAACCCTGCTCGGCCATCCTTAAGGACAAAAAGCCCTCGCCAAGAGGAACCAGGCAGCAACCCTGCTCGGCCATCCTTAGTAGGCCTTTTACGGCCCCACCCGCGCTAAGGATAAAAAGTCCTTGAAAGAGGCAACCGGGCCCACCCTTGCTCGGTTATTCCTAGCTAGTAGCTCCCTTCCCTAACAGACCAGGGATCAAAGCCCTCGCCAAGAGGCAACCGGGCCCGCCCTTGCTTGGTTATCCCTGGCCGGTAGCTCTCTACCAAACCAGGGATCAAAGCCCTCGCCAAGAGGCACCGGGCAATAACCCTGCTCGGCCCGTCCTTAAGGATCAAAGCCCTCGCCAAGAGGCACCGAGCAGCTACCCTGCTCGGCCCTATCCTCAGTAGGTCACTCACGGCCCCTTCGTGCTAAGTATCAAAGCCCTCGCCAAGAGGCACCGAGTATCTACCCTGCTCGGCCATTCTTAGTAGGCCACTCATGGCCCCTCCCGTACTAAGGATCAAGCCCTCGCCAAGAGGCACCGAGCAGCTACCCTGCTCGGCCATCCTTAGTAGGCCACTCATGGCCCCTCCCTCGCTAAGGATCAAAAGCCCTCGAAAGAGGCAACCGAGCCTACCCTTGCTCGGTTATCCCTGGTTGGTGGCTCCCTACCCCAACACACCAGGGATCAAAGCCCTCGCCAAGAGGTACCGAGCAGCTGCCCTGCTCGGTCAATCACTGGCATGCCTCTCCAAGCTTCCCACGCTAAAGAACATGACCTCACCATGAGTCATCCGGTTCTACGTCTAAGCAATCTCCACCTCGACTTCGGGGCCATAGAGATACCGTCTTCACACCGGTCTTTGCACACTCGGCAAACAAACAGATCAACTCGATGTGTGATCGCTACACAAAGAACCGACATAAACGAAGATAGTACTGCGCAAATACGAGTGTTTACCGACAAAGGAAAATACAAGCACAAACACTACTGCAAAAACAAAAATCTTTATTCACAAAGTCAAACCTTTTACAAGGGTACTGTGGGCTCCCCAGCCTTACAAAAATGTCCGAAGGCCTACAAAATACCCGAGGCAACAAAAAGAATAAAAAAGCATGAAGACAAGGGACTTCAGGCCTCATGACCGGGCGAAACCTTGGGAAGCCCAGCGCCCACCATAGGAACCTCGACGTCGCCCTTGTCGGGTATCTCCCCGGGGCTATCCTCCTGCTCGTCATCCCCTCGGGGATATTCAGCTCGGAGCTCTTCGTCAGCGAACTCCGGCATCCGAGCCTTGACGGCGTCAAGGGCCTCGTGCCAGATGGAGGTGGTGGCCGAGGCTAGGACGGTGTAGAACTGTTCCGATTTCTGGAAGTTCTCCACCGTCTTCGCCGCTTTGAGGTCGGCTCGCTTCGCAGCCTCTCCCGCAGCCTCTAACTCCTTCCGGAGAGTGCTTACGGACTTCCTCATGGTGCCAACGAGCACCCTGGAGTCCCGAAGCTCGGCCTCGGCAGCCTGGGCGGCCTCACGGAACCTGGCAACCTCCTGCTTCGAGGCCGCCACCTACTGCCTCGCGGCCGCCGCCACCTACTGCCTTGCGGCCGCCCACCTCGCCCCCAAGGGCAGCGACCCTCGCCATCGCCGCCTCTAGCTCCCGTTTCGAGCTCTCCCCCAGCGAGGAGAGCTCACCCGCGGCTCGCATCGCTGGGGCTATCACCTCCTCCTCCATACGGGCGACAATAGCGACGTGCTGGAGGACCTGAGGAAATCGGAGGGGGGTCAGGAAGAAAAAGGGGCACCAAATCTCGCAAGCAATGAGACGATGTACGAGCACTAATCTGCACGACCTCTTGGACGATGTATGCCATTTGTGCCTTCAGCGTCCCCCCATGGACCCGGCCCCCGGCCGACCTCTCCATGTCATGCAGCAAGCTGTCAGCAACGGAGAGCCCCGAGGGCACCTCAAAGCGGAGCTCCCCCTCGTCCACCAAGATCGGAGAGGTCGGGGTCCGCGAAACTGTTCGGGGGAACCTCTTGAGAGACGACGGCGGGGGGCTCGTCTCAACCTCCGAAGCCTAGGCGTCCTTTCGCCGAGCCCTTTTTCTGCTCGGCTCCTGTCCAGGCTCCGGGACGGGACGGCTGCGGGGGGAGCCAGGACCGACGTCTGACGAGAAGAGATGGCCTCTCCAGCTTTCGACCTTTTCTTCGGCTTGCGCATGGCTGCTCGGAGGAGGTCCACATCCATGGTTTCTGCACAAGACAAGATATAATGGAATCAGCGACATAAACAGAAACAGAAACAAACACAAGCCTAACTTACCGACGAACTGGGCGGGGCTGAGCCCGGCCCAACTAAGGGCTCGCTCAAAAAGAAGCACGTCAGCCAAGGGAATAGGCTGCCACCCCTCCACCCTCACAGCGCCGGGGTCATCGGACAGATTTCCCTGCCAGCACCTATCCCTAGACCACTGGATGGGTACGGGCCAGTCCTCACCCTCTGGCGGCCCGACGAAGAAAAACTTCTTCTTCCAATCATGGATGGAAGAAGGCAAGACGACAACTCCTGACCCAGCTACACTCCCCCGTTGCTTCCTAAAGGAGAGGTAAACCCACCTCGGGTCGCCCGTGCGAGTTCCGGAGTGACTTTTGTAGACAAGAGAGGAAGCAAGGATGGACAGACTAAAGGGGATCATCTGCAGTTTCAGCCGGACCAGAAACCCTAGGAGAATCCTCCAGGAGTTCGGCACTAGCTGGCCCGGGGCTAGCCCAAAGTAATTTAGCGCAGCTACAATCTCATGAGAGAAAGGCAGGTGCATTCCAGCCCAAAGGGCTTTCAGGTACAAGGCGATCTCTCTACCCCGCACCTGATCTGCCCTCTCTCCTTCCTCGACCAATCGTAGCGTGTAGCCGGAAGGAATATAGAAATGAGCCCGAGCGGTGACAAGCTCGTCCTCATATCTCACTGAGGACGACGCACCAGGGATGCCCGCTGCCACCGCTCCGGGAACCGCCCCAGAAGCGCGACCCCGGGAAGAGGATCTGACCCTAACTTCCCGAAGGGGCTCCAACCCAGGGGAAGAATCCCTAGTATCTACCCCTACGACATCTACAAACTCCTCAAAGCAAGACATCTAACCTGATGGGAAGAAATTCTCAAGAAGAGAAAACGCAAAATCCGGCCTAAAAAGGGAGAGCGTCGAGACAACAAGACTCAAAATGAGGAAAATGTGAAGAGAGAGAGAGAGATCCCGAATCAGGCCTCCCCTCGATTTATACTGTCGGCGTCCTCATCCAACGGCGATGGTCGGCCCCGCCAAAAACAACTCTTCGCATTCAACGGCCGTGATCGCTCCACCTGCTGCACGCACATTGGCCGAACCCCATCAGACGCCAGAAGTCTGCGGCCCATCACATCAGCCAACCAAGGCCCGACATGTGGGCTGTCGCTTCGGCAAAAGTACGCACGATCCGGCGCACCCTCTTTAATGTAAAAGATCTCGTCTTGATTCGCTGGTATCATCCAGAAAATACAACGAATTGCCCGGGGACACGCCTGACGATATCTTCGAAGAGGAGCTCACCTCGGGTGACTCGGCAGACCACTCTTGACCCGACCTATCAGCTGGTCGGGACAAGAGTGAGGGGGCTAATGATGATGCTCAATATCGGTGATCTTCAAGATCATGGCATGTGGCAGATGACGTGTCCCAGAGTATGTAAGAAAGGGCCTACAGTGGCCGACCAGACCACACCTATGTTCGTCCTACCGAGCAAACGCTGGCTCACCTACGAGCCCCCTGCATAACCGGCCTCACAGCTCTTCCCCGGGCTACAGCAGAACCAAGATACCTCGGCTCTCCCTCTCGTCCGTGAGCTCTCCCGCCGAGGTCATCTTCCATGGTCTCATCGACCGACCAGCGGCACCACTCACAGGCGCAACCGCCATCCCGTGAATCTCGCCATGCGCGAGATATCCGCCGGCCACCTCCCACGTTCCACGCCATCACGATTCCCCATTAACGAGCCTGTCTCGCCATTAATGGGGGATCCCGCTCATCACGCGGGCGTGACGTCGGGAGTGTAACGGCTGGCATGATTCCCGCGCCTGCCCTGCTTGCTGCCACCGCTATATAAACTCCTTCTTCAGACGGTCCAAGTATGTCATTTTTACTCCACTAAGCCGTTACTCTGCTCGGATCTCTAGTCTAACTTGACCGTCGGAGGAAACTCGGTGGTACAATCACCCCGGGACTTCCTTGCAGGTAGCTCGGCAACTACAACCTCAAACCCATTGAGATCCACACGCTTCAAGAGCGACAGCCTCCAGATCCAATCTCAGCCACCCATCGCCGCCATCAGCAGATCAACGGAAGGTAACATCTTGGCACGATCCAGGTCGCGTCAGGGAGTGTGCGGGAATCAATCCTCGGGACGGAAAGTGCTCGTAACATAACATGTTAGGCGCAAATCCATGGTATCCATGGATACGTGTGTATGATGTGTGCGTTAGGTAGGCTTACAAGGAGAGTTCCAAATAATAATAATAATAATAATAAAAATAAAATCACCAAATACTCCTTCATTAAAACAAACACAACCTTAACTCACTCCCTTTTTTGAGACACGAAGAAATCATTGCCCTTTATGACTTACCTCGCACAGTTCTAGCCCATGCTTCCGGTGCTTTCCTTTACCCTAACTAACAAAGCAATTCAAATTTAAATCAACAGAATCACACACCAAAAAAGAAGTACAAAGATTCCTACTCCATTTAAATTAGCTATAATCTCCACTTCAATCTCTATCCAAATGGATGCCAAGATCACCAACCGCATCTCAACAAACCTCTCCAATGGCGTCCGCGGCTTCGTCCGGAAACTCCTCTTCCTAGTCCTAACTGTCGGTCCCATCCCCAAACACGTCGCCTTCATCCCCGATGGCAACCGCCGCTACGGCCGGAAATGGAACCTCGGACAAGGCGAGGCACATCACACCGGGTGCCTCAATCTCCTCCAAATGCTCAGGTACTGCTACGAGATGGGCGTCCAGTACGTAACGTTCTACGCTTTCAGCATCGACAACTTCAAACGCAAGCAGTCTGAGGTTCAAATCCTAATGGACATGATCAAAGACAAGTCTCAAGCTCTCATCCAGCACAGCAGCATTGCCAATGAGCTCGGCGTCCGCGTCGAATTCTTCGGTTTCAACAAAAGAAACACTATATATATCTTTACTATCGACCGATATAACTATATATCTGATAAATGCTAACCATGTCTAAACATTTAGGGAATTTGGAAATGCTCGATGCGTCGACGAAGGACGCGGCGGAAAAAGCTATCGCAGCGACAGTGAAGAACAGCAGGATCGTGTTGATGATATGTCTTGCTTACAGTTCGCGCGATGAGATTGTTCGAGGGATCCGAGGTTCGTGTGAGGAGACGAAAGCCGGGTTGGTTTCGATCGAGGATTTGGAGACGAATATGTACTTCGCGGGGCGTCCCGATCCTGATGTTCTGATAAGGACTTCGGGAGAGACGAGGCTGAGCAATTTCCTGCTGTGGCAGACGGCGCGATGTGTGCTGTACGCGCCGCGGTGTCTTTGGCCGGAGATGTCGTTGAGGCATTTGGTGTGGGGGGTTGTCCTGTATCAGAGGAACTGGAACTACTTGGAAAGGATTAAAAAGAAGTTGTGAGGGCTGTAGAATTGAAGAACACAAATAAATTTGGAGTGGAGCTTGTAAATTAGTTCATGATGTTGTTGATGAAAGATTAATTATTGCAAAGATCTTTTGTATGGCTTCTAGCCTTCTATTTTTGAAATTTGGACCGCATTTGCAAGAAGATAAATATCCTTGCTATCTAATTTTACTAAAAAGGGAAGAGGTCTCGACATGGACGTAACAAAAAATTCTCATAATTTTGGATAAAACTTATATTTAAAAAAAATTATTTCTAACTGTGTAAAGTTTTTCAATCCTCTATAACAAGGTTTACTATTTTAATAGAAAATATTTTTTTAGAAAAACTCTATTAAAACCTGTCTATAAAATTGCATCCCCTCAATTAATAATAATGAAAATTTAATTATTATTATTTGGGAAATGTTATTCAACATCATCAAAATATTAAAAAACCAAAGAAATAAGAAAAATTTGAGATTTTTGATAATTTCGCAATTTTCGTATGCTGAACAAGCTAACAAAATATTAAAAAAACAAAGAAAACACAAAATTTTCAGCTTTTGAAAGTTTCGCGATTTTCGTCTATTGCACCGTAAAAAATATTTTAAAATAGAAGAGAACAGAAGAATTTTGAGATTTTTTATGATTTTTGTTTGGTATAACATACAAAATATTGAAAAATCGAAAATGACATAAAAATTTTAAGATTTTCAAAAGTAATGAATTTCTTTTGGAATTTTCGCCTTTCCCCTCATCTCGCCGTCGAGCCTTACCCTCCCCTTCCCCTTCCGACCCCCAATCAGTGGCGAAACAGGAAATTTTTTTTGTGGAGGCCAAGTTAAAATGTATAATAGGAAAAATATACTTATGTACTAAAATACTACTAAATATTTTTAAAACTAAATGTTGACTTTAATATTTTAAAAATATGTAGCCGTGGAGGCTTTGAAACAAGGCCTTTAGAATTAAAATCCTATGACTTAACCGATACGATAAATTAATAAGTGTTAACATTTACCAAATGTGTATATTTATTGTACATATAAAACCAAACCCATATATAAAGCATTTGGTGGAGGCTTGCCGGAGCCGGGACCCTGCTGGCCCCCCCTGATTCCGCCCCTGCCTTCGGTCCCCGACCTTCCCCTCCCCCAATCCCTTACTCCCTCCCTCTCCGACCCCTTCGCTGGCGCCACCACCCTTCTCTCACCCCTGAACCCTTTACTACCCCTCCAAATCATCATCATCATCCATCATCTCCTTCTCCTTCAACGCCGGTAACAGCTACGCCGCCCTCCTCCAATCCCTTCGCCCTACCCCACATCCTTTCCTCCGTCCCTTCAAATGCTGCCCCACCTCCCCTGTACCACCCTTCTTCTGCCTTCTCCAAAAAAAAACTTAATTATTTTATTATGATTTAATAATTATTAAAATAAATAGTAACATAATTAATAATTAATTTATTATATTATGAAATAGGTAAAATGGTCTTCTAATACGAAATTTAACATTGTTAAAGTTGACCTTTTAACTCATGGTTGTTATCTGACAATATGAAAGTTATTGGTTGTTTTTTGTCACGGGTCCAAATATTAGGGGAGTTTTCGGTAAATAAACCTATAAATATTGAGGAAATGAAAAAAAACATAAGATTTTGAGATTTTGAAAATATATTATTTTTGTTGCAATAGCAAGCAAAAATATTTGAAAAATGAAAGAAACTTATAATATTGTTCTTTTATGAATTATATATGAGATTAATGGAGGAAAGAGGCCATAGGAGGGGATTTCCTCCTATGGCGTGGAAAAAATACAACCTCCACCATTTTTCCAACGATCGGCACACATCATCATCATCGTTATGATCTAAGATGTGGGTACACCAAATTTCATGTGATTTCACAACTGTTTTACCGTTGTTTTAGTGGGTTCAAAATTAACGGTTTACCGACAATAGAACTTTTTACATTGCTAAATCAACGGTGAAAAAGTTGTAGAATCACATGAAATTTGGTGTACCCACATCTTAGATCATAACGATGAAGATGATGGGGGGCCGATCGTCGAAAAAATAGGTGGAGGTTGTATTTTTTCCACGCCATAGGAGGAAATTTCCTCCTATGGCCTCTTTTCTCCATTATTCTCGTTATATATATATATATATATATATATATATATATATATATATATATATATTTTATGGATACAAAATATTGAAAAGTTTGAAACATCATAAAAATTTAACATTTTTGATAATTTAGGGATATTCATGTACAAGAAGAACACCGAAAACCAAAGAAAATAGAAAAGATTTTTAAAAATTTGGGTTTTTAAAAATCTTTAGCCACAAAAACAACAAGTGTGGCCGTCCAACCTGAGAGCACCCAAATGGGTGCTCTCGGGTTGGTTCGCCACACTTGATGGTCTCGGGTTGGGGGTCCCACCTTGAACCCAAGAGCTAGGATGTCCTGTCATGCCCCGCTTCCCAAATACGGAATACGAGAGATGACTAGACCAGTCATACTCCTACGGTCAAGAAATAATCCCGCCGTAGTCACACTTCGGCTTTTAATATTATATGGTAATCAGTAAACACAACACGAAAGTAAAGAAAATCACAGCTCTCAATTTTATCATATTGAATCAATAGAGTTCAAGATACAACTATTCGCATGAAAAAAACAGCTAACCAAAAGAAATAACAATATCCTTATTGCAAGTAGAAAGCGATAACGCTGGTGTCGCGGTCTAAATCTCCGCGATCTCGAATGGCAGGTCCTGCTCCTGAGCTGGGTCTACTACTTTCTCTGAGCATGCACACTCAGGTCGTCAGAGCGACACATATAGCAATATATATAGTGTGTGTGTACTATGATATTAAGCATGAAACGAACTGCAGAATACAGTAACATGAGTATATGGAATATCAAGTGCATGTACACAATATGGTATATGTTTCATGTCAGCAATCCATGCAATGTGTATGTCATTACTTATCAGTCACTAAATCAAATGAAATCAATCGGTGGAAAAGGATGCTCGTGTTTAATAAGGGTCTAGTTCATATCCGAGACTACGGTCGGCTGTTGCCCGGGACATAACCCTGCAGCCGTGCCACTAGGCCCATGACCTAATATATATATATATATATATATATATATATATATATATCGAATGACCATCCTCTAAGTCACTGTACCTCGCTAAATACGAGTTTGATTCCACCTTGATTTCCCCATTTTTCTAGGTTACAATAACTATATGTACAGGACTAGTTGTATACAAGCACGCGTTAAAATCACGGTTTTATTCACTTTTCACTGCACTGTTCACTTTCACGAGTCAATCACTTATTGCTGGCGTACTTGACATAACTAATCCAATACTACTCATATTTGACAATACAAAGTTTGTTATGAATCACTATGAACATTCGTCGTCACTAAAGGTATCACGGTCGGGTAAATACGATGCCACATAACAAGTCATGTATAATTTGAAACACAATGTGCATTACGAGTTCAGTAAAACACATTAAATCGTACTATCGTAATTAGGCAAAACGATACAAAAGAGGCAGTAAGTAAACTTAAACAGCAATCCAAAAAAATTGGTTCCAGGTCAGTCGGGTTTTAGGTTTGTGAGTTACGGTCATTTCATTTTAAGTGTTCACCGCTGGAAATCCAATTCATGAACTGACAGTCTATTTCGTAACACATTTTACTCCCTATTGGGATCATAATTAGGCAATGATACGGTTAGGTAAAATTTAGATCTATCAATTATGTTTCCAAGGCACTATACAGATCGACAATATCCACTGCGTACTATGAGATATGTCTTGTTTAAGGCTAAGGTATACAATCTGTCTCTGTACTAAACTGCAGTACACCTCGATAGTTTAAAATGCAACTAAAATATCAAACGACGGTAAAATCAAACGAGACCACCACCTATGGTTAGCTAACAGGATTATCTTCACAACGGTAAAGGGTTCCGCATATTTTCATTTTCAAACAGAGATATAAAATTTATTTGAACTAAGTGTCAATGTAAAATGCTGCTGGATTGCAGTTCAGAGCCGCATTCCAAATTAGTTTTCGTCATTGTGATATATCAGTATCGAAAAATAAATTACAGAGTGTTCTATCTTATCGAGTTGGCTTCGATATATCAATGTCGCCTTTTTGGGGCGACAGCTCGTAATGATAATCTCTGTATTTTAAACTTAAATCACTACACAATAATTATTAACAGTAACGGGATCCACTAAACATAAGGTATGGGCATTTTGAAAGAGTATTCATCCATGTATCATATCGAACACTCGGGTTACATCTACGAGTAACAACCGAAATATCGATTCCATTTAATCGATTCAAACTAGATGCCGTCTAAATAAATTCTAATTTATATTGTTACAGATTATAAGATCGAGTCAGTCTTCCATTCTTCACAATCAAACTATAGGGGTTTTCCATGGAAATAATTTGTTTACAAGTTCTCGATATAGCTATACGGATGTGCACAAAACATTTATCACAATTACTTTGATTAAATAATACTTTAGCATGAATAAGCAAGCGAAGGTTTCACTTTCCTGACAACGACAGCACAACGATAGTGATCGCACAGATGGTTACGGCGAGAGCACGAGTACGGCATGTTCACGGCTGCAACGGCGACTTGGCTTGGCTACGGGTTCTGAACTTGGCCGTTGGCTAGAGCGGTGATGTGGGGAGGTTTCTGAGATGGGGTCGACGGCGACTGACGGAGGAGGTGACACCGGCGGCGGCGGCCTCAGCGACTCTGGGGCGATTCTTAGTTAGGGGCAGTGAGTGCTCGGGGAGAGTGGAAGCAAACAGTTCAGGTGCTGGAGTCGAGGAGGGTGGTGCTGTGGTCAAAGAGGAGCAGGGGGTGTCAGAGGGGGTTGTGGCAAACGACCGAGGAGCTTGGCTGGTGTAGTGGCGGTGGCTATGAGGCAGTGGAGGAGGTTGGGTATGGAAGCTCGTGGGTTGCGGTGGGTGTAGAGGTGATGAAGCTCGTCGTTGGTCGTCCAGGGGGTTGCCGACGGGTTTTGGAGGAGGGTGATGGCGGTTGGGCGGTGGTCAGTAAGGAAGTCGGAGTTCGGTTGGTTTTGGAGAGAGGAAGATCGAGAGAGTGAGGGAGATGAAGATATTGTAGAGGGGAGCTCGGTTAAGAGGGAGAGGATTCGAAGGAGGGGATCTCGAGGGTTGTTCAGGGCGAAGCTTCGTCGTGGCTATCGTGGGGACGAGCGGTTCTCATAGGGTTGTTGGGAATGTGGGGGAGTGAGTGAGGAAAGAAGCGGGAGAAGAAGGAGAAAGAGGGATGAGAGGGAAAGAGGGGGTCGTTGAGGGTGGTGGGGAGAAGGAAAAGAAGATTTCGGAAAGTAGTTGGGAGTGGGGTGGCGTCGGCGTGGAGCGGGTCTCGCGGCTCTCGTGGTGAGGAAGGAGGGGGACGTTGGGGAAAAAGGAGGGAAAAAGAAAAGAAGAAGAAGAAGAGAAAGAGGGGGAGATGGGGACCATGTCGGGTCGTGTTTGGGGTTTGGGTTATGGTGTTGGGCTTGGGCCACGGCATGGATTTTGGGTTATTTAATATTTAGAGTTAGGTTAAAGTGATATTTAGTTTTAGAGAAAAAAGGAGAAAAAGAAAAAAAAAAGTAAAAATTGAGGAAAATATTTATAAAAAATACGGATACAAGAATGGGACCGAGTATTACATCATACCCCCTTATAAAAATTTCGTCCTCGAAATTAAAGAACGAAAACGACTGAAACAAACAAACAATTACTCAAACAGGTGTGGAAATCATGAACGGATATCCTCTTCATGTTCCCGGGTAGACTCCCTTGGAGAACAACCACCCCAAGAAACTCGAACTAAGGAGATGACTTTATTCTTCAGTACTTTCTCCCTAGTGGTAGGCTTCTCCTCGTAAGACAGATCGGTGCCCAACGTCAATTCTGAATGGTCCAAGATATGGCTGTCATCCTGAACGTAGCGTCTCAACTGAGATATATGGAAAGTATTGTGCACACCAGCTAACAATGGAGGCAAAGCAAAGTCGGTAAGCCACCTTTCCTACTCGCTCTAGCACCTCAAAAGGTCCGATGAATCGGGGACTGAGCTTCCCACAACTACCAAACCTGATCACTCCCTGAGTAGGTGATATTTTCAAAAAAACATAATCACCAACACCAAACTCTAACGACCTTCTACCGGCATCAGCCCAACTCTTTTGTCGGTCCTGAGCAATTGTGATACGCTGCCTGATCATCTGAACCTTGTTCATTGTTTGAACTATAAGCTCAGGTCCCAGCAACCTTCGCTCACCTAAATCATCCCAACAAAGAGAAGACCGACACTTTAATCCATAAAGATCTTCGAACGGTGCCATCTGGATGCTAGCCTGATAGCTGTTGTTATACAAAAACTCCACCAGATGAAGGTGGTCCTCCCAAGAGCCCTGAAAATCCAGCATACACGCCCTCAACATATCCTCGAACGTATAGATAGTATGCTCGGATTGCCCATCCGTTTGCGGATGATAGGCCGTGCTGAACTTGAGACGAGTGCCCAAACTCTCCTGCAGGCTCCTCTAGAAGTGGGAAATGAACATGGTGTCTCGATCAGAAATGATACTAATGGACACTCCATGCAGCCTCACAATCTCCTGCATATGTCTCTCCATAAGAGATTCCTTCGATTGTCCCACTCGGAAAGGTATAACATGTGCTGCCTTCATGAGACGATCAACAAAAATCCAGACAACATTGTTGGCCCTTGGACTTCGAGGTAGTGCCATCACAAAATCCATGGTGATGTGCTCTCATTTTCACTCCGGTACTGGAAGCAGTTGCAACAACCCAGCTACTCTTTGATGCTCCACCTATTGGCGTACCAGACACCTGGAAACAAAGCGAGCAATCTCTCTCTCTTCATACCATTCTACCAGAAGTGTTGCCTCAAATTTCGGTACATTTTAATGCCTCCCGGATGCACCGAGTAAGCGGAACTGTATGCATCGGCTAGAACCTCATCCCGAATACCCCCTTTGGAACACAAAGCTGACTACCAAATCTCAGGGAACCATCTTCATGAATCAGTAAGTCCATCCTCAAACCAGCCCCAACTAATCCTTTGAACTTCTGCAACTGAGAATCTCCAGCCTGTGCAGCTTTAATCCAATCTACAAGCGGTGATTGAAGCCGCAACCACTAGAGCTGTTCGGGCACACCTGGTGTAACTACCTCCAACTCGAATGTCTGAAAATCTTCGATAATCCCCTTCTGACAAGTCAGCAACATAGTTGATGGCCTGCGACTGAGAGCATCAGGAACGACGTTCACCTTCTCTGGATGATACTGAAGATCAATATCGTAGTTCGCCATTAACTCTAGCTATCTGCGTTGTCTCATAATCAGCTCCTTCTGAGTGAACACGTATTTCAAACTGTTATGATCCGTGTACACCTTCACTTTTTCACCCAGTAAGTAATGCCTCCAAATCTTCAAGGCGAACACAACGGCCGCTAACTCCAAATCATGTGTGGGGTAGTTCTTTTCGTGGGTCTTCAAATAACGAAAGGCGTAAGCCACTACTCGACCGTGCTGCATCAAGACACAACCCAAACCCTTTCCCGACGCGTCACTGTGAACGACCAAGCCACCGGAACTATCTGGCACAGTCAGAATTGGGGCCGTGGTCAACTTTAGCTTTAACAGCTCGAACTCCTGGGTGCAATCCTCCGACCAAATATAAGGTACCTCTTTCCGCGTAAGCTTCGTCAAGGGTTCTGTTACTCTGGCAAAATCTTGACCAAACCGTCGATAATACCCATCCAATCCAAGGAAGCGTTTTATCTCAGCTACTGATTTCGGTGTAGGCCAGTCTTTGATAGATTCAATTTTCGCCGGATCCACTAAAATGCCGTCACTCGAAACGATATGCCCCAGAAATTGCACCTTGTCAAGTCAAAACTCGCACTTGCTTAGCTTAGTATAGAGCTTCTCCTCCCGTAGAATCTGCAATACAATTCGTAGATGCTCGGCGTACTCCCCTCGACTCTTAAAATAGACTAGAATGTCATCGATGAATACAACGACAAACTGTCCAAGTATTTGGAGAAAACCTTGTTCATCAAGTCCATAAATATGGCAGGTGCATTAGTAACACCGAATGACATCATAAGAAACTCATAGTGTCCATATCGGGTTTGGAAGGTCGTCTTACATACATCCTCTGCATTGACCCTGATTTGGTGATACCCTGACCGAAGGTCCAGCTTAGAAAATACTCGGGCACCACCTAGCTGATCAAACAAGTCATCGATGCGAGGAATGGGATACTTGTTCTTCACTGTCACCATTTTCAACTCACGGTAGTCGATGCACATGCGCAAAGAACGTCTTTCTTCTTCACCAGTAACACAGGAGCACCCCAAAGGGAAACACTTGGACAGATAAAACCCTTGTCCAGAAGATCTTTTATCTGTTTTTTCAATTCCGCCAACTCAACTGGCGCCATCCTGTATGGAGCCTTGGAAACTGGCGCTATACCTGGAATCAGGTCGATCAAAAAGCCTAATATACGAGGCGGGGGTAAACCAGGTAGATCTTCGGGGAACATATCAAGAAACTCTTGAACTGCCTCTGGTACTGGCTTCTCGTCTATCTCCATAGCAGTCAATGCCTTCGGCTTCGCTCGGAACTTAGCTGGCTCCAATGATTCGCTACCGCCCATGAACACGAACTCTGGGTGATTAGAAATACGAAATGTCACACTCCTAGCTCGGCAGTTGATAACAGCATGGAAAGTGCTCAACCAATCCATCCCTAGAATGGCGTCATAACTACCAGTCCCAATCAGAAGAAAGTTTGCATAAAACTCTCTGCCACAAACTACCACAGGGCACAACCTACACTCTTGGCTGGATACAATAATTCCGTTACCAGTATGTATCTCTCAGCTTTTGGTCAACGGCTCGTGAGGTATAGAGTGTGTGTCAACAAACCGTGCAGAAATAAAGTAATGCGAAGTACTCGAATCAAATAAAACTCTAGCTGGTACAGAATGAAAAAGGAGAGTACCTGCAACCACTTCTCCAGACACTTCCGCTTGCTCGGCAGTCAGGGTGAAAGCCGCCCCTGATTCGAACTCGTATCAGTCTTCCTCTAATTGAATAACGCCGCTAAGATGCCAGAGGTGGACCCCTCTGAGCTGAAGTGTCGAATGACGGCCGTTGTTGTTCGGACCCTCCCTGTAGCTCGAACCTCTGGGGACACCCGCCGACCCTGTGCTCGTTGGATTCGCAAATCAGACACTATCCCTTGGCTCTACGGCAATCTCTCTGCATGTACCCTGGCCTCTGGTAATAGTCGCAAATCAGAGCCCTCCGCTGCAGCTGCTGAGGTGAGAAAGTACGCTTCATTTGCGTTACCCCCGCCCTATGAATTGGGATTGCTCTATGAGGAGAAGTGGCAGCTCGTGATGGAATTATATAGGGTCTCCTATCCACCGATTGCTGGCTCTTGGCTTTCTCTGCCAACCTTTCCTATACTCGGGCAGCATTCAACACGTGTGCGAAGGTCTGTAGGTCGAGAGACACAATAAGCTGCTGCAGCTCGACATCGAGCCCTTGCTGAAATCATCTGGCCCAGGCGATTTAGGTGGCTACCATGTACGGTGCAAAGCGACTCAGCCTGTTAAACTCTACGGAGTAGACATCCACTAGGTGGCCATTTTGCTTCAGCGTGATAAATTTCTCCTCCATCTCGACCTTGGCAGTAGCTGGAAAATAGTGATCTAGAAAACACGCCGAGAATGTGTCCCATCCGATAGGTTTCTCCAACCTGCTCTCCTCGACGGACCGCCGTGCGGGCCTCATGCACTAGCTGGATCTTTACCACGGTTATTCTGTCAGCATCAGGGACCCGAGCGTCCGTCAAAAGATTCTCCACTTTGATTAGAAATTGCTCGGCCTCAAGTGGATCTGTTGCTCCCGTGAATACAGCCGGGTGAAGTCTCTTGAAATCAAAAACGGTACCAGCCCTAGCCTGTGTAGCTGGTACGGGAGCGCCCTCGGGGGCGGCAGAGCCAGCTGTAGATCTCTCCAAAACGGTAATTGCAGTCTCTTGCACTGCCTTCAATCCCTCAGCTAAGATATTGGTCTTTCTTTTCTGAGCCTGTGCTAGGGCCTTCAGTATGCTGAGGATTTTCTCTGTACGATCGTAGGGACCGGCACCTGAAGAGTTGCCTGAAGAGTCCATATCTCTGAAAGATGATCAAGGAAGGGAATCAGACTCAAACAAGAATTTTAGGATGGCTCCACGAGAATTATAAGAAGTGAAAGTGCAATATAATAAAGTATAAATCAAGGGTGTAACATAGTCTAGGGATTCCTCGACGGAAATGTAATTTCATTCTAAAGCTGGCTCTGATACCAACAAAACTATGTTACGCCCCACTTTCCAAATACGGAAACGAGGGGTGACTAGGCCAGCCATACTCCTACGGTCAAGGAATAATCCCGCCGTAGTCACACTTCGATTTCTAGCATTACATGGTAATCAGTAAATACAGCACGAAAGTAAAGGAAATCACAGCTCTCAACTTTATTACATTGAATCAACAGAGTTCAAGATACAATTATTCGCATGAAAGAAACAACTAACTAAAAGAAATAACAATATCCTTATTGCAAGTAGAAGGTGATAGCACTGGTGTCGCGGTCTAAATCTTCGCGATCTCGAATGGCATGTCCTGCTCCTGAGCTGGATCCATTACGTTCTATGAGCATGCACACTCAGGTCATCAGGGCGACACATATAGTAATATATAGTGTGTGTACTATGATATTAAGTATGAAATGAACGGCATAATACAGTAACATGAGTATATGGAATATCAAGTGAATGTACACAGTATGGTATATGTATCATGTCAGCAATCCATGCAATATGTATGTCACCTATCAGTTACTAAGTCAAATGAAATCAATCGGTGGAAAAGAATTGTCGTGTTTAACAAGGGTCTCCTGTCCGAGACTACGGTCTACTGTTGCCCAGAACAAACCCTGCAGCCGTGCCGCTAGGCCCACGAACTATATATATGTATGTATATGTATATGTATATGTATGTATATGTATATATACATATACATACATATATATACATATACATACATATATATGTATATATATGTATATATGTGTATATGTATATGTATATGTGTATTTGTATATGTATATGTGTGTGTGTATGTATATCTATATCTATGTATATGTATATGTATATCTATGTATGTGTATATATGTGTATATGTATGTATGTGTATATGTGTGTATATGTATGTATGTGTATATGTGTGTGTGTGTGTGTGTGTGTGTGTAATGACCATCCTCTAAGTCACTGTACCTCACTAAATACGAGTTCGATTCCACCTTGATTTCTCCATTTCCCCAGGTTACAATAACTATATTTATAGGACTAGTTGTATGTAAGCACACGCTAAAATTACGGTTTTATTCACTTTTCACTACACTGTTCACTTTCACGAGTCAATCACTTATCACTGGTGCACTTGACACAACTAATCCAATACCACTCACGTTTGACAATGCAAAATTCGCTACGAATCACTATGAACATTCTCCATCACTAAAGGTATCACGGTCGGGTAAATACGATAACAATGCTACATAACAAGTCATGTACGATTTGAAACACAATGTGCATTACGAGTTCAGCAAAATACATAAAATCGTATGATCGTAATTAGGAAAAATGATACAAAAGAGACAGTAAGTAAACTTAAACAGAAATCCAAAAAAATTGGTTCCAGGTCAATCGGGTTTCAGGTTTTCAAGTTACGGTCATTTCATTTTAAGCGTTCACCGCTGGAAATCTAGTTCCTAAACTGAAAGTCTATTTCATAACACATTTTACTCCATATTAGGATCATAATTAGGCGATACTACAGTTAGGTAAAATTTAGATCTGTCAATTATGTTTCCAACGCACCAGATGGGTCGATAATATCCGCCGCGTGCTGAGAGATATGTCCTTTTTAAGGCTAGGGCATACAATCTGTCTTTGTACTAAACTGCAGTACACATCGACGGATTAAAATGCAATCAAAATATCAAACGATAGAAAAATCGAACAAAACCACCACCTATTGTTAGATAACAGAATTATCTTCACAATGGTGAAGGTTCCGCATATTTTCATTTTCAAACAGAGCTATACAATTTATTTGAAACAGGTATCAATGTGAAATGCTGCTCTGGACTGCAGTCCAGAGCCGCATTCCAAATCAGTTTTCGTCATTGTGATATATCAGTATCGAAAAATAAATTACAGGGGGTTCTATATTATCGAGTCAGATTCGATATGAGCCATAGAGCATCTTGTTTCGATTTATATTTGATTTAATAAAGATTTTAGAGTATAGCATGTGCGGTGAATTCCAGATTCAATGTCGCCTTTTTAGGGCGACCGTTCATGATGATAATCTCTGTATTTTAAACTTAAATCACTACACAATAATTATTAACAGTAACGGGATTCCCTAAATATAAGGTATGTGCATTTTGAAAGAGTATTCATCCATGTATCATATCGAACACTCGGGTTACATTTACGTGTAATAACCGAAATATCGGTTCTATTTAATCGATTCAAACTAGATGCCGTTTAAATAAATTCTAATTAGTATTGTTACGGATTAGAAGACCGAGTCAGGCTTCCATTCGTCACAATCAAACTATGGGGGTTTGCCATGGAAATAATGTGTTTACAAGTTATCGATATAGCTATACGAATGTGCACAAAACATTTATCGCGGTTACTTTGATAACAAATACTTTAGCATGAATAAGCAAATGAAGGTTTCACTTGCCTGGCGACGACGACACAACGACGGCGATCGCATGGATGGTTACGACGAAGGCACGAACACGGCTCGTTCACGGCTGCAACGGCGACTTGGCTCGGCTACGGGTTCTGAACTTGGCCGTTGGCTGGAGCGGCGATCTGGAGAGGTTGTTGAGATGGGTTCGACGGCGAATGGCGGAGGAGGTGATGCCGGTGGTGGCGGCGGCGGCGGCCTCGGCCACTCTGGGACGGTTCTCGGCTGGGGGCAGTTAGTACTCGGGAAGCGTGGAAGCAGATGGTTCAGGTGCTGGAGTCGAGAAGGGTGGTGCTGTGGTCGAGGAGGAGCAGAAGGTGTCAGAGGGGGTCGTCGGCGAGCGGTCGAGGTGCTTGGCTGGTATGGCGCGGCGGCTTCTGCGAGACAGTGGGGGAGGTTGGGTATGGAGGCTCGTGGGTTGCGGTGGATGTAGAGGTGATGAAGCTCGTCGTTGGTCGTCCAGAGGGTTGCCGGCGGGTTTTGGAGGAGGGTGATGGTGGTTGGTCAGTGGTCGGTGAGGAAGTCGGAACTCGGTAGGTTTTAGAGAGAGGAAGATCGAGAGAGTGGGAGTGAGATGGAGATATTGTAGAGGGGAGCTCGGTTGAGAGGGAGAGGATTCGAATGGGTGGATCTTGAAGGTTGTTGAGGGCTAGACTTCGTCGTGGCTGTTATGGGGACAAGCGGCTCTCGTGGGGTTGTTAGGATCGTAGGGAAGTGGGTGAGGAAAGAAGCAGGAGAAGAAGGAGAAAGAGGGACAAGAGGGATAGAGGAGCTTGTTGAGGGTGATGGGGAGAAGGAAGAGGGGATCTCGGAGAGTAGTTGGGAGTGAGGTGGTGTCGGTGTGGAGTGGGTCTTGCGGCGCTCATGGCGAGGAAGGAGAGGGACGTTGAGCGAAAAGTAGGGAAGAAGAAGAAGAAGAGAGGGAGGGGAGATGGGGGTGGGGTCGGGTTTGGGGTTTGGGTTAGGATGTTGGGCTTGGGTTAGGGCTTGGGCTTTGGGTTTATTTAATATTTAGAGTTAGGTTAAAGTGGGGTTTATGTTTAAAGGAAAAAAGGAGAAAAAGAAAAAAATAGGAAAATTTGGGGAAAATATTTATAAAAAAAATATGGATATAAGAATGGGGCCGGGTATTATATCATACTCCTCTTACATAATTTTCATTCTCGAAATTAAAAAACGAAAATGTCGGAAACAAACAAACAACTATTAAAACAGGTACGAAAATCATGAACGGATATCCTCCCCATGTTCCCAGATAGACTAACCTGGAGAACGACTACCCCAAGAAACTCGAACTAAGTAGATGACTTTATTCTTCGGTACTTTCTCCCTGCGATCGAGAATAGTGGTAGGCTGCTCATCGTAAGACAGATCGGTGCCCAACGTCAATTCTGAATGGTCCAAGATATGACTGCCATTCTGAATGCAGCGTCTCAACTGAGATACATGAAAAGTATTGTGTACATCAGCTAACGATGGAGGCAAGGAAAGTCGGTAAGCCACCTTTTCTACTCGTTCCAGCAACTCAAAAGGTCCGATGAATCGGGAACTGAGCTTCTCACGACTACCTAACCTGATCACTTCCTGGGCAGATGATATCTTCAGAAATACGTGATCACCAATACCAAACTCCAACGACCTTCTACCGACATCTGTCCAACTCTTTTGTCGGTTCTGAGCAGTCTTGATATGCTGGTTGATCATCTGAACCTTGCTCATCTGCCCAACTCTGTAATCTCTCTGTTAAAATTCGTGAAACAATTTTTTTGTGTCTGTGTGTTAATTGCTTTTGTTTGTGTTTTTTCTTCTTCTCTGTTTATCTCGTTCACATGTAACAAACTTCAGTACCCCTAAATACATACAATAAAATTGAAAATGACATATTCTGATAATACATCCAATTAAGTCGCATCAGGTGTCAGACACTTTTCAACCAAGGATTGTCAAGTCAATACTCTTTTTTTGTCTATAGGTGGAAGGGAAACTTTTCTAAACTCGATCCTCTATGTAGTATTTTTATACCATATGTTCGTTCTACTTACTGTCGCATTGATGATCGGAAATATTGAGAAGGTATGAAGAAGGTTTATTTGGAGAGGAGTTCATAAAGAAAGGAAGGGTTATAACTTAGTCAAATAGGAGACCATCTGTAGACCGAAGGGAAAAAGAGGGTTGGGATTATAAGACTTGCAGGTTGCAAGAACTTAATAAAGCACCACTTGCCAAATAGTTGTGGTTTTTACAAATTCAGAACAAAAAGGAAAAGTTCATCTTGGAAGCCTGTAGAGGGAGATGGTGCGGATATGCGACAATGGTGGTGGACCGCCACCAACGCCAACGAGAGAAGTTCTCAGTCAAAATTCATGTTTATAAACTGGATTGAAATGACGATTATATTCTGGATAGGTGTTGCTCCGGAGACGACCAGGAAGCGAGCGAGACTTCATGCTCAAGATAATATGGAATCTTTGGTGCTGACGGATACAAATACGACATCGAGAGGATGACATAAGAGATACTGGGCACGATGACAGGTAGAGGGGGATCATTTGATTTTGGGTTTAGACAACAATATTTAATGAGATTACATAATAGCACATTCCTGCTATTCCATTTCCTTCGATGATACCATTTATGCATGGTTACACCAATTTTTTTCCCTTTCTTTTTATCTGAAGAATTACACGAACTTTTTCCCCTTACATTTCATACCCTTGCTGTAAATTCCACATGTATCAACTTGCTTTCAATCGGCTGGAAGCTAGATGTGTCTCCTTCAAAACAATAATCATATATATGCTCCATGTATAAATTAAAGCAACAATCATTCCTTTGATACTTTCTTCTTGATCTTCTCCAAGTAGCCATATTTCCTCTGGTACTCTAAAATAGCCCAAACAAGGTGTCGAAAAGAAATCTCTGGCCAAAGACATCTTGGTGCGTACAACAAGCAGCACTTCGACTGCCACAACAAAAAGTTACTCAATCTCGTCTCTCCCGATGTCCTTATCAAAATATCGGGGTTCGAATGACCCGAGTAATACATATGTTTCTCTACATCCTCTAACGAAATCGAACCGTCTTTATAAATTACCTCTCCCGTCCCTTCCCTAACTCGCGCGGCCCGTTTCTCTTCGCACGAGCCTTGAACGCCATGAACAATCTCGTGAGTCGAAGTGTAAGACAGACAAACCAAGAGAATGATCTTATCGTTCCTGGCCGTCAAATCCATGGCTCTCTCAATCATTTCCCTGATGGAATCCTCGAACAAGTCTAGGTTCCCGAGGAATTTGACATGGATGCCTAGCTCGTTGACTATGCTCGTGTCGTGCATCAAAGCCTCTGCGGTATCTTGTATGAGGTTCTTTATCGCTTGGACGTCGTGGGGCTTGCGCTTGAAGTTGTCGATGCTGAATCCGTAGATGGATATGCATTTGATGCCCATTTCGTAGAAGCACTTGACGATGGACATGATATTGAGAAAGCCGATGCGATGGACCTCGCCTTGTTTAATCTTCCATTTCTGGCCGTAGCGGCGGTTGCCATCGGGTATGAAGGCAACATGGCGAGGCATGGGGCCAAATGAGAGGACTTGGATGAGGATCCTTCGGAAGAAGCTGCCTACGCCATCGAAAAGCTTAGTTGGGATAACTTGTTTAGACTCCTCGTCCATGTGTACCAGGTTTTCAGGCACATACTCTGAACAAGTAAAAATGTTGGAGTTAATATTTTCGGAACAATTATAGTTCAAATCAATGTTTAAAATAGCTAGCTCGCTATTTTGCGCTATATACCATAACTTAGTATATTCGCTACGTAATCTTGGAAAAAAACTCAAATACAAAGCAGCTTACGTTTTTTTCTTCAAATAGCTTACGCCTTTTAACAAATGGTATATGCTACACTATGCGATACGCTATTTTCATATAAGATTTTCAAGTTTTTAAGATTGCAGTATCTAATCCTAAACTATATGAAGACGGTCTCATTAAAGTTCTAAGCTCTCAATTTGAAATCATATTTGGTAGACATGTTTCTTAAACAGAGATTATTTAATTGATTTTTGATAGGTTTAATACTGGTATGAATCATATATATGAACTTAAGGATTGAAAATTTTGAAAATATTGTTTTTTAGGAATTTTGGGGAGCAGAGATATTGCAATCGTAAGAAATATTGTTACATTACTTATTGTTCTATGATCTCAAGCTAATTTTATATTTTTATAATAATATAATTTATATGATCATAGTAATAATTAATAATTCATATAGCCTGCGCTATGCGCGACGCTTTTTGCGCTTTTCGCTATTTAGCAGTGGAATGTTATGCAACACGCTATCACTATTTTGAACATTGGTTCAAATGTTTTAAGAGTTTAAGCATGCAAAAGAAAATTTAATAGAAGCATTTTCCTATAATTCTTTTGGAATCGTACAAATCGCTCTGATACCATAGTACAAATCATAGATTTGGAAAAAGAAAAATATTATTTTTGCGTTATCAAAGAATACAATATACAATATGCCTTTATATATACCCAAACAAGAGAAAACCTTAATACACAAAATATCGTAGTAATATACACATGTAAACCCTAATACACAGTATAGTTCTCCACATATTGAATACTTTAAAAAAAACATATATGACAGCAAATGTTGTATTTCTTCGTTGAGCAAAACAAACATTGTATTTATTTATTATTTTTTTTGGAAACAAACATGTTTGCGCTTTCCGCTATTTAGTAGTGGAACGTTATGTAACACGCTATCACTATTTGAACATTGGTTCAAATGTTTTAAGAGTTTATGCACACAAAAGAAAATTTTAATAGAAGCATTTTCCTATAATTCTTTTGGAATTGTACAAATCTATACAAATCATAGATTTGGGAAAAGAAAAATATTATTTTTGCTTGATCAAAAAATACAATATACAATATGGCTCTATATATACCCAAACAAGTAATACACAAAACACTTAATATACATGTAAACCCTAATACACATTATAGTTCTCCACATATTGAATACTTTAAAAAAAAACAAATATATGACAGCAAATATTGTATTTCTTCTTTGAGCAAAACAAACATTGTATTTTATTTTTTTTGGAAACAAACCAAACAACAACTTTATTCACACAAAATCAGGAAAAAGAAGATTACAAAATGCGAAAAAAGAAAAATGGGAAGAGGGTAATTACCAGCTGAAGCAGCATTCATGTAAAATGGAGACTAGCTTTTATAAGATGGAAAAAAAAAATAAAGGAATGCATGTTATAGTGAAAACCTCTTTTTTAGCTGGATTGATATATGCATGAGTGTAGAGAGAAGCATAGACAAGATGTTGTGGTTGTTGCTGGGATGAGGGAAATGTATCTTGCATGATGAGTTTACATAACAAGGGAAGGGCCCTTGATGTCATGCAATATGTTGGTTTAGTAAAATTTTGTCATAAATATCTTTAATTTGGTTTGTTTGGTAACTTTTGCTTTATGAGTTTTCACTATATTTTTTGTATCTTAAAAAATCTTAATACATGTCAAGCTTGATCTTGATTGGTTTCAATTTTTGTAATGCCAATCAAGGTAATTTATTTTGTAGGTAAAGGTGTCTAAACCTTATAAAAAGGAATAGTTGTGCAAAATTAAGGGGAAAAGGGTTTCACTAATTTTCTTTTGGGATGTTTTGTCTACATTGGTAATAAATTGAGTTGGAAGCAACATTTGCTTAATCTTATATTTTTAAGAAACTTTGTTGGAGTACAAGCAGCCGACATGGCATATAGGAATGATAGACGGTGTTGCACACGCGCATATACACGTACATATGCACATATAGATGTGCGTGTGTGAAACATGTGTTATACATAACTATCTAGTGAGGGCCCCCAAACAATGTGTGGGCGCAAAGTCCAAATTCTAGAAAATTAGATTAATTATTTAAAAGTTAAATCTGATATGATCTGTAAAATATAATATCTTATGTTTATGAAATTTATACGTAAAAAGTATATGAAGGATTGACTTACAAATACTTCGGTATTATTCTGTAGGTTTTCGATATTTTCTTGCAGTAACATATGAAAATCATGCAATTAGATCTAAATATGTTTTTTTATTATTTAAAATATTTTGCATGTAAAAGCCAATGAAAATTGCAAAATTTTCAAAAATCCCAAAATTTATAGTTTTTTCGGTTGTTAAATTTTTTGTTTGCTAACACACGAAAATCACAATATTTTCAAAAAAATCCCAAAAGTTTTGTTTCTTAAAATTTTCAATGTCTTACATGCTATTAGCAGACGGATATCGAGAAATATTTTGCTATGACAATCGAAAATCGTGAAATTTTTAAAACTCTCAAAAGTTCCCTTTTTAATTAGTTTTTCAGTATTTTTATATAGCACACAAAAATCCCATAAAATTCCGTTTTATTTAAATTTGCAATTTTTTGCACACTATAGAACGCGAAAACGGTCAAATTTTTAAAAAAATATAAATTTTAAAGAAATTTTTTCAATATTTTGATTGCTAAAATCTTAAAATTTTCTATTTTCTTCCAATTTCCAATATTATGCATGTTATAACAAACGAAAATTGCAAAGAATCTTAAATTTTTCTGTTTTCTAATATTTTACTTGGGTATTTTTTTTTGGAAGAAAAAGCAGGGCAAAATGCCATAATCATAGAAATTCCATTAAAAGTAAGCATTAATTTACAAATTTTATGCAAAAATGAAACGGAAAGGAAACCATGTTTGATGGTAATCAAGCTGCAAATTGATGGAGCGGGGAGTGGACCAATATCGTCATCCACAACCACAAGAGTTCAAAATGATTATCGACCTACATATATCCTTCAACCAAAAAGAGATAAAACAATTTTGCAGAGCCAAAAATAAACATCTTTATAATATCCAGTATCCCATTATTGAAACAAGATGATCCCCACACCAATGAGAATTCCATTGTCTCAATATTGAAACAAGACAATATGCCAAAAGCTATAGAATTTTCCCTTTTAAAAGCATCATTAAAAATCCTGTTATTTCTTTCGGTCCAAAGAGCTCAGCAAGTAGCAAAGCATGTTAATTGCCATAACTCACAAGAAACTAGAGATTCAAGATGAATCCAATTCTCAAAAAGAGCATCAACAGAAATGGGCAAAGATTGAATGTTGAAACCCTGAATAATCTCTCTCCAAACTGATTGAGAGAGCGGACATTCAAAAAGAATATGAAAAGATCCATGTTTCTATGGGCGTGTTACCTCTCTTACATAAATTATCCTTGGAAAATAAATAGTCGATTCCAGCATAAAAGCCAAATGAAAATCTTGATTTTTAAAGGTGCAGCTGAATTCCAAATGGCTGAAAAATGTGCAAAATTGATGCCTCCACAATTAATATATCTATACAGGCATTAAGACACCATATAGGTATGTCATTAATCACCCAAGGCTGAAATCACTAAATTTTAAAAAATCCCAAAATTTTATATTTTCTTCAAATTAACAATATTTTATGCAAAATTTTTAAAAAAGCTATCTTTTTGTTTCTTTATTTTTCAACATTTTGCATGATATATTTTTTTCTTCTCAATAGTTTGCACATGAAAATATCAAATTTGTAATGTCTTCTTCTATATTATTTTAATGATATCGCACTTGAAAATTACATGGTTTTCAAAAACCTTAAAATTAGTTCTGGATAATTTGCATGATACAACACAAGAAAATCACGAAATTTTCAAAATGCTCAAAATTTTTGTTTACTTCTGTTTTTCAAAACTTTGCATGTTATAATGCACGAAAATCACAAAAATTTCAAAAAAAAAAAGTTGTTTTCATATTTTAATACTTTGTATGATATAGCACACTAAAATTGAAAAATTCAAATATCTATAAATTTTTCTATTTTATTCGGGTTTTCAATATTTTCTTTATTATATGACACATGAAATTAAATATAATCCAAATATTTTATTTTAAAATTTTAATATTTTGCATGCCATATAGCATACGAAAAATCAGGAAATTTTCAAAAATCTCAATTTTTTCTATTTTATTCGATTTTCAAAAACTTTCCTTGCTATATAACAAAAAAAATTAAGAAATTTTCAAGTTCCTAAATTTTTTTTTTTGGTTTTCAACATTTTATATGCTATAGCAAAAAAAATCGCGAAATTTCCAAAATCTAAAACTTTTCTGTTTTTTCGGTGATTTTAATATTTTGCTTGCTTGGCATATGAAAATTGCGGAATTTTCAAAAATCTTAAATTATTTAGTTTTTTCTTCAGAGTTTCAATACTTTGCATTCCATATTGGCTTTATTTTTAAAAATCTCCTCAATAGATTTACCATTTTCTACGAAGCTACCATATACTTTGAAATCTAAAAAAAAACTGTCAATGAGGTTGATAATTTTGACCATTTACTAAATATAGTTAATTAACTTAATTAATTATTAATTAAATTATTAATAATTATAGATAATTATAATTGTTAACTACATAGTTAATAGGACAAGGTAGTGGGAGGAGGTCGGGCGAGCAACAAGGCGAGGATGTTGAGGTGGCGCCGACAACTAGATGGCGGTGACGAGCTCAGGGAAAGGGGGCGGAAGTCGAAGGATGGGCGATAACGAAGATGGGGGAGGTTGGGATGAGGGCGGGTAGAGGGAGATCGGGGCGGAGGCCAGTGGCTGGATTAGGGATGGTAGGGGTTAGGTGCGACAGAGTTGGAGATCTGGTTGGCGGAGAAGGGAAAGGGAGGTCTCGCAAGTGTGATGGGAGAATAATGTAGGAAAACGGTGAACTATAGGGAAGTATTTATTAAAATAAGCCTCTTATATATATATATATATATATAAAAGAATAATAAAGGAAAGAGACCTATGAAACTTTTTGCATTAGGTGGCGGCACAAATCATATCCTCCACTATTTTATTCGACGATCGGCACCGACCATCTTAAACATCATCGTCTAACATATCGATACACCAAATTTCATGTGATTCCAACACCTTTTCACCGCTGATTTAGTGGTGCAAAATTAACGGTTTACCGACAATAGAACTTTTTATATTGCTAAATTAACGGTGAAATGGTATTGTAATTATATGAAATTTGGTGTATCAACAAATTCGAGAATGAAAATCAAGTTGGAAGGTGCCGTCGTCGAATAAAATGGTGGAGGACGTACTTTTTACCGCCACTTAACGCAAAAATCCTCCTAGGGCCTTTCCCTCCCCCTCCCCCTGACGATCCTTTTTTAAAAAAGGGTCCCCATCTCAAACACACATTACCTCCATATTTTTCATCGATTTAAACCGGTCATTTTGATTAATTTACTTATTAGAAAACTTTTATGTACAAAAAACCTCGTGATTTAAAATTCAATAACGCATTTATCAAGCCAATAACACTAGTAGAAACTGTGCGTATCAGAGACGGTATATTAGAGACCGTTTAATTCTAAACGGTCTCTAATATTATATCAGTGACCGTATATAATATACGGTGGAAAATGAATGATCGCTAATATATGAGTGACCGTGTATTTATTATCAGCGACCGTTCACAACGGTCGCTAATATTCTCTGCACAAAAACTCCGCGAAAGAGCTTTCTCTCTTCCATTCTTCCCCAATTTCTTTCTTGAGCCCGTGAATTCCCTACTCCCAAAAAGATGATTTTCATCTCATTTTCCCTTCCAATTCTTCAAAAAAATAAAAAATTTCTTATCCATTTTTTTTTCCAGGTATTGCTTCTGCTATTGCTGTTGGTGGTGCTCGAAATTGCTTTTCTCATTTAAAATCCGACGAATAGGTTAGGGTTTTTCCTCCTCAAATTATAATTTTTTCATTTAAGTTATGAATTGTATTGTTAAGGCTATGAATTGTGATGTTGGGTTATTAGTTGTTATGTACTTGTGATGTTAGATTATGAAATTGTGATATTGTTGTTAGGTTATGAATTTTTTCAATTAAATATGAAATTGTGATGTAATTCTGATGTTAGGATATATAATTTTGTTGTTTTTGAGATAAATGGGTAGTAGAAATTGAATAATCTATAAACCGTAAAAAAACCTAACCTAATAACAACTTATTAACTCTAATAACAAATTTTAAACATTAATTACAAATTATAAACGCTAATAACAAATCTATAAACCCTAAAACCTTAATGACAACTCATAAACCCTAATTAACAAATTAACTAATTAATATATAATATTAACCCACTAGTAGAAACTGTGCGCGTTAGAGACCGTTTATTAGGGACCGTGTAAATATATACGGTCCCTAATAAATTATTAGCGGCCGTATATATTATATTGTCCCTAATAAATCAAAATCTTTAATACTAATTAAACTATAGTAGATGCATAAATCAAAAATAAAATTTAATTAAGAAAAATTAACACTAATTAACCTATAATATTAATTACAATAATTAAAAATTCTTAATTTAGACTAAATAATAGTGAACCGAGACCCTGATTAAAAAACGATTAAATAGAAAATTAACGGATACTCTAAAATTTTGATTAGAAACTTAACTAGGGTTTTATATTTTCATTTAATTAGTAAGTTTAATATCAAAAGGTCCTAAATTTATTTAGAATCGATCTATAGTTTCCCGTCTGACAATTGGTGTATGTCAAATTTTTTTCCCGTCGAATTGATAGGATCACATTATATGTTTGTGAGAGTTGAGCGTCATGTTCAATTTTTTCAAATGTATGTGTAGTATTCAACAACGGGATTTGAAATACAGTAATTGTCGGATTTGTCCAGTTTGGATATTTTACGAATGCAATAAGACTCATATCTCACAATCTCTTGTATTTTCGTCCATTTCGAGAAGTTTTGACGGTGCTTTTCACATGTTCCCCGTATACAAATTTATGTACGATCACGGCAAACATGGGGAAAGTGTTTCGTTTGTGGCCCGAACGAAACGCGGGATTCCTGGGTGATCCGACCATTCCAACTCTGTGATGTTGTTTTCCCGCATTTATTATATATATACTATATACGTTTTGCACCCCTGCTATTCATGTTCCCGCTCTGCCGTTAGTTAATGTCACGTCCCGCTTCGCAGAGTGCGCTAAGATCGGCACGTGACAGAGCCAACCATGCTACCTGTGGCTAGAAAAATCCCTCCACAGTCACATTACGGCTGTCTATGAGATATCAAGAACAGTAAAATAAAATAAACTATCTAGTACATGTCCATATGCCAGAATAAACGAGTCAAAAAATATTATGCGGAAGCAATAGATCCAATTAACAATAACAATCTGGAAGGTACGTCCCAAATACGGGCTCGCATCAAGAAATGAAAATGCTGAAAGGAAACTAAGCTAGAATACTAACAGGTCATCACTGCTCGGTCTGTCGGCTGAAATACTCCTGAACGGCCTGCGGCAAAGATAGAGGATCTGGGCCATGCAAAACCCAGACGTCAGTGCGTTATAATATCAACAATAATATAATCAGGGGGTAACAAGTCATGCAGGAATGAGTATAAACAGTAATAAAAGTATAACAGTAACACGAATAAGAAACAGTGAAAGGTATAAGCACATGTGACGTGCGGTGAGTAATCTGAACTAAACTACTAGGTTAACTACTCTCAAGTCTTTGAAATCAATTTAATGAATCGTCGATGTAACTTAATAGTATTCCGTGCGTGCCCGGGACCACGGTCCAGATTCTCGGGCTGAAACCGAGACATGCCGCTAGGCACTAAAAAGGAAACATGTACAGATGAATGATGTCAGCAGTATCATCCCAGGGCTGGCCTAGCCTATAAAACTGATCAGTATAAGCATCGAACTGTCGAGTTACAAGTCAGGTTTCATCATTGATTTCCCCATATCCCCAAGTTATGTGTTCAAGTCAGGTATTGATAAATCTGAAGCTAATGCCAACACAGGATCAAGCAGGAACATGTTTGTTTATACAGTCAACATGATATGTTCATCGGGACAACATGTCAGGATTGTCGGCATTAGGAACAGGATCAAGTATCAAGTCAAGTAATGATATATCAGGTCATGTCAAGTAGTGTACATGTATCAAGTGGGTGCCCAACAGTAAAATGTAGCAGTATTGAATCAGGGTAGAATACGGATGTACGATAAAAGCATGGGTGCACAAATATCTACCAAGGGTTACACCATGACTAAGCAGGATGCACAATATCAAGCATGGGGTTCTAATGTATTAATAAAATGAGTTAATGTAATATGGGGTGCAACTAGGTATGCAGAATTAATGGTATGGATACACAAATAGACATGGATGCATAACTGACTATCAGGGGTTACAACTATAGTTCCAAGACTAAATGGGATGCGCATTATCTAGCATGGGATACTAATGTATTAATAATATGAGCTAATATGATCTGTAGATGCAGCTAAATGTATATTAAATGATATGGATGCATACGGGTATACGAAAATGGTAAAACTTTAGTATGGATGTATAATATGATAAACGGGTAACATTTTACTCATATGGATGCATAATAATATACCTAGAATGTAGCAAGATGAATTAGCATGCGACTTGATATGTAAATAACGATATGGATGCACACGGACATCATAAAACAGTAAAATGGTAACAGGGGATGCACAATATACTAAACATGTAATATAATTATTAATATGGTTGTAAAATATATTATAGCATGTAGCAAGATCAACTTGCCTCGATTGGATCTCACGACGGATGTAAACGCAGCGTCCGATGTCGGTAAAATACTGCAACGCACACACGGGTGTACAAAACTGGACCAAGCAAATCAAGAAGGTGACCACGCTGGCTGGGAATGTCTGCTGGGTCGTCTGGATCATCGGTGACGGTCACGGCTCCGGCGGTGACCGGAAAATACGGATCAAGAAATGAAAAGAAGAAGAAAGAAGGAGAAGGGCAAGAAGAAGAAGAGATGAAGGGACTGGGTTTGGTTGTTGTGGTGTTCTGGGGTCAGAGGAGGCTGCAAGGGGGTGACGTCGACGGTGGGCTATCGACGGCGAGGGTCACGGCAAAGGGCAGTGAGGTGTTAGGGTTCTTGAAGTCGGGGCTGTGGGCTTCTTGGATTCTTGGGGTCGGGTTTGCAGAAGAGGGGAGAGAGAGGTGAGGGTAACAAGAGGTGGTGACGAGGATGACGGGGGTCTGAGCTCCGGTGAGGGTTCAGGCGAGGTCGTGGGTATCGGGTTCTTGTGTGCGGGGATCTTGGATAGCACTCGGGGTCGGAGAAGATGGAGATGTTGGAGAGAATAAAGTGCTGGCGACGACAAGGAGATGAGGGTCGTCGGCGGTGGAGGGTGGAGTTGAGGAGTTAGGGTTTGGGTTTCTTGGGTGTTTGGGTGTGCAGGGTTCTCGGTTGAGGAAGAAGAGGAGAGGAAGAGGGAGATGATGGAGATGAGAAGGAGAAGGAGATGGTGAGGATAGAGGTGTTGGTGACGAGGTCGAGGACAGAGGAGGCTGGGCTTAGGGTTAGGGTTTCTTTTGTGTGGGTTCTCGTGGGGGCAGCTCGGGTTAAATAGAGGAGAAGAAAGAAAGAGAGAAGGGAGGTGACTAGAACGCGGGGGCGGTGACGCGACTCGAGGAGCGAAAAGTGTTCGCGAGAGGAGAGAGAGGGCTCGAGAGGAGAGAGAAAGGAAGAGAGAGTGTGTGTGTGTGAGAGAGAGATATATATAGAGAGAGAGAAAGAGAAATAGTGGGGTCAGCGAGAGAGAGAGAGACAATGCTGTTAGCTGTTAGGAAAATTGTTTAGATTTTTACTTTAGAAAAAATCTGTTGGTTATTTAAATTTTAAATAGTGTTAATAATAATTAAAATATTGTATTAATAAAAATTTGATATTCTGGTAATACAAACTTACTCCAAAATACGCCCAGGTCGGGTCTAAAAATCCATTTTTAAAATACGAAAAATATATGTGTTGACCAAAACTAAAATTGGATATCCGGGTAACGAAAATGCATACCCGTAAGAACGGATGCACATACGTGCGCGTAGCCATCCAAACAAGTCCGTTTCACTGAACAGAACGAGAACAAGATGCGCGAATACTACGACAGGGTTATGAGTATCATGCAGGCCATGCAATGTATTTTTAAAATACTTTATGTGACTTTAAATGTTATATTAAAATATGCAGATGCCAGATATAATGCCAGTATGCAGTATGTATAATATGAAAGTGCACGGATTCACGTAACAAGCCAGGATAAATCACAAACATGAATCAAGACTGGTTTCAAGCATGTGGGTCGGGTCGGATGCAAATACAGATGTCAAATACACTATTCGCACCCAAAACACGGTAAATCAAGAAAATACCATAAATAAAGAAATACTTGAACTAGAACTGGTATAAATGAACTAGGATGTTACATTATACCCAATTACAAAAAGAATTTCGTCCTCGAAATTCCCAAAACAAGAAAAGATAAACAAACTTGAAACTACAGGAAGAGATCTGGAAACTTCTGTCGAATCTCGTCTTCTCGTTCCCAAGTCGATTCTCCATGCGAGCGATTCCCCCATGAAACAAGTACGAGAGGAATAACCTTGTTCTTAAGGATATTTTCTCTAAGATCAACAATCGACATCGGTCGTTCCTCAAATGTTAAATCCTCTCTTACAGTCAGCTCCGAATGATCTAGCACGTGTGTTTCAACTCGAACATATTTACGGAGTTGAGATACATGAAACATGTCATGAACATTCGCCAAAGATGGTGGTAACGCCAATCGATAAGCCACTTCTCCAACACGCTCCGAAATCTCGAAAGGCCCCACAAATCGAGGACTAAGCTTGCCTCGACTCCCAAAACGAATCACTCCTCTAGTCGGTGATATCTTCAAGAATACCATATCACCAACATCGAACTCTAGAGGTCTTCTGGATGTGTCGGCCCAACTCTTCTGCCGATCTTGTGCTACCTTCATATGATTCCGGATAGTATTAACCTTCTCAACCGTTTGCACGATCAAATCCGATCCCAACAATCTTCGTTCTCCAATATCGTCCCAACAAACGGGTGAACGACACTTGCGACCATACAATGCTTCGAATGGAGCCATCTGAATAGTCGCCTAAAAGCTGTTATTGTACGAAAACTCCACCAAATATAGATGATCCTCCCGCGAACCCTTGAAGTCCAACATGCAAGCTCTCAACATGTCTTCAAGAGTTTGGATCGTTCTCTCCGACTGGCCATCTGTTTCGGGATGATAAGCTGTGTTAAATTTCAATCAAGTCCCCAAACTTTCCTGTAAGCTCCTCCAGAAGTGCGATAAGAATCAGGTGTCACGGTCGGAAATGATGCTCACGGGTACTCCATGCAATCTTACAATCTCCTGCATGTACCGTTCTGCCAATGCTTCCGTTGACTGACCAACTCGAAATGGTATGAAATGAGCTGCCTTAGTCAGTCGATCAACAATCACCCAAACTGCATTGTTGCCCTTTGGACTCCGCGGTAAAGCTGTTATAAAATCCATGGTTATATGTTCCCACTTCCACTGAGGGATCGGAAGTGGTTGCAATAAACCAGCTATCCTTTGATATTCAGCCTTAACTTGTTGACACACCAAGCACTTCGCTACAAAGCGGGCAATCTCCCTTTTCATGCCTTCCCACCAGAAATGCTGTCGTAGATCACGGTACATCTTCGTGCCTCCTGGATGTACGGAATATGCGGAACTGTGCACCTCGTTCAAGACTTCTTCGCGAATGCCTCCTTTCGGTACACACAAACGGCTACCATAACGCAACGAACCATCTTCATGAATCAACAAGTCCGTTCGCAGTCCTGCTTCAACCTGTTCTCGAAACTTCTGCAATCTTGGATCGTGCGACCGTGTTGCCTTAATATTATCAATAAATGACAACTGTACTTGCAGCTGCATCAACTGTCCCGAAGAATACGGTAGCACAAACTCCAACTCGAATCTCCGAAAGTCTTCGATAAGCTCCTTCTGTGCAGTCAACATTCGAATTCCTGGCAACCGACTAAGCGCATCCGGCACCACATTAACTTTCCCCGGATGGTACTTAAGATCAAGATCATAGTCAGCCATCAGCTCCAGCCATCTACGCTACCTTATGTTAAGCTCTTTCTGTGTGAACACGTACTTCAGGCTTTTGTGATCGGTGAATACTTCGACCCTTTCGCCCAATAAGTAATGTCTCCAAATCTTCAAAGCGAAAATTACTGCTGCAAGCTCCAAATCATGAGTTGGGTAATTCTTCTCATGGGTCTTCAACTGTCTCGATGCGTAAGCTATAACCTTCCCATGCTGCATCAAAACACATCCCAAACCTTTCCCAGATACGTCGATGTGAATCACCAATCCTCCGGAACCGTCTGATACGGTCAAAATAGGAGCGGTTATCAATCTCTGCTTCAACACCTCAAAAGCTGACGCACATCTATTCGTCCATACGAACGGTACTTCCATTCGCGTAAGCTTGGTCAAAGGCTCAGCCAAACGAGCAAAATTCTCCACGAACCTTCTGTAATATCCGGCAAGTCCAAGAAAACTTCTGATCTCTGCTACGTTCTTCGGAATTGGCCAATCTTGAACTGCTGCAATCTTCTCGGTATCAATGGTGATTCCATCTCCGGATACGATGTGCTCCAAAAACTTCACTTTTTCAAGCCAAAACTCGCACTTGCTCATCTTCGCATATAATTTTTCTTGCCTCAACGTCTGCAGTGCGATCTTCAAGTGTTCTGCATGCTCTTCCTGGCTCCTTGAATATACCAGAATATCATCAATGAACACCACTATAAACTGGTCCAAGAACGGTGAAAAGATTCGGTTCATCAAGTCCATAAATATCGCCGGTGCATTCGTGACTCCGAATGGCATCACTAAATACTCGTAATGTCCATACCGAGTTCAGAACGCAGTCTTGCAAATATCCTCTGATTTAACTCAAACTTGATGATATCCGGATCGCAAATCGAGCTTCGAGAATACCCTCGCGCCATTGAGTTGCTCGAACAATTCGCCAATGGGAGGGATCGGGTACTTGTTCTTAATAGTCACCCGGTTGAATTCTCGATAATCGATGCACATTCTTCTTGTGTCATCTTTCTTCTTTACTAGAAGAACTGGAGCTCCCCAAGGTAAATTGCTGCTGCGAATCCAACCCTTCTCAAGTAATTCGGTAACTAGCTTCTTGACTTCTTCCAACTCCACTGGTGCCATCGGATAGTACGTCTTTGAGATTGGCGCTGCACCAGGAACAAGATCGATCGCGAACTCCACATCTCGTTTTGGCGGTAAACCCGAGATGTACTCGAACACGTCCATGAACTCTCGAACTACAGCTGGCGCTTCCTCCTTGTCAACTTCCATCGATAAAAGAACATTGTTTGTCGGCCTAGCCGTAAACTCGACTGGCCCGACAGAACTGCTACCTCCAACAAAAACAAACTCCGGATGTCCGGGAATCTGGAAAATCACTTTCTTTGCCCTACAATGAGCATGGAAAGTGCCGAGAAAGTCCATTCCCAAGACAACATCAAACAAAGGGATGCACCAGAATTGAATAATACTAATGCAGGAAAACATGAAAAAGTAGGATACCGAAATGACTTCATCCGAAGCCAAGATACTGAAGAAGATAAGCATGATAAACAAGATTCAAGCTTGCGATAAAACATGAACCGTAAAGCAAGAGAAGTAAGGCAATATAACGACCATGAAACAAGGAAGTGAATCAAGACTAGGACTCCAAGTTACTTAAATAGAGTACCGCGTTGTAACAATATTGCAGTTCATAGTTATAATCACATAACTCCGTTCAAGTCGCCCAAATCCTAGTATCAGAATAGAAAGAAACAATAGGGACCAGAAGGTTTCAAGTCGAGATGCAAAGTTGTTTGCATATCGTCAAGACAAGGGTCAAGGAAAAGATATGATTCAAGAATCATAATAACAATGTGGCAGGACATGTTCCTAATCACAGATTTTCTGATTCGTGTATTGGGTCCAATACCCAACTACAAATGAATCAAACCCGATTAACCTAAATTCTATGGCTCTGATACCAGACAAACCCTGTCACGCCCCACTTCCCAGAGTACGCTAAGATCGGCACGTGACAGAGCCAACCATGCTACTTATGGCTAGGAAATATCCCTCCACAGCCACATTACGGCTGTCTATGAGATATCAAGAACAGTAAAATAAAATAAACTATCTAGTATATGTCCATATGCCAGAATAAACGAGTTAAGAAATATTATGCGGAAGCAATATATCCAATTAACAATAACAATTTGGAAGGTACGTCCTAAATACGGGCTCACATCAGGAAAATGCTGAAAGGAAACTAAGTTAGAATACTAACAGGTCCTCACTGCTCGGCCTGTCGGCTGAAATACTCCTGAACGGCCTGCGGCAAAGATAGAGGATCTGAGCCATGTAAAACCCAGACGTCAGTACGTCATAATATCAACAATAATATAATCAGGGGGTAACAAGTCATGCAGGCATGAGTATAAACAGTAATAAAAGTATAACAGTAACACGAATAAGAAACAGTGAAGGGTATAAGCACATGTGACGTGCGGTGAGTAATCTAAACTAAACTACTGGGTTAACTACTCTCAAGTTTTTGAAATCAATTTAATAAATCGTCGTTGTAACTCAATAGTATCCCATGCGTGCCCGGAACCACGATCCAGATTCTCGGGCTGAAACCGAGACATGCCGCTAGGCACTAAACAGTAAACATGTACAGATGAATGATGTCAGCATCATCCTCCTAGGGCTGGCCTAGCCCATAAAACTGATCAGTATAAGCATCGAACTGTCGAGTTACAAGTCAGGTTTCATCATTGATTTCCCCATGCCCCCAAGTTATGTGTTCAAGTCAGGTATTGATAAATCTGAAGCTAATGCCAACACAGGATCAAGCAGGACAGGTTTGTCTATACAGACAACAGGATATGTCCATCGGGACAACATGTCAGGATTGTCGGCATTAAGAACAGGATCAAGTATCAAGTCAAGTAATAATATATCAGGTCATGTCAGGTAGTGTACGTGTATCAAGTGGGTGCCCAACAGTGAAATGTAGCAGTATTGAATCGGGGTAGAATACGGATGTACGATAAAAGCATGGGTGCACAAATATCTACCAGGGGTTACACCATGACTAAGCAGGATGCACAATATCAAGCATGGGGTACTAATGTATTAATAATATGAGTTAATATAATATGGGGTGCAACTAGGTATGCAGAATTAATGGTATGGATACACAAATAGACATGGATGCATAACTAACTATCAGGGGTTACAACTATAGTTCCAAGACCAAATAAGATGCACATTATCTAGCATGGGATACTGATGTATGAATAATATGAGCTAATATGATCTGTAGATGCAGCTACATGTATATTAAATGATATAGATGCATACGGGTATCCGAAAACGGTAAAACTTTAGTATGGATGTATAATGTGATAAACGGGTAACATTTTACTCATATGGATGCATAATAATATACCTAGAATGTAGCAAGATGAATTAGCATGCGACTTGATATGTAAATAACGATATGGATGCACACGGACGTCGTAAAACAGTAAAATGGCAACAGGGGATGCACAATACACTAAACATGTAATATAATTATTAATATGGTTGTAAAATATATCATAGCATGTAGCAAGATCAACTTGCCTCGATTGGATCTCACGATGGATGTAAACGCAGTGTCCGATGTCGGTAAAATGCCGCAACGCACACGCGGGTGTACAAAACTGGACCAAGCAAATCAAGAAAGTGACCACGCTGGCTGGGGATGTCCGCTGGGTCGCCTGGATCGTCGGTGACGGTCACGGCTCCGGCGGTGACCGGAAAATACGGATCAAGAAATGAAAAGAAGAAGAAAGAAGGAGAAGGGTAAGAAGAAGAAGAGAAGAAGGGACTGGGTTTGGTTGTTGTGGTATTCTGGGGTCAGAGGAGGCTGCAAGGGGGTGACGTCGACGGCGAGGGTCACGGCAGAGGGCAGCGAGATGTTAGAGTTCTTGAAGTCGGGGCTGTGGGTTTCTTGGATTCTTAGGGTCAGGTTTGCAGAAGAGAGGAGATAGAGGTGAGGGTAACAAGAGGTGGTGACGAGGACAATGGGGGTCTGAGCTCCGGTGAGGGTTCAGGCGAGGTCGTGGGTATCGGGTTTTTGAGTGCCGTAATCTTGGGTAGCGCTCGGGGTTGGAGAAGATGGGGATGGAGGAGAGAATAAGGTGCTGGTGACGAAGAGGAGATGAGGGTCGGCGGCGGTGGAGGGTGGATTTGAGGAGCTAGGGTTTGGGTTTCTTGGGTGTTTGGGTGTGCAGGGTTCTCGGTTGAGGAAGAAGAGGTGAGGAAGAGGGAGATGATGGAGATGAGAAGGAGAAGGAGATGGTGAGGATAGAGGTGTTGGTGACGAGGTCGAGGACAGAGGAGGCTGGGCTTAGGGTTAGGGTTTCTTTTGTGTGGGTTCTCGTGGGGGCAGCTCGGGTTAAATAGAGGAGAAGAAAGAAAGAGAGAAGGGAGGTGACTAGAACGCGGGGGCGGTGACGCGACTCGAGGAGCGAAAAGTGTTCGCGAGAGGAGAGAGAGGGCTCGAGAGGAGAGAGAAAGGAAGAGAGAGAGTGTGTCCTGTATGTGAGAGAGAGAGAGAGAGAAAGAGAAAGAGAAAGAGAGAGAGTGGGGTCAGCGAGAGAGAGAGAGAGAGAGTGCTGTTAGCTGTTAGGAAAATTGTTTAGATTTTAATTTAGAAAAAATCTGTTAGTTATTTAAATTTTAAACAGTGTTAATAATAATTAAAATATTGTATTAATAAAAATTTGATATTCTGGTAAATACAAACTTACTCCAAAATACGCCCAGGTCGGGTCTAAAAATCCAGTTTTAAAATACGAAAAATATATGTGTTGACCAAAACTAAAATTGGGTATCCGGGTAATGAAAATGCATACCCCCAAGAACGGATGCACGTACGTGCGTGTAGCCATCCAAACAAGTCCGTTTCACTGAACGGGACGAGAACAAGATGCACGGATGCTACGACAGGGTTAGGGGTATCATGCAGGCCATGCAATGTATTTTTAAAATATTTTATGTGATTTTAAATGTTATATTAAAATATGCAGATGCCAGATATAATGCCAGTATGCAGTATGTATAATATGAAAGTGCACGGATCCACGTAACAAGCCAGGATAAATCACAAACATGAATCAAGACTGGTTTCAAGCATGTGGGTCGGATCGGATGCAAATACAGATGTTAAATACACTATTCGCACCCAAAACACGGTAAATCAAGAAAATACCATAAATAAGGAAATACTTGAACTAGAACTGGTATAAATGAACTAGGGTGTTACAGTTAAGTAACCTAACAGTGCATGACGGAGCCTCGTGGCGAATACGGATGGCGTATATGTGCATACTATTTTTCCTTTTCATACTGCTTTCTCTATAATGTTTGTGTGAGAAGGCTAATGTTAGATAATGTGATTATCTAAATGATGGGATTATATTAATTGCATTAATATAAAGTAAAATAAATCTATACGTTGTAGGAACCAACTTTTTCTAAAAAGGAAATTTTAGTCGATTTTTTTGTTTTGCATCATGGCATTCAATTAAAAATGCCCTGCACCTCATTTGATGAGAAAAGAGCCTTGATCCTGTTACTAGGAATTCGCTCTTGGGTAAAATTTTGTGTCACTAAAATTGTTTTTGTAGCTGTATTCTTTTGCTTTACGTCGTGTGATTGATTCTGAATTTGGAAAATATGTGTTGTGTGAAGTAAAGTTAACCGCAATCAATAACGGTGTCGCTAATAACTAGCCAAGATGAGTACGGGTCATTCTCAGGGAAACGTCGAACCTTTTTCTTGCTTTAGACGAAATGATTGAAATATGGATGGTTTGTTTGTAGATCTATATTGAACACGGATGTAGAATTTATGAAGAATAGACTTTTAGGGTTCATATGAATTAGTAGTAATGGATGACTAATTAAAAATGACTCCTTTTATGTTTTAATAGTTTAAAACTAGATCGATAGTAATGAATATAGATTATGGTTCTTTTGGAAGAAACTATGGTTTCTCCACTCTAAACCCTTATCCTTGTATTGATCTCTATTCATGTCTAGCCCCTAACAAAACAAGTGTTAATATAATCTTAAATCGCGGTCGAGACTATTAATAAATTGGTAGCGCGCCCGATAAAAATGTTAACATTTATTTTGCTAAAGTTTATGAACTTTAAAATGTATAAAAAGAGTTAAATGATTTTATCATCCATTGATCTACCCTAGCCTTCGAACCCTAGCAAGCGTAGAATTACTCACGCGTGGTTGGAGAAAAAAAAGAAATGATAGAGAAAAAGATCATAATGTAAATGCAGAAAGTAATGCAGAAAGTAAAATGCAAAGAACTAAACTAAAGATATATTTTTATTAATCAACTTTAACATGTACAAATCCTTTGAAATTAGAATACAAAGAACTCTCGTGTTGCTCTCGATCTTTATCTCGTAGGAAGTAGATGTTCAGTCGATTGATCACGTCAATTTATCACGTTGATTCATGGACCTGACTTGGATCTCTTGATCTTGTCAATGATTTTGGTGATGTAAAAGGTGATGATTTTCAAAGAGAAGTTTTCAGTCCTTTAAATAGTTGCAGAAGATACAAACCGTAGTTGCCATAGGTGAGGATTGGTTGTTATGATTATACCTAAAAAAATCCTTTAAATAGTTGCAGAAGATACAAACCCTAGTTGCCATAGGTAAGGATTGGTTGTTATGATTATACCTAAAAAATCTCAAATCCCACAACCGTAATATTGCCATGGTTTCGCCGCATTTAGGTATATTTGGCCGCGGTTGGGCGGTGGTTTGGAGAGATTAGGGTTTGAAACTTCTTCTGCTGTTTGGTGTTGACACGTGGAGATTTTTGTGATGTCTGGATTTTTCAAATCTTCCTCTGAGTCTCTGCCATTCATGATTTTACGATTTGATTCAACTTTATCGGCAGATTTTATTCTCAACATCTCGGATCTCCTGATCTCCAGACCTGAGCTATATCTGCACAATATCTCAATTCATAGTATTAGTAATATTTATTATATTTGAGATTTTATCCTAATCATTTTATATGATACAATATTTTAGGAATATTGATTATGATTATTTGATATGATATGCATATTTAAATTATCAAAATATCATATAAATATTATATGCATATATTTTCCTTCATAATTTTAAGTATAGTGTATAAATATATGATAAAAAGTATTTTGCAGATAAATCCACATATGTTCCATAATTACGATAAACACTCTTAAGTACTTAACAAAAGTAAGGAAAATGTTCCATCAAATGTGTAATATTTTTGACTGAACAAATACCCCCAAACTTAATTTTGATCGTCCTGAGTAAACTAGTTATTCAAGAGAGGGAGAAAACAAAAGAAAAACCTAGCACACTTTCGTAGGCAACACGATTGCACTTAGCACGTGCAACAAGCCTGTTCCCTCATGGAACTGAATAAAATCAAATAAAGCAGCAGGGAAAACCTCAAATGAGGCATCACGTGCCCACACGTAACCGGGCATCACGTGCCCATACGTGACCAGGACTCTGTTCCCGCCAAAATTTTGGCTCACAACCTGCTCCCTTATAAAAATAAAAAAAAATAATAATAATAATAAAATAAAAAATGAAGGGAAAAACTCCACATGCAAAGAATGTAACAAATGCCTCAAAGCCAAGAGTTAAAACATTGTGAAGCAACGCTTCAGATGCAGCGCCAAGTGCGTTGCGCCCTAAACAGCGCACCACGTGCAAAGCACGTGTGCGCTAGCGCTAGGTGCGCTGCGCTCCAAGCAGCGCACCACGTGTCATACATGTGTGCGTTAGCGCAATGTGTGCTGCCTTTTAAGCAGCGCACCACGTGCAAAGCACGGGTGCGCCGGTGCTAGAACCTAAAAGCTCCCCAACCGTCAGATCAAAGATCTAATAATAATGATAAATCATTAATTAATCAGAATTAAATTCTGTTAAGGAAAGATCTCTCAAAATCTTTCCAAATGACAAGATTTTACTCTGTAAATCAGAGCACCGTTGGATCAATGATCCAATAGTAAATAAAAATTACCAAAGACAATAAATTCTGTTATGGAAAGATTTTCTCAATCTTGTTAAAAACAAGAAAATTGCCTTCGGTAAAACAGAAGCCCTAGGATCAAAGATCCAACGGTGGGGAAACATCCCCAAATCAATCAAAGAAAGATCTCTTTAACTGATTTAACAAATCAATTTGCCCTATATAAAGGCCCCAAGACTTCAAGTTTGATATAGAGAACCCCCCCATAAACTTTGAGAAAAACTCAAAAGAAAGAGAGCAAGCTCTTGCAAGAAGATTATTTCTTCAAGGTAAAGATGATGAATGATGAACACAGAGATGAAATCATCTCATAAAAAGAAGAATCATCTTCTTAAAAGATCATAGATCTACAAAGACCAAGGTCGTTTATAAAAAAAGATCAAAAGATCTCATCACATAATAAAAGAAGAATATATTCTTCATACAGATAATTGATCTATAAAGGCAAAGCCCTTTCAAAAATAAGAACTGTTGTTCTTGAATCTTGAGACAAAGTCTCTTTTAGAAGAACATAAATTTGTTCTCTAATCATAAAATTTGATCAAATGCGCTTTGCGCTATTGAACTGCGCCTTGCGCTCTTGAACAGCGCTTCTGCACTCTCTGGACCTGTGCTCAGCACCAAAATGCGCCACGTGTCAACCACGTATGCGCCAATTAAATAGCATGCGCCTTGCGCTCTTGAACTGCGCTTCTGCGCTCTCTAGACCGGCGCTCAGTGCCAAATGCGCCACGTGTGCGCCAATTAAACAACTTGCGCTTTGCGCTTCTGAACTAGAGCTCTGCGCTCATCATCTGGCGCAAAGCGCTAAACGCGACACGTGTCAACCATGTGTGCGCTATTCGGAAGAAGCGCACTACGCTCTTTGACTGGCGCAATGCGCCTGGCGTACCACGTGTCGCGCTATCAGAACATAAATTATTCTTTAGTAAAGCCCAGAGCTCTGGTGAATGCGCAGCATTCAATAAAAGACAAAAAAATTGTCAGAAGGGCCAAGCCCAAATAAAGGCTCAATAGCCAGAACAAAATGTTAAACATTTATTGGACTTAGCCCAATATTGGCCATAAGTCCTCAAATTATATTTAATTGAGCCCATCTGCTCATGAATATTTAACAGATCTTAGTCCCAAATTGGACTACAGATCTTTCGACCAACTCACACCGGTTCGAGGGTACATCTCTTTACTCCTCTGATATCTGTCGTTGTAATCCTTCAACGTCTTCATAAAGGTGACGGGTCCCGACAACCATACATTTCATAGACTATGACGTCTTTAAACTGGACTGTGGGGTCCTTAAACTCACGGACTACGATGTCCTTAACCTGTACTGTGGGGTCCCTTTAAACCCACGGACTATGATGTCCTTAACCTGGACTGTAGGGTCCCTTTAAACCCATGGACTATGATGTCCTTAACCTGAACTGTGGGGTCCTTAAGCCCATGGACTATGATGTCCTTAACCTCGGACTGTAGGGTCCTTAAGCCCATGGACTATGATGTCCTTAACCCTGGACCACCATGTCCTTAAACTGGTAATCGACCGCAATGTCCCTAAACTAAACAATAGAGTTCAAATGCTCTTTTGTCGGATCTAAATAATCCTGTCAAGTTGATCTTAGTCTAAAATTAGACTAACGTGTCCTTATAAAACGTTGAGTCGATCTTAGTCTAAACTAAAGTTTAAGTTGATCTTAGTCCCAAACGAGACTAACGTATCCTTAAACCAAACCCCCAAACCCAAATCTAAGAAGATACGGATTTGGACTAATCCACGTCCTACGGACGACAACATAAATTAGTCTCCGTATACAATCCACGGGCAACCACAAACAAAACAAACACCCACGACATGAAGTGAATATCTGGAGAAGGAGAAAGTTGTTACCGCGTTGCGGTAGCATAATTAACTGCAGGGGCTTGGGCCTGCAGGGAAGAGCATCCCCACAATAAAAAAAACCCTCAAACGAGGGGGAATCTGACGAAGTCTGCTACATCGGCCGCATCCGTTTAAACCTTCGATACACGGTGCCATAAATCAACTTGGCATCTTCGGAGAGGTGAATAGATGGCACCAATTAGCATCTGCCCCCAGATTCAGGCAAGACGTTCGTCTTCCCGGTTTTCGGCGGTGAACAGATTCTGGCACGCCCGGTGGGACCTTTTCTTATTTCCACTCCACACTTCGTGTGTCGTGTTCGCGAACAAATCGCGTTTTGATATAGTTGCATGTGGATTCGAGATACTTAGATTTCGTGCCTTGCTCCGTGCAGAAGACAGAAGATCAATGGCTTCAAACTGCACTAACTTCAACTCCAACTCTCGCTCCGTCCGGTCTGGAGGAGTGACTTATGGGCCCCCAGCGGCCTCCATCTTCACTATGCCGGTTGAACAGGTGACGCAGGCTACCACCGGGTTGTTCTTCGGGACCATGCTCCCACCAGCGAGCATTAACATCCCACTTCTGCAAGAAGCGCAAAAGAAGTCGGTCTTTGATCGGCTCACTACCCCCACGGCCCTTCTTAACGGGTCATCCAATGCCAAGCCAACAGCATCAGTCTTAGATAGGCTGAACCTGAACTCCGATGGACCTGCCAAGAAGCCCATGATACCTGAAGCGGCCATCCCAAAGCGGATAACCATTCCTGCTCTCGAGGCCACTAAAGAAGCCTCCCCCATCAAAGGATCAGTCTTTACGAGGCTGTCCACTCCGGCTCCCATTCCTGCTCAAAGGTCTGTCTTTGACAGATTGAATACTGCTGCCCAACGGACGTCGGTCTTCAAGAGGTTGGTACCAGCAGCGCCTCACCAGAACAGGGGGCACGACAAAGCCATCCCCTTTGCTGAACCAACACCATCTGCGTGTCATACTCGTCGTCACTGGCGTCGAGTACAGAAGGCTGAGGGCAACTCCCCCTCTGGGCTAACTCCATCAGTTCCAACGGTAGGGATCAATCCTGTTGTTCCAACCGGGAACAGCTTTGAACTGTTGAACAAGGTGCGCAGGAACTCTCCTACCGCCGTACTGAAAAGATCTCCCTCACTCGCGGAGAATGTTACAGAAACAAAGACGGAGCAGCCCCCTTAGCGGCTATCCTCCAAAATCTATAAGGTCCGACGACAGGTCCAGGAGTCGGTGATTGATCAAGACTATCCTCGCCGACATAAGAAGATGAAGGTTCAGCAGGAAGAAAACTGTCCTGGCAAGCCACAAAGGACGACAACACCTGGTTGCCCGCTGCAACGGCCCCCTCAACGTCAACCACTCAAAAGACAAGGAGGCCAAAGAAAGCCCCTGTGACTACGGCAGACCACAAAGACGCTGAGTCCAAACGCCCCAAGTTTGGGGGCATAATGGTCCATACTGTTTACATGGCTTCCGAAAAAGACGAAATCCGCGCTTCGACGGGTCACCGACCGCTCACCCGATCCGTGACAAAAGCCTAGGAGCAACAATAGAAGCTTCAGGAAATGCTGACGCAAATGGCCGCACTCACCGGGCCAAAAGAAAGCCCGGAGGTGTCATCAGAGCAGCGTCAGGAACAAGAAACTGATACTGAGTTCTTTCGGAGAATGCTTGAGAGGAAGGACAGAGAAGCAGCAGAACAAGCGGCTAATATAAAACGAATAGCGCTTCTCTTTCAAGACATGGTCGGGATGATGTTATAGTAGGATCCTCCAGCTGAAGACCCTCCGATCATTATTGAAGACGACAGAGGAGGGTCATCGAACCCTCCTCCGGCTCTTTCAGCAGCCAAAGAGGAAACTATTTCCAAGACCGCTCTGGATGACTATATTGCTCAGCAAATACGAGCTCACCAGGCGAACGAAGCGGCCGGTCAAGTCGTTAAAACTGGACGACCGTATCCAGGATGGTATGACCAAATAAAGTACCCGCCGGGATACACGATCCCCAAATTCCATGTGTACAAGGGGACAGGCAATACCCATCAACATGTCGCTCAGTTCAGGGCTCTTTGCGGCAACACCGGGGGTGATGATAAACTTTTGCTCCGTCAGTTTGTTAGCAGCTTGTCGGAGACGGCATTTGAGTGGTACTCCGAACTTCCAGACGACTCCATCAAGACTTTCGCAGAAATGGAGTTGTTATTCACCCAGCGATTCGCGAGTGCTAATGAACGCACCCAATAACGGCATTGATCAATGCCAGGGTGAAGCCAGGCGAGACGTGGGTTCAATACGCAATCCGATTGCAGAATCTGTGGTCGAAATGCGAACAGCGCATCGAAGAGGCACCGGCGGTGGGCATGTTCGTGGGCACCCTTGACCCTCAGTCAATTATTTCACAATTCATGATGTTCTTTAAGCCAACTACTTTCCAGGCCTTGATTGACAAGCTGGACCAAATGGATCAGATGGGTCATAAACCATCTCCTTCAAAGACGGATCCTCAGAATGAAAAGGAGAAAGGAAAAGCAACTTTTGTCGCCAATACTCAACAACAGCCGAGCAACTTAAAGCCGGTTGTTCGCCAAAACAATATGCGTTCACGCCCATCCCTCGAGGAGAGGCCAGGACGTCCTTACTCGTTTCCCCAAGATAAAACGAGGAGACTGTTTGAGCTGGCAGTGCGTAACAGACTCATCAATCTACCAGATCCAAAACGTCCGTTGCAGCCAAACGACATCAACGATCCCAATTATTGCCCCTACCACCGATTATTGGGCCATCCGATCGAAGACCGCTACGTATTCAAAAACTGGATTGAGGACCAATACCAACAAGGCAAATTCGCATTATCCGAAAACTGGAAGGTGAGCCCGCCACAACCTCATGCCCCTAAAAAAGTGGATGTGTCGGGGGCATCGTGCTCATTCATAAGGGAAGCCCCATGGGAAGTTGTTCTTTCGGCAAAGACGAAAAGAATGCTGAAGGATCTCCAAACGTGCCCGGCAATCAGGTGGAAAAATCCATTGGAACCCGAGATCGTCGAGGGAATGCTGAAACCGCGCCCAACTACAAAAATTGGTGGAGATAGTCAAAGCGCTCCCACCCAGCCGTCAAAGTCTTCGAAGAAGAAGAAGAAGACCAAAAAGCCCGCGAAGCCTGGTAACAAGCGCACGGACCTGCAAAAGCAGATTGACGTACTGGAAGAGTATAACCAGAAGGCGCGGACTCCAATCACACTCAAACAGTTCTCAGCCACGTCCTTGAGAACGAAGATGATGGAGAAGACTCGTCGAGTGAATCTGAAGATTACGTAGCAAGCTGCTATGTGATCTCTCACTCGTCAATAGACAATGAGGAAGCTCCTTGCACCGAGAAACTGGGGGCAAGTCCTAAGCCAAAACCCTTGGAACCGTCTGACGAGACGATCGACTTGCTACTGAACGAAGCCCGTCAGAAAAGCAAAGCCAATCGAGAGCGTGAACTGGCTATATTCGAAAAGGCCAAACGCCGACGACTGGAGGAAAAGGTCGAGACACCCCAACTGGAGCAAAGCATCCCTATCGCCAGCAAAAGCAAGCTTAAAGTAAGGAAACGATTTGCTAGGGCCCTGGCAATAGGAATGAAGTTACCCTCTTTCAAAGAAAATTCCCCTGGCAATATATGTCTGGATGAAGCGGACATACATCCAAACTTCTGCCTATACCATCAGAGGATTGCACACCCTACCGAGGAGTGCATAGCCTTTAAAAACTGGTGGCAGGGATATGTCGCACATCGACGACACGTTCAACAAGTGAAGCGCAAGGCTCGTCGGGAACAGAAAAGCACGAAAGATGAGCACGAAAAAGCTACTGGCAACCGTCACATTGCCGACACCAAGGGATCGCAAGTTATCACCTTTGGAAGCGACTCTGACGAAGAAATCGCCCTCAGCCCTCTCTTCAAGGAATCCATCTCTGACACAAAACATGAGAAGATTTGCGGCAAAATCTAGCTGCGTAATCGTGCGGCGACTTATGACCGAAACGTCGTTAAACTACTACCAACCCGCGACATCCTCAGGCTGACGTAGTAAAGAAAATAAAAAAAAAAAGAACGGTACGTCCATAAGCAAAAAGGGCACGGATGAAAACCCGAAAGGGCTCCGTGAGTAAAAACAGCAGGGCTACCGGCGAGTTTTGTGAAAACCCGAAAGGGTGCAACCTCGTTAGAATAAAAAAAAAAAGAGAACGGTAAGTCCATAAGCAAAAAAGGGCATGGATGAAAACCCGAAAAGGCTCCGTGAGTAAAAACAGCAGGGCTACCGGCGAGTTTTGTGAAAACCCGAAAAGGCGCAACCTCGTTAAAAGACACTTGCAAGGTCCTCTCGACTTTGTAAGGAGAAACCACCCGTGTGAGAGCCTTACGACTCACAAGGGAACATCACACTTAGGGATCCCCATGATTCTTAAGGAGAAATTACACTTACGAGATCCTCACGACTCGTAAGGAGAACCCTCTTATGAAACCCTCACGGCTCATAAGATTCAAAAGTCTTAAGCTACAGGGATCTGAACCTGTTCTTAAGCGGCCACCACAACCTCCAATGCTGTCCTACAAGCGGCTCAATGTTGACCCTTGTATACAATCCACGGGTACGAATAAACATTTCTCTAACAAAGTCCCATCCGTGACTAGGGATATGTCTGCATGGTGAACAACCCTTGTAAGTCCTCTCGACTTATAAGGAGAAAACACTCTTGTAAGATCCTTACGACTTATAAGAGAACATACACTTAGGAATCCTCACAATTCCGAAGGAGAAACGCACCTATGAGATCCTCATGACTCGCAGGGAGAAATACCTTTATGAGACCCTTACGGCTCATGAAGTCAAAAGCCTTAGTCGACAGGATCCTAACCCTATTCGCTAAGCCTTAGTCAAAAGTAAATGATGATTCGCTCCTGGCAATATCCCAGTTGTAGCAGTGCTGATGCCGAAATCGGTGTCTAATTCCAGGCTTACAGCGAAAAGCCAGCAAGCCATACATGCATACGAAATAGCCGAAATGATGGGGCAACTTGCAATAAAATCAGCAAGTAAAAATGTATGCATGCAAAATAGCCGAAATGATTGGGCAACTCGCAATAAAAAATAGCGAGTAAAAATAAGATAAATAGCCGAAATGATTGGACACCGCGAAAAATAGCCGAAATGATTGGGCACCGCGAAAAATAGCCGAAATGATTGGGCAATCGCGACCTTCGCGATATAAAAGCTGAAATGATAGAGCATCGCGGAAAGAAATAAAAATATATATATAAATAAAATTTATGCCCAGTAGGTGATATCACATCAATCCCTGTATACAATCCAGGGGCGCAAACAAAGAGGGAACCATATCATCCCACCAGGCTCCATCAGAAGCAGAGCCAACTCTCGATGGTCACATCTGTATCCCAGAAGACCAACAACAGCGTTCCTCCTTATGCCAGCAAGGCACGGAAGCGACACAACAAAACGGAGCCACGATATAGTCCCTAGTTCCAAATCTTAACGGCAATATCTACAGCCTAAAAATCAGCAGCGGTGATCCTCCTCATTCCAATAGGACTCGGACGCAACATCACCAAGCGGAGTGACGGCAAAATCCCAGCTCCACCTCAGCATTCGTCTCGTTACAGCAGACGCAATGTCAACAACGACGTTCCTTCGCAGTCCAGCAGGATGCAGATACAACGTCAACAAAAGACCTCACGGTCAAAACAAAGCGGAGTGACGGCAAAATTCCAGCTCCACCTCAGCGTTCGTCTTGTTACAGAAGATGCAATGTCAACAACGACGTTCCTTCGCAGTCCAGCAGGATGCAGATACAACGTCAACAAAAGACCTCACGGTCGAAACAAAGCGGAGTGACGGCAAAATCCCGGCTCTACCTCAGCATTCGTCTCGTTACAGCAGACGCAATGTCAACAACGGCGTTCTTTCGCAGTCCAGCAGGATGCAGATACAACGTCAACAAAAGACCTCATGGTCGAAACAAAGCAGAGTGACGGCAAAATCCCAGCTCCACCTCAGCGTTCGTCTTGTTACAGCAGACGCAATGTCAACAACGGCGTTCCTTCGCAGTCCAGCAGGATGCAGATACAACGCCAACAAAAGACCTCACGGTCGAAACAAAGCGGAGTGATGGCAAAATCCCAACTCCATCCCAGCATTCGTCTCGTTACACCAGACGCAATGTCAACAACGGTGTTCCTTCGCAGTCCAGCACGATACATATGCAACGTCAACGAAAGACCTCACGGTTGAAACAAAGCGGAGTGATGGCAAAATCCTTAGTTCCAAATCTCGACGGTTCACCAGCAACCTAGAGACAACCGCGACATTCGTCTCGATACAGCAGACGCAATGCCAGCAAACGAAGCAAAGGTCAAATTCCTAGCTTCAGGGTCTTGACGGAAACTCATATAAAACCTGAAAGACTATCGGAGATCATCCCATACCAACGCGAAGTGGTCACCACCTCGATGTTTGCCTCGATACAGCAAACGAGATGTCACTACAGCGTCCTTCCTCCAACAGGATTCGGACACGCCAAAACAAACGAAGCGAATGCCAAATTCCTAGATTCATGGTCTTGACGGCAACTCATATAAAACCTGAAAGACTATCGGAGATCATTCCACGCCAGCGCGGAGTGGTCACCACCTCGACGTTCGTCTCGACACAGCAGACGAGATGTCACCACAGCGTTCTTCCTCCAGCAGGATTCAGACGCGACAATCAAACAACGGAGCCATGGCAAAATCCCTAGTTCCAAACCTCGACGGTTCACTAGCAACCTAGAGACAACCGCGACATTCGTCTCGATACAGCAGACGCAATGCCAGCAAACGAAGCAAAGGCCAAATTCCTAGCTTCAGGGTCTTGACGGCAACTCATATAAAACCTGAAAGACTATCGGAGATCATCCCACGCCGGCGCGGAGTGGTCACCACCTCGACGTTCGTCTCGATACAGCAGACGAGATGTCACCACAACGTTCTTCCTCCAGCAGGATTCAGACGCGACAATCAAACAACGGAGCCACGGCAAAATCCCTAGTTCCAAAGCTCGACGGTTCACCAACAACCTAGAGACAACCGCGACATTCGTCTCGATACAGCAGACGCAATACCAGCAAACGAAGCAAAGGCCAAATTCCTAGCTTCAAGGTCTTGACGGTAACTCATATAAAACCTGAAAGACTATCGAAGATCATCCCACACCAGCGCGGAATGGTTATGACTTATCGGGGCTCTCCAAAATCAACCTAACCTCAAGTAAAAAGCGGCATGGCAAAATTCCTAACGCTTGCTCTTCCGACGGTCAAACTGCCGAGGAGGATTGCTTGAAGTCGTCTTATCCAGCCCCCGAAAGGATCAGAGACATGACAGTCGCAAGGCTACTCGAACAGCAAGATTGCCTATCGAGGAATACATCAGCCAACGCGACGGTACGACGGACAAAACCCTAGTACCACAGACCCTAACGGACCTCTGTCGTAAAGAGAAGAGGTTAACTGTGACATTAGGATATTCTTGCGAGAACTGCTCGATTCGTCTCAACTTGTAAGGAAATTAGTGTCTTTGCGAGAAATTCTCGATTCGTCTCGACTCGTGGGGAAAAGCTTTAGGCAATGGGGATAAGAACCCGTTTCCTAAGCACTGGGGCCCTGCAAGTCGGTCCAAAATGGACTCTTGCATACTATTCATGGGCCACACTCTCCAAATTCGAATATCGACAAAGAGGGAAACAACCGCTTACGAGTCCTCTCGACTTGTAGGAGGGAAAATTCTCTTGTGAGATCCTTATGACTCTCAAGAGAAAACGCGCTTAGGAATCCTCACGATTCCTAAGGAGAAAATACACCTGCGGGATTCTCTCGACTCGTAGGGAGAAAAGTCTTCATGAGACCCTCACGGCTCATGAAGTTGAAAAGCCTTTGGCGGCAGATCTGAACCTGTCTCCTAAGCCATCGCGGCCTTATAAAGAGTTCAGGATGAAATGTCATCTACCATCCATGGGCCAGCGTTGCCAAAGCCACATTCGCCGCTGAAGTAAAGAAGCTACTTACGGGCCCTCATGATTCGTAAGGAAAAATACCTGAGCGAGATCCTTACGACTCACGGAGGTAATGAACACTTAGAAATCCTCACGATTTCTAGGGAGAATTTGCACCTATGAGATCCTCTCGAGTCGTAAGGAGAAAAACCTTCTTGAGATCCTTATGGCTCATGAAGACGAAGAAAGTCTTAGGCTACAAGGACCCTAAACTTGTCTCCTAAGCCCTCAATTCTGTGGCCATGCATAACTCTGCACTACTTCACCCACGTACGTACATACGTGGGCAAAGTAATGGGGGGCATTTGTTCCCGCCAAAATTTTGGCTCACAACCTGCTCCCTTATAAAAATAAAATAAAATAAAATAAATAATAATAATAATAAATAATAATAAAATAAAAAATGAAGCGAATCTGAACGGATAGCCGGAAAAACTCCACATGCAAAGAATGTAACAAATGCCTCAAAACCAAGAGTTAAAACATTGTGAAGCAACGCTTCAGATGCAGCACCAAGTGCGCTGCGCCCTAAACAGCGCACCACGTGCAAAGCACGTGTGCACTAGCGCTAGGTGCGCTGCGCTTCAAGCAGCGCACCACGTGTGCGCTAGCATAATGTGCGCTGCCTTTTAAGCAGTGCACCACGTGCAAAGCACGGGTACGCCGGCGCAGGAACCTAAAAGCTCCCCAACCGTCAGATCAAAGATCTAATAATAATGATAAATCATTAATTAATCAGAATTAAATTCTGTTAAGGAAAGATCCCTCAAAATCTTTCCAAATGACAAGATTTTACTCTGTAAATCAGAGCACCGTTGTTGGGGTAAAAATTCACACCCCGGTTGACCGAGTCAAAGTCAAGGTCAACCCCTAAGCTAGGTGGGCCCAAGCCCAGGTCAAGCGGGCCCATGCCCAAGTCGAGCCCGCGGCCAGTCTCCTCTATGCCAAAATATAGATCGTGTAATAAATAATTTTTATGTAATTTTTTATACATGAATGCATGCAAAATGGGCATAAAGCCAATATTTTGTAAGCCCATGGCTTATGTGCAAAAAGAAATGACACATGAGCCATGGGATGGTTAAAATGCCATTTTGTGAAGCCCAAGAGGCTATATGTAAATATGTAAGCCTATAAAAGGCAACATGATGATGAATAAAGCAACACTTTTTCCATTCTCTCAAAAACCTAGGGTTTGTACATCTTTCCCTTTTCTGAAGGTTTCAAACCTTCTTCTTTCTTTGAATTAAATCAAGAGTTTTACTCTTCCTTTTCCAAAACTAAATAGTTTTTCACCATAAAACCCACCAAGGGGAGCTTGGATCTGTCATTAGATCTCAAAAGAAGAGATTTTTAGATCTCACATCTCTTGATCTTCAAGATCCGGCCAACCCACAGGAGGAGGAAGAAGAACCCCCTTAATCAGCTTCAACACATCCTAGGAGTTTAACTCCATATATATATATATATATATATATATATATATATATATATAATAAATATTTCCTTTCTGAAGCATAGCTTCTGGTTTCTGGGGCTAAAAGCCCTCTTTTCCTCGCCAGCGCTCAAGCGCCGAGCGCCCACGTGGCGCGCTAGCGCTCGAGCGCAAAGCGCCCACGTGCTGACACGTAGCGCGTTTGCTCTCCAGCGCCCTTGCGCTCGAGCGTAAGGCGCCCACGTGCCGACACGTGGCGCGCTTGCGCTCAAGCGCACTGCGCGCGAGCGCAAGGCGCCCGCATGCCGACACGTGGCGCTCCTGCTCTTGCGCTCCTGCGCCCGAGCGCAAGGCGCCCGCGTGCCGACACGTGGCGCGCTTGCGCTCCTGCGCTCTGCGCCCGAGTGCAAGGCGCCCACGTGCCGACACGTAGCGCGCTTGCGCTCGAGCGTCCAGCGCTCATGCGCACACCGCCCACGTGTCGGCACGTGGCGCGCTTGCGCTTCAGCGCTTTGCGCTCAAGCGCAAAGCGCCCACGTGCCGACACGTGGCGCGCTTGCGCTCGAGCGCCCAGCACTCATGAGCAAAGCGCCCACGTGTTGACATGTGGCGCTCTTGCGCCTGAGCGTACAGCACCTAAGCGCACAGCGCTCAAGGCGCTGGCCCCACGCATCCCTTGGATGCCTTTCCCCCCTCTTTTTATGTACATACATATACATATACATATGTATACATGTTTGTACACACACGTACTCCACGACACTGTCTCTGTTAGAAAAGAAATTTCTAACGGGACGCTGCCCCGCACCCCGCAAGGGGGCTGCTAGCCCCCTTGACCCCCAGCCCGCTATCCGGGTAGCGGGACCCCCGTAAAATCTCTGTGTGGCTCCCGATATATCCAAAACCCCCTTTCAAAACACAACACGTGCACACCGCACATTGAGTTCGCATGACCAGTTTAACCCGTTAATCGGAGGTTCCCTCGCCCCAAAGGCGAGGGGTAATTAACGGCAGCTTAGTCCGCGGCTGCCGGAGATTCAGATCCCCACAATCAATAAACCCCCGGCCTACCCTAGGCAGGGGAAATCTGTAGTGCGCCTGACAAGCGCGCACGTATTCCCATCTCAATGGTGTGACGAAAAACACCCTACAGATTCTGGCACGCCCGGTGGGACAAATCTCTCCTCCCATATTTCGGGTTAAGCGTTCATGCGAACTCAATCAATATACATATCTGTATTTATACTAAAATAATGCTCTTTCATGCAGGTCTTCAAGCAATCACCTTTCAACAATGTCTCCAAAGATGAACTCAGCTCTCATCTCTTACATGATGAAGATGGACTCCAGGACGGTCCTCCCAGCCAGTCTTGGGCGACAGTGGGAGGAGCCGTTGCTACCGTTCGGCTCTATTCTGTTCGTGCCCGCTAACGCCATTCCTGCTCCTCAAGCTCCAGCAACAGACAGACCGGTCTCGAAAGGAAAGAGACCAAATGTGGTGATCTCGAGGGCGCCCCAACCCAAACGCAAGTCGGTGTCTGAATGACTTTCCTTGGCCCCAACTGGGGGCAAGGCCATCAACACCAACAAAGCTACAACGCGTCTTGAGCAATCTCCAGCGGCGCCTCCGACAACTGCTCGATTGGGTGTCTTCTCAAGCCTCCCCATCACTCAGCCTATGGCGGCTCCCCGAAGAGCAGAAGCCTGCCAAGCGCTTAAGGCAGAGAAGCTGAGGCAGAAGCGGCTCAGATATAGAGCCAACAAAAGGGCTAGGGCTCTGGCCATGTTAAAATTTATGAATTTCCAAAGCCCGGACCGCTCCGCGAAACCAGCTGCCGGTGATGAAAGAATGGCTGAATATGTTATCCACAATGTCTACATGGCCGGATATGAAGAAACGAACCCTCCTCTTCTTCACAGCCATGGTGATGATATGGTTGACGCTACCCAGCATCGGCTCGATCTAAATGATGAAGAGCCCGCTCAGGCCGATAAGCTAGAGGAGCCCGTGGTTCCTGTGGAATTGAGCTCAGGCAATAAAGATTACCCGGTTGTCATAGCCGGAACTACAGAACAAGCATTATTCCAATGGCTTCAAAGGCAATTTTAGGACAGGGATGAGAAGATGGCCGAGGTCTATTCCAAAGTCGACGAGCTGGCAAACGTCGTGGCAGATCTCGCGACCCAAGTCGCCCGATTACAATTACAGCAGAATCAAATTTTGGTTCATGAGCCAGGGATTGATACCCGGAGGCAGCCAACTGATACCCCCTTCAACTTAAGGGCGGAGCGCCTTCGCGGAAAATGGCCGCAATCAGCCTCCAGTCCCTCCGACACATACGCCGGGGGGAATCGCCTATGAAAGAGAAACTGGAGAAAGTCTATTCCTTCAAAAGGGAAAAAGTCCATAAGATATTCAGGGACGCCCTAAGAAACGGTCTACAACTGCCGGAATCAAAGAGACCGCAAGAAGCGAATATGACCGACGACCCAGAATATTGCCCCTATCACAGGGTGATAGGTCATGCCATTGAGGACTGCTTCATCTTCAAAGATTGGGTCGAAAGGCAATACAAGACGGGAGAGATAGAACTGTCTAAAGGCGCGTTAGGAAACAGTCAAGCTACGACCGCCGATTTCATGCAAATGGAGACCGGAGCCTTTCGGGAACCAAATCCTCCCAGACATGTGCCATTATCTGAAAAGGACGAACCAAAGACCGATCGGCCTCGAGGACCAGCATCAGTAAAGGCACCTACTCCAATGGAGAGAAAGAAGAAGGTATACTCCTTCAGGAGGGATGAAGTTCGCAAAATATTCATGGACGCCTTGAACAACGGTCTGCAACTGCCTGTTCTAAAGAGGCCACAGGAAATGAACATGACCGGCAATCCCGTATACTGCCCATATCATAGAGTGGTGGGTCATACCATCGAAGACTGCTATATTTTCAAAGATTGGGCAGAGGACCAATATAAGCTTGGAAAAACCTCACAATCCTCGGATGTATCGGCAAGCCATGGAGCTAGGTCATCAACACAGCTCCGCCAAGATCAAAGTTCAAGGAGCTAGGATAAGCAAAGATGACCCCTCACGTCGTTAAACTGGGAACCGTCGACCTCTAAGTCGTTAAACTGGGAATGTAAAAAAATATATATGTATGTAAATAAACAAAAAATATGTAAATAAAAGAAAAATAAAGAAAAGCCGAAATGATGGGGCAACTCGCAAAAAAAATCAGCGAGTAAAGATAAACATGAAAATAAAGCCAAAATGATGGGGCAACCGCGAATAAATAGCCGAAATGATAGGACAATCGCGACCTTCGCGATAAGAAAAGCTGAAATGATATAGCAATCGCGGTAAAACAAAAAAAACAACAAAAAAAAACAAAACAACTGGCGAATGATGAGTTGCTCCTGGTACCATATTCCAGTGCAGCGATGCAGACGCAAACAAAAATACATTTTTTCAAAATTCTTCCGGCCCTACGGCCAGTCCCCAAATTGACTGCCGTATACAATTCATGGGCTCAAATAATTCTCATCATATCCATACCCCACCGTAATCACCAGTTACGCGGCTGGTCTCCGCCTTTGGAGTTATGCTCCATTGAGAAGACCCACTCATGTGTCCTCACGATACATGAGGAGAACAAACCTTTGTGGGATCCTTACGACTCACAAAGGAAAAACACACTTAGGAGTCCTCACGACTCCTAAGGAGAAAATACACCTCCGGGATCCTCACGACTCGCAGGGAGAAAATGATTTTATGGGACCCTCACGGCCCATAAAATTGAAAAGCCTTAGGCGATAGGGACCTAAACCCGTCTCCTAAGCCATCGCTCCGCCAACAAGAGTAGGCAAATGATGAATTGCTCCTGGCACCTCTGCTTCAGTGTTAGCAACGCTGATGCCGGCCCCTACCCCAAAATTCCAAGCTCTCCATCAATAGACCCCTAAGTCTTTAAACTGGAAACAGATGACCTCCAAGTCGTTAAACTGGAAACAGATGACCTCCAAGTCGTTAAACTGGAAACAGTTGCCGTATACAATCCACGGGCTCAAATAATTCTCATCATACCCATGCCCCACCGTAATCACCAGTTACGCGGCCGGTCTCCGCCTTTAGAGTTATGTTCCATTGAGAAGACCCACTCATGTGTCCTCACGATACATGAGGAGAACAAACCTTTGTGGGATCCTTACGACACAAAGGAAAAACACACTTAGGAGTCCTCACGACTCCTAAGGAGAAAATACACCTGCGGGATCCTCACGACTCGCAGGGAGAAAATGCTTTTATGGGACCCTCACGGCCCATAAAATTGAAAAGCCTTAGGCGATAGGGACCTAAACCCGTCTCCTAAGCCATCGCTCCGCCAACAAGAGTAGGCAAATGATGAATTGCTCCCGGCACCTCTGCTTCAGTGTTAGCAACGCTGATGCTGGCCCCTACCCCAAAATTCCAAGCTCGCCATCAATAGACCCCTAAGTCTTTAAACTGGAAACAGATGACCTCCAAGTCTATAACTGGAAACAGATGACCACCAAGTCGTTAAACTGGAAACAGATGACCTCTAAGTCGTTAAACTAGAAACATTAGACCTCTAAGTCTTTAAACTGGAAATAGATGACCACCAAGTCGTTAAACTGGAAACAGATGACCTCTAAGTCTTTAAACTGGAAACAGATGACCTCTAAGTCGTTAAACTGAAAACAGTAGACCTCTAAGTCGTTAAACTGAAAACAGATGACCTCTAAGTCGTTAAACTGGAAACAGATGACCACCAAGTCGTTAGACTGGAAACAGATGACCACCAAGTCGTTAAACTGGAAACAGATGACCTCTATGTTGTTAAACTGGAAACAGATGACCTCTAAGTCGTTAAACTGGAAACAGTAGACCTCTAAGTCTTTAAACTGGAAACAGTAGACCTCTAAGTCTCTAAACTGGAAACAGATGACCACCAAGTCGTTAAACCGGAAACAGATGACCACCAAGTCGTTAAACTGGAAACAGATGACCTCTAAGTCGTTAAACTGAAAACAGATGACCTCTAAGTCGTTAAACTGGAAACAGATGACCACCACGTCGTTAAACTGGAAACAGATGACCGCTAAGTCATTAAACTGGGCACCACAGACCCCTAAGTCTTTAAACTGGAAACAGATGACCGCTAAGTCGTTAAACTGGAAACAGTCGACCTCTAAGTCATTAAACTGGGAACGAGGGAAATCCACTCATGTGTCCTCACGATACATGAGGACAACAAACCTTTGTGGGATCCTTACGACTCACAAAGGAAAAACACACTTAGGAGTCCTCACGACTCCTAAGGAGAAAATACACCTGCGGGATCCTTACGACTCGCAGGGAGAAAATGCTTTTATGGGACCCTCACGGCCCATAAAATTGAAAAGCATTAGGCGATAGGGATCTGAACCTGTCTCCTAAGCTATCGCTCCCCAATTCCCAAGTGGCGAATGATGAGTCGCTCCTGGTACCATATCCCAGTGCAGCGATGCAGACGCCAGCCAAATTCCAAATCCCAACGGCGAATGATGAGTCGCTCCTGGTACCATATTCCAGTGCAACGATGCAGACGCCAACAAAGACCCAAAATGCTGTTAGCCCTACGGTCTGGATCATACATCTTGCAAAACTGTATACAATCCACGGGCGTAAAACAATCCCAGTCCCTCCCAAGTCCTATCGGTGAGACCACATTCAAAGTCCCACCAAAAATAAAAAAAAGAATAGAAATAAAAAAGGCATGTCCACAAGCAAAATGGGCATGGATGAAAACCCGAAAGGGCTCCGTGAGTAAAAACAGCAGGACTGCCGGCGAGTTTGTGAAAACCCGAAAGGGCGCACACTCGTAAAAAAGAAATGAAATGCACTCGCAAAGTCCTTTCGACTTTGTGAGGAGAAAATTCCCACGTGAGATCCTTACGACTCATAAAGGAGCAACACCTTTAGGAGTCCCCACGACTCCTAAGGAGAAAATACACCTATGAGATCCTTTCGACTCGTAGGGAGAAAATGCTTTTATGGGACCCTTACGGCCCATAAAATTGAAAAGTCTTAGGTGATAGGGACCTAAAACCTGTTTCCTAAGCCATCGTTCCCTAATAAGCAAATGCAAATGATGATTCGCTCCTTGTACCATATTCCAGTGTAGCGATGCTGATGCCAAACAAAAAGAAAAACCAATTCCCAAATACTCTCGAGGCAAATGATGAGTTGCTCCTGGTATTATTCCAGTGCAGCAATGCAGATGCCAAACAAAAAAAAAACAATTCCCAAATCCTCCCGGGGCAAATGATGAGTTGCTCCTGGCATTATTCCAGTGCAGCAATGCAGATGCCAAACAAAAACTCCAATTCCCAAATCCTCTCAAAGACGGATGATGATTCACTCCTGGTACCATATTTCAGTATAACGATGCTAATGTCGACTCAAATCAAACAAATCAAACCAACCAACTCCAACATCGACCTCTGCGTCAACAAGCGACACTCCGCGCCGGGGAAAAGTCGATCAATGACATTCCGTGCCGGGGAAAAGTCAACCCGACACTCCGCGCCGGGGAAAAGTCGATCAGCGACATTCCGTGCCGGGGAAAATTCAACCAGCGACACTCCGCGCCGGGGAAAAGTCGATCAGCGACACTCCGTGCCGGGGAAAAGTCAACCCGACACTCCGCGCCGGGGAAAAGTCGATCAGCGACACTCCGCGCCGGGAAAAAGTCGATCAGCGACACTCCGTGCCGGGGAAAAGTCAACCAGCGACACTCCGCGCCGGGGAAAAGTCGATCAGCGACACTCCGTGCCGGGGAAAAGTCAATCAGCGACACTCCGCGCCGGGGAAAGTCGATCAGCGACACTCCGTGCCGGGGGCACGTCAACCAGCGATACTCTGCATCGGGGAAACGTCCAACACAGACACTCTGCATCGGGGAAACGTCCAACACAGACACTCCGCATCAGGGAAACGTCCAACAGCGACACTCCGTCTTGGGGATACGTCAACCAGCAGACACTCCGCGCCGGGGACACGTCGACCAGCGACGCTCCGTCTTGGGGAAACGTCAAGCAGACACTCCGTCTCGGGGACACGTCAACCAGCCGATACTCCGCCTCGGGGAAACGTCGACCAGCGACACTCCGAGCCGGGGGCACATCAACGAAATCACTCCAGGCTAGGGAAACGTCTACCACGGACACTCTGTCTCGGAGACGCGTTAAGCGTCGGCCATCCATGTCGTAAAAAGGGCAGTGCGTCCCAAAAAGTGGAACCAAAGCAAGTCGCCTCCACGCAAAAGAAGATCCATCAATTTCATGCACACGACCCACATGTGCGGTGTGTATTCATTGATGGGGGGCAATTTGTTGGGGTAAAAATTTATACCCCGGTTGACCGAGTCAAAGTCAAGGTCAACCCCCAAGCTAGGTGGGCCCAAGCCCAGGTCAAGCGAGCCCATGCCCAAGTCGAGCCCGCGGCCAGCCTCCTCCATGCCAAAATATAGATCATGTAATAAATAATTTTTATGTAATTTTTTATACATGAATGCATGCAAAATGGGCATAAAGCCAATATTTTGTAAGCCCATGGCTTATGTGCAAAAAGAAATGACACATGAGCCATGGGATGGCTAAAATGCCATTTTGTGAAGCCCAAGGGGCTATATGTAAATATGTAAGCCTATAAAAGGCAACATGATGATGAATAAAGCAACATTTTTTCCATTCTCTCAAAGACCTAGGGTTTGTACATCTTTCCCTTTTCTGAAGGTTTCAAACATTTTTCTTTCTTTGAATTAAATCAAGAGTTTTACTCTTCCTTTTCCAAAACTAAATAGTTTTTTACCATAAAACCCACCAAGGGGAGCTTGGATCTGTCATTAGATCTCAAAAGAAGAAATTTTTAGATCTCACATCTCTTGATCTTCAAGATCCGGCCAAACCACAAGAGGAAGAAGAAGAACCCCCTTAATCAGCTTCAACACATCCTAGGAGTTTAACTCCATATATATATATATAATAATAATAATAAATATTTCCTTTCTGAAGCATAGCTTCTGGTTTCTGGGGCTAAAAGACCTCTTTTACCTCGCCGGTGCTCAAGCACTCAAGCGCCGAGCGCCCACGTGTCGACACGTGGCGCGCTAGCGCTCGAGCGCAAAGCGCCCACGTGCCGACACGTGGCGTGTTTGCGCTCCAGCGCCCTTGCGCTCGAGCGCAAGGCGCCCACGTGCCGACACGTGCCGCGCTTGCGCTCAAGCGCACTGCGCGCGAGTGCAAGGCACCCGCATGCCGATACGTGGCGCGCTTGCTCTCCAGCGCTTTACGCCTGAGCGCAAGGCGCCCGCGTGCCGACACATGGCGTGCTTGCGCTCGAGCACCCAGCGCACACCGCCCACGTGTCGGCACGTGGCGCGCTTGCGCTCCAGCGCCTTGCGCTCAAGCGCAAAGCGCCCACGTGCCGACACGTGGCGCGCTTGCGCTCGAGCGCCCAGCGCTCATGCGCAAAGCGCCCACGTGTTGACACGTGGCGCGCTTGCGCCTGAGCGTACAGCACCTAAGCGCACAGCGCTCAAGGCGCTGGCCCCACGCATCCCTTGGATGCCTTTCCCCCCTCTTTTTATGTACATACATATACATATACATATTTATACATATTTGCACACACACGTGCTCCACGACACTGTCCCTGTTAGAAAAAAAATTTCTAACGGGACGCTGCCCCGGACCTCGCAAGGGGGCTGCTAGCCCCCTTGACCCCCAGCCCGCTATCCGGGTAGCGGGACCCCCGTAAAAACTCTGCGTGGCTCCCGATATATCCAAAACCCCCTTTCAAAATATAACACACGCACACCGCACATTGAGTTCGCATGACCAGTTTAACCCGTTAATCGGAGGTTCCCTCGCCCCAAAAGCGAGGGGTAATTAACGGCAGCTTAGTCCGCGGCTGCCGGAGATTCGGATCCCCACAATCAATAAACCCCCGGCCTACCTCAGGCAGGGGGAATCTGTAGTACTCCTAACAAGCGCGTGCGTATTCCCATCTCAATGGGGTGACGAAAAACACCCTACAACCATTGGATCAATGATCCAATGGTAAATAAAAATTACTAAAGACAATAAATTCTGTTATGGAAAGATTTTCTCAATCTTGTTAAAAACAAGAAGATTGCCTTCTGTAAAACAGAAGCCCTAGGATCAAAGATCCAACGGTGGGGAAATATCCCCAAATCAATCAGAGAAAGATCTCTTTAACTGATTTAACAAATCAATTTGCCCTATATAAAAGCCCCAAGACTTCAAGTCTGATATAGAGAAACTCCCCTCCCCTCCCCCCCCCACAAACTTTGAGAAAAACTCAAAAGAAAGAGAGGAAGCTCTTGTAAGAAGATTATTTCTTCAAGGTAAAGATGATGAATGATGAACACAGAGATGAAATCATCTCATAAAAAGAAGAATCGTCTTCTTAAAAGATCATAGATCTACAAAGACCAAGGTCTTTCATAAAAAAAGATCAAAAGATCTCATCACATAATAAAAGAAGAACATATTCTTCACACAGATCATTGATCTATAAAGACAAAGCCCTTTCAAAAATAAGAACTGTTGTTCTTGAATCTTGAGACAAAGTCTCTTTTAGAAGAACATAAATTTGTTCTCTAATCATAAAATTTGATCAAATGCGCTTTGCGCTATTGAACTGCTCCTTGCGCTCTTGAACAGCGCTTATGCACTCTCTGGACCGGTGCTCAACACCAAAATGCTCCACGTGTCAACCATGTATGCGCCAATTAAATAGCATGCGCCTTGCGCTCTTGAACTGCATTTCTGCGCTCTCTGGACCGGCGCTTAGCGCCAAATGCACCACGTGTGCGCCAATTAAACAACTTGCGCTTTGCGCTTCTAAACTAGCGCTCTGCACTCATCATCTGGCGCAAAGCGCGAAACGCGACACGTGTCAACCATGTGTGCGCTATTCGGCAGAAGTGCACTGCGCTCTTTGACTGGCGCAATGCGCCTGGCGCGCCACGTATCGCGCTGTCAGAACATAAATTGTTCTTTTGTAAAGCCTAGAACTCTGGTGAATGGGCAGCATTCAATAAAAGACAAAAAAATTGTCAGAAGGGCCAAGCCCAAATAAAGGCTCAATAGCCAGAACAAAATGTTAAATATTTATTGGACTTAGCCCAATATTGGCCATAAGTCCTCAACTTATATTTAATTGAGCACATCTGCTCATGAATATTTAACAGATCTTAGTCCCAAATTGGACTACAGATCTTTCGACCAACTCACACCGGTTCGAGGGTACATCTCTTTACTCCTCTGATATCTGTCGTTGTAATCCTTCAACGTTTTTAGAGAGGTGACGGTCCCGACAATCATACATTTCATAGACTATGACATCTTTAAACTGGACTGTGGGGTCCTTAAACTCACGGACTACGATGTCCTTAACCTGGACTGTGGGGTCCCTTTAAACCCACGGACTATGATGTCCTTAACCTGGACTGTGGGGTCTCTTTAAACCCACGGACTATGATGTCCTTAACCTAGACTGTGGGGTCCTTAAGCCCATGGACTATGATGTCCTTAACCTCGGACTATGGGGTCCTTATGCCCATGGACTATGATGTCCTTAACCCTGGACCACCATGTCCTTAAACTGGTAATCGACCGCAATGTCCCTAAACTAAACAATAGAGTTCAAATGCTCTTTTGTCGGATCTAAATGATCCTTCAAGTTGATCTTAGTCTAAAATTAAACTAACGTGTCCTTAACAAATGTTGAGTCGATCTTAGTCTAAACTAAAGTTTAAGTTGATCTTAGTCCCAAACGAGACTAACGCATCCTTAAACCAAACCCCCAAACCCAAATCTAAGAAGATACGGATTTGGACTAATCTACGTCCTACGGACGACAACATAAATTAGTCTCCGTATACAATCCACGGGCAACCACAAACAAAAAAAACACCCACGACATGAAGTGACCATCTGGAGAAGGAGAAAGTTGTTACCGCGATGCGGTAGAGTAATTAACTGCAGGGACTTGCGCCTGCAGGGGAGAGCGTCCCCACAATCAAAAAACCCCTCAAATGAGGGGGAATCTGACGAAGTCTGCTACATCGGCCGCATCCGTTTAAACCTTCGATACACGGTGCCATAAATCAACTTGACATCTTCGGAGAGGTGGACGGATAGCACCAATTAGCATCTGTCCCCGGATTCAGGCAAGACGTTCGTCTTCCCGGTTTCCGGCGGTGAACAGACTCACGTGCAGACACGTGACCTTTTACAGGCAAAGCCTATAAGCACTGAATAAAATAAATAATTGGAAATGCTTAATCAGTGGGGTCACGTGCCAACACGTGAAAAGCTCACCCTCTGAAACAATAGAATTAAATTCTAAATTAAATGCTTAATCAGTGGGGTCACGTGCCAACACATGACAAGCTCTTAAACCCTCTGAACTAATAGAATTAAATTCTAATTAAATTCTTTATCAGTGGGGTCACGTGCCAGCACGTGATGGGTTTCTGAGCCCTCTGAACTAATAGAATTAAATTCTAATTAAATACTTTATCAGTGAGGTCATGTGCCAACACGTGATGGGTTTCTGAGCCCTCTGAACTAATAGAATTAAATTCTAATTAAATGATTAATCAGCAAGGTCACATGCCAACACGTGATGAGCTCTTAAACCCTCTGAACAATAGAATTAAATTCTAATTAAAGGGAATCAAAAACCCTAACAGGAAAAATATTTCCCTAGATCTTTCCACACAGAAAAGATTGCACTCTGTAAAGTGGAGCACCGTTGGATTAAAAATCCAATGGTACAAGGAAATATTTTCCTAAAATTTGCCAGGAACAACAAATAAAATATATTTTGGATTAAAAATCCAATTGTGAATAAAATTCACCGAGTGATCTAAAAGATCATGTTAGTTATAAAATCAATCAAAATCTTTCAATGAAAGATTGACTAAACAAACTGATTCTTTTCTTTCTCATATAAATAGGAGCCAAGAAGAGAAGAGAATGATACAACAACAGAGAGAAAAAAGAAGAGAATTTAATTCTCCGGAAAGAAGAAGATCTCTTCAGAAAAGAAAGAAACCCTGGGTAAGAGAGGGAAAGAGATCATTCTATAAGCTCCCACAAAACAAAAAGAGAATTTAATTCTCAAACTAAGAGTTTAACTCTTCTGAATAAGAACTTAGTTCTTCCTTTGGTTGAAGATCTGCAGAAGCAGATCTCCCCATAAGTTGAGAATTTAATTCTCATCGGGGGGATTCTGCCATGCAGATCTAAAACCTAAGGGAGGATCTAAGTTCAGAGAATTTTATTCTCCCACAAAGCACATAGGAATTTAATTTCTCCAACAAAGATAGGGTTTAACCCTTAATATAAAAGAACTTAGTTCTTCTTCATGGTAATAGATCTGCAGAAGCAGATCTCCCCATAAATTGAGAATTTAATTCTCATCGGGGAGATTCTGCCATGCAGATCTAAAACTTAGAGGGAGAATTGAGTTTAAAGAATTTAATTCTTTTGAACATATATGAATTTAATTCCTCTAAATAAATTAGGGTTTAACCCTATAAAAGAATTTAATTCTTAAACAAGGGATTTAACGCTTCATGCACGTAAAAGAGATCAGTACCCAAACGTGATCACGTGTTCCCACGTGAGCATCCGTGTTGAACGAGAGGAAACAACTGAAATCAGGTTACGTGCTCCCACGTGACCCCTGAACAAGGCCCTGCAGAAGAAAAAGGAAGTTTATATTTTAAGGGCGTCTCACGTGACATCACGTGACTCCTTAATAGTGCTTAGCACTTATAAAAGAGAAAAGGGAATAAATCCTATTTTTGGAGCACCTTACGTGACCCCACGTGACCGAGAAAAGGGAATAAACCCTATTTTTGGAGCACCTCACGTGACCCCACGTGACCTCTGAGAAATACTCAGCACTTACAAAAGAGAAGAGGGAATAAACCCTATTTGTGGAGTGCCCCATGTGGTAATACGTGACCCCCTTTCTTCGAACCAGAAAAAGAGATTTCCCAAAGTGTTTAACACTTATTAAAAAGGGAAAAGGGAAAAACAATAAAGACAATTTCTTTTTTAGGGCATATCACATGCTCCCACGTGACCCTTAAAAAACTCCTCAAAACAAAAGGGAGTAAAGTCAAGACAATTTCTCTTTAGGGTGTATCACGTGCTCCCACGTGACCCCTGACAAATACTTTTAATATCTAACGCATGGATACCCATCACGTGCCCACACGTGATGGTCGTAAAGGTCAAGTGTTTAACACTTATATGCACATTCCGAGAGTAAAATAAAAGAAACAAGGCCCAATCTTCAGGCGCCTCACGTGACCCGACGTGAGCGCTTCAGTTTTAGTGTTTAACACTACTTTAAGCGCCTCACATGGGAGCATGTGGGCGCCAAATGTACTCCAGTGTTTAACATTATATTCGAGCCAATCTTAGCCCAAGCTAGCTAAATCTCCCAAAGCCAAAACCTTGTTCAGGGCTTTCAAAATTGATCCCAGATGGCATCCAAAGTAATGTTCATCCGACTGCTTCTCAATCTGGCATTTGGTTCAAGGGTACATCTTTTCGCACCTCTGATACATGTCGTTGTAATTCTTCAACGTCTTCAGAGAGGTGGTGGGTCTTGAGGACCAATAATTATCTGGTGCATTTCCAAACAATAGAGCCCAAATGCTCTTTTGTGGGATCTAAATGATCTTGTTAAGTTGATCTTAGTCTAAAATTAGACTAACGTATCCTTAACAAACATTTAAGTTGATCTTAATCTCAAACGAGACTAACGATCCTTAAATCAATCCAACTACAGGTCCCCCAACCAACATTGGTTCAAGAGTACATCTCGTCACTCCTCTGATATTTGTCGTTGTAATCCTTCAACGTCTTCAGAGAGGTGACGGTCCCGACAACCAGACATTCTACGGACTGTGGGGTCCTTAAACTCATGGACTATGACGTCCTTAAACTTTACGGACTGTGGGGTCCTTAAACTCATAGACTATGATGTCCTTAAACTTTACAGACTATGATGTCTCTAAACTAGACTATGATGTCTTTAAACACTATGGACTATGATGTCCTTAAACTTCTGGACCACAATAAATCCCAAGTGCTCTTTTGTTGGATCTAAATGATCCTATTAAGTTGATCTTAGTCTAAAATTAGACTAACGTATCATTAACAAATGTTTAAGTTGATCTTAGTCTCAAATGAGATTAATGATCTTTAAATCTAAACCAAACCCAATTCTAAGAAAATACGGATTTGGACTAATCCACGCCCTACGGGCGACAACATAAATTAGTTTCCGTATACAATCCACGGGAAACCAAAAACAAAACAAACACACACGACACGAAGTGACCATCTGGAGAAGGAGAAAGTGGTTACCGCGATGCGGTAGTGTAATTAACTGCAGGGGATTGCGCCTGCAGGGAAGAGCGTCCCCACAATCAAAAACCCCTCACAATGAGGGGGAATCTGACGAAGTCTGCTACAACAGCCGCATCAGTCTAAACCTCCGATATACGGTGCCATAAATCAACTTGGCATCTTCGGAGAGGTGGACGGATAAAACCAAATAGGATCTGCCCCCAAATTCAGGCAAGACGTCAGTCTTCCGGGTCTTTCGGCGGAGAACAGATTCTGGCACGCCCGGTGGGACACTTTTCCTCTTTCCACTCCACACTTCGTGTTTCGTGTTTCGCGAACGAATTGCGGTTTGCTATGGTTGCCTTTGGATCGAGGTACTAAGATTTGGTGTATTGCTCCGTGCAGAAAAACAGAAGATCAATAGTTTCAAACTGCACTAATTGCAACAACTCCCACTCCGTCCCCGCCGGAGGAGTGACCTGCGGGCCTCAAGCGGCCTCTCTTTTCAGAATGCCGGTGGAACAAGTGACCCAAGCCACCACTGGGCTATTCTTCGGGACTATGCTCCCGCCGATGAGCTTCAATGCCCCAATGCCGTCGCAAGAAGCTCCAAAGAAGTCGGTCTTTGATCGGCTTACAACTACCGCAGCCCCTCTCAACGGGTCGCCCAAGTCCAGTGCCTCAGTTTTCAGCAGACTGGGCCAAAGCTCAAGTAGGCCCATGAAAAAGCCTGTGATACCTAAAGCGGCCTTCCCGAAGCAGATAGCCATTCCAGCTCCTGAAGTCGTCAAGGCAGCTTCTCCTGCTAAAGGGTCGGTCTTCACAAGACTGGTCGTTTCAGCTCCTACTCCACGCGAAGTCACGAAGGCTGTTTCCCCTGTTCAAAAGTCGGCCGTCGCAAGACTGACTATCCCCTCTCAACGGACGTCAGTCTTCGACCGGCTAGCGCCAATAACAGCCTCTCCTCAAAGTAGGGGGCATGAGGAAGCTCATCCAACAGCGGAGGTGATCCCGGCCACACGACATGCTCGACGTCGCCACTGGCGCCGAGTGAGGAAAGCTAGAGGCAATTCCCCATCTGGACTGACTCCGCTAGCTCCAACGGTGGAAGTTGATGCTGCTGTTCCAACTGGGAACAGCTTTGAACCACTCCGGAGGGTCCGCAGGAACTCTCCGATGGCCGTGCTGAAAAGGTCTCCTCCACCTATGGAGAACATTACAAAGGTGAAGCCAGAGCAGCCCCCTCAGCAACTGTCCTCCAAAATTTATAAAGTTTGGCGACAGGTCCAAAACTCTGTGGTTAACCAAGAGTACTCCCGCCAACCAAAGAAAATGAAGGTTCGGCAAGAAAAGGACCACCCTGTCATACCACAAAAGGCGTCATTTACCAGGTGCCCGCTGCAACGGCCCACTCAACTTTGACCGCTCACAAAAGGGGAAGACCGGAGAAAATTCCTGTGTCTGTGACGAATCTCAAGGACACTGAATCTAAACGTCCCAAGTCTGAAGGCATGGTGGTGCACACTGTCTATATGGCATCCAGGAAAGAGGATAGCCGTATCTCTATGGGTCATCGACCACCCACCAGATCCGTAACAAAGGCCCAGGAGCAACCGCAGAAGCTTCAGGAAATGCTAACACAGATGGCCGCACTCACTGGGCCAAAAGAAAGCCCGGAGATATCGTCAGAACAGCGTCATGAACAAGAAACCGATGTTGAGTTCCTCCGCAGAAACCTTAAGAAGTAGGACAAAGAGGCAGCGGAATAAGCTGCCAACATAAAACGAATGGCGCTTTTATTCCAAGACATGGTCGGGATGATATTACAGCCAGATCCTCCAGCTGAAGACCCTCCGATTGTCCTCGAAGACGACCGAGGGGAGACGTCAAACCCCCTTCCTGCTTGTTCAGCAGCCAAGGAGGATACCATCTCTAAAGCCGCCCTGGATGACTATATAGCTCAACAGATACGAGCTCACCAGGCGAGCGAAGCGGCTAACCAAATTGTTAAAACTGGACGACCATATCCGGGTTGGTACGACCAAATAAAGTATCCACCGGGATATACGATCCCTAAATTCCATGTATATAAGGGGACGGGGAATCCACACCAGCACGTTGCTCAATTTAGGGCTTTGTGCGGCAACACCGGAGGTGATGACAAACTGCTGCTTCGCCAGTTTGTTGGAAACTTGTCGGAGATAGCGTTTGAATGGTACTCCAAGCTCCCGAACGATTCCATTAAGACATTTGCAGAAATGGAGTTACTGTTCACACAAAGGTTCGCGAGCGCACCCCAATCACAGCATTAATTAACGCCAGGGTGAAGCCGGGCGAGACATGGGTGCAGTATGCAATCCGATGGCGGAACCTATGGTCAAAATGCGAACAGCGCATAGAAGAGGCTCCTGCAGTAGGCATGTTCGTAGGTACCCTCGATCCGCAGGCGACCATATCTCAGTTCATGATGTTCTTCAAGCCGACCACTTTCCAGGCCTTGATCGACAAGCTAGTCCAAATGGACCAGATGGGCCATAGACCGCTCTCTTCAAAGACGGAGCTTCGAAATGAAAAAGGCAAAGGGAAAGCGACCTTTGTCGCCGGCACTCAACCAAGTAGCCCGAAACCGGTTGTTCACCAAAGCAACAAGCGGCAATCCCTTGATGAGAAGTTGAGACGTCCCTACTCATTCCCCCGAGATAAAATAGGGAGATTGTTCGAACTAGCAGTGCGCAACGGGCTCATCACTCTACCGGAGCCGAGACACCCACTACAACCGAACGATCTCAACGATCCTAATTACTGTCCCTACCACCGAGTATTGGGCCATCCGATTGAAGACAGTTACGTCTTCAAAAATTGGGTTGAAGACCAGTATCAACAGGGCAAGTTTGTGCTATCTAAAAATTGGAAAGTAAACCCTCCACGACAATACACTCTTAAAAAGATGGACATGCCGGGGGCATCATGCTCATTTGTAGGGGAAGCTCCATGGGAATTCGTTCTTTCGGCAAAAACGAAAAGAATGCTGAAGGATCTTCAAGCATGTCCGGCAATCAGGTGGAAAAGACCACAAGAGCCGGAGATCATCAATGGGATGCTGAAACCACGCCCAACACCGGGAGTTAGTATCAATGGGCAAAACACCCAGGCCCAGCCGTCAAAGTCTTCGAAGAAAAAGAAGAAGACCAAAAAGCTCGCGCAGTCTGACGACAAGCGCACTGATCTGCAAAAGCATATTGACGCACTGGAGGAATACAACCAGAAGGTGCGAACCCCAGTCATGCTTCAAGAGTTTCTCAGTCACATCCTTGAAAGTGAAGATAATGACAATGATGAGGGAGACGACTCGTCAGAGGAACCCGAAAATTATGTGGCAAGTTGCCATATGATCTCTCATTCGTCGCTAAGTAACAAAGAAGCGCACTCGGCGTTAGAAGATAACATAGAGGAGCTGGGGGCAGGAGCAGTGCCACAATCCTTGGATTATGTGACAAGGTCTATCAAGGGAAAATCTACTTGTTCATAGAGCATCCTGCGAAACTTTGCCTCAAAGCTACTATGGACCGAAAAGTCCATAAACTAGAAATTTGCCTCAAATATGGCAACAATGGACCGAAATGTCCTAAAACGAACTACTGACCGAAACGTCTTTAAATTACTACAAACCGCAGCATTCTAGGGCTGACAAAAAAAACCGGTACGTCCAGAAGAAAAATGGACACGGATGAAAACCCGAAAGGGCTCCGTGAGTAAAAACAGCAGGACTACCGGCGATGTTTGTGAAAACCCGAAAGGGCGCAGACTTGTAAAAAAATGGTACATCCGTAAGCAAAATGGGCACGGATGAAAACCCGAAAGGGCTCCGTGAGTAAAAACAGCAGAACTACCGGCGAGTTTGTGAAAACCTGAAAGGGCGCAATCTCGTTAAAAGACACTTGCAAGGTCCTCTCGACCCTGTAAGGAGAAAATACCTGCGTGAGATCCTTACTACTCGCAAGGGAGCAACACACTTAGGAATCCCCACGATTCCTAAGGAGAAAACACACTTACGAGATCCTCACGACTCGTAAGGAGAATTCCCCTTTGAGACCCTCACGGCTCATAGGATTCAAAAGTCTTAAGCTACAGGGATCTGAACCTGTTCTTAAGCCGTCATACACCCAGATTTTTCCCTACAAGTGTTTCAATATTGACCCTTGTATACAATCAATGGGCACGAATAAACATTTCCCTAACAAAGTCCCACCAGCGACTAGGGATATGCTCACATGGTGAACGACCCTTGTAAGTCCTCTCGACTTATAAGGAGAAAACACTTTTATAAGATCCTTACGACTTATAAAAGAACATACACTTAATAATCCTTACGATTTTTAAGGAGAAAACGCACCTACGAGATCCTCACAACTCATAGGGAGAAATACCTTTATGAGACTCTTACGGTTCATAAAGTCAAAAGCCTTAGTCAACAGGATCCTAACCCTGTTTGCTAAGCCACCTTTGTTCGACATTGATAGAGGCAAATGTTGATTCACTTCTGGCAATGTCCCAGTGGTAGCGATACTGATGCCTAAATCGGTATCAAATTCCTAGCCCTTTCACGGCAAATGATGATTCGCTCCTGGCAATATTCCAGTCGCAGTGATGCTGATGCTAAGATTGGTATCAGGTTCCAAGTTCCATACTTGCAACAAAATCAGCAGGTAAAAGAAATGCATATGAAATAGCCGAAATGATGGGGCAACTTGCAACAAAATCAGCAAGTAAAAGGTATGCATACAAAAATAGCCGAAATGATTGGGCAACTCGCAATAAAAAGCAGTGAGTAAAAACAACAATAGCCGAAATGATTGGGTACCACGAAAAATAGCCGAAATGATTGGGCAATCGCGACTTTCGTGATACAAAAAGCTGAAATGATAGAGCATCGCGGAAAGAAATAAAAAAATGAAATGAAACTTTTTGCCCTACAGGTAGTCCATACTGACCCCTATATACAATCCATGGGCATAAACGAAAAGAGAACCACATATCCCCCACCGGATCCTGTCAAAAGGGAAAGTCAGATCTTAACAGTAACATCTGCATCCCAAAAAATCAACAACGGTGTTCCTTCTTATGCCACCAGGGAACGAAAGCGACACAACGAAACAGAGCCATGGCAAAGTCCCTAGTTCCAAATCTTAACGGCAACATCTATAGCCTAAAAATCAGCAACAGTGACCCTCCTGATTCTAACAGGATTTGGACGCTACATCACCAAACGAAGCCAGGGAAAAGTCCCCAGTTCTAAGACTCCACGGTTCACGGACAACCTAGAGTCAGCCAATGATTACATTTCGGAAATACGTCATCCAATGACTCCGTTTCGGAAACAAGTCAATCGACCTCCTGGGAAATCAGTGTCCTCGGCAAAACCTCGATTCAGGGAAATCAGCATCCTTAACGAGAGCATCTTGATTCGCGTCGACCCGCAAGGAAATCAGTGTCTTTGCAGGAATCTCTCGATTCGTCTCAACTCCGAGGAAATCAGTGCCCTTGGCAAGAACCTCGATTCAGGGAAATCAGCGTTCTTGACGAGAGCATCTTGATTCGCGTCGACCCGCAAGGAAATCAGTGTCTTTGTAGGAATCTCTCGATTCGTCTCAACTCCGAGGAAATCAGTGTCCTTGGCAAAAACCTCGATTCAGGGAAATCAGCGTCCTTGACGAGAGCATCTCGATTCGCATCGACCCGCAGAGAAATCAGTGTCTTTGTAGGAATACCTCGATTCGTCTCAACCCCGAGGAAATCAGTGTCCTTGGCAAAAAACCTCGATTCAGGGAAATCAGCGTCCTTAGCGAGAGCATCTCGATTCACGCCAACCCGCAAGGAAATCAGTGTCTTTGCAGGAATACCTCGATTCGTCTCAAATCCGAGGAAATCAGTGTCCTTGGAAAAAACCTCGATTCTGGGAAATCGGAGTCTTCGATGAGAGCAACTTGATTCGCATCGACCCGTAAGGAAATCAGTGTCTTTGCGGGAATCTCTCGATTCGTCTCAACTCTGAGAAAATCAGTGTCCTTGGCAAGAACCTCGATTCAGAGAAATCAGCGTCCTTGACGAGAGCATCTCGATTCGCGTCGACCTGCAAGGAAATCAGTGTCTTTGCAGGAATTTCTCGATTCGTCTCAACTCCGAGGAAATCAGTGTCCTTGAAAAAAACCTCGATTTAGGGAAATCAGCGTCCTTGACGAGAGCATCTCGATTCGCGTCGACCCGCAGAGAAATCAGTGTCTTTGCAGGAATACCTCGATTCTTCTCAACCCCGAGGAAATCAGTGCCCTTGGCAAAAAACCTCGATTCAGGGAAATCAACGTCCTTGACGAGAGCATCTCGATTCGCGTCGACCCGTAGAGAAATCAGTGTCTTTGCAGGAATACCTCAATTCGTCTCAACCCCAGGGAAATCAGTGTCCTTGGCAAAACCTCGATTCAGGGAAATCAGCGTCCTTGACGAAAGCATCTCGATCCACGTCAACTCGCAGAGAAATCAGTGTTTCTGCAGGAATATACAACGTCAGCAAAACGGAGCCATGGAAAAATCCCCTAGTTCCAAATCTTGACGGTCATAGACAACCTAGAGACAACCTCGACATTCGTTGCAATGTTGTAGACACAATGTCAACAAACGAAGCAAAGGAAAATCCCCAGCTTCAGGGTCTCGACGTCAACATCGACAACCTAGAGATCAACACCGGCGTTTCTTCGTACTCCAATCGGATGAAGACACAACGTTAACAAAGCGGAACCACGGCAAAGTCCCCTAGTTCCAAATCTCGACGGTTTACAGACAACCTAGAGACTATCTCGGAGCCGCGGCAAAGTCCTCTAGTTCCAAGCCTCGACGGCAACATCTGCAGCCTAGAGATCAACACCAGCATTCTTCTCCCAACAGGATGCAGACGCGACATCAACAAACGGAGCCACGGCAAAGTCCCCTAGTTCCAAATCTCGACGGTTCAAAGACAACCCAGAGACAATCTCGACATTCGATGCAATATTTCAGGCATAATGTCGACCAACGAAGCTAAGGAAAATCCCCAGCTTTAGGATCTTGACGGCAACACAAATGAGACCTGAAAAGACTACCGGAGATCATCCCATACCAGCGCGGAGTGGTCATGACTCATCGGGGCTCCCAAACCGAGTCTAACCTCAAGTAAAAAGCGACATGGAATATTCTTAACGCTTGCCCTTTCGATGGTAATATTACCTGGAAGATTACTTGAAGACGTCTTGTCCATCCCCCGAAGGGATCAGAGACACGACAGTCGCGGGGCTACCCGAACAAAAAGATTGCATATCGGGGAATATATCGGCCAACGCGACGGTGCAACGGGTAAAAAAAACCCTAGTACCACAGACCCTAACGGACTTCTATTAGCAGGAGTTAACTGTGACGTTAGGAAATCCTTGCGAGAACTTCTCGATTCATCTCGACCCGTGAGGAAATTAGTGTCCTTACAAGAACTTCTCGACTCGTCTCGACTCGTCTCGACTCGTAGGGAAAAACCTTAGGCAATGGGGATAAGGACCTGTTTCCTAAGCACTGGGGCCTTGCAAGTCGGTCCAAGATGGACTCTTGCATACTATTCATGGGCCACACTCTCCAAATTCGAATCTCGACAAGGGGGAAACAACCACTTACGAATCCTCTCGACTTGCAAGCAGGAAAAACTCTCTTGTGAGATCCTTACGACTCTCAAGAGAAAACACACACTTAGGAGTCCTCACAACTCCTAAGGAGAAAATACACCTACGAGATCCTCACGACTCGCGGGGAGAAAAGTCTTTATGAGACCCTCACGGCTCATAAAGTTGAAAAGTCTTAGGCGGCAGATCTGAACCTGTTTCCTAAGCCATCTCTACCTTACAAAGAGTGTAAGATGAATTGTTCTCATCTACAGACCGCCTTTGCCAAAATTACATGCTAGAAAAGTGGAGGCGCTTCTGAAGAGACCCATGCATTTATAAGACATGATAGGAAACGGTTCATCTTCCCTGTTCCCTAGGCAAATCCAACGACCACAGAAGTTACAGCGTTGCACTCACGTGCAAACACGTGAGAACAATGCTGTGGGGGCATTTGTTCCCTCATGGGAACTGAATAAAATCAAATAAAGCAGCAGGTAAAACCTTAAATGAGGCATCACGTGCCCACACGTGACCGGGCATCACGTGCCCCCACGTGACCGGGTATCACATGCCCACACGTGACCAGGACTCACGTGCAGACACGTGACCTTTTACAGGCAAAGCCTATAAGCACTGAATAAAATAAATAATTGGAAATGCTTAATCAGTAGGATCACGTGCCAACACGTGACAAGCTCTTAAACCCTCTGAAATAATAGAATTAAATTCTAAATTAAATGCTTAATCAGTGGGGTCACATGCCAACACGTGACAAGCTCTTAAACCCTCTGAACTAATAGAATTAAATTCTAATTAAATTCTTTATCAGTGGGGTCACGTGCCAGCACGTGATGGGTTTCTGAGCCCTTTGAACTAATAGAATTAAATTCTAATTAAATGCTTTATCGATAAGGTCACGTGCCAACACGTGATGGGTTTCTGAGCCCTCTGAACTAATAGAATTAAATTCTAATTAAATGATTAATCAATAAGGTCACGTACCAACACGTGATGAGCTCTTAAACCCTCTGAACAATAGAATTAAATACTAATTAAAGGGAATCAAAAACCCTAACTGGAAAAATATTTCCCTGGATCTTTTCAAACAGAAAATATTGCACTCTGTAAAGTGGAGCACCGTTGGATTAAAATCCCAATGGTACAAGGAAATATTTTCCTAAAATTTGCTAGGAACAACAAATAAAATATCTTTTGGATTAAAAATCCAATGGTGAATAAAATTCACCGAGTGATCTAAAAGATCATGTTGGTTATAAAATCAATCAAAATCTTTCAATGAAAGATTGACTAAACAAACTGATTCTTTTCTTTCTCCTATAAATAGGAGTCAAGAAGAGAAGAGAAGGATACAACAACAGAGAGAAAAAAGAAGAGAATTTAATTCTCCAAAAAGAAGAATATCTCTTCACAAAAGAACGAAACCCTAGGTAAGAGAGTGAAAGAGATCATTCTATAAGCTCCCATAAAACAAAAAGAGAATTTAATTCTCAAACTAAGAGTTTAACTCTTCTGAATAAAAACTTAGTTCTTCCTTGGTTGAAGATTTGCAGAAGCAGATCTTCCCATAAGTTGAGAATTTAATTCTCATCGGGGGGATTCTGCCATGCAGATTTAAAACCTAAGGGATGACCTAAGTTCAGAAAATTTTATTCTCCAACAAAGCACTTAGGAATTTAATTCCTCCAACAAAAATAGGGTTTAACCCTTAATATAAAGAACTTAGTTCTTCTTCATGGTAATAGATCTGCAGAAGCAGATCTCTCCATAAGTTGAGAATTTAATTCTCATCGGGGAGATTCTGCCATGCAGATCCAAAACTTAAAGGGAGAATTGAGTTTAAAGAATTTAATTCTTTCGAACATATAGGAATTTAATTCCTCTAAATAAATTAGAGTTTAACCCTATAAAAGAATTTAATTCTTAAACAAGGGATTTAACTCTCCATGCACGTAAAAGAGATCAGTACCCAAACGTGATCACGTGTTCCCACGTGAGCATCCGTGTTGAACGAGAGGAAACAACTGAAATCAGGTCACGTGCTCCCACGTGACCCCTGAACAAGGCCCTGCAGAAGATAAAGGAAGTTTATATTTTAAGGGTGTCTCACGTGACATCCGTGACCCCTTAATAGTGCTCAGTACTTATAAAAGAGAAAAGGGAATAAACCCTATTTTTGGAGCACCTCACATGACCCCACGTGACCGAGAAAAGGGAATAAACCCTATTTTTGGAGCACCTCACGTGACCCCACGTGACCCCTGAGAAATACTCAGCACTTACAAAAGAGAAGAGGGAATAAACCCTATTTGTGGAGCGCCTCACGTGGTAATACGTGACCCCCTTTCTTCGAACCAGAAAAAGAGATTTCCCAAAGTGTTTAACACTTATTTAAAAGGGAAAAGGGATAAACAATAAAGACAATTTCTCTTTTAAGGTGTATCATGTGCTCCCACGTGACCCTTAAAAAACTCTTCAAAACAAAAAGGAGTAAAGCCAAAACAGTTTCTCTTTAGGGTGTATCACGTGCTCCCACGTGACCCCTGACAAATACTTTTAATATCCAACGCATGGATACCAATCATGTGCCCACACGTGATGGTCATAAAGGTCAAGTGTTTAACACTTATATGCACATTCCGAGGGTAAAATAAAAGAAGCAAGGCCCAATCTTCAGGCGCCTCACGTGACCCCACGTGAGCGCTTCAGTTTTAGCGTTTAACACTACTTTAAGCGCCTCACATGGGAGCACGTGAGCGCCGAATGTACTCCAGTGTTTAACACTATATTCGAGCCAATCTTAGCCCAAGCTAACTAAATCTCCCAAAGCCAAAACCTTGTTCAGGGCTTTCAAAATTGATCTCAGATGGCATCCAAAGTAATGATCATCCCACTGCTTCTCAATCTGGTATTTCGTTCAAGGGTACATCCCTTTGCACCTCTGATACATGTCGTTGTAATTCTTCAACGTCTTTAGAGAGGCGGTGGGTCCTGAGGACCAATAATTATCTGGTGCATTTCCAAACAATAGAGCCCAAATACTCTTTTGTCGGATCTAAATGATCCTGTTAAGTTGGTCTTAGTCTAAAATTAGACTAACGTATCCTTAACAAAAATTTAAGTTGAACTTAATCTCAAACGAGACTAACGATACTTAAATCAATCCAACTACAGGTCCCCAACCAACATTGATTCAAGAGTACATCTCGTCACTCCTCTGATATTTGGCGTTGTAATCCTTCAACGTCTTCAGAGAGGTGACGGGTCCCGAAAACCAGACATTCTACGAACTGTGGGGTCTTTAAACTCATAGACTATGACGTCCTTAAACTTTACGGACTGTGGGGTCCTTAAACTCATGGACCATGATGTCCTTAAACTTTATAGACTATGACGTCTCTAAACTAGACTATGATGTCTTTAAACTCTATGGACTATGATGTCCTTAAACTTCTGGACCACAATAAAGCCCAAGTGCTCTTTTGTTGGATCTAAATGATCCTGTTAAGTTGATCTTAGTCTAAAATTAGACTAATGTATTCTTAACAAACGTTTAAGTTGATCTTAGTCTCAAATGAGATTAACGATCCTTAAAACTAAACCAAACCCGAATCTAAGAAAATACGGATTTGGACTAATCCATGCCCTACGGGCGACAACATAAATTAGTTTCCGTATACAATCCACGGGCAACCAAAAACAAAACAAACACATACGACACGAAGTGACCATCTGGAGAAGGAGAAAGTGGTTACCGCGATGCGGTAGCGTAATTAACTGCAGGGGCTTGCGCTTGTAGGGAAGAGCGTCTCCACAATCAAAAGCCCCTCACAATGAGGGGGAATCTGACGAATTCTGCTACAACGGCCGCATCCGTCTAAACCTCCGATATACGGTGCCATAAATCAACTTGGCATCTTCGGAGAGGTGGACGGATAAAACCAACTAGCATCTGCCCCCAAATTCAGGCAAGACGTCAGTCTTCCCGGTCTTTTGGTGGAGAACAAAGCCGTTAAACTTCTAGGTGTCCTTAGTAGGAGGAGTGTTGTCTCCTGATGGTTTTCAGCAGATTGCACCCACAAAATCCTATAATAAAAGAAAGACGATGAAAGTTACATACAAAAATAAAGAACATATAAAAGAAAGAACTTAAAAATAAGAGTTTAAAACTACACTGGCTTTTCAGTTGCCATGAGCCCTATCTTAATGGTCATGAAAAGATGTCAGAAATCACATCATCCCTCAATAAAATATTGCCTTTAGTCTTCCTTCCTATCTTTCTTCCAAATATCAATCATACACCCCTACGTGTGTGTAAAAACCATCCCTACACTTAGAGAATTCAATTCAAGCTATCATACTCTTGTCCATTTTCCTTAGTACTTTTTAGTCGGTGAATATTTTAGATGGAATTGCTCACACATTTTTCATGCGACCGTTAATAATTCTTGATATACTAACCGACCGATTACCAAATGTGCTTACTTATTTAGGCGTAATTAGCAATTTCCTTATTTTACAATAACTAAGGCTTAGCAATGGCTCCCAAACCAGTTGGTCTAAGACACTAGGTGATAAAGCACCCTCGCTATATTTTTTATGCCACCTTAAACAATTACAAAACTAGTGTTCATTTTTCTTCACCATTTTATTTTTTTATGTTTCACTTTTTTTTCATTGATCTTCATACTAAAGCTTTTAGACAAGAGTATTTCAAGGTATCCTCTACTATCCCAAATTTCAAAATGTGTGCAAGTGCGTATAGTAGGGTATCAACGTTCAGATGTTTGGACTCAAGAATAGGTACTATTTTTCAGACTCAATTATATTCTCAGATTAGTGATTCCCTTCATCTTACTAACCCCTGGGATAACAGCTCATGACTATCTATTACTAGTTTCGTTATAAAATATCTAATTTTCTTACTTTTCTTAAACTTTTCCTATCTTTCATATGTAATTTTTCACTTTCTAATCTTTTATTATCAAAAAAAAATTTGTGCTTTTATTTAGTATAATGCAGAAAATGATGCGTGAATAAGCAAACCCCCCCCAAACCTATTTTCAGCAATGTCCTCACTGATGTCATCTGTTAGGCTTAAAAAACCTGTAAACTTGGGAGGAAAAGTTAGTAACGGGGACATAAATTAATGACAGTGAAATCCTTCTCCAAACTTATTTTTGGCTCATAATTTTGTAAAAATTTTATTTTCTTTCAAGAGCCAAAATATTTGTCTCCCCCCTCAAACTTGAGTAAAATAGTATTAAGCATTTAAAATTATGAGGGGGGTAAAGTTATTGGTCTACGCAAAACTTTACAAAGACCAAAATTCAACACCAACCATTCGAATATTTTATCGGTGTAACAATATAGTTGGTGGAAGATCAGATATTTGAAGAAGTGGGGAGATAGGACGCGGAATCGATCGGGTTTACATCTCAGATGGTAGAGACGAAACGGTGATGGTGAACTACTCGCATTTTTGTTCTTGATAAGAAGAAGGGGTGGCGGCTCAACTTCTTTAGGTGGGGATTGATTCATCACAACTCCCAAGTTTTCTAGGAATGCGAGTTCATCAGCAAAAATGTCTTCAAAACTTCCATTGATATTCCGAATGATAGTCTTATCGGAAAAGAAGTCATGATACTCGGATAGCTTGACTAAATCATTCGACAAGTCAAAGGGTTCGGACCTAGGTGTGGACTTGTCGACAGAAGGGTCTTCACGTGTATAATAAATAGTAGGATCGGTATCATGAAGGTCTTCAAATTCGCAATTGTCGGAAGCTATCTTTTCGACAGAGCACACATGAGCATAGGGTTCTGATGGTTGACTTCCTAGCTTGTAGATGTTAAGCTCAATTGTCATCTTCCCAAAAGATAGGTTCACAGAACCATTACGACAATTGATTATCGCGTTTGACGTTACTATGAAAGATCGACCTAGGATCACCGAAATTTGGTTCTGTGGGTTCGCTACAGGCTGTGTATCTATAACTATAAAGTCCACAGGTAATATAAATTCCCCGATTTTGATTAACACGTCCTCTAGCTAATCTCTAGGTTGGGTGATAGATCGATCGACCATCTGGAGAGTGCATTGCGTAGGTTTCAACTCTCCTATCCCTAATTACTCATAAACAGAATACGGAAGCAAGTTAACACTAGCACCTAAATCGAGTAGAGCACGATTGATAATTTCACTCCCAATGGTTATAGATATTGTAGGAAAACATGGGTCCTTACATTTCGTAGGCATCAATTGGGTAAGAGAATTGATCATATTACTCGCTAGGAAGACCTTTTTAGGTACTTGAGTTTTCCTCTTTCTAGTGCACAAGTCCTTTAAAATTTTCGCATAGGACAGAACTTGTTTGATAGAATCTAGGAGAGGAATATTTATGTTAACTTGCTTAAAGATGTCCACAATCTTCTCCATTTTGGGACTTGGTTTGTTGGTCCTTAACCTGTGTGGAAAAGGAGCTTTATCAATAAGGGTTGGGTCCAACATTGGAGAAGCTTGTAGGGATGGAATGGATCCCAGAATTGGAGTTGGAATCATTTTAAGTTGACTCAAGAGAGTGGGCGGAGGGTTTGAGCTTAATGGGAAACGGAGAATAGGCTCAAAAGAAAATGGTGGGCTAGAAGAACTAGGGTTAGAAGAAAAGGCCGGGGTTTTATCTGAATCAACATCATCAACCTGCTCACCGACTTGATTGTTCAGCACTCTTCCCGATCTCAACGTGGTTACGACACTCACATTATGATTTTGAAGGATGATATTCGCGCTTTGTGAGTGGCCGGGATTTGGTAGAGATTGAGATGGAAGTTTCCCTTTCTCTCTCGCTCGCTCATCGCGACATTTAACTGTGCAAGTTGTGCTTCTGTCGATTTTATGATTTCACTGTGGGAAGCAGTGTGTTGCACTAATACTTGGATAGAAGACATTAAATTAGCCGTCGTAGCATAGATTGTTTAATGAACGTTTCTAAGTTACGTTCGAGCGCAGAGGTTTTATCGGTACCGGCCGTTGAAATATTATTATAAGGATCAAAGTTGTTGGCCGGATTTTGAAAAGTTTGCGGTTGAAAAGGGTGCTAACTCTGTTGTGTTGGTGGTTGTTGCTGTAGAGGAGGTCTTTGATAGTTATTTTGGTTTGGGAACGTATTTTGATTTTGAGTTTGGTTTTGGTTCCAAACAAAATTAGGATGATTCCTCCATCCCTGATTGTTTATGGAAGAATAAAGATCGTTTCTAGGTCATTGCTGAAAAGCAGCATTAGTTTGTTCTTGACCTTGAAACAGAGGATTCAAAGGACATTCTTCCGTCAAATGTGATGTGTCAGAACAGCAACCACATATGGTTTTGGGAAGCGTAACTTGGTTTAGGGAGATTAAAGAGACTTTGGTTTCTATAGCTTCAGTTTCCTTTGTATCACGGCTATTTCGACTTTTACTACGATGGAAACATCAAGATGATAGATACCTCCCCTAGTCGATGTTGTTCTAATGCTTTCCTACTGCAAAGTTTGTTCGGCGAGATCTTCCAGAAATTTCTAAGTTTCACCATCTTCTGTAGACATGAAATGGCATTGACAAATGGTTTCAAGTATCTGTTTTGTCGCTAGATTAACATCCTCATATATAATTCGGCAAAAATCCCATCTATTGATTCCGTGATGAGGGCATTGGACAAGAAGATCTTTAAACCGTTCAAAGAATTTCCAAAATGGTTCGTTGGGAAGTTGGGTAAACAGGTTAATCTTGCTTCGAACACGAGCGGTCTTATGATTTGGATAAAATTTCTTAAGGAATGCTATAACGAATTCATCACATTTGGCAATAGAGTGCGCGGCAGTGTTATAAAGCCATTTTTCTGCTAGATCGCACAAGGTAAAAGGGAGAAAACGTAATCTAATAGTATCCACAGAAAGTTGTGTAGTGCCCATCATTGCGCATACGTTTTCGAATTTGGTTATAAAAATATATGCGTCTTCGGATTCAAGCCTGTGAAATTTGGGCAACAGGTTAATGAAGTGGGGTTTAATTTCAAAATTATCCCCATTAGCCGGTGGAATAGATTGACAAGTAGGAAGGGGACCGCGTATCGGATAGCATCTTTCTTGAAGAGAGATGCGTTGTGTATTCTGCGCACCTACAGGTGGTGGCAGGGGTGTGTTAGTAAAATATGATGGAGAACCGTCCATCTCGGTCGATGTGGTGGGTGGATGGGAAATAGAAGATGAAGAAGTACCGACTTTGGAGTCGATAGCAGAAACGCGGACAAGAAGGGCACTAGAATCCCGTGTCCAGCCGATCTTGCACTAAGTGGGTTTAGTGCAAGTGGTAGCGTGTGTGTGAATGAATTTAAAAATGGTTTGTTTTGAAAAAGTGTCGGACGTGAGGCTTGACTCAACAAATTACAAAATGCACAATCAACCCTAGAACTAAGGTCACATATGTCAAGCACTAGACCGCTCCCAGACTTCCAAAGGACAAGCCGCAGGATCAATTCTCTACCAACTCTTTATCACTCTTGTGGTCAGGTAAGTGCTAGGTAAGTGGGAGGTATCCGCTATACGAATCATCGAAAATAGCGGGCCTAATTAAGTAACCACTTTCCTTAGTCACACTTGCATAGACACCACAAGAGTGATACGGATAAGCAATAGATTACCCACGACCCTACTCTGTCCTAATTGAGCGCGACGGTCCTTAGAGTCTTGGTCTAGATATTTTTTTAATTAATGTAGGGTTATGCGGATACTTGTTTTGTGATTTATGGGGCCTAGAAAGAGTGATGAAATCCCCACCTAATCTGAATTTGGGTTATTGCCCCTTAAAATCCGGTTAAAATATGCACGAACAAACCAATATCAAAACACGCAGAAAGATTTTTGAGCGGCGATATTTGCAAAGAATCCTGCAGAAAATTCAAAATATTGGATATTAGAGGAGAGAGAATGATCTGTGGATATTACCAGAAGATTTTGGGGGCCCAACTCGACCAGAGCGCCGCGGTTCCACCGCCAAACACCAATTTTGCCTCGGTTCCGCCACGCTTTGGTGGCCTCTTCTGCTGAAATTTCTTCTGTGCACCCTTATGCTCCTCTGGTAAATGGGGAAAGTCTGTGAATCTCTATCTCCTCACTCCAGTTACTCCAGATTCTCTTGCAAAAGTCGCACAATAATCGTTAAATACACAAGTTGCGGTTTTGGTTCTCTTTTATTTAATGTTCGCTGGATTTTATAAAAATTCAACACGAACAGCAAGAAAAAAATTGCAGCCGTTTCTCCAGCAACGGCGCCATTTGATTGATTTTAGATTTGGAAAAGAAGTGTTGTGTGAAGTAAAGTTAACCGCAATCAATAACGGTGTCGCTAGTAGCTAGCCGAGATGAGTACGGATCGTCCTCAGGGAAACGTCGAACATTTTTCTTGCTTTAGACGAGTTGATTGAAATATTGATGGTTTGTTTGTAGATTTATATTGAACATGGATGTAGTATTTATGAAGAAGAGGCTTGTAGGGTTCATATGACTTAGTAGTAATATATGACTAATTAAAAATGACTCCTTTTATGTTTTAATAGTTTAAAACTAAATCGATAATGATGAATGTAGATTAGGGTTCTTTTGGAAGAAACTAGGTTTTCTTCACTCCTAACCCTTATCCTTCCATTGATCTCTATTCATGTCTTGCCCGTAACAAAATAAGTGTTAATCTAATCTCAAATCGCGGTCGAGACTATCAATAAATTGGTAGCGCGCCTGATAAGGATGTTAACATTTATTTTACTAAAATTTATAAACTTTAAAATGTATAAAAGGAGTTAAATGACTTTATCATCCATTGATTTACCCTAGCCTACTAATCCTAGCAAGCGTAGAATTACTCACGCATGGTTGGAGAAGAAGAAGAAAGGATAGAGAAGAAGATCATAATGTAAATGCAGATAGTAAAATACAAAGAACTAAACTAAAGATCTACCTTTATTAATCAACTTTAACATGTACAAATTCTTTGAAATTAGAATACAAAGAACTCTCGTATTGCTCTCGATCTTTATCTCGTAGGAAGTAAATGTTCAGTCGATTGATCACGTCAATTTATCACGTCAATTCGTGGACCTGTCTTGGATCTCTTGATCTTGTCAGTGATTTTGATGATGTAAAAGGTGATGATTTTCTAAGAGTGGCTCTCGGTCCTTTAAATAGTTGCAGAAGATACAAACCCTAGTTGCCATAGGTGAGGATAGGTTGTTACGATTATACCTAAAAATTCCCAAATCCCACAACCCTAATATTGTCGCGGTTCCGCCGCATTTAGGTATATTTGGCCGCAGTTGGGCGGTGGTATGGAGAGATTAGGGTTTGAAACTTCTTCTGCTGTTTAATTTTGACACGTGGAGATCTTTGTAATGTCTGGATTCTTCAAATCTTCCTCCGAGTCTTTGTCATTCATGATTTTACGATTTGATTCAACTTTATCGGTAGATTTTATTCCCGACATCTCGGATCTCCTGATTTCCAGACCTGAGCTATATCTGCACAGTATCTCAATTCATAGTATTAGTAATATTTGTTATATTTGAGATATTATCCTAATCATTTTATATGATATAATATTTTAGGAATATTGATTAGGATTATTTGATATGATATGCATATTTAAATTATCAAAATATCATATAAATATTATATGCATATATTTTCCTTTATAATGTTAAGTATAGTGTATAAACATATGATAAAGAGTATTTTGCAGATAAACCCACATATGTTTCATAATTACGATAAACACCTTTAAGTACTTAACAAAAGTAAGGAAAATGATCCATCAAATGTGCAATATTTTCAATTGAACATCGTGATATTCGGTTAGGAATATTCTGCACCTTATTCGATAAGGAAAGAGTCTAAATCCTTTCACGGGGAGTTCACTCTTGAACAAAAGTCTATGTGACTATAAACTTTCAAAACCACTCGATTCTTACGATAAGATCAAGTTCATTACGTTGATAGTTTTATTCAAAACCGGCTGTAGCCCTTTGTCATTTCAGGAAGTAGAGTACTTAGTATTCGTGCTACGTTTGTTGGCTTCCGTCAGGACGTAATGTATGGTAGCTAAGTGATATCTTCCTGCTAGCATTTGATGCGGTTAGTCGGGACAGTCGCACAGCCTTATTGGCTCCATCAAGGGCTAGTGCAGGTAGATTCGAGTTAATCACGAAATGACGGATAGAATTTAACTAGCGGCCTATGATTTGTTGGTATCCTTCAAGGTCATAGGTTGTCAGGGGTAAAAACCGATATCGGGAGTTTCAACTGTTGAAACTTTCAATGAGATTGCATACCTTCTATGGAGTAGGGTGACTTGTTGGCATCCATCAAGATTACCACGTCATGATAGTTTGGATCCCGATTCCCACTGTGAGTAATAGTTACTCCCAGGAGATTTTCTATATGAAATCCCGGATAGTTCTCCTTTTAGGGTTTGAAGGAGAATTCGACAGAATAGTAGAAGTCATCCTGATTAGATTATACCAATCTTATCTAGATTAGAGTGCACACTGAGTATTTCTTCTCTCTCTCTCTCTCTGGCAGCGACCATTGACTCACCTTAAACTAAGACTTGTTAACCATATTGACCGACCATGCTTTGGAATATCTGGATTGCCCTAATTCATGACATGGTGGCATATGTCATTACCTATCATACTTTCCTTTTTGCTAGCTCCAGAACTCTCTGTCTTCGGTACAGAGATCCATATTTCTTGCAAAGCCGTTGTATAGTTAGATACGAACTCGATGAAATTGTTTCAGTCCAAGAATGGCCACTGGTTCTGGATTAGATGCATTGTTCGTTTCGTAACCACCTTATTAAAAAATTAAAAAATATCAAATACATTAATAATAAAATTAAGGGTAAATTATCAAAAAGCCCCCGGCGGCTCTCCCATGGCACCTTTCCTCCATTATTCTCTCTTTCTCTCTCTCTCTCTCTCTATATATATATACATATATATATATATATATATGAGAATAATGGAGGAAAGATGCCACAGGAGGGAATTTCCTCCTATGGCGTCGAAAAAACACACCCTCCATCATGTTTTCCGACGATCGGAATGCATCATCTTCATCATTATCATCTAAGATATGGGTACACCAAATTTCATGTGATTCTACAACTTTTTCACTGTTGAATTAGTGGGTTCAAAATTAACGGTTTACCGACAATAGAACTTTTTACATTGCCAAATCAACGGTGAAAAAGTTGTTGAATCACATGAAATTTGGTGTACCCACATCTTAGATGATAACGATGAAGATGATGCATTCCGATCGTCGGAAAACACGATGGAATGTGTTTTTTCGACACCATAGGAGGAAATTCCCTCCTATGACCTCTTTCCTTCATTATTCCACTCATGCTATTCTTCTTCATTCTCTTTCTTAGAACAAAAAGAAAAGGAGACGGCTTTTTCTTCTTCTTTATTTTTCAAGAGAGTGAAGAAAAAGAAGGAGAAAGAAAAGAGTGTTTTTCCTCATATCATCTACTATCTCTACCTATTTGCAATATGCTAGAGCTAGTTACTTCACATAGAGATGTTTTAATGTGAAGTGGGAAGTTAGGTGAGTTGTTTTCAACGTGGATCATTTTTGGTGAGACGGTCGGCTATCAAGCTCGATCTCTACACCATTAAAGCTTAGCTTGGGTTTTCCACTAGAGAGTGGCACGTTACAAAAGTTGTAGCCCTTCTAAACTTATGGTTTTACTCTTTTTTTTTTGCAACTACTTGTATTTGGATGATTTTGGATTTTGGATTTTGTGTTCGGTGCTGTATTTTAGAAAATTTTGTTTTATATTTCCGCCGCGGTCTGCAAGTGTTGTGACCCTAGCACCGTGCACATTAACACACAAATAACATTTGCATGTTTCCGACTACCATCATAGTCTCCTCTTCTTTTGCAGTCATTCATATGGCACTCACCCTAACTCTCATGTGTGTATATATAACACACTCTTTGATATACCCAATATACACGTATAATTTATAAATGCTCCTTCGCTAGGTGCTCATCCTCTTTTATTCTCCATGAATGTTATATTTTACTTAATTTAGCAGATACTCTCTCATATTCTGTGCGTGTATGCGCGTGTATGTATGCTTTCTTTTGTTTTTTGTGTGCATAAAGAGGTTTTTGGTTTGATTTCGATAGAAAATGCAGTACCTTTCTTCCCTAAGAAATGTTTATTTTCATTGCAAATTTGAAGTAAATAATTATGTATATAGTAGAATAGAAAAGGTGAAATATCATTAAGATTAAGCAAATTATCTTTTTCCCAATTATTATGTTAGTTGTTTTAATTTTGCCTAAAATAAATAATATTTTTGTTGCACATACAGAGCAGGACATAACAAGCACACATGGACGAGAAAGCCAGGCTCTTAGATAGCATCGGCAGCGTCCTCCGAAGAATGCACTTCCTGGTCCTCGCATTTGGCTCGATGCCTTGCCACATCTCCTTCATACCGGACGACAACCGTCGCTAAGGCCGCAAGTGGAACCTACAACAAGGTAGGGCCCCTCGCATCGGCATAGACAGCCTCGTGTCCATCCTGAAATAACGCTATGAAATGGGTATCCGATTCGCACCCATTTACGGATTCAGCATAGACATCTTCAAGCGCAAGCCCGAGGTCCAAACGGTGATGGACCTTATATGAGAAAACGCAAAGACCTTGATGCAAGGCACAAGCTCGCTAAACGAATTAGGCATTTGTGTGAAGTTCCTCAGGAATCTAGACATGATGGATGAATCGATTAGAGTGATGGTCGAGAAAATTACGGAAAAAAACCGAAGGAAGCGTATACATGCCTATAACGAAAACACATTCATCAATTTCCTAAAAATTGGATTTTTATTTAAAATTAAATGCGTACCTTTTCTGTAATTCGATCACAACGATAAAAAACTTTTAATGTAGTTGCCACAAATGTAAAGGCCTCCAATTGAAGTCCACCGAGCCTCGTGGAAGATGAGCACGCCCATGAATTGATAGGCAACCAAATATTAAGAGAAAATTTTCATAATTAAAAATTCTTTGTAATGGCCCCAAAATTCCTATACCTTCGTATTATCCTTCTTTAATAAAATATTGTATTTATTTGTTTTTTGTATTTTCCGTATATTTTGTTTTCTATATTATTTTATTATTTCTATTTAGTGCCCCAATTTATTTTTCCTATCCTACGATTTTTTCAAAACGAGATCCAGCTCATATCTTTTTTTTTATTTAAAACAAACTTTAAATCTTTGAGGGACTAAATAAAACCCAATAATATTTAACTAGAATCCCTAAATCTTTTATTTTTCCAAACTCAACCCCGAGCCCAAAAACTACATCTCCTTTCTTCTTTCCTTTTTCTTTCTTTGTATCCCCCCCCCCCCCCCCCCCTCCCCCAGCCCACTTCATCTCATTTTTTCCCTCATCCCTCAACTCCCCTCACTGTCCACCTTCTCATGCAAAACCGTAGCCACTCTCCTTCATCTCCTCCTCTTCTCTTCTTTCCAAAACTCAAGACCTTTCTTCTCCCCCACTCTCTCTCTCCTTCACTCTTCTTAAACTCTTCTTTTCATTTAAATTACTCTATTATAACCTCATCTTCCATCATCTCTCTCCTCCCCCTCCATGGCCGGCCACATCTCTTGGCCGAGCACCATCTCTGGGCTGCCATCTTAACCTCGGCCGAGGTTTGCACCCCATCGTCAACAATGGCAGCAGCCACAGCCCCAACAACAACATCGACAACACCATACCCTCGAGCATGCTGTCCCATTTTCCGCTTCTCCGAGCCGAGAAACGAGGCTCCAAGGCTGGACACGAGTCCACGTGAACACCACGATCATTTCTACGCCTCCGGATTTCCACTCCGTCGACGTTTCAGTTTTGTGCGAAATGGTGTTTGATGAAATGCCCCGATGAAAATTCCATCGTACTCACGTTTTAATCGCGAGTAAGTCCATTTTTTCCTCCGTCGTTCTCCCCTCTTCCTTGTTCAAAATATCGTTTCTTATTGTATGATAGAGTGAGTTCAAACACACATCGATTTATGATTCTTTATGTGCATCTTGATTATTTGTTAGTTCATTTCAAGTGGAATTTTTGAGCTAATCCAATTTGTGCTTTTTCTATGATCATAATGATTATTTGTCTGCTCCCATGCATAGTAACATGACAGTATTATTTGAATTTATAGATCTCTTCCAATTCACAATCAACTGTCTGCATACTGGCATCTTCTTTATATGATATAATATATTTTGTGGCCATCTAAGTTAAATGTAAGAATGGAGCTTCTATTTTGATCTCTTAGGTTCTAGACTTAAATTTTTACAAATTTTTTATAACATTCAATTCATGAAATATATGAAACTGTTAAATGTTAACTGTAGTTTCTGTACATTCACCTCATACGCTGTTAATTTTAATTCAGAAATGAAATTTGTGCATAGATTTGTTGAAGAATGTAACAAATATGAAAGCTAGCCTTTTTCACATAATATGTTGATATTGTCGTATAACATAACTTTATAGTGTGTGTTTAGCATGGTTTCCTTGCTTCCAGGCCATTTTTCACTCTTAAAGTTGTACTAAATAGTATCGTATATGAAATCCAATATTGGTCCTATCTAACTTGATTATTATAAGTTGTTTTCACATACATTTATTCAGTATGCCTGGATAACATGTTTTATGGGATTTGTTTCTAAGAATAGGTTTAAACCAATTAAGCTTAGTTAAACTTCTTTCTTATACAAGTGGAAAAAAATTTAACCAATTAAACTTAGTAAAATTCTTGTCAAGGAATTGCAATAAGTGTTGAGTTCTTGAAGTTGTTTATGCAAGCCTTCTTAATAGGTTTCGACATGGTTTAGAATTAACTAATATCTCTTCCTTTGTGTACAACCCGTTTAGGGAAACCCGTTGTGATGGTACGAATCATAGCATATCTTGGATTTAGTGAGTAAGATGCAGATCTCTTCACGGAGCGTGGTCTCAAAAGGAAAATACGGCTTTAAGAAAATAAAACCGTTTCTTTAAAATTTAAATAAAAGAAAAGACCATATATATTAAGTTAAATTGGTAAATACCTACTACTATAAATTATAAATAGTTTTAAAGAAAACAAGGTTTCAAATTAAAATTTCAAGAATATACCTTTAACTCTAAAAGGGTTGGTTTCTACTAAGATACCTTAATTTATCAAAAGATGCTTTTATTCAAAACGCTCTCGATTTTCTAAATAATATTTTTACCAAAACATTCTCGAGATTTTAAATTATAATATTTTACATAAAAACTCCTCGAGAATTTAAATGCCATCTTTTTACATAAATACCTTAGAATTTACGTATATGTTAACTATTTTAAATAGCTTATGGGTTTAAGGGACCTATTTTTTCTCGAGTCTCGGAGAGCCGGAGAAATGAGTGTTGTACTCGCTTATCTTAAACAAATTAATTCGTACCGTCTCAAAATATAAATTGGTTTTAATAACTGACTTGTAACTTGAATCATCTTTATCATCATATATGTCATATGTCATAAACCATATATTTGAATCACTTGATTAAACCTATTACTTGCTTGACTTGAACCTAAACTTGAACTTGATCTGGCCTGAACCATGAATACGACTTGGCTTGAACACTTGAACTTGAATACTCTAACTCGACTTCAACTTGACTTGTACTTTCTCTTGGTATTTATGGATTTCAGACAAGACTTGTAACTAAATCTATGATTAAAATACGCAGGGATAAGGGGTACCTTGATAAAGAACATATGACGTGGCACGAGAGTCCACTAAAAGACACGTCTTGAATATACTTGTGTCGTTGTCCCATAGGGTTTGATGGGGCTTTGTACTTCTTATATCGTTGGTCCGTGGGATACGACGGACCACTCTCGTATACACAGCTACCTTTTTTTTTTATCAAATTATAAACAATCACGTTAGAATAAAACAACCATGCTTATACATAGAAATACTTAGGTCTAATTAATACCTTTAATTGACTGCTATTACAGTAGAATTCATATTCGGTTTACATGTATACCCTTTTATCACTTTTCCATTCATACCATTTTTGAGGACTTATTGAGCGCTAGTTCGCCAATGATTTCCACCATGTTTCTTTCTTTCCTTTGGATGTTTGTTAGGTGACTTAGGAACTGAGGAGATCAAGCCGAATCAGGAGGATCATGCTCATCTTGCACCACTGACCGACTACTGGTTTTCTTTCCGCACTTTACTTTTCCAGTGTATTGTTCTTTAATATCTTGTAATCAGTTGTAAACTCTTTGAATGTAAATATATCGATATTGGATTTTATTTCACTTGTTTATTCTTGTCATTTTATGTTGCTTATTTATACTTAGCATATTTGTTTCGAGAAAAACTTTCTTGGAATAAATACGTCGCGGAACTTATCACGTGTCGTTACTCTCTTTTGGGAAGCGGGGCGTGGCATTCTTAATTTCATGGCAAACCATTACCTCTTTTATATAGAGTTGTGGTACGATACCTCAAACCTAAATATCAGATGTGGACTAAAAACCCACATATTAATAATATAACAATTATATTATTAATAATACTCCTCTTTAATTAGGTCGTGTCTAAGTCTTCCACCGAAAGGTTTATAAATGGGACCAAATAGGTCTTACATAAAGAGCCAACTATCAATTAAATTATTCGTAATTAATTAATTAATAGTCTTAATTTAACGGTCAAATACCTATCTTGACAACTATTCATAAAAGCTTTATTATAATGTGAGATGAAAATAATTATCAACTTATATGCAATTTTTTCCGACATCAAGTTACTTATCCTTAAAACATTAAATGAGCAGGACATATTCACCTAATTGTTCAAGCCTAAAGTTCCATTCCCCATGAACACAAATTCATTTCGAAAATAAATATTACTATAATAATATAATTTTTGAAAAATATTTCTCAAAACACCTATTGACAGGATTTTTACGCCTTCATAGGAATGACTAGTAAACTTATTGTCATCAATATGAGAATGTCAAATTCTATCTGGACATCCATTATCCTCCTAAATGTATTTAAGAAGCCTAATATTTTAGGTTTGTTATTCCTGTCAGACGACAAAAAGTACCATTACATCAAAGCATATTAAATAACAGATTGAAGATAACAATGCCATCAAGTCAAAAGGATTATGTAATTGTTTAAATTCTCTACCTAATAGGTGACATATCCTAAATTCAAACGTGGTCATGTACTACATGTTGAATATAGGTGCCCTCAAGGCAATTATCGTAGTTGCAGGAATGCAATAACTGAATTCGAGGAGGGCCTATACCAAGAACAGTCTTACTCAAGATGATAGTGTGCTATATGGTTTGTCTTTATCTGTCATGTGAATACGTGTTACGAGTTATCGCGTATCGCTAATACACGAGATAAATCCTTAGGATCTTTGGTTGACTACCAGAATTATGATAAGGATCATGCTACTGGGGCCTGGAAGTTTATAAGCACATGCTTAAATGTCCTTAGTCATACCAGTATCGAAAGTGAGTATCGGTAGTTCAGTTTAGACTAGTGTATATGTTTCATGACCCTGTATGGGGCGATGGCTGATCTCATAGCTATTGGTGTTTGATACTGATGATTGTATACAGGTACTCATTGGATGAGTTACATTGGACGGATTCGCCGAGAACTCCTAAATGGTATTATACTAATGTCAGATAGCAGTTCTCTGGTGACATAAGTACAAGGTAGTCCGCAGACCTGAAATCACTACAGTGTCTCGTGTGTGTTCCCGCTGTACTTAGATTACTATCCTACCACGGCTCTACTAAGTCGTGCAAACAAGTTTTAGTTAGGTACAGTCCCAAAGCATATGGAGGCAGTGAGCGGTCGAGAGAATTCGTCACTCCCGGTATTGGGAGTCGATAACGTACGGTGCAGGACACGACTATAACCTGAAGTCTGTGGCCATGGCATCAGAGATAAATTGGTAAGTGTTACTAGTTGTATCTCTTAAGTTATGAGTCTTCTATCAGCACGACTTATCGAGTTATTGTGGGTCTGACAGAATGCACTCTCCAGACCCGGTATGTGATACTCCTTAACGAAGAGACCGGATTATACGGTGACTGTCACTTATAGACTTTGTCGGGTCCGGATGAGTTCGCTCGTTGACCTGCCTTTATCTTGCTCATATCTGGGTAGCTGTTATATACAGCTAGTGTTACTGATGAGCTTGTGGGTTAACCCGAAAGGAGGTTGAATCTGAAGGTGTTTCAGATTCAATCGGATACGATGCTGTATAATCTACTGCCAGCGTATTGACAGGTCTTTAGAGTCCTAAAACGAAAGTGCCTGCCCGGGCAAAACGCGATGTGACGTATGTATAGGGATACGTACATGAGTTCGGTAAAAACATGTATATTCGATATACGCGTTTAATCGGACGACTGTTATACTAGCCAGTTTAAAAGCCGGAATATCAAGTCAAGTGTTGACTTGATAACCGTATTTATGAAGCGGTTCTAGTATAGTGTATATGATACACACTCTCTACAGTATATGATACCGAGAAAATATTGATGGCATTTCTTGTATGTGATACATGATGTGTATGTGTATGGGATAGATGTACTAATACTTATTTGATATATATATATATATATATATATCAATCATTCTAAATTATGTATAAATAAATACACACACACATATATATATATATGTAAATATATATATATATATATATATTCACACACACACATTATTTATTTTGTATGTTTAATTAAATGGTGGGACCCACCATCTCTCTTGTGTGTTGACACGAGAGAGAGTGGAAGAGGGGCTATATATCATATTAAATATGACATGGATGGAAATGAGACGAGAGACAATTCATTTTCTCACAAGCCATCATCTTCTATCTTCTTCTTCCTGACAAAAGAAAGCTCAAGCTCTCTAGCTTAATGGCAAGTGTTGCTATGGTGAGGGAGTGTAAAAAGTAGAGAGTGCCCATCATTCACATCGCCTTCCTCCACTCCCAGCAAGTCTCTGAAGGAAGTTTCTCCGACCGTTGACGGAATTGAAGTTCGGGCAGCCCGCTTTCAACACGGATCATCTACGACGAGGCAGTCAGTATGCAGACGCGTTCGGGAGCTCACGAGATTTAGACGGGGTCTTCCGGGATCATCCGGACACGCTACAAAGGTTGTAGCACTTTTTCACTCTTCTTTTTTGTTCTTTACATTTAGCTAGAAACTAGTGCTTGGATGATTTTTGGCGTACGGTCGATCGCGCTCCTACGAAATTTTTGTTTTCCGTCTATTCCCACTTCCGCTGCATGCATGCGCGGGGCGCGCCCGACCTTACAATGGTATCAGAGCCAACCAAGCACTAGGAATAACATAGGCGAAATTTTAGTTTCGATCGACAATTTTTCGATTCCGATTTCCTAATTTAAACCCTTTCTCTGTTTGAATTTCAAAAGTCTTCTAAAATTTTTAAAACAGTTGTAGAATGTCACTTTGGATGTAAAAATGACAAGGGAGAAAAATTGGGGGGGAGGGGGGGTTGGGCAAATTGGACCGGCAATGGCGGGGTTTTGGTGGGTGAAAATTTTCAAAATGCCCTCAATTTTCTCTAGGGGCTTAAACTTGTAGAAATAGGATTTTTGGTATTGTTTGTTTTTCCCAGTATTGAGATTTGATCTCGTATTGTATTGGAAAGTTATCGATCGAAACTGTAATATCGTAGTGTTTCCGTATTAATGATGTTAAAGTGTTTAACTCAGTTAATACGATGATATATACTTGTTGATATGTATTTGTGAGTCTGTGATGTTCTATGTTAACACTGTTTGGTATGGATTGGATCGTCGCGAAATGAATAGCCTTGTGCGTAATTGGATGTTACGATGTTATCTGTTTCATTTCATTCATGTTGTATCCAAAATGTATATTCTTTTATTTGGAGCGATCGGTCGACATGTGGCCGTCGTTTCCGTTTTCATGTATTATTATTTGTCGGGGCTCGATCAGGTTGCGATCGATATCACCGTTGTATTAATGCAAGTATTAGGTTTATCTCACGGAGAAGAACACTGATAGCCGGGTTCTAGATTGCAACGGGTGGCCATCTCAAGGAGTTGAGACCAGGTCACTCGATTTTAGGATTAGCGAGATACTTGTCGCGCTTGCAGGGGGTTAGGATAGACCCACGGAGAAGTGCACTTGTCATCGGATTCGAGAAAGTGTTGGGTGGCCCCATCATGGTGATGATGTCGGGTTGCCTCATTTCTCGGGTTAGCGGATGACTTGCCGCCCTCGTAAGGGTATGCTTTTGGCTACGCATGGGCTATTCACGCATCGGGGTATTTCGTGCTTCGTTTGTGGCTCGAACGAAACACGGGATTTCTAAGTGATCCGACCATTCCAACTCTATGATGTTGTTTTTTCTCATGCTGTAATATGATTATTTGCGTGTGATGGTATATATATATATTGTGTGTGCGCGCGTTAATGCTATATACGTTTTGCGTCCGCGCTAGCCTTTCCCCCGGTTTTTCGTTACGTAAGTAACCTAACGGTGCATGACAAGGCCCCGTGGCGAATGCGGATGGCGTATATGTGCATTATATTTTTCTTTTTCATACTTTTCTGCTATATTTGTATGAAAAGGATAATGTTAGATAATGAGATTATCTAAATGATGGGATTGTATTAATTGCATTAACACAAAATTAAATAAACCTATACGTTGTAGGAACCAACTTTTTATAAAGGGAAAATTTTAGTCGATTCTTTTGCTTTGCATCGTGGCATTCGGTTAGAAATGTCATGTACCTCATTCGATGAGGAAAGAGCCTTGATCCCGTCACTGGGAGTTCGCTCTTGGGTAAAAGTTTGTATTACTTAAATTGTTTTTGTAGCCGTATTCTTTTACTTTGCATCGTGATATTCGGTTATGAATATCCTGCACCTCATTTGATGAGGAAAGAGTCTAGATCTCTTCACGAGGAGTTCACTCTTAAGCAAAAGTCCATGCAACTATAAACTTTCAAAACCAGTCAGTTCCTTCAATGAGATCAAGTTCATTACGTTAAGAGTTTTCTTCAAAACCAGCCGTAGTCCTCTGTCATTTCAGGAAGTAGAGTACTTAGTATTCGTACTGTATTTATTGATATTTAGTCAAGGCTTAGTGTACGGTAGCTAAGTGATATCTTCCTGCTTACATATGATGCGATTAGCAAGGACATTCGTACAACTTTATTGATCTTTAGTCAAAGGTCGTACGAGTGGGTCTAAATTAATCATGAAATGACGGGCCGAACTTGATTAGGACTCTTTGATTTGCTGATCTTTAGTCAAGATCATAGAGTCCTAGGGGCAAAAACGATATCGGGAGTTTCAAGTGTTGAAACTTGCAATGAGATTGCACACCTTCTATGGAGTGAAGTAATTTGTTGATCTTTAGTCAAGGTTACCATGCCATGATAGATTGAGTCCCGATTCCTACTGTGAGTAATAGTTACTGCCGGGAGATTTTCTATACAAAATCCCGGCTAGTTCTCCTTTTAGAGATTGAAAAAGAATTTGACAGAACAGTGGGAGACATCCTGATTAGATAAATACACCAATATTATTTAGGTTAGAGTGCACACAGAGTGTTTCTTTTATCTCTCTGGCAGCGACCCTGGACTAACTTTAAACTAAGACACATTAACCATGTTGACCGACCTTTTTACAATCGACGGTTTTAGAATGTTCGGATTGCCCTAATCCACAACATAGTCACATATGTCCTCATATATCCTACTTCCCCTTCTGCTAACTCCAGAACCTTCTGTATTCGGTACAGAGATCCATATTGTTTGGAAGGACATCATATAGTTAGATACGAACTCGACGAAATTGTTTATATTAATGGCCACTGGTGTTGGGGTCAAAATTTGCACCCCAGTTGACCGGGTCAAAGTCGAGGTCAACCCCAAGTAAGTGGCCCAAGCCCAAGCAAGTGGGCCCATGCCCAAGTCGAGCCCGAACATGAAGCGGCCGGCCTTCCCCATGCTGAAATAAAAAATCATGTAATAAATAATTTTGATGTAATTTTTTTTATGCATGAATGGGCATAAAGCCAAATTTTTGTAAAGCTCATGGCTTATGTGCAAAAAGAAATAGCACAGGAGATATGGGATAGGCAAAATGCCATTTTGTAAAGCCCAAGGGGCTATATGTAAATGTGTAAGCCTATATAATGCAACATAATGATGAATAAAGGATACATTTTTCATTCCCCTCAAAACTCTAAGGTTTTTATGTCTCCTTCTCCTTTCTCAAGATTCAAAAATCTTCTTCCCCTTTTCAATTAAATCAAGAGTTTTACTCTTCCTTTTCCAAAACTAAATAGTTTTTCACCACAAAACCCACAAAGGGGAATTCAGATCTTCCATTGGATCTCAAAAAGGAGATATTTTTAAAATCTGATACTTCTTGTTTTTCAAGATCCAGCCAACAGAGGAAGAAGAAGGAGACCCATCTCCAGAAATCCCATCTTGGGAATATCCAGGGCCAAAGGGAAGAAACAAAGCAGCCCCCTTTGATCATTTCTAAATATTTTTAGGAGTCTAACTCCATTCAAGATCCATTAGACTTTAACTCCCTAAATTAATCTCTGTCAGGAGTTCAACTCCATAAGGCAAATCGGGAGCACAGCTCCCAGTGCAGGGACCAGGTCCCTTTTGCTGCTGGCACACAGCGCCCGCGTGCCAGGCACGTGGCGCTGGCGCTCTGGCGCACAGCGCCCGTATGCCTGGCACGTAGGGCACTGGCGCCTTCACCCACGCATCCTTTGGATGCCCTATCCCTTATATATATATGCACACACACACACACTCCACCACACTGTTCCCGTTAGAAAAAATTTCTAAGCGGGCGCTGCCCCGCATTCCGCAAGGGGGCTGCTAGCCCCCTTGACCCCTAGCCTGCTATCCGGGTAGCGGGACCCCCGTAAAAACTCTGCTAGGCCCCCGATATATCTAAAAACCCTTCAAAACACAACACTGTACATTGAGTTCGCATGACCAGTTTAACCCGTTAATCGGAGGTTCTCTCGCTCCAAGGGCGAGGGGTAATTAACGGCAGTTTAGTCCGCGGCTTCCGGAGATTCGGATCCCCACGATCAATAAACCCCCGCCTACCCTAGGCAGGGGGAATCTGTAGTACGCCTAACAAGCGCGCGCATATTCCTATCTCAATGGGGTGACGAAAAACTCCCTACAGATTCTGGCACTCCCGGTGGGACATAATCTCTCCTCCCATATTTCGGGTTAAATATTCATGCGAACTCAATCAATATACATTGATTGCCTATACTGAAATCATGCTTCTTTGTGTAGGAGTTAACGAATTTTGACTGCAATCTTCGAACGCGGGTCGGTATTTGAACAACTTTCCTTGGCCCCAGCTTGAGGCAAGGCCATCAATACCGACAAAGTAATAAGGCATCTCGGGCAAGCTCCAGTGGTGCCCCTGACAACTGCTCAATCGGGTATCTTCTCTAAGCTCCCTGTCAACTGACCACCATGTCATTAAACTGGGAACAAACGACCTCTAAGTCGTTAAACTGGAAATGTAGAAAAAATGTGTGTAAATAAAAAAAAGAGTGTAAATAAAAGAAAAAAAAATGAAAAGCCGAAATGATGGGGCAACTCGCAATAAAAATCAGCGAGTAAAATAAAGATGAAAAATAAAGCCGAAATGATAGGGCCACCGCGAATAAAAAGCCGAAATGATAGGGCAATCGCGACCTTCGCGATAAGAAAAGCTAAAATGATAGAGCAATCGCGGTAAAAAAAAATTCCAAATCCCAAAACGGCGAATAATGAGTCGCTCCTGGTACCATATTCCAGTGCAGCAATGCAGACGCCAACCAAAATCCAATCTCCCAAAATTCTTCCAGCCCTTCGGTTGGTCCCCAAGTTGACTACCGTATACAATCCAAGGGCTCAAATAATTCTCATCATACCCATACCCCACCGCAATCATCAGTCCAGCGGTCGGTCTCCGCCCTTGGAATTATGCTCCATTGGGAAGACCCACTCATGTGTCCTCACGATGCATGAGGAGAACAAACCTTCGTGGGATCCTTATGACTCACAAAGGAAAAACACACTTGGGGTCCTCACGACTCCTAAGGAGAAAATGCACCTACGGGATCCTTACGACTCGTAGGGAGAAAATGCTTTTATCGAACCCTTACGGCCCATAAAATTGAAAAGCCTTAGGTGATAGGGATCTAAATCTGTCTCCTAAGCCATCGCTTCCCAATAGGAAATGGCGAATGATGAGTCGCTCATGGTACCATATTCCAGTACAGCGATGCAGACGCCGGCCAGAATCCAAATCCCCAAGTGGAGAATGATGAGTCGCTCTTGGTACCATATTCCAGTGTAGCGATGCAGACGCCGGCCAGAATCCAAATCCAAAAGTGGTGAATGATGAGTCGCTCCTGGTACCATATTCCAGTGCAGCGATGCAGATGCCGACCAAAATCCAAATCCCAATGGCGAATGATGAGTCGCTCCTGGTACCATATTCCAGTGCAGCGATGCAGACATCAACCAAATTCCAAATCCCAAATCCCATACCCCAACGGCGAATGATGAGTCGCTCTTGGTACCATATTCCAGTGCAGCAATGCAGACGCCAACAAAGTCCCAAAATTTTTCCGGCCCTACGGTCTGAATCACACATCCTGCAAAACCGTATACAATACACGGGCGTAAAACGATCCCAATCTCTCCCAGGTCCTACCGGCAAGACCACATTCAAAGTCCCACCGGCGATGAAGCCAAAAAAAAGGGTATGTCCACAAGCAAAATGGGCACGGATGAAAACCCGAAAGGGCTCCGTGAGTAAAAACAGCAGGACTGCCGGCGAGTTTGTGAAAATCCGAAAGGGCGCAAACTCATGAAAAAGAGATGAAATACACTCGTAAAGTCCTCTAGACTTTGTGAGGAGAAAATTCCCGCGTGAGATCCTTACGACTCACGAAGGAACAACACACTTAGGAGTCCCCACGACTCCTAAGGAGAAAATACACCTACGGGATCCTTACGAACCGTAGGGAGAAAATGCTTTGTGAGACTCTTACTGCTCACAAAATTGAAAAGTCTTAGCTGATAGGGACCTAAAACCTGTCTCCTAAGCCATCGCTTCCTAATAAGCAAACGCAAATGATGATTCGCTCCTGGTACCATATTCTAGTGTTGCGATGCCGATGCCAAACAAAACCAAAATCCCCAAATCCACTCATGGCAAATGATGATTCGCTCCGGGTACCATATTCCAGTATAGCGATGCTAATGTCAACCCAAATCAAATCAAACCAACAATCTCTGCGTCGGAATCATGCTTCGTCTCAGAGTGTACCCCGTGTCGAAATCATGCTTCGTCTCGGTGTATCTACCTTCCCTGTCGGAATTATGCTTCGCCTGAGAATCAGCCTCTACATCAAAACCAGCGACCTCCTCGTCGGAATTATGCTCCGCCCTGGAATCAAATCAACCAATGACCTCCCTGTCGGAATTATGCTTCGGCTTGGAATCAACCAGCGACCTCCTCGTTGGAGTTAAGCTCCGCCTCGGAATCAAGTCGACCAACAAGCTCTGCACCGTAATTATGCTTCGTCTCAAAGTGTACCCCGCGTCGAAATCAAGCTTCGCCTCGGTGTATCTGCCTTCCCTGTCAGAATTATGCTTCGGTTCGGAATCAACCAGCGACCTCCTCGTCGGAATTAAGCTCTGCCTCGGAATCAAGTCGACCAACAAGCTCTGCGCCGAAATCATGCTTCGTCTCAGAGTTACCCCTCGTCGAAATCAAGCTTCGCCTCGATATATCTGCCTTCCCTGTCAGAATTATGCGTCGGCTTGGAATCAACCAGCGACCTCCTCGTCGGAGTTAAGCTTCGCCTTGAAATCAAGTCGACCAACAAGCTCTGCGCCAGAATCATGCATCGTCTCAGGGTGTACCCTGTCTCGAAATCATGCTTTGCCTCGGAGTATCTGCCTTCCCTGTCGGAATTATGCTTCGGCTCGGAATCAACCAACGACCTCCTCGTTGGAATTAAGCTCTGCCTCGGAATCAAGTCGACCAACAAGCTCTGCACCGTAATCATGCTTCATATTAGAGTGTACTCCGTGTCGAAATCAAGCTTCGCCTCGGTGTATCTGCCTTCCCTGTCGGAATTATGCTTTGGCTCGGAATCAACCAGCGACCTCTTCGTCGGAATTAAGCTCTGCCTCGGAATCAAGTTGACCAACAAGATCTGCGCAGGAATCATGCTTTGTCTCAGAGTGTACCCCGTGTCGAAATCATGCTTCGTCTCGGTGTATCCGCCTTCCCTGTCGGAATTATGCGTTGGCTCAAAATCAACCAGCGACATTCTCGTCGGAATTAAGCTTCGCCTTGGAATCAAGTCAACCAACAAGCTCTACGCCGAAATCATGCTTCGTCTTAGAGTGTATCCCGTGTCGAAATCATGCTCTGCCTCGGAGTATCTGCCTTCCCTGTCAGAATTATGTTTCTCATGGGAATCAACCTCTGCATCGAAATTATGCTTCGGTCAGAATGTCTGCCGCTCTTCGGAATTATGCTCCGATCCCTGGAATCAAGCTCCGCTCTTCGGAATTATGCTCCAATCCCTGGAATCATGCTCCGCTCTTCAGGATTGATGCTCCGATCCCGGAATTATGCTCCAACCCTCGGAATTATGCTCCGATCCTCGGAATTATGCTCCCGGGATGATACTCCGCCCCTGGAATGATGTTCCACCTCGAAGTCCAACTTAAAGATCCATCAATTTCATGCGCACAACTCATATACGTGGTGTGCATTCATTGATGGGGGATACTTTGTTGGGGTCAAAATTTGCACCCAAGTTGACCGGGTCAAAGTCGAGGTCAACCCCAAGTAAGCGGGCCCAAGCCCAAGCAAGTGGACTCATGCCCAAGTCGAGCCCGAACATGAAGCGGCCGGCCTCCCCCATGCTAAAATAAAAAATCATGTAATAAATAATTTTAATGTAATTTTTTATGCATGAATGGGCATAAAGCCAAATTTTTGTAAAGCCCATGGCTTATGTGCAAAAAGAAATAACACATGAGATATGGGATGGGTAAAATGCCATTTTATAAAGCCCAAGGGGCTATATGTAAATGTGTAAGCCTATATAAGGCAACATGATGATGAATAAAATATACACTTTTCATTCCCCTCAATACTCTAGGGTTTTTGTGCCTTCTCCTTACTCAAGGTTCTAAAAGATTCTTTCCCTTTTCAATTAAATCAAGAGTTTTACTCTTCCTTTTCCAAAACTAAATAGTTTTTCACCACAAAACCCACAAAGGGGAACTCAAATCTTCCATTAGATCTCAAAAAAAGAGATATTTTAAAAATCTCATACTTCTTGTTTTTCAAGATCCGGCCAACAGAAGAGGAGGAAGGAGACCCATCTCCAGAAATCCCATCTTCGGAATATCCAGGGCCAAAGGGAAGAAACAAATCAGCCCTCTTTAATCATTTCTAAATATTTTTAGGAGTCTAACTCCATTCAAGATCCATTGGACTTAACTCCCTAAATTAATCTCTGTCAGGAGTTCAACTCCATAAGTCAAATCAGGAGCACAGCTCCCAGTGTAGGGACCAGGTCCCTTTTTTCTACTGACGCCTAGCGCCCACGTGCCAGGCACGTGGGGCGCTGGCGCTCGGGCGCACAACGCCCGTATGCCTGGCACGTGGGGCACTGGCGCCTTCTCCCACGCATCCTTTGGATGCCGTATATATATATATATATATATATATATATATATATATATATATACACACACACACATGCACACACATACTCCACCACACTGTTCCCGTTAGAAAAATTTCTAACGGGGTACTGCCCCGCACCCCGCAAGGGGTCTGCTAGCCCTCTTGACCCTTAGCCCGCTATCCGGGTAGCGGGCCCCCCGTAAAAACTCTGTGAGGCCCCCGATATATCCAAAACCCCTTCAAAACACAACACTGCACATTGAGTTCGCATGACCAGTTTAACCCGTTAATCGTAGGTTCTCTCGCTCCAAAGGCGAGGGGTAATTAACGGCAGCTTAGTCCGCGGCTGCCGGAGATTCGGATCCCCACGATTAATAAAACCCCGCCTATCCTAGGCAGGGGGAATCTGTAGTACGCCTGACAAGCTCGCGCATATTCCTATTTCAATAGCGTGACGAAAAACTCCCTACAACTAGTTCTGGATTAGATGAATTGTTCGTTTGCCTATCCCTCCTATCTTATCTCAAGTTTGAGAGCTCCTTACATATAAGGAGTGTGTACCAGTTACACTTATTGGATAGTTTTCTTCTAATCCCAAAGCTGGTGTTGAAGGAATGGAAAGGAGAAAACAAAACTAGCATAAGTTCAATATACAGAAAGGTAAGATAGAGAGACATCAAAAGGGGTTGAAGTAAGAAAAGGAAATTGTGACTACTATCATGAACCTGGGTAATGGAAAAGGGAATACAATGAATACCCGACTAACTCTACTGAAACATTTTTGATGTTTCAGATTTACCGTGAGCCTGTGTTTTGAGAAACTATTTCTTAATAAACTTTAACTCCTGGGTATATAGATGTCGGATTAGAATCCTACATCTATAGGCCGTTACAGATACTGAGAAAGAGCAGAGAATTGTGAATGGATGATTTTATCCTTAATATCGGTTTTCGGAGCAATTATTGTTATTGAGGAAAATCATCAGGTTTTGCCTAACTAGCAAACTTTTGGTTTCTTTTAACCAAAAGAATGTTTTTAATTAACAGCACACGGAAAATGAGTTAGTGAACTCTAGAGACTTATTCATATTGATCTATGTTGTCCAATGTCCATACGAACAGGAGGTTGGTACTAGGTATTCCACATTGAGAATGTGATTCTCTCTCAGATTGCTCATCCATGGGTGCACTCCAGGATGAGTAATGTTGAGTCGTCTTCTTCAATTTAGGGGATGTATTAGAAATAGATGCATATCAATTGATACTGGTTTTACCTAAACAAGTGCCTCTTTTCTATATGTGATATATAATAGTGTTCATCTTAAAGTTAAGATATGGGGTTATCCGGTTTGTGTCTAAAACCATAATCCGGATAAACTCGAGGCACGTCTTGGAAATAACAGTTTGTGGGCTATCCCAAGATTTTGCAAGGGATAGTTTCTACCATTTTCAAGGTCAATACTGTTTTGTTCTTGACTTGCCACCTCCTTAGTTAGGGAATTTCTTGTAAAAAAATTAGCAGGTGACCTCTGCCATCCAAGAGATACTTTGGTTTTCTCATAGACGGTGACAATGAACCTTACAACATGTGATAATGACCCTACTAGTTATCAGCATGCCATAGGAAATGGTGATTTCTGACTAATGGCTGGATCCCCACATTATCCAAGTTAGATTCCATGCACTGCAACAAATTATAGATTTTGTTCTGTGCTCCTGAAAGGGGGTAAAACCCATAAGGAGCAAGCAGATCTTTCGAGATCAATGCAAATGGAAAGGTATTAATCTAATAAGGCTAGACTAGCAGTTAATATGTATTCATCAAATACCCTATGGGGATTATGATGATACTATTACTTCAAAGTTTTTGCTGAAGTCCATACGAATAAAATTTGCCACTGTTGTTTTCATGACTATGATATCTGATATGAGTATGATTATAACGTCTTTCTAAATTGGATTTAGAAGTGTACGTGTATATAACTTTACTAGAGGACTGTCTTAGTCAGTGGGAGCAGCGGATAGTGTGTAAATTGCTTAAGTCTAATTGTAGACTAAAGCAGGTATAGCGGAGGTAGATCATCTGTTTTTGATGCAACGGTTAAAGTGTTTGATTTCATCAAAATAAAGGATGAACCGAGTATTTGTAAGAAAGCTGTAGGGAGTACTGTCAGATTCTGCATACTGATGTGGATAACATACTCTTGATAGGAAGTGATATTCATATACTACGATTTGGTCAAACGTTGGTAGTCACTTTTGATTCTCTTTTGTGGATTATACATATGTCAATGATTCTGGTGATTAGGTCTATAAGTTTAGATCTAGTAAAGGATTTGGGATTATCCCAATTCAGGTATAATGACACCATTCTAAAGTGGTTTAGAATGGAGAACTCCTAGTGAGGTCAATCATATGATGTCATATACCAGACCGGATATTGCTTTCACATTTAGTGTAGTAAGAAGATATTAGTCCAATCTTGGAGAGACATAAGAAAAAGTGAAGAACATATGAGATATTCTTGGTGTATGGTAATGACAGCCTCCTTAGAGAGGCGATTACTGATTCCGTCTTCCGTAGTGACAAGAATGACAGAGTGTCTGTCGTGAGTCATTAGTTTACCCTCTTATACGGAACAGTGAATTGGAAGAGTTCCAAGCAGGATACTGGGATAGTCAAGGTGCTAGATACCGATTGTGGATCAGCAGAGGTGTAGGGTGTAGGGTGTCTTTTGTAGATTTCCCCTGCCTAGTGTAGGCGGGGGTTTATTGATTGTGGGGATCCGAATCTCCGGCAGCCGTGGACTAAGCTGCCATCAATTACCCATCGCCTTTGGAGCGAGAGAACCTCTGATTGACTGTTCAAACTGGTCATGCGAACTCAATGTGTAGTGTACGTATGTTTTGAAAGGGTTTTGGATATATCGAGATCCCCACAGAGTTTTACGGGGGTCCCGTTACCCAGATAGCGGGCTGGGGGTCAAAAGGAGTAGTAGCCCCCTTATGGGGTACAGGTAAGCACCCCGTTAGAAATTTTTTCTAACGGGCAAAGTGTTGTGGAGTGTGGGAAAAAGTAGGGTGAGCAGCGTCTTAAAGACGTTAGGGAGCTAGGTGCTGGGTGCTTGGGCGCTTGGGCGCTGGGCGCATGGACGCTTGGGTGCTTGAGCGCTGGCACTAGCACTAGGCGCTTGGGCGCTAGCGCCTCACGTGCCCAGCATGTAGGCGCTGGGCGCCGGCAAAAAAAAGGGGGTTTTAGCCTCGGAAATATGAGTTAAGCTCCAAAAGAAGAATTATTTTAGTAGTTTAGGAGTTTAACTCTCAGGAAAGACTTTTGTTTATGGAGTTGAACTCCCCAAAAGGACTTTATTAACGGAGTTAAACTCCAAAAGATATCGAATGGAGTTATGTTCCCTGAAATCTTTGGAGATAATCAAAGGGGGCCCCTTTCTTCCCCCCTTTGGCCCTGGATCTTTTTTTAGGCCTTGGATCTTCCCAAGGTGGGATTTTTGGAGACGGGTCTCCTTCTTCCTCCTCTTCTGTTGGTCGGATCTTGGAGAAAAATAGGGGTGAGATTTGATGGAAGATCTGAGTCCCCTTTAAGGGTTTGATGATGAAAAACTGTTTAATTTTAGAAAAGGAAGAGTTAAACTCTTAATTTAATTCAAAAAGGAAAAGAAGGTTTTAGAACCTTGGGGAAGGGGAAAGAGGCATAGAAACCCTAGATTTTGAGAGGAATGCATTCTATTCTTTTATTTCGTTACCATGTTGCCTTTTATAGGCGTACAAATTTACATATAGCCCATTGAGCTTTACAAAATGGCATTTTGCCGATCCCATGCCTCATGTGCTCATTTCTTTTGCACATGAGCCATAGGCTTTACAAAAAATTGACTTGATGCCCATTTTTTGTACATTTATTCTAAAAATTACATCAAACATATTTATTACATAATATTCATATTGGCATGAGGGGAGGCCGGCCGCTTCATGTTCGGGTTCGACTTGGGCATAGGCCCACTTGACCTGGGCTTTGGCCTATTTACTTGGGGTTGACTTTGACTTGGTCAACTGGGGTGTAATTTTTGACCCCAACAAAGTGCTCCCCATCAATAAATGCACACAGCGTATATGAGTTATGTGCATGAAATTGATGGATTTTGGAGTTGGACTTCGAGGTGGAACATCATCCGGGGGTGGAGCATTATTCTGGGAGCATAATTCCGGGGATCAGAGCATTATTTCGTGGACCGGAGCATAATTCTGAAGAGCGGAGCATAATTCCGGGGATCAGAACATAATTCCGATACGGGACAGGTGTATCCTGAGACGAAACTTAGTTCCGGCGCAGCGCAGACATTCTGAACGAAGTATAGCTCCGATGCAGAGGTTGATTCCGAGTAGAAGCATAATTCCGACAGGGAAGGTAGACAGTCCGAGGCGTAGCATGATTTCAACATAGGGTACACTCTGAGACGAAGTGTGATTCCGATGTAGAGGCCAATTCCCAGGCGAAGCATGATTCCGACGGGGAAAGCAGGTACTCCGAGACGAAGCATGATTTCGACACGGGGTACACTCTGAGACGAAACATGATTCAGCCGCAGAGATTGTTGTTGACTTGATTCCGAATCGGAGCATAATTCCGACGGGGACGTCATTGCTGCCCTTTTTGCGACTTGGATGGTCGGTGCTGCCCTTTTAGCGACATAGACGATCGGTGCTGCCCCTTTTTGCGATGTGGACGGTCGGTGCTGCCCTTTTAGAGACTTGGACGGTCGGTGCTGCCCTTTTTTGCGACGTTGATGGTCGGTGGTTGCTCCGCTTCTTTCGGTGTCGGGATTTGATTTGACTTGCTCCGCTTTCTACGGTGTCGAAATTCGACTTGTTTCCGATGTAGAGCTTGATTCCACTAAGGAGGTCATTGGTTTTCTTGCTGACTTGATGTGATTTGGGTTGACATCAGCATCTCTACACTGGAATATGGTACCAGGAGTGAATCATCGTTTTCCATGAGAGGATTTGGGGATTTTGGTGTTGGTTTGGTATCAGCACCGCTACATTAGAATATGGTACCAGGAGTGAATCATCATTTGCCGGGAGGGGATTTCCCTCGTTCCCAGTTTAACGACTTAGGGGTCATCTGTTCCGGTTTAACGACTTAGAGATCATCTATTCCCAGTTTAAAAACTTAGGGGTCTACTAGATCGAAAGTTTGGAATTTGAGGTAGGGGTCGGCATCAGCGTTGCTAACACTGAAGCACAGGTGCCAGGAGCAATTCATCATTTTCCTTTGCCTGCTAGGGAGCAATGACTTAGGAGACAGGTTTAGGTCCCTATCACCTAAAGTTTTTCAATTTTATGAGCCGTGAGGGTCCCATAAAAGCATTTTCTCCGTACGAGTCGAAAGGATCCCGTAGGTGTATTTTCTCATTAGGAGTCGTGAGGACTCCCAAGTGTGTTTTTCCTTTGTGAGTCGTAAGGATCCCACGAAAGCGTTTTCTTACGAGTCGTGAGGATCCCGTAAGTTTTCTTCCCCTCATGTATCGTAAGGACACATGAATGGGACTTCCCAAATGGAGCATAATTCCGAGGGTGGAGTATGGGTATGATGAGAATTATTTGAGCCCATAGATTGTATACGTTATTTAACTTGGGGACCAACCGTAAGGCTGGGAGAATTTTGGGATTTTGTTGGCGTTTGTATCGCTGCACTGGAATATGGTACCAAGAGCGACTCATCATTCGCCATTTGGGAATTTGGATTTTGGATGGCGTCTGCATCGCTGCACTGGAATATGGTAGCAGGAGCGACTCATCATTCGCCATTGGGAATTTAGGGATTTGAAATTTTGGTTGGCGTCTGCATCGCTGCACTGGAATATGGTATCAAGAGCGACTCATCATTCGCCATTGGAGGTTTTTTTTTACCGCGATTGCTCTATCATTTCAACTTTTCTTATCGCGAAGGTCGCGATTGCTCTATCATTTCGGCTATTCATTCACGGTTGCCCCATCATTTCGGTTTTATTTTTCATCTTCATTTTACTTGCTGATTTTTATTGCGAGTTGCCCCATCATTTCGGCTTTTTTTACACATATTTTTATTTACAAATTTTTTTACATTCCCAGTTTAACAACATGGTGGTCTGCTCTTTTAAGAGAAAGGTAGATGTCTGAGAGAATCAGGTTTCCGAAGGACTTCGTCTCCGTTTGTATGAAATTGGCGGTCGCAGCTTGACTGTTTGTTAACACGCCTTTAGACAGTTTTATCTCTCATATCTTGTATTGCTTTTCAACCCAATCTTTGAAGACGAATCAGTCCTCAATGGCATGACTTATCACTCTATGATAGGAGCAATATTTAGGGCCGCCGGTCATATTCTCTTCTTGTGGTCTCTTTAATTCTGGCAATTGTAGACTATTTCTCAGGGCGTCCTTGAATATCTTGTGGACTTTGTCCCTTCTGAAAGAATTGACTTTATCCAGCTTCTCTTTCAATAGAGATTCTCCTCCTTCTCCGAACACTGGCTTCTGAAGCTGGTTGGCATTAGGCCCGCTCATCCCTCGCTTATTTCGGTTAGCTGAAGCGTTAAAAGATTCAGCATCGTCTGAATTTCCGCCTTTACGATTATCGTCCTTTCGGTTTCTCCAGGACCTATTGTTATTTTGGGAATCAGAGGAGGACTCCTGCTTTAAGCGCTCCAACATCTGGACTTTCCTGGTCAGCTCTTGGAATGTTTTGAGACCCGCGGTGTATAGAAACGGGGCCATCTAATTGTTGAGATTTCCGACGAGGAGGTTGACAGATTGGTCCCGCTCTATCGGCGGTTTACATTTGACGGAGAGATTACGCCATCGGGTTATAAAATTCGTGCTGCTCTCGTTGTTCTTTGGCTTGGTCCTTACAAGGTAGGCAATGATTATCTTATTGCTGACACTCATGAATTTTTTCCGAAACAGAGATTCCATTTGGGCGGAAGTGGTAATGGAGCCATCTGGTATGCTCGCGTACCAGTCGAAAGCGACATCGGTTAAGCTATTAATGAACTGGTGGAGGAGAAGCGCATCATTGCCCCCAGTATTTCCGCATGAGGCTTTTAAAGTGGGCGATGTGCTGATTCACATTTCCCATCCCATCAAACCTTCCGAATTTGGGGATGATATAGCCACTAGGAAATTCTACCAGATCATACTAAGCAGGATACGGTCTTCCGCTACTGCAAACATCTTTTTGCGCTACGGCTTCGGCTACCAATATTTTGACTTTGTTGGCAACCAAATCCATGATTTGATTTTGAGTTAGCGGGCTACTGTTATCGGTAGCCAAGACATTTCCCGAGATATAATGCGACTGACTTTCATGTGGTCTGCCTACCTTTGGATTTGATGGAACAGGCGTTGGCTGTCTCGGGACACCGTTTCTCGGTTCATGAGCAGAACCCTGTGCTTGATTGGGCGGATGAGAGGCAACTCGGGCTATGAACCGTAAGACGACGTTTGTCAAGTCGTCAATTTTTTATTGGAGCTTGGCCATCTCCTTGTCTTTACTTCTGAGTTGTTTTCGGGGCTCTTGGAGAAGTTGTTGCTCTGCGTTCTTGGGACGGAAGATTGGCTCCTCTTCGCTTTCCGAGCCCGACTCCTCATGAACCGAAAGATCTCTCTGCTTATCAGCCTCACTGGGAGCATTTTCATTACCTTCCAAAGAATGCTGGTCTTGGGAAATGACAGCCACATTCACACAAGATTGAATTTGATATGTAGTGGCCCCATCCTTGCTCTTGCTGCGCGTGCCCACCGTATAGACAGTGTGGACCACATATCCAGCCGTCTCTTTATCTTTGGCGGGGTAACCCTATTCTTGGAACCTCATGAAGTTCAGTCTAGCATAAGCCCTGGCCCTTTTGTTGGCTCTGTATCTGAGCCTTTCCTGTCTTAGCTTCTCGATTTTGAGGGCTTGGCAGGCATCCGTCATCCAGGAAGCCATCGTGAGCCGATTAATGGGGAGCTTAGAGAAGATACCCAATTGAGCAGTTGTCAGGGGCGCCGCTGGAGCTTGCCCGAGATGCCTTGTTGCTTTGTTGGTGTTGATGGCCTTGCCCCAGCTGGGGCTAAGGAAAGTCGTTCAAAACCGACTTGCGCTTGGGTAGTTGTGCCCTCGAGATCACCACATTTGGCCTCCTACCTTTCGAGGCCGGTCTGTCTGTTACTGGAACTTGAGAAGCTGGGATGATGCTAGCTGGCTCGAATAGAATAGAGCCAAATGGTAGCAGCGGCTCCTCCTACTGTTGCCCGAGACTGGACGAGAGGACCGTCCTGGTACCCATCTTCATAGTGTAGGAGGTGGGAGCCGTGTTGAGAGCTGAGCTTGTCCTTGGAGACATTTTGCTGCGTCCGAAAATTGCAATTGGAAATTGTTAACTTGCAAATAGAAACATGATTTTAGTACAGACAATCAATGTATATGTTGACTGAATTCTCATGAACGTTTAACCCGAAATATGGGAGGAAAGATCAGTCCCATCGGGCGTGCCAGAATCTGTAGGGTGTTTTTTCGTCACCCCATTGAGATGGGAATACGCGCACGCTTGTCAGGCGTACTACAGATTCCCTCTACCTAGGGTAGGCAGGGGTTTATTGATTGTGGGGATCCGAATCTCTGGCAGCCATGGACTAAGCTGTCATTAATTACCCCTCGCCTTTGAAGCGAGAGAACCTCCGATTGACGGGTCAAACTGGTCATGCGAACTCAATGTGCAGTGTACGTATGTTTTGAAAATGTTTTGGATATATCGGGGGCCCCACAGAGTTTTACGGGGGTCCCGCTAGCCGGATAGCGGGCTGGGGGTCAAGGGGGCTAGCAGCGTCCCGTTAGAAATTTTTTCTAACAGGGAAAGTGTTGTGGAGTGTGGGAAAAAGTAGGGCGAGGAGCGTCTTAAAGACGCTGGGGAGCTAGGTGCTGGGCGCTGGTGCTAGCACTAGACGCTTGGGCGCTAGTGCCTCACCTGCCTGGCACGTGGGCACTGGGCGCTTGGGCACCGGCGGATAAAGGGGCTTTTAGCTCCGGAAATGGGAGTTAAGCTCCAAAAGAAAAATTATTTTAGTAGTTTAGGAGTTTAACTCCCGGGAAAGACTTTGTTTATGGAGTTGAACTTCCAAAAAGGACTTTATTAACGGAGTTAAACTCCATAAGATATTGAATGGAGTTAAACTCCCTGAAATCTTTGGAAATGATCAAAGGGGGATCCTTTTCTTCCCCCATTTGACCCTGCATCTTCTTTTAGGCCTTGGATCTTCCCAAGGTGGGAGTTTTGGAGATGGATCTCCTTCTTCCTCCTCTTCTGTTGGCCGGATCTTGGAGAAAAGGGGGTGGGATTTAAAAATTTCCTCTTTTTAAGATATGATGGAAAATCTGAGTTCCCCTTCAAGGGTTTGATGGTGAAAACTGTTTATTTTAGAAAAGAAAGAGTTAAACTCTTGATTTAATTCAAAAAGGGGAAGAAGGTTTTAGAACGTTGAGGAAGGGGAATGAGGTGCAGAAACCCTAGCTTTTAAGGGAAATGAATTCTCTTCTTTTATTTCATTATTATGTTGCCTTTTATAGGCTTACAAATTTACATATAGCATCTTGGGTTTTACAAAATGGTATTTTGCCTATCCCATGCCTCATGTGCTCATTTCTTTTGTACATGAGTCATGGGCTTTACAAAAATTTGGCTTGATGCCCATTTATTCATAAAAATTACATCATACGTATTATTACATAATATTCATATTGGCATGAGGGTAGGCCGACCGCTTCATGTTCGGGCTCGACTTTGGCATAGACCCACTTGACCTGGGCTTGAGCCCGTTTACTTGGGGTTGATTTTGATTTTGACTTGGTCAACTGGGGTGTAATTTTTGACCCCAAAGAGGATACATCCTATGTATTTGTTTCGATAAATGTGTTCGTTTATAAATAAGGTCCCATCAGCTATCCAAACAGTATTCTAAGGTAAGTATCGCTCAATACGGGAGCTAGTTGATCTCCGCGAAGTTGAGATTCAGAGAGATACAGTTAGAAACATATTAGCGGATCCACTCAGTAAGGCTATTTCTCAAACACAATTTGCGAAACTATTAGTACAGATGTTGGGTATGCAGTTGCATATGAGATGCGTGTATACGATACCGCAATAGTTGGGCTTAAATGCAAGTGGGAGATTGTTGGATATAGGTGCCTTCAAGGCAATTATCGTAGTTGCGGGAATGCAATTACTGACTTCGAGGAGGACCTATACCAAGAACAGTCTTACTCGAGATGATGGTGTGCTATCTGGTTTGTCTTTATCTTTCATGTGAATACGTGTTACTAGTTATCGGGTATTGCAAATACATGAGATAAACCCCTTAGGATCTTTGCTTGACTACCAAGATTATGATAAAGATCATACTAGTGGGGCCTGGTAGTTTATAAGCACATCCTTAAATGTCCCTAGTCATAGCAGTATCGAGACTGGGTATCGATACTCCAGTTTAGACTAATGTATACGTTTTATGACCCTGTACGGGGCGATGGCTGATCCCATAGACATTGGTGTTTGACACTAATGATTATATACATGTGCTCATTGGATGAGTTACGCTGGACGGACTCGCCGAGAACTCCTAGATGGTATTATACCAATGTCAGATAGCAGTTCTCCGGTGACATGAGTACAGGGTAGTCCCTAAACCTGAAATCGCCACAGTGTCTCGTGTGTGTTCCCACTGTACTTAGATTACCACCCTACCACGGCTCTACTGAGTCGTGCAAACAAATTTTAGTTGGGTACAGTCCCGAAGCACATGGAGGCAGTGAGCGGTCGAGAGAATTCGTCACTCCCAGTATTGGGAGTCGATAGCGCACGGTGTAGGACACGACTATAACCTGAAATCTATGGCCATGGTACCAGAGATAAACTAGTAAGTGTTACTAGTTGTATCTCTTAGGTTATGAGTTTTCTGTCAGCATGACTTATCGGGTTATTGGGGGTCTGACAGATTCTATTTCCCAGACCCGGTATGTGATACTCCTTGACGAAGAGACCGGACTGTACGATAAATGTCACTTATAAACTTTGTCGGATCCGGATGAGTTCACTCGTCGACCTGCCTTTATCTTTCAAATACCTGGGTAGTCGTTACGTACAGCTAGTCCCACTAACGAGCTTGCGGGTTAACCCGAAAGGGGGTTGAATCTGAAAGTGTTTTAGATTCAATCGGATACGATCCTGTATAATTTACCGCCAGCATATTGACAGGTCTTTAGAGTCCCGCAACGAAAGTGCCTGCCCGGGTAAAACGCGATATGACGTACGTATATGGATACGTGCTGTTAGTTGTATGTATGCCCTAGAGGCCATTATTGTACATATGATATATATTATAGTGGATGCTTGGACATTTATAGAGAGGACTTTCTTGCTCGACATGATAGTATGCTATATGGTTGCTCTTTATCTTAATATGTATACTTGTCTCTTGATACTGTCTTATAGTTACATGTTGGTAAAGCCCTTAGGATGTATACTTGACTACCAGGATTATGATGCAGATCATACTAGTGGGGCCATGATAGTCCATAAGTCCATCCTTTAATGTTCCTAGTCGTGGGTGTATCGAGACAGGGCATCGATATATGAGAATAGACTAGCGTATACGCTTCTCGACCCATGAGATGGGCAATGGATGATCCCATATCTATGGTGTTTGACATCAGAGATGGTATACGGGTACTCAGTGGAGACTGGGTACACTGGACAGACTCGCCGAAAACTCCTAGATGGTATTATGCCTGACGTCAGATAGCAGTTCTCTGGTAACACTGGTACATGTTAGTCTGTAGATCCGAGATCGTCATAGAGTCTTGTGTGATTCCCACTGTGCTTTGATTTCCATCTTACCACGTTCAAGAGGACGTGCAAAACGGTGGTTTTTGGGTACAGTCCCGAGTCACATGGAGGCAATGAGCGATAGGAGAGGATTTCGTCTCTCCTGGTATTGGGGGTAGATGTCGTGCTGTGCTCGATTAGCTATAACTGGAAGTCTCTGGCCAGGGATGATTTGGAGATTTACTGGTAAGTGTTATCAGTAGTTTCTTGACCTGTTATGAGTCTCGTATTGGCATGACTTATCGAGTTATTGGGGTCTGACGTTTACCATCCCCAGACTGGATATGCAACATCTTAGACGAAAAGACCAGATTGTACAGTAGTGTTATTGGCAGGCTTTACAGGAGCTAGAGAAGGCTTGATTGTTGATCTTCTGATCGCTCAATACCCGGGTAGCCGTTACGTCCAGCTAGTACCGCTGACGGTTTATGGGTGCTTGATATGATCATCACCTACTGCCGGCGTATTGACGAGTCTTTAGAGTCCTATACAGAGGTTTTACTGGCTCAGGCAAAACGAAATAGGAGCACATATGTGATATATGCGGGATCGAGATTAATACGAGTATGTGATACCGTATTCTATTCTCGCGATATTTGTATCGGTCGGTTATATGTGATTTAGCTGGGTTATCGAATCAAGTGTTGATTCGATAAATTGGTACATATAATATTAGTCGGTTATATGAGTTATAGCCGGATTATTAAATCAAGTGTTGATTTGATAATTTAGTGTATAATTGTATATTTGATATACTGGTTTACAATAACTAATATTAGCTCACTTAAGCATTTATTTTTCTCACATGTGCACACTTAATATATATGTGATATATATTAATTGTGTTTTATTATGAATCATGGATGCAACATGGGTGTATGAGACTTACACCATGATAAAGATAATGTAGGGTTTATTTATTTATTGTAATTCAATTATTAGTTGGAAATTTGTCACATGGCATGAAGTTTTGAGATCCATTGACTTAGTCCACTAGTTTTGTCTTACACTAGATATTTTGTTAACCCAACCATTATCTAAACTCATGGTTAAGTCTCTACATGAATAATATTAGATATTTTCTCACACATGGTTGCCATTCACTCACACAACGTTATCTCTCTTCATCTTCTTCTTCAAGCTCAAAAGCTCTCTAACTTTTGAGAAAGTGAGAAATAATGTGAAAAAAACAATTCTAAAGTAAGCAAAAATCCTACTTCATCATCCTCTACTAGATTAGCACTTTAGTATAGGGTGTTAGCTTCACTAATCTCTCATTAGTGAAGTAGTACCTTGGGTTAGTGTCTGCTTGACGTAGATCATCTTCGGTCTCGAAGAAGATCATCTTCGGCCTCGAAGACTTCAAACAAGTTCGTTGCTTTCTTCTTATGAAGCCATGCTAGAGTCCAGAAGATCACTACTTGGAGCGAATAGACTACTATACGAAGCTATTGAAGTGAAGGACCGGTCTACAAAGGTTGTATTTCTAGTTCACTTAGTTGTAAAGTAGTTTACAATATATTTCGTATGATTCTCTAGTTAAAAATTCTAGTTTAGGGTTCTTTAAAACGGCAAAATTTTGAAAATGGTATGGACGATGTCTCCCGAAACCTTGCTGTCGTTCATAGGAACCCTACATGTGCATGAGTTCGGTAAAAACATTTATATTGGATATACGCATTTAATCAGACGACTGTTATACTAGCCAGTTTAAAAGCCGGAATATCAAGTCAAGTGTTGACTTGATAACCGTATTTATGAAGCGGTTTCTAGTATAGTGTATATGATACACACTCTCTACAGTATATGATACTGAGAAGATATTGATAGTATTTCGTGTATGTGATACATGATGTGTATGTGGATGGGATACATGTACTAATGCTTATTTTATATATATACATGTACTAATGCTTATTTTATATATATATATATATATATATATATATATATATATATATATATATATATATATTAATTCCCACCATTCTAAATTATGGACAAATAAATAAATATATTATTTTGTATATTGGGAGAGGGGTATGTGTCATATTAAATACGACATGGTTGGAAATGAGATGAGACACAATTCATTTTTTCACAATCATTATTTTCTATCTTCTTCCTCACAAAAGAAAGCTCAAGCTCTTTAGGTTAATGGCAAGTGTTGTCATGGTGAGCGAGTGTAAAAAGTGGAAAGTACCCATCGTTCGCATCGCCTTTCTCCACGCCCAGCAAGCCTCTGGAGGAAATTTCTCCGACCGATGACGGAGTTGAAGTTCAGACAGCCTGCTTTCACCGCGGATCATCTACGGTGAGGCAGTCGGTGTGCAGACGCATTCGGGAGATCACGAGATTTTAACAGGGTCTTCTGGGATCAGCCGAACACACTACAAAGGTTGTAGCACTTTTTCACTCTTATTTTTTGTTCTTTACATTTAGCTAGAAATTAGTGCTAGGACAAATTTTGGCGTACGGTCGATCGCACTCCTACGAAATTTTTCTTTTTCTTCCATTCCCACTTCCGTCACGTGCACGCTCAGGACGCGCCCAGCCTTACACATGTATCACTATACGTGCTCATGACACATACCTGGAGAATCTCCATTCTTGGTGTCTGAGACACATCACCACATCTAACATGTCAGTATCGTGTATAAAACCAGCTATTTCATGCTAGTTACAGGCTAAGTATCCATTTAAGAAATTACTAGATTAGACCAAATCTCCATACAAGTGACACATCACAGTGCATCATCAAACAATATGATTTTTAGAGGCATTATAACAATTTTAAATACATATGACCCAGTTAACCAATTACTATTAGTGCAACTATAAAATCATATTTATATTTAATAAGAATTATATTGAATATGTAAGGGCGCATGCAACTATTCTAGCCAAAACATCGGCGAATAATAGGCTTGAGCTTCTAGCGTGTTTAGCTTATAGCTCGAGATTGTCCATGGTGTTCATAGTTCATGTGAAGAAAAACGGGCGTGAGTTAGACATGGGAAGGATGAGGTTGACGGGAGTGCTATTTCGTCGGGCGATTTAGAGAAGCATATGTATTTCTCGGAGCATCCGGACCCTGATATTTTGTTAAGGACATCAGGAGAGACGAGATTAAGCAATTATATATCTTTTTTGGCAGTCGTAGAGTTGGTTATTGTCCCCGCCGTGATTTCTTTGGCCGGAGATCTCTTTGAGACATCTACTTTGGGCTGTTTTAGAGTATCTTAGGAAATGCTAATTGGAGACGATTAAGAAGAAACTTTGAGAAGTATAATGTGGTTCAATGTGTACACAAATACCAGTGATTAAATGGTGCTTATTTCACTGTTAATGTAGGATTATTACATGCTTTTCTTGGGCACTATTTTGCCATTTGATATATCTCTGCTGATATAATACGAACTCCTCAAATGCAGAGATTATTAATTGATTAAAATAGTTGTAGAGGTTTAGGTTTCTTCGGGAAAAAGGCATTCGGGAGAAAACAAAATATCATCTCATCAGAGGAAAAAAAAGAAGTATAAGTTAAAGTAATATTAAAATATAGCGGAGAAATTTCAAGAATTGATGGAAGTAAAAACGCAAAGATTAAAAAATATTCTCCTCGGTTTTGGCTGAAATATTACCTTGATTTAAAATATTTTTACTGTTCACACACGCATCGTGCAAGCAAAATATTAATACCAAGTAGTTTAAAGATTTGATCACAAAGTTAAACGTGCAGAGTTTTTTTTGTTTTTTTTGCAATCGATCCCCAATCAAATTTTTGATCTCTCACATGAGGAAATTTATACCAACTTAGGTAAGCCCAAGCACAGTTGATTAAATATGTCATGATCTCACAATAAACAGACAACATATGAATCTAGAGGAGCATTCATGGGCTGCAAATGACTCGTTTTAGGTCAAGCTTGCCCATGGGCATTTTGGTGGATATCCAAAACCTTTAATGGGCCCCATATGTCAAGAAACCTCTCATTTTCAAGAAACCTCTCATTTTTTCCCGGCAACCCAGTTGTCCACCACACAATTCGAAAGTTATGGTGAGGATTGAGAAAATATTTTTTACATTCTAAACGCTCCCACAGGTTGACTTAGGGCCGAGACTTGGACTTCTATGAATCAGTATTTTCTTTTTAAACAAATTTTTTTTAAATGAGAAATCAAACTTAAATTGCTATGGTACCATTTTTAATTCTTCTTCCACTTCACTTTAACTTCTAAGTTATCTAGAGGGTTGGGGGCCCTTGGTACACACTAATCAAGAAGGGAAAACTAGATTCCCATAAAATATAATTTTTTGATGCAAATAATATTTTCGAGAATTTAAAATTCTCTCAGGACAATCTCAAATCATAGAACTCGTATTCCCTCTCAATTATAAGAATTTTTATGGTGGTTTCTACATAACTAGTCATCGGAGTGACCAGCTATGTTGCAACTAATAAAAAATTACCACAAAGACTAAAAAAATAAATAGAAATCAATCATTCAATATCATATTTTCTATCTTTTTTGAATTACCGCAATACCCCCGTCCTTTTCGATCTCTCTCTTCTTTCTCTAACCCTAATCAATAAAACCATCACCATGCAAGTGGGTCTCATCCTCCACCATCACCACACCACACGACACCATGACAACTCCTCCCCTTCCCCCCCCCCCCCCCCCCCGCCCCCCGCGATTATAATGAAAATTTATGAAAAAGAATTTTTTTTGTTGAGAGATGATGTCCTTTATAATGATCAATGGCTACAAAATAGAAATCATAATTTTATCAATCTTTCTTATCTTAAACTTTTTATTATATTTATTGCATAACATCGGTCTCTTCCGACACGTTGCACTCTTATCGCAACCTTTATAATTTCGCTACCGATGGAATGATCAAACAGAGAGAATAAATAGAGGGAGGACAATTTTTAAATCTTCTTCAACATTTTGGTTTTTGAACCCATGTAATTTCAAATTTCTATTATGTAAACTATTTATTATTATTTTTTAGTAAGTGTCTAACATCAATCTACACAATTATTGATAAACCTAATTACCAACCTAGGGTTTTCCAAGCCTTGATTGCTATATAGTCGAGGGGGGATAATGATGAGGTTGCGCTTAGTACATGGAATGGAAAAGTACTGAAAATTCTTGTATTTCCGGAAATGGATGACCGGGCATCTAATTCCAAGGAATTTTGTATTAACGTGTTTGGTATATTTTAACCATTTCCGGTAATATATGTATGCGCAACCGTCGAACGGAGGAAATACTGCAATATGTCAGTTGCAACACACCTTAGCATGAGAGAGAAATAGATAGGATATCTCGAGCACCTTTCAGGCATGTTTGTCCGACATCTCTTTATCTCTACTGACTAGGCACATACACCATAGACGGATTTGTCCAAAGCCATAACTCGTAATCAATTTAAATTATTGGTGTCAATACAAATATGTTCACCAATGTTCCGAACTAACCAAACACTATCCATGCATGAAAATATGGGGGTATAATCCACAAATACACATGGTTATACAAGAGCTTCTAAAAGTCACCACATCCTTGATATTTTGTTATTGGGCCGGGCTTTAAGCCCATTAGCATCTTTCTTTTGATCCTTACGGGCCGAAGGCCCATGCGACTTTTCTTTGGACTCCTTAGGTATGCTCTTCATAGCTTCAACATGCTCCAAAGTCTCCACCACTTCCTTCATGGATGGGCGTTTTTTCGGATCAGTCCCCAGACATTTGAGTATTAATTGGGCTGCTTGAACAGCACCCTCTAGATTATACTTCCCCTCGAGGTGTGGGTCCATTAATCGGTCAAGAGATCGTAGGTTGGAAAGTTTGGGCTTGGCCCAATCTACTAAATTCCGTTGTCCGTCCGGACGGCTGAGATCCAAAACTTTAAGACCAGTAAGTATTTCGAGCAACACTACTCCGAATCCATATACATCGCTCTTCACGTACAGACGGCCTGATGTTTGCAAGATATCAATGTTGATGAATTAATGAAAGACACATGGCACATATATTTGTGCAACTTTGCATCAAACCGTATTTATATAAATATTTTATATAAAGAATTTTATGATTGCATATTTACAAAAGGGCTGACATGCAAGAATGGAAAGATTCAGAGTCCATATAAAATTCAATGAAATTTGTAGCAATAGACAGATGCCAGATTGCAAAGAAATTTGTGCCCCTAGCTCCTTCATTGAACTATCTAAGCTTGACCTTTGATAAGAAAAAACCAATTTATAACATAAGTCTAACTTAAGTCATTTTCCACCAAACATCAAATGACACGTTTACCTTGCTTCAAATTAAGTCAATTACATAATAATTATAATTTCACTATCAGATATGAGACTTGTTAATATTATGTATACTCTAATAATTCTACAAATGGAGAAACAAATAAATGGAGAGAACTAGAAATAGAGAATCAAGAAAAAAATTTGACTTGATCAAGGCACATAATCAACTCAAAAGATCAAACGAAAAAGCTAGCTAGTTAAGAACAAGTCCCCCGTCTCCTTAAGACTTACAAATATCCCTTATATGCTTGACTTCATTAAGACACAATAATAATAATAATAATAATGTATATTCAGTAAATATAAGGTAAATACTGGAAGAATTTGGTTAATTGTTGTCCTCAATTTACAATATTTCATTGTTAATTAATCTTATCGATTCGGGGATAATTCATCATTTATATATCAAATGGAGAAGAAAATGTACCGGTGGCGATATACTCAGGAGCAGCGTATCCGTAAGTGCCTATGACTTGAGTCGTCAAGTGAGACTCTCCTGCGTCCGGACCATTCTTTGCAATTCCAAAGTCCGAAAGCTTCGGATTATAATTCTACATGGATGCTTAAGAAATATACAGTTAGGCGGCGGAATTTATCAATGAAGTTGCTTAGATAATGAGAAATGTAGGGGTAAATGTAAATACCGAGTCGAGAAGAATGTTGGCCGTTTTAAAGTCTCTATAAATAACTTTTTTTTCAGAAGAATGCAGGAATGCAAGGCCTCGAGCGGCTCCGAGTACTATCTTCAGTCTTAAGTTCCACGAGAGCGGCTGAACCGTTGTTCCTCCTGCTCAATTAAAAAAATGGGCATGTAATTAAACATCAATTAATTTATATTCTGATCAAACTGAGAACTAGATTTAATTTATGATATATAAACATCAACTAGTTAAGTGCCACATCAGGATTAATTCTACAAACACAATCACAAACATAATTAATGAAAGGCGTTGGCATTGTTATTGCAAATAAATTAACTATAATAAGATTGATGCTATGATTTTGTCAGAGTACTCACTTATAAAGAGATGATTTTCTAAGCTTCCTCTTGCTAAGAACTCATACACAAGGAGTAGCTCTTTGTCCTCCCAACAATACCCCAAGAGCTTGACCAAGTTTGGATGTGAAAGCCTCCCTAAAAAATTCACCTCTGACTGCAACATTCAATAGATTATACATAAATATTTTTACATTAATCAAAAGAGCAACATATATGCATTCTTTATGTGAGAATTAAAACAGTGGACTTTAGGTATGAATTCTTCCTTGTTTTCACAAGGGGTTGATAAAAAACAAGACACTCAAAATGTGAGACCGATTCATGAGTTTTTCATTTTTTATAAATATTTGTCTAAAACAAAATGGATGGTTTCATCGAAATAAATAAACAAACATGAAAAAAAATCAAGAAAATTCTAAAGGTTGCATCTAAAACAATTCAATTTAATACCGTTGGTCATAGTTGTGTGGGGATCGATGGACCCCTGGGTGTGTGTGATGTGTGCCTGCGTTAGGTTTACGGGCCAGTTCTAATAACAAAAACGAAAAGGCAAAATATTCAATTTTTTTAAAAAAAAAGAAAAATGAAACAATTATGGCAAAAATTAAGTACCTGCCACTCTTCTAACCCCTGGGTGCTCTCATGGTTCAATTTCTTAACGGCAACGACGATTCCGACACCGCTTTTTGTAGGATTCAGGGTCTTCTCATCAACCCATCCTTTGTAAACCGTCCCGAAGCCTCCTTCTCCCAATACCGAATCGGTCCTGAAATTCTTCGTGGCGCTTTTCAGCTCAGCAAATGTAAATACTCTAAGATTCGGCGCCTCGAGAATTCGACCGTCTCGTTCGGTCCCTGCAGCCTCGTCGGTGCTGCCTGTCGACCGCCCGAAATCTCTGCTGTTTATGCTTGACAGGTTGCCCGTCGTGTAACCTATGCTGCCCGTCTTCGTTCCTTCAAAGAAAAAAAAAGTTATGTAAATTGAATTACAAGATCTTTTTAAAGCTTGGCTGCCCCAACTTATACTAGAGCTTTTACGATGCATTACTGATCTTAATGAATGCTGGTGTGCTGCACACCAATTTTATCACAAAAAAAGAGAGAATAAAAAACGCGTACATTTGTGAATTGAGTACCTGGAGTTGATGGTCTAGTCGTTGAAGGGCTGATAGATTTCTTAGAAGAAGCACACAAATTCCCCATTTTTTTTTTAAAGGAAGTTATAAGAGAAAATTAAGAGCATGAGAGAGAAAGAGATTGAGATTAGGAGATATATATATGTGGAGAGAGAAAGAGATAAGAGAGAGAGAGAGAGAGAATGATATTGAAAGCGGTAGTTTTCATGATGACGAGCTGAATCAGTCTAACTAACTAATTGGCTTGTTTAAGGCAATCTCTGCTCTCACATTTCCTTCTTTTGTTTATTGGGCCTTTCACATATAAATGGTTGTCCCCCCTTGCAGCTGAGCCCCATTGAAAAATTTGCACGGTGTCCTTGAAAAGTGTAGCGTAGCAGATAGCTAAGCAACACACTCAAAAACAGCGGGGCTGCATATAAGAGCGTGGCGTGCATATAAGAGCTTCCGAAGGTGTTGCGCAGAGTGTCGCATAGCTCGGCAGCTCCTTTTTCCTCTTATGAATTAATAGTGTCATGGTCCGAAAACGGCACGTAATCTAAGTAAGCTTAATCCAGAATCAAAACCTACGGGTTGAAAGAAAAACATTGTTTTCATTATTATAAATTGTGTGTGTGTATCAATTTATGAAAATCTAAATCACTAAAAGTTATCATTTTAATACCATTATTTAAATTTTAAAATAACCATAATAAATTTATGAAACGTTACAATATTCCTCTCTTAAATAAATTCAATTCCACGAATTTAAGTTAAACCCAAATCTAAAAACATTTCATTCAATTAAATCAAAAAGGGCTTCAAAGTCCCACACAAGTTAGAAATACTATGATGCAAAGTGCGTGCATGAAAACAAAAGTGTGATGCAGATCCTGAACGCTCACCTCCAAACGAGAAATCTTATATAGAGAATGAGGAACTGCTCGCTCTTGAGTCACGGAGACACCTCCCTGATCAGTCATTGCATTACAAGATCCCATCCTGATGCCATCTCTAGCAGCAGTCCTCATAGTGACTGGAACATAGAATGAACAAATGCCGGTTTTCGAATCTCAACAAAATGGCAATGCGATGCTACCAAATCGGAAGAGAAGAAAAGAGAATCACTGAAGAATTTGAAGATACATCCTAAGATTACTTAAGCAGGGTACCGTATCGTAAATATACCGCGGAACTTACGTAAGCTATGTAACTCTAGTTAAGTTACCTACTCTATCATACCAAGGACAACCTATGTAGCGAAAATTCGAGTCTAAGACCACCAAGGTCGAGTCTAAGTTCCGCAAGATTAAGCCTTGGTTTCGAAAGATCATAACCTAGACTCCACATGGTTAAACCTAAACTCAACAAAGGTAAAACCTATTGTTCTGATACCAAATTTATCACGACCCGAAAATGGCATGTCACCGACACTTAGATCACGCGAAACCAATTAAGCAATAACGTAATCTAAGTAAGCCTAAGTCAGTATCAAAACCAATGAGTTGAAAGAAAATAGAGGTGAAGTTTTAAGAAAAGATTTATAAAATGAGATAAAACTTATTTTGTAAAGAGTTAGCATTTGAAAAACGGACAGCACCTCCTTTGTAAATTTTGAGTAAAATTTTTGTACAACAGCAGTAAAAATAAACGCATCCTCATACGGAAGCTAATTTTAGGCTCACACGGCGGAGACACAATCCACGCAAAATATATGACGCCTAAAGGCGAAGAATAATAAGCGGAAAGTAATAAACACTATATATAAATAAGGTCAAGCCGACTCCACACGAGTTCGAATACAACAACAATACAACGTCTAAGATTTTAGAAAAATATATTAGACTTGGTTGATGGAGTACTTCTAAGTACAATAATAGATATAAGGTAAATACCGAAATGAATTTTAACCCACCTAGCTCAAAGGAAAATATGAAAGCACACCCAAAATAAACGTTCTGACTGTCATTATCGATCCAAGCGACCAAACCTATAAGAACCTATGACGCAACGGGGATGAGTTGACAACTTATGAGCAGAATTCACATAATAAGATAGAAATCGCATGCATAAGCGGTGAAACAATTAAAACTTGGGAAAACATGTACATTGCAGATGGTAAATGAGCATACATTGAAACTAGAATTTAAGCGACCAACAACAATAATAATAACCCATCATATACAACTCGTATACCACAATCCTAGTATGTGTAGTATGCTAACATATGAGGTTATCAAGGCATCATAAAATAAATCTACATCTAACCCGATACGGGCATAGCAAAACCACTAAAGCATATGAATACATGTGAGTCATGAATGTGATATGCATATCTTAATCTTGAATTTAATCGCAATGAAACGATAACAATAATTATTCGTGAACCCCTCAACTATATATATATATATATATAATCGCTATTATTTCCTTTTAATCTCATCACATTACCCCGGTCAGTATCCTCAGAATATCCGCAGTGTTCCAAACTATCACCGGTATCGAGTAACCTCGCTAGGCTCCCCGCCTTTTTATGCGGACTTCCTGTCTCTCGGTATCGTACCGGGTCTACCATGTATCCGTAATCGGTTCTTTCCCGCGTAGATATCAGATATTAACAAACCAATCCACCATATATCCGTAATCGGTTCTCCCCTACCTTGATATCGGATATCAACAAACCGGTCCACCATGTATCCATTATCGGTTCTCTTCCATCTTGATATCGGATATCAACAAAACCAAAAATATATAGAAAACTCATGGCAAACGTATCGTCATCATTTCAAAAGAAAATAATCATAGCATGTACGGATAACATAAACGTAGCACAAACTAATAGCATAATCATAGCGCGAACGGATAATATAAACGTACCACAAAAACATAACATAATCATAACGCGAACGGATAACATAAATGTAGCACAAACACATAACATAATTATTGCACAAACACATAACATAAACGTAGCGCGAACGGATAACAAAATCATAGTGCGAACGGATAATATAAACGTAGTACAAACAAATTACATAATTATATCGCGAACAAATAGCGAGTAAAGCAAGCGTAGCGTGAACGAACATTGTAAATGGATAAATACTTCTGAATAATCCAATTATACTTTAAAATAGAACAAAACGTTGTTTGGATATAAGAAGGCTGCGATGTTTTAAAAATAGATATCCTTTTGAAATCCAAGCAACACATCCTTTGCATTATTGCTTTAAAACATGAAATGAACCGTTATTTAGAAATGAATACAACCTTTGCATTTTCATAATCTCTCAATCGGGAAAAATTGTAAGACCCAGCGGGTCAATAATAAAAGGCCGCATTCTGCTAATAACCACCACCTTATCCAGTACGGAATTTCATCACGTACGATGACAACAAAATATTCTATTGAATCAAAATCATAAATTCATTTAGTCCGAAAATAATTTAATGCATTCAATAACAGCCAGTACAAACATCTAGTCTACGTACGCAAACATACAGTTCAAATAATACAGACCACTAGTTTACGTACACACACAACAAATAGTATGGATATCTAGTCTACGTACACAAATACAGAGTTCAAATAGTACAGACCGCTAGTTTACGTACACACACAGCAAATAATACGGACATATAGTCTATGTACGCAAACACAGTTCAAATATTATGGACATTTAGTCGCGTACACATACATAACATTGATCATACTATAACATGTAAAGTATGACAAGTTCTACACGTGTCATGGCAATTACTAATGATGTATATGTATAGCATGTGAGTATGTGATGGTGCCTCATGTTAATCATTAGTAATTGTACAAGTGTTCTAATAAGTGTGTTTGCACAAGTATAGTAAAGGAAATAAAAAATGGCATTGTAAACCGAGCATGTAAGACATGGATTAAAATCAATAAGAAGTGTTCATAAGAATTTTGGTTGTCAAGGGTGTTATACGCCATCCACCAGATTTCCACCTTGTAGATGCTAAATTTACTCACCGACTGTGGTACTAGCCAGTCGAATCTCACAACTGTTGTGCCTCTTCTCATCGTCTCGGGATCACCCGCGCTCGATCCTATAATTAATAATAATCATAAACATGCAAGAAAACCCCATTAACATCGATATAAAACCAAGCAAACTAAACATGGCGCAAAACTCAAGTTAATCAGGCAAACAAAAGAGTATCATACGTCTGAAACTCAAAGGCTCAGACGTTTGAAGAAGACGTCTAGTTGAGACAGAGAAGCGGAATACGTTTGAAGCTCAAAGCTCAGATGTTTGAAGAAGAATCATGAAACAATACAGAAAAACCACAGACGTCTGAAACTCAAGGGCTCAGATTTCTGACTCAGTAAAACGGCCGAGCTCGAATTCCTTCTTTATAAAACTTTTGAAAACAATTTTTTTAGCAAATTTCTAACTTTTTTCAAACCCAAACAAGTTGTAATAACAACAAATAGCTACACTAAGTATATTACAACTACAATAATCAATAAAACTCTATTTGTGCAAGGTTTAAACCATAAAAAACATGACTTTTAAGTTGAAGATATAGTTTTCATGGAAAATATTAAAAACTTTCTAAAAGATGGATTTTTACCTCTTGAAAAGATGAATTGAAGAGAAGATCAAAGCTTGTATGAAGATACTTGAAGACTTGATGATGGTTTTTACTTGAAGAGATGAGTTTGGTGTCGAGGAAATGAAGAAGTGTAGGATTTGTTTGGAGTTGGGTTTGAGGGAGAGAGAGTTGTACAAAAAATGGATATGGGCACATATAGGTATGGTGAGCTCATGCCTCTCCCATGCCTTCTTCCTCATACCATCCATGTGTTAATAATATAGTGAAAAATCATAAATTTTCATTTAGAGAAAATAATAAAAACATTAATGTTAAAATATGCTTGCCATGCCAAAATAAGTATTAATTAGAAAAGAAAATATTGGTTTCATTATTATAAATTGTAAAGATATATTTATATATACCAATTTAAGAAAACCCAAATCAATAAAGGTTATCATTTTAATAAAACTCATTATACCATTATTTAAATTCTAAAATAAACATAATAAATTTATGAAATGTTACAAATAGCAACATACTATTATGCCAAACAGACGATCACAAATGCTGGAAAACATGAGAACCCAAAATTCTGAATGTTGCTCCAGTTAGCTTGTCACATTCTTTCTTAAGTGTGTTTCATTATGCATTCATTAGAGAAGTTCAAAACTAGTAGATAATAAAATATATTCGCTCAACTTTCATCATAACTTAGGAGTTGTGGTGCTGTGGAAGAGACATTTTATATGGTATCAAAGCAACCCAGGTGTGATTCCTATCGGACGTGTATTAAATGCAGTTTTAGCTAAATTAAAAATCCCATTGCACAAAAGCCCAGATTTCTGTCCAAAGTGAAAACGTGCTAGCTAACCATAGAGGGTGTGTGTGAGTGTGTGTGTGTGTGTGTGTGTGTGTGTGAGAGAGAGAGAGAGAGAGAGAGAGAGAGAGTAGGGTTTTACACAAATTTAATCTCTAAGTTTAACACATTAGCAAAATTTTCGAATGATAGAAAAAATTCCAGATATCAATTGTATCTCGCACAAATATATAAGTAAGATGGTACAAATTAGAGATAAAGTAAAGCAAACCGTGACATGATCGATTTTAGAGTGGTTGGTAACCTTTGCTTAGTCTACTATATAAGACCTCGCCTTTATGATTTTTCCTTTTCATTAACTCTCCTTCAACCGGGTGGAGAAACCTTTACGAACACATCGTTTCACCGGGTAATGAAACACCCTTACACCTCCATTTCACGGGTAGTGGATCACTCTTACAATGGTTTGATTCTTTTACTCTAAAACAAGTGAGAGACAATGAAGCGTATACAATTCTTCAATCGGGTATTGAAAGTGATGAGCTTGAGAGTTGTCTTCTTTATAAAGATTTGAGCAAGTGAGATCCTTTCTTTTTCTCTTTTTTGATATGAAAGTGAAGTGTCTGTCTTTTTGAGAAAAGCTAGTAGTATTTATAAATAAATTTGTAAAGAAGGTGAAAATATATTTGTAAATAATTTTGCTAAAAACATTAGCTGAATTACTAATTAGAAATAACAGTTATATTATTCAAAATCTTGCCAAGTATGGGTATGATATTTTTCCATAAAAATTTTAGTAGCCGTTTAACTAAACAAATTTGATATAAATTAGAAAAATAATAACAGGGGTATCATGAATACCCCATTTGGACATTTGTATTAATATTTAATAACTAATATTGAATATTAGCCGGTTATATGTGATGTAACCGGATTATTGAATCAAGTGTTGATTTAATAATTTAATATACATATATATTTGATATTAGCCTGGCTATATATGATATATCTGGATTATTGAATCAAGTGTTAGTTTAATAATTTGATATATATATATATATATATATATATATATATATATATATTAACTGATATTAAGCTCACTTAAGATTTTCTTCTCTTTATATATATATATATTAACTGATATTAAGATCACTTAAGATTTTCTTCTCTTTATATATATATATATATATATATATATATATATATATATATATGAATTCACATTGTATCATGGTTGATGATGCAAAGAACATGGATGTATGAGAATCACACAAGAACAAAAGATGAGAAGATAATGATTTAGATTTATGAATTAAAAGAAAAGAGAATGAGTCATAATTCTTAAGTAGCTTATAGAAACCTTGAGAAGCCATGACTCACCTCTTCTCTTTTGGATTATTCATTAATATTTATCATTATCAATCTCATCTTATCTCTTGGCTCATGGTTCCTTATTCATCCAAGTTCATCTCCTTCTTCAACTCCTCACTAGATTTTTCTTGAGTTGAGAAAAGTAAGAAGAAAGAAGAAATTTTGTGAGCAAAATTCTCACTTCATCAACCTACACTATTCTAGCCCTTTAGTATAGGTTGTTAATTTCACTAATACCTTGATTAGTGAAGTGCGGGCTTGAGTGAGAGAGACTTCAAGATGGATCATCTTCGACGACAAAGACTACAAGCAAGCTCGATCCTTTCATCACGTAGAGTCAAAGAAGAGTTCTAGAGACTATTTCTTGGAGGTTTAGAAGTGAAGGACTTGACTACAAAAGTTGTAGACTCTCTTCACTTGGATTAGAATCTTGTTTGCTGACTATAAAACCCTAATTCTCTAGTTCGATTCTTGTTTAGTATACTTAGACCTCTAGATTTTTTAAAATTGTATACTTGATGCTTATATAAACCTAGTAGAGGTGCTAAGAAATGCATTCATGGTATCAGAGCAAGGCTAGAAATTTAGGCGAAGTCTAGACGACGTTAAAGTGTTCGATCAAAATTTTAAACATGGATTTTGGCTAGTTTCTGTCTATTTTTTAAAAGTTGATATTTTCACAATTAAAAATGTTCATAAAATCATGCAGGTAAAACTATGGAGGCCCAAGTAAAACGAGGACCCAATTCCTCTAAGTGGCCGAGGAACCGCCGCCTAGACTATGTCTTGGAAGCGGTTCGCCGCCGACTTGATAAATTAATACCTCGTTCTTCTTCTGTTGCTTCATGTTGACATTTTTGGTTTTCTGAAGATTTTTAATGAGGCTCAAGTGGTTAAAATCTCTGTGAATTGGTGTTTTTTGAAATATCAATCGAGATGTTTAACATCGGTTAGATAGCATTGGATATGTAATACAATTTTTGGAATTCATATTGATTAGTTTTGCGAAAACTAGTTAACGAAATTTAAATCTCGCATTTTAGTCTAAAATGACGGATTACCATGAAATTTGGATTTGGATCGAAACTCCGTCGCAATCTCGTATCGTATGTGAATACTCGCCGGGAGAAACTAGTAGATAGTTATGCCCCATAGTCCCGACCAAGTAACTATAAAAGAACCCCATTGCCAAAAGCATTCTCTCGGGTGCTTGCGGCCACGGTGTTCCGCCCAGGTGCACTTCGTTGACGGTCTCGGGGGTGCGGCCATCTACTAAAGTTCCCGACGAGTATTCGATTATTTAGTCGGGAATCTTGTTGAATTACCCAACTTAATTTTTGAAAAGTATTTTCAATTCGAGACTTGAATGCAAGGTTTATAGGGTTAGGCATGAAATTCGGAATATGTGATAATTCGGGTTTATGATGTCTAAAGATGATGCGGATTCTAATTATTGTAGTTTTCATTTCTTTTCTGCAACCGTAAGTGTAATATGTTGCAGTATCTCCGATCTCGTTGCTATAAGAAAACGACATTAGGGATGCGAATATTTACTTACGTTGATGGCATGCGATATTATTGTGTTGCTATTGATATATTATATTGGATCGTCGTGATTGAATAGCCGGGGGGTTTTACGTGAGATGAGAGTTTTTCAATTTTCATTCATGTAAATATATGTATGTAATATTCTTTTATTAGGACATGATCGATAAGGATTTTACGTGTCGTATTTAGTTCTAAAGTTAACCGCAATCAAGACGGCGTCGCGTGTAGCTAGCCGTGATGAGTACGGGTCGTCAGCAGGGAGATGGTGCGTTTTAAGTTCTTGTTTTCACTAGTTAAGTCGAAATTCGGAACGGGTTCGATTCTAATCTAAGTGTTTGTATATGCAAAATATAAGCTTGTTAGGAATAGAGATAGGTTCGTGTAAGTTAGGAAAATCCGTACTCATTCCTTTTTGCCGAACTTGACTATTGAAGTTAGAGTAATCGACAACAATGTGGATTAGGGTGTTTAAGCATGGTATTTGTGAAATCCGGCTTATTGACCCTTGTTCGTCCGTTCTTATCTCTTGACTTTCGCCTCCGGCCAAACCAAACGTAACCGGTCACGGTTAGGAATCACTGATGCCGTGCTAGGGTAAGGTGTCTAACGGAGCGCTTGCGTGAGGATTGGGCGGAGTTCAATTAGCAAGTGTCGGGCAAAGTAAATGAGCAAAAGAAAACCTTAACTTACATAACCACTCTCTTTCTCTAACAATATCACTATTCACAAACCATCACAATAACAAAAGAAAGTGCAAAAGAGAAGAAATAAAAGAAATAACATTGCAAGTAAGTAAAGCAAGCAATTAAATTGCAAGTAACTAAAGAGAAGAAAACACCAGGAACCAAGATGCATCAAAATGAAAGCTTTATTAAGTTCAACATCCAAGATACAAACCATGAGTTCAATAACCAAAACTTAAACTTGCAAACTCAATAAAGAGATTGCAAGATCAGGAGAAGGTAAGGAACTCAAGGTAAACTAACTATTATTAACAAAGCTTCAACAAAATTACAAAATGAAAATAGAATGGAGTGTGTTAAAGTATTGCCAAAGTATCTCCTAGCTTGCTCCCTGTTCTGGTATTTATAGGCACAAAATCAGAATAAACAAAAAATAAAATGATGATGATGTGACAACATGGAATGATCAGAAGAAAGTTGGAGCCAAAAGAAGGATGTGGGGCCGGCGCCGCCGGGTATTTCATCATTTCTGTCAGTTTTCTGTTGAGCTTTGGGGCTCGTTTTTGTGTGGTGATCTTTTGTGCTCTCCATGATCTCACTAGCATTGTTTAATTCTTTTATAAAAGTTTGGGTTGCACTCTGTAGATTTGGAGGGAAATACAACCTTTAAATCACATTACAACTTTATTTCCACTCATCACAAGCCCACTTGCCTCATCCACTTGCATAAATCATGATTTGCAGAGCCAACTTGTGTGCCCACTTATGCCATGCTACCCCACCAAGGTTCATGCATCAAAAGGGTTATGTGTTCACACTTGTATTGTGTTTGACCATTTTGCATAAAATGTGTACACTTATTTGTTGCAAAAAGAAACTCTTTGAATATTGATCGGTTTTCTGTTCCGGTTACAATGTCGTCTCACAAATGTCGTATCCGTAGATTTGAGTGTGTTTTCAATGTTTTGACATGAATACCTGTAATCTGTATTTATTGAGCAAACATGGGTTGATAGTACCGATATATTACAAAAATGATAATGAATGAGCAGTATTGAAATGCAGTTTTTCGTGATGAACATGACACTTCTGGGTTGAGGTTGTTGTCTCTATTCGATGTATATTATTTACTTTTCCGCATTAGGATAGACCCAAGGCGGGAAGCACAAGTAACCGGGTTCTAGAGTTCAGAGAGAGGCCATCTCGAGGAGTCAAGACCGGTCGCCTAACTCTAGAATTGGCAGGGTTGCTTGCTGCTTTTATAGGGGTCTAGGGGTGTGGGCTTGGCTATTCATTATGACCGTTGAATCCATATTTTTTCATTACTGGCTTAATCTAAAACACGAACCTCCTAATATATCATATATTTCATATATCTGCTTCTGCTGTTTCTGTGATGTGATCATATAACTGCGTGAGACGAATACTACTTATATATATGATATACTAGTAGGCACTATATATGTTTTGCATCCGCGGTAGTCCTGATCCCGTCCTGCCGTAAATTAAGTAACCTTACGGTGAAGACCCAAATCCCTGCGGCAAATGCGGATGTCATATATGTGTGATTTATTTTCGTTTTTTCTGTGATGTTTAGGAAACATAAATGTTGGGACATCATTAATAAGATTAATGAAAAGAAAAGAAATCTAAAAGATATTGTAGAATAAAATATTTTTAAAAGGGTAGCTCTAGTTCTTGCTTTGCATAGTGGTATTCCATTAAGAATATCCAGCAGCTCATTCGATGAGAAAAGAGGCTAGATCCCTTCACCGGAAATGAGCTCTTTAGCAAAACTAGCATATGCTACAATCCACTCGGTTTATTTTGAAAACTACTTGATTTTTAAAGCGGAACTTAAACCACTCCTTTTCAAATCACTAGATTCTACAACGATATCAAGTTTATTACGTTGAAGGTTTTCTTCAAAATCAGTCGCAGCCCTCTGTCATTTGTAACGACTCTGAATTTACTGTACGGAATTTTCCAGTTTAATATACAGAAATGAGTTATACAGTCTAAGATTGAGTTATAAGTTAATTTTGTTAAATAACAACAAGAAACAACTTGTAGCTCACTGGTAAAGCCCTTACATTGCTTGATGTAACCCCTATGTTCGATCCCCATCAAACACATTATTTTTTCTTATTTTTCTTTTTACCTTTTTGGAAGCACAAAAGTTTACACGTGCAATACACATAAAAATGAAAAGTCAGAAAAATCAAACATGGGGAAAATAGAGTAAATACCGAGATGTACACGTGGCACAAATCCAGAGCCCCAAAGCCCCAATTTGACCGACCAAATTCCCTCAAAAACCGGCACCGACGGTCGAGATTGCCTAATATTGACCCATTACACACTTAACTTTTGACCTACCCCTAACTCCCATGCGCTGTTTGATTTCCCTGCAATCAAACAAAGACCCTTCATTTCACCATTTATCACCTTTTTAATGCATTTTAATTCCAAAACCCTAATTCTACACTATAAATATCATCCCACTTTTTGGCTCAGTATCATTCTGAAATTTCTAGCCAAAACTCTCAAAAATTCTCTAAGTACAAGTGGAGTAAAGAGGAGTTAGCAAGCAGTCAACTTCCGGCGAAGAATCGAAACTATTCCGGAGCTCCCACGACGCCACGACGACAACAATCTCTTCTTCTACCTCTTCTTAATATAACCAAGTAGTAAGTCCCTCCTAAACTTTTTTCTCTTTATTGAATTTATTTTTTTTTTATAAAAATCGGTAAAAGTGGAGTTAATACCGATATCACTTTTTCTAACTCCTAGAACTCCAATTCCTATTATCTTTTGGTCAAACAAATTTTTTACAATACCTGTAACCTTGAACCCTAATATTTAGAATCAAAATTTTATCAAAATTCTCAGGTGAAATAACAATAGTAACACTTTTCATTTAAATACCATGAACTTTAAATATCACCTCTTTTAGTTCTTATTACAAACATACCTTTAGAAAACTTCACGAGATAACGATCTACCTCTCACACACACACTTGGTTTCATAGCACGATACTCTTTGAATGCATTTTTCGTTGCGAAGACTTTATTACAAGAAAATACCACTTACTATAAAAACCGGATTTCTTTTAAATTGTATTTTAAATTCCTTTGTGATTATGCCTCTACAACCTTCTTTAGGGGACCCACTATTGGATGGTGTGTATTATCGCACATTCTTGGGCTAGTAAAGCGAGATGCGGACCTCCTCACGGAGCATTCGGCCTCGAAAGGTTTTAAATACGGATTTTAAGAAAAATGAATTTTTCTAATTAAATAAAATTAATTTGTAATAATTATATAAAATTAAAAAATCCATATATTTTCAAAATATAATAAACTTACATTTTTTAAAATGAATGAATTACAAGTTTCACTAAAATACCATCAAGATACCAACAAAAGACAAGTTTTACAATAAAATACCGTGAACTTTCCAAGCTAAGCAATCATCACTAAAATACCTCAAATCCTTAAAATTCATATCCATGAAAACCCTAAATAATATAAATAAATACTCGAGGTTTATTTTGAAATTTTATTAAAAATATTTTTCATAAAACCCCATCAAGTTATATAAAAAAATATTTAAGGATTTTAGTATATATAGGTTTAAGCGGGATCAATTCTCTTGAGTCCTAGGGAGCCAGAAAAAGTGAGTGCTTACCTATTTAAGGTAGAAAATTTAACGGAGTTATCAATGGTAATTGTCTTGAAAAAAGACACAAATCCTGCTGTCCATATGTAGCAGTTACCGATGACTCCCAAACCTAAGTGTCTGACTCAGTCTGAGTATAACTCAAACCTGAATCCAAACTCAAATCAGAGTCCAATTCAAACATGAAACCAAAGTCTAACATGAATACTTGAATTTGAACCTGAATACTTGAATTCAAACATCAATACCAAACATGAATACTTGACCTGACCTGACCGAACCATGGTTATAACTTGACATGACTTCTTGAATACATGATTTCATCCTGAACCTGACTACTTGAACAACCTGTATCCATGGTTTCAGCAAGACTTGTAAGTATAATCTATACAATACATTACGTGGGGATAACGCGGTAGATTGGTATGGAACTGTTCCCGCCAAAATTTTGGCTCATAACCTGCTCCCTTATAAAATAATAATAATAATAATAAAATAAAAAATGAAGAAAAAAAACTCCACATGCAAAGAATGTAACAAACGCCTCAAAACCAAGAGTTAAAACATTGTGAAGTAACGCTTCAGATGCAGCGCCAAGTGCGTTGCGTCCTAAATAGCGCACCACGTGCAAAGCACGTGTGCGCTAGCGCTAGGTGTGCTGCGCTCTAAGCAGCGCACCCCGTGTAAAGCATGGATGCGCTAGCGCTAGGCGCTCTGCGCACCAAGCAGCGCACCACGTGTCAAACACGGGTGCGCTAGAGCAATGTACGCTGCCTTTTAAGCAGCGCACCACGTGCAAAGCACGGGTGCGCTAGCTCTGGAACCTAAATGCTCCCCACCGTCAGATCAAAGATCTAATAATAATTTTAAATCATTAATTAATCAGAAACTAAATTCTGTTAAGGAAAGATTCCTCAAAATCTTTCCAAATAACAAGATTGTGCTCTGTAAATCAGAGCACCGTTGGATCAATGATCTAATGGTAAATAAAAATTACCAAAAGACAGAATAAATTCTGTATGAAAAGATTTATCAATCTTGTTAAAAACAAGAAGATTGCTTTTGTAAATCAGAAGCCCTTGGATCAAAGATCCAACGATGGGAAATTTCCCAAATCAATTGGAAAAAAGATCTCCTTAACTAATTGAACAAACCATCTTGCCCTATATAAAGGCCCCGAGACTTCAAGTCTCAGAAAAAGGAGAGAAACCCCCCTTTAAACTTTGAGAAACTCAAAAGAAAGAGAGCAAGCTCTTACAAGAAGATATTTCTTCAAGGTAGAGATGATGAATGATGAACACAGAGATGAAATCATCTCATAAACAGAAGAATTATCTTCTTAAAAGATCATAGATCTACAAAGACCAAGGTCTTTCATAAAAAAGATCAAAAGATCTCATCACATAAAAAAGAAGAAGAACATATTCTTCACACAGATCATTGATCTATAAAGGCAAAGCCCTTTCAAAATAAGAACTGTTGTTCTAGAATCTTGAGACAAACTCTCTTTTAAAAGAACATAAATTTGTTCACAGATCATAAAATTCATCAAATGCGCTTTGCACTATTGAAATGCGCCTTGCGCTCTTAAACTGCGCTTCTGCGCTCCTTGGATCGGCGCTCAGCGCCAAAATGCGCCACGTGTCAACCGCGTATGCAACTTGCGCTTTGCGCTTCTGAAGTAGCGCAGTGCGCTCATGGGCTGGCGCTCGGCGCCAAGCGCGCCATGTGTCACTCACGTGTGCGCGTCTAAATTGCTAGCGTAATGCGCTCATAAATTAGCGCTCAGCGCTCATAAACTGGCGCAATGCGCCCATCATCTGGCGCCTAGCGCAGGACATGATACGTGTCCCTTACATGCGCGCCACGTGGCAGAAGCGCACTGCATTTTTTGATCGGCGCAAAGCGCCTAGCGCACCATAGGTTGCGCTGACAGAACACAAATTGTTCTTTAATGAGCCAGAGCTCTGCTGAATGCTTTGCATTCAATATAAGACAAAAGAAAAGATTTTTTGCTAAGATCTAATGCTCAGCATTATTAAAAGGGCCAAGCCCAAATAAAGGCTCAATAGCCAGAATAAAATGTTAAACATTTTAACCTGATTGGACTTAGCCCAATATTTGGCCATAAGTTCTCAACTTATATTTAATTGAGCCCGTCTGCTCATAAATATTTAACAGATCTTAGTTCCAAATCGGACTACAGATCTTTCGACCAACTTACACCGGTTCGAGGGTACATCTCTTTACTCCTCTGATATCTGTCGTTGTAATCCTTCAGCGTCTTCAGAGAGGTGACGGGTCCCGACAACCACACATATTTCTACGGACTGTGGGGTCCTTAAACTCATGGACTATGATGTCCTTAAACTTTATAGACTATGACGTCTGTAAACTACGGACTGTGGGGTCCTTAAACTCACGGACTACGATGTCCTTAACCTGGACTATAGGGTCCTTAAGCCCATGGACTACGATGTCCTTAACCTTGACTGTGAGGTCTTTAAACTCACGGACTATGATGTCCTTAACCTTGGACCACCATGTCCTTAAACTGATAATTGACCGCAAAGTCCCTAAACTATAACAATAGAGCCCAAATGCTCTTTTGTTGGATCTAAATGACCCCGTTAAGTAGATCTTAGTCTAAAATTAGACTAACGTATCCTTAACAAATGGTTAAATTGACCTTAGTTTAAAATTAGACTAACGTGTCCTTAACAAACTGTTAAGTTGATCTTAGTCTAAAATTAGACTAACGTATCCTTAACATACGTTTAAGTTGATCTTAGTCTCAAATGAGACTAACGTTTGAGACTAACGCATCCTTAAACCCAACCCCAAACCCAAATCTAAGAAAATACGGATTTGGACTAATCCACGCCCTACGGGCGACAACATAAATTAGTCTCCGTATACAATCCACGGGCAACCAAAAACAAAACAAACACACACTATGCGAAGTGACCATCTGGAGAAGGAGAAAGTGGTTACCGCGATGCGGTAGCTTAATTAACTGTAGGGGCTTGCGCCTGCAGGGAAGAGCATCCCCACAATCAAAAACCCCTCAATGAGGGGGAATCTGATGAAGTCTGCTATATCGGCCGCATCCGTCTAAACCTTCGATACATGGTGTCATAAATCAACTTGGCATCTTCGGAAAGGTGGACAGATAACACCAATTAGCATCTGCCCCAAAATCCAGGCAAGACGGACCTACGCGGTCGCGTCTCTGTGTTTCGGAGGGGAACAAGAACGTATTAACGTAGCACGAGATGGTCACTTAAAAGACACATACATGAACTCTCATGCTGTTGTCCCATGGGTTTTGACGTGGCCTTGTACTACATGTTACCATAGTCCACGGGGTAAGATGGACTCCTCTCGTATACATAAATACCTTATGTACCAAGCTACAAACAACTACGTTAGAATAACAAACATATACCTGTACAATTTACCAGTTTCATTTCACATTACTTGTTATATTTCATTCATTCTTTTGGGACTTACCGAGCGCTAGTTCGCTGACGACATTCATGTCTATTTCTTTCTTTGGAATGTTCTTCAGGAGGACCGGACTCTTAGGAGATCGAGCCTAGCCAGGAGGACTTGGAGCAGCTCACCGCTCAGCCAGACTACTAGCTCATTATACTTATTTTATTATGCCACTGTTTAGGCACTGCTTATTTCATTGCATCTTTCATTTTCAAAAACAGTTATATGTAAAGATGAATGTAAATAAAGGTTGTTGTCACGTGTCATTCTTGTGCATTATATATATATATATATATATATATATATATATATTGCTTAATTACGCTTAACGTATTTATTTCTTAGTAAATACGTTGCGGCCCGCCACGTCACCGATTCCGTACACTGCGAAGCGGGGCGTGACATCATTTCAGATAGGTACTATTTAGTATTCGCGCTGTGTTTGTTGACCTTGTCAAGGCATAGTGTTCAGTAACTGATTAGTGATTTTCTGCTGCATGCTAATGCAATTGGTTAGGGTAGTCGTACGACTTTGTTGACCTTGTCAAGAGTCGTGTGGGTGGGTCTAAATCAATCACGAAATGACGGGTTGAACTTGACTTGCGGTTTATGGTTTGTTGACCTTGTCAAGGTCATAAACCGCATGAGATAAAAACAGATATTGGGAATTTCAAGTCTTGAAATTTGCAATGAGATTGCATACCTTCTATGTGATAGTTGGATCCCGATACCTACTGCGAGTAAATGTTACTCTTGGGAAAGTTTTCCACTTTACAATTAGCTAATCCAGTAGGTGTCTAAGAAAGGTGTTAACGGGTTTATGCCCATGCGGAAACAAGTTTATTTAATTAGTTCCATACGAAAGCATGGGAAGACTCCCACGGAGTACCAACACCTGCCTGGCTGACCAATTAGCGAATTTATAGGGTGTAATTAATCCCTTCTAATCTTACCTTTTAGGGTTTGAAGGAAGATTTGATAAAAACAGTGGGAGCCATCCTGATCAGATAAGATAATAACCAGTCTAATCTTGCAAGAGTGCACGCTAAAGTGTTTTCTTCTCTCTCTCTTCAGGTAGCGACCATGTCACGCCTTAATCAAGATAATAATATGGATGTATTGACCGAACCCGTTTATTATACTGAGCTGTGGAACGTTGGTTCCGCCCTATCTTATGATTACAGTCATGAGTCTGGACAAGGGATAGTGGAATGCAAGGATTTCCACGCAACCCGAATGAAGAAAGAGCATTCTGATGCATCTTCTTCTGGTGTGTTAGTTATTGAGAACTGTTTCTCAGTATGCTCTACGTCCTGGGTATTGGATACCGGATCAGGATTCCATATTTGTAATCTGTTACAAGGGTTAAAGAGAAGTAGATAACTGGCTCTCTCAGAGTAGGGAATGGAGCAATAGTTGCTGCCGAAGCTGTCGGCGAATATCACCTTGTATTGCCAAATGGTAATACATTGATTTTGAACGACTATTATTACGTACCGTCGATGATGTGCAATATTGTAGGGTTCCTAGGCACTCTCAAGAGGTCTCACAAGGCATCAATCATGCCAATTTCAAATTTTAACGGTGCCGAGAAACCCTAGAACGGATCGTCGGCTAGATGTTTAGGCGAAAATGAAACTAGTTAACAACTTAACTAAAGATTAAACGGAAATACAACCTTTGTAGATCCGGTGCTCCACCTCCATAGCTCCGCAACGAAGTCCCCTCGCTGTCCAAATGAATTCCCGGGCTCTAGCGTCGGCTTCGTCGGAGAAATGGCGAGCTAGGTCGTCGATGTCCATGCCGAAGATGATCTACGTCGAGGCATCGCTAGATCAAGCTCCACCTTCACCAAGCCATGAAAACTTGTGAAGGAAACACCCTATACTACTTGGCAAGAGGTAGAGGATGAAGAAATAGGAGTTGGGTTCACTTTAGAATTGGATTTCTCACTCAAATACATCAATCACCATTGATGAAGAAAGCTTTCTTCTTGTGAGGAAGAAGAAGAAGATGAAGATAATTATTATGATAAGAATATTCAATAGAATAGAAAAATCAATTCTTATCATAATGTTAACTATAGTTATGTGTAGAGAATTGACCAAGGTTAAAGGAATGGTTAGGGTTAAGGAGATGAAGACAAAATGGTCACTTTGGTCAAAGTGGCATGAAGCTTCAAGAAGCATCATGAATGAAAGCAACCATTATCTTTTCATTTCACATTTCTTTTAATCCAAATTTATAAAGATAAATGAATGAATAAATAAGTAATGGATAAATAAAAACCCTAACCATTTATTTAACCAAGGATTAATTCTTTACACAAAACCCTAGCAAGCTTATATCATCAAACATGATACAATCAAGTGCATAAAATATATCACATATACAATGTGCACATTCGAGTGAGAAGATCCATCTTAAATGAACCGATACTAGTTAATGCAAAGTAATATATCAAATATATAATTATGCATTAAATCATTAAATCAACACTTGATTCAATGATCCGGTCAGGTCGCACACAACCGACTAGTATACAATGCATCGGCTTATCGAATCAACCCTTGATTCGATAACTAGGTTATATCGCATACAACCATTCGACACATTCATCGCGAGAAAGGAATACGGTATCACATAAACGAATCATTCTCGGTCCCGCACATATCTCATATGCGCTCCTATTTCGTTTCGCTTGAGCCAGGAAACCTCTGTGCAGGACTCTAAAGACTCGTCAATACGCCGGCAGCAGGTGATGATCAAATCAAACACCCACAAGCCGCAAGCAGTCTGCTAAACGTAACGTCCACCCGGGTATTGAGCGATCAGAAGATCGACGAGCAAGCCCGCTCACACTCCAGTGAATCCAACCAGTGACACTACCGTACAGTCCGGTCTCGTCGTCTGATATGTCGCATATCTTGCCTAGGGGTGGTAAACGTCAGACCCCAATAGCTCTATAAGTCATGTCGATATGAGGTCTATAACAATTCGAGAAACTACTGGTAACACTTACCAGTAAATCTCAGCAACCCTGGCCAGGGATTTCCGGTTATAACCAATCGAACACAGCGCAACATCAACTCCCTATACTGGGAGAGACGAATCCCCTCCTATCGCTCATTGCCTCCATGTGACTCGGGACTGTACCCAAAAACCACCGTTTTGCACGCCCTCTTGGACGTGGTAAGATGGAAATCAAAGCACAGTAGGAACCACACAAGACTCTATGACGATCTCGGGTCAACAGACTACTCTGTACCAGTGTCACCAGAGAACTGCCATCTGACGTGAGGTATAATACCATCTGGGAGTTCTCGGCGAGTCCGTCCAGTGTACCCAGTCTCTACTGAGCACCCGTATATCATCTCCGATGTCAAACACCGATGGATATGGGATCATCCATCGCCCATCTGTATGGGTCGAGAAGGTATACGCTAGTCTACTCTGGTATATCGATGCCCCATCTCGATACACCCACGACTAGGGACTTTCAAGGATGTACTTATGGACTACCATGTCCCCACTAGTATGATCCGCATCATAGTCCAGGTAGTCAAGTACACATCCTAAGGGCTTTACCAACATGTAACAGAGAGACAATCAGTGCACACGTTAAGGTAAAGAGTAACCAGATAGCATACTATCATGTCGAGCAAGAAAGTCCTCCCTATATATGTCCCAGCATCCACTACAATATACATCCTATGTACAGTAATGGCCTCTAGGGCATATATATAACTAACAATCTCCCACTTGCACTAGGGCCATCTGTAGCAGTGGTCGAAGTATCTCATACTCAACCATCCCATGAAAGTCTCTCTCTGGGAATAGGCCTTCGTGAGTGGATCCGCCGTGTTATCCTCTGAGTCTGCTCTCCTTGCCTCGATCACCTTGGAGATCAACCATCTCCATGATCAGGTGATACTGCCTTAGAATAAGTCTGGATCACTGATGGGAACGGCGTTCCTTGGCATAAGCCACAACTCCATTGTCTCACAATGGTAGGAACGTAGTTCATCTCATGAACTAATATACACCCAAACATCCTCTTTTGTAGCATCATAAGTAGCGATGTATTCAGCCTTTATCGTCTAGTATGTCACGGTATCTAGGTTGGAACTCTTCCAACATACCATCCCTTTACTGAGGGTAAAGACAATGCCTGCGACTGACATTTAGTCGTTTTCATCACTCTGGAACACTTCCAGTGATTCTCCCCAGGATTGATTGATACCATCTCACTACTACTAGTGAGTATCCTAACATCCAATTAGATCTATCTCATAGATCCAAAATCAGGATATAGGAGGTATCACATTGATCCTATATGGAGAATCATTGTGATAAGCGGAGATTGATCGAGCGTAGCATAAGAAACTCCTTTCTTATCAAGGGTATGTCATCCACGTACTCCCTACTACCTTCTTGTATATACAAGGTTCATCTACCATTTTGATGATGTCAACTTCCTTGACTAATCCATCGAAACATATGTTCCAACTCCGCGATGCCTGCTTTATCCTATAAAGCATCTTGCACACGTTTCCGCTGCTCCCATTATCTACGAGGCCCTCTGGCTGTGTACTTATAGACGCACTCTTCTAAATCAGTATTTAGAAAAGCAGTCATGACACCCAACCGCCAGATATCGTAGTCATGGTATGTAGTCGTGGCAAGTAGTATCTGGATGGACTTAAGCATAGGTACTGGAAAAGGTTTCATCATTATCCACGCCCGGTCAATGACGAAAGCCTTTAACAAGTCTAGCTTTGAAAGTCTCAACCTTTCCATTTACACCAAGTAATCTTCTCAAGATATACTTGCTCCTGATGGGGATTTAACCCTTCAGATATAGCAACCAAAGTCCATACTTTGTTGGTGTACATGGATTCCATCTCAGATCACTAAGCATCCGGCCATTCTTACAGAGTCTTACTCCTGATGGCCAGCTCGAAGCTAGTTGGGTCATCATCTCATGATGCAATCCTCGCTCCCACTGTCATAGAGCAACCGAAGTATCTCTCAGGTGGGTGAGGAACCCTACTAGATCGACGGAGAGGCCGAGGTTCGTTGGAATCTATTGAATCCTTTGGTTTTATCAAATCATCGGCTGCAAATTGTATAGCTGGAACCTTTCCAGTTGTACATTACAGACCTTGCCTCGAGCTTGTCCGGATTTTGCTTTTAGACATAGGCCGGACAACCCCAAATCTTAACTAACTTAAGATATGGGCTCTTCCCATTCCATATCACATATGAAACGGTAGGCAACTGATTTGATTGGAACCCTATTCAATAGGTATGCAACTTCTCAAGTGCATAACTCCCAAAAGGAAATAGATAACTCAGTAGTACTCATCATAGAGCACACCTTATCATATAGGGTGTGATTGCTCCGTCCCGATATACCATCGTGCTATGGTGTATACGGAGGAGTAATGCTGAGAGAGAATCTCATTCTCCTTCAGAATAGTTCAGGAATTCCATGCACAAGTATTCTCCTCCTTGATCTCATCATAGGACATAATACTTATACCCGTATTCTGGTTCTCTACTTCTAGCTTATATTATGTGAATATCTCAAAAGATTCGGACTTGTGTTTCAACAGGAACATAGGTCTGAATCTCGAAAGATCATCAGAGAATGTAATGAAGTATAAAGAACCAGTCCTGGCATGTGTAGACAGGAGACCTTGCATACATCATCATGTATCAGTCCCAAGAGTTCACTAACTCTTTCTCTGTTTTCAGTAAACGGAGCCATGGTCATCTTATCATTGTGACATGACTGGCGAGTTTCACAAGATGTAAATTCAAACTGATTTAAATATGCATCTATATGTAACTCTAGCTAGTCGGGTCACTTTGATCTGACCTAGTCTACAATACCTCAAGAAGAATTCGTTCATTTCTGAACTTCTCCTCTTGTGTGTGTTCTGTATACTAAGAACTGTAGTTTGATTTAGAACATTAATGCTTTTAGATAACGTGCCTGAACCGATCAACTTTTGATATAGGAAATGTTCAAAACATTATCCAACAATACAAAATTTTATCATTTCTTTATTAATAAAGAGACTGATATGATTTTGTATATCAGGTTCGGTATCTAATAGCATTTGTTCAGAATCAATGTACTGGTAATACAGGGTGACAGTGACCGACAGACTTGGCTGCAACACTTGCCACGTTTTCTGCCTCATGAAACTTATCACCCGTTCTCAGTTTTTCTACCCTTTTGTAGCCCTATGTAACAAATTACATATCTGGGATCCTGATCCGGTATCATATACCCAGGATGCGGAGGATACTGAGAAACAGTTCTTTGTAATGAACACACCCGAAGATGATGCATCAGCATGCACTCTCTTCGTTTGGGCGGCACGGGAAATCTGGTATTCCCCAATCTCCTGCTCTGTCTTATAACAATTATAAGTTGGAGCGGGACCAACGTTCCCTAGCTCAGTATAACAAGCGGGTTCGGTCAATATTCCGTATTATTATCTTGATTAAGGCGTGACATGGTCGCTACCAGGAGAGAGAGAGAAGAAAACACTCAGTGTGCGCTCTGGCAAAATCAGATTGGTTATTATTTTATCTAATCAGGATGGCTCCCACTGCTTTTTATCAAATCTTCCTTCAAACCCTAAATGGAAAGACTAGCCGAGATTAATTACACACTACAAGTTCGCCAATCTTTCAGCCAGGCCAGTGTCGGTACTTTGAGGGAGGTCCCCCGTGCTTTCGCACGAACCTAATTAATGTAAACCTCGTTTTCCCAGAGGCGTAACCTCGTTAACACCTTTCTAGACACCTACTTGATCGGCTAATTGTAATGTATAAAACTCTCCCACGAGTAACAATTACTCGCAGCGGGTATCGGGATCCAACTATCTCATAGAAGGTATGCAATCTCATTGCAAATTTCAACACTTGAAATTCCCAATAATATTTTGCCCCGAACGATCTATGACCTTGACAAGGTCAACAAACCATAGACCACAAGTCAAGTTCAACCCGTCATTTCTTGATTGAATCAAACCCACCCGCACGACCCTTGACAAGGTCAACAAGGCCGCACGACTACCCTAACCCAATCTGCATCATATGCATAAGCAGATAAATACTGGTTAGCTACCGCACACTGTGCCTTGACAAGGTCAACAAACGCAGCACGAATACTAAACAGGATTTATCTGAAATGACGGAGGGCTACGACAGGTTTTTATGAAAATCTGTTGCGTAATGAACTTGATATCGTTGTAGGATCGAATGAATTTTGAAATGGAGTGTTTTTGATGCTTTTCTAGTTTTGCTAAAGGAGTCACTCCCGGTGAAGGGATCGTCGGTCCTTTCCTCGTCGAATGAGGTGCGGGATATATCATATATATCACTGTGCAAAGCAAAAACACTTAAAAGCAATCAAAAAACAAACCGAGTGTGTAGCATCTGCCAGTTATTGCTAAAGGAGTCACTCCCGGTGAAGGGATCTCGGTCCTTTCCTCATCGAATAAGGTGCAGGATATATCATATATACCGCTGTGCAAAGCAAGAACTGTAGCTACCTGTTTTATTTTGAAATTCGATTCTACAACATCTTAGGTTTCTTTTAATTTCATTAATCATATTAATGAAGTCCCATCATTAAAGTACCTAAACATCACAGATAAATACGACGTACACTTATGCCATCCGCATTCGCCTCGATGTCCCCTCGTACACCGTTAGGTTAGGTAACTAACGGCAGAGCAGGGCAGGGCTAGCACGGGTGTAAAACATAAGTAACGTCTATATAATATATCATATATACTATATACTGTATCTATCACAGAACATCACATGATCACATCACAGATATCGCAGCAGAAGAATCATATGAAATATTGGATATACTAGGACGTCCGTGTTTTCAATACGAGCCAGTATAAAACACGGATTCCACGGTCGCGATGAATAGCCAAACCCACACCCCTAGACCCCTACGAGAGCGGCAAGCAACCCTACCAATTCTAGAGTTAGGAGACCCGGACTCGACTCCTCGAGTTGGTCTCCCACTGGACTCCAGAACCCGGTTACTTGTGCTCCCCTCCTTGGGTCTATCCTAGTGCGGAAAAGTAAATAATATACAAAAGGTGACAACTTCCACAACCTGGAAGTGCCCCAATAAAAGAATATTACATACGAGTTTTTACATGAATGAAAATGAAAAACACTCATCTCACATAAAACCCCCCGGCTATTCAAACGCGACGATCCAATATAACATATCCAGTAACACATAACATCACATGTCATCAACGTAAGTAAATATGCGCATCCCAATTGTCGTTGACATATAGCAACGAAACCGACGATATCACATATTACACTTACGGTCACAGAAAAGAAAGTGTAAAACTACAACAGTTGGAATCCGCAATCTCCTCAGACATCGCATGCCTGACCAAATGAATTCTTTAGATATCGCATGCCTAACAATTATAAACCCCGCATTTTAGTCTCATTATCGAAAACACTTTTCAATATCAAGTCGGGGAATTCAACTGGATTCCCGACATCCTGATCGAAAGCTCGTCGCAAACTTCAGTAGGCGGCCGCACCCCCGATACCGTCGACGAAGTACACCAAGGCGAAACACCGCCACCGCGAGCACCCGAACGGATGCTTTCGGCGACGGGGTTCTTCTACAGTTACTTGGTTGGGGCTATGGAGTGAGGCTGTCTATTAAGTTTATCCGGCGAGTATCCGCGTACGCTACGTGATTGCGACGGACTTTTGATCACATCAAAATTCCGTGGCAACCGATCAAGTGAGACTAAACTGCTATGTTTATAACATTCATTCAGTTATCTCATAATTTCTTGTGAATTCCAATTATTGTATCCCATTCCGGATAAATAGAAAATGCTAAACTTTTCGATCGAACAATCGAACACCCAAGTTTTCCCGATACAGCTCAACACATGAAATAAGTCTAACAACATTCAGTTCGTGCCTCAGTACCAACGGTCCAGCCGTAGAAGGGTCAAGCCAACGCCTTACATGTGGCACGCCGTACTGTCCCAAACCCGAAAGTTCAAAGGGCAGTTCAAGACGGTCACATAATCGAGTTAAGGTTTGTTGTCTTCTAGAGGGTCCATCGCGTTACTTGCACTACTTAGAACGTCGTTAAACTACGGAAAAATCCAACACTTGGAAATTTCCCGACAGGGGAAAAATTGGGTATTTATATCCGGTCGAACTTTTTAACATATTCTAAAATTTATCCGGAAAGCCACACAGACAAAATTTGATAATCCGATCGAATCAGCGATTCCCAATACAACCCCAAAATACTCAACTGTAGAATAAAATATTAAAATTATCCAGAAAACACAGGTGTCAAATATAACAATTACTGTGCAAAGAGGAGTCAAAGAGTCAACATTATGGTCGCGGAACCGCCGCGCCACGTGGGCTCAGGCCGCGGTTCCGCGGCGTTATGACGGAGTTAGGTCTCCGTTTTTCACAGTAATGCTTAAAAAACCCTGCTTAATTTTCTGCATGTTTTTAATATTGAAAAATCCAGATTTTTAAAAATTGGACAGAGAGCATTTTGGAAAATGGGTTTCGGGTTCGTTCGGATTTCAAATGTCGTCTAGACTTCGCCTAAGGCTCTAGCTAGGCTCTGATACCACTGTAGGGTTCCTAGGCACTCTCAAGAGGTCTCACAAGGCATCAACCATGCCAATTTCAAATTTTAACGGTGCCGAGAAACCCTAGAACGGATCGTCGGCTAGATGTTTAGGCGAAAATGAAACTAGTTAACAACTTAACTAAAGATTAAACGGAAATACAACCTTTGTAGATCCGGTGCTCCACCTCCATAGCTCCGCAACGAAGTCCCCTCGCTGTCCAAATGAATTCCCGGGCTCTAGCGTCGGCTTCGTCGGAGAAATGGCGAGCTAGGTCGTCGATGTCCATGCCGAAGATGATCTACGTCGAGGCATCGCTAGATCAAGCTCCACCTTCACCAAGCCATGAAAACTTATGAAGGAAACACCCTATACTACTTGGCAAGAGGTAGAGGATGAAGAAATAGGAGTTGGGTTCACTTTAGAATTGGATTTCTCACCCAAATACATCAATCACCATTGATGAAGAAAGCTTTCTTCTTGTGAGGAAGAAGAAGAAGATGAAGATAATTATTATGATAAGAATATTCAATAGAATAGAAAAATCAATTCTTATCATAATGTTAACTATAGTTATGTGTAGAGAATTGACCAAGGTTAAAGGAATGGTTAGGGTTAAGGAGATGAAGACAAAATGGTCACTTTGGTCAAAGTGGCATGAAGCTTCAAGAAGCATCATGAATGAAAGCAACCATTATCTTTTCATTTCACATTGTAAGTCTACGCTAGCGCCCCGGCCGTCTACAGACGCCAAATGCGGAACAAAAACTTTTAAACTGGCGCTATCGTATACTTTAACCCGGATCTGCCATTATTGCTAAACTAACAAACAGTAAAGAGTGTAGAAAGGTTGTACCGAACGATCCGAGTCCTTCGTTCTTCAACCATCATCCCACGCTCCGTTGCGGCTGCTCCGATCTCGTCGATCTCCGATCTCCTCGTCGAGGTGGCACCACATGATCGGTTCTTTAAACGGGCTCCCGCCTCTGACTTGAGGCAACTCGATCGTCAAGTTTGCTAAAAGAGACGACCAAGATTGATGTAGAGAATGAGTAGATGACTTTGTCTCACTTCGTCCAAATCCGTGGACGATCGGTTAATGAAGTTGCCGTGGAAATCGGGTGATGGAATGAAATGAACTGTAAAATTCCATACACCCCGAATACTATCATAATCTTTTCTAGTCAAAATGAAACATCAAGTGAGAGTCAAGTGAGGAGGAGAGAGAAGGCCGACCTCTTATAGTGAAGAGGGAGGTGACCGTAGGAGAGGGGGGTGACCATATGATAAATATCATATGTGAACACAAAACAAATATCTTGCATAAAGATCTTAAGCTAAACAAGAAATGGTTGATATCAAAGCATGAGTCACACGACACCTCACCCAATCTAGAACCTTCTAGAACCTTCTAGAAGCATGACTCACTCTCATCCAAGAAAAGATAAATCCGTCTTTAACCGAATGTTAAAAGACGGCTGATAGAAAACTGGAAACTGGCAACTTCCAAAAGTGATCCTGAAACGACTTTCAGGATAACCCCGAAACTGTATAAATATACCCGCATTTATATTACGACCGAATATAAATGCAACTGAGACAAAGATATTATACCTACTCAATATAATACTCGGATCCGGCTTAAACCAAAGCCGACCAGTATCACCTGTCCGAAAATCGACACGTGCGTAAACGCACGTGCATTTTCCGAACCCTGCCATAAAACCATACGGCCTCTACAACGTTTCGCCCGAACTTGGGAAACTGTCTGTGGGGTACTCTAATGACTCGTCAGTACCCTGGCAGTGGGTTTAACCACAAACCGTCAGCGGCACTAGCAATGCGTAACGGCTGCCCATGGACTGACCTCAAGGGATGCCGATGAGCGCACTCATCCGGAAAACCCTACTGAGCCTAACAGTGACAATGTATATACAGTCCGGTCCGTTCGTCAATGAGTATCGCATATCCGCCTAGGGGGCTAGTAACGTCAGACCCCCAATAGCAGTATAAGTCGTGTCGGAGTGAAGCCCAATTACACCCTGAGATACTACTGGAGTACCTACCAGTAAATCTCCTGCCATGGCCATGGACTATGTGTAATGGCTCTCCTAGACACTGCACGACCTCGCCCCCAATACCGGGAGAGACGAATCCCCTGCCGATCCGCTCACGTGCCTCCATATGGCTCGGGACTGTACCCAAAAACTACCTGTTTGCACGACTCCTTTGAGCCGTGGTAGGGTAGAAATCAAAGCACAGTGGGAACTCACACGAGACAAATGACGACCTCAGGTCGATGAACTAACCTATACACATGTCACCAGGGAACTGCTATCTGACGGTAGATATAATACTAACTAGCAGATTCCCGGCGAGTCCTGTCCGGTGTACTCATAACCCAATGAGCACCTGTATACATCTTAGGTGATCCAACTGACACCAGTGGCTTGTGAGACCGGCCACTGCCCCTCGTCGGGGTCTCGACTGTACACACTAGTCTACTCCGGAGTATCGATGCCCTGTCTCGAAACTCCAACGACTAGGGACCACAATTAAGGATATGCATATAAACTACCCAACTCTCACGTATATGATCGCCATCATACTGTTGGTAGTAAAGCAAGATCCTAAGGGCTCTATCAAAGTGTAACATGCAATCAGTCACCTGAACATGTACACGACTGATAAAGGCAAACCAGATAGCATACTATCATCTCGAGTAAGACTGTGCTACCGGGATAGGTCCTCCGCAATCATTGCAATCACGTACCTGCGATCCAATAATTGACTATGAGGGCACTATCTCCAACAATCTCCCACTTGCACTCAAGGCTAATATTGCGATGTCGACTACTCACAGCCCGTGTGAAACCGAACATCCAACTCCTCTACTAATCAGTTTCACAAAGCCCGTTTGTAAAACTATTGTGTTCGAGAAATAGCCTCGGTGAGTGGATCCGCCTAGAAGTTTCTTTCTGTATCTCTCTTAATCTCAATTTCGCGGAGAAAGCCATCTCCCTAATTGAGTAATACCTGTCTTAGAACATGTCTGGATATCTGATGGGACCTTAGTTCATAAATGAACTCCATATCCAAACTTCTTAGACTGAATCGATCACTGAACCTAATCAGTATCGGGCACCTTGCTTCCCACAGTATCCTCTTGGACCACCTGTCCATAATACTGTCCCTCTTCGTCAGAGGGAAAAACTAAAACTTTGACAGTCACTCTGTCATCCACATCACCTTTGAAGCCTCGAATGATAACCGTCCCCCGAAGGAGGCTGCCGTCATCAAATCCGTAGAACATGTACTTATGTTCTAAAACTGCTTCCTTATGTTTCTCCAGGATTGGATTAATACAAACTTATTGCATCTAGTGCAAAACCAACATTTGGTGTGGTACTTGACATCTCATGATTGACTCAATTGCCTAAGCAAGTGATCTGCCAATCATGCACATCCCTCTCCTTTTTAGTCTATACGACACCTTTAGAGAGGGTGACTCCATCACCTGCAGGTACACCACCATGCTAGGAGTCAACTATTCCAAAAACCATTAGAATATCTGTCAAAGTACCCACATTGGGAAACTACCCAAATCCAGATCTAAAACCATAGATCTAGAAACCAGAATGTCAAATATTATATCCATATCCTGTCTGGAGAAACAACTGTGTGACGACCACAGTACAACCGATCGTAGTATAGGAATTTTACTTCCTACTCTGTGTATGTCATCCAGATACCATGACATCACACCCTACTACCTTCTTAACTGATCCATCCCCTATTCTGATTGAAGTCAAACCCATGACTGTCACATCAAAATTAGATGATCTATCTCCGCTATAACTGCTCAAGTCTATAAATAGATATAAGCCACTTGCCCACCATGCTTCCGTTGCTCCCACTGACTACGACAACCCTCCTACCGGGTCTCATATCCTGGAACAACAGTAGTGTCAAGTCTTGGTAGATAAGAACCTCCCTGTCACCGTCTCTGAGGCTACCGAAGTACCTCTCGGGCGTCTGAGGTTACCTACCATACCTGCGGAGTGGCTATTGGAATGTCAAACCTGATTGAATGTATAGGTCCTATTAAATTTTCCGTAATCGTTTGCGGTTCTGGAATCACTTCCAGTTCTACCATACTCCCACTACTGTTTTCTGAAAAAGATCCATTTTACTAAAACTGTGGCGAGTCAAGAATTATATCACTATTGATCTTCCAAATGGTAGAATATCAACCTTCGTCATAGGCAGGGTCAACCCACAAACAGCCATTACAGAAACGTGCCCTGAGTTATCCAGAGTCTGGTTTTAATCATAAGCTGGACAACTCCCCGTACCTTAATTTCTTTTAAGGTACGAACTATTCTATATCCAATATAGAAACTTTGGCACTTATTTAATTGGAACCAGATTCAATCCATGCATCTTTCTCCAGTGCATATCAACTTAATGGAAAAAGGCTAATCAGCATTACTCAACTTAGGAATCCATCCAATTATGAGTAACCTGAAAGAGAAACACGTTTCTCAAAACCATCACTATCATCTGAATACCAATCACAAGAATCTACATCTTCGATCTCTTTGAAGAATCCCGATACTTGTGATACCTGGTTCTCTACTTTATTCTTATACCCACAACTTCTCAAAACTTAGACCATGTATTTCTACGAAACACTCGTCTAAATACTAGAGAAGTTATAAGTAAACAGAACATAGTACGAGGACCTACCCCTTTGTCCTGATGGACACTGGACAACATACAATACTCTGTATAAGTTCGCTGAGTTAAACAACTCAAAACCTGTGCGTTGTAGGTGGAAAACTGTACCCTGGCGATTTCCTCAAATATCACCAATTACAACGAATTCCGATATAATGAGGATGATCACCTAATTCCCAATATCTTACTCCCACTCATCATCTGTAAAACTATACAGATATGAGAATGAAACCTGGTAAATACATACCCTTGGAGTAAGTGTCTAATCGGGAAAACAGTTTTTCTTTAACAATGCACTGAAACATGAAAATGTTTCGTAGGGGTATCCTGGTAAACATAGCAATGCCTCTTCCATAATCCAATTCATGACTTCAACCGTATATTTTATTGCCATCTCTCCAAATCCCTTTATTTGTCTTTAGTCGTTACCTTCTGTACACCATCGTTAGGCTAAATGGTTTTCTTCATTCCCTACCGTTCGGCACCAGCCTATGGTTTGGAAGAAGACTATCCAGTAAGCATAATAGGTGTACCCTCCTAAACCAAGGAGTACTCGCATCTCGAGAGAAGGTGACGATAAAAGACAACTGAATAATACCTTATTCTTTTTAAAGGTGAAATAGGAGCGGCGATGAAGTACGCGGTTTTGGTCGTGAATGATATCAGTCGCAATTTACATTGCCCTCTTTCTAATCCCTTTATTTTGTCTTTACATATTACCTTCTGCACACCCTACTTAGGCTAATTGGTTTTCTTCATTCCCTACCTTTCGGCACCGGCCTATGGTTTGGAATAAGACTATCCAAAAGGCGTAATAGGTGTACTCTCCTAAACCAAGGAGCTCTCGCAACCTGAGAGAAGGTGATAATAAAAGACAACTGAATAAACCAATTCTATTTCTCCTGAACCTGGATCCATCCCCGAAGAAGTCCTTTCGAGTTCGTATATAACCATACGATGGATCTATCCAATGGAAGTGGATATCCGTAATAATACGGGTGTTCTGAGAAATTCAAAGGGTAGAAGAAGGAGTGGCAATGACTTATGCAACTCAGACAATCCAAAAGCCAGTATTTTAAGAAGGTTCGGTCAACCTGGTCACTGAGTCATAGTCTAGGGTCGGTCAAAGGTCGCTGCCAAAGAGAGAGAGAGAGAAAAGAAACACTCTGCGTGCACTCTATCCTAGATCAGAATGGTCATCATTTTATCTAATCCGGAAACCTCCCACTGTCCTGTCAAATTCTCCTCCAAACCTAAAGAAGAATCAATCGGGATCACCCGAAGAGTAAACCAACTCATCAGTGGGAATCGGGATCCAACTCTCATCGCATGATAACGTGATGGAATGCATCCACGTTACTCATACTCCAGAAGGTATGCGCATACTTGGCAAGTTTCAGTTTCTTTAGAAACTCCCGATATTGTTTTTGCCCCATGCTCTTATAACCTTGGCGTTAGGTCAAAATGTCATAAGTCACATGCCAAGTTCTACCCATCACTATCTTGTTAATTTGAACCCATCCGCACATGCCCTTGGCGTTAGGTCAAAATGGCAGAACGGCTGTCCCAAACTAACTCATCTATCTATGCAACAATTGAATACCCAGCAGCTACCAAACACTATGCCTTGGCGTTAGGTCAAAATACATAGCTTGAATACTACTGAATACCAAAAGAAGTGACGGAGGGCTACGGCTGGTTTTTGGCGAAAAACCTTTAGCGTAGTGAACTTGATATCGCTGAAGGAGCCTGATAGCTTTTTAAAATATAGTGGCGAAAACCTTTTGCTAAAGAGGTCACTCCCGGTAAAGGGATCTCGGCTCTTTCCTCGTGGAATGAGGTGCTGGATATTCCACTGAATACCGCTATGCAAAGCAACATGTAATCGACTATAGTGAAGTTATTACTCTGACGCAAACTTCTGTCCAAGGGGTCGGTCCCGGTGAAGGGATATCGGCCCTTGCCTCGTCGAATGAGGTGCAGGATATTCCACTGAATACCGCTATGCATAACAAAAGGAAACGTCTTTGCAATAACACTTTTAAATTGTTCCAACAACTGTATACAGGTTTGTTTTAACTTTGCATTGATCAGAATCAACACAGTCCCATCATTCGATCACACCAGAAAAGAACGAAAATAAAATGTACGTATATGCCATCCGCATTCGTCACTGGGTCCCGTCATAACCCGTTAGGTTACTTAACTAACGACAGAGCGGGGACTGGACTAGCGCGGGTGTAAAACATATACAACATCTAATAGTATATAAACCAATATACAATAATCGCTCAAGGCGTGATAGTATGCAACATTACAGAAAAGTAATAAGCATCACAGAACAATACAGATATCTGGGATCCCCGAGTTTCACAGAGCCGCTACTGAAACTCGACGTTCCCCTGTCGTGTGGATAGCCTGTGCAATGAAACCTAGACCCCTACGGGTGCGGCAAGTTACCCGCCAAAGCCTGAAGCGAGGTAGTCCCCACAGCATAGTGAATGGAACACCTGGCACTTCACGGAATCCGGTAAATTGAGCACCCCTCCTTGGGTCAACCTGTACCCCCTACGAGTGCGGCGAATAGTCTGCCAATTCTGAAGTGGGGCCCCTCTGCCTCTCAAAGCCATGAGATGCGGACCCGTTGCTTTCCCGAACCCGGCTATCCGTGCACTCCGTCGCGGGGTAAAACCTAGTACAGTAATGAAAAATAGTACAATAGGTACATCAACCGCAACCTGGTCATGCCCCAAAAGAATATTATACAACAGGCAGTGACGGCTGTCCACAAGTTGGACGCTCGCCCCGCAATATCAAATGTACAAATAAACTCAAACTGTACTACCATTGCACACTGCTATCCACCACGACAAATACGCAACAATACAGCACAACACAGAACATCAACGCGAATGTCATGTTCGCAAACCCGTCTAAAAGAACTATAGCAATCGGACGCGGTTTACCGATCAAATGACATTCCCGGTCGGAGATATAATGTAAGCACTGTAAACTAACGTGTTTAAATTTCGATCGACCAAAGACCAAATTTCAAAAAGTGGGCCCCACTGCTTACTGGTGAACAGTAACAAAATCTGGGCCAAAATTGAATATACCAAAAATCACAAAATCCCACAGAGAACCATCTGACAAAATTTGGGAGCACGTGCTCCCCACGTGGCCGCGGTTGCGCGGCCAAACCATGGGTTTGGCCGCGCTTCCGCGGCAACTTGGAGGGATCACGACTCCAAATTTCGTCGTAGTTCTTAGAATTCCCTGCACGGATTTTTAAGACATCCAGAAATAAATTTTGAGACCGTTTAAAATTAACAGAACTGTCGGGTAGGAATTTTGCAATTTTTGTTTTCCGGTCGGATCGAAGTTTTAAACGCGTTAGCACAAGTTAGCATAGCAAAATGGTGAGGCTCTGATACCACTGTGTTAGTTATATGTATGCCCTAGAGGCCATTACTGTACATATGATGTATATTGTAGTGGATGCTGGGGCATATATAGGGAGGACTTTCTTGCTCGACATGATAGTATGCTATCTGGTTACTCTTTACCTTAACGTGTACAATGATTGTCTCTCTGTTACATGTTGGTAAAGCCCTTAGGATGTGTACTTGACTACCTGGACTATGATGCGGATCATACTAGTGGGGACATGGTAGTCCATAAGTACATCCTTCAAAGTCCCTAGTCGTGGGTGTATCGAGACGGGGCATCGATATACCAGAGTAGACTAGCGTGTACCTTCTCGACCCATACAGATGGGCGATGGATGATCCCATATCCATTGGTGTTTGACATCGGAGATGATATACGGGTGCTCAGTAGAGACTGAGTACACTGGACGGACTCGCCGAGAACTCCCAGATGGTATTATACCTTACGTCAGATGGCAGTTCTCAGGTGACACTGGTACAGAGTAGTCTGTTGACCCGAGATCGTCATAGAGTCTTGTGTGGTTCCCACTGTGCTTTGATTTCCATCTTACCACGTCCATGAGGGCGTGCAAAACGGTGGTTTTTGGGTACAGTCCCGAATCACATGGAGGCAATGAGCGATAGGAGGGGATTCGTCTCTCCCGGTATAGGGAGTTGATGTTGCGCAGTGTTCGATTGGCTATAACAGGAAATCCCTGGCCAGGGTTGCTGAGATTTACTGGTAAGTGTTACCAGTAGTTTCTCGAATCGTTATAGACCTCATATCGACACGACTTATCAAGCTATTGGGGTCTGACGTTTACCACCCCTAGGCGAGATATGCGACATATCAGACGATCAGACCGGACTGTACGGTAGTGTTACTGGTTGGATTCACAGGAGTGTGAGCGGGCTAGCTCGTCGATCTTCTGATCGCTCAATACCCGGGTGGCCGTTACGTTTGGCAGACCGCTTGCGGCTTGTGGGTGTTTGATATGATCATCACCTGCTACCGGCGTATTGACGAGTCTTTAGAGTCCTACACAGAGGTTTTCCTGGCTCGAGCAAAACGAAAGAGGAGCACATATGAGATATGTGCGGGACCGAGAATAATACGTGTATGTGTTACTGTATTCCATTCTCGTGATATGTAACATTGATCGGTTATATGTGATATAGCCGGGTTATCGGATCAAGTGTTGATTCGATGATTTGTTACTATTCATGTTAGTCGGTTATATGAGATATGACCGGATCGTTAAATCAAGTGTTGATTTAATGATTTAATGTATAATTATATATTTGATATATTATTTTACATTAACTAATATTGATCGGTTGTATGTGACATAGTCGGGTTATCGGATCAAGTGTTGATTCGACAATCTGTTACTATTCATATTAGTCGGTTATATGAGATATGACCGGATCGTTAAATCAAGTGTTGATTTAATGATTTAATGTATAATTATATATTTGATATATTATTTTACATTAACTAATATTGGTTCACTTAAGATGGATTTTCTCACTTGAAACCTTTACTTGTGGATGATGGATGTATGCATGCATGTATGATTTCTTGCTTGTAGTTTCATGCACATATGATGTGCATGCACACATACATACATGCATCATCTTTCATGGTTGCTTATACATGGAATGTGATGGCAATGCTAGACTTACACCATGGTTTTTACTATGAATTATTATTGCACTTATGCCAAAACAAAAGGAAAAGAAAAGGGGTTAAATATTGGAATGTTTCTTCACCCACACCTTACTTACCCACAATTTAACCCTTGTTTAGTTTTCCTAACATGTTTTGACTACGGTACTATAATGTCTTCATGTCTTAACCATGGAATGAATGAGAAGGAATAAAAACATTTTTCTATGTCTTGATTTCTTTTCCAAGAGAATCATTTCTCATCTTCAAGAAGGGTCTTTTCTCTTCTTCAAGGAGAATGTCTTTATTCTCTTCATCAAGAAAGCATGCCATCATTTTTTCCTGATGGTTCTTCTTCTTCTTCTTCATCAAGAAGAAGAAAAAGCTTCTCTTCCATTAATGGCAACCTTATCAAATGAGTGAGAAAAATAAATCTAAAGTCAACCCATCTCCTCTTTCTTCATTCTCTACAACATGCCCTTGTTGAAGAGTGTGTTGTCTTCACAAGTTCTTGACTTGGTGAAGGCGGAGCTCGAGTTTGAGAAGCTTCGACGTAGATCTTCTTCGGCATTGTAGTCTTCGACTTAGCCCGATTATTTCTCCGACGAAACCATCACCGGAGTCCGGGATCCGACGACCGAAGCGGAGGGACATCGTCTTGGAGCTATGTAGGTGGAGCAAAGAAACTACAAAGGTTGTATTTTCTTCTCTCATTAGTTATGTTGATAACTAGTTGCTTCTTATTCGCCTAAACTCTAGCCAACGATCCGTAGAAGAGTTCTCCGGCACATGTAAAATTTTCGTTTGGCATGGTTGATGCCTTGTGACAACCCCTTGATGTGCCCCGGATCCCTACAGTGGTATCAGAGCCTAGCTAGAGCCTTAGGCGATCCCCGGACGGAATTAGAAACCCGATCGAACCGAAATCCCTTTGCAAAATCGCTCTCTGTACATTTTTCAAAAATGTTGATTTTTGGCAATTAAAAATATCCAGAAAAACAAGCAGGCTTTTTTAAGAATTACTGTGAAATTTGGTACCCTAATTCCACAAAAGCGCGGCGGAAGGGCCGCACAAAGGGGGTTTGCGCGGCGTAAGGGCCGCCAATAAGAAGCCGACACGTGTCAAATTTCACTGTAACTTGTAAAATGCAGTTCTCATTTTCCTGGAATATTTAAACTGAACTCAAGAGTTGAGTTGTTCTGAGTTGTTTTGGGAATCAATGTTTCGATCGGAAAGTCTAATTCTGTCTATGTGTTTTCCGGATAATTAGAATGTATTGAAGTATTTGGACGAGTATCATTTACTCACTCTTCACGGGGTTTACGTCTTTCGGATATATGTGCAAGTTTTGTAGTGGGCCCTCTAGAAGACACAAACCTTAACTCGATTATGTGACCGTCTTGAACTGCCCTTTGAACCTTCGGGTTGGGGCAGTACGGCGTGCCATATGTGAGGCGTTGGTCTTGACCCTTCTACGGCTGGACCGCTGCTACTGTGCCATACACCGGAATTTTTGAACTCCGCTCAAGTGTTGAGCTTTAGTGAATTTTGGGTATTTGACCATTCGCTCAAAAACTTTAATACTGTATATTTATCTGGAATGGGATACAATAATTGGAATTCACAAATAGATATGAGATAACTAAATGAATGTTATAAACATAGTAGTTTAGTCTCACTTGATCGGTTGCCACGGAATTTTGATGTGATCAAAAGTCCGTCGCAATCACGTAGTGTACGTGGATACTCGCCGAGTAAACTTAATAGACAGCCTCACTCCATAGCCCCGACCAAGTGACTGTAGGAGAACCCCGTCGCCGAAAGCATCCGTTCGGGTGCTCCCGGTAGCGGTGTTCCGCCTTGCTGCACTTTGTCGACGGTATCGGGGGTGCGGCCGCCTATTGAAGTTTGCGACGAGCATTCGATCAGGATGTCGGGAATCTTGTTGAATTGCCCGACTTGATATTGAAAAGAGTTTTCGATAATGAGACTAAAATGCGGCGTTTATAATTGTTAGGCATGTGATGTCTAAGTAATTCATTTGATTAGGCATGTGATGTCTATGCATGTTGCGGATTCCAACTGTTGAGTTTTACACTTTCTTTTCTGTGACCGTAAGTGTAGTATGGCGATATCGCCGGTTTCGTTGCTATACGTCAACGACAATTGGGGTATGCATACTTACTTACGTTGATGACATGTGATGTTAATGTGTTGCTGGATATGTTATATTGGATCGTCGTGTTTGAATAGCCGGGGGTTTTTATGTGAGATGAGTGGTCTTTCATTTTCATTCATGTAAAAACTTGTATGTAATATTCTTTTATTTGGGGCACTTCCATGTTGCGGAAGATGTCACCGGTTGTATATTATTTACTTTTCCGCACTAGGATAGACCCAAGGAGGAGGGCACAAGTAACCGGGTTCTGGAGTCCAGTGGGAGACCAACTCGAGGAGTCGAGTCCGGGTCTCCTAACTCTAGGACTGGTAGGGTTGCTTGCCGCTCTCGTAGGGGTCTAGGGGTGTGGGTTTGGCTATTCATCACGACCGTGGAATCCGTGTTTTTATACTGGCTCGTATTGAAAACACGGACGTCCTAGTATATCCAATATTTCATTTGATTCTTCTGCTGCGATATCTGTGATGTGATCATGTGATGTTCTGTGATAGATACAGTATATAGTATATGTGATATATTATATAGACGTTACTTATGTTTTACACCCGCGCTAGCCCTGCCCTGCTCTGTCGTTAGTTACCTAACCTAAACGGTGCACGAGGGGACATCGAGGCGAATGCGGATGGCATAAGTGTACGTCATATCTATCTGTGATGTTTAGGTATTTAAATGATGGGACTTCATTAATGTGATTAATGAAAGAAAAGAAACCTTAAGATGTTGTGGAATCGAATTTCAAAATTAAAACAGGTAGCTACAGTTCTTGCTTTGCACAGCGGTATATGTGATATATCTGCACCTTATTCGATAAGGAAAGGACCGAGATCCCTTCACCGGGAGTGACTCCTTTAGCAACAACTGGCAGATGCTACACACTCGGTTTGTTTTTGATTACTTTTAAGAGTTTTTGCTTTGCACAGTGATATATGTGATATATCCCGCACCTCATACGACGAGGAAAGGGCCGACGATCCCTTCACCGGGAGTGACCCCTTTAGCAAAAACTGGAAAGGGCCTCAAAATCAATCCATTTTAAAACTTCATTTGATTCTACAACGATATCAAGTTCATTACGCAATAGGTTTTCAGAAAAACCTGACGTAGCCCTCCGGTCATTTCAGATAAGTGCTGTTTAGTATTCGTGCTGCGTTTGTTGACCTTGTCAAGGCGCAGTTGTGCGGTAGCTAACCAGTATTTATCTGCTTACGCATATGATGCAGATTGGGTCTAGGGTAGTCGTGCGGCCTTGTTGACCTTGTCAAGGTCGTGCGGGTGGGTTTGATTCAATCAAGAAATGACTGGTTGAACTTGACTTGCGGTCTATGGTTTGTTGACCTTGTCAAGGTCATAGATCGTTCGGGGCAAAAGATTATCGGGAATTTCAAGTGTTGAAATTTGCAATGAAATTGCATACCTTCTATGAGATAGTTGGATCCTGATACCCACTGCGAGTAAGAGTTACTCCTGGGAGAGTTTTGCACATTGCAATTAGCCGATCAAGTAGGTGTCTAGAAAGGTGTTTACGAGGTTACGCCTCTGGGAAAACGAGGTTTACATTAATTAGGTTCGTGCGATAGCACGGGGGACCTCCCTCAAAGTACCGACACTGGCCTGGCTGAAAGATTGGCGAACTTGTAGTGTGTAATTAATCCCGGCTAGTCTTTCCTTTTAGGGTTTGAAGGAAGATTTGATAAAAAGCAGTGGGAGCCATCCTGATTAGATAAAACATAACCAATCTGATCTTGCAAGAGCGCACGCTGAGTGTTTTCTTCTCTCTCTCTCCGGGTAGCGACCATATCACGCCTTAATCAAGATAATAATACGGATAATTGACTGAACCCGCTTGTTATACTGAGCTGGGGAACGTTGGTCCCGCTCAACTTATAATTGTTATAAGACAGAGCAGGAAATTGGGGAATACCAGATTTCCCATGCCACCCAAACGAAGAGAGTGCATGCTGATGCATCATCTTCGGGTGTGTTCATTACAAAGAACTGTTTCTCAGTATCTCCCGATCCTGGTATGTGATACCGGATCTCTGGATTCCGGATCAGATCAAGTAATCTGTTACATAGGGCTACAAAAAGGTAGAAAAACTGAGAACGGGTGATAAGTTTCATGAGGCAGAAAACGGGGCAAGTGTTGCAGCCAGGTCTGTCGGTCACTGTCACCCTGTATTACCTGAATACATTGATTCTGAACGAATGTTATTAGATACCGAACCTGATATACAAAATCATATCACTCTCTTTATTAAGTAAAGAAATGATAAAATTTTGTATTGTTGGATAATGTTTTGAACATTTCCTATATCAAAAGTTGATCGATTCAGGCACGTTATCTAAAAGCATTGATGTTCTAAATCAAACTACAGTTCTTAGTATACGGAACACACACAAGAAGAACAGTTCAGAAATGAACGGATCCTTCTTGAGGTATTGTAGACTTGGTCATATCAATGCGACCCGACTGGATGGAGTTACATAAAGATGCATATTTAATTTGTTTGAATTTACATCTTGTGAAACTCGCCAGTCATGTCACAGAGATAAGATGACCACAGCTCTGTTTATTGGAAACAGAGGAAGAGTTAGTGAACTCTTGGGATGATACATGTTTGATGTATGTAGGTCTCCAGTCTACACATGCCAGGAATGGTTCTTTTATACTTCATTACGTTCTCTGATGATCTCTCAAGATTCAGACATATGTTCCTGTTGAAACACAAGTCCGAACCTTTTGAGATATTCACGGAATATAAGAAAGAAGTAGAGAACCAAAATAAGGGTATAAGTATTATGTCCTTTGATGTGATCAAGGAGGAGAATACTTGAGCATGGAATTCCAGGACTATTCTAAAGGAGAATGAGATTCTCTCTCAGCATTACTCCTTCCCGAATATACCATAGCACGATGATATATCGGGGTGGAGCAGGTACACCCTATATGATAAGGTGCGCTCTATGATGAGTACTACTGAGTCACCTATTTCCTTATGGGAGTTATGCACTTGAGAAGTTGCATGCCTATTGAATAGGGTTCTAATCAAATCAGTTGCCTACCATTTCATATGTGATATGGAAAGGGAAGGGCCCATGTCTTAAGCTAGTTAAGATTTGGGGGTTGTCCGGCCTATGTCTAAAAGCAAAATCCGGACAAGATCGAGGCAAGGTCTGTTATGTACAACTGGAAAGGTTCCAGCTATACAGATGACGGCAGATGATTTGGTACAACCAAAGGATTCAGTAGATACCAACGAACCTCAGCCTCTCCGCCGATCTAGTAGGGTTCCTCACCCACCTGAGAGTTACTTCGGTTTCTCTATGACAGTGGGAGCCAGGATTGCATCATGAGATGATGACCCAACTAGTTTCGAGCTGGCCATCAGGGGTGAGACTCTGTAAGAATGGCTGGATGTTTAGCGATCTGAGATGGAATCCTTATACACCGACAAAGTATGGACTTTTGTTGCGATATCTGAAGGGTTAAATCCCCATCAGGAGCAAGTATATCTTGAGAAGATTACTTGGTGTAAATGGAAAAGTTGAGACTTTCAAAGCTAGACTTGTTAAAGGTTTGCATCATTGACCAAGAGTGGATCATGATAAAGCCTTTTCTAAGGAGCTAAGCTTAAGTCCATCCAGATCCTACTTGCCACGGCTACGTACCATGACTACGATATCTGGTGGTTGGGTGTCATGACTGCTTTTCTAAATGATGATTTGGAAGAGAGCGTCTATAAGTACACAGCCAGAGGGCTTCGTAGACAGTGGGAGCAGCGGAAACGTGTGCAAGATGCTTTATAGGAATAAAGCAGGCATCGCGGAGTTGGAACATCTGTTTTGATGAGGTAGTCAAAAAGTTTGACATCATCAAAATGGTAGATGAACCTTGTATAAACAAAATGGTAGTAGTGAGTATTGTGACGATCCTCGTAGAGTACATGGATGAGATACTCTTGATAGGAAAGGAGTTTCCTATGCTACGCTCGGTCAATCTCCGTTTATCACAATGATTCTCCATATAGGATCAGAATGATACCTACTAAATCCTGGATTTTGATCTATGAGATAGATCTAATTAGATGTTAGGATACTCACTAGTCGTAATGAGATGGTATCAATCGATCCTGGGAAGAATCACTGGAAGTGTTCCAGAGTGATAAAGACGATGAATGTCAGTCGCAGGCATTGTCTTTACCCTCAGTAAAGGGACGGTATGTTGGAAGAGTTCCAAGCTAGATACCGTGACACACTAGACGATAAAGGCAGGATACATCGCTACTTAAGATGCTACCAAAGAGGATGTTTGGATGTATAATGGTTCATGAGATGAACTATGTTCCTTGCCATTGTGAGACAATGGAGTTGTGGCTTATGCCAAGGAACGCCAGTCCCATCAGTGATCCAGACTTATTCTAAGGCAGCATCACCTGATCATGGAGATGGTTGATCTCCAGATGATCGAGGCAAGGAGAGCAGACTTAGAGGATAACACGGCGGATCCACTCACAAAGGCCTATTCTCAGAGAGAGACTTTTATGGGATGGTTGAGTATGAGATACTGCAACCACTGCTACAGATGGCCCTAGTGCAAGTGGAGATTGTTAGTTATATGTATGCCCTAGAGGCATTACTGTACATATGATGTATATTGTAGTGGATGCTGGGGCATATATAGGGAGGACTTTCTTGCTCGACATGATAGTATGCTATCTGGTTACTCTTTACCTTAACGTGTACAATGATTGTCTCTCTGTTACATGTTGGTAAAGCCCTTAGGATGTGTACTTGACTACCTGGACTATGATGCGGATCATACTAGTGGGGACATGGTAGTCATAAGTACATCCTTCAAAGTCCCTAGTCGTGGGTGTATCGAGACGGGGCATCGATATACCAGAGTAGACTAGCGTGTACCTTCTCGACCCATACAGATGGGCGATGGATGATCCATATCCATTGGTGTTTGACATCGGAGATGATATACGGGTGCTCAGTAGAGACTGAGTACACTGGACGACTCGCCGAGAACTCCCAGATGGTATTATACCTTACGTCAGATGGCAGTTCTCAGGTGACACTGGTACAGAGTAGTCTGTTGACCCGAGATCGTCATAGAGTCTTGTGTGGTTCCCACTGTGCTTTGATTTCCATCTTACCACGTCCATGAGGCGTGCAAAACAGTGGTTTTTGGGTACAGTCCCGAATCACATGGAGGCAATGAGCGATAGGAGGGATTCGTCTCTCCCGGTATAGGGAGTTGATGTTGCGCAGTGTTCGATGCTATAACAGGAAATCCCTGGCCAGAGGTTGCTGAGATTTACTGGTAAGTGTTACCAGTAGTTTCTCGATCGTTATAGACCTCATATCGACACGACTTATCAAGCTATTGGGGTCTGACGTTTACCACCCTAGGCGAGATATGCGACATATCAGACGATCAGACCGGACTGTACGGTAGTGTTACTGGTTGGATTCACAGGAGTGTGAGCGGGCTAGCTCGTCGATCTTCTGATCGCTCAATACCCGGGTGGCCGTTACGTTTGGCAGACCGCTTGCGGCTTGTGGGTGTTTGATATGATCATCACCTGCTACCAGGCGTATTGACGAGTCTTTAGAGTCCTACACAGAGGTTTTCCTGGCTCGAGCAAAACGAAAGAGGAGCACATATGAGATATGTGCGGGACCGAGAATAATACGTGTATGTGTTACTGTATTCCATTCTCGTGATATGTAACATTGATCGGATTATATGTGATATAGCCGGGTTATCGGATCAAGTGTTGATTCGATGATTTGTTACTATTCATGTTAGTCGGTTATATGAGATATGACCGGATCGTTAAAAAAAA